>CM053165.1:10399628-11723795 GCA_028571685.1 Heterohyrax brucei | reverse complement strand
GTCAGGAATAATTAGAGTGGAATTTGTGGTTAATGATCTCCATGAACGATTGCTTCCTTTGTATCGAGACCATTTAAACTGGATGGTTCCTCACTACCAGTAGTGAACATACTGATCAAAGATTCCATAGAAGAGTAATGATCAAAAGGGGTAAAATTCAAAACACAATTTTAAATTCTCATGGACCCTAGACTTTCTGGAGCCACACAGGCTGGATGAACACTGAAACTATTGCTCCAAGATAATCTTTAAACCTTAAACCAAAAACATTTCCTTATGTCATCTTAAAACTGAACAACAGTTTAGCTCAACTAGTCTGCCTTGCCCAAAGGCTGTGAACTAGAGAAAAGATAGTCTCTTCAACAAATGTTGTTAGCATATATGGTTATCCATCTGCAAAAAAAAAGGAAACAAGACTCTTACGTCACACCATGAATAAATGGATCAAGGACCTAAATATAAAAGCTAAAACAACAACTTTCTTGAAAGAAAAAAATCAGAAAGATACTGGAAGCTCTTAACCCATGGCAACAACAGTCTACTAAAAACCACCACAACACCCAATCATCAGAAATGGAAACAGGTAATTGGGAACTCTTAAAATTAAACACTTAAATGCTCTTCCAAAGCTTTTATCACCAGAGTAAAAGGAATGCCTACAGAGTGGGAATGAATATTTGCCTACCATGTTTCTTGATCATCTCTAATCTCTATTATCTATATGACATTGCAAAATCTCAACACGTAAAAGACAAATAGCCCAGTTTAAAAATGGGTAAAAGACACGAATCAGCACTTCACCAAAGAAGACATACAGATTGCCAACAGATACATGAGGAAATGCTCACAATCACTAGCCATCAGAGAAATTCAAATCAAAACCAAAACGAGACACCATCTCACCCCAACAAAGCTGGCAATAATGAAAAAAACACAGAATAAATGCTGGAGAGGATGTGGAGAGATTGGAACTCTTTCATACTGTTGGTGGGACTATAAAGTGGTTCAACCACCATGGAAATCAATCTGGCAGTTTCTTAAAAAACTAAAAATAGAAATACGATATGATCCAGCAATCCCACTCCTTCGAATATATCCCAAAAAAATAATGACCACCACTCAAACAGACACATGCATGCTGATATTTATTGCAACTCTCTCCACAACAGCAAAAAGTTGGAAGCAACCTAGATGCCCATCAATGGATGGATGGTTAAACTGTGGTACATTCATACAATGGAATACTACACAATGATGAGAAACAACAATGGCCTAGAGAAATATGTGTCAACATCGGATCATCTAGAGAAAATTACGCTCAGTGAAATTATCGAGATGCAAAAGGACAAACTTTGTATAAGACTATTATTACAAGGACACAACAAACCATTTTAAGTACAGAAGAAATCAATATTTGACAGTTACAAGGGTGGAGGGGGAGGGAGGGAGAGGAATTTTTTACAAATTAGACAGTGGTTAGGATTAGAATTGGGTATAGAATGTGTCAGCATGCACTAGAAGCAGGGTACACACAATCACCCAATTCAAAACCAAACTGTCCCCTTAATGCAACCTCCCACCTCCTGGAAGGACAGAGAAACAGGGTCTGGAATCAGGGGACCATGCTCATAGGGGACATCCAGACTAACTGGCATACCCAAGGTTTTTCTCTCTTTATCTCTTAAGATAATGTTCCACATGCCACCTAGATGAGTGGCATCTGGAGTCTTAAAAGCTAGCAAGCTGCCATCTAAATAACACCAACTGATCCCAATCCACCTGCACCAGTGGTAAATGGTGGACCAGGGAGACATGAGGAAAATATGAGCCCACCAAATAGAAGGGTCCATATGAGACACAGTCCACTTAAGCTAAGGATCAGAAGAACCAGACTGTACCCAGCCACCACCAATGACAGCCTGGGTAAGGTACATGGAATGGAGCTACAGACACAGCAGGTGACAGAGAGCAGACCTAGAACTCTACCACAAGACATCTGGTGGTCCTCCCAAACAGAGGACCCCTGGGAGCTTGCCCACCAGACTCTCTAACCTCACATGGCTTCCAACACTGGGGTCAGCTCCCTAGACAAACATTGAACTGGACTATACAAAATATAGAGTGAGGCTGGCAATGAACAAACCTATAAACATGTACAGGGAACTGTTTAAGAGGCTCTTCACTGGAGCCAAGATGATTGGGTGAGGAGGGCCAGATCTTAGTCAGAAGGTCACAGTAAGTTCCAAACAAAAGAAGTGTGTTGTCACATGGGAGGGTGGGAGCATCTAGGCTACAACAGCAGTGAAAGGTCTGGGTGTTATACAGCAACATATGTAGACTGTAAAATAGTTCTTAATTCAGAGTAACAAATAACAGGGTCTGCCTTGAACATTACACTCTTTTAAGAACCATCTCTATTGAATTAAAGTGGCAACAGGAACTAGAAAGATTAGATAGGAATCTTAGGGATAGTGAATTCATATTAATGATTGAAGAACAACTCGGAAAAGGAGGTTTTAAGAACGACTGCACAACTCAAAGAAGGTGATCGATGTCACTAAATTTTATAAGCAGAAATTGTTGCATTAGTGTATGTTTTGTTGTATATATTCTCAACAACAAATACAGCTTAGATGAAAAAAATCTATTACAGCACCTTGCTAGGTAAAATGTTACTGAATGTTAATGCTCTTTTTTGTTGCAAACCTCTTGACCTTAACCCTCAGAGTAAACTCTGTATTTAAAAAAAACACCCAGCTTCCCAGGGCCTTCTAGAATAATGGAAATGTTTTCTATCTTAAGCCAGATCGTGAGTTTTGAGTTTGTTTTCCTCCTTTAAACAATCTGTACTTACATACTATTTTGTACATGTATCTCTATTTCTTTTCTTTCATTCTTTTCTAGGACCCCTCAGAAGTTCTGTACATACAGCCACGAACCACGTCTTGGAAAACTGGACAGGCTGTATCAAAATCTCATCTGACCACCTGACCTAATTTTTAAAGTTTGCTACAGTTCCTTCGAGTCCAGGGAAGATTTGTGCAGGAGTTTCAGAAAATCTAAAATTCTCATCATTAAACAGTAAATTGTTATCTGGTAATGAATACTTTAGGAATGCTAATACCTGAACAAATGCAACTTGGGTCAGGTAATTTTTTTAAATGAACAGTGAGTTTGGGACTAACAGGGAGTAAAGAGACACAAAAGTAGCAGCGCCTCCTGACTGCAAAAAGAGATAAGAGACAGTCTGCACTTTACTGCCCACCTAAGTTTTAAACAACTTGTCCCTGAAATTATCGTCAACAGCTTCAGTTTCTATTTTAAAATTAAAAGATCCAAGTGAAACCTGACCTGTACCTGGTTTAGTATAACTATTTTCAGAAAAAGCTACTACTTAGAGGAAAAGGCTATGTAATTCTGTTCCACCCATCCATCCTTCCAAAGGTCTGACTTAATCCACCATAGACATACTTAGCAATCTTTAAAACACAGCCTCTCGAATACAGCTTCTCAACATTGTTAGAATTAAGTCACTCCAAAATGTCATGAAAAGCAATCTAGTACCATTAAAATCTTCACACTGTCATTAAAAAATCACTTACAGAGTTGAAAATGGTCCTAATACATTATTTAAATACACAAGATGTACAGTGGCTAAAATCCCTGTATGGGGACAAATAGCAGCCAACTTTAACAAAAACCAAAAATGTGCAAATCTGTGTGATAGCTGGGTAATTGGCAAATTCCAGGTTAACAATGAGGTTGTAATAGGCTAGTTAAGAAAGGCTGGGGGGGCTCCCCTGTGAAATTCTAACCCATGCATGGTCCATCCATATCAACTATATACACAACACATAGTTTACTTATAATCCTTCTTCCTTCTTTCCAGGATGTCCAAGCCCTGGACGTTAAGGGGAAGGGACAAAGGGAGTGGGAGGGCAGGTGAGGATATAGACTATTTCCTCTGACATCCCCAGGCCACTAGTCCCTATAAAGGCTTGACCTCTGGTCCATTTGGTCTCCTCCCTTTCAATTAATGGTACTGCCATTATCTATTGCCATTTAGAGACTAAAAGTGCTTTTACAGGCCCTAAATCCTCTAAGGGAACAGCAGGAGCCCTAGGCTGGCAGTCTCTCTTCCACTCCTCAGTTCCCGCACGCCCCAACAAATCCTCACACAACCCACCTCTAACTCACTTAGAGAGACAGGAGTAAGCCTGGAGCTGTGGCTCCTAACATACCTACCCAGCTCCTCAATGCAGAGATGTCACCTGCCCTGTGATATCAGGCTTACCTGTCATTTGTTGAGTTTCATAAATCTACATCTGTTTAGCATTTGTTTTCAATGAGTTTGACTGACAATGCTGCATTTGTATAAAATTTCTCAATCCACTGTTCTGTCTTTCACACGTACTGGGAGAGAACACTGCACAAAGCGCTCAGCTTTATAATATGTAAAATGAAAAGGACGGGCCCTCAAACTTTAAGATATCTCCTAAATCACCTGTGAATCCCCCCCTCAAAGATCTGCATCTGGTTTTAAATTTAGTATCACATTAAAAAAAAAAAAAAGTATCCCTCATTGCTTGATAATTCTTGTAACAACTTTTGAAAACAAATTTTACGTGGCTTAAAAGTACTTTGAAAACTCCTGCTCAAGAATTTGGCATTGTTTTTAAGTAAAAGAAAGATGGTAAAATTTTCTTGGTTCCTTTCTCAATTTTCTTACTTGGTGAGACTTTTACTATATTACATGCCATTACTGGGATGATGAATGAAACAAAATAAATTTAACATGTTAGTCATTTTTGTATAGTTAGTCAAACTGTCATTCAGTGCTTAGTATGTGCTAGGAGCTTTACAGAATTATTTCATTCTTTTTAGATAGATGTGAACATTCTAATTCTACCAAAGGGGAAACTAGAGAAGAAATGCAAGTTCACCTAAATCAGAAAAATAAAAAATGGTGCAAGTGGGCAGATGGGGTAGGAAAAGGAAGGAGATGATGGGAAAGGAAATGAGACGTCTACATCTCTACCTAAGAATACATGAACGAATGAACGTACAAACAAGCAAACAAACCTTAAAAGACTCAAAAAAAGTTACAACTCAGGAAGAACTTAGAATTAACTGTACGTCTCCCCAACACCAAAACTTTTCAAGAGCATTTTTGTTTTTATCAAGTTTCCCTGGCTTGGTAGTCTCCACTCAAAAGCCAAAGGCAGTATGTTCTGTCCCATCATTTTGCCTTGGAAAAGCATCCAGGACCCTTTGCAAACAGCTGAGATCACAACACAATCAAGAACGGGAATGGCTGCAACTAAACACAGCACTCCCCAGCTCTACCGCTGCCAGGCCTACAGCTTTTGTTCCTTGTTATCTTATCTCTTGCGACCCAGAGAATAAAAGGGGATGGATTAATTCAGCGCTGAAACTGGAACAGTCACAATCCTTCAACAAACAGTGATCACCTATCACCGACAAACACTGTACTAAGCAGAAAGGCAATAAAATGAATAGGTCTCAAACTCTGCCTTCTTCTGTATCTGTGGGCTCAACAAAGGACAGAAAGGGTAGAAAAGCACCAGGAGGCTGAGAAGCTTAGACAGGCAGGAGGATTTTCAGTTAATGTTTACTAAGGTTCTACTATGAAATGATAGCTCTAAACAAATCCAAAGAAGACATTTTAAATATAGTTTCTGTCTTTCAGATATGTAGCAGGCAGACTCTGAAGGTGGCTGCCGTGATTCCCACCTCCTGGTGTCCATGCCCTAGTGACTCTCTCCTGAGTATGGGCAGGACTTGTGGCTTGCTTCTAAGCAGCAGAATACACAAAGATGACAGGATGTACCTGACTGTGTGTACATGATTACATGATAAAAGACTGGAGCCCCTGCCTTGTTCTCTCCCTTCCTAGCTTTGAGGAAGCAAGCAGCCACATTGGGAACCTCATTTGGCAAGGAACTATGTATAGCTTCTATGAGTACAGTGCAGCCTTGAGCCAACAAGAAATCAGGCCATCAGTTCTACAACTGCAAGTAAATTAATTCCACCCAGTACGTTAGTGAGCCTGGCAGAAGATTATTCCCCAGTCAAACATCCAGATGAGACCTCACCCACAGCCAACATCCTGATTGCAATCTTCCAAAAAGGACCCAGCTAAGTGGTAGCTGACTGCGGAGCCACAGGAAATGTGGAATGTATGTTATTTTAAATCACTAAATTTGCAGTAATATTATTAAACAGCAATAAATAATTTTTTTGTAAGCACCATGAGTCAGATCCGACTTGACGGCACTTGGCTGGCAAGCACCACTTAACAATTTAAATATTCCCAGGTCAATAATTAGGAAGCAGACCACAGATTTGAGGGTGTGGAGTTATTGTCAATCTCCCAAGGACAATAACAGAAGCTTGAAATAATTATCTAGAATTGTCTAATGATAAGAGCTGTTAATAATCAGAATGTTAACAAATCTGTCAGGAATACTGAAATCCAGAAAGGCTCAGTGACTTCTCCAAGGATACACAGCACATTCATCATAAAGCTGGAAGCGACTTTCTATATACAAAGCCTTTTCATCAAAGGAAAATTCTGGTTTCAACTTTAGATGAAAATACTCAAAATGTTATCTAACAAGTACAGTTCTTCCCAGATTTGATACAGCAAACCAAACCAAATGTCTCCTTTCTAGTAAAGACTTTGTAGCACCTCAGTGAATATGTACAACGTGTATGTAAAAAACTAGGATGAATTTGTCCTGACTCATGGTAGAGTCCCAAGTTTTCTATTATTTTAAATAAAGCCATTACCTTGTTTTTCTGTAATCATTTTCAACTCAAAATAAAAAATAGGATAACAGCTGCAGTCTGTTGAGGTTTCCAGGTAATTTAGTTTTATCCCATGACAAGTAATCTTACTGCTTCAAAATTGGTTTGAGGTGGGAAGGGAGGATGACCAAGGTTCATTTCCTAATGCATCGTTCTCACGAACAAAGCTATGTAACCTAAAATGTATCCATTAAATCTTTTCCATGGAAGTGAATCCTTCCCAGAGAATCACGGAATGTCAGCACTAAAGAGATTATGCTAATTATGGTACAACCCCCTCAGTTATTGGAAGGTTAAGTGACTTACCCAAGATCACAAGAAAAGTTAACTTCAAAAACAAGTCAGGATAGCTTCCAGTTTAGTTATTTACACTGCATCATACTGGAAGTCTCTCTGTCCCCAAACTAGACATGAATACAAATATCTACAGGAAAGTATCATCAATCAGTATCACGACTTTGAGCCTCAAATACAACCACTAGTGGAGAACAAAATACCAAATCAAACTTGTTTTTACAGCCCAGATAAAAGAAAAAAATAAGAAAATACTCCTAAAAACACAAACCAATGACTGCAAAATGTTGATAGAAAATCAAAATATTTCATAATGTATTACTGTTGATTTCCTACAAAAATGTAACTAGATTCTTAAAACTTACATCTTAAACACCCTGGAAGAAAATGCTCTTGAAAGGAGCCATACTGTTAATAATACCACCACCTTCCCAATCTATATTTTGCATAAAACCGGTTCTAACTTACAAAATTTCTTAAAATAACTAACTTTCACATCCCCAATGTCTTGTTCCATGTCTCAACCAAAGAGTCAACAAGCAGTGTGGGTATCAATACAGGCTGTGCCTACAGGCCCTGGAGATACAGGTGCAAAGATAAACCTGTCCTGCCCTCAGATAGCTTTCTTACAGCAGCAGATTATGGTAAAGCATACGACTTAAGTATAAATAAGGTTCTGCTAAGAACTAAGAGGGTGCAATTAATTCTTGATCAGGGAAAACATAAAGAAGCAGAGTCATTTCGGCTACATCACCTCTATGCATGAGTAGAATTTTATCTGGAGGAGAGAGGACAGCTTATTCAGGTTTTGGCTTAAAGTAGAAACAGCAACCCTGTTCTGAACTGGGGAAAAAATATCATTCCTTCCTCCACTATGTTTCTGTTCATTAGACATTTGAGCACTTTATTGCTGTAATCTGTTTACATGTCTGTCTCCCCCACTGTACAGCCAGCTTCTGGTGGAGCGTACACAGGATCCCTTTCATCGTCATTTCCCTGCAGTACCTGGCAGGGCAGCTCTTCACACCACAACTATAAAATAGCTGTTAGGTCACTTGGTAGAGTCTCTCTACCACCTAACCTTAACTCTGTAATGAGACTCAGGTGGTCGTTTTCACCAGGGCGGGGGGGGGGGACGGAGGACCTATAGGTCTACCAAGATTTCACACAAAGCTGCCAAGAACATTGCTAGACCTATAAAGTATGCTCCATCACTCATAACTAATGTGGCTGCTTCTACTTATTCTATATAACTATTCCATATATAAAGCACTCCCTTTCACAGGTCAACATTCTGCAAGATGTTAACGGGGAAGCAGAGTATGTAGGATGCTGAGGCTGCATACGTGTGAGAAATGCTGGGTTACATGAAACTAAGCATGTTTCTTTCAGGCAGACATCTCTGTGCTTTCAATCGTCCAGTACTAACATGAATTTCCAAGAGAGGAATGTAGTATTTATGACTTTCCTCAAACCTCAGAGTATTCTGGTCCCATTAATCTATACAAGGTAAGGAACACCTTCGGGGAAATTTATTCAAGTTAGCAGCATTCACAATTTGAAGAAAACAGTCTCAATGGGACACCTTCAGTACACATAAATGAGACTGACAGCTGGGTTCACACTGTCATTCCTGTGACCACTGCTGACAGGGCTCATCTGTGTGCCTGTTCTTCTGCATGCCTGGCCTGCAGGCATGGAGCTGAAATCCAGTGGAGGAAGCATGCCTTCCATCCCCAGTCTGGGAAGTAAAGCAGCCCTTCTGGTCTCCTGGAAGCTGGGCACTATTTCTTTTGTAGCCCTGGAGAACCTGGTCAGTGCTCTGTAAACAACTGCTGGCAGCTTGATCTCAGTAAAAGGCTGCAGACATTTTCTACATTCCCATAAAAACCAATCAAAATAGTAATAAAATGGATGGTTAGGAATCCATGTTTGGTTATCTGAGTCTGTAAAAAAATAGAATACCTTTTATAAAGATACTCATTTTCACAAATAATTATTCAAGACCTGGAAAGGGCTTTAGAAATCTTCAACTTTAATCCATTTGAAGTTCCTAAGAAGAAACTGAAGCTCAAGAGGTGAAGTGCTTAACCAAAATCATCCAGTGAACTTCGTTATTTGGGTTTCAGAGCCCCGGAGGCACTGTGCCTAAGCATTCGGCTGATAATCAAATGTCAGTGGTATGAACCTACTAGCCTCTCAGTAGGTGAAAAGACCTGGCAATCTGCACCTGTCAAGATTACAGCCTAAGAAACACTATGGGGCATTTCTACTCCATCCTATGCCAAAACCAAAACCCACTGCCATTGAGGCGATTCCAACTCATAGGACTCCATGGGACAGAAGAATTGCTCCACAGAGTTTCCAAGGAGCTGCTGGTAGATTTCAACTGCTGACCTCTTGGTTAGCAAAAGCAGCACTTAACCACTACATCACTCTGTCCTGTAGGTTCACGATTAATCAGAACAGATTTGACAGCACCACCAACAGGTGAAGGTTGGGAATGAATGACTCCCTCATCTCTAAGGGTGCAAAGGATGAAAAAAACACGACCCTGTGTCACACAGGGCTTCTACCTCTCCTTAAGTCCACAGTTGTAGGAAAAAATAGTCCCCTTACAGCCTTTTCTTTGAAAGATAAGAAGTCATAACATCAGAGATATTTCTATATGCCCTGTCACAGAACAGCTTTCAGGTATCCAAACCAATCTCCAAAGCAGCATGGAATGATCTAGGTAACAAAGTAAAGTGAGCAACAGAGAACCCATTCAGGTGACTTTTGGCATGACAATTGGTTTCTAATCAACAAATCATCAAACAGTATGCTTTTTCAATAGGGATTAGATTAAATGCTTCAACTAGAGTCAGAAAATGAAAAACACAGCAGAGCAGGCATTAAGTCCTAGGTTCTGCCCACAGCTTTCTCTAAACAGCTAAATAGTTCTACGCTAGGGGCTAATTATCTCCACTTGTAAAATAAAACGATTGGACTAGATATATTTAAGATCTCAGAGGGTCACTATGAGTCATAACAGACTCAGCAGCAGCGGGTTTAGAGTCTCAAATTCTAATTTTGCTCAACTTACGACACCAACAAAGATCTTGGCAATCAGAAAATGAGATTATCTCCTTTCTCCTGAGTTATAACCAGTTTTGTGCCTTTTTTGAGTTAAGATCTGATATATTTACATCAAGTACTGAATGTGACCGCACATAAAATAGGTAAGTACTCTCTGGGTACGTTTGATTGTACTTCTCTATCGTTTAACATACAATAAAGAGATCTACTATGAAATATTATGGAACCTAAGAGGACAGTATCCCATGCTGGTCTAACTACCATTGCATCTGATTTCCAGAACTTACCATTTTAATTAAACTCTATGTTAATTCACTAAGAAGCAGAAAACAATGTAAAGTCACAGGAAAACAAAATCAAAAGACAGAATGTTAAATTGCCCTTTCTTTCTAGTTTATCTTGAAACCAACTTTTCTACAGACAGTATTTGACACTGGCAATCTGAAATGTTCCAAACAGAAACTTTAATTAGAAGACACTTTCCAGAGAAAAACAAGACATATCTGCATTCTGCTGTGAAATCAAAGGACAGTCAGGGAACCGGCAGCACCTGATCCTTTGGGGAAGCCTATACCTGCCTCAGTTCCTGACTAAATCGCTTGTTTCTAGAGAAGGTGAGACCTTCACTTGTATCTCCAGATAAGAGGTCAACTTAATGCATTCTGACATCGACACAGCAATACTGCTTGAAGTAAATTAAAACCTCTATCCAGAATGCAACTGGACAGGGGAAACATTAAAGAGGGAAACGAAAAAGGAAATATGAGTTGAGTACGTTGAATACTAACAAAAACCGAGGTTGATATTACCGAGCACAGAAGAAAAAGGGGAGTAAGGAAAACTGATACAGAGAACTTCTGCTTAGATCACTGACTTATTCTTAAGACGTCACTTAATTTTCATAAGCCTTATTTTCCTTAGGTATAAAATTAGGAGAGTCCTTGATGACCTCAAAACTCTTTTTCTATAATCCTAACTATCTTGATATTTATTCTCTCCATGAACAATAAGCACTTGCTATTGTTTGACCAACTGCTCATCCAACACTGAGGTACTACTACACATACAGAAGAGTTAAGACTGAACAACAGGTCTCAAGAACTGGTAGTTCCTAGTAGTTTAGACAAATAAAGAGAATTATGAAACTGTGAAGTACGTAAGTACTCCAACGGAAATTTAGACAAGATGTGGTGATAGCTTCTCAAAGGCCATGCCTGAGGGCGATCTAGAGTTTATCTCGCTCCCCTTGTGATGAGTTTTGCCACCTAAGAAAGTTGAGATTCTTTTTTCATATACTGAGATCAACCTATCCATTTAATGCTTTAAATCTACTTCTTTGGGTTGGTCCCATTAGTGTGAAAAACACTGTTTCAGAATCTTCCCTGGGGAAAAACAAAGGCACTTCAGCCTTTACAGCAGTTACTTGCTTTAACTCTGTAACCCTTCAAAACAGAGAAATGTACCATTAAGAACAAGCAAAATGCTGTCATATTACATAATGTAAGCTGGATTCTTTCACCTGATACTAGCAACAGAAGAGTTATAATACTGACTTGAATTTTAAGTGCAACAGTCACTGATGAGAATTCTACTCATCTCTGAGTCAATTCTCTGCATGTTGTGCTCTTCAATGTCAACATAAAACATAAAAATCTCATATGCTGCTAATGAATGTGAAAAGTGGTGCAGTCTTTGATATGGCAATGTGCATCAAAAATATAAAAACACGTATGCTTCTGTCCAAATAATTCAACATTTAGAAATTCACCTACTGCAAACAATTTCACAAAAAACTAATTCACAAAGATTTAATAACAACAATGTTCACATAACACTGGAAAGACTCCCTGTGTCCAATAACACAAGACAGGTTAAGCATGTTCTGGTGTATCAACACAATGCATTAGTACTATGTATCCATTGTAAATGCTGTAGAGCAGTATTTTATGAAATGACAAGGTGCTTACAACTTATTAAGTAGGAAAAAGTACATTATGAAAACCATCTGCATGGTATGACTCTGTTTTTTAAAAAACAACATACATAGTATCACAGCATGGGAAATGTCACCGAATAGTACACTTAGAAGTAGTCAAAATGGTAAACTTTATACACACACATACACACACTCGCACACATAATACATTTTGTGTGTATGTGTGTTTTGCTGTTGTTGATTCTGTTAGGTGCTGGTGAGTCAGTTCCAACTCATAATAGCCCTATGGACAACAGAATGAAACCCTGTCTGGCCCTGTGCCACCCTCCCAGCCCTCCGATGCTTTAGTCGCCGCCACTGTCAACCCATGTACTTACACGTCTTCTTCTTCAGTGACTCTCTGTCAAGCACGACCTTTTCCAGGAACTGGCCTGTTCTGATGACATTTCCAAAACTGGTGAAATGATGTCTCACCTTCCTCATTTTAAGGAATATAAATTCTTCTGACAGTCCATGGTATATTCAATAATATTCATCAACACCGTAAGTCAAAGGTGTCAAAGCTTCTTCAGTCTTGCTTCTTGTTGTCCAGCTTTTGCATGCATTTCTGAAGCAACCAAAAATACCATGGCTTGAGTCATGGGCACCTTCATCCCCAGAGACATTTTTAACACTTTAATGAGGTCTCTGGCAGATGAATACACCATCTGATTTCCGGACTACTGCTTCCAAGGGCACTGATTATGGATCCCAGTAAAATGAATCTTGACAATGGAAATGTTTTCTCTATTTATTACGATGTTGCCTATTGGTCCAGTTCTGAGGATTTTCATTTTCTTTATATTGAGGTATAATCCTTACTGAATCTGTGGTCTCTGATCTTCGTCAGTAAGTGCTTCAAGTTCTCTTCACTTTCAGTAAGCAAGGTAGTGTTACCTGCATAACACCTGTTATTAATGTGTCTTCATCCAATCCCGATGCCCCATTCTTCTTCACACAATTCAGCTTATTAGATTATCTGCTCAGCATACAGACTAAATAAGTATGGTGAGAGGATACAACCCTGATACACACCTTTTCCGACTTTAAAACACATGGTGTCCCCTTGTTCTGTTTGAACAAATGCCTCTTGTTCTGTGCACAGTTTCCTCATGAACCCAACTAAGTGTTCTGGAATCCCAAAACTCTGCACAACATTATCCATAATTTATTATGATTCTATCTTAGTTATCTAACGCTGCTACCGTAGAAACACCACAAGTGAATGGCTTAAAAAGAGAAAATTTCTCTTAAAAAGGGACATTGTATTCTGTCACAGTCCAGCAGGCTACAAGTCCAAATTCAGGGCATCACCTCCAAAGGATGTCTTTCTCTGCTGGCTCTTCCCCTGGACTGGAAGCCTGCTGTCAATCCTTCCCTGGAATGGAGGCTTCTGAGGCACAGACACCTGGGCTCTAAAGGACATACTCTGCTCCAGGCGCTGCTTCTTGGTGGTATGAGGTCCTCCGCACTCTCTACTAGCTTCTTTCTCTTATATCATATGGGACCGCCTCAAGGTACAACATAATCTCACACACTGAGTCCTGCCCCATCCACAAAACTGCCACCCATTCTTTCTCATAAACATCCCAGAGGCAGGATTTACAACATACAGGAACATCACACAATACTGGGAATTATAGCCCAGTCAAATTGCTACACACATTTTGGGGGGGGACACAATTCAATCCAGGACAGATCTCCACAATCAAATGCCTTTGCTTAGTCAATAAGACACAAGTAACTATCTTTCTGGTACTCTCTGCTCTGAGCCAAGATCCATGTGACATAAGCAGTGATATCCCCTCATTTGAGACAGGCAGAAAGACAGACAAAGAGACACCAAAGAACCAAACCTCTTACTGTGGAGTCAATGCCAACTCACAGTGACCCTATGGGACCAGAATAGAATTGCCCATGGAGGTTCCAAGGAGAACTTAGTAGATTCAGACTGTTGACCTTTTGGTTAGCAGTCTGAGTGAGCTCTTAACCACTATGCCACCAGGGTTTCCAGACAGATATCCACAATAATTTTTTTTAAAAAAAACAGAACATATAAAAATATTTATATATACAGATACCTATATTCCCCTATACAGAGAAGTACAGAAAGACAAATGCTACACTGTGCATGGTTTTTTTTCTTGGTATAAAGATTCTTTTGTGATCTTCATTTTCTCTCTTGCTCATCTGTATTTTCCAATTTGTCTACAATAAACCTACGTGGTTTTTATCAGTGTATAAGTTTTCTGATTCAAAAATCAAAATAAGCACACAGCATTTTAGTGCCAGACTCTGGCAGAAGGAGAAGAAAACACGGCTGTCCAGATGAGGGAGAGCCTGTGTCCCGCCAAAGACAAATGTAAACCGCCTGGCTGTCTCGCTACCACCAGTTCAATTAGCGTCAAAACAAAGCCTCCTTGAAAGGCCAGGCACATACTCCACGGGTTGGAGTCTAATTCAGCTGGTTGTAAATTAATTACCTAATGTTGTCAAAACGAGTAAAAAGGATTTATTCCATCCATAGAGCAACCTGATCGTAAAGGTAAGCAAGAGAGAAATGCCAGTAGCAGCAACTGCTTAGTTTTGTAAAATACAGTGATAGAGGCTTTCCAAGTCACTGCCGATTCATGACAGATTTCTTTGCCAAAGCTTGATCTGTTAATGTTCGCTCCTTCTTCCCCAGTTTAAGTACCTCCTCTGGCAAAGAAAACAATGCATTTCCAATCCCTCTCCTATTAATCCTTAAGACTTCACGTCTGAGATAAATAAACCAGTGCCAAGTGTCGGAGGAGATGGGACACTGAATTAAGTGCTCAGAATTTTAATCCATAGCACCATCTTACTAGAGTACAGTGGTGCTGAAGAATTAGTGTCAGCTTTCCTAGTGAGACTGATCCCAGCTTTCCCCCTTCAAACCCTCTTTTTACAAAATACCTAATTACAATGATGCATCACTAGTCTAGGTCCAAGTATGCTTAACTGGAAATCCTATTTTTACTCTCAAAAGTATTTTTGTCCATCATAAAATACCATTTCAGTCTCCTAAAACTAGCAGCTTTAAAAAAAAAGCGAGGGAGCCCTGTGATAAACATCTTCCTTAAAGATGTCATGAAAGTGACTTGAATTGAAAACTTCTACATCCTAAATGACTGAATCCAATTCCCAGGTTGGTTTGCAAACACACAAGCAAACTCAAATTAAAAAAAAAAAAAAAAAAAAAATCAACAAGACGCTGCATCAAGTGGCCTCGATTTTAAGAGCTCTACTTGAAAAAGAATCCTAGACATGGAACCCTGGACAAGTTTAGTTTTGTTCCACTTCAGTACACTTAATGACTATGAGGTTAAATACTTAACAAACAATACCCCAGACTGGGTTCTTTATTTTATTTTTATTTTCAGGAGCGGTTCTTAAAAACAACAGCAACAAAAAATTCTCACAAGGAATAGACCTGGGCTTTGAATCATGCATAAATTTACTCAGAACACTTTGTTCCTGACAACCTTATAATGGGCCTCTTTGGCACGGAAACACCTCAGAGGTCACTAACACTAATGTTAATTCCCATTATAATAATCCAGGTCAGTGATAGTAAGCCCGTTTGAACATCTTCAGAACACCTGAAATTCAAGACCGTGAGACAGCCCTATGAGAAAACTGTTTATACACAAGGCCAAAATTGTGTCTCCAACAGAAGTACAAGTGATCAGTTGAACATAAATCTCTCTTTCTGAAATGAAGCTTGTCATACTTGAAGTCAGCCACCATGTATCACCCTGAACCACTTGTACAGGCTAAACATGCCCAGGTTCACTTCTCACACAAGCTTAGCTAAGGACGAATCCCTTCACTTCTGCTTCCTCTTCCTCAAGACTACCAAGTCCAATATTCTGTGCTCAGCCAGTAAGATCTAGACTATATTACTGAATTAAGACAGGTTACTGGTGACATCAGTTTGATTAGTAGATATCTTTTAGTGATCAAGTCATGATGAAATCACTTTTCTTTTTAAAAGCAATAACTAATAAAAATCCCAAGTTTCACTAAGCTTAACATTCTCTAAATGAAAACCATGAGTTAGGCTTCTACCATAAAATTCTTCATAACTATGGAATTCTAAATACTCAATATTTCACAGAACAAAATATAAGCTAGTTCAGTTGTATCTGAACATTAAAAATTCATATAATATATGTAATAAGCCTAAGGGTCAGAACTGAAAACACATTCTACTTTCCTACCTTTCTAAGCATCTATTAAGCTTTAATGCCAGATTTACTCCATCTTTGGTCTCTCGGGGATCCAAGACTCAAAGGCAGGACTATTCAATACATACAATTAATCAAATATTTATTGTCTATCATGTGCTTGAAAACCCCAGTGGTGGTCTGGTTAAATGCTACGGCTGCTAACCAGAAAGTCAGCAGTTCAAATACACTTGGCACTCTTTGGAAACTCTATGGGGCAGTTCTACGCTGTCTATAGGGTCACTGTGAGTCAGAATCAACTTGACAGCAATGGGTTTGTTTGGTTTTGGTATTATGTGCTCTGTGTGTTAAATAATGGAAACCTTGGTGGTGTAGTGAGTTAAGTGCTGCATCTGCTAACTAGAAGGTTGGTGGTTCAAATCTACCAGGCACTCCTTGGAAACTCTATGGGCAGTACTACTCTGACCTACAGGGTCACTATGAGTCAGACATGACTTGACAGCAATGGGTTTCAGTGGTGTTAAATAATGGTAAGACTACAAGACTCCAGAACATATAACCACAATCCAGTTTAAAATCTATTTGCAGAGACAAGGCATTCACGTTCTAAAAAAGAATGCAAGGTAGTAATGCAGTAGTACAAAATAAGTGACACAGACATTTGAACAACCTAAAAAGAAGTTAAAGACTTCAGTAACAATGAAATGTTTATCTTGCCCCAGTCTCAAAGAAAATGTATTCAAATAAATGTCCAAAGAATTCTACCCACTAATGATATTTAATTCTACTGACTACCCTCTCCTCTCAAACCTATCTGATATTAAAATATATTATCAACAGACCTACAATATGTGAAGCGCGTTTGTTCTCCAAAGACACATACGAAATCACTGGGTACATCACTGACAGAGAGAAAGAGGTCCCAAACTGAAATCAAATTGCAAAGTTATCCTTAGGCATCAGACAATATTACACATATGGAGTTCCACTATTTCACTAAGTACACCTTCCACAGCAGCAGTTCAAGATGGACTTCCCCAATATCCAATTTTGTTCTGTAATGAACAATGTTATCTGGGTATTCCAAGACATGAGAAGGAGGCACCAGCAGCATAGCTGGCAGTTATTTTGAAATTAAGCAATTCAGTGGGCGTGCATTGGATGTAACACAACAAAAATAAGACAACTGCTCTTTATACATACCTATATCTATGGGGTAAAGACTGTCATCCACGATTTTGCTAATTACGTTCTGTAAGAAAATTAGAGTAAACCTTGCCTACACTATCCTGATTTAGGAAATTCTTCCATCAACAGGCTGACCACCAGGCTGTTATACCATCAGCAGTTCTTTAACATTAAATTTGATGCAGTTCATCAAGTCTTCGTTTTCTATAACCCTTGGCCCTGTTCTGACCATGACCCAGGTGTTACACTATTTTTCTTCTTTTTAAATATTTTAAATGGTGCAGAAAACAGGTGCAATTCTCAAACTGCTATTGCTTCTCTAAAAGTCAAAAACACTGTGAGTGGCTGTTTCCAGAACAGCTGTGAAAGCACTAGACCTCAGTTCTTAACCTTTTACAGGTCACCAACCCCTCTGAGGATCTGATGAAAGCCAGAAAATGTGTGTATATGTAATATTCTGCCAACAACTTTTGGAAAGTTTCTGAATCCTTTAAAGTTCAACCCAAAATTAAATACTTCTGAGCCAGACCATGAACCCCAGAGGTTCTAATTCATACTTCTATGACCAGTTTTTAAAACTACCATTAACCTAGTAACTAGCTCTAGTATCAATCCACTCAATGCATGGATGAATGGATAGATGAAAAATATAGTATTAAAGTTCTCTATCTCAGTGGTTTCCCACATTCACCATAGAATCTCATTATTCTCATTAATCATAGAGTCACTTGGAGTGTTCTTCAGAAGCAGATTCCTGGGCCCAACGTTCCCACAGATTCAGTTTTATCAGGTCTTCAGCGGTGTCAAGGAATTTGTGTTTTTTAAAGTTCTGTGGTGATTAGTACACTACTGATGTACTTAACTCATTGGGAAAAAGGCATAAAATTTTCTTCCCAATATGTTGTTAAAGAAGGATATACACATCCATTGTGTTGCACAAACAAAATAGAAAAAGGAAGTTGTATCAACCGTTCCAAGTGGGTCTGACAAACTGTTAATATGCTAGAGTTCACAATTCTGATACTAGAGAAAGTCTGATTAGTGTATCTGCCGGCTTGTTTTGTTTTCCCTGAAAGGTCACGCTGTGATTCACAACCAGAAGTGTGCTTGTGGCTAGTTTACAACAAGATACTGAGCACAGCTCCTGGTGAGATCTCTACGTTGTTAGAAGCAAACTGACCAAGTTCTGACTCCACAGACTGAAATCACAAAATAGGAATGAACATATTCCATTTCAGAAGAAATCCTTGCCCTGGATAACATTTTGTTTCACAGTAAAACTACGTCCTTAACAGAACGTATTAAGTACCCAGCATTTTCAGGGTACAAAATTACGCCCAGTTTAAGACGCTGGGCTTCATTTACCTGTTTAGGTGCCTCAATTTCTTGTTTTCTGCAAGACTAAATTTTAAAAAATTTTTCTTCCCTTCTCATTACCATTGTATGCAGCTCAGTGAAATTGTTAACTCCTTCCTCCCCTCACACAATAAATAATGCTATGTCTGCTAACCAAAACGTCAGCAGTTCAAATTTGCCAAGTGCTCCCTTGGAAACTCTATGGGGCAACTCTACTCTGTCCTACAGTGTCACTATAAGTCAGAAGTGACTCAGCAGCAGTGGGTTTGGTTTTTTGTTTAGACCCCCAACTATCCACCAGGTATGCCAGTCCTCTCTGCACCATACAAGATAACAATCGATGACCTGTAACCATGGCGTTCACAATCTACTGCTCTGTAGCTCAGAGTTCTCATGGCTATTGTGAAATTATTTCATGAAGACACCGTATTTCTTACTGAATCCACCACATCTCACATGATAACACGGTAAATCTAGAAAAGAATCAGGCCTGAGATTCTCAGAAGTCAGGGCACAGCCACTATGAAAACACCTTTCTCATCCCTAACAACATCACAGCATGTGGGCAGGAGAGAATCAGGACCCAGGACAGTCAAGAGGCTAGAGATGTAGTCCAGTCCCAGTTTCCATGTTATCCCTGGTACGAACAAATTAAGAATTCCACCCACTAGTGGCTGAGAACTAGCAGTGTCTGCTGGGTACTTTACATGCCACTGTTGTCAAGACAACTCTGAAGAGAGACAGAACTACACAGCCTCATGTTACCATTACTAAAACCTGCTCAGAGAGCTTAGGTGAGGGGACAGCTCTTGGGTCCAGAAGTACAGGGCCTCGCCTGGAGTAGCGAAAGGGCATAAAATAGCACTCCCTACCATACACCCAATTTTCAACCCAAACTGTGCTCACTGTGATGTCTCACTAGTTTTTCATGCACTGCTTTCCACCCTTTGCCTATAAAATGTAGGTAGTGGCTGGCCAACCTTTACCCAAAGACTGTTGCCAAGCATACAAACCAAAATAACACAGTTTTTATAAACTTCAAGCAAATGTGATTAAGAGCTTAGAACCTGGATCTATAACACCATGTGACCTCTGGCAGGTTACTGAACACTTTGTTTCTTGGTTTCCTCATCTATAAAGTGGGGATAACAAGAGTAGCAACTTAAAGAGTTATGACAATTAACAGTGCCTAGAACATAGCAAGAAACCCAGGAGATGTAATGATGAGGAGTTACAGCTGCTAACCAAAAAGTGGGCAGTGTGAATCTAGCAGGGGCTCCCCAGACACCCTACAGGGCAATTCTACTCTCTTTTAGGATCACTATGAGTCATAACTGACTTGAGGGCAACAGGCTCACTTTTTTTTAATGCAGAAAGTACTCATCAACTGTTCACTACCGTTACCATTAGTGTAAATGATACAATAATGAACCCTGTTATGAATAAAAACGTTTCTGTTATGAATCCTATTACAAAGTTGTTAGGAATAAACAAGTTTACTATTGCTAACAACTCAAGAAAACAGCTTTCCAATGTATTTACCACAATAAATTCATTTCCAAATATAACTTTCAAACTAAAAATTCAATTCACAAGTTCCCTGTGTCCACTGCTTTAATTTACCCACAACGAACCCAGGTTCCAAGCACATTTCAGTTCAAGTACAGTTACTGGTGGTAACTCACTCTATGCAACCTTTAACCTCAGGAGAATGTGCATATAGTCTTCATGCTTCAAAAGACAGTTCTGAGAATAAACATTTGTAAACATCCTTTGTGATTTTCTGACAGTGTTGCTACAAAAGTGCACATTACCGTTAGCATTATAAATTATGTGGTTGCACATGACAGTACAAGAAATGCCTCAAATAGCTTTTCTTTTCTCAGCATCCAAATATTATCTCCCCTAAACAGAATTTATTATCCCACAAAAATATCACCACTACTACGTATTATGTGCTAGACAGTGTTATAAGTACTTCACATGTATTAACTCATTTAAACCTCACAACCCTATGATGGATGCATTACTATTACTCCATTTTACAGATGAGGAAACCAAGCAAAAGGTCACATTACGTGGCAAAGCTAGGAAGTGAATTCAAGTAGTAAGGGGCTCCACAGAATACACTATTAATTCCACAAACAGGATGCTTCTTCATGAACATCCTCCCCGGCTCTAAATCCACAGGATATCTTGGCCTCCAAAAGACAAATCTCTCTTCATAACTATCCCTTATCCTCAGGAATGTACAAACGCCTATTAGCACTACCACCTTCTACACTTTATACTCCTACTTAAGCACCTGGTTTAACTGCTCCACTCACGCAGATTCTAAGGACAGAGTCTCTTGCCTTCCATGTGCCCCAACTCTTCTACACACACTTCTGATGAAGGTGATGAATGAATTAATTAAATGAGTGTTAACACTGAGCATTGTATCATTTAAGCAGACTCAACTTTATTATCGTTCTTATATACTGTACTTTAATATTAACCTGCATTTGGGGGTTAATGTTTTGCTTTTGTTTGTTTTCTGAGCAAAACTAATTTTATTTTCTCTGCTCAGGCAATGCATTTCACTAATTACCAATTCACCAGACCAAAAAAAAAAAAGCTATTCAGCTGTCAGATCACACACCTTTTTAATACTTCAGTCTCACAAAAAATTTTTATGCAGAATTTTTTTAAGATCCCGTTTCTGTTTTAATGACTTAAAAAAGAAACTGCCCTTATGGGGAAAAGGATCATACAAATGGTAATAAACATTTAATGATCCAATAATTGGTTATATCAGAGCAATCACTATTCAGTAATTAACTTCTTTTTCAGCTATTAACTTAATTTTTGAGCACCTCTGATAGGCCTGAAATTATCCGTACTATTTATATCATAAACTAAAACGTTGCAAAGGAGCCCAAAACACGACAAGGTTTCCAATTACCCATGCTCATCTTGGTGACTTTTGAATGTGGTCTTTCAAGAAGCAAAACCAAGAGTACCCCAAGTCCTCAAAAGACTGGGAACCAGAGCACAAAAATGACATTACTGCTAACCTGTGGGGGCGGTGGGCATAGCAGCAAGGAGGGGTTAAAGGAAAACACAACAGAAAATTAGAGCTTAAAAGATAGCAAAAAATGATTAAATTGCACCACCAGGAAAGAACACAGTGAACAGCTGGCATGTTGTTATTATGCAAAATTACAATTAAGCTCAGGTTAATGTCATTTCCAACTAATTACCCACAGTCAGTAGGAAGAGACACACACCAAGAAATTTCACTTTACCTACTCCAACAGTTTCCTCTACTTACGTGTTTCTGTCATCGACACAGCCACAAGGTTTGTTACAATTCAAAAAAATAAACATAAAATAAATAAATAAAACCTTTTTTTTATTGTCACAGCTACTCAGGTGCAGCCATCTCATTTCTGTCAGAGGGGTTCCCCACCTCCTTAGGTGTAGAAGATACGAGTTGCTAACATTTCAACACCTCCCTTGAGTCACACTTCTCTCTGCACACCACTTTGTTCACACAAAAATACTGTTCACAGCATCTTCACAACCCCAATTTCCCATGTGCAATTCTCACATTTTCTCCTCTCTCTTTTCTGTCCTGAATCCATTTTTTAAAATTCAGTACAAAAAGGAAAGTACTAGTCACTTCACAGTTGCCTTACAAATCAATCATTACTAAGGTGCTTTATAGCTTACAGATAAAGGATCACAAATTTCACTTTCTAAATCAGTTTGTTTTGTTTTAAACTTATATTGCATTTATCTAAACCACTACCCTCACTACAAGCCAAGCCAAGTGCTGTCAAGTCGGATCTGACTCATGGCGAGCCTCATTACAAAGTAAACAAACAAACAAACAAACAGAAGGACACCTGCCATTCTACCCGTTCCACACATGGACCCTGCACAAGGCCCTCCCACCAGCCCCTAGGGCTACCTGCCCAAATTATGTGGGTCTCTTTAGTAACTGCCATCTGAAGAGAACCAAAATAAACAGGACCACTATCTCACAGAGGCTCTACAGCTTCCCCGTCTGACACCAGACATGCAGAGCGACTTCAGTGCCAAAAGCACCCTCTCCAGCAAAAGACAGGCAAGTGAATTTGAAAGACCTTGAAAACACTTCCACTAAGAGTTGAAGAGGAGAGACAAAAAGGTCTGACAAACCCAAAGCACACAAGAATCCTCTAATCTAAATCACTGGAGTTCTCCTATTATCTCTACACCTTGGGTACTGACCCAGTGGCAGGCCGCACCAAAGTACATGACACCAACCCTCCTGCTTCACACATGCCTGGAAGCAGAGCTCAGATAATTTATCTGCTTCATGCTCCTTTGAGAACCCGGGTAGTAGAGGAAAAAGGAGGACAAGGGACAGAGGCAGAGGGTAAAAAATGGCAATAATTTCTCTGCTACTAATGGGAAGATAATTGCAAAATACCATAACAGATTTCAGTTCTTCTGTGCACATAGGAATATTTAATCAATGTACTGTAACAAAACAAGCCTCTGGTGTCCTTTTGGAAAGATGGAAAGCCATTCAGATCAGGGTGATCTGAGTCTTGTCACCTGTTCCACTGATACTGGGAAGTGGCAGGCGGGCAGTGGGAGGCAGCTCTTACACCTACGTGCCACTGGAGAAAGACAGACGTCCCACTCTTGGCACGCAGTTACTAGTAACAATGACATCTCTCTCCACTCACCCTCATGCACTACCGGGCATGGCTTCTTCTTGGTGCCTTTACCTGAAGTGTCCCGGTCCAAAGAAAACAAATAAGTGAACTTCCTGTTTAATACCATTACAACTTCTCCCAGTAAGAAGCGAATGATTCGTCAGCGTTTCAACAGAAAAAGAAAATCCTCAGTGAAACTTCATTACCTTTGGCTTCAAATGCTTTCAGTGGGACAGAATGGAGGCGAGATTATTCTGGGGTAGATAAGGAGGAGGAATGATCTTTTATTTAACTTTTAGACAAGAAACCACCTTTCATCACATGCCAGATAAAGACATTTGCCTACTGAGACAGGTTACTACAGGTAGTGATGATAAAACTCATTTGCTTACTGAGACAGGTTACTGAATTACCCAGGGAGTGATGACAAAACTCATTTGTAAGGACAGGCTGATCATCTGTCCTTACAAGTTTTTCAAAACTATGAGAATACTTTCAGTAAATTAGATTTCAGAAAAGGCAGCTCTTAGAAACTAATCTTGATATATACTCCGTGTGTTAATAGACAGGCATTATCAGGGAATGATTTAAGGCTGAACCAAAATATGACAAACAATACAAACTTACACATCCCCCAAATCTTATAGAAACTGGAATGATCAAGAAGCACCTTGTACATAAAGCAGAAACCCTGGTGGCATAGTGGTTAAGAGCTATAGCTTCTAACCAAAAGGTTGGCAGTTTGAATTCACCAGGATTCTACTCTGGGGTCTTTCTACTCTGAGCTACAGAGTCCTTATGAGTCAGAATCAGCTCAACAGCAACAGGTTTAGGCACAGAAAGGTATGCTGTTTTTTCGCTTGTTCCTTATTATGTCATTTTATCAATCTTTACTTGTATCACTAATTTCTTCAGATTTGAGGAGGACAGGTAAAAGAAGAAACTTGAAAAAAATGAAAATACTTTGTGCAATGTTCTACTTCTCAACCTGGGTGCTGATTACTGGATATTCAATCTGGGAAAATTATTTGTTTAAGGATGTGTTCTATTTCACACTAAACAAGTTTCTAAAACTAAATATAGATGAGTATGTTTCATTTTTTAGAAAGGTTTGGCAGCACGGAAATTAACTGATTTAAGCCACTACCATTACACGCTCTCTCCAAGAAAACACACAAAAATGTTTTCTAAAATAGTAATTGCTAACTTTCCTGTCCAGGACCTTGTTAGTAAAGAACATCCTGGGGAACCTGCTAAAAAAACAATGTTCCAGTGCCAACAGCAGCAGTTATGTTTGAGACAGAGTCCAGGAATCTGTATGTTTCACAAGCTACTACCCTGGGGGTAAAGATGTGCACCTGGGTTTGGAAACCCCTGTATAAGCAAGAGAGAGTAGTGATTAAAAACTGAAACTACCCAATCCAGATTCTCCATAACTACATGCATGACCAAAAGTATAATTATTTGGAAAAGTTCTGCAAAAGCTTTACCAATAACTAAAGGAGTGGTCAGTCACCAAATACAAAAAATATTTTGCCAATACTTTGATGAATATTCTTCTCACTATAACTACATCTCCCCTGAAAAGACGCTGATATGTTATAATCACTGTGTAATTCCTACTAGCAACACCATCCTGCAAATTTCAGAATAGAAACTGTGAAATCAAATTACTCATCTGTGGCCACATGGGATTCAGGATCATTAGCAAAATGTGAACATGTGCTTTTTACACAGCACTGAGAGCATACCCCTATTTTCCTTATCATTGTTGTGTCACTGGAAGTTAGATCTGCAGAGGTTTAATGATACAAGCAAAGTCATTTAACTGTAAATTCCAAGCCAAACTGGAGGCCTTAGTTTCAAACCCCCATCAAAAGTCCACTGTATTCCAAGTTCCCACCAGGGCACTTTGAAGGGTTCAATCCAATCCACATTTCTTATTTTAAATGTACACTGTCTAGTTTAGGTAATAATCTGGGCTGGAAGCTCAGCAGTAAATTAAATTTTCTTTACAGGCATGCCCGTTGTTGATTCTGATTCACAGCCAACCCTAAGTACAAATGAACAAAACACTGCCTAGTCCTGCACCACCCTCACCAGCCTTGCTGTTTCAGGCCACTGCTGTAGCCACTCTGTCTATTCATCCACTTGAGGACAGTCCTGTTTTTCACACACGCTCACACCCCACTCTCCTCTACTTCACCAACCAGGATGTCCTTCTCCAGGGTCTGGTCCCTCCTGGTAACCTGTCATAGTACAAGTCTCCCATCCTCTCTGATAAAGACACTTTAGGCATGCACAGACAACCTCAATGCAAAGACAAAACACTACCCTGGGGTCTTTTATTTGAGCACACAATTGGGAAGCCTGCTGGATAATTTGTTTGGGAATACCAGAAATCTTCTTTTTAAACAAAGCATTAACCAAGGAAAGAGATTACAACAAAAGGAATCACAGGATCCAAAAAAAAAGACAGAAATTCAGAATGTATGCTGCCCCTGTCCATAAATCATAATAGAGGTCAACTTTTCAGACACAAATGGCCTGGACTTGGCGACACAGAGAGATCATATCATGTGTGCCCTTTATGGTTCTATGCATTCATAGGATGTCGTCCTGCTGACCTCTTACTGGAAGCAAGGGAGCAGGCAGAAAGGAGGGGATAGGAGACTGCTGGGAGGATAAGACATGTATTAAGAGGAGAGGCTGTCACTGGGCAGGGAAAGCAGTGGGAGCGCATATAGGTGGGCATGTAAATTTATATGGGACTGTACATTTTCACTCAATCATAATAAAAAGAAAAAAAGGTCACAATGTACAATACAGCTAAAGGAAGTTTGCATTTAGTTTGCTTTTCCTAACCCCAAACCCCACTGAATTTTTTTTTTTTTTTTTTTTTTTTGGTAAACCTTCGACGGCACTTGGCTGGCTCACCTTGAATAAGGCACTTTTAAGCTTAAGTCTGAAAAAAAAACAAACAGAAGAAAAAAACTTGCCTTTTCACAAACCCACACTCACACAAACTTAGGTCTGAGGACAGCTGTGGCACTTCCTCTCAATATTTTCTCCCCACTTTTAAGTAGGCTTCCCCTAAGCTAGAAAGACTCCTCAAGAGTAGGTCATACAACCCCATAGGCAAATGTTAGCTTTCAAAACGCATTACCACTCTCTTCCCTAAGCGTAAAATCAAAGAGTCCCTAGCTATTTTAATCTTGTTCATCCACAGGAGTACAGGCGACACAAATTAAATTTATAGAATTTTAGTTCAGTTAAATGTTTAAAATATTTTTTAATGGAAGCAGTACATTGCAGTGGGAAAAGCAGTGACCTACATATTAAGAGTCCAACACTACTGTCCTACCACTAATTCACTAGGTCGTCAGAACAGTTACATAATTTTCTGAATCTCTCAGTTCTCTCATCTACAATAAGATAACAGCCTATAGTGTCTTTGAAGCCATCATCCACGAGAGACAGTGGAGGAATAGGGGCTGAGAGCCCCAGTAAATCAGTATCAGAATAAAACCCTCAGGAAGCATTTAATTAGTTCACTTATGTAGTGGTTCAAGTCAGGCTCTAGAGCCACACTCAGAATCTGCAGGGTCATGGGGATACACTCTCTGTGCCAGTTTCCTCTCCTAGAAAAGAAAGATCCTAAGAGTCCCTATAGGATTGCTATGAGTCAGCATCCACTCAAATGTAATGGATTTGGTCTGGTTTTAACAGTACCTACCTCAAAGAACCACCATGAGGATTACATCAGTTAATTTAAGTGATCAGAACAACACCTGGCCCATAGCGAACATGCAATAAATATCAGCTGTCACTGTTATGAATACAACACTACTGAGCACTGCATCCCACAGAGGGGACCGTGGCAGCATAAAACAAAGCAAAAGGAACACCACCCTGATGGTGGCGACAAAGTTGGCAAATAAATACGTGCCGTTCTTTTTAATCACAGTAAACGAAAAGATCCTGTATTTCCACATGAGTTTTGGTACAGTCTTCACTTCCATGAATCTTCAGAAGTTCTTGCCCTTATTCTCAAACCTGTCAATCTGGGCAAGTATATAAGGACTGGCTCTCTATTCACTGGAACACACAGTGCCCTGGGACTCACAGGTTTCTAAACCTGCTAGGACAGCTGAAGCTGGAAAAGTTTTTTCACCCTTTTCAACAACATTATCCCCCTCACCCACACTCTAAAGCCAAAATGTACTTTAGCAATTCAAAAGCTCATAAAACATATTCTTGGGTTTTTTATTGGTTGTTTTGTTTTAAACTCCTTTAGATAACTTGGCTTTTTTTTTTAGATAACTCTTTGTATAAAACCTCATAAGTATAGTCTTTTCCATGCTGAGATTTTTTTTCTGATGAAGACGGTGATCCAGAAAAGAAATCAATTACTTTCTCTTTCCTTCACCTAACCTTAAAGCTTTAAGATTTTTCTTTCCAATGTTTTTCTTTGCCTCAAACATTCTACTTTATACTTAAGATCCATCTTAGTGGCTGACTTCAAATACTGCCTCTAATGCATTGTCCCTCCATTCAGGAGTTCAATGTCATTCATCAGTGACCAATCCTCCTTACTGCTGTGGAAGACTGTGACAAATGAAAGTTTCACTGCTAAGTCTTCTCAATGAAAGTAGCTTATGGCCTTTCCCAGCAGAAAGCCCTAGAAATAAACTCCAATTTGTTGCCTTCTTTTTCCTCAAATTTAAAAGCACAAAGTATAAAGTTCTACTTCAAGTAGAAAGAAAATCAAGTATCATTTCTTCAGCATCTTTCCTAAATTCGAATCCTGTATGCACATCTAACAACATAAAATCAACACATTCCAAAGTCCCAGTGTTTAAACTCTCTTAAAGAAATCCATTGTGAAAGTATTTCAACCAAATTCCTCAGAATCAAAACACATCACTTAAACCAAATTAGGCAAAATATACTTCCCTACCTGTCCAGTGTCCCTACCCTACAACGTCCCTACCCTACAATTTTTCTCAGGAAGGATTACAGTCCCACCACACATTTTTCTCTTTTGTGACAAAGGAATGCAACATCCCACCCCAAGGATGTCATTTCCACGAGGAAAGCAGCTTTCGTTAGTTTACTGTTTCACTCCCAGTGTTTAGAACAGTGCTTGGCACACAGAGAAAAACTCAGTGCCTATTTATCCAATAGATGAGTGGGTCAAAAGGCAGAAGAGGAGCTGACGTCCACAGGAGATAATTAAAAAAATATATACTTGCTGTTAAGCTGATTCCAACTCACAGCAACCCTGTAGAAATGAGTGGAACTGCCCTATAGAGTTTCCAAGGCTATAAATCTTTACACATACTGCCACTTCTTTTACCCATGCAGCAGCTAATGGGCTTGAACCATTCACTTTTTAGGTAGGCACCACACAGATGACACTTGACGGCATTCCTGAAAGACATCATGGGCATGGCTGCATCCACAAAGAACCGACCACTGCTGGAAGCAGTGCACATCTCATCACGTACTTACTATAAATCTTACTGCTAAAGCTACGACCATGGCCAAAGAGGCCCTCAACCACCAGCAGACAGCTTCAAATTGCTGACCTTTTGGTTAGCAGCCATTGCTCTTAATCAGTACACCACCAAAGTTTCATGGGAGAATAGCCTAGGGAGCTTTAAAAAAGTGTCCATGACCATGGAAGGATGGAAAGTGTCCTTACCATATCATCAGAACCTTTGAAAGCTCTTCAGGAGTTTCTCTTGTACAGTCAGAGTAGAGACTCTCTGTCTGGAGGATACATCTGTTTTTCTTCACCAGGTTCTCACAGATGCCTAGTACCAAGTCATGTATTTATAGATGTGATGAGTAAGCAATTCCCTTGGCTTGTATTTTTCATTTTCTTTATTGAAATTTTAACAGTGTTCTCAGCTTTCCAAGATTCCTAGAGGTAATGTCCTGGGCAGCTGCCCTCCTGGAGTTGCCTTCCCTGTCTACCTCACAGTAACTGAGAGGATCTAGGCACACGTCTATATATTTGTTACACAACATTAGGTACTTACAGACCAGGAATGGGACTTTTAGAGAGAGGACTGAGAAATCCAGAAGTAGAACCCCATGGGGGCAGTTCTTCTGGGTCCCACTGTGTTGCTGAGTTGGACTTGACTTGACGCAATGTTCTTTTGGGGGAGCGGTGGGGAAAACCCTAGCGGCATAATAGTTAAATGCTACAGCTGCCAACCAAAAGGCCAGCAATTCAAATCTACCAGGTGCTCCTTAGAAATTCTGTGGGGCAGTTCTAGTGAGTCTGAATCAACTTGATGGCAATCAGTTTTGTTTTGTTTTGTTAAGGCTATTTTAATGTGCAGATAGGTTCAAGAATCACCTACTCTAAAGCTTATAGTTGACTAGGTTCACCTCAAAAAGAACACATAACAATAACCCAAAATCTGAAGAAAAGTACAACAAAATGCTAAGGGTACACGCGCTGTGCTTATGCTACATTTTATACTATTCTGTATCTATAAAATGCATCATAGATAAACATATATACATATATACACACAAATTTCAAAGGAACCTCATAGCACCTGGGTCCTCAAAAGCACAAGTAACAAAAAATGGTTTCAGATCTGTAAGACATTAGACACTGGTGGTATGTAAGGTTTACACTTCGCTGGAAGGAAAAAATCAAGACCAATTCAACTGCATCTGCTGATTTGAAAATGCTGGCCTAAATTTTATAATACACTTCACAGCAGAGGTGTTGAAAAATGCACTAGTAAAAATCAGCTCAAAAAGTTCAAAGCTATCTGCTTAACCAAGGAGTCCTGGTGTTATAAGGGTTAAGTGTTCAGCTGCTAAGAGAGAGGTCGACAATTCAAACCTTCCAAGAACCGCACATGGAAAAAGATGGAGCAATCTGCTCCCTTAAAGATTACAGCCTTGGAAACCCTATAGGGCAGTTCTATCCTGTCCTATAAGGTCATTCTAAGTCAGAATTGTCTTGATGGCCATGGGTATCTAATTAATCAATAAAACCAAAACCAAACCCACTGCTGTCAGGTCAAGTCCGACTCACAGTGACCCTAGAGGTCAGAGTAGAACTGCCCTACCAGGTATCGAAGGAGCGCCTGGCAGATACGAACCACCGATCTTCTGGTTAGCAGACGTAGCACTTAACCCACTACACCACCAGGTTTCCAACAATCCACTTAAAATCAGCAAAGTTAACAGTACTGAGTCAGCCTGGCAGACACAGCAGTGGGATGTGACAAAGTGTTACTTGTAGGGCTCTGCTCTAGAAGCATCTTAAAATCACAGTGGTGAGCAGGGGAATAATTCCAATAACAGTTTATTCACAGACACGCCCACACCCTTTCTCTTCATCAGGGAGGCAGTACAGGCTCAACGAACAGGAAGCCTGGGTTCAAATCCTGACTACAATTTTCTAGCTACACGACCATGAGGAAGTTCTTTAACTTCTCTGCACCTCAGGTTCCTCATCTCCAAAACAAGAATAATAATGTTACTTACCTTCACAGGGCTGTTGCGAAGGTTAAATGTGATACTGCATGTAAAGTTCTCAGCACAGCAACCGGCCCACACAGTAAGCCCTTACAAATGTTAGCCATTATTATCGCTGCTGTTGTCTTTCGAGTTGTTATTACAATTATCATCTAAGCAGCAGTGGATTCTGGCACAGAGGAGTAAAGCTATTTCCCAATTTGTGATGACTAGGCATTAAAAGTCTGTAGATTCGTAAGAAAGGTCTTTTGAGAGAACCATATCCATAAACAAGAGACAGAAATCTCATCTGCAAAAAGATGCCCCATGCTGAGCAAAAGGCCTGGAATGTTGGCCACAAGGTACAACCAGAAGCTCCCAAAAAGGAATGTAACATATGAGTTCTAGATTAAGTTCTAACATCAGCTGAGTGATCTTGGGCAAGTTCAAAAACCTTTTTCAGCTAAAAACAGAGAGCTCTGAGCAGTTGTTTTTAGCTGTTAAGTTTCTCTCATCACTCAGGTCTGAAGGTCAAAATCATTCCAGTCATGTCTCTCAGCTCCACTTCACTCATTCCATTCTAGCCACCTCAGCACCTCCACAGTTCCTCACATAAACCAAGCCACGCTTTCCTCAAGGCCTCCACACTTGCTTTTCGCTCTCTTTAAATGTTCTTCCCCTGGCTGTCCCTTATTTCCTTCAGGTTTTTGCCCAAATACCACCTCCTCAGAAAAGTCTTCCCTAAACCACCTTCTATAAAATAGTGTCTCTCTCTCTCTCTCTCTGTCTCACCTCCCCCCCAATTTCTCACTACTTCCTTCCTCTGCTTTATAACCTGCTACTACCCAATATAGTATCTATTTGTTTATTTATTGAATGTTTCCCATTCCTCACCAGAATACACACTCCATTAGAGTGGATTCTGTCCCTTTCATTCACTATGGTGTCTCTTGTGCCTCTAACACTGTCATCCTGACATGGGAAGGTCTTAATAAACAGTGCTTGGAAGAAGAGCAGCAACGCAAGAACCCTTTTTTTTCCTCCCAAAGGGGATCTTACTCTAATACACAAAACACGTAAAGGTGGACTTTTTCTGGTTACATGAGGTCAGGACCTCTCCTCAGTTGACTCAGTATACCTAAGGTACCTCAAAACCACTGCCGAAGATATCTCCAAGGTTCCTTCTATCTCTGAGTGTCTCCAAGTCCATGCTACTTAGGTCAGATTCCAAAGAGAACAATCATAGTCATTTACTATTCACTGACAGCTGCACAGAGGGCCCTGAAAATCCAAAGCATACAATGTCCCAGAACTGCGGCATCCCTACAATACCTACAAGCAGGCCAGGGAACAAGCAAAACAGGCCTAACTAGATGGCCAGAAAGACAACCCAATGTCACAAGGAGAGGAGACAGTGCAGTAGTTTCTTTTCATGCCCTGCCACATGGTCCCCTTTAGTACCTGGGCCTCCAGAACCCACCAGTGAACCTCTGGACTGCAGTAATCCAACTTCTTCTAAGTGGGGGAACAAAAAGGGGTGCTGGACTCAAGATCCATGTGGGGGCAGATGCTATACAATGGCAGTTACAAATATGGACAGCATGGCAGCCATAGGGTGGCTTCCTGACTCTACTACTTACTCTGCCTCTCGTTTACATCTAAATAACCTCCAAACAAAGCAATCCCCGTCTTAAGTCTGTTCTGGGCTCATGTTCAGGAAAACAGTGGATACGGGAGCATCCTGGAAAAGAGCTCTGCAAAGGCATGAATAGTTAGAAGAAAGCACTCCAGAGAAACAAACTGGCTATAATATTATGTTGGGCTTAATGTACAGCAAAAGGACTTGCTCACAATTGCAGAGAAAATAATATACTGAGCAAACAAGCAAATAGGGCCTTTGCTCATCTATTATCATCCAGTTTAACAATGCTGAACTAAGTAAGAGTTATCAATTAAAAGTGTGGTGACCCGTCCTCCAACACTGTAACCTAATCCTTAAACTAAAGATAATTTAATGCCCTTACGCGTCCATATGTTTTCTAATGATGCCACTGCTGCCACTATGCTACAGGAGTACTTCTTGGAAGATGGAAGTGACAACAAAACAATTACTGGAAGGGCAGTGACATGCAGTACTAACCATTTTAAAATGGCTATATGGGCTGTAATTCAACAATACAATTTCCAAATCAGCCTGAGTATACATATTTCTCTGTCCTTAATCCCAGGTACGTCATACTAAACAAAACAGACTACAGATGAACATGGGCAGCAGATGCAGAAATCTACAAGAGTGCTACAGTAATGTTCATCTGTAAACAGTAAACAGAAGATACTATCTACCCTGTCAAGCAAAACTGATATCCATCTCTGCTGGCCCATCTTCACACTGTCTTTCCTTAATCAAACGCATACCAATGGGGGTATTACAAACCACCAGAGGGGCTAGACATGACACTAGGAAAAATTTAAAGTACATATAATTCCTATCTTAGAGTTTACAACCTAGGAAAGGTCCTATGGTAATATCGAATTCGTATTTTACAAATAAATAAACTGAAGTATAACAGTTATAATGTTTTTAAAACCTTGAAGTAAAGATGTGGCCCCTTTTACACTAGATTTTTATGGTTATAGTTACATTTTAAAGGATATGCTTTAACGGGGGTTTCACCTATGATCACAAACTCTGCTATAAACAGAACTCTACTGCACTTCCTTTTTGCATGTGCAAAATGGTAGCTCTGCACATGGAGGTAGTCAGAGAGGAAGAACAAGACTGCATGTCTTAAACCACAGTGGTTCCAAAAAGAAACTGCCACCTCCAAAAGACAGGGACTTTCCAGAGAATATCTTAACTTTTCCGGTTCTTCATCATCACCCAGAAGTCTTCTGATGAGTCTTTAAACTATAACAAATGGTCATCACCCAGGTCAGAACCCTGAAACCCTAGAAGATGAACTGTGTGAGGGCCCATCTTGGCCCAGAGAAGATGAGGGGATGGGTTCCCAAGAAGGCACAGTACTCTAATTCCAGTTGGAATTTCATTAAGAAGCAAATCTAACTGTCAAATTCATTAGCATACTCTTTGTTGCATAAACAAACCTCTACTGAGTGGATGGATGAGACAGAACAATTTGCAAATGTACTCAGAATAATGAAAAGAAACAATGACAGAAGAAATAATGGACTATTTGTCACTAGGTAGCTTCAAGATACCGATATCAAGAAAAGCAAAGAGCTATTTAGTATGGTCTTTCATGGGAAGAACAGGATACCTATCTAGTTCTTTAAAAAAAAAGTACCAGTGGCTTAAAAAAAAAAAAAAAGGCTCTGTTTTATTGTGGACTACATTCCCAAAAGACACACCACTTCCTAGAATAATTTAAAACCAGACAAGACAAAATACTGAGGAACCTACTGTGGAAAATGAGCATATGCCCACAGTGACTTGTGAGAAGGTACCACAACCTTCCCCGATTTTACACTGCTGTTTCAGGAGTTCGCTGTAAAACTGAGTAAGGTAAGAACATAGGAGGGTTGTACTAGGACACAGAAGCCCTCCATACTGATTCCGAACCCTTGTTCAAAATCTACATGAGTTTTAAAAGCTAGCAGGCTGCCATCTGAGGTTCTGAGGTACACCAAATAGTGGCAACTCAGAACAGATGACCACCAAAGACAAAAAAGACATGAGGGAAAAAGAGCCCAGAAAACAGAAGGACCCAGATGAATGGGTGACTGTATCACCAGAAGAACCATATGGTGCCCGGCTACCACCAATGACAGCTGTGATGGGGCACACAATGTTGAGCCCCAATGGCAACATGAGAAAAAGAGGTGTACACACCCCAAGATTCCATTAAAAGACTACAACTGATGGTCCAAAGGCCTAGCAGTTCCCCTGTGAGCATGGCACCTAGACCTGCTACTGCCCCTGATCATAAACCACTACTGAGGTCAACTCTTGGGACAGGAATGGGTCGGACTTGGGGACACGATATGACTACGGGGTGTGTGCACTTTACAGTTCCGTGCATCTATAAGATGCTGTCCTACTGGCCTCTTACTAGAAGGGAAAGCAGAGGGTAGAGAGGATGGGACAGGAAATTGTTAAGACGATATAACATGTATAGAACGGAAAGGAGAAGTTTGCTTTCACCAGGCAAGGACAGCAGAGGACCTGCAGACAAGCAGGCATGAAAATGTAACTACGATTGTATACTTTCACTCAATCATGATTAAAAAAAAAAAAAATCTACCTAATGTGGCCTGGAAATAGGTTATACTTTTACACAGGGAAAAGGAGTAAGATGACACAAAAAAATACATGTATGTGCTATAAATGTTCTATATGAGTGGCAGCCATGTAACTGAAAGCTCTGGCTTTCAAAAAGAAAATAACTTCCTAAAAGATGGTGAGGTACATTCTTCTACCTAAATTATTACACCTAGAAAACCCTTTGTAAACAAGATAATTTTCAGCAGCAACAAGGGAAAAATGTGTTCTCTCACAAAATGTATCTGTATTAAAAAGCGTATAAGGGGATCAGGAGCCCAAGCAGAAAGTGCTGTGCTTCCCGCCTCTCTCTTAGTGACCTTGGGAAAGTTGACATAACCTCTCTCAGCTTTAGTTTCTTCAACAGCAAAGCTGGGATACCATTCCTTTTTTCACACAGCAGTTCTAACATGACAGTTAATACAAAGTTCACAGTAAGATGCCTGGCAAAGACCAAGAACTCAGTCAACAGTAGCTCTCGTTTCAAAAATTTCTCTTCATGGAATTTTTATGGAAATAGGACAACAGTAAATAAGTATTCATTAAATAACTACTAAACATAGGTTACTGAGTGAAGAAAGCAACAATTCTGAGGGCCTCAAATATGCCTAGGAGAAGATAGAGGTAGGGAGAACACAGAGGCTGAAGGTAGAGAATATAGGAAAATAAAATCATGCTCTCTCCAAGATTCCAGTCACGCTCCCAAGTGGCACAACAGTAAGCCATTACAAAACATCTAACAGACCAAGAAAAAATTAACAGCACTTGAACTTCCAAAGAAAACAGAGTACATCATGTCACAGTCAACACTCCAAGAAACTCCTCGAGGCCGGCTCTGAGATCTTAATCCATTGGGAAATAATTTTGGAAAAATGCAGTATTACCAAAACTATGAAATAAAGCATTTCTCTGACTTAATCCATATCCCAACATTAAGATAATCAATAAAGCTAATTTGTTATCATTGTTATTATTAGGTGTGATTCCAGAAACACAGGTAAAAGGTACAGTGAAAACTAATTCTGAGGAGACCTACAGATACAAGGATGGATTTACAGGCTAGGTTTTGAGGGCTAAATGATGCAAATTAGAAAGTCACATTGTCAAAATGTTTTACAATTCTTTAAAAGTAATCAAGGAACACATGAACAGTCCAGATTTGCTGAGTTAAACACAGTTTCTGATACTTCCAGATGCTACATAAAAGTACACTTAAACACATGAAATATTTCTGGAATCACATTATAGTTCAATATTTAAAAACAGGTCTATTTTTCAACTGAACACGACCCGAAACAATCTGATCCATTTGTATATTATACCAATAAAATTCATTTTAAAACAACAGTCTAACAGCAGGTCTCAATACTTAGGTGTGAAAATGTACCTCCCAGCACACAGGCAGAATTATCCCCAAACCTTTCGCCTGCAATTATCATTTGCTCTCTCCCCAGGTGGCTCTCAGCCATCACGGACCATTCTAGGCTCACATCTGGAAACACACGGAGGCCTTCTATGTTACAGACAAGGGGGAGGACAAAAACAAAAACTTCATACTGGTTTAAAAAATCTTTTGAAAATACTTATTTTCAACATGCTGTATAAAAGCAATATGATAACCTTAAAACACCCTTATGTCACCACAGTTAAGAATAGATCTCTTTCAAAACAAAAAGACTAAATTTACTTCACAGTTTCTATAGAGGCCAGCTTCTTGCATTGAAGCCAATTCTAAAAATTTAACAGAGGATCTTTCATCAGTTGATAGGGCATAATTAGATGTTTTGATTAAAGCATTTTCCTCCCCTGGTTAACAAGATACAACAGATGTCCCCGATTTCCCTAATAACAATACAGCCCTGCATTTGGCATCTTCACAATTTTGAAACTGAACTGTCATACAGAAAAAGTATAGCCAGGGTGTCTTTATACAATCATAACTTGAAGTGGATATGACATGCCTGGATTCCCCAGCAGAACAGATATGGAAATCATATCCCACATTCCTAGCCACAAGCCCTCTTTAGCACATACTCAAAAACCAAGTTCTGAAATCTGAATGATCTGGGCTTAGTCAAATCACCACCAATTATTCCTGGAAGCACCAACCAAATACGATACGAAACCTAAAGACAAAATGCAAATCTCACAGCCACTTTCTTCCAGGAGCACAGAGAACAAGGTGGAAAAGTAGCTCAGAAAAAGCAATACCTATCTAAAGAGACCCACTCTACAAAAACACTCTAGCTTCCTACAGAGATGAGGAGTACTATACTTGATTAAAAGAATTCATATTTGTCACAACAAGATTCCACTGACACATGTGATCCAACGTACAAAAATTCTATTTATACCAATGTTGTCAACATCAGTTCAGAGTGCAACTAGAGACTGGCCTGCATTTTAAATGGTAAGCAGTCTGTCTGACTGAGATCAACTCAAATATCCTGGTTTAACAACTCCATTAATGACATCAAACACAGATCTAAAGATTACTCAGCCCCTTTGTCAGTTGCATGTGTTATTTATAGGACAGCATATCAATCATGTCTTCCCCTTATTATTTCCTACTTTCTGGTCCCAAGCTATTTGGTCTGCCAAATTAATACATTTCATTGCTGCTGCAACTCTAAACAAAGCTTGATAAAAGATTAATAAAATAGTTGTGTCCTCTGCAACCACATACAGTCCAGGGATATTCATCAAAGTCTTGTAATTTGCATATTTGGCTGACTGCCCCCTTCAGCAAACATGTGAGACACAACGTTCAGGTAACTAGTTTATGGGTTGCATTTAATTCGGGGTGTCAATCTGCTTCTGTTTTAATCACATCCATCTTGATATGTTATTACAAACTCACAAAAACTTCTTTTCATAATAGCAATAAATACATACATATGACAAACAGTTGTTATAAATTTTCTGGTTCAGGAGTAAACAGCCAGGATGCCTTAGCCAACATGTCATGTGCATTTAATATTTTGAGAGTTTCTTCTGTAGGAGAAAAGTTTGGCAGAGTCTCTATCTCAACCATACTCCAAAGTTCACTTGTTTGAAGGCTGCTGAATTGCTCTGATGTCTCTGGATTGTGAGGCTACAAAAAATGATCTATCTCCAAAACTTATGGCAAATTTTAAGTGGGCTCATTAAAGTCATCTTATAAACAAGTAATTATTTTATCTTTCCACTGGGCATACAAGGATAAAAAGTTCTCACTATCATCACCAAACACTTATTTTTTCTTTTACATCTTCATCATGACGGAATTTCAAAACCTCAATTTTCACAAGTAATGAGGGGAAGAAGAGCGGACTACTAAAAGAAAGATGTACTCCATCGTACCTGTTAACTACAGGGTGATACACTGAGGGGAATGCTTTTTAAAGGTCCTTAATATTGAGTAACAATCCAAAAATTTCTTAGGGAAAAATGGAAAGGTATATAGTTATGAATGCTCATCTTCCTAAAAACCCCTCTCCAAGATTCCCAAACCTTGGGAATCCAGGTACTAACTAAGGAGAAGGCCACTTCTCCTGGCTTCACTGGATTACACAATGAGTGTGTCTAACTCTCACTGTGATCCTAAGCAGGTCAGTAAACTGCTCTATACTACGCTTTCATTTGCAAAATGAGAGGGAGAACTAGATCACTAAAGACAGCATCTATGTCTCTATGTCTTAGATAACACATCACTCAACAAGGGCTGGAGTGAAATCAATCAAAAAGCTGCTCTAAAAAAGTTTAGATCCTAATTTTACAATAGATCTACAGATGAATTTCAAAACCTCAATTTTCACAAGTAATTAAAAGGACCACCAAAACAAATGAGAAAGTTTTGCAATACTTAGCAATACACAATACTGATACCAAATGCATGTTTTTCCTTTTGCCACAGTGAAAGTATTTCACTCTGAACTACAGAAGACCATATGCTGGGAAAGCATAATTCAGGAGCCTTGTTATTTCTGCCAACTGAACATATACAGAAAGAAAGGGCAGAGGTCACTGGAATTTTTAGCATGTAGCTGGGCAAATGATAATGTAATACTCAACTACTGTTTCACCTATAGCTTAATTCTCTTAGTATTTAGCTACAGAAAAGCATTCACTGAACATATCCAGTCTGTAACATTTAGCCATCAAGCAGAACTGAATAAAGAGACTCTAACCATTGCCATCAAGTTAATTCCAATTTATTGCAACCCTCCAAAGAGACTCTAGGGGTTTTATTTAAAAAAAAAAAAAGTCTACTTCAGTATAACTACTGAGCAACAATTACTGGACTATAATTTCTTAATTCTTCTTTTTATAAACTGTAAAACACCACTGACACCAGAACCTTTGCAGAAACCGAAAAGGAGGTTAGTTTTATACTGAAGTAGCATCTGGAAACCCTGTTACCAGAACTGTTAAGTGCTACACCTGCAAACCAAAAGATCAGCAGTTCGAATCCACCAGGCACTTCTTGGAAGTTCTACCCTGTCCTATATGGTCACAGTGAGTCAGAACTGATTCAGTGGCAATGGGTTGGTTTGTTTGTTTGTTTAGAAATGAGGCAATAACAAGAAAATGACACCCATTGGGTATCACCATAACCTGACCCTGGCAATCTCTTAACTGTCCTGGATTCAGAATTTAGTTGGAGTTGAAAAGTAGCAGATTCGACTCACATAAAGCAAGTGTCACCATTTGTCTTCCTAGACCGTGCTTCTGCGCCTAGGCCAAGACTCACTCCAAACTGCCTTAGTTAACAGCAATCACACAGCACTTAAAATTCGAAGTCTGCCTGTCCCAACAAAAATGAATGCCTTTTACTACTATGAACAAACTTAAATATTCTATTATTTACAAACTGTGGACATTTCCATCTCCCTCCTGTGAATTCATTTTACCACACATGAGTTTTCCAGAGCTCTGAAGTTACCAAGGAGGTATGGCACCATGAGGTATAGTGGCATGCCAAAATGACTTTTTAAAGTCTTTTAACAAAAAAATCTTTGCATTCTGCATAGAGTTGATAAGTTGTGTTTGCTAAGGCAAACTCAAGAGTTCAGGTATGAACTGAAAACTCAGAAATAATCGCAATTCAAATCCAACAGCTGCTCCCTGGAAACCCTAGGGACTGTTTTACTCCACCCCTGATGGTCACAATGAGTTGGAATCAACTTAATGGCAAAGGGTTTGGTTTGTTGTTTGTTTTGGTGGGGGGCGGGGTTTGGTTTTGCACGTGTTATCAGAATGCCTCAAACAATTCACAGAAACTTTGAAATTTTAAATTTTCCACATTTCAACCACAGCTTCCTAAATCCATTACCTTTCACTAATTGCATTCATAATATTGAAAGCTCTATTTAGTCGAAGAAGAGTGGTTAGGAACAAGACAAAAAGGCAATTAGCAGGTACGCAGTCTAACTGGATCCCAATATGGGATAGCCAAACACACTAAAAATGAAATAAACACCTTCAAAGAACTTAACAGTACAGGTCCCCTTGCAATAGGTGGAATCAGACACCCAGCAGCACTGACACACAGAAGCTGTACTTGCCTAAGTCTTTTCCTAGGACCAGAGACGGCTAACTCTGAAATCCACTGCCCCCATCCTCCACTACCAACTACCTGAAAAGTATCTCTTCTTTGTGATCTTACAGTGAAACAAAGGGGCTACATACTATGATACAAAGGGACTACATACTAAGACACAAAGCTAGAAACTACCCCCATCCTGCAAGTTTGTTAGACGAAATGAAGGAAGAACACAGTGCAGCTTTGGAAGAAAGAAGACACATTTTCAGTCTTGCCTGTCTTAAATTTCATGGCCCTCTTCTACAGAGGAAAAATAAACAACTACATTCATCTATTCATACAACAGGTATAATGTATACTTAAAAAAAAGTTCTGCCTCAGCTAACCATGCCCCTAAACTGGTTTTGATCCTCTCCTGTCTTGGGTTTCACTAAGTTAATTGCCATTTTGTTCTTCCAAACTTTAATTAGTTTTCAAATCTATCAGCAGCTTTTCAGAACTTTCTTAAACGACTAATTGCTACCCCATTACCACGTTATTTTTCCTATACAGCATATTGGGCTTCATCCAAACGTTAAAAAGAAAGCCCTGTTTGCTTAGGAGAAACACAGCCTGAGGCACTTATAAAAAGTCAGGCTAGAATTTAGTATGTATCACTCTTATAAGGCTAAATAAAATTTAATATAAAAAGCTACTAACTCATCAGATGTCATCCTCTGTGCATGTGGGCCACATATATATGTATACACAAACACACACACATTTGGATTCAACTACCATTCTCCTTAGTTTGGGAACCCCATTTCTCACCTTAACAATCTCTCAAACTAAGTGATTACTATTAAGTTTTGACAATATATAGAACTATTATAGAGAAGAGTCTTGATCTCCGTATTACTCAAGATTCTCTGAATTACGTTCACAACTGCTTTTGTTTTTTTAATCTTTTTCAACAGTGAGGACTAAACAAAACTCTTAAAAAGGATCAAAGCCTCAATCACTTTGTGATTCATTTTCTAATTTATGGATATATTTATATTCTATCCACTTTCAGAAAAGAGCCTAAAGCAGCTAATCTTGATAGCTAACACATGCCACATGGAATCATCCTATCACAGCTTTCAACCTTATCTCACATAAATTCTCAAGTGATTCTCTGCCCTGTACAGCAAAATACAGTAAACTCAGTCAAATACTTGAATTCATAAATATAAACCCTATTCACACATTTCCTTTTCTGCTAAATCTTTCTCACTACTTAGGAATTCCTCAGATCCTAACATTAAGCACATGTTTAGAAGACAAAGGCTGGAACTGATCCATTTACTCTTCAGTCCCATGCCAAACTTCTCAAAGACAGAAAGTAAAAAATTTAACAAAAAAACAGCACTATAGCTTCCTCTGACTGTGTAATGAAGAAAATTTCTGACCCTTCTTGAACTACCACCCTACACATAAGTGAAAAAAGAAAGATCATCTGAAACCTCTATTTTAACATCAATGTCATTCTCCTTTCTCATCTAACCCTTCACCAGATTGCTAACACGCAGTAATATATGAAGCAACCTAGAAGAGACCAAGAGAGGATAAATATACTGGCTGGAGGAGGGCAGCCTGGTGGCATAAAGAGTTCTTAATGAGAGGCACTCACCAATACTCACTTTATGGTGGAATGATGCTAACAATCAATGAGGAGATGACACTAGGCAGTAAAGGCAGCTGGGAAAGCAGACTAATCCTTCACTACATTCCCTTATATCTTGCACTGACTGGCCTTGCCGCTTCTTCTTAGGAAGTGGCTGAGACACTGAGCTAACTTCAAGCTTCTATGCTTAATTTTCCAAGTATCTACCATCAACCTACCTACCCAAGACTCAGAGATCACTAAGCTCCAAGATCTAGAAGGGATCTCTGAGATCCTTTCCAGTATTTCCAAATCTGGATTATGGATTACAAAGCCAGGAATAAAAGTGCATGGGCTTAAATAAATTCATACAATAGGCACATTACATCTGTTCTCAGATATTCAAAATTCACATTATCATGACAAAGACTTAAGTCTGGCAGAACAAGGTGCCCATTTAACTATGTCTAGCTCAGCAAGTCCCAAAACTACCTCAGTATAAACAAAAAACCCAGTGCCACTGAGTTGATTCTGACTCTCAGAGACTCTACAGGACAGAGTAGAACTGCCCCAAAGAGTTTCCAAGGAGCACCTGGTGGATTTGAACTGCTGACCCTGTGTCAGATGTAGCACTGAACTGCTACACCACCAGAATTTCCCATCTGAGTATAGATCACTTTTTTAAAAAAAATCTTTTACAGACCTATGAACATCCTGCAAAACTGTGTTCCCTTCCAGTTCAGCAATCTCTGCTCTAAACTAATCTAAATTTCTCAACAAATGGATGAGGCAAAACAAAAAAAAAGGACGCTCTTCTGAGAGTAGCTTCTTGGGTTGATACAATCAGCTAGGAAGCCTAGAAGTTGGTGCTACGGTTCCCTAACAAGCACTCTTTACTTACATAATCTCTTACTAACTTTTACCAGCATTTCCCCAATCCCAAATCCCAATCACAAAGCATCTTCATACTCATCTTGTTTCTGTGCCTTCTTCACCACTCCCTTTTCTTACAATGCTCCCCTGCCCCCTATTCCTTCCCAATCTATCCAAATCATTTCCTCCTGTAGGCCCTATTTCCATCTTTTCAAATAGCACAGGCTATCCCACCACCCTTCCCTGAAAGTCAGTTTATGTTTTGCATTTAAGCGCCTGTTTTATAATCACTTTATAGTTCCTGGTCTTAGGTTATCAACAAAACTACATACTCCTTTAAGATGCTACATATATTTTAGATTTCTCTGCAGTCTATCTACTGATGTGCCTACATGAAGCACTCCCTAAGTATTTGCTGACCTGATACAAGGAACATGATTAATACTGCTTTTTAAGCAACTGAATAAGTAGACTGGACAATAATAAATTATTGCAGCCTTGTTAACATGGCATGTTATAAGTGCATCAAATCTAGTACAACCTGCTTATGACACTGACACATGGATAAACCCCCTCAGAAACAAGGCTTCATTTTTAGAAGCCCATAAAGCTCCATTTGGCCTCCTGTCTGTTAATTCAGCCAACTTCATCTTGGCTTCTCTTGGTCAGTTCCACAAAAGGAGGCTGTCCTGAGAACCTACTGCATAACAGAGGAAAGAAAGGGAAATAACGGATTGTCAAAGTTTAATTTTCAGTTTTGTCTCTCACATGACTTCCTAATCTGTATTAGACAGAAAGAAATTCAAATAAGAACAGAAAGGTAACACTACCAGGCACATCAGTGTACATGGATGGTACCAGGAACCGAACATTTCCATTTATACTCTGTTCACTAGAAGCCACTTTTTTGTATTAAATAAAGACATTATATCTAGGGCTACTCACTCTCAGCTTGTCATTCAGAGAATATCCAAATAAACCGTACCATGTCCAAATGGTAATTCTGCTTTTCAACTGCACAATGAAAAAAACACCATGCTCAATTTTAGCCTCTCATTACCTATCATGAGACTCTTCACAATCATACTTGAACTTTAGGGTACATTTACTCAATACTAGGGTCGCCATGAGTCGGATCCGACTCGACGGCACTTGGCTTGGCTTACTCAATACAAGTGTCCCTCTACAGTATGACACTACCTCAGCCAGTTTCACTGGCCACAAAGTGTGAGACCTCTCAAAACCACCCCCACAGTTTGCATCATGCGAAATATGAATACAATAGTGAAGACATTAAAAAGCAAGTTCTCATTAGGCAAGTTTATTACTTTTACTCCAGTATTAGTAAACAGACAGTTGGAAGTTTTCTTAATTTTTGTTTTGCAGTGATTAAATGAAAGTTTACAATCCACGTCAATCTTCCATAAAAAACCCCCAAGTACCCACCTATATACCACTCCATCTGTTCTCCTCACACTCTTCTTTTTCACTCTTTACTTCCAGTATCCACTCAGCCAACATCTATCCCTCCTCTCCCCTCTACTCTCCTGTCTAAAAAGAAACCAGTGGAATAGTCTCATATATATATTAAACCATAAAGTATACACTGGACAGGAATTATTTTTATCAGAACATGTCATTATGTTTCAGGAGCATTTTGCTTAACAATGGAGTCTAAAATCAGCTCATCAGGACAAAACAATGAAGTCAAACAAAGTGTCTCTTAACACTGACAGTATGCCACTCCTCCAGTTTGGCAGCTATTGCTCTGAACTGGCAAAAACTGTAGGCCTAGCTGGGAAAGCCAACACTTCTGATATCATGATATCATATCAGCAGCAACCTTGATGACATATGGTGTTAACTGTTTGTACCTGTAAACACTAGATATAAAAACACAATGTGTAATTTAGGTAATCCTTATTATCTACAATAATTTTTAACATTTAAAAACACTCCCACAACAAATTTCTGTCCAAGTTCATAGCTGAGTTGCCTGCTTCCTAATAAGCACCTCATTTTTCTTGGCAATAGATCAGTAAATCTCCCAAAGTGAGGACTTACGAACACCGGAAGTTTTATTTTAATGGCCACTACACATAATCTGTTTTGACCATCCACCATGGTTACAAAAGTGACAACAAGCAGCCAACAAATCTACCTTTTCCCAAACAACCAGATATATATGATGATTTTTCACACCCCACTGTGTGTTTTTAAACTTAAAAATTTATTTCAGCTATCCTTAAAAACAGGGTCTCTTAAAATGTGAACACTGACAGGGTATTTAATGATACTAAGCAATACCTGTTAATTTATGTTAGGTGTGATAATAACATGGTGGGGTTTGAAGCTTTTTTGTTTTGAGCCTTTATTGTTTAGAGTTACACACAGAAATATTTACCAGTACAGGGGGATGAGTCTATGTACTATAGAAAAACAAGATCAGACATGAGTTGGTGATTGTTGAGCCCTTCTGTAGTGTACACTGGGATTTATTTTACTGTAAATTTTTCAAAAATAGAAAGTTATAAATAAACGTTTTTAAAAGTTGGATCTTTTAGACCCGCACAAAGCTATGCATATGATATTTACACAAGAAGATGCCACGGCATTCACCTAATCACTTTCACCTGGGTTTGAAACACAGAGACATAACAGAAAAACAAATCACAGAAAGCAAAGGACTAGTATTAATAGTACAGTTTTAACTTTACCTTCTCTGAAAAAAATAAAGAATCCAGAATGGGCAGATTTTCTCTTAAAAGTCAAGGGGACAGTATATATAATTGTGATATACATATACACCCATATGTATACATACCCAGATACTGTGGTGTTCTATATACGTGTATATCTCAATTACAACACTAACTACCCATCTACAAAAAATAAAAGTCAAAACTTACTGCATAAATTATATGTATCCCTACTTGGCCTTCAAAAACAGTCACAGTAATTTACAGCCCTCTCTTACATTTGGGGAGGTGATCTATACCAGCCCCCAGTAACCAGGCAGAAAACAGGACTTAGAACCACTGTCCTAAACCAACCACTGTTAGCAATGGTGAACCAAACTGCAGGCAGCACTTTCTATTAGTAACAGACTCTGCCACTTTTCAAGGCATAGGCCATACTGCACAGTACCCTCCCACCCTGGCAAAGTTATGACCACAGTTTGAACTATCCTAATAAGTAGTGAGTCTCAACATTCAAAACAAATGTGCAAGATTCATTGTAGCCAACAAAGTACCAATATGGGAACCAAAGAGTAACTCATTACATGACCAGCACCAAAATCTATGGTCACCCCAATACCAATACCACTGCTCTCCCCTCCTCCCCAAACACTGGCCACCATCACTATCAGCAACTCAGGCAAAAACAGTTCAAACAGAAAAGAACACTGACAGGAAGACTTTCTTCGTAAAAATATTTAAACCTGACACTAAACCACACACACACAACCAGCAATGTAAACCTGCACAGCTACTGTATGTGAGACTTAAGCTGTCATTAACAAAGCGTGCATTTAAGCATCTGAACTAATACCATAATAACAGTAAAAATCAAAGAAAAAGGAAAAAGTTTCTTTCATAAACCTCCAATCATCACATCAAGTGCACACGAGACTATATATACCAACTCATTTCTTGGTTTTGTCCTTAAGAAAGCTAGACTAACTCTGCAGAATCTCAAAGCCGTCTCTCTCTCTCTCTCTGTAACTCTGTGTGTGTGTGCGTGTGTGTATGTGTGTGTGTGTTTGCGTGTGGTACTGGGGGTGGGGATAGGGAGGTACAGGGAGGAAAGAAGGCAGTTAAATTTAGAGGCCAATAACCAATCCCAGAACCAAATAAGTCGGGTCCAAAAACAAAGATAGTTTCCCTCTGACCCCTGGACAGTACCTCTCTAGCCCCTGCCTGCCTCCCAACACGCAGGAGGCCATAGGAAAACGTGCATTTGGAAATGAACACTGCAGGTGCTCAAGGAATAAAGACACACAAACACATACACACAAAAAGCCAATCACTTACAAAGAAAAAAAGAAAACAAAAAAGGAAAAGGAGAGGGACAATTGAGGAGCAAGCCCTTCAGATACCAACTAGGATTTTATTCTTTTCTCCCACCAGCTCTCCCCGGTATACCTGTCTGTCCTCAAACTGCTCATTTATAAACACATGTGCATATGTATGTGCAAAGACAATATTATAATTAACCCTTTCTGCCGAAGAGCACCATCCAGAAGATAGAAAGATATTCCACCCTTTTCTCTTCTCTCCCCTCCTCCCTCCTTTCTGCCAACCAGGAGAAAACGCCCCCTTCCCCAGCTTCTCTTAAAAAAAAAAAAAAAAAAAAAAAGGCAGGGGAGGAGAGGGTAAAGCCACCACAAAACCTCATCGGTCGCTGGTCCCGAGGACACTCAGAAAGGTATACACTATCCACGCACAAATCCATCCCCACACACCGACATATGGCTCTGTAGCAAGCACACAGAGACCGTTCGCAGGCGCCCCAAACCCAGGAAAGAGACTTCACCAGCTAAGAAGCCATGATTGGGGAGAGAGAGGAGGAAGGAGTACGAGCAGAGCGATTCCTGAAGGGGGGCGCATTGTTGTGATGCCTGCACCCCTTTCTTTCTGCCCATTTGCTGTGGAGGGGGTGCAGGGAGGAGACCCACGGGAAAGGCGAGGGAGGACAAGCAAACCAAGAGACCAGGTTCGGCTTGCTGATCCCCTCCTGCTGCCTGTCTGCCCGCGCCACCGGCTCCCCCCAACAATAAGACCTCAGCCCAGACAGACAGACAGCCCAGACCGCGGCGAGGGAGGCAGCGGAGCTAGACGCTGCCAAGTGGGGTCGTGCATAAAGGGAAATCGGGGGGAGGGGGTCCCCCTTACCTCCAGCGCTTCAAAAGTGACAAAGCTGGTCATGGCAAATCCATCAATGATGTCCTCTTCGGCCGAGGTGGACTCTCGCCGCTTCCTCCGCGGGGGTCTGGGCCGGGACGGGGCGGAGGACGGGGGCTTCCCATTGTCTTCCTTGTCGGAGCCCGACGACGAAGCGAGCGAGAGCGCCCGGGGCCGGCCAGACCCGCCGCCGCCTGCTGCGCCGCCCGCCAGCCCGCCCCGGGAGCGCCTCTCCCGGTCTCGCTGCGACCGCGACCGCCGCTTCTTGCGGAGTCCATGGCCCCGCGCCGGGCCATCCATGGCTCTGCCGCGCCGGGCTCTCAGCGCTTGCCGCCCACCCGCCACGGGCTCCGGCTGCGGCCACACAAAAAAATTGACACCAAGCCCTACTCCCCTTGCACGGCTTCTCTCCACTTGAGGAGGACGCGGGGGAGACGACGGCCGAAGAAGGGAGCGAGGGGAAGAAAGAGCAGAAAGAAGAGGGGGAAGGGGCGGAGAGAGGGAGGAGGGACGGGAGCAGGGCGAACGGCAAAGCGCCCAAGAGTGGTGCTCCCACAGCACCGAGGTGGAGATTCCGGCAAGCGGCGCTGAGCAAAGTAATGGCTGAACACACAGGTCTCCTTCGGAGAAAAAAAATAACTCCCGACCAGGCAATAAATCAGTATAGCGGAATGCTTTGATCAGGAAACGGGGAGGCGGCGGGGAACCCTCCCCGCGGCCATTCTCCGCCGCGCCCCCAGGGCCCCCCAAACGACGGCACCCTGAATGCAGAATCGAGTCCAAAAAGGTCGCTTCAAAGTGGGGGGAATTAACTTCCCCCGCCCCTCGGGAGGCAGGCACCCCGCACACACCTCAGAGAAAACTCCCAGGCTCCAAAACGTGAGAGAGATGCAATCGGCTGAGGCCGCCGCTCGGGAGCCAGGGGACTGGGGCGAGACCCTCCGGAAAGGGACGCATAATAATGCAATAATTAGGAAGAGACAGTGAAAGTGGACGAGGTGGCCGTCACGGGATGTGGGGGATGTGGAGGAAGGGGGGGAGGATGCTAGAGCAGTTGTGGGGTTTGCTTTTCGGTCTTCGAGGGGGGAGGAGTGAGCGGTGAAAGAAGAGAAGCAAATCCTGACGCTGCCAGCCTCCCTCAAAAAATACGTTTTCCAGTCCCAGAGAAGAGGTCACCCTTCCTCTAAAACAGGAGGAGGTGAACCAGTCGATGAGGAAAGCACAAATATCCAGCGGGGACAGACACCGGTGTGCCGCCGCCTCCAGCCACCTCCGCCGCCGCCGCTGCCTCTTCTCCTCGCCCAGCCTGAGGGAGCGCCGCTCACGCCGCCGCCGCCGCCGCTAGAGCTCTAAGCCGGAGGGTGCACGGCGTGTCCCCGGGCGGCTGTAGCGGGAGCCCGGGCACAGTCCCATCCTTGCCCGCCCGCCTCGCTCAGCACCCGCTCCTCCCCCTCCCGGCCGGCCCACCGCCGCCTCAGCCCAGCCCCGCGCCCGCCCGTCTCTCCGCGCGCGCACGCGCACCCGCCATCCCCGCACCTCGTTCGGAGCGCGCTCCCGCCCCCGCGGCCGCGGCCAGCCGGATCACGTGGGCTCCCTCCTCCCCTGCCCCCTCCCCAGTTGTAGAGTGTGTAGAAAGCAAAAGGCTGGGGGCTGGCCGCGCTCGCGAGCCCAGGGCATGCGCGCTGGGGCGGCCGGGCCTGCGCAATGGGGGAGGAGGGGAGCGGGACGCGGGTGTGTAGGGGCGGCCCGGGTCGGGTGGGCCAGAGTTGGAGGGAGACGTGTGGGAGCTTTGAAATTGTCCCGTCAGCCTGGCTGGGGACGCGGGCGAGCCGTTAACCCTGACTCCTGCAACCTTAGCCCCAGGACCTCCGCGCCCTCCTAGGGGACACTTGCCCCTAAAACACTTACTCTGGCCCAACCTAGGAGCCCAGGTCCCCTTCTCGATAAGCCTTCAGGTGGTTTTTTACCTGTGGCCTGGGGGACGAATGAAATCCGGAAAAGGAACTCGGGGAGGCTTCCCTGAAGGGGGACGCACTGGAAACGACAGAAGACAGAGTTGGTGCCAAGGAAGGGACCCCTGCTGCACTGGCGGGGGCAACAGTCGGAGTTGGAAACTTTTCCCCGACGTTGCGCCACACACGGTGCCAAGTGACCCTGGGCTCGAATATCGCTCGCCCCCTTCCAGTACCACCAACCCCACCCTCGCCTTCCCGCGGTCAAGTGGTAACCCCCGGGACGCGGGAGCATTCCAAGCGCGGTCAAGCAGCCAGAGCCGAACTTGAACCTCCCTCAGAAGTTCTGGGCATCGGGCAGGGCTGGAGAACCTGGCAGGCCGGCCCGGGTCCAGTTAGACCCAGTGAACTGCAAACCCCGTCAGGGCCTGCTTCCTTTATATAGGATTCGAGGAGAGGGGGCTTCCCTGGTTTCCCCGCTGCTGCCCACCTTTCTCTGCTATGTAGCTGATGCTTAAGAAAAGTATTGAAGAGCTGACTGCAACCCAGAGCTGAACAAAAGTGCCCAGACTCTGAGTCAAATAGCTGTGCGTTTTTCGGGGGCAGTAGGATAATTCTAAAATGAGAGAGACACCAACCACTGTCTCTTAGCCTCTTAGATACCAACTTCTCTTTCTACCCAGGGAAGTGAACACTTGGACACATCATTCCTTCTCCCAGTAACCAACACTTGGGGAGGAAAGAAATCAAAACAAAACAAAAAAAGCCGAAACGCACGTAGGTCAGACGTAGTGGTCTGTGTTTAAGATCTATGACTGCTAAAGGAAAAGTTCTCAGTTCAAATCCACCAGCTGCTCGCTGGAAATGCTATAAGGCAGTACTACTCTGCCTTATAGGATTTCTGTGACTTCCCAGCAATGGGGTTTGGTTGTTCGGTTTATGGGCCAGGTATGATACTAGATGCTTTGTAAGTCATTTCTCCTTTTTAGAATCCAAGTCTGCACATTTTATTAGCACTGTAAGGAACAGGAAAAACAGTAAGGATGTGTTTTACAATGTGATATAATAATTAAAAAAAAAAAAAGACTAAATCCACTGCCGTTGAGTCGATTCCTACTCATAGAGCCACCCAAGATCCTTTCATTCATGTCGTTGTCTAATCCATACTAGTACTGGGGGTACAATGATGTCCCAAATGGAAAAGGTTCTCCCTCTTCGATATTATGTTCTAGCTAGCATGCCTCGGCATGTCTCACTCATCTTGCACTTCCTGACAACAGTTTAAGGGTTTGCCATTCCTTTATGGTGTCGGAGAAGAATGTTGACTGCTGAATGTACCATGGACCTCCAAAAGAACAAACAGATCTGTTCTGGAAGAAGTACAACCAGAGTGCTCCTTGGAAGCATACATGGCAAGACTGCATCTTACATACTTTGGACATGTTGTCAGGAAACATCAGTCCCTGGAGAAGCACATTGTGCTTGGTAAAGTGGATGGTCAGCGAAAAAGAGGAAAGCCCTCAACAAGATGGACTGACACAGTGGCTGCAACAATGGGCTTAAACATAAAAACAACTGTGGACATGGCACAAGACTGGGCAGTGTTTTGTTCTGTTTTCCGTAGGGTGGCACCTAGTAACAACAACAACATGCCTTTATTTTTAGTCACATTCCCATTCCTCCAGCTTCCCCATTTCTGGATCCCAGAACTATATCTTTATTAAATCCTGGGAAAGGGAAAGAGGCTAGGTGCGAGGGCAATGGTGAGTGCCTACTGGACTATAAATAGGAGAACCAGCTTCATCCCTGTCTGGGGAACAAACCATTTGACCTGAGACAAGACTTTCAAATGATTTATTTTCTCGTCTGTAGAGCAAGGAAGTTCAACTAAATGTTCAAAAGAGTTCCCTTTCAGGTCTACAAACCACCCCCTCAAAAGATGACAGCTTTTAATGTCTAATAATGTCAATTTTGTGCTGTATTTCTTTTGAACAGTGAACATGGTGAATTAGGAACACGGTGCCACCACCCAGAATTGCCTACCTAAGACTGCCACTGGAGAAACCAGCTGAAACAGTAGTTCTGCAAAGGATGTACTTGTGTTACTGTCTAGGATGCTGTTCCAGTGACTGCTTCAACCAGAACTGAGCTTATGAAGCTCATGCCTACAAAAAAAAGTCAAGTTCTTTGTAGTTTAAAGCTGGGATCTAGGTTCATTGTTAATGTCATTAGAGACGTAAAAGTTGTCATACATACTGGCAGCGTTCAAGAAAAACTAGGAGTTAATGTTGCAATTACAATTACTTTTCAACAACTTGGGGTTGGGTTGAGGAAGGTGTGAAATTGGCAAATAAAATAAAAGATGTTAGTAGCTTTTCAGAGTAGCCCTTGGCAGTCATGTCTTTAAAGAGTAATGTCTGGTAGGGAAAAAAAAGAAAATAGATGGTAATACACTGCATCCAAGAAACTTGCCTCTGGCAAGAGTAATTTGCAAATGCATTTTGGGATAATGTTTAAATTATTTTTTTCAGGGTCCAAGTGTAATGCTCAGTGGAATTGGTAATGTCTTTTAGGTCAGGGTGTCATAGTTTTCTTCCATTTGGAAATAAAATCATGGATTATTTTGCCTACATTTGCAAGGCTTTTCTTCCGCAGCACTGCTAGATGAGTTTGAACCTCCAACCTTTTGGTTACTAGCCAAACAACCATTTATGCCACCCAGAGGCCTTTATTTATTTCTGGTTCCCCCATTTTGTCTAGTTTAGTAGCTAATGATTAATACCAAAATCAAAGGACCCATTACTATTGAGATAATTCCAATTCATAGTGACAATGTAGGACAGACTAAAACTACCCCATGGTATTTCCAAGGCTGTAAATCTTTGTGGAAGCAGACTGTCACGTCTTTCTCCCACAGAATGGCTTGTGGCTTGCTAGTGGGTTAGAACTAGCAACTTTCAGTTTCCAGTCAAGCTCTTTTATCACATAAGCCATAAACTACTCAGAGCAACACTCCTCTAATGACCCCCAACATGTAAAGGATCCTCATGTCGATCAGCAGTAAAATGGGTAAATAAGTTGTGGTATATGCATAACTGAAATACTGCACAGCATTAAGAATGAACAATCTGCTTCCAAATGCAGTAGCATAGATGTATCTCACAAACATTAAGTGAAGGAAGCTAGACATACAGGAATACATCTTGTAGAATTCCCTTTACGTGAAGAACAAAAACGGGCAAAAGTCATCTATCAGAAGTCAGGAAAGTAGTCACCCCCGGTAAAGGGATAGCAATTGGAAGAGGGCACAAGGGAGGGCTGCTGAGTGATGGTTATTCAAGTGTAAACAGTGAATAAAAATTCATTGCAATGTATTATTGTAATACATGCACTTCTCTGGGTATATACTTCAATAAAAATGTTTCAGATGCTGTGTATAAATTTGTAGGTCTTTGCATTCTGGATACCTATGTAATACTTTTTTCATGTGTTAACATTATTATGAATCATGATGACTCTGTAGGACAGAGTGGAAATGCCGTGTAGTGTTTCCAGGGCCAAAATATTTATGTGAGCATATGGCCAGTTCTTTTCTCCTGTGGAACAGCTAGTGGATTCAAGTCACCAGCCTTTAAGTTAGCAGCCAAATGCTTAAACTTGTCATACTACCTCAAGTCTATCATCTATTAATAACACTACCCAAAGCTCATCAGCAGTTAAATGGATAAATAAGCTACAGTTTATCTATACATACTGTACATGATGTATATACAATGGAATATGTTGTTGCTAGGAGCTGTTGAGTCATTTCTGACTCATGGTAGTCCTGTGCACAGCAGATCAAAACACTGCCCAGTTCTGCACCATGCCACAATCATTTTTATGGATAAGCTCACTATTGCAGCCACTATGCCAATCCATCTTGTTGAGGGTCTTCCTCTTTTTCACTGACTTTTTACTTTACCAAGCATGAGCTTCTCCAGGGATTGACCTCACCAGATAATCTGTCTGAAGTATGTCAGGTGCAGTTTCATCATCTTTGCTTCTAAGGAGCACTCTGATTGTACTTCTTCCACAATAGATCTGTTAGTTCTTTGTGCAGCCCATAATAGGTGCCAGTTCTTCTGTCTTATTCATTGTCTAGCTTTCACACGCGTATGATGCGATTGAAAATACCATAACTTGGGTCAGGCCACCTTAATCTTCAAGGTGACATCTTTACTTTTCAACACTTTAATTAGGCCTTTTGCAGCAGATTTTCCCTATGCAATGCATCTTTTGTTTTTGTGACTACTAATTCCACTGGTGTTGATTGTGGAACCAAATAAAATTAAGTACTTGACAACTTCGGTTTTTTTCTCCATTTAACGTGGTGTTGCTTACTGGTCCAGTTGTAAAGAATTTTTTTTTTCTTAATGTTGAGGTGCAATCCTTACTGAAGGTTGTGGTCTCTAACCTTCATCAGTGTTTCAAATCCTCTTCACTTTTGCAAACAAGGTTGTGTCATCAGCATAGTGCAGGTTGTTAACGAGTCTTCCTCTAATCCCTATGCCTCATCCAGCTTTTTGGATTATATGCTCATCATACATATTGAGTAGGCATGGTGAAAGGATACAACCCTGACACACACTGTTCCTACTTTAAGCCGTGGAGCATCCCTTTGTTCTGTTTAAATAACTGCCTTTTAATCCATATACGGATTCTTCATGAGTACAATTTAGTGTTCTGGAATTCCCGTTCTCCACAATGTTATCCATAATTTGTTATAATCCACACAGTCAAATGCCTTTGCCTAGTCGATAGAACATAGGTAAATGTCTTTCCAGTACTTTTTGCTTTTACCAAGATCCATTTGACATCAACAATGATATGCCTATTACAACATCCTCTTCTGAATCTGGCTTGAATTTCTGGCAGTTCCCTGTCAATGCACTACTGGAATCACTTTTGAATGATCTTTAGCAAAATTTTACTTGCATGTGATAGTAACGATACTTTTCAATAACATCCACATTTTGTTGGATCACCTCCTTCAGTATCATCAGTTCCTGATCATATGCTACCTCTTGAATTGGTTGGACGTCAACCAATTCTTTTTGGTATAACAACTCTGTATTCTTTCTGCCTTCTTCAGATGCTTTCTGAGTCATTTCATATTTTCCCTGTAGAATCCTTCAGTGTACAGTAAGCCAAAATAAAGCATAGCAGAGCATCAGATTTCTTTCTGTACAGAATAAAAGATATATAGATCAAACTAGAGCTTAAAATTCATATCAGCAAAAGTTCATGTGAATTCCTTGCCCAAAAGATTGTAGCTGAATAAAGCTAAAGAAGTAATTCAAAAGAGGTTGCTTATACGATATGGAATACACTCAAGTGGTATTGGAATGCACCAAGGAAAAAACTTGCATCTGTATTGCAGAATAGACTACTTAACCCAGGAGAGACTCTCCAGTTGTGCGATCTTTTATTTGAATAGATGATTAGTACTCAAACCACATCTCGAACGTTTAACCTTCACTAGTCAAAGAATGCCATTATTGCTCAACAGCTGAACTGAACTCTGAGCCTTCCACTAGCAGTAGCTATTTTGGGTACCAGGTTTTTCCCATATTACTAAATTTTTATATTCCTCTGAGTCTTGCACTTTGCACTGTGTCAACACAGCAATTATTAACACATCCTCCTAGACATTACACACTTGCACATAATATTTGAATATGATTTATTAAGAAAACTGATATTTAACTGAATGCAGCTGAGGTTTATGTTTTGGTCATTTATGACTTTCTGTTATTTTGCATGTGTGTCTGCCCTGGGACTAGGGTAGAACTGAGATGGTTAGTGGATCTTTCTCCATGGCATTTCCAAATGAGCGAATTATGAACTCTCCTCTTTAAGTCCCTTTCTTTAACCCCCATAAGTTTTTTTTAGTAATAAATATTCCTGATGAGAAGTGATAACTGCATTAACTGACAGGTAGCTGATCAGCAATAACACCGTTGTCACTTTACCACAATTATCATTTGCTATGTTAGTCCCCCCCCCAACATTAGAAAATGTTTCTCGAACTGTAGTTTTAATTTTCAGAAAAAAAGGTGGTGGTCGGCGGGTGATACATGTGATTCAATTTGCTGAATGTTTTGCCACCTCTCATAATATTTTGCCATAAACTCACATCATCTCTGCACGAGTCTCTGATGAGTAACACATTGATAAACCAGTGTTCTTCAGACACTGCCCTGTGGAACCAGTGAAAGCTGGCTCAAAGTGGCCAAATGATCATCAACTAAGTAGGTAGTTACAGTCCACTTGGTCAGCTTCATACTTTCACAGAACCAACCAATCTCCCTATCCCTTCCTAGAGAACTGCTTTAGGTCTTTCATTCTCCTCAGCTCAGTTGGAATCACGTATTATAGTCTTTATGTAATTTCAAGGGGTTAGTAATCTCCTCCAACAACATGTTATGTGAATCTCAATATTGTCTTTCAAACTCTTTTTAGATCTATACCAAAAATCTAAACCCAGTGCCATCTAACAAATTTTGACTCAGCACCCCTGTGAGAGAGTAGAACAGCAGCAGAAAGTCCCTGACAGAATAGGAGAAAAATGGGGTGGAGAACTTGAACACTATTAAAAGGAACAGATTTGATGGTCCAACAGACTGAACAGTCCCCTAAAGACTGTTCAGTGGCCCCTAGAGTCTATGTTAGACCAGAACTGAAATCATTCATGAAGCCATGTTTTCAGACAAAGATTCACTGGAGTATAACACAAAAAGTGGTACTGGTGAAGGGTATGAATCTTGGTTTAAGAAGGTGCAGAAGACTTACTGGGCAGCTCTTGTCTTGTCAATGAGCTATTTGAATGGACACAGGAGATACAGTGTGGAAAGGAGGAGTGTGTTGTCACAGTGTGAGGAGAGCATCTAGATTACTTAGCAATATGTGTTTTTGTATGACAAATTGACTTGTATTATAAACTTTCACTTAAAGCACAATTAAACCCTTTAAAACCCAAACTGTAAACACACCCACATCCACATCCACACCCACGTCCACATCCACATCCACATACGTATACATAAAACTCAATCCACTGCCATCCAGTTGGGTCTGACTAATAGCGACCCTATAGGTCAGAGTAGAACTGCCCTATAGAATTTTCAAGGAGAATCTGGTGGATTTGAGCTGCTAACCTTTTGGATAGCAGGCACAGCGATTAACCCACTAGGCCGCCAGTGTTTCCTACATGTTCATATTCATATACACATACACATACATGTACACGTGCACATAGACATACAAGTACGTATATTATTCTAAACTCCCTGACAGACCACATTATTGGACTGAGGACTGGGGAAACCACGATATCCGAGAACATCTACTCCAGCTGGCATAACACAGTTTGTAAAGAAAATGGTCTATGTTCTACTTTGGTGAGTAGTGTCTGGAGACTTAAAAGTCTGTGAGTGACTGTCTAAGATACTTTACTTGCCTCATTTCTTCAGGAGCAAGGGAGAATGAAGGAAACTAAAGACCCAAGAGAAAGATTGTAAGGGACTAGTGGACCACAACTACCACAGCCTCCACCAGACTGAGTCCAGTATAACTGGATGGTGCCTGGCTACCACCACTGACTGCCCTGACAGGGATCACAGTAAAGGGTAAAATACCCAGTGATGTTCTAAATTTCTGTTGCATTCAAAGTCTGTCACAGTCTTGCTGCAGTTATCTTATTGACCTCCTTTGTTCCAGCATGTGTATTTCTGTGCATCCTAGATAGCAGCTCTTTCCTGGCACATCTCTGAGCCTTTGCTCATGCTGGTCCATCATCCTACTCTCACCTTTCCTTCCATCCAAGCTTACTGAATTTCCACTTATCCTTCAAGACCAACTCTCCATCAAGGACAACTCATCCAGAAAATTTAATCAGATTACAACTTTCATTCAGTATAAATGGCCTCTTCTTTCCTTATATGGTACTTTAATTTATGCATATTTTAAAGTATTGTTAAATATTTCAAAAGAACGTAATGAAGAATCAGATATTCTCCTAGTAGCTTAAGAAACAAAACATTTCCAAAGTACTTGAACCCTTCAATATAAATCCTCTGAGTTTCTATCCTCCTTCTTTTTTCCCCCTCTTTCTCTTCATTCATCTCTCTACTGGTGCAGAGAATATTATCCTGAATTCCATATTTATCATCCTCACGTATTACTCTATTTTTTCACTACATATGGAAATAGTCTAAACAACATACAGTATTCTTTACATGCTTTTAAGTTTATATAAATGATACCAATCTATGTGCAGTCTTCTAAAACATGTTTGTTTGCATTCCACTTTTATTTAAGAGAATTGTTGTGATACATCCAGTTCCTGTACATTTGTTTTCACTCTTGTCTAGCATTCCATTTTATGAATATTCTGCAACCCAGTTGTATCTTTTTGACAGGCATCGAGGTTGTTTATGATTTTTTTGTTATCATCAGTAACATATGCTCACTGATGTTATAGGACTTACCACGTTATTATTTTGTTATGCACAGCCTTGTAATGTTTTACTGTCACTAGATAAACTCTGTGGGATAGGGACTAGGCAGGCAATAGCAGAGGCCCAATCAATATTAGCTGATTTGATGACTTATTCTTTCTGTATTTGAGTTTATATTTCATAGACTTAGGCTGTTGTGTTTGAATCAAAGCACAAATGAAGACTTGACTTTTCAGATTTTTCACATTTATCCATCAGAAGCCCTCAAAAGAAGCCCGAAGGAAGGGTTTATTTAAGGTCAGACTTGGCAGCAGCAAATCGTGATCCCGCAAGGGCTCTGTTCTTAGAAATGACTCAGTGGTATTCCTAAGTTCCTCAATGCCTCCTGTTAATTTCTTACACAGTAGATGTTTTTCTATGAAATAATAAATACCCAGTAATTGCTTTTTGATTTAGGTGCCATTATTCTTTCAAAGGATCCTGCAAAGAAGAAACAACATTTTCAGCTGTGGTGAAAATTACCTGACTTTCAGAAAAAACACATTGTTGTTTTAACTATCCCAACAAAACATTGTCCAGTTTCTACAGTAGGCTGGTATTACTGGGAATTTTCATGAATAGTTTCAGAGTAATTAATAATAGCTCCCAGGAGAAAATATTGACAATTTGCACTGTCTATACATTGTCAGTCCAGTTCTACCCTATGTATGTTTTGACCCAAGATTTTAGTTCTTAAATTTAAAAGAGGAATATTGTATGTGCAAAAATTTTTATCATTTATAATAGGAAAAAATTTCTGAAAGCAACATTAATGTCCAACAATGAAAGGTGAGTAAGTCATTTGTTCCATGGAATTATGTTAGAATTTCATGGATTCATTAAAATTATATGTACAAATTTTTGAGAATGTTAACAGATGATGAATGTAGAATTGTACATGCCTGTGATTACAATCATTTTATAATTATTGAATAATACATCACTTCTATAAAGTTTAGAAGGTGCAAAACTACATAGGCATTTGATTTATTTTAGTAGTAATATGGATGAAAATTCTTTTTAAATCATATTTCTACATACTTTTCTATATGCTAAAAGTATTTCATAATAAATAAAGCTTTTTAAAAGTATAGCGTTTCTTTTAAATTGAGAGATGTGTGTACTAAGTTGACCAGCTAGTACTAAGTTGACCAACTATCCCAGTTTGCCTGGGTTAGAAGAGTTTCCCAATATGTAGGATGTTTGGTGCTGTAACAGGGCCATTCTGGGAGAACTAGGCAGATGGCCACCCTATAATGTATCTTCTGTTGGTGGGAGAAGATGGGAAGAATTCACAATTTAATTTAATTTTTGAAAAATTAAACTAGACACTGGTTTGATCACTAAAATTATACTTTCCTGTGAGTCAGCTCCGACTTGACGGCACTTGGCTTGGCTGTATTAGGGCTATACTTTGAAGAGTTCACACAAAAACTTAAAGAGACAACCATGTACTAATTACATATTTACCTGGTGTACATTTCAACAAATGAAATTACTTTCAGCATACATTAATTGACGTAATTCTTGAAACACCGAAATCAGATTAGCCACTGTAGCTCAAACAAAAGAAAAAGAAACCATTGCTCCAGCAAATCGCAGAAAGTGTAAAAAGGCTTGAAAACGTTGTTCAACTTGAAGATAGTTTTAAATACAGCTAACCTAACATTGTTATTTGATTATTCATTCATGAGAAAATTCTGAATTTTGAACAGTGTGTTTTGTCTACATTGTCACTTAAGAGTCAGTCTTTGTAATACCCAGCACTTTCCTGGCTGTTCTCATAAGCTCCATTGTGTGAATTTTAAGTGGTAGAGCACTCCCTTTCTAAATAACATTTTATCCATTACTATTATCAATTTTCGTAATTAACAGTCTTATAGCTAATCTAAAAACAGCAACAATGACACCTCTGTATTTACAAAAAGCTTACTCTTCAAATTTCTGATTTTTTTCCCTAAGATACTGACATCACGGTAAAACATTTTTCTCCCTACTTTGTGTTTGAATCTTCTGATGAACTAGAGAAATATGAAGGTAACAAAAGAAGACATACGTTAATACAATTCTCATGGGAAAAAAGTCTTTCTAAGATTTCTGTATTTCAACTACTTGAATACGTGACATCTCTTGTTTTGTGATCTTTCTTATTTCCTATGCCAAATTGTTCTTGCCATTTAAAATGTAATTTCTTGCACAATTCACCCTCCAAGTTCTCTGTTCCTGTTACTGTACTATAATTAGAGTACCTTTGCTTTCCAGGATCTTTTACCAAAGCTCATTAGCGTTCTTTATAATCATCAGGATTATTGCTATTATTATTTATTTTTGCTCTTCTATGGAGAACATTTTTCTCGAAACATTTGGTTTGTTCTCTCTATTATTTAATAACTACTCCCATACATTAGTATAGAATTTTGCTTTTGTTAAAAATTAACTCTGATAAACATGAAGAAAATAACTATATTCATATTGTGGTACACTTCTTCAAGATAAAACTGAGGCTTGCTCAGATTCTTCATTTCTGTGGCTTGGTCACATGAAATCAGGCACTTCACTGTTTATAAAACCTATTGGAATTTTTTGCTTCCCCAACATTATGGATTACTAGTTACCTTTCTTATTAATGACACTTTAATTTTATCTAGTGGAAATACAGTGAAATTACAAAAATATGTAGCAAGGGCAAAAAACAAGGGAGGAAGAAAGAAGGAGGAAAGGATATAATCCACCTTAAAGAAACCAAAGATTTTATGTATTTTCCGTGTGGTGTATATGCATTATTCTTGAGCTCTGAGTCTTGTCTACACACTGCAAAGTATGTAAACATACTTTGTCGTACTGCAAAGACAGAAACAGTATAGAGCATTTGTTCTGTTCAAAATTTAACAACAATTTATTTTTCATAGGTTGTACAGGTTAGACACAACAACTTTAGTCTCTACTGAACACGGCTTAAAATGCTAACAACGTTTATGCTCCTCACTCTGCCTTACTGTGTCCAACACACACACACAGACACACACACACACACACACACACACACACACGCACGCACACACACACACACACACATGCACACTTATGAACTCCATCCTGCCGGAGATATGGTGATTATCCCAAACCACTTCAGTGGAGGCTTGCTGTATGCTGCTATGAGGCTAAACAGGTTTCAGCAGGGTTTCCAGATCAAGACAGGCTCAGAAGAAAGTGCTGGTGATCAACTTCAGAAAACTAGCCAGCAAAACCACTATGGATCACAACTGATGGTGAGAACAGTGCAGAACTGAGCAGCATTTCTGTATGTTGCTAATGGGATTGCTACGAGCAAAGACTCAACAGCAACTAACAACAGCCACCCTAGTTTCTAACTTGAAGAAAAAAATGCATAGGAATGGATTTCCGTGGTTGATGTTGCTGTTGCTGATCTATGCTGAAATGTAAGTATCTTATGGTGCTGAAATCACTGAAACCCCTGCTGTTTGTATATATGTCATTGCCAAGAAGATTCTAGACTGCAGAATAAGGGGTGAGAATGGCGCTACACCTATGAGTGAGTGCTGACCAGTGTCCTTCTCTTTTCCCACAAATCCTCTGTCAAAATGAGACTACAGAGCAGGAGAAAGGACACTATAACTCGAATGACCTTAAAAGCAAGTAAAGCCTGTTATTTGAATGGAGTAATGGATAGGCCTGGGCATTATCGGTCACTCTAGATGTAACGAAAGTACACTTCTTGCTAAAGCATCAAAGGAAAACCTTTTTATTATTGCATTTGTCTCGAGCAAGCACAAGAGAGGAGAGATGCAGTAATAAGAATGCTGTGTTCTGTGCAAAATTTTTCAGAGATACTTCATACTGAAGATGGAATCTGCGTGTCATTAATTTGCTTCATTTAGTAGTCACGTTCCTCCATGCACAGGGTACCTTAGAAAACTTTTCTTGCCCTTGGTTAAAAAACAAAAATTGCCATTGCGTTGATTCTGACTCATAACGATTCTATAGACAGAGTAGGTCTGTCCATAGGGTTTCCAAAGAGTTCCTGGTGAATTTGAACTGTTGGCCTTTTAGTTAGCAGTCATAGCACTTAACTATTACACCACCAGGGTTTCCATTTCTGTTATAGGAACACTAAAATACTAATGTATATATTTTACATACAGTTTAAGTTTATTTGTTCATTCCTTAAATACTATCATGGCATAACTGTTCCTAGCGGAAATTACAAAACTTCACATTTAGACATAAAATATCATACATGGAAATACCTTCCACATGGTGCCAATCTAAAAATTCTTCTTCATTCTAGAAAAAAATAGTTGTATTAACACACATGTGGTATCAGAATCCCAAGGCAGAGAAGAAAGAATGCCTTGGCTAGCTAGGCAAACCTGGAGGAAGATTAGGAGATAAGCTGCCCACATTTATCATCATGCATTCAATCAATACATTCAGTAGGCATTTCCCCCAACACTCTATTAAAACAGTCTCTCTACCAGGAAGATAAAACTGTTTAAATAGAAAATAAGTAGACAGTGATGAACAGCAATATTATCCCTGCCCACAACTTAAGTTGCCAGGACTTTGGTAAACTTCTGAATCCTGTACACATAAAATTGCATTTGTCCACTCCCTGGGGAAGATAAATTGAGTGACTTGCTCTCTCACTAGAGTTTTACATTACAGGGCAGAAAAATGGCTCCTATGATTGCAGTATGGGTAGCCATGACCTAGGATTGCTGAGAACATAGGAAATACGACTACTAAAAAGGAACTAGGTTTGCAGCTGAGGTCCAGCTTTCTGATTCCAGGGCACTGACTTGAATATGCATAAATAACTCCTGGGGTCCTTACTTCAATGATTAGGAAACTACTATTTATCCACATCTACCATTGTACCAGATACTGTTCTCAGCAGTTTGTGTGCACCGTATGTCCTATTTAACAAGAGACTTCAGGAAGGTATAGACCATGTTCCTTTGGCTATCATCTCATCAACAGTATCCAGCATAGCTAATATGTACATTGTGGACATTTACTAAGTGAATGAACAGATCTCATTGAAGCCTCAAAACAAGTCTGTCAAGTAGACAAATGAGAGAGAATCCTCATTTTATAGATGGAGATGCTGAGGCTCGAGGCTCAGTGTGTTTAAGAAGATTGTTCTCTCTTTAGAACTTTCAACAAAATGTCTCTGGATATGCAAGCATCTTTCCAAATAAAAGGATAAAGCACAATTCTTTTCTTTTTTATTATACATGAATGAAAATGTACATTCCCATATAAATTTTCATACTCACCTATTTGCAGCTCCCACTGCTCTCTGTGCCTGGTGGCAGCACACTCTTCCTCTCTGCTCCATAGATGTCCTGTCCTCCCAACAGTCTCCTATCCACTCCTTTCCACCCACTACCCTTCCTCCAGTAAGAGCTCAGCAGGATGATATCCTATAGACGCACAGAACCATAAAGTGTCCATGAGATATGGTCACTCTGTGTCGCCATGTACAGTCCATTCCTGTATGAAGGGTTAACCTTCATTACAATTTATGGACAGGGGCAGAAGCAGGGCCAGGGGCCGTGTTCCCAGGGGAACGCCAAAGCCCCTGGACCATCAGTTGTGGTCTTTTAGTGGAGACTCAGGGTGCACGCCTTTTATTCTTGTGTTGTCAGAGAGACTCAACTTTGTGAGCTCCATCTTGGCTATCACTGGTTGTTGCTGGGCACCATCCAGTTCTTCTGGTCACGAGTCGATGTTGAGACCCATTCCCGTGGGCCTCTCTGTCTTCTGGGTTCCCTTTCTCCTATGTTGTTTTGGTCCTCAGTGATCATCCATTCCTGCTGAGTTGGGATCATTTAAAAGGGTAAAGCAAAATTCTTGTTGATTAATGAAACTTTTAAAATGCTAAAACATGTCTGTAAATTTCAACACCCTAACTCTTGTTCAGTAAACTCTCCACCACTCAAACACAGCAGTCTGCTTCTGTGTAACCCAGATAGGGACTAGCTTTGTATTTAAGCAAAGATTTATGAAAACACTGACTTTACCAACTTATCCAGCATAGTAACATCAGATGTGAGGATCATATAAAGCATCTTTCGAGAAGTCGAAGTATTATATTACACAAACAGTGTACCATTTATTGTAACACTTTTGGAAGTTTGATATAACAGCTATTATCCCATTTTACAGATTGGGAAAACATAAGTATTGAGCTATGAAGAGATGTAAAGCAGGGACTAGAACCTGGGTTTCTTCAATCCTTGCTTTTCCCCCTGCTAGCGTATTTCTTCTAGAAGTCTCAAATGGCAGCCCACGGGTGTACAGAGTCATTTTGTGTGACTCATACAGTGTTACTATACTCTGCAAATTAAAATTCAAGAGATAGACTCTTTCTAAATTTTTGGCTACTCTTAAAAATGCGGACAATCTGGTAATACCAAGTAGAATACTATGATCACATCATCTTCCTTTTACAAATCTTGCCTTGTATTTGTCTTCATTTTCACTTTATCCAGTTTTCCAAACATAGTTGCAGCGGTAGTTCAGTGGTGGAATTGTTGCCTTCCATGTGGCAGTGCATGACCAGTGCTCCTCGTGTTGGAGCTGCCATTCATCTATAAGCGGGGGTTTTTGTGCGATTACGTTGCACAACAGGTTCAGCAGAGCTTCCAGATTGAGATGGACTACGAAGACAGTCTTGATGACCTATTTTTGAAAAACAGCCAGTGAGAACCCTAAGGATTATAATGGTCCAATCCCCGGTCTGCCATGGGCACGTCGCAGGACAGGGCAGCGTTCTGTTCCACTGTACACGGGGTCGCCGTGAACTGGTGACCTATTCAATAACTGCTAAAAGCACTAACAATTTTCCAAATATGCCAACATTTCTGCTATGTATCAATGATATTTCCAAAATGCTCAAGTACCTAGCCAAGCCAGTTTGTTATTTTCCTAGAGACTTCTCTCCCAGAAGCTTCCAGCCTGTAGCAGAAGTCTCAGTTGACTACATTCTCAGCCTTGAGTTTTCTTTTGCTGACATCCCAGGACTTACCTTTGCCACTCTTCTGAGTTACATCCAATGTTTCCTGTACCCCAAATTCCCATTTCTTATGTCTCTTCCTCGTCTTAGGCAAAATATCGTTCAGTAGGGAACATGGACAGAACGTGTTAAATTCCTGAGTGTCTGCAAGTGTCTTGATTCTGTCTTCATGTTAGATTGGCAGTTTACAGAGGAACAAAGCACTGAATTGAAAGTCATTTCCCTTCAGAATATTGAAGACATTCCTTCATTTGCTCTGTTTACAATCTTATTATTAAAATGTCTGATGCCACTGAGGTTTTTGGTCTAATCTATGGACTGATTGTTTTGCTCTCTAGAAGCTTTTAGAATATTCTTATATCTTGTTGTCATGGATTGCATTCTGTCCATCCAACACAATGTAAGTATTGATTTGATTTGGCTATGAGTCTCAGTATGGGGCAATTCCTCTCATGTGTTGTGAATCCTGCCTCTGGGTACTGATGATGGAGAATGGGCAGCAGTTGTGTTGGTGAGGCAGGATATAAAAGAGTCCAGCTAGCATAGAGTGTTGGGAACCTCGTGTCCTCAAGACAGCAGCACCGAGAGCAGAGCATGTCCTTCGGACCTGAAGCTCTTGTGCTGAGATGCTTTCATTGAATTTGGATTCTTGGCCTACAGGACTGTGATGATTTCTCATACTGAACGGACTTGTAAATGGATTTGTGGCTTACTGGAGTGTGGCAAAGTTTCTCTTTGTAAAGCCTTCCACTCATGCTATTTTCTGTTAGAGCAGTACCAGATGGACTAAAACACTTGTCTTTTGAAATCTTATAATACTACCCATTGGTATGGGATGTTGTTTTCATGTGTTGTACTATGCACTCTGTGGCCCATTTTAAGCTGGGATATTTTCGGTTTTGTTTTCTGTGAATTCTTTTCCTTTGTTTTCTGGAACTTCTATTATTCATATGTTGAAGTCTCGAACTGATACACTTATTGTGTTACTTTTTTGTCATATTTCCCATCGCTTTGTCTTTTTGTTCTGTTTTCTGTAAGATTTCTTAAACTCTGTTTTCAAATCTTTCTATTAAATTTTCTGTTATTGAATGTGAAAATCAACTTTTAATTTCCAAAAACTATATTCTCTGTCCCTTTTTTAAGGCATCTCACTCCCACTTCGTGTGTGTATTTTGCACCTGTTCCTCATTTATTGGCTGTCTTATTATCTGACACTTGCATTTACAATAGCAAAAATTCTATTGTCCAGCCACTTTGCCCATTAATGATGTATATCCAGCAGTAACGAACGTTAGTGTATAAGACAGGAGTAATGCTGGCTGTAGTGGTTAAGGTTATGTGTCTGTTTGGTTGGGCCATGATTCTCATTTGTTTGCTAGTTACGTAGTGATGTACTCATCCTTCAGTTTGTGGTCCATGTGGTCATTTTCCATTTCATGATCTGCTGCAAACAGCCAATCAGTTGAAAAGGGAGTTCCTTTGGGGGCTGGGGGGAGGTGGCTTGAATTTGTTGCACAACACAGATTTGCACTTCATGATAAGCCTTTGAAACCTAACCACATCAACAGGTGAGAAGTGACTGTATCGTTTTTTCTCTCTAAGTCTCTTCATGTCCTTGTAGAGGTTTTCTTTTTCCCTGAATGTGTGTCTTTCAGTTTTCTTACTCCCATCTCAGCCCTCCATCCCCACCTTCATTGTTTGCTTTAGTCACTGTTTCTTGTTGGAGATTTTCCTCAAATGTCTGGTTCATTGGCTGTCTGTTCATATTAAAGAATATGGCAATAAAAAGCTAACTGCAAATATCAGATTTCAGAGAAGCTTTGGCCGTGGATAGTTTCATCACAGAGTGATAAGTCATCAAGCTGGCTTTTTCACTTGGAGGACCTATAAATGCTAGTGTCATTAAGTCTTTTTTTTATGGGGTTGTTTAGGTTCTGCTGAGAGTAGGGAAATCTAGGCCAATCGATACAACTAGCGTTTTGCCAAGAGACCCTCTGCACCCCACATTGGTGAGTGGTGTCCAGGGTCTTAAGAGCTGCCAAGCTGCCATTCTGAGGGTTCAGCAAATAGTCCGAACTCAGCAGGAACAGATGGTCACTGAGGACCAAAACGACATGGGGGAAAGAGAACCCAGAAGACAGAGAGACCCACATGAGTGGGTGCCTACATTGACTTGGGACTGGAAGAATCAGATGGTGCCTAGCCACCATCAGTGATAGCCATGATGGAGCTCAAAAAATTGAGTCTCTCTGGCAATACGAGAATAAAAAGGGATACACCCTGAGATCTCCGCTAAAAGACTGCAGCTGATGGTCCACAGGCTTTAGGGTTCCCCTGGGAGCATGGTCTCTGGCCCTGATGCAGCCCCTGTCCATAAGTCATAATGGAGGTCAACTCCTCAGACAGGAATGGATTGGACTTGGTGACGCAGAGTGACCACATCATGTGTGTACTTTACAGTTCTATGCATCTATAGGATGTCATCCTGCTGACCTCTTACTGGACGTGGGGGGGGGGTGGGTGGAGAGGAGGGGATAGGAGATTGTTGAGAGGACAAGACATGTATGGAGTGGAGAGGAAGAATGTGCTGTCACTGGGCAGGCAGAGAAGTGGGAGCTGCATATAGGTAGGCGTGCAAATCTATATGGGAATGTACATTTTCATTCAATCATAATTTAAAAAAAGGTATCAGTGGCTTAGTGTCTGCTGAGAGTAATCTTGTGCCTGGAGAGGATGGTTGTCAGGAGGTGAAAGGTGTAACCTTGACTACTAGCATTCTGGAAGCAGGCTAGGAAGAAGTTCTGGAAGCCTCACCATCAGGAGTTCATTCCCCATCTGCCTGTAGTTTGGGAAACAAGGTGGGAGGCTAGGTATTTATCCAAGCAGGCAGTGATGGTTCAATGGTAGAATCTTCACCTACCATGCAGGAGACTCAGGCTTGATTCCTGGCCGCTGTACCTGTCTTGGTCATCTGGTGCTGCTGTGACAGAAGTACCACAAGTAAATGGCTTTAAAAAGAGAAATTTTGCGCTGTCACAGTCCAATATGCAACAAGTTCAAATTCAGGGTGGCAGCTCCAGGGGAAGGCTCTTTTCCTTGTCACCAGTCTTCCCCTGGACTGGGAGCTGGTGAGGTTCAGGGAGCCCAGTTCCTTTCTAAAGGACACTCTATGCTCCTGGCACAGCTTCTTTCCCAACGGTCTGAGGTCCCCAGCTCTCTTCTTGCTTTCCTTTCTTTTTTATCTCAATAGTTTGCCTTGAGGCACAATGTAATTTTATATTTGGAGTCCTGCCTCTCCAACATAACTGCTGCCCACCCTCCACCATTAACATCACAGAGGTAGGATTTAGAATATATAGAAACATCACACAATACTCGGAATCATGGCCTAACCAAATGGCTTACACACGTTTTGGGGGGAGAACACAACTCAGTATATGATAATATCTCCTGCTTAGCCACCAATCATCTGTCATTGGAAACTTGCACGTTGTTTTGATGTGGAGTAAGTTTTAGCAGACCTTTCAGACTAAGACGGGGTGGGAAAAAACACTTGAGATCTACTTCTGAAGAAATCAGCCAGTGGAAACACTGTGTATCACAATGGTGTGATCCACAAGCAGTCATGTGGATGGCACAGGACCAGGCAGCATTTTTTCCTTCTGTGTATGGTATCTTACTGGAAACAGCAACAACAGTGGTTATATAAGCAAAGGTTGAAAGAATCAATACCAGTTTTGTAGGCTTCAGAGCATCTTACAGTTACCGAGCTAGGAGTTGACAGGCTTCTTCTTTTTTGCCTTTATCTCAATATAATACTTATTCAGAACAGCAAATTTTAGTGGCTGAAATAATTCCACCACATATTTCAATCTATGGGTCAAGTTGGCGTTTTGTCACAATGTAGAAAAATTTGCCTGAAAAAAAAGAGGAAAAAAAAATGCCTGCTCTTTCTGAAGTTTGCAAGTTTGGTTGTTTGTCACGCCCCGTAAACAGCAGGTGACAGTTCAGCAGGGTAGAGTAGAGAGGAAAGCCTGGAGTTGTCTGTGTATATTGAAACTCTGAAGCTCCGAAAGGACAGAAGTCATTTTAGGGTCCAAGAGGTGGAAGTGAAAGCTTAACAAGTGAGCTGCATTCTAACCAGAAACACAGGTATGACAACATGGTATTCGCAAACAAGTGTCCTCACTATCGCACAGAGCAGTCAGACGAACACAAACAGAGCCTGGGGTTTTACTTGCTGCTGCAACCGAAGCATGTGTTCTAGAAAGCAACAGGCATGGGCGTGCAAAGGGCAGAAAGAAGGCAGATCTGCCCTATGTAAACACAGCTTCATCCAGCCATATGAAAATATTACCTGTACGACATAGTTCAGATCAAAAGAGCTTAAGTCTTGATGTATGTATGCATGTTAACATAGGTAGCAATGAAAGATAGATTGCTATCAGAAGTTGGATCAGCTTTTCTTTTTTTTTGAGCATCAGGGGTTTTGTAAAATTTTAGGTTTTATCTTTTAAAATTTGAAGATCGAGACTAAGTTTCCAGAGAAGACAATTTTGGGCTACTAACTAAAAGGTTGGTGGTTTGAGTCCACCCAGAAGCACTTTGAAAGAAAGAACTGGCAATGTATTTCTGATGCATCAGCCATCGAAAACCTCATATAGTACAGTTCCATTCTGACATATATGGGACTATCATGAATTGGAGTCAACTCAATGGTTACTGGATAGCTGATTATGCTTAGGAAAAACAGAATGTAACCTAACATTTTTCAAGAGTAGCTAGTACTACATTCTGAGATTTTCTTTCTAAGATGGTCCAAGCAGATTAAACAGTGTTTTTGATCTTAAACATATTGTGCCCCAGTTAGCTTCTAGCTAATTCTTGTCACAGAGTTTGCATGGCATCATCTTCTTTCCAAGTCATTGAAAGTCAGCTCCCTGGTAACTTAAGTTAATAATTAAAAATACACGCAAATATTGTGTGCAAGGAGTGATAATAGCAAGAAATTGGAGATTGCTAAATGTCCAGCTGTCAGGAATTGGTAAAATAAGAGATGATGATTTCGTTTTTTTTTGTACTTTAAATGAAGGTTTACACAACAAACTAGCTTCTCTTTAAACCGTTAATACACACATTGTTTTGTGCAGTTGGCTAACAGCTCCACAGCACGTCACTACCTCTTCTGTTGCCACCTTGGGTTTCCTATTACGAGCTTTCCTTTCCACTTCTGCCTTCTAGCCCTTGAACCTAGGCTGCTGCTGTGCCCCATAGGTCTCCTTTTATTTCATAGGCCTAATTTTTGACTGAAGCATAAACCTCAGAAGAGACTTCATTATTGGCTAAAAGGGTGTTATGGGACATCCCCTTAGGGTTTTTCCAGTCTCTATGAGACAAGTAAGTCTGGTGTCTTTCTGTGAGTTAGACTTCTGTTCTACTTTTTTCCCCACCTCTATCCAGGACCCTCTATTTTGATCTCTGTCAGAGCAGTCAGTGGTGATAGCGAGGTACCATCTAACTGTACTGGACTCAGTCTGGTGGAGGCCGTTTTAGATGTGGTCCTGTAGTCCTTTAGACTAATTTTTCTTTTGTATCTGTAGTGTTCTTCTTTACACCTTGCTCTTGCTGAGGTGAGACCAGTGGAATACCTCAGATGGCCACGCACAGACTTTTAAGACTCCAGACACTACTCACCAAAGTAGAACTTAGAATATTTTCTTTACAAACTATGTTAAGCCAGTTGGGCAACGTTTCCTGAGACGGTGGTCACCACAGCTCTTAGCCCACTAACCTAGTTCTTCAGGCAGTTCATACGTGTCTATGGAGTTTCTATGCCATTGCCTTGTAGAAGTTTTGCTGGCTTCCCCAGTATTGTGTACGATCATACCCTTCACTAATGTTACCACTTATGGTCTATTTAATGTTTTTCCATTCACACCCCTCCTCTCTCTTATAACCATCAAAGATGCTTTCTTTCAGTGTGTAAACCTTTTCATGGGTTTTTACAGTAAGTGATCTCGTACAATGTTTGTCCTTTTGATTGACTTATCTTGCTTAGTATCATGCCCTCCAAATCCATCCATGTTGTGAGATGCTTCACAAATTCTTCACTGTTCTTTATCTTTGTGCAGTATTCCACTGTGTACATGTATCATAGTATGTTTATCCGTTCATCTGTTGATAGGTCTAGGTATTTTCTGTCTTTTTGCTATTGTGAGCCATGTGGCAATAAACCTGAGTATGCTTATGTCTACTTGTGTAAGGGCTCTTATCACTAGGATGTATTCCTACGAGTGGAATTGCTGGATCATAAGGTATCTTTATTTCTAGCTTTCTAAGGATGCACCACATTGTTCTCCAAAATGGTTATGCCATTTTGCATTCCCACCAACAGTGTATAAGAGTTCCAATCTTCTTGCAGCCTCTTCAACATTTGTTATTTTCTGGTCCATGCTGGGAATGCTGAAGTAAAATGGTATGCTACTGTGGTTTTGAGTTGCATTTCTCTAACTGCTAGTGATTGCAAGCATTTCCTCTTGTGTCAGCTTCTTGGACATATTCTTTAGTGAAGTGTCAGTTCATTTCCTTTGCCCTTTTAAAATCAGATTATTTGTCTTTTTTGTTGTAGAGGTACTGGATTTTCTTGTAGATTTGAGAAACTATACCACTGTTGTATTTGTCATAGTGAATACTTTCTCCTAGTCTGTAGCTTCTCTTTTTACTCTTTCAGAGATGTCCTTTGATGAGTGTAAGTATTTAATTTTTAGAAGATCCAAGTATCTAGCTTATCTTCTAAACTTTGTGTGTGTTGATAGCTATGGTTTCTATCCTATTAGTGTCACGTGTTAGGGATTTTATAATGGATCCTGTTTTTTCTTCTGTGATCTTTAGAATTTTTTTGATTTTATGTTCACATCTTTGATCCATGTTGAATTAGTATTTGTGTATGCTGTGAGGTATGGGTCCTCTTTCATTTCTTTTGCAGATGCACATCCAAGTTTTGCCAGCAATATTTGTCAAAATAACTGACTTTTCCTCATTTGATGAAGTTTGTGCCCTTGTCGAAGATCAAGTGATCATAGATGGATGAATTTAGATTTGAGTTCTCTTTTGTCCCTTTGGTCAATGTATCTGTCATTGTACCAGTATACTGTTAGTATACTGTAGCTGTATACTAAGTTCTGAGCTCAGGTAGTGTGTGTTCTCATACTTTATGCTTCTTCAATAGTGCTTTACTTATCTGGGGCCTCTTTCCTTTCCATATAAAGTTAATGATTAAGTTAAGAGACTTTCCATCCCTTTAAAGGCTGTTGTAGGTATTCAGGTCAGGATTGTGTTGTATTTGTAGACCGCGTCTGGTATAATTGTCATTTTCACAATATTGAATCTACCAATCAAAGAGCGTGGAATGTTTTTCCATTTATGTAGCTCTCTTTTGATTTCTTGCAGTAGTGTTGCATGGTTTTCTTTGTATACGTCCCTTACATCCCTTGTTAGATTTATTACTAAATGTTTTATATTTTTAGGGATTGCTATAAAATGTTATTGTTTTCCTGATTTCTTTTTCATCATCTTCTTGATTAGTATGTAAGAATTCAACTACTTTTGTATGTTTATCTCTTGTCCTGCTATTCTGTTGAATCTTTCTATTAGTTCCAGTACTTTTCTCATGTAATTTTTTGGATCGTCTATGAATAACATTGTATAATCCACAAATAGGGACAGCTGTACTTCTTTGTTATAAACTTGGATCTTTATTTCTTTCTTCCCTTATTGTTCTCAGCCTCTCTCTATTGAAAATGTTGTTGATGGCTATTTTTTTTTTGTAGATGCCTTTTCATCATATTGAGAAATTTCCTTTCTTTACCTATTTTGTTGAGAGTTTTTATCAGAAATGGATGTTGGACTTTGTTAAAAATCTTTTTTGTGTTGATCAAGATAACTTTATTTATACGATGGATTATAGTGATTGCTTTTCTCATGTTGAACCATTTTTGCATAACTTGTATGAATCCTACATAGTCATTGTCAGGGACTGAATGGTGTCCTGTCATGGATTGACTTGTGTCCCCCCCAAAATACATGTAGCCATGTGTCTGGGCTGTGATGACCAATGTTTAGTAATTGTCCTCCATTTTGTGATTTTCCTGTGCTGTATGTGTGTTAAAGGATTAGGGTGTCACTTTAAATCCCTTCGTAGGATTACCTCCCTGCTCCACTGTAAAAGGATTTTCCCTGAGATATGGCTTGCCCCACCCTTAATCCTTTTGTCCTACAAGAGCTAAAAGGAAAGAGAAGCAAGCAGAGAATTAGGAACTTTGCACCATCAAGCAAGCAGCACCAGAAGAAGAGCATGTCCTTCAGACCTGAGGTTCCTGTACCAGAATGCTTCCTGGACAAAGACTGATGCAATACTGGACTTTCCTCCAGAGCCGACAAGGGGAAAAGCCTTCCCCTGGAACAGACATCCTAAATTTGGACTTATAACCTACCAGACTGTGGAAGACTAAACCTTTCTTTGTTAAAGCCATGCACTCCATGGTATTACGATTAGAGCAGTAACAGAATTTGGTATGGGGAGTGTGGTGGTGCTCTAACAAATACTTAAAATATGGAAGACATTTTGAAACTGTGAATAAATAGAAGATTTACAAGGAACTGCGAAAAACTATTGACACCAAAGAAGGCACAGATGGTGAGAATCGAGCAGCAGAGGGCTGACAACAACAGAGACGACAACAGAAGCAGAGACAGTGCTGGAGCTGACCGGCGGGACAAGAGAGTTAAGTGCCTGCACACAGAATTTCCCTTGTGGAATGGGGTGCCTCCGGGCAGTTGAACCAATGGAGCTAGACTTGCTGACCTGGAGAGAGACAGAGCTGAGTGCCTTTGTACAAGAAACTTTCCAACAAGAGTAGGGTGCCTCCGGGTGCTTAAATCAGTAGAACTACAGAACTTTAGAACACTTGTCCTGGCAGGACAGAGGTGGACCTGAGGCCCAGGCCACGTGGCCATAAGAAACAGAAGCCAAAGAGATAAATAGCATGAGAAGCTGAGCTGCCTCTGTCTCAAAAAGTATGGCCATGACCTCAGGGGCTTAAAAGAGTGGAGCCAAGACTTTCTGTGTTTTATTAGAGTAAAATTGCCACTCACTTGGGCTTAGGGTTCACCTAAAGCTGATGGGGCAGAGTTTCTGTCCAAGTGTGCCTTAAACACAAAATTGTCATACAGGGCTGGGGGTCTCCACTCAACATCCAGCAAATATAACCAATACCTAGAGTCTGGAGGGCTGGGCCATTATGTAAAATGTCTCAGAAAATGTAAGAACATTTTCAAAGCTTTGAAGGCTAATGTAATGAGTTCCGCTGACTTGCCTGTTGCCCGTTAATGCCTTCTTTCCCTACAATTTCTCCCATTTGTAGTGAAAATGTTTAACTTGTGCTTATTCTGCCATTGTGTCTTTAAAAACAAACAATGTACATTCTAGATTTAATGGATGTAAAAAAAAAAACTTTAAGTTTTAGACTGAGAACTGATTTAAGACTTCTATTATATGAGATAGATGTGTTACATATTTCAAAGATGTAATTTTTGGGGTATCAAAGACTGGGATGTCATAAATTAAATTGTATCCCCCCAAAAATATGTGTAGCCATGTGGCTAGGCCATGATTCCCAATATTTTGTGATTGTCTTCCATTTTGTAATTTTCCTGTGCTGTATGTGTGTTAAAGGATTAGGGTGGTACTATCAATTCCTTCATAGGATTACCACCCTACTCCCTACTTCCCTAAAATATAACTTGCCCCACCGTTAATCCTTTTGTCCTACAATAAACAAACAAGCAAATAAATAAATAAATAGCCCCTCTCAAATTGAGAACCTCACACCATCAAACAAACAACACCAAGAGAAGAACATGTCTTTCAGACCCGAGGTTCCTGTGCCAAGATGCTTCCTGGACAAAGACTAAACTTTCCTCCAAAACTGACAAGAGGGAAAACCTTCCCTTAGAACAGATGTCTTAAATTTAGGCTTAGAACCTACCAGACTGTGTGAAAATAAACCTTCCTTTGTTAAAGCCATCCATTCTGTGATATTTCTATTAGAATGTACTAACTGGCTAAAACACGTCCCTCCAAAAATGTATAATACTTTGGCTGGGCCATGACTCTCAGTAGTGTATGACTGCCCTCCATTTTGTGATTTTCCTATGCTCTAAATTCTAATATCTATCTGTGATTAATAGATTGGATTATGTTAAAAAGAATTGGGGTGGCAAATGCTGGAGAGGTTGTGGAGAAAGGGGAACCCTCCTACACTGTTGGTGGGGTTGCAAAATGGTCCAGCCTCTTTGGAAAGCTATCTGGTGCTTCCTTAAAAAAATGGATATTGATATACCACTTGACCCCGTAATTCCACTACTTGGAATATATCCTACAGAATCAAGGCCTTTCACACCAACGGACACATGCACCAAAATGTTTATTGCAGCACAGTCCACGATAGCAAAAAGATGGAATCAACACAGATGCCCAACAACAGAAGAATGGATAGGTAAACTATGGTATATATACTCAATGGAGCACTGTGCAGTGTTAAAGAATAATAATGATTCCAGGAAACATCTCATGACCTGGTTTCAACTGGAAGACATTATGTTGAGTGAAAGTAGTCATCGACAAAAGGACAAATATTGTATAAGACCTCTACGATAAGATCTCAAAAACAGACTTGTGTATAGAAGAAAAGACTCTTTGACAGCGGCAAGGGAGGGAGGGAGGGAGTGGGGGAGGGCTTAGATTAGATAGTTGCTAGGTATCTGGTTGGGTGAAATCGGTGATAGCACACATTAGAAACAAGAACAATATTAAGTGGACTTAAACATAACATGAATACTCCTTCCACCTTAACCCAATATTGCAAGGATAGAGTAGCTGGGGCAGGGGGCGGGGGACCATGCTCTTAGGTGAAAGTGAGGCCAATTGGCACAACTAGCTTTTTGCTAAGAGGGCTCTCTGCACCCTACGTTGGTGAGTGGAGTCTGGGGTCTTAAAAGCTGCCAAGCTGCCATCCGAGGGTGCAGCAAATGGTCCCAACTCAGCAGGAATGGATGCTCACGGAGGACCAAAATGACATGGGAGAAAGACAACCCAGAAGACAAAGAGACCCACAAGAGTGGGTGCCTACATTGACTTGGGACCGGAAGAACCGGATAGCACCCGGCCGCCACCAGTGATAGCGGAGATGGAGCTAAGTTGAGTCTCACTGGCAATACAAGAATAAAAAGGGGTGCACCCTGAGATCCCCACTGAAAGACCTCAATTGATGGTCCAGTGGTTTTGGGGTTCCCCTGGGAGCATGGCCCCTCACCCTGATGCTGCCCTTGACCATAAATCATAAGGAAGGTCCGTGCTTCGGACAGGAATGGATTGGACTTGGTGATGCAGTGACCATATATTGGATGCACTTTATGGTTCTATACATCTATAGGATGTCATCCTGTTGACCTCTGGCTAGAGGAAGGAGAGTGGGTGGAGAGGAGGGAAAAAAGAGACTGTTGGGAGAACGAGACATGTATGGAGCAGAGAGGAATAGTGTGCTGTCACTGGGCAGGGAGAGCAGTGGAAGCTGCATATAGGTGGGTATGTAAATTTATACAGGAATGTACATTTTCACTCAGTTATATTAAATAAAAAAATAATAAAAAAAAAGAATTAGGGTGGGACAGTAACAGTCTTCCTAAGTTCATCTCCCTGCTCCAATTTAAAGGAAGTTTCCCTGAGTGTGGTTCTTACCATCTTTTATCCTATAAGGGATAAAAGGGAAGGGAAACAAGCAGAGAATTGGGGACCTCATACCATCAAGAAAGAGCAGAGCTCATCCTTTGGACCTGAGGTTCCTGTGCTGAGATGCTCTCAAACCAAAGAAAGACTGATGTAACATGAAGACCTTCTTTTAGAGCCAACAGAGTAAGAGTGAGTTCCCCTGAAACTGGAACACTGAATTTGGACTTCTAGGATACTGGACTGTGTGAGAATAAACTTTTCTTTGTTAAAGCTATCCAACTGTGGTATTTTCTGTGAGAACAGTACCACATGACTAAAGTAGTGGTGAAGTGTTATTTTTTTTTTTTAATGTGACATTGAGTTCTGTTTTCTAGAATTTTCTAGAGAATTTACAACTAAATTTATATCATGCAAGAGATTGGTCTGAAATTTTCTTCTTCGTTTTCTTTTTTTTTTTTTGGTGATCATGTGTCCAGTTTTGGAGACCCTGGTGGTGTAGTGGTTAAGTGCCACAGCTGTTAACCAAAGGGTTGACAGTTCAAATCCTCCAGGTGCTCCTTGGAAACTCTAGGGGGCAGTTCTACTCTGTCCTATTATAGGGTTGCTATGAGTCGATGGCACTTGGCTTGGCATGAGTCAAAATCAGCTTCACAGCAATGGGTTTGGTTTGTTTTTTTGAGTTTACGTTGTTTTGGTATAAGAGTTATGCTGGCTTTCTTCAGGGAAGCCATCTGAGTCAACGCTTTCTGGTTGGGAGGTTTTATTTGTTTTTAAATTACCTTTTCAATGTCTTCTTTTATCAGTCTCTTCAGATTTTTGACATCATTTTGTGTTAGCTTGGATAGGTAGTGTGTTTCTGGAAAGTTGTCTATTTCCTCTGGATTTTCAAATTTGTTGTAATTCAGTTTTTCATAATGTTCTGTTTTTTTTTTTTTATTTTTTATTTCAGTTGAGTCTTTTGTAATGTCCCCCATTTCAGTTCTTATTTGGGTTATTTTTGTCCTCTCCTGTTTTTAGTACTGTTAATTTGGCCAGTGGTTTGTTGATTTTGCTGACCCTTTCAAAGAACCAACTTCTGTTTATTTTCTTCTTGCTGTTGTTTTTCTCTTCTGTCTTTCACTTTTGCCTGTTCTGGTCTTTATTATTTCCTTTCATTTGCTGGCTGTGAGCTTTTTTTTCTTTTTCTGTTTGTTAAAGTTGTGTAGCTAATGTTTTGATTTTGTTCCCTTCTTCTTTTTTGAGGTATACATTTACTGCTATAAATTGTCTTCTGTGGACTACCTTTGCTGTGTCCCAAAGGTTTTGGTATGATGGACTGTCATTCTCTTTTAATTCTAGGAATTTTTTAATTCCATCTCCAAGTTTTTCTTTTACCCAGTGGTTTTTAAATAGGGTGTTACTCAGTTTCCAGTATATTTTTCCTGCTCTTCTTGTTGTTCATTTGTACATTGGTGTCATTGTAATCAAAGAAGATACTTCATATTATCTCACTGTTTTGGATTTTGTTGAGAGTTGCTCTGTGTCCTAAAATGTGGTCTATTCTGGAGAATGTTCCGTGTGTGGGACAAAAATGTATACTTTCACTTTGTAGCTTTTGGGTGGAGTGTTCTATACATGTATCTGAGGTCAAGTTGGTTAACTGTGTCCTTTAGCTCTTCTGTATCTTTGTTGAATTTCCTTCTACATGTTCTGTCCTTTGCTGAGAGTGATGTATTGAAGACTCCTATTGTGGAATGATCAGTTTCTCTATTTCAGTGATGTTAGAGTTTGTTTTATGTATTTTGTAGCCCTGTCGTTGGGTACATAGATATTTATCATGCTTATGTCTTGGTTATGGATGATACCTTTAATCATTATACAATGCTCTTCTTTGTCTTTTATGGTTGATTTTGTTTCAAGCTCTATTTTATCTGAGATTAGTATTGTCAACCCTGCTCTTTATTGATAGTTGTTAGCTTGATACATTTTTGCCATCTTTTATTTTTTTAATAAATTTAAGTCTTTGTTTCTGAGGTGCGTCTCTTTGTAGACAGCATATTGATGGATTTTACTTTTTTTTAAAAATCGTTTCTGTCAATCTCTATTTATGGGTGCACTGAAGTAGGCATTTATGTTCAATGTAACTATTGATAGGTGTGAGTTCATTGCTGTCATTTACAGTACTCTGTGTGTGTGGTGCTGATGTTTCCTTTATAGCTCTTACTTTCTTCTGATGAATTCTTTTTCTTTTGTATTTCTTTTTCGTTTTGCTAATTTTTGTAGATTTTGTTTTCACTGGGACTTTGTTTTCCTTTATGTTGAGAAGGAGGTTTCCTAATTTTCTTTCTGGTTTTCTCGAAATTTACTCTTATTTTCCTAGATTTGGACCAGTCTACTATTACTTGGTACGACCTTGCGTTCATCTCCATTAGACAATTATATACTTACACTACTTATTCCTTCTTTTATTGCTCTGATGTTGCTGTGATTTTCAAACTAACATCTCTGGTTTTATGTTGTAAATCTTTCTGTTTTTAATAGACTTTGCTTTAGTCATCTAGTGCTGGTATAAGAGAAATAACACAAGTGGATGGCTTTAACAAAGAAAAATTTTTTCTTTCACAGTTCAGTAGTCTAGAAGCCTGAATTTAGGGTGGTGCTCCAGAGGAAGTCTTGCTCTCTCTGTTAGTTCTGGAGGAGGCTCATTGTCATTAGTCTTCCCTTCATAATGAAGCATCTCAGCTAAGGAGTCTTAGGACCAAAAGTATCACTATGTTCCTGGCACTGCTTTCTTGGTAGTGTGAACTCTCCAACTCTGTGTTTGCTTCTTTTTCCTTTCATTTCTTGTAATTCAAAAGGTAATGCACACCATACCCTAGGGAAAGTGCCTTTACATTGGATCTGGGATGTGACCTTAGTGAGTGTCTTACAATCCCACCCTAAGCCTCTTTGATGTAAAATTACAGTCACAAAATGTAGGACAATCACAAGATCCTGTAAATCAGGGTGCAGCCAAGTTGATACATACATTTTAGGTAGGACATAATTCAATACACAGAAGTTGAGAGCTAGTTTTCTAGGTTAGTGTCTGGCTGGTGTGATCTTACATCTTAGATTCAGGCTGTCATCTGATGTTTGTTGTCAAACTGAAGAATTCCCTTTAAGAAGTTTTGTAATTTTTTAGAAAACAATTTCCTTAATTTCTGTTTGTCTGAAAATCTTCTAATTTCACCATCGTATTTAAAGTTTTACAGGGCATTTTACTCTTGACCAGCTTTTATTTTGCTTTCAAGGTTTTATATACATTATCACATTGCTTTCTTGCTTGTGTGGTTTCTGGCAAGTAATCAGAGTTTAGTCTTATTGTTTTCTCTCTGTATGTGAGTTTCATTTTTCTCAAGCTTTTGTCAGGATTCTTAGCCTGTCTTTAGTTTGTGATTATGATATACTTTGGTGATTTTCTTTTAGGATTTATTCTTTATGGGGCTATTGAACTTCTTGAATGGTCAGCTTTTCATCTTTTATGATATTAAGGAAGGTTCTTCTTGCCAATTCTTCAATGATCCTCTGTGTGTTTTCCATTTTTCTCCTCCTGTGCTGGAACTTGATTATTTACAAATGTTTGTTTTTGATGGTATCCCACAATATTCTCAGGGTTTTTTTTTATTTTTCTTCATTCTTTTTATTGATTTTTCCTCAAAGTCACATCCAAGTATTTTTTGTCAATTTTGTTGATCCTGTCATCCATTATTTCAAATCTGTTCCTCAGTGCTTCTATGGCATAGGCCATTTCTGAAGTCACGTTGTTTATTTTTTGTATTTCTAACTTTTTGTATGATTTTGAATTGTGAATTTTTTTCCATATTTTTTGTAGTTATTTTTTTGAATTCTTCCAGTTTTGTCTGTATTTTCCATAAATTTGCCTGCCTTTTTCATGGGTTTGTCTATTTAATTGCTTTTTGCCTCAGCTCTTGAATATCTCTGAAAATTAGATTTGAATTCTCTGTCAGGTAGTTCCAGACCCTTTTCTTCTACTAGAAAGTCATCTTGTGTTTTCTTTTGGATGTGTACTGGGACCATCCTATTCTCTTTTGTATGTTTTCACATTGTTTGCTACGTTCAGGATATTCAGTGGTGATTTTCGTTGCTTGTTGATTGTAGATCTGTTTGTTTTGCCTTTTTTTGTTGTTTTATTTGTCTATGTCTGAGCAGGTTGGCTATGTGTTCTTTGTTGTTTGCTTATCTGTGACATGGCACTTTCCACTTCTTGGTCTAATGGGCAGGGCTAGTTGCTCAGCAATAATGCATCAGAATAGGTCCAGCTTAAGGGTAGGAGCTTGAAGGGGTTGTTTGTGGCATATACTGGCACCAACAGGGCAGGCTGGGAGTCAGTTCAGGCAGGTTATGGTAGGCTGTTCCTGTGCTGCTTCAGATTGATATGTTTAATTTACAGTGCATATAGGCAGGAAGGAGGGGAAGTTGTGATGTGTGGAGCTAAGTTGGATACGGGAAAGAAGAGAGAGAGATAGGAGCCAAACAAACAAACAAAGGAACTGAGGGAGCTATAGAAACCTAGAAATGAAGAGAAACAAAAATGATAAGGAGAAAATAAACAAACAACTTTTTTTTTTTTTTTTAAAAAAAGAAAGATGACAAATATCTCCAGAGTCCCACTGGTGATTGGTGAAGTAGCTTCCAGGCCTCAGAGATCCCTGTTTATAAAGGTGGAAATGGCACACAGCACAAGGTATTCAAGATACAGGAAAAGGAAGAAAAATAAATAATAAATTAAAAACAAGAAAAAGGAGATGCCCCCAGGGGTCCCACTGGTGGTTGGGAAGTGCCTCCCAGACCTCAGGGCCCAGCTGGTCTAGAAATGGTGGGGATGGCACACAGTACCAGGTACTCAGGAGAAGAAGACAAAAGCAGGGAAAAAAGAAAATAGAGTCAAGAAACTGACAAATGGAGTGGAGAGGAAGATATAATAATAATAATAATAATAAAGAAAAGGAAAGCTCCCAGGGAATCACACCAGTGTGGCTGTGCAGACCAGGGAAGTAGTTCTCAAGCCTCCCAGTATAGCCCAGCTAGAAGGGGCAGAGGTAGCACATAGCAGTAAATATTCAGGAGATGGCAAAAGAAGGTAATTAGAGCAAGACAAGAAACAGAAATGAGGAAAAGAAAACAAACAAAAAGCCCCCAGGGATCCCACTAGCATGGCAGTTCAGAATGGGGAAACATTTCTCTGATTAATCAGCATTTCACAGTCTGTCAAGGTGATGCAAAGATGGTACATGGAGCTAGGGGTTCAGGAGAAAGGATAGGGAGGAGGCGAGAGATAGGAAAGATACCAAAAGAAGCTGAAAAAAGCAGCACCAGCAACAAATAACTGTCACTGAAAGAACTAGCTATTGTGTGTGGGGGGTGTGTGTGTGTGAATTCAAGCAGCTCAAAGTCAGTGATTCCTGGGACCTAGGAAGCAGTGAAGGCCAATGCGGGGCAGGAAGAATACAGTATTGGAAAACTGTGTATCACTGGTTATAGGGTGCTCTGTCTTTTGCTGGGAGCTCTGTGAAGCTGCTTTCCCAGATTCCCTCTCTGCTGATCTCCAACAGAATTCCAAGATAGTAAATTCATGCTGTTAGTTGATAAGGAACCTCTACTCCACATCTCTCTCTCATTCTCTATTTCTCATGCCATTTGATGCTTGGTTGAGTGTTTTATCTCTTTTTTAATTTTATTTTTTGATTAATTACAGTAAAAATAAAATTTCTAACATCTATCAATTATCTCATTTATGAGATAATTGTAGCTAACCCTTGTAGCCAACGCTTGTAGCCACCCTTGTAGCCAACACAGTCATTTTCTTCTGTGAGTAAGTCTCTTTTTAAGTCCTTACAACAGGGGTCTCATACAAAATTTGTCCTTTTGACACTATTGATTTCTTTCAGCAAGATCTCTTCCAAATGAGACCACATTATGATATATTTTCTAAAACCGTCATTGTTTTTTGTCGTAGCATAGTGTTCCATTGAGTATATGTACCACAGTTTGTTTATCCATCCATCTGTTGATGGGCATCAGGGTTGATTCCATCTTTTTGTTATTGCGGACTGTGCTACAACAAACATCCATGCATATGTGTCTGTTCATTTGACAACCTTTGTCTCTGAAGGATAAATTTCTAGCAGTGGAATTACAAGATAGGTCTATTCTACAATAATAGTTGGAGACTTCAAAACTCCCCTTTTAGTTATGGATTTTATCTTTTTATTTAACACTTAGGTTTCCAATATTGATGTTTATCTCTGTTTTACTTCTGTTTTTCAGGTCTTTGCTTTTGAGAGACAGCATGGTGCTTCTGTCTATAGAGACACGTTTGCTCTGCCTCCAGAAATGGAGAGTCTTCTCCAAGCAAATATTTAAAAATAAAAAAGTCTGCCAGCTTTCCAGAGGTTGATAATTGAAATTATGTGTTTACTGATTCAGTATGAAATAATTTAAATGGTAATGAAAGCATATAGAGTATCTGGGAGAAAAATGAAAATCCATTTTAATGACACCAACTATCTGAGTTTGTTTATAGGTGTGACATGCTTGCTGTAAAATATACAGTTCTTAAGTGTGTGGCTAGATAATTTTTTACATGTATATATACCCTTGTGACCATCTGACTATCTGTCAGTTTTGTCTTATGGTGGTGGTTTTTATGTTCACTGTAATGCCAGAAGCTGTGAAGTAGGCTGTCAAGAGTAACTCCATTACTTTACCTGTTTTTTCTTAAAATCCCTGGCTTCCTAGCACTACCTGGCCCTGGAAATCACACATCAACATGTAGGAGCCACTGAGATAAAATCTTTGCAGCTTTTACAGCCTTTTTGTTAGAATCATCAAATGTGGAGCTGCCTGCCACTGGGCTCCTGCCAGCCTTCTGATCAGATGACTACTGAGAGCCTCCAGATGCCACTAGAGGGGCCCCTCAGTTCCTGACACGTATCTTCTCTGGACCCACTGAGGCCTGCCTTGAGATGGATGCTCACCCCTCCCTACCATTGCCCATATTCTTTCTTAGCTCACATCTAATGTTCACTCTTACTTATCCAATATTTACCCTTACTTACCCAGTATAAGCTCCCAGTTTGCCTAGAGGGGTTGGACAGGCTCTGAGGACCCAAATTCCCTCTGTCGTTTACATGGTGGCATGCAATAAACTTCTTGGGAATTTACCCCTGTCTCAGTATTGGCTTTTGTGGCAGGTGGCCTAAACCTATGTTTTATGCTAATGGCTATGCCACTGGTATTTTTAAAACAAGCAGGGTCACCAATGGTAGGCATTTAATCAGAGCTTCTTGACTAACATGTACCAGGAATAAAGGCCTGGAGATCTACTTATAAAAGCCAGCCAATGAAAATTCTATGAAACACACAGAATATTGTCCAATATAGTGCTAGAAAACGAGTTCCTTAGGTTAAAAGCCAATCAACATACATAATGGCTGCAAAATAGACTCACACATAGTAATAAACAAGAAGACAAAACAAGACCGAAAAGTGTTTATTTCTGTTGCACCCGGAGACGATGTGAGTCAATGTCAACTTGAATGCAACTAACAACAACAATCTATATAAAGACATAAAATATTTCCAGCACGCAGAATGTTCTCTCCTGCCACTCATCTCCTCAATCAAACCCTGCAACTGCCTCCCCCTATTCTAGCTATCCAGAGTTTTTGAAAAATATTTTGTCAAACAACCAGATTTTTCTAGGAAAGATTAATGTCAAAATACTTGGTATTTAATTTTCTTTAGTAATGTTCAGTCTCATACTACCGCAGAGGAGAGAGTAAATTTCTTTTCTGACACTTTCTCCCCTCATTTCTGTAGTTTTCCACAAACGAGCTCTAAGGATGAAGAAAACAGAAATTTCTTCTCCTATCCTTTAATCTGCTGGGAGCTTCTGAAGTATCTTCACCTACTTGACTCTTTTTTAAGTGGTGGGTCAAGAACCACAAAAAGAACGATTAAAAACAGACAACAAAGAATTTAACAGTCTTCTCAGTGACTTCAAAGGAGTGAAGATTACATTTAAAAGAATAAAATGAGATACACAATTGGTAATACAAAATGCCTTAAAAATACTCATGGCTTTTGGCCTAGCAATTATATATCTAAAGATTTGTTTGAGGAAGTATTTAAAGGTATATGCAAAGGTTTGTGTGCAAAGCACATACACGTTCAGACAAACAGACAACGTGGAAATAGCCTAAATACCCAACAATGGGAGAACACTTAAATTAATTATAGTGCATTCCTACAATGGAATACTGCATAGTCATTAGAAACGAAGCTCTTAGTTGTATACCTGTAAAATACTGAATTAGTAAAAGTGTGATATATACATTTACAACAACGATAACTAAGACTAGCTGCTGAGGTGGCTTATGTATAATCAGACACCTAAGGGATTTGGTTTGTTGGTGTCTTAGGCTGGATCCTCTAGAGAGCAAATTAGTGCAAACAATAACATATATAGAAAAAGGTCTATATCAAGGAAATAGTTCAAGTGATTTTAGAGTCTGGAAAACCCAGAATACACGACTCAGAATGGAGGCTTCTTTCAATTTACATAGCCACAGGGGGCTGGAAATCCACGATCAGGCTTCCTGTTCTCAGGCTATGAAAATTGATGAATTCTGAGATCTGCAGATAAGCTGATAGCTGAAGTCCCAAGAGCCAGAGATCAGACAAATAGGAGGCAGCCGAGATCCAGAAGAAGCAAACAGCCAAAACATCTGCTTATACATGGATGGAGGTGACACCTCCAAGGAAATGCCTTTTAAACTGATAGGCTACACACAGTAAATGTAGTCATGGCAATGATCAACTGTAAACACTGAGAGTGCTCGCTTTGGCAGCACATATATTAAAATTGGAACAATACAGAGAATATTAGCATGACTCCTACACAAGGATGACATGCAAATTTGTGAAACATTCCATATTTTTGCAGAACTTAAATTTTAGTTTAAACTTAGAATATTAAGAGAGATGACAGGGCAGCCACAGAGCAAAATAACAATGTGACATATCAAGACAGGAAACATAATTCAAGAGTCTCAACAAGTGCAAAACCAGCCCTGAAAAAACATAAAAAGTCAACCCATAAAGAATGACCCAGAACAGAATATTAAGAGCAACATACAAAACATCAATAACTCAAAAGTAAGGGCATCAAAACGACAGTGCTAAACACATACCTATCAATAATTTCACTGAATGTAAACAGACAGAACACTCCAGTGAAGAGACAGAGAGTGACAGTCTGTATCAAAAGACACTATCCGTCTATATGCTGCTTACAAGAAACACACCTTAGGTTCAAAGATACGAACAAACTGAAAATCAAAGGATGGACAAATATATACCAAGCCAACAACATGCAAAGAAGAACAGGATTGTCAATACTAGTATCAGACAAAATAGACTTTAATGTAAAATCCACTGTCATGGACAAGGATTCTATCACAAAGAAGAAGTAGAACCCAAAATAAGAATGTGACATATCAATACTATTATCACAAGAAGAAGTAGAACAACTTAATCAACCCATCACAAAGGAAAAGATTGAAAAAGTCATCAAAAAGCTACCAACCAAAAAATGTCCTGACACAAATGGCTTCGCTGGAAAATTCTACCAAGCCTTTAGAGAGAAGTTACTACTGAGATTATTTCATGCATAGAGAGGGTTGGAGTACTCCTAAATTCATTCTTTGAAGCCAGAATAACCCTGATACCAAAGCCAGGGAAAGATCCAACAAAAAAGGAATACTACAGATCAATATCACTCATGAACCCAGGTGCAAAAATCTTCAACAAAAATACTTGTCAGTAGAATTCAACAAAATATCAAAGAGTTTATTCATCATGACCAAGGTGGATTCATACCAGAGATGCAAGGCTCACTCAACATCAGAAAAATAATTAATGTGATCAACCACATAAGTAGCACAAAGCATAAGAATCACCTGATTTTGTCAATTGATGCAGAACAGGCATTTGACAAGGACCAGCACACATTCATGCTAAAATCTCTCAGCAAAATAGGAACAGAGGGGAAATCTCATCTGAGATGGAGACACACTGAAAGAATTCCTCTTGAGAAATGGCAACTAGATGAGGATGCCAACTCTCACCACTTCTATTCAACATTGTACTAGAAATTCTAGTCAGAACAATTAGACAAGACAAATAAAAGGCATCCACATTGGCAAAGAAGAAGTAAACCCCCCCCTTTTTGCAGATGATATGATTTCATATGCAGAGAATTCTAGATAATCCATAAGTAAACTACTCAAACTAACAGAAGAGTTCAGTAAAGTATCAGGATGTAAGATAAACGTAAGTAAATCAATAGGATTCTTTTACACCAACAAAGAGATCATCAAAGAAAAAGTCACAAAATCAATACCATTTATCATAGCCTCCAAGAAGATAAAATACCTAAGAATAAATCTATCCAGAGAAGTAGAAGACCTATACAGAGAGAATTACAAGACCCTACTGAAAAAAAACAGGAAGCTGACTAGTTAGTGGAGAAACTTGCCCTGTGCATGGATATGAAGAATTAACATTTGCTAAAATGTCTATTTTACCCAAGGTGATCTATATATACAATACATTCCGAATACAAACTCCAGTGTCATTTTTTAACGAGATGGAGAAACAAATCACCAACTTTGTTTGGAAAGGAAAGAAACCCCGGATAAGTAAAGCACTACTGAAGAAGAAGAACACAGTGGGAGGCCTTATACTACCTGACTTCAGAAGCTATTACACTGTCACAATAGTCAAAATAGCCTGGTACTGGTACAAAAAGAGACATATAGACTCATGGAACATAGTTGAGACCCCAGAGATGCTACCATCCTCTTACAAACAGTTGATGTTCTACAAAGTCCCTAAGATTGTAAACTGGGGTAAAAACAGTCTCTTCAGCAAATGGTGTTGGCAAAATTGGATACTCATCTGCAAAAAAACTGAAACAAGACCTATATCTCACACCTTACACAAAAACCAACTTGAAATGGATCAAATACCTAAATATCAAAGTAAAATGATAAAGATCATGTAAGAAAAAATAGAGTCAACAATGAAAATTCTAATACGTGGCTCAGACTACAAAATCGGAAAAACAAAGCATGATTAGCAGAAGAGAAAACAGATAAATGAGAACTATTAAGAACTCAACAGTTTTGCTCATCCAAAGACTTTATCAAAATTAAAAGATCACCTATAGAATGGGGAAAGAATATCTGGCAACTGTCTGGACTGACGTCTGAACTCCATAGTCTACAAGGTACTGCAAAATATCAACAAGAAAAAGGTAAATAACTCAATTAAGTGATGGGCAAAGGAGATGGACACCAAAGAGGACATCTAGGCAGCCAAAAGACACACGAGGAAATTCTCATGACCATTAGCTATTAGAGAAATCTGATCAAAACTACTATGAGATACCACCCCCCCCAACAAGGTTGGTCTTAATACAAAAAACACAAAACAACAAATGCTGGTGGGATTGAAAAATAGTGCAGCCTCTTTGGAAAGCAATTTGGCACTTCCTTAATAGATATACCACTGTTCAGAATATATCCTACAGAATATATATCCTACAGAAACAAAGGCTGTCACATGAACAGATACATGTACATGAATGTTTATTGCAGCACAGTCTACAGAGCAAAAGGATGGAATCAACCCAGATGCCCATCAACACATGAATGGATAAACAAACTATGGTACATATACTCAGTGGAACACTATGCAATGATAAAGAATGACAATGATGTTAGGAAGCATCTCATAACCTGGTTTCAACTGGAAGACATCATGCTGGGTGAAATCAGTCATCAGCAAATGGATACATATTGTATGATACCTCTGCTATAAGGACTTGCAAATATACTTATGTACAGAAGAAAAGACTCTTCGATGGCTACAAGGGTAGGGAGGCAGGGAGAAGGTTGGTTATAGATTAGATAGTTGATAGAAATTTCGTTAGGTGAAAGCAGTGACAACACACAGTAGAAGACAGACCAACTTAACTGGACTTCGCCATAAACTGAAAGCTCTTCTAATCTCAACCCAATATTGCAAGAACAGAGTAGCAGGGGCTAGAGCCTGAGACACTGAAGCCAGTTGACATAACTAGCCTATTGTTAAGCGTCTTCTGCACCCCATATTGGTGAGTGGTATCTAGGGTCTTAAAAGCTAACAAGCTGTTACCTGAGATACACGAAATGGTCCCAACTCATCTGGAACAGATGATGATCAAGAATAACAAAGACACAAGGGAAAAAGAGCTCAAGAGACAGAACGACCCGTGTGAATGGGTGACTGTATCAACATGTGACCAGAAGAACCAGATGGTGTGTGCCACCACCAAAGACTGCTGTGATGGGGCACACAATGTAGATCCCCTGTGGCAGCAGTAAAAAAGAGGGGTGCAACTCAAGAGCTCTACTAAAAGACCTGAACTGATGGTCTAATAGCCTGCAGGATCCCTTGGTAGCATGGCCTCTAGACCTTTTGCTGCTCCTGACTAGTGAACACTATTGAGGTCAACTCTTTGGACAAAAATGCACTGGACTTGGGGATACAGTATGACCGTATGGTGTGTATGCTTTTTTGGTTCTGTGTATTTACAGGATGCTGTCTTACTGGTCTCTCTCTAGATGGGAAAGAAGAGAGTGGAGAGAAGCAGACAGGAGATTGTTAAGTGGATAGGACAAGTATAGAATGAGAAGGAGCAGTGTGCTGTCACTGGACATCCAGAGCAGGTGGAGCTGCAGATAGGCAGGTATGTAAAATTGATTTCACTTAATAACACATAAGCACACACACACACACACACACACACACACAGAGAGAGAGAGAGAGAGAGAGAGAGAGAGAGACACACACAGCACTGAGAATCATGGCTGAGCCAAGCTGGGTCATGGTTTCACTGCACATCCCGGTCAATTGGCCTAATAAAGTGTTTATTGCTTCTGTTTTACCTTTTAGTTCATTGTGTAGTCCCTGGGGTGCTAACAGCTTTTAGGTGGCCAATCTGAGCCACTGTTTGCTTGGAGCAGCAGGGGAAGGAAAATTAGAAACTGGAGGAGGGTAATAAATGTGTGGTTCATTGCCTCCATGACTAACTGCTTCCTTTGCCAGAAGAACTGGATGGTGCCCAGGTATAATACTGAACATTTTCATGAAAGAAGAATCATGATCAAAAGGGACAAAATGCAGAATAGATTTTCAATTTTCATGGACTCAAAGAGCCACAAAAGAAGCCATGGAGGCTGGGTGAACTCCTGAAACTATTGTACTGAAATCATCTTTAAAACTTAAACCAAAAAATCCCCCGAAATGTTGTTAAAACCAAACAGTAGTTTAGTTTAGCTAGTAGGAATGTCTGCCTTGAGCATTGTTGTCTTTTAATATTTGTCTATATGGGATCATTGGCAATAGTAACTTGAAAGATTGGGAAGCAGCATGGGGCAACGAGTCTGTACTAATGGAGGAGGACGAACGCAGAAAAGGAGTGTGACAATTGCTGCACTACCTTAAGACTGTAATCAATGTGACTGAATTGTTTACAGGGAAGCCGCTGAAGTGGTCTGTATTTTACTACGTGTATTTTCAAAAACAACAAAATAAAAAAATAAAGAAGTAAGCCCCAAACAAACAAGCAAGCAAACAAACAAACAGAAATGAAGCTACCAAATGCGTAAGGGAAGAATCGTTACAGAACCTATTAAAAGAAAAAGCAGGTCACCAGACAGTACAAGGACACCTTGTTTTCAGTAATAACAGGCTTTCTAATCTATGATTGAATTTGTGTGATCTCAGATAACATTGTTTAGTATCTTCAAGACTCAGTCCTTTATCTGTAAAGTGAGGATAATAATAACATTAATCACATGGCATCATTGTGAGGATTATATTATATTTGACACATTTACACATGTTAGCAAGTATTCATTCCAATCTGTTAATATGTATAGCTATTATTAACATATCACAATCTTCATGTACTAATGTATCTGTATACATTATTAATGTAATAATTGACTTCTATGTAATTCCTATGTCCAAAACTTTCAGATGACATCCAAGTATTTTCTCCATATGATAGTAGAAATTCTGTCTTTGAAGCCAAAATCCACTGATACTGAGCCAACTGTATCTGTGCGTTTTTGATTATTTCACCTGTCAACAAATCCTAGTGAAAAATCATGCATTGTAAAACCCTCCTGAAGACATGATTGCAACATTAACTTATACAGATTATGCTGAACATTAATTTATCTTTTAAAGAATAATAAAGGTACCTAGAAGGGATTTAAGATATTATGTAATTTCTTTACTTTTTTAATTTTATTGGTAAGCCTATTTGAAGGAACACTGACTTGCTTACAGTTCTTCATGAGTGAAGGAGCTAAGGCTTGAAGCTAAATTTTTGCCTGTACATTGTCAGCTGTTTTGTGAGTACAGGTATGCACCATCCAATGCAGTAACATGTTCAATTAAATATTGTTCATAAATCAGAAAACTCCTGAGCTTCCTGGGAAATAAAGTGAATAAAAACAACTCATGGACAGATAAGAACAAGAAGCATCACTAAACAAAAATTTTCATTTGTAGCTACTTTCTTTACTTGTGCAGTCTGGAATGTTTTGCTCTCTGTTAAGCAAGGTATAACGACCCTGGTGGAGGCAGTGCATCAAAAAATAAATTAAAACACACTGTACAACAGTTTCTTGTCTTTTTTGAGAGGATTTTTTTTCCCTCTGAAGTGTCATCAGTAAGTAGTCTTTTTATTGGGGAAACTAAATTTTAAGAAGTCCTCTCTTCTAATCCTGTCAGATTTATTTACACATCTTGCAAATGTAACACATACCTTTACACTTTAAATACCTTTTGTGTCCTTTCGAAGGTTTACTTCTGTCTCAGATCTTCTTTGTTCTTTTAACTTCAGATTTAATAACTATCCTTCAAGTTATCCAGGTAGGGGAGTTTTGTAGGGTCTTTTCATTTTCTTTCTCTTGTCTTCCTAAGAGTAAATCTTACCTTTCTTCATAGTTTGACTAATCTTCTTTTCCTGATTATGCAAATACTATATTTAATTCTGGCAGTTTTTGCTTTTTATATATTTTCAATTGCCTGACTCATACCTTGATTTTCAAGTTGACTTTCCATGTTTTTTTCTTAAATTCTGTCACTTACTTGTATTCCTCAGTATCTCAGTAATTGCACAATTGCCTACCATTGATTATTTTGAAATGTTTTACGAGTACTTCTCATGTTAAAAGATTTAATATAGTCTCTATCTATACATCATCTGTACTTATAATATTCCTTCTCTATATACAGTTGGGAAACCCTGGTGGTACACTGATTAAGTCCTTTGGCTGTTACCAGAATGATGGCAGTTCAAATCCACGAGGTGCTCCTTAAAAACCCTATAGGGCATTTCTACTCTGTCTGTAGGATTACTATGACTCAGAACTGACTCCATGGCTGTGGGTGTGGTTTATATACAGTTGAGGAGTCCCTGGATATGCAAATGGTTAATACACTGGACTGCTAACCAAAGGTTGGAGATTGGAGTCCACCCAGAGGTGTCTAGGAAGAAAGATATGGTGATTTACTTCTGAAAAACCAGTGGTTGAAAGTTCTGTGACCAAGCAGTCAATGATTACTGTAAAACAAAGATGAGACTGGAAGTGGTCAGGGGAACTAGATTAATAGAAACATAACAACTAAAACAGGAATATTGAGAATGTTCAGGCATTATGAACCAATGTCACTGAACAATTTTAGTGGAAACTGTCTAACGCACGCCTAAGCTGGTGTGTAAACCTTTGTCAAAAACACAAGAACATAATAAAATTTTATTTAAAAGAGAGAGAAAGCCCTGTGGAGTACAGTTCTACTATAACACAGATAGGATCACCCTGAGTTGGAATCAACTTGACAGCAACTGATATTTTTTTATGCATTGAATAAATAATTTTTTTCTACATCCAGATAATAACCTTATAAATAACCACCCATCCATGAATACCCACAGGCATTAGAAGTCCAAATCAAACCACTGGATCCCTTTGTTGTTATTAGGTGCCATCTAGTTGTACTTGACTCATGGTGATGCCATGTGACAGAGTAGAAATGCCCACATGGGATTTTCTAGGCAGTAATCTTCATGGAAACACATCTGCAGATCTTTCTCCTGAGGAACTGCTTGGGGAGGGAGAGAGGGTGGGGAGGAACACCAATCTTTAGGTTAGCAGCTGAGTACTTAGTCATTTGTGCTATCAGAGCTCTTTTGGGGATGAGCTATAAGAAGTAGAAACAGTTATCAGAACTGTCCTAGAGGATATTAACTAAAAAATGTTTTTCTTTACACTTTTAAAACTGTCACCCCAAGAACGTTAATCTCACATGCCTTAGAGCTGGTTATGAGTTAGACTGCTTTTGTAAAACCTAGGGGCCAGCCAAGCCAAGTGCCGTCGACCCTAGGGGAGACACAGGAAATCCTGAGTGTGCAGATGGTTAAGGGGCTTGGCTGCCAAAAGTGAGGCTGGAGGTTGAGCCCACCCAGGGGTACCTCGGAAGACAGGCCTGGTGATTGACTTCCAGAACATCAACCAGTGAAAGCCCTGTAGAGGACAGTTCTACTGTGATACGCATGGGGTCACCTGAGTCAGAATCAATTTGATGTCATCTGGTTAAGCAGAGATTTCAGGACTTGAGTCTGGATTTTGAAACACTTGGCTTTATTCCCTTCTCCTTCCTTTTTTTCTTTCTCTTCAGTCTTTCCTTCTTGTTTCTTTTCCTCTTTTCTCTTGCACTGTTTTAGTCACCTAGAGCTGCTCTAAAGGAGTGCATGGCTTTAGCAAACAGAAGTTTATTCTTGCATAGTCCAGTAGGCTACAAGTCTAAATTCAGAATGCCTACTCCAGGGGAAAGGCTTTGCCTCTGTTGGTTCTGGAGGTAGGTCTTTGTTTTGAGTCACTGTTTTGGTCAGGGAGTATCTTGGCACAGGAACCTCATATCTGAAGATACTCTCTTTTTCTGGTGCTGCTTTCTTGACGGTATGAAGTCTGCAGTTCTCTGCTTGCTCCCCTCTCTTTTTATCTCTTGTAAGATGAAGGGATAAAAGGTGTGCAAGCCACACTCCAGGGAAATTTCCTTAGCAAGGGTATTGCAGTCCCACCTTTATCTTGTTTTAGCATAACATCCTACCTATTAGTCAGGGGCAGACATGAGGATGTATAGCATAGGAAAATCACAAAATATTGGGAATGATTGCCCAGCCAAATGGCTGCACACAATTTCTGGGGACACAATTCAATCCATGACATACACTTAGTCACCCCTAACTTCCAGGATTTAGAACTCAGCTAATACTAGCAGAATTACTGTGAAGATAGCAATTTCAGAGTCAGATTTTTGTCAGTTTAGCCTTAGTACTCAGTCAACATTTAACAGACTGTGACTGAGGGAGTTGTATTTCCCAGTTGCAAAGCAAAACAAGCTAAGAAAACAGTGAATGAAGGGAAAGAATATAATTTACTTATAAACGATTAGCTGACTCTTTGGTTGTTTCTCTCTTAGGCTGAGACCTTGTATTCTGTATTCAAGTTCTTACTCTTCTCAACCACATATTTATGTTTCCTATTTCTTCAAATTCATATAAGACTTTCAGTAGATGCTTGGAATTTCATTTAAATCTGCTTTGTTTTGGGAGCATCACAGTTGCTCTTAGTCTTACCCTTCTCATGGAATCTGAATTGACTTTTTCATCGTGGTCTGTTCTCCATCAGCCAAACTCACTGTGCGGTTGATTTGACCTCAGTTTTCATTGCATTGTTCCCTCTGTCTTCCTTCTGTTCTCAATGCTGAAAAGTAGTCCTTGTCACGGCCTTCTTCCGAGCACGCAAGTGCAATCGCCTTGTCATGTCAATATGAGTAATGCTATGCCCACTCATTATCTCTTTAGTACTTCCAAGTGTCATCTTTGTCCTGTGATAACTATATTATTATTATTATTTTTAGCGTATATCAGTCTTTCATATGTTTTGCTTTCTATCAGTATCATTCCATTTTATGAATGGGATCTTTTTTGCGGGGAAGGGATATCAGAATGGGCACTTTTTCTCTTTGGGGATTCAAGCTAGCACTTCTCCTTTTGGCAGACTTTTAAATGGTCTGACAGATACCATTGTGTTGTTTCTCCCTCCTGGCTTCTCTGCCTTCCTTCCTTTCTTATGGCTAATCCCAACTTCGTTTCCTTTGTCGAATCTCCTCTGTACAGTAGTCCTTCTTTCTTTCATCATTTTCAGTGAACTTGTTGCGTATGCACACTCGCTCCCCATCGAGAATTTTGGTGTTTTCTGGGGACAGGACGACACTGGCTCTTCCCCTCAGAGCCTCATATTCATGTGCAGGGCTACCACCGGAAGCACTCTGCAGAGTTGCTTTTGCTTGCGCTGGCGTGATCCCTGAGGGTGGCTTACTCTGTCTGTAATGTCAAGCCTAGACACGAAGGCTCAAGTCTAGGTCCACTGTGGTCTCAGGTCTGTGTTAGCATCTTCCTCAGACTGTTCACTTATCACTTCAGCAGAATATGGATGGTGACTTCTTCCATGGGGCTCATACCCATCAGCAATTCTGAGGGTTTTGTTGCTCTTCAGCTGTAAAATGATAGCCTCCTGGGGCTAACAGGATGAGAAAGGTCAAGGATGAGGCGTGTATGTGAAATCTATATATATTTTTTAATTCTACAGAACAGATAAAGGAATAACTTCTGTTTTTTGGAATTCAGGTTCCTTTGTGTGGAGGCAGGAAAGTGCAGGGACTGTGAACAGAGTATGACAGCGAAGACAGAAAAAGACAGAGACATAATTTCCTCTCCAGATCTCTTCTCTTACAATCAGTTGCCATTTTTTTTCTTTGTTTTCGATTCTCAGGTGTCATTTGTGAAGGCTTTCACTTTCTGTCTAGGTAACACTATGATTCCATTGCATATCACTAAAATTTATTGCCATTAAAGGCTGTGCCTTACTATACATTCATGTACGGTTTAATGATATCCCAGTGCAATACTACATGCTGATATGCCTTTGTTATGGTTATTTTATTTCTAATTAGCACATTATTTAGGCTTTTATATTTCACGAGCATTTGTATTCCTTTTAAAAGTTATTCTTCCCCTTTACTCAAAGTAAATAGGGCATTATGTGTTTGCATGGTATTTATTAAGCACATACCATGTGATTTTCACATTCATTATGTGGTCAGTGCTTAGCAAGCAGTTTGGCACATCATATATTTCTCAATAACTTCATTGAGATATAATCCACATACTGTACAATTTACCCATTTAAAGTGTACAATGATTTTGGTATATTTACACAGCTGTAAATCTACCCCACACTCAATTTTAAAACATTTCTTCACCCCCAGAAGAAACCCTGTGCACATTAGCAGTCACTCCTCATTTTCCTCTAACTCTACCACAACAACAGCAACTACAAACAAACCAGTCCAGTTGATTCCAGCTTGCTGCGACCCTATGCTTAGCCTTGGCCATTCTATCTCTCAAGATTTGCCTGCTTTGGACATTCCATATAAATGGAATCACATAACAAGTGATCTTTTCTGATTGGCTTCTTGACTTAATGTAATGTTTTCAAGGTTCATCCATTTTTGTAGTTTGTATCAATACCTCATTCCTTTTTATGGTCAAATATTATTTCATTGTATGTCTGTACTACATTTCATTAACCTGTTTATCACGAGATGAATTTTCAGGTTGTTTCCACTTTTTGACTATTATGAATAATAGTGTTATGAGTATCTAGGAACAAGTGGTTGTGTGGACTTGTGTGTTCAATTCTCTTTAGGCATATACCTGAGACTGGAAAACTGAATCATATGATAACTCTAAAGGAGCCCTAGGGTGCAATGGTTAACTGGCTCTCTACTAACTGAAAGGTTGTCAGTTTGAAGCCACCTAGAATCTCCGTGGGAGAAAGACCTGGAAATCTATTTCTGTAAAGTTTACAGACTAGAAAACCCTAAGGGACAATTCTATTCTGTCATGACAACAACAATGTGATAACTCTGTTTAACTCCTTGAGGAAATACCAAACTTCCAATTTCTCTACTTTGCCAAAACTTGTGATTATCTGTCTTCTTGATTTACAGCTATTCTAGGAGATGTAAAGCGGCATCTGATTGTGATTTTCACTTGTCTTTCCTTGACTAATGATCTTGAGCACGTTTTCATTTGCTTATTGGCCACTGTGTGTCTTCCCTGGAGAAGTATCTATTTAGAGCTGTTGTGTCTGGTACATTTTGAGCACTCATTAGATATTTTCAAATAGTTAGATTAACGATAAAATTTATTTATCACAGTAACCATGATAGGTTGATATTACTATTTTGAATCTGTAGACAAGGATTAGATTAGAATTCATTTACCCAAGACCATACCAGTGGTCGGTTGTTCGATTAGGCCTTTGGCCCCACCTCTCTAATATTACCGCCAAGATGCTGTGGCTAACGATCTCACCATATTTCTGTAAGAAACACAGTCATTGTGAATAAGTACCTCTAATAATGGCTACTTTTGTATCTTCCCAGCTAAATTCCACAAAAGCCTACAAATCAGGATACTTGTCTTTGACCTTGAATTAATCTATCTGTTCAGTACATTTCATTCTTGTACAGTTAGCTTTTCAAAGCATAATTTGGATGATTATATGCTGACTTTTGTAGGGAAGATTGAATAGTTGAGTCTTCTTATCCCTAGCTTCAAACATTTGTAGGAGAAGCATTCCTAGAAATGTTAAAGGTCACTTAAAAAGATATGTCACTGAATTGTACATGTAAAAAAAGATGTTATAATAGCAAATGTTTGAAACCAGGGACTGAGCCTATCTCCTGAGATCATCTTTTAGTGAAATAGAATGACACACGAAATAAAGGATATTATCCCATAAGATCAATGCTCTAGTTAAAAGCCATCAGTGTGAGACCAAAAGGTCAACAATTACTTACAAGCAAAGATGAAAAGATAAGGGGGCAGGGAAACTAGAGTACTGGAAATACAACAAACTGGAGGCAATTAAAGAGAATGTTGACACATGTTGACAAACGTAGATAATGTCAGTGAGCAATTATTTTTTGCATAAATTGTCAAATGGGAACCTAATTTGCTGTGTTAGCTTACCATTTGACAAAAAATATTATTTAAAAACTCAAACTCAATAAAATGTTATTGAAAAAATAGCACATACACGCACGAGTGCACACACACACTTAATCTTACCACAATTTCATGATCTGCAAAGAAACAAGTAAGATAAATGACATTAATACTAGTCCTGATCCTGTCTTCACTTCTACAAGACAGGATGGCCACCCAGCATCTGCTGAAACATTTTTGGTGGTGAGTAATCCCTTACAGGTAGGTATATTTCACAGCTGGAAATTTTCAGCCCTTAGAAAGTTCTTCCTTGTGCTGAGCTCTCCAGAGTGTCCTCAGACTTCCGTCTCAAAGGAACTCTTTTATTCCAACAGAACTTTCAGAAAAGCAAGTTATACAAAAGATAAATCATTAAACTTTTCACTTTAAAATATTCAAAGTTTAGTGAAACTGCAAAATCCCAACAGCTAATTCACAAACCAGCCATAAACCAGTTGCTCAACTATATTACATTTCTGGAAATTAAAGATGCTGAAAGTACACATTATTCTGAGCAACTGTGTTATGGAAGGTGTTGTCGGTTCTTGATTCTCAGACTAGGCAAATTCTCAGATTGAAGTTAATAGTAACAGAATCTATGATATTGCCTATAAATTTAATAGAAACCATACTGGAAAATTGAATTCAAGATGCCTAGTTCACTGCATTAATCTGTACACTGAGCAAATAATCCAAGAAACTGGATTCTGTGAAGAAGAACGAGGCATAGGATTGGAGGATGACTCCTTAACAACGTGTGTTAACGCAGATGACAACACCTTATTTGCTGGAAATGAAGATTTGAGACATTTACTGATGGAGATTAAGGACCACAGCCTTCAGTATGGATTGCACCTCAACATCAGGGAAACAAAAGTCCTCACAACTGGACCAGTAAGCAACTTTGTCATAAATGGAGAAAAGACTGAGGTTCTCAAGGATTTCACTTTACTTGGGTCTACAATCAATGCTCTTGGAAGCAGCAGCCAAGAAATCAAAAACACATTGTGCTGGGAAAATCTGCTGCAAAGGACCACTTTAAAGTATTCAAAAGTAAGGATGTCACCTTGAAGACTAAAACGCACCTGACCCAAGCCATAGTATTTTCAGTTGCATCATATGCATGCAAAAGCTGGACAATGAACAAAGAAGACAGAAGAATTGATGCCTTGAATTGTGGTGTTGGAGAATTATGCTGAATGTACAACAGACCACCAAAAGAACAAACAGATCTGTTCTGGTAGAAGTACAATGAGAGTGCTCCTTGGAAGCAAAGATGGCAAGACTGCCTCTTACGTACTTTGGACATATTGTCAGGAAGGTCAGTCCCTGGAGAAGGACATTGTGCTTGGTAGAGTGGGGGTCAGTGAAAAAGAGGAAGACCCTCGATTGACACAGTGGCTGCAACAATGGGCTTAAGCATAACAACAGTTGTGGACATGGTGCAAGACTGGGCAGTGTTTCGTTCTGTTGTTCATAGGATCACTATGAGTTGGAACTGACTACATGGCACACAAGAACAACAACAACATGTTTATTTTCAGTTTCGAGTCAAGACTGTCATTACAAAATTTGGGAGTTACTCTTAGGAAGAGGGCCTGTGACTCACAAATTCCTTCTACCTGCAGAGGAACTTGAGAGATGCTATGACTATGTGTCCTGATTTGCTGTACTTGTCTAGTTTGGCATCTTGTCTAGTTTATTTGTCCTGAGCAAAAACAAATTACATAGTCTTCCATCTTAAAGTCCATTTCATTCAGTATTCTCGTCTTAGAAATGAGAGGACTAGAGAAGTTAAAGAACTTTCACAAGATCTGCCCCAGCAAGCTGCTGACAGAGGAGGGTCTGGAATCCAGCACTCTTATCTCTAATAATGAGAGTGGGCCTGTCCTTCATAGCAGGCTCTACCTTCTCACCTCTTGGTTAACAGCAGAGCTAACCATTACCTTACGGTGTGGTTCTACTCTGTCCTGCAGGGTTGCTGTGAATCAGAATCAATCGTATGGCACACAACAAAATATGTGTAACAAAACATTTGCCATTTTAACAATTTCTGTGTACAGTTCAGTGATATTAGTTACATTTACCATGTTGTGCAGCCATCACCACTGTCCTTTTTCAGATGTTTTTCATTACCTTAAAGAGAAACTCTTACTTTGGACGTGTCACTAGGAGGGACCAATCACTAGAGAGGTACATCACGCTTGGTGAAGTAGAAGGTCAGCAAAATAGACGACAACCCTCAGTGAGATGGATTGACGCAGGGGCTGCAACATTAAACTCAAACATAGCAATGGACTGTGAGGATGATGCAGGACTGGGCAACATGGTGTTCTGTTATAAATAACACTGCTTTCAGTCAATGGAAACCCTGGTGGTTAAGTGCTACATCTGCTAACCAGAAGGCTGGCCATCCTGAATCCACCAGGGGGTCCTTGGAAACTCTGTGGAGCAGTTCTTTGTTGAATAGGGTCACTATGAGTTGGAATAAACTCAGTGCAGTGGGTTTTTTGGCCATGAGTCATTGGCACCTAACAACAACATAGAGAAGCTCTGTATCTCTTAGGAATAAGTTCTCCTGTCCCCAGCCCCTAGTAACCACTAATAGACTTTTGTCTCTATGCACTTGCTTCTTTCAGATATTTCATATAGATGAAATTATACTTTTGTGCTTGATTTATTTCACTCAGCATAAAGTTTTCACAGTTTATTCATGTCAAAGCATGTGTCAGAACTTCATTTCTCTTCATGGCTGAATAACACTCCATTGTTTGGATGTATCACATTTGTTTATCCAGTCCCCTGTTGATGGAAACAACTTGGGTTATTCCTACCTTTTGGCTACTGTGAATAATATTGCTGTGAACATTGGTATATATGTATCTGTTTGAGTCCTGCTTTTCAAGTCTTTTGGATATATACCTAGGAGTGGACTTGTTGAGTCGTGTGGTAATTCTGTGTTTTTCTTTTTATTTGTTTATTTGTATTTAACTTTTTGAGGAACCACAAACTGCTTTACAGCAGCTGCATCATTTTACCTTCACACTAGCAGTGAATGAGGGTTCCAATTACTCCACACCTTTACCAACACTTGTTATTATTATTTTCTTCTTTTTCTCCAAGTGATAAAACTAACCTACTGCCATCAAGTCGATTCTGACAATTAGCAGCCCTATAGCACAGAGAAGAGTAGAACTGCCCCATAGAATTTCCCAGGAGCAGCTGGCAGACTTGACTGGTCTGACCTTTTGATTAGCAGCCAAGCTCTTAAGCACTCACCAGGGCTCCATAGCCTCCCTAATGATTGTGAAGTGGTATTTCATTGTGGCTTTGTTTTGATTTCCCTAATGACTAAAGATGTTGAGCATCTTTTCTCATGCTTACTGGTCATCTAAGAGTCCCTGGGTGGTGCAAACAGTTAACACGCTCTGTGCTGTTAACGCAGCCTTGGTGGTTAAGAGCTGTTAAGAGCTTGACTGCTAACCAGAAAGTCAGCAGTTTGAATATACCAGGCACTCTTTGTAAACCCTGTGTTACGGTTCTACTCTGCCTTATAGGGTCACTATTAGTCGACAAGTTTGATTTGTATTTTTGCTGTTGATAACAGGAAGCTTTAAGTCTTGAGTCTAATCAGAGGACTCTCAGAACAAAGGGCTGGCGATTCCTTCCAAAATATCAGCCACTGAAAACCTTAAGGACCACAATTCTACTCTGACACATGGGGTTGCCACAAATCAGAAATGACATGCTGGCACCTGCCTTTTTTTTTTTAAATTGGTTATTTGTGCATCTTCTTTTGTGAAATGTCTGTTCAAGTCCTTTGCCCATTGTGTGATTAGGCTGTTTGTCTTTTTGTGATTGGGTTGGAAGGAGCTTAAGCTGAGTTTCTTTTTGCTTCGCATATTTGCACCTACTTCGTGACCTCATTTTTTTTTATTGTGATTCAGCGGAAGTATACAACCCTATTTAAATTTGCATGTCTGCCTATCGGAGGCTCTCTCTGCTCTTCTTGCCCCGCGACAGCACACTCCACCCTTCTGTTCCATACGTGTTATATCCTCTTAACAATCTCCTGTCCCCTCTTCTCCAACCTGTCTACTCCCCTCCAATAAGAGGCCAGTAGGATGACGTCCTATAGATGCATAGAACCACAAAGTTCACACACGATATGGTTACAGTGTCCTAAAGTCCAATCCATTCCTGTCTGAAGAGTTGACCCCAGTAGGGATTTATGATTGGAGCAGCATCAGGTCTAGAGTCATGCTCCCAGGGGAACTCGCAGGCCTTTGGACCATCAATTTCAGTCTTTTAGTGGCATTCTTAGGGTGCACCTCTCTTTTTCTTGTGTTGCCACTGGGACTTGACATTGTGAGCCCCATCACGGCTGTCATTGGTGGTGGCCAGGCACCATGTGGTTCTTCTCATGACCTTTGTTTGAATTGTCTCCAGAATTTTCACATCTATTTTTAGTCATGAAGCTTATGTTGGAAAAGAAAAGAATTCTTCTAAAGGTTGCTTACACATTTTTTTTTTAATGTAAAAGTGTAACAGAAAACTGGCTAATGATACTAGACTGAAGAGAGGAACAGCAGTGGCAGAAATGCAAAGCATGAGTGACTGAACGATCATAACTGAAGCACTATTGGATGCAGGCAGTGAGACTGGAAGCTAATGGCACACTACTGGAGTTTTCCTGGAGTGAAGTGAAAATGTCCTGTTGTCAGCAATAGGCCAGAAGTCTCGTCTAATTAAATAAGCTTTAGTCTTCAGAGCAAAAGTCTAAAACTGAATCACTTCTTCTTCCTGGTAGTTTCTCTCTCATCAACCAGACTTGGATTAATAACTAGAGTTTGATTTTGGCTCTCACTTATACACACATACACATGACCCAACAACTGTTGGCAATTTTTGCAACTAACAGAGAAACGGGGAAACTTCTTTCAACACGTTTCTACCTTGTATCAGCCAGCACTTTGTCACTGTTTCCTCAGGCTGCAGGGAGGATGTGGGAGAGGAATGGAAACAGACCAACAAGAGCAAGAGGGCTTTGTCTCTGCCCAGGAACGTGGCCATTGCTAGCACCACAAGAGTTCTACAACACGGCGAGCACTGCTCAGAGGCTTGAATAGAGAGAGAGTTACGTGCATTTCATAGACCATCAAATACAAGATTTATGTGTATTTAGGGAGTTCTGTTGTTTCAATGACCCCTGAGGATTAAAAGAATTCTGGGGACTCCAAAGCCCTGCTGTGTCATTAACTTACCTGCTATTGTCATAGGAGTGAAGTGCTGCCCAGTGCTTCCACTGCCAATGGAAACAAGCACAGAATTGGCTTCTTTTCTGGGATCTCATTAGGATTAAACTCCTCAATTGGCAGAATAAATAACAAGTGATATGTGACTTCGTGTGTGCTGTTTCCAGTGCCAGCAAAGCCTTTCATCTCATCACTGCATTTGCAGACCTTTCCCTCTCTGAGCTCTTGATGCTTCTTGCTTTCCACATCTAGAAGTTCTCTGTAGCTTTTCTGAGTTATAAAGCACTTTGTCTCTACCATATAACATTTACAGCAATTTGTATAACATTTCTGTGACTCATGAGAACTCCTGGAGAGATGCATGCTTTGTGTATCATGTCTCTCAAAAAGCCTAGTGATTTGCTTGGTGTGTAGTTGTTGTTAGCTACCATGAAATGAGCTCCTGACTCCGGGAGATCCCATGCACAGCGTTGCCCAGTTTTCTGCTGTTGCAGATCAGACTGTAGCAATCCATAGGGTTCTCTTTAGCTGATTTTTGGAAGTAGATCTCTGGGCCTTTCTTCCTAGTCTTTGTGTAGAAATTCTACTGGAACCTGTTTAGCATGGCAACAACACTTGAGCCTCTACTGACTGATGGATGGAAGACAAGAATTCTACCACTGAACCACCACAGCCTTCATCGGCAGGCATGTATGTTGTCCAGAACCGTACCAGTTGCCACTGAGTGAATTCTGACTCTTGGTGACCCCTTGTGTTACAGAGCAGAGCTGTGCTCTTTAGCATTTCCAATGGCTGTGACCTTTTGGAAGAATATTGTCAGGACTTTCTCCTGAGTCACCCCTGAGTGAGCTCAAGTTGCTAACTTCTTGGTTAGTAAGAGCACTTAACTATTTGTGTACCCAGGGAATTCTTTGGGCAAATAAATAATTCTACTGGGTAAATAAATAGTAACTGGCAAGGGCTTAACATGTAAGAGTAATGGACAAATACTCCTTATTTACTTTTTTTTTTAAAGAAATCTAGTTTTTATACTTGAGTTAAAGTACAGTTCAAAGAAATTTTCGGTCTCTTCACAGGCCTGGATCATTGGTGAATGTCATATGAAAGGTATAAATAATTCCACTGTTTGACCCTATGTAGACAGCTCCCCACTCACCCTTGGAACACAACGAATCCAGGGTTATTTGGTTTGCTTTTCTCGGACCAAATGCAGTGTATGTAACTCAAGCATGAAAGATCTGGAAGACACTTGTAGCCTCTTTCAAGTTGTAAGCAGAAAAAATGGCATTACACTCCAATCCAAATCGTGTGATGCTTTTTTTGTTTGTTTGTTTACCTACTGCTTCCTGTTTTACTCTCTTGTCAGTCTTTTAGGTAGGTCTAGCATTTCTGTCCTAATTAGACAATTACACATCATGATGCACTAATTTGTTAACCTATGTTCACAAATCATTTAATTACCACTGCTGGCTTTGATGTGCTGTTATTATTCAGTTATGGGAATAAACAGTTTGACAGCTAACAGGAAGAAACTCATTATTTTCGGAGAGATGATGTTGTTACCTCCAACGTTTTAAAAACACTTTAATCAAAACAAAAAAAAATCCACTTTAATCAAAACTGAAAAATAGTCTGACATTGTTTTTGTTAACAGTGGCAAATAAACAGACTATTCATTGCTTTGATGTGGACAACTATCTGGGGCCAAATAATAGCTCCTGAATTTCACAATGAATAGATTTCTTATAATAAATAGACTTTTCCTTTTTTTAACTTCATGTCAATTCGTAGACGGTCTCCCCTGATGGCATAATTTATAAAATGCAGCTTATCATATATTGATTTGTGAAGCACTTTGACAGCTGGAGATGAAGGGTGTAATCTCCTTCCCATTTGAAACCCCTCCATATTGTCACTCACACTTTCCTGATCTTGTAGAACTGTTCATTTCACGTAGTAAACACCCAGGTCCCTGCCACATCCTGGGAGCTGTAGGGACATTCAGGTTCTTTCAGTGGCTGCTTGATGGAGAGGGAGATCGGGATGCCAGGTGTGAGCTCCCTGCAGGTTTCACAAACAGCTTCTGCTTGTGGTTTGCATCCAGGATCGACAATATCATTACATATCTATGTGAAAACATCAAAATTACTCTAAGCAATTAAGATCCTACTTTCCCTGTGCTCCCTCAGTAATAAAAAAAGCCTATGAAAGGGGGATACCTGTCATGGCATTAGGAGATTTCTATGTGAAACCTTGTAATAATATTATTGACCCATTCTGTTGTGACTCATCGAGTAGCATATACACTCTCATACTGTTAGTTGTGTTTTAGGTTCATGTCATTTTTCTCCAATGACACCGAATTTCTCAAGGACTGAAAATCTGTTATCTTCCTCCCAGGAAAGTACTTGGCACAGAGAAGGCAGAAAAAGAAATGCTTGTAGTTGGTCAGCAACAAAAGTAAGTCAATAAATGAAGTAATTTTTTTCCCTCGTAACTCAGATAGGTAGGTAGATAAGTAGGTGCCATCAGGTTTACTCTGACTCATGGCAACTTTAATGTACAACAGAACAAAACATTGCCAGGTCCCGCCTCGTCTTCACAATCGTTAGCATGTTCAATGCCATCACTGAAGCTATTGTGCCATTTCGTCTCACCAAGGTCTCCTTTGCCCTCATAGACCTGCTACTTCGCCAAACATGATGTCCTTCCCTCGTGATTCATCCCTCCTGACGTTGAGATGAGTAGTATCTGCTGTGATCCACAAGCTTTCTACTGGCTAAATTTCTGAATTAGTTTATCAGACCTTTCCTCCTAGTCTTTATTAGTTGGAAGCTCAACTGAAATCTGTCCACTATGGATGACCCTGCTGTATCTGAAATGCCAGTGTCATAGCTTCTAGTACCATGGCAACATGCAAGCTACTACAGTACCATAAACTGACAAGTGGTAGTTGTAACTCAAGCCATGCAAGTAACTGTTTCTTATTTCCTGTTGTGCCCAAATATCCCCCTTTTAAGCTTCACCTGGGAGACTTTTAGTTGGCATTGCATGCTTCCTCAGAGTGAAAACTCATTTTTTAACTACAAAAAACCTACATCAAGTAAACAGTAATTCAAAGCCCAGAAACACAGACCTTCCCTGTGTCTCTTCAGTCAAGATTAAAGAAAAGCTGATAGGGTGTATTTTTGCATTCTCTCTTTATCCTCTATCAGTCAGCAGCTTACTTTCTGACATTTTTTATCTTTGTTTCCCCCAGAACAGCAAAGTAAATGGTATTAGTAGAAAAGCTGAAGAAAGTCACTTAAGTCTGGAAGATTTTGATGGGAATCTCGCCTAACATCCTGACTGTCTTCCGTTGCCTTATGTGTAACATCTTATAACAATAGCCGCTTGCTGTTAAGTCGATTCTGTTTCATGGCAATCCTTTGTGTGTCAGAGTAGAACTGTGCTCCATTGGGTTGTCAATAGTTTATTTTTCAGAAGTTGATTACTGGACCTTTGTTCCAAAATGCCTCTGGGTGGACTTGAACCACCAGCCTTTCCATTAGCAGTCAAGCGTGTTAACCATTTGTACCACTTAGGGACTCCAGATACTAGCAGACTTCCTCCCAAATACTTCATCATGTGTATTACTATCAAGAGTTCAGTGTAAGCTGGAGTTTTTTTCCCCCTTAGGTAAAATTTAGAAATAATGAAATACACAAATCTTAAGTTTAGCATTTGTTGAGTTTCGACAAATGTATATACCTTAATAACCAAATCTCTATCAAGATCTAGAGTATTACCATCACCTTGAGGAGTTCCATCATGTCTCTTTCTAGCCAGTCCCTGCCCCAGCCCTCAAAGGCAACCTCTTTTCTGATTTGTTTTTCATAGTAGCTTGGTTTTAAAGCCATGGTGGTGCAGTGGTTAAGAGCTACTGCTGCTAACCAAAAGGTCATCAATTCAAATCCACTACTGCTCCTTGGAAACTCTATGGGGCAGTTCTACTCTGTCCTATAGGATCACCTAGTGTTGGAATTAACAGAAATGGCTTTTTGGTTTTTTTTTTAACCTTAGTTTTGTTTGTTCTAGAACTTCCTACAAATGAAATCATACAGTATGTATTTGAAACTCAAGGCTACTTTTAGATGCTTTAAAATTTTTTAAATACGTTCCATGCCTGTACAGACTTTGTAATAGCAACTGTAACATTTGGTTTCATTTACTATTTAACTATCATTCTCTTGTAGTATGTGATTCAAGGGCAAAGATCTTCTTTTCCATCATTGTATTCTTGGTACAGCTCTTGCAGGCATTTAGTTAATGTCTCCTAAATGAATTAATGAAGGAACAGATTAAAGTTGCCAGATCATATTAGCTTTGTAGCAGATTTAAGTTCAATTTTTTCTTCTGTAGAGTCCTTATGCCAGTTATTGTTGTTAGCTGTGCAGGTGAGGAGGTGACAGTCTTCCCTGCTAGACTGTGACCTCCTCAGTGGCAGAGCTGTGACTTGGTCATCTTTGTGGCCTATAAGCACAGTACTTGCCACATGGTAGATATCAATGAGTGTATGGATTTTTGAGCACATATGAGCAATTTGGCTGTTCATTGTGGGGCTGGGCTTTTGGTGATTCTTCTCAGTGGATTCTATGGCATTAACCAAGGCACCCAAGAGACTTCACTGAGAATGGGAAGATGAGGGTCCACTGTCTGTGGCCTTGACCATGTGCAGCAGACAGAGCAGTTCTTTGCCCAGCCTTAGCCATCAAGACTTTTCTCCATACCCCTGAGGTGACACTGCTTGTGCGGTGTTACTGGAGCATGGAGATGGGGCCGGTAAGGGCTCTCAGGATGGTTTGTGTTTTAATTGGGGACACTGAACCTCTAAACTCTATGAGATGGGCATGCCTAGCCATGCTGCCAGCCAGTTTGCACTTCTCCCCAGCCCATGCCCCATTCCTGGATTGTCTATTAAGAGAGGATACCATCCCCTATTGCATCTGACTGCTGCAGACTACATGGTGGGTCACTCTGGTCTGGTGTTCATTTCTCATCCTAATATTCTTCACTTTACGTAGTAATAAATCATTTTTATTACAACAATAAACATATTTATTACATTTATCAGTTTAATATTTTTGAGTGCAGAATTTAGTTACACTGATTGCATTAATCATGTTGTACAATCATCATCACCAGTTGCAAAATGTTTCATCACTGTAAAAAGAAACTCAGTTCTTAATGAATGACTCTCTTTGGCTCTTTATCTCACCTCTGGTAGCCATTAATACTCTTTGGTATATGTACATTTGGTATCTACACGTATCTATTCTAGATATTTCACGGGAGTGAGATCATGCAGTCTTTGTCCTTCTTGTGACTGACTGACTTAACTCACCATGTTTCCAAGGTTCATCCATGTTGTAGCATGTATCAGGACTTCATTTTTCCAAAGATAATGAAGATAGCTCACTTTACAAGAAGACTGCCTTTTAGGTGTCATCTTGTGCCTTTTCCTACTCACAGTTACATAGACTGAGAGTAGCAGTTTCTCTGCTGTTCCTGTAAGTTTGGCTTCCCTCTCTCCAGGTCCCATGGCTTCTCCTGTCCATCTTCTTCTTCTGCCCTTTTGGAGCCAAAGCTCAGATTAGAGCAGAGTTATCTGACCCTGCACTGGCAGGGGTGCACATCAGCTCACTGACAGAACCTGTGTCTACCAGAAACTGTCCCACAGTCTGGGGCAGTTACTTGAGCCTCAGAGCTGAGTCCTAGCTTAGGCTTTGCCCATGTCTCTCTATGCTACTTTGGAGAAGTCACTTTCAAGTATTGAACCTCAGTTTCTCATCAAGGCAATGTCCTCAATTCCATCTAAAATCACTGTCAGGTCTAAAACTGCATGAGCTATTCAAGACTTAGGTTCAATATGTAATGTCAAATTTAGGTTCCAGATGAAAAGGACCTCAGTTGCAGATCAATAAGGATGCCCAAGAAGTCATTTTTCACCTGTGAGCCCTTCATTCATCATTACCTTGCTTAATCATCTTGTTTCTAAGGCCAGCTCTGGGTCAACAGATCTGTCGAACTGTACAGCTCTTGGTCTTCTGCAAGGGCAGTGAACGCTGGTGGAGGCAAGTCCAGCTCCATTTGGCCTGGCACAGAGTGAGCTGGAAGTATTAATCAACACAGAATGGCTACTGGCAGGAGATCAGAAGGCTTTGTCCAGGATCGCTGAGTGAAGAAAGAGGCTGTGGATGGGAGCTGTATGCTAGGAAAGGTGCAGAGCATGAAGGCATTTGCCTGAGGACAGCCACTAGAGGATGCTTCAGGCTGGGGACACTGAGATTGGAACACCTTGTCTGCACTAATGAAGCATGAGGCACCATGTGTTTTGTGTAAACGGGAAGACTAACTAATGAATTAACTTGGACAGCTCGTCTTCCTCAACTTAGAGACAGAAGCAGTGGCTGTAAACGGAGGCCAGAGTACCAGCCAGCTTGAGGAGGGGAATCCAACAAGACGAGAGACACTGGGTAACATGTAGTTTAAGACCGCCTCTCAGACACAAACCTGCTCCACTTGTTACATGTCCACCTTCAGTTGCCACAAATCTGGTCCTTAAGTCCAAAACAAACAAACAAAAAACAAAACAAAACAAAAAACCAAACTCAAGCCTGTTTCCATTAATTTAGTACCAACTCCTGGAGAACAAAGTGTTACAGAGTGGAATTGCTCCATGGGGCTCTCCTGGTTGTGGTCTTCACTGGAGCACACCATCAGGCCTTTCGCTGGAGTGCCTTTCTTCCATGGTGCTGCTAGGTGGGTTTGAACCTCCAGTCTTTGTGTTAGCAGATGAGCACAAATCATTTGCACTTCTCAGAAGGACTCTTTCCTCGAGGGGGTAGTTTGGATGCTCACTCTGGGTAACAGCGTATCTTCTTCACTGTCTATGACCTGAAGAGACATTGTAAGCATGATTTCAGAAGCTGAAGTGCAAATGAAAACTACGTTTCAAAGCCAAATACAGTATCAAACAGAATTGCAAGAGGAAGCTGAGCATTAATCTTTGTCAGAGTATCACGAATATCACTATGCTTTGTTATTAGGTACAAATGTACCTTGTACTTTACAGAAACCTGATAGATGACCATTTAGGTGATTAATAAAAGGATAAAACCAGGGGCATTTATGCCTTCTTAAAAGGGACTCCGTTTTTCTTTTTTTAAAAATAGCATCTTTTCAGATCATTTACATGTGATCTGATTTACACTCCTCACTTGATTCTCTTCTAGCTCAATCTAACTTTACACTATTTTTCTAGAGGCAAGTGAGTGCCTGGTGGTCTCTGCATCCTTTCTGCTCTTTCTCCCTTCCCAAGGAACCATACCATCACCTGAGCTCGCGTTTGCCACAGAGACCTTCAATGCCAGGGCTGGAAGGGCCTGGAGATATGTTTTAATCTGTGTGACAGAAGAAAAATGTAGGTTCCAGGGAAGTTGAAAGGGCCTCTCTGTGCTTACCCAGCCAGTCAGTGCTGTTTTCGTTTCATAATATTATCTCCTCTCAACAGTCCCTGACTTTCTACCTTCCCGTCTGAAACATGATCTGTGATCCCCGAGACCGTTCCTTAAACTCCTAGCCAGAGGGTAGAGAATGCAGCTATCATTCATTTCCAACTTAGTGAAAATTAGTCAACCAGGATTGTTCCCAATATGACAGCTCTCTAAAAACAGTTTAGGGTCCTAAGCAGGAAGTCAAAGAGCCAGAGATGATGAGACCGGCCAGGAAAGTCCAGTGAGAGCAGTTAGCCAGGGAGAAGTCTGAGCGCTCAGGGAGAGGGTAGCCACATAGAAGGGTGAGACAGACCACAAAGAAAAGTTTGCCTTGCGTTGTATGTATTTTCTCATTTGAACTAGAAACTGGTTTTCACTTATTATTTTTTAAGAGTTGAAGTGTGGTTCATAAACCAAGACTCAGATTGCTGTCTCTTTCTCAGTCTCCATATTCACATCCTCCACTTTCTCTTCAACCCATTGCAATCTGGATTCTGCCTTATACTCCTCAGGTCACCAGTGACCTCCATGTCTCTAACTTCAGTGGACACATTTTTCTATTATTTCCTTACTTAACCACCATCTGTTAGTTTGTTACAGTGTGGTAGCTGGTGGTGATAGAAGTTCTGCCATCAGTATTTCAAACACCAACAGGGTCATCCGCAGTGGACAGGAATCAATAGAGCTTCCAGACTAAGACAGACCAGGAAGAAAGAACTGATGATCTTTTTTTTTTTTTTAAAATTAGCCAGTGAAAACACCGTGGATCACAAAAGAATATTGTCTGATAGAGTACTGATAGATGATCCTCCCTGTTAGAAGGCACTCGAAAGGTACAATGACTGTGAGAATGGACTTGAGCACACCAGTGATTGTGAAGGTGACATGGGGCTGGGCAATGTTTGGTTCTGTTGAACATGAAATTACCGTGAGCCAGAGATGACTGGATGGCAATGAAAAGCAATGAAGTATAAGGTCTCACAGGGTCTATAACAGACCAAATATCATAAGTGAACATTGATGACCAACTTTATGTTGTTATACAAATGTTAATGTGTTTTATTGACACTAATGAAGAAATGGGTCACTCACATAAAAGGATCACATTCAAAGCAATTATCCCTTCCATTACTGAAATGAAGCAAAACTACTTGGCTTGGCATTTTGTTCTGAAAGTATGAGGGCTATCAGCCTCAGAGCTGAATCTTATCAGATAACTTTTTGTCTTAATTTGATGAGGAGTCCATTTGGACTCTTCAGGTAGCAGATGTGACAAGCAGTTTCTTAGCTGATCTCATCCGCAAGATAGATATTCACAATATATCAGTGGTTTAAGCACTTAAATACTGTAGGTATCTGTAGATTAATCATAATTCTTGAGACGATACTCATTCCCTACCAATCTGTAAGCCAATATGGACTACAAGGCTCTATCCCTCTAACTAAATTTATATGTGGTCTGACAATGAAGTCTGCAGACTTATTTGTTCTAAGTGCTACTTACCTCATTGCTGAATATCACTATGTCACCTCTGAAGTACTCTCTTTGGGAAGCTATGTACTGACGCCAGCACCTAGTCCACCTTTCAAAGCAATTTTAGGACTCTTTCCGGAATGGCCATTGCTCACAGTGGCATGGTGGCAAGTTCACAAACTGAATTGTATAGTTGTTTGTGAATTTTTAGCCAGTAAACAAATAATTGTATTGGAACACCCTCGCTACTCACATGATCTGGCCCCCCAGTGACTTTTCTCTTTACTCGAAGACAAAGGATATGTCAGAAGTAAGACATTTTGATGACATTTAGCACATCAAGGGTAATACAATGACAGCTCTGAAGGCCATTTCAGAGTTTCAAAATGGCTTTGAAGGGTAGACCAGGTTCTGGGATCAGTGGATAGCTTCTCAGGGGGAGTACTTGAGAGGCGACTGCAGTGATATCCAGCAATTAGGTATGTAGCACTTTTTCCGGGATGAGTTTGTGAACTTAATTGTCATATCTCATATATTATTTCAAAACTTATTTCACCTCTTTGTGCCTCAGTTTCCTGGCTGTGAAATGGGGATATTAACACCTAACATGATATCATGGACTGAATTGTGTCCCCCCCCAACCAAATATGTGTAGCAGTTTGTCTAGGCCTTGATTCCTGGTATTTTAAAAATGTTCTTATGTGTTGTAAATCTTGCCTCTATGATGTTTATGAGGATGGGTGGCAATTGTGTTGGTGGGAAAGGACTCAGCGCATGAGAAGATTGCGTTGTCTTGAGGCACTCTGTTGGAATATAAAGGAAAGGAAAACAGAGAGCTGGGGACCTTAGTCCACCAAGAAATCAGTGCAGGGAGCAGCATAGCATGTCCTTCACCACTGGGGTTCCTCCACCAAAAAACTCCCAGACCAAGGAAAGACTTGCCTCACAAGGACCTTCTTCCAGAGTCAACAGAGAGAGTGCATTCCTTTGGAGCCAGTGCCCTGAATTCAGACTTCTAGCCAGCTGGAAGAATAAACTTTTCTTTGTCAAAGACATTTACCTGTGGTTTTTCTGTTAGAACAGTACTGTATGAATAAGATACATGTCTGCCTCTTAGGGCCACTGAAAGAATCTAAATTAAATTAAATCAGTGAAATTGTTTTGTGAATCATAAAGCTCAATACTTGTGTAATTCATTCTTCTGAATACTATTTGTTATTATGATTTTTATTAATACATGACATGTACATTGTACTTGTAAACAGCTACAGTGATTAATTAGATTATGATGTTAATGGCTGGACACCTGCCTGGTATGGAATTAAAAATGTCTCTCAGATGACCTGGGGGGAAAAAACAACAAATAAGCCTCCAGAATGTTTCTAGATTTAGCATTTGGTTTTCCTCAAATGATCTTTTTCTGTTTTTCTGAAGACTCTTCCTGCATCACAAAAAGAAATGGATTTTTTTTTTTTTAATTTTAGAGGAGCAAAGGGGAGTTAAAAAAAATAGTGTAACTTGATAAGGGGAGCGGTTGGATGCTCTGAGCCTTGTTTCTGCTCTCTGGTGATCCTTGGTGCACTGTGGCCTGTCCTGCGTGTGTGTCACTGAAGCACTAAGCAGATCGTGCTTCCATCTTAACCACACATGCCAGGATTTTGGAAATAGAGATCTCTTTAATTGTGAAGCAGTTTCCTTGCTTGCTGCATGCACATGAAGTGCTATTTTATAAATGCACAGAAAAAAGAAAAAAAATATGTATCACAGAGAGAGATTGTCAAGAGTAGCTAGGGAACTTGATTTCTGCCACCACATAGTAACATATTTTACTCCAGAATCTAACATTTTCTAGGAATAATAAAGGTCGTGGTTTGCACCTGTAGGGCACACACAGTATTGATAAGATTGCCAGGGGAACCCAGTTCTCCACATATCAACAGCTCTCCCTGACAGTTTGTGACGCAGATGTGGGTTCTTCCTGGCAGTTGAGATGCAAATAGAACAGTTCTTCCAGGTGGTTGTAAGTTGACTATGGCCCAATCAGAAGCCAAGTTACTATCTCTCCCTCCCATCTATGACATCACCCCCTGCTTTCGCCTATAAAAATCACCCCCCAAATCTATGAGGAGTCTTCTTCCACTCACAGAGACTGACTCATTCCCTCTTTGAAACGTACTTTCTCTTAATAAACTTTTCTGTCACTTGCTACTAAAAAGAATGCATCTTCCTGTGTTTTGGGGAAGGGAGATCCCAGTTTGCCACCCATCAGGAGACCAAACTTGCTAGCTCTATCTCTGGAACCCGAATCGGGTCACTCGGGGTCTAATCAGCTGCAGGAACTCGATGAGATGAATCTGGAACATGAAATGAAAGGAGACAAAACTGTTCAGAGAGAAAGGCCTAGGGTTCCTTTTGTTGAAATGCTGGTAGTTGAGGGTTTTGCACCTGTGTCTTGTATTTGCCTCACTGTAAGTCCTCAGGATCATGGACAACTCTGAAACTGCAAGATACCCATGGAAGCATATTCGTGAAGATGTAATCTAGCTTTCCACAAGAAATGTGGGAGCTCCATGCTCTGTGAGATGTAAGAAATCTGAGCTGTCTGGTAGGAAAAAGAGACCACAGAGGAGCTTGTACTCAAGGGCAAGAAGAAAAGGGAAGTGTATAAAGTTCACATTTTTAAGTAATCAGAACAACTTCTAATAAATATGCTATGTTCAAGGATGTGAGACAATTATGGAGGCAGGCAACTGACATAAACTCCTCATGCAGTGGAACAGAGAGAAGGAAGCATTCTTTATTAAAATGCAACCAGGGCTTTCAAGGTTAGACATCAGGAGGAACTTCCTGATGACAAATTCTCATTATATCCAGAAACATCAACATCCTAGCCTAAGCAATTTTAAACAATGAGACAGAACAGGATGAGCCAAACTTGGAGTCCCTGGATGAAGAAATTAGTTAACACGTTTGGCTCCTAACTGAAAGGCTGGAGCTGTGAGTCTAGCCAGAACTACCTCAGAAGAAAGACCTGGTGGTGTCTTTCTGAAAAATCAGCCATTGAAAATCCTATGCAGTTTTACTCTGACACACATGGGGACATTATGAGCTGAAATCAACTCGAATGCAACTGGAGCTGGATTGTTGTTATTCATCCTTGGCTTTCCTCCCTCCTCTCCACCTGCAGTCCACTTCTCTAATTCTAATCATGTCTACAGACCTGTCCTTGTCCATTGTGGCTCTAGTTGTATCTTCCAGGCATGTCAAATCCACTTAAATATGCTGCCATCACCTCACACCCAGAGTGTCCTGAACTACACACATCATTCCCACACCTACTGGCACTTTCCCCCAAATATACAACATTTGTCATCAATACTTCCTCATTTGGGGGGGGGACAAGTGTTGGCTGAGTGGGTGCTGGAGGTACAGGATGGAAAGAGTGTGCTATCACAGGGTTAGGAGAGCAGATAGATTTACATCGAGGCACGTGCTCGGGGTTTTATATGGCAGATGGACTTGGATTGTAAACTGTCGCTTAATCACAGTCAAAAAAAAACAAACCAAAAAAAAATCCTCCTCATTTAGTCTCCTAGACAAGAAGCATTAGCCTTCATTCTTTTTTCTCTTTGTTCACCCTTGATATTTTTCCAATCTTTCAAAGTGCCCTTTTAGTTTCTTTCACTGCTGTCCTTGATTTTAGCAAGAGATTTCAAATTAGGTCCCTTCCTTGTCGTCTCTGCCTCCTTCGTCCCATCACTCTACTGCTGTTTCGTCTTATTCTCCTCTCTGCAGTTAATTTGCTAATCTTCCTAATATCTCACCTTGTCTTGGTGAGTTACCTGCTTAACCAGTTGTTGTTGACTCCAACTCATGGCAACCTCCCGAGTGTCCGAGCAGAACTGTGCTCCTTAGTGTTTTCCTTGGCAGACGTTTTAGAAGTAGCTCACCAAGCCTTTATTTTAAAGTGGCCCTGTGTGGACTGAACCTCCAACCTTGTGGTTAGCAGCTGAGTGCATTAACTGTACTATCCAAGGCCAGCCAAGTGCCAAGTGCCGTCGAGTCGGATCCGACTCTATCCAAGGAGGGACTCCAAAAGTCTTCTGTTTAGGTATCAAAAGTGACTTCCAGCTGTCATTGCAATTGAACTCCAACTTCTTTCTGGGGTGCTGGAAATGGTTTTTTATCTAGGTTTGTATTTGGTTCCATAGTACACATGCATATAACAATTCCATCAAGCCATACACTTGAGGTACATGAACTTTACTGTAAGTGTGTCGTATCTTGAAGGAGCCCTCATAGTGCAATGGTTAAGCACTTGGCTGTTAACCTAAAGCTTCGGGATTGGAACTGACCCAGTGGCTGTATGGGAGAAAGACCAGTTCTCATCAAGACTACAGCCTAGAAAACCTTATGGGGCAATTCTACTCTGTCAGACGGGGTAGCTGTGAGTCAGAATTGACTCAGCAGTGCCCAACAACAACATGACAGATCTTAACAAAATATTTTAAGAATTAGTATCAGCAACCCACCCAAATCAGTCTTCTCTGCTTGGCTCTCAATCCCATGTTCTGTCCGCCCTGCTTAGCTAAGTCTTTCCTATCCTCCTCATCTCCCCGATTTCCTTCTGTGTGCTCGCTGCTCCTCACCATCTTTGTCCTGTGCCTACACTCATCCCTTTCCACAGTGATTAAAATCTCTCTTTCTCAGGACCTAGCTCAACTGCTATCTCTGCTGTGTGCACATGTATCCACACCACTCTCTTTCAACAAATAAGCACCGCTTGAGTTTGTTGTCTGTGCCAAATGCAGTATGCTGGAGTCATTCAGTGAGACGGCGCAGCCCCTGTCCTCAAGAGACACAGATGAGCTGTAACAGCCAGCAATAATAGCAGTCAACAGCAGGCATCATGGGTGCCCAGAGGGGCAACTAGCCAAGTTCTGGAGTGGCAGCAGAGGACATTCCTGGAGCAAGTGGTATCTACTCAGAGGCCAGAAGGATGAGGAAGGATTAGCTAGATGAGAGGATGGGGAAGGGAGAAGCCATTCCACACGGAAGACCCTGCTCGCAAAGGCCCAGGGACAAAGGAAGGCATGGCAAACTAGGGAGTCACAAGCAGCTCGGTATTGCTGGGACTTGAGGCTGCTGAGATGGGAGACGGTGGAAGGGAACTCAGAGGACTTCTGACTTCACTGTGAACGTGATGGTGAGTCACCAAAAGATTAGAATAGGTCAAAATTGTGGTGAAAAAATTTCTGTCTGGGAACAGGGAGAAGGAAGAACTACAGGGTGTTTCTTTGAAAGTTTTTGAAAATGCTACAGCCCACACTGATTCTACATGTTTATACCTGTTGCTTTAGACTGTTTCCATCTCGCTTTAGAAATTAGTGGTTCTCTTTGCTTCCTGAGCCCCAGATTTCCTTTCTCCTACATGATTATAAGCTTGCTCAAGGCAAGGATCCTGGTTTCATTCAAGCTCTCCATAAGATCATGATGATGGATCTTAGAGAGTCTCTCGAGAACTTGGACTTGTTCCTTGCCCAGAGCTGAAACCAGCACTGAACACAAAAATTGGACTAGACTCAAATGAATACAATTCAGACATAAATTGGACTGGACTGTAAGACATAAGCATGCTGGAGCAGCTCCGCTATGGAAATGACACGGGAGGGTGGACAGAAGGGGACAGGAGTTGGTAGAGTGAATATGTGAAGCACAGAGTAGAAAGGAGTGTGTTATCATGGGGCTGAGAAAGAAACGAGAATTGCATAAAAGTATGTGTATGAGGTTTTATATGGTAAATTGACTTGGAGTGAAAACTTTCACTTAATCATAATAAAATACTATTATTATTTTTTTATTTACTATGACTGAGTGAAAATGTACATTCCCGTATAAATTTACATGCCCACCTATATGCAGCTTCCACTGCTCTCCCTGCCCGGTGACAGCACACTATTCCTCTCTGCTCCATACATGTCTCATCCTCCCAACAGTCTCCTTTCCCCTCCTCTCCAACCACTCTCCTTCCTCCAACCAGAAGTCAGCAGGCTGACATCCTATAGAAGTATAGAATCATAAAGTGCATACAATATATGGTCACTCCACATTGCCAAGTCCAATCCATTCGTGTCCAAAGAGTGGATCTTTGTTATGATTTATAGGCAAGGGCAGCATCAGGGCCAGGGGCCATGCTCCCAGGGGAACCCCGAAACCGCTGGACACATGCACAAGAATGTTTATCGCAGCACAGTCCATGATAGCAAAAAGATGGAATCAACCCACATGCCCAACAACAGAAGAATGGATAGGTAAACTATGGTACATATACTCAACGGAGCACTATGCAAAAATAAAATACTTTTTTAAAAAATTAAAGCAAAGACAAAAACCCAAAAGCCCTGATGATGCATAGGCTCCTTTTCTGATCTTTTTCTTCTATTGTCACATTTTTCTTTCAGTAAGAGAATATTCTTTTCACACTATTATTTTTCTTGTTTTGTTGAACTCTCTTAGCCAGCCAAGCCAAGTGCCATCGAACTCTCTTATGTATGTCTATAAAATGGTTATGATGTCAAGTGCAAAGCCCCCAGGGCTGCAGTGACATATGAAACATGGCTTCTAGTTAAAAATGCAGATTCTGACTTAACACATCTGGGGCTGGACCTGAGACTACATTTAGCAAACTCTTGGGTGTTGCTGAGCCTACAGGTCCACAGATCACTATGTGAGTAGTGAGGGCACTGGTGAAACACACTAGGCTAAGGGCCTGGATTCAAGGTTCTACAATGTCAGTAATTGATATGAAACCTAGGCCAAGTCGTTTATCTTCCCTGAGCCTCACATTTCCTCATCTTTAAATAAGAAGTTTGTCTGGTGGATAGAAATAGCTCTTTCCAGCTCTAAAAATTAATCTGCAATTTGGGAAGTTACACCTGGCAAAAACATTTTGAGAATCTTGAAGAACAGAGGCATGTGAGTTCAGTCCATTACAGTTATTAATGTTATTGATAGAAGGGCTATGGGTTGCGTTCCAGTGGATTAGAAAATAATAATCCTTTAATCCTCCTAGCTGTACAGTCACTCTCCACTAGGCTTCTTGGCACAACATAGATCATTGCTTTGAATGTGCTGGGCTACAACAAAAATTTTAAGTCAGGATCCTGTTGCATTTATACTCCACTTATGGCCACGCTGTCTAGGATGCATGTTGAAATGACTCTTCCATCTCAAAACAAGCCTTCATTTACTTTGAAATAGATTTTCAATGACTTATAGCCAACCCCTAAACATAGAGCAGGTGTAACTGAGTATGGATGCTTGAATGTAAACATCTTTAACCCAGATTTGCATGATGTGATCCTGGGAGGTCTCAGTACTTCTACTGCATGCAAATGATAAGGTTAGATAACGAAGACAAGGATAGCCTCATTTGGTATGAAACAATATTTGTGATAGTTCATTGGAGCCACCACTCCAGAGACCAATGAAGAGGGTCACCATTTCTTTCTCTCTCTCTTTCTTTCTTCTTTTTAAAAGACTGATTATTCTAAGCAATGGCAGGAAATTCAGAGAACAGCATCACAACAGGACAAAAGTAATATGTGCTTTCAAGTGCAATCCTCCTCTTCAGAATCAACACGCTTCCAAACGGAGGTGCAGCAGATTTTTAGCTCATGTGGATAAGACAGATTAAAGGAAGACGAGAAATATAGACCAAGGTGCAGAAGTGCCATGTTTGGTGGTGTGCATGTGCATACTGTGGATGGGCAGAAGTAGGGACGAAAGTAGAGAGGGTTCCAAAAATGTAACATTAAGTCTGAAATCATTACCTCAGACCCAAATAACCATGTGAACAGTTGCCAGTGAATCCATTCTGACTCATGGTGATCCTGTGTGTGTCAGAGTAGAGCTGTGCTCTATGGAGTTTCCAATCACTTATTCAGAAGTAGATCCTCAGGCCTTGCTTCTGAGGCACTGCCAACTTTTTCATGAGCAGCCAAGCATGTTATTCTTTCAGAAACAAATAGAGATGCTTGACTCAAATCTCTTCTTGCATGCTAGTCTTTTTTTTTTTTTTAAATGTGTGAAGTTGAAGCTATGTCTGCAACTGTGAAGAAGTAAACATGTCATGTTCCTACTCCCTAACCTTCTAACTCTGCAACTGTAGCTGGTATAATAGCTAAACTGTTAATTGTTTGTACGTAATAGCCAACTGGCATGTCTTAGGAAAGGCCACCTTCTCCATAGTTTCCTGTGCAGAAACTCCTAACTCATGTTACTGTCTAGACTTCTCAAGTTATCACCTGTCCTGTCCCCCAGTCACAACCCCATCCTCAGATAGCCAACCTGTGTTGCTGGAAATCTTTCTTTTTACACCCCAAGCTGCTGGCCTTGCCTATATGCAGTGCTGCTCAAGAAGAGCCTGTGTTTCTTCTTCGGGCTTCTTCCTGAGATTCTACCTCCCAGAAGGTCCCTCATCAGCATGGGGCCATTAAGAGATGGCCTTGTCTCAGCCCTCAGCACCTGCCCAGCCACGAGATGAACTCAATCCTCTCTTTTTAGCCTAGGCCACAAAGCTTTTCTATATTCTCCTTTGCTCAGGAATTCAGACCGCTCTCTGCACCTCTATTCAGCCAATCTTTCTCTCTGGAGTCCGCTTGGTTAATTTGGCTTCAGTCTTAGGTTTTTCTCCAAAGCTTCTGCTAGAAAGAAAGAAAGAGAGAGGAAGAGAGAGAGAGAAAGAGGGAGAGAGGGAGGAAGAAAGAAAGAAAGAAAATACACAAACAGACATGTTCTTGGGGTCATTTTTCATGGTATCACAGTGGACAAACAGCTCAGGTACGCATCTTTAATTTTTTCTTTTGTTGTCTTAACGGCACTTGGCTTGGCTTGGCTGTCTTAACTTTTAGATGTTGAGTTTAAAAAGAAGTAGGCCTGAGAGATCACAGGCAGCAGCCTTGCCCTTTCAAGTAAGACATGAATGCCGTTCTGCAGGGTGCTAAATGTAGGGAAAGCCTTGCACTGACAGGCAGATAGATGATGTGAGCTCTTTTTTAGCTGTGGACATGTCTATGATTATTGCGCCTCTCTGACCCTCAGTGTCTTCTTCATCTGCAAAATTGTTTCTACTGAGCAAGGATGAAATTGGAATGCTGTTAGTGAATGCACCTGGTACATAGGTGTTTGGAACACGGTCATCCACGTATTTAGTTTTCATTTGTTTTCCCCCAATCAGTGAGGAAGAAGCACTTGACCCTCGACCAGCTTCCAAAAAGATCTGCAGCTTGTCTTCCTTTGCAGACATTTTAAACATCCCAAGAGTCATTTTCAGAGGGACACTAGAGAGAAATAAGAGTGTGCCCCACAGTAGTAACTCTAATGTATGTATGAGTACTATTTGCCATACCTGGTAGGTACTAGCCCCTATTCTGGGCAGCAGCAGAGGGGAGCTTTGTTGTGTTTCCTACTGGCTGAAGTGAAGTCACAATGTGCAAAGCTAGGTACCTTCCAACCAACATCACTACTTCAAGAATGTCAGTATAGTGTAGTTACTAAGGGTAGGGGCCTTGGAGCCAGGTGCTATGATGTGAACCTGGACAACCATAGCAGAGCTAAAATCTGCTTATTGAGTGCTATATTTTAGACCTCAGTTGCTAACCAAAAGGTCGGCAGTTCAAATCTTTCATTTTCTCTTTTGAAACTCTAAGGGGCAGTCCTACTTTGTTCTGCAGGGTCACCATGAGTTGGAATTAACTTGATGGCAATGTTTTTTTTGAGATATGTTACCACACTATTAAATTTTTTAAAAAAGTACTAAACAACAATGACAAAAAAGTTAACTAGTACTGCCATTGGGATATTGCTGGCTGCTGTCATGTTGATTCCAACTCATAGCAGCTGGAGGAGAACTGTCCTATAGGGTTTCCAGTGCTGTAATTGTTACGGAAGCTGACTGCCAAATCTTTATCCAGCAGGTGATGGATTTGCAAGTGCCTACTTTTTGAGTGCTTATCCATTGTCCTGCCAGGGCTCCTTACCACAGACATAAGGCTAACTATGTGGACGAGATTTCCTCCCAGGAATGTGGACAAATTTCCTAAAAACTGCCCCTTCTTTCCCCTCTCCCTTGCACCCTGTCCACGGGCTGTGTGTGCTAAACTCTGGTTTACAGGGCTAGTGCAAGTAGGCAGCTTCTTTCTCCAGTTCTCTGCCAGGTCAGAACCACCTGAGTGAACAATAATCATTATCATCTCTGACAATCTGAGAAGATTAGCTCTGAGGGAAAAAATTGAAAAAAAATTACATGGGTTATATCATATGTCTTAATTTTAAAGCCATGATGAAAGCACCCGAAGGCAGCTACTAGACATGCCAGTTTGCACAGTACGTGTTTGTATCCATAAATACTCAGTACATACTGGCCTGTTTGGTCTCTGAACTCTAGATTACTCTTTTGCCTGGATATCTTAATCTCCCCCAGCCTCAGACCAAACAAGTCAAATGACAAAGAACTATTTGCTTCTGTGGTACAGTAAGTAACAGGATGTCCCAGATCAGTCTTGCTTGTGGGCAGCCGCCCAAGCCACCAAGGCTCTTGGCTCCAGGGGAAAGCTGAGATCAAATACTGGAGCAGGGCTCAGGTGGCATGCCAAGTTCCCCTTGGAGCACCTGTAGGAGATTCCGAGTGCTCCAGCGTGCTCAAAGTGGGGAGGGGTCTGTGAAGGGGCCAGATGTCTGCCAGTTACGCCGGTAGTGCTTGGCACTAAATACATTTGAGATTACCTGCTAATGTGACATCATTTTTGCATGCAAGTGGTAAAACCCTGGCAACATTTGAGATTACAATAACTCATGGCAATGCCACGTGTGTCAGAATAGAACTGTGCACCATAGAATTTTCAGTGCCTGGTTGTTTGGAAACAGATCTCCAATTCTTTTTCAAAGACATAGCTGTGTGAACTTGAACAGTTAACCTTTTGGTTAGCAGCCAAGAACACTAACTGTGCCACCCACAGACTCTACAGGTGGTTTTCTCCCTCCGTTTCAGGTTGTTGTTATTGTTAGGTGCTATTGAGTCTGTTCTGACTCATAGTGATCCTATGTACAACAGAATGAAACACTGCCTGGTCTTGGGCCATCCTCACAATCATTGCGATGTCTGAGCCCATTGTTGCAGCCACTGTGTCAATCCATTTCCTTGAGGGTCTTCCTCTTTTTTACTGACCCTTTACTTTACCAGTCATGATGTTCTACTTCAGGGACTGGTCCCTCCTGATGACATCTCCAAAATATGTGAGATGAAGTCTTGTCGTCTCACTTCTTCCAAGACACAGGTGTGTTTGTTCTTCTGGTAGTCTGTAGTGTACAAGGACTTGTATTTAGTATTCTTCAACAACACCATAATTCAAAGGCATCAATTCTTCTTTGGCCTTTCTGACTCATTGTCCATCTTTCACATGCATATGAGACAACTGAAAATACAATGGCTGGGTCAGGCTTGCCTTAGCCTTCAGGGTGGCATCTTTGTTTTTTCAACACTTTAAAGAGATCTTTTGCAGCAGATTTACCCAATGCAATACATCATTTGACATCTTGAATACTCCTTTTATGAACGCTGGTTGTGGATCCAAGTAAAATGAAAATCCTGTCAACTGCTGGTAATAAGGTCTAGGGTAGGAGTGGAAGCTATATCTTTTAATCTATTTTATCTGCCTTGCCCATCCAGGAGTGAAGTTCCCATACTTGAGCTTTTCTAAGGACCTACAGCTAAGACAGTAAACTCGACTTTAATTCAGAGAAAGGGGCTGTCTTAGTCATCTAGTGTTGCCATGACAGAAATACTACAACTGGATGGCTTTAACAAAGAGAAATTTACTTCCTGATGGTAAACTAAGTTAAGAGTTTAAATTCAGGGCAGCAGCTCCACAGCAAGGCTTTCTCTGTTGGGTCTGGAGGAAGATCCTTGTCATTAATCTTGCCCTGCACTGGGAGCTTCTGAGGCACAGATAACCCAGGTCCAAAGGAAGTGTACCAGGCACTACTTCCTGGTAGTATGAGGTCTCCAACTCTCTGCTTGCTTCCCTTTCCTTTATATCCCAAGAGATTGCCTCAAGGCACCGTATGACCTGACAGATTGAGTTTATTCCCACCAACATGTCTGCCGCCCATCCTCCATCATTAACATCAAAGAGGCAGAATTTACAACCTATAGGAATATACAGGATTGGAAGAAAACTCACTGACAACCTGCATTATGCAGAAGACCCAACCTTGCTTGCTGAAAGTGAAGAGAATTTGAAATTCTTACTGATGAAGATCAAAGACTATAGCTTTCAGTATGACAACTGGACCAGTAATCAACATCATCGTAAACAGAGAAAGGACTGAAGTTATCAAGGATTTCACTTCACTTGGTTCCACAATTAATACCCATGGAATCACCAATCAAGAAATCAAAAGATGCAATGCATTGGGAAATTCTACTACAAAAGATCTCTTTAAAGTGCTGAAAAGTAAAAATGTCACCTTGAAGACTATGGTGACCCTGACCTAAGCCATGGTATTTTAAAGTGCATCATAATACATATGATAACTGGACAATGAATAAGTAAGACAGAAGAATTGACACCTTTGAATTATGGTGTTTGAGAAGAATATTGAATGTACCATTGACTGTCAAGAGGCCAAAAAAATCTGTCCTGGAAGAAGTACAACCGGAGCGTTCTTTGACGCAAGAATGGTGAAACTGGGTCTAACATACTGTGGACATCTTATCAGGAGGGATCATTCCCCAGAGAAGGGCATCATGCCTGGTAAAGTGACAGTCAGCCAAACATTGGAAGACCCTCAATGAGACGAACTGACACAGTGGCTTCAATAGTGGGCTTAAGCATAGAAACTATTGTGAACGTATCGCAGGACAAGGCAGTATTTCATTCTGTTGTGCAAACGGTCACTATGAGTTGGAACCAACTCGATGGCACCTAGAAACAACAGGAGCATCACATGGTACTGGCATAATACCCTAGCCAAAGGGCCATATACCTGTTTGGGGGTACATGGTTCAATCCACGAGAGGAACTGAAACTTCTGTCCAAGGAGCTGTTGAAGGATCCTTTTCACTTCCAGTTTCCTGGCTTTAGACCTGGGCAAGGTTAATTTGCCCCTACCCATCCCCTGATCCCTGAGTGGCCCGAATGGTTTCTGCTTGACTGCTAATTGAAAGATTGTTGATTTAAATCCATTCACCAGCACTGCAGAAAAGAAGTCTTGGAGATCTGCTTCTGTAAAGATTACAGCCAAGAAAACCCTACAGAACAGTTCTACTCTGTGACTTTCTCTTGAGTCACAGAGAGCTGGAAGTGAACTGGTCGCAGCAAGTACACATCTTATGAGTTGCTTGGCCTTAGCCTAATCTATATCCTGCCTGCTCCTTAGCTAGCCATCATTCATCGCCTAGAGTTCCTGAACTCTAGGGAAACTCCTAAACTGGCTGGGCTTTCACTTAGTTCCTTATACTGTGGCGTTCTTGAAGGAAAAGGCTACCCATTTAGTGGAAGGTTTTAATATGAACACAAATCATTCAAACTAAGCCTTGTTTTTCCATGCTGTCATTGTCACCATCACAACTGGGATGGGTGGGAGAAGGCGTATGGTGTGGCTTTTCTACAGAGCCTCAAAAGCATGCACATGTTCTGTGAGGATACTCTCCTAGGCTGTGGCACCATGATTCCTTGCTGTCACTGTGTCTCTCATTCCCCAAGAGCTTATTGTAGAACCTCTAATCCAGGCAAGAGTGACTGGGATGTCTGAGGCTCTCTTTCTTCACCCTTTTGGGAGGGGCAGAATTCCTACTTTAGTGAAACCATCTGAAAATGCCCTTGCTCCAACTGGTCTATCAACTGAAGAGCAGAAAAATATGGTGCACCCATCCAGTAGAATATTACTTAGCCATAAAAAGGAATAAAGCACTGATAGATGCTATACTTTGGATGAACTTTGAAAACATTATACTAAGTGAAAAGGAGCCAGTAACAAAAGACCACATATTACATGAGTTCATTTGTATGAAATGTGCAAGTGGGCAAGTCTACAGAGACAGCGTGCAGATTAGCGGTTCCCAGGGCTCAGTGTAGGGATGTGAAAAAACAAGGATTGGCTGCTAAAGAGTTTAGGGTTTCCTTTTGGGGTGACAAAAATGTTATAAGGGTGATTGTGGGATATTTGCACAGCTCTGTGAATATAAAAGGATCATTGAACTGACTCTTTAAATGTGTGAGTTGTATGGTGTGGTGTGTGTACTAGATCTCAGTAACGCTGATAAACAATTACAATGACAACAATTTTCAGTGAACAACACTTCAAGGACGTGCACCAAACTATTAACAGTACTTGTGTGTGTTTTTAAAAAGTATGTTTTCACCTTTTTCTGTTGTTTTTGTATTTTCCAAATTAAAAGAATGCCTTTTGTAATTGGAACTTAAAGGATGAATATTTTATAGGTGAAATAAATAAAGTGGAGCCCTGAAGTAGCAAGCAGGGGAAACTAGACTTGGGAATTTCTAACACGGCTGATCCTGAACCCGTCTCTGATGGAAGACTTTTCCATAATAGGATAGTGAATATGTCAAAGATTTTTCTTCCTGTTCTATGTAAAAAAGAAGGAATCTTCAAGAAGATTTCTGAAACAGGTTATGTGAGTTTCAGAAGATTCATCAGCCTTTTTGAACCTCAATTTCCTCATCTGTAAGATAAGTTGATTCTCTATGAAGTCACTGTGAGTCAGAATCGACTTGGTGGCAACAGGTTTGGCTTTGGTTTGCTTACATTAACACATCGGTTGTTGTTGCATTAACTTGGACCTGTTGCAACGTCATATCTGTTAGAGTAGAACTGTATTCCGTGAGATTTTCAATGGCTGAACTCCTGGAAGTAGGTCACCAGACTGTTCTTCCAAGGCACTCAAACCACTAAAATTTTGATTAGCAGCCAAGTGACTTAACCATTTGCATCACTCAGTGGCTCCTGGTACACGTTAGGCCCTCGATAAATGTTAGATCCTTTTCCTAGCAGAGTAGGGTTTTAAATTTTTGTAGTTATTTTTTAGATGAAAGTTTCAAGCTTCAGTTAATGTTTGATATAAAAATTTATACATGTATTGTTATGTGACCCTGGTTGCAGTCCCTATGATGTGACAGCATACTTCCCTTTTCCTCCTGGATTTCCTGAGTCTATTCAACCAGCTCCTGTCCCTCTTGGCCTTCTCATCCTGCCTCTGAACAACAGTTGACTATTTAGTCTTGTGTATCTACTTGAACTAAAAAGCATACTCTTTAAGAGTATTATCTTATGTTTTATAGTCCAGTCTAATCTCTGTCAGAGCTGACATTTGGGAAGAACTTTATGGAACATTGTGTTTACCAGAGCTTTCTTGGTTGCAAATAATAGAAAGTCAGAACAACCTACACAAAGCCAGGGGTAGATCTGCCGGTTCATGAAACAGCTGGGAAAATGGTGGGTTGGCAATGGAGGTGGAGTGGGATGGGAAGGTCTGTAGCGGGCCCCAGGGCCCCAGGGCCACTAGGAGTCTCTCTGTTTCTGGTCCCCTCTCTCCTCATGTGCTGTTTCATTATCCTTTACTGTATCCAGCTTCCTTTACATGCTGAGACACATAGTGACTGATGCTTCCGAGTGTCTCATTCTTCTATCTTGGCCTCTTCTGACAAGACTCTTTTCTCTGAGTTAAAAAGAAAGGATTCTATTTGTCCCAGTTTGTGCATCTACCCCTGAGGCCAGGTGTTTGAGTACTAGGGTACTAAGATTGGCAGCTTCTTCTAGAACTATGAGATTGTACTTGAAAGAGTAACAGTTTTTCAGAAGAAGAAGTGTCACAGTCTAGCCAGAAGAAAAAAAGATGCCCAGCACTGGTACTTGCATCTGTTATGTGCTGGTGAAACACAGATAGCATGAGTCTGTGGAACCTGAAAGCTGCATTTTGGCCCCTACTCACCACCTTGGCTGGAAGACCTGTGCAGTGATCAACCTGTACAATTGTGCATGGTGGCCATAGACTCCCCCACGCCCACCTCTATCCAACCATGTGTCAAATGAGCAGCAACACAGAGTGGCTGCTATGGGCAGAGAATTTGTGTTTAGCCATGACGCCCTCACCCAAATTGGAAATACCGTTCAAGTGGATAGACTCTCCGAGGGGATCACCTAACCAGAGAGAGTATGAAGGTAAATGGAAACTAAGCTAAAAGGATAGAACTCAGCATACCAGGTGGTCAGTAGATTCTAGATGGATTCATTTGGTGGGAGGTCCTAGCCCTTGCTGCATTTTAGAAAAATCCTTTGACCTGGTATGACACAGAAGGCCATAGCTGGATCCCTGTGGGACTGCAATAACAAGTCAGGCACTTAAACACCTGAAAGCAGCTTCATAGGATCACAGCAAGTAAAGCCCCGCACCTCAGCACACCACCCATGGCCTGAGGTCTTCCCAGGGACGTCTTCAGTGAAGACCCCAAGCGGATGTCAGGAGAGGCTCTAATGGCTAGAAAGGGCTTTGGTGGAAGTTGCAGCCAGAGCAACAGTGGCAGCAACAACCTGGAAATCCCTGAGTATGGTGAAAAATTACCTAAAGTGTTCTCTGCCTTGTAAGAGATACTGTCCCAGGCAACGGAGTTGGAAGTTCCCATTGGTTTGTTTCTGGTGCCCATTTGTGAGTGTGATTTTTGCGACTTCCTCCGAGGCTTGCAAAGGCTCTTCTAAAATTTCCTTTCAGTGTGGCACTTTCCCTTTCTTTTGGATGAATGCAGAAGGAACCCGGCTGCCCAAGAATGCTTTCCAGGTCAGATGGTTGGCTGCCTCTTCCCTTTAGCTAAATAAAGGACACCATATTCAAAGGACAGAGAGCCAGTCCATCTGGTCTTTCTGATTGCACTGGCCAGGGCGTCCCAGCCAAGTCGCAAGCCTTAGCTACATGGACAGTCAGCTCATACCCCCCAGAAGCTACATCTGGCTGCCAAATGCACCTTGCGCTGGCCACCCACAGATCCAGTGCTATGGCCAGTCTTCTCTTGCTGAACAAAGCCAGTGATTGCCACAAGCAGGGCTATTGTTCCATTGGCACTAGCATCAAAGGCTGGGGCCAGTTCCCCTTTGTCTGTCAGCTGCTATTCAGAAGGAAATGAGAAGAAAAGCAAACCAATAGGCTTCTTGGAAAGAATCATCTGTGGACATGGGATGTTTGCTGTAGTGCTGAGCTAACGTGATTCTAATAACAACCTATAAAGCTACTTAACATGGAGCACCTCACCGACACATGTTCCAAAATGTCACAGAGCCTGGTTATCAGAAACATGTCATTCCCCAGATTTTAGAGCTAGAAGAGTTATCACTGATAATGCATAACAAGACCCAGGTGCAGTGGCTTGGGGCTAGTTATGCCGTGAATTAAGAACAGGTCATCTTGTCTTCAGAAAAAATGCTGTCTCTTTTCCAGAAAGACAGACTTTCTCATCTGTTCCACAATTATTGTTCCATGATGAGAATGGGATATTGATGCCTTAACACACATGATAGCTTTTTTCTAAATCATTTGCTTGTGGTGCAGTGGTTAACCACTGACTGCTAACTGCTAACTGCAAGGCTGGCAGTTTGAAACCACTGGTAGCCCCACGGAAGAAAGATGTGGCAGTCTTTATCTGTAGAGATTTACAGCCCTGGAAACCTTGTGGCATTGCTATGAGTCAGAATCCACTCAGTTGCAGTGGGTTGTTGGTGCATGAGGGAGGTGGTTTGATGTCCTCCCTTAATAAAGAGAAATATTTTATTTATTAAAATATTTTAGTATTGCTGGCGTGTGATGAAATTCCCTGGGTAATGCAAATAGTCAAGTTCTTGACAGCTAACCTGAAGTTCAGAACAACCCAAAGGCCCTCAGAGGAAAGACCTGGCCATCAGCTTCTGAAAGATTATGGACACGAAAACCCTATGGAAGGCAGTTCTACTATGCAACACGTGGTCTCCAAGAGTGACATTGACTTGACAGCAACTGGTAGGTGTGTGGCCACAATGAAAAGCAGATAGACTTTTACTGAGTTTCTTTTGTTTTTAGATTTCTACAGACAATGCACCGTTATCTATGTGCCTGATGTAGATCCACCTTTGGTCCGCACTATTCACTGGGCCCTCTTTGCACCTATTTCCTGAACTGTTCCTGGTCTCCTGTTGTCTCCTGAATCAGCCCACCTCTTGATTTCTTTGTATCAGTTCTTTCTCATATTGTGCTCTGTGTCCCTTGCCCCTTTGATTATGCAATTTCCAGCTATTTCAGGTAAAAACCTCACACAGACTTGTCCCAGATCCATTTCTGTGGCTCAGATGCCCTTGGCAAACATCTCCACTCAATTCCTCAGGCCCTAAAAATAGAGATAAGACAACAAGATACAGAATTTTCCCTGAATCTCTACCCTCCCTCACAGGGACTGGTACAGAGAAAATGCTCAGTGATGGAATGATTTGCTGAATAACAAGAGAGCACACACAAAAAGGAATTTGATAGATATAGTATAGGGTGGGGTTACATAAGACCCTTTTAACAGTACAAGTAGATTGACTTGTCATTGAATACAGAATTTTTTTATGGAATCTTTGCGGCAATAAGCCAAGTTATTTAAGAAAACATGATAAATTTGATGTTTCCTTTCACCTGACTGCCTCCCTAAAGAATATTCACTGTTCAACACCCACACACACACGTACGCATTCAGAGATGGGATCACCAATATTACTATTTCTTGAAAAGATTCAGTCAATCTATTTTAGGTACTGTTAAGCCCTTTAAAAAAGAAGATGAGAGTTGTTTTTAAGGTAAACTTTTACTGAAGTATAACAAACATAGAGTGCCCAAATCAAGAATGTACAGCTCAATGAAATTTCACAAACTGAGCTGACCTAGATATCATATACCAGATCAAGCCACAGAACATACGACCTCCTCAAAGCCCCACTTGTGCCCGTCTAGTCACTATATACTCTCTCCAAAGGTGATCACTGTTCTGAGTTCTACCACCATAGATAAGCTCTACCCACTTTTGAATTTTAAGCAGATAGAATCAGAAAGTACATGTTTTTTTGTCTGACACCTTTTGCACAAAAATAAGTCCGTGAACAAAGAATTTGATGGTGCCCATCTACCACTACCAACTACTCTGATTCAGATCACAACAGATGGTCCTGGACAGAGGAAAAATTGTAGCACAAAAAATCAAATGCAGAAAAAAAGACCAGGCTTACTGGTCTCATAGAGACAGGAGGAACCTCTGAGACTGTGGCCCCAAGATAGTCTGACTCATTCCTGGTGATCAGTTCCCAACCAAATAGTAGACAAGCACTTAAGACAAACAATAACAACCAAGGGGAATGTATTCTGTAGAACAATCAATTATATTAGATCAAAAGGGCATTATTTGCTCAAAAGCAAAGATGAAAAGGCAGGAAGGGATATAAAATTAGGACAAAAGAATGGAAGGAAACCAGAGTGGAAATGAGGAGAATGTTGACACGTTGTGGGGAGTCAAACCTAGGTCATGAAACACTTTATGTACAAGCTATCAAATGCAGAAAACTAATTTGCTCTGTAAACTTTCAACTCAAGTAACAAAAAAAATTGTGAGATGCATCCAAGTTGTTGTTGTCAGGTGTTGTCAAGTCAATAATCTCTGCATTCAGTTGGATCACTTTTCTTGGGAATAGGCATATACACAGATTTCTTCCGGTCAGTTGGCCAGGCAGTTTCCTTCAAATTTCTCGGCACAGGTGAACAAGCACTTCCAGCACTGCTTTTTCTGTTGAAATATCTCAGCTGATATTCCACCGATTCCTGGAAGCTTGTTCTTCACCAATGCCTTCAGTGCAGCTTTGACTTCTTTTTTCAACACCATTGGTTCCTTATCATATGCTGTCTCTTCAAACGGTTGAATGTCATCCAAGTCTTTCTGGTATAATGACTCTGTATTCCTTTCATATTCTTTTGACACTCCCTGAGTCATTTACTATTTTCCGTGTAGAATTCTTCACTACTGCAACTCAAGGCTTGAATTTTTTCTTCAGTTCTTTCAGCTTGAGAAATGCAGAACATGTTCTTCACTTCTGGTTATCTGTCTCTCATTCCCAGAATAGCAGTCCATATGATTGTCTGATTAACTCCCAATGCATTAACTCCACCTGCCTCTCTTATATCTCCAACCACACTCCCATGGTGTTTCTCAATCACATACAGCTTTTTCTCTCTTCAGGGGATTTTCCTGCTGTTCCCTGGAATGCTCATCCTCCAGTTCATCATACAACATACCCCTCATGTCATTAAACTTTCTGCTCCAGTCTCATCTCTTCCTAGAAGACTTCTCTAATCATCTTGTCTGAAATTAAAAATACTCACCCCAACCACACCCACTCCTGTTACCCTGCTTCATCCTTTTCTTGGCATTTATCACTCTTTGAAACTATACTACACATTTATTTACTTATTTGAGCTTAATGAATATTTAAATTAAATAATCTCATTCTTTAACTTAAAGATTCTCAACAGCTGCCTACCATAGAGCAACTCTGTTTGATAGAAAATGCATACAATGTGAACCACACAGGTAATTTAAAATTTTCTAGAAGCTGTCTGTTGTATCTTAAGCATGGAGTTTGCAGGTACATGCAGTCAGAGAGACAATAATCCCCCAGGGACAATAACTTTTGATTGTGGCAAAGATGGTAAGCTAACCTCAGGGAATAAAAGCTTTCTTGTTTTTACTAAGACAACACTGAAACAAAAAACACGCGACTTGAGTTTAATCCATTAGCTAATTATATGATCTTGGGTCTAGGACAGCAGATAGATTTTATGTTTTACGTCATCTTCTGTCAGGTAGTGGCTGCTTGGAGATGGGCTAAGGGAAGGTTTCTGAGTCTCAGTCTGGGCTGGGCTTCTCTGGAATGAGTTCCTTGGTGATTAGTGATGTCTGCCCTGGACACCACTAGGAGAATTGGATTGAATGCTTTCATTCTTTTTAAGAGTCAACTTTCTACATAGTCAAAAAGGGACAAAAATAATCAGCTCTGCCAGTGCCGCATGCATGCTATCAGGTTCAGATGGAATCTGGACTGGTACAACATTAGGATGTTGTTAGAGAAGTATATTCTTAGTGTGGTCAGGCCCAATACAATGAATTAGGATGTGTGGCATGTATGTCTGCTTGTACATATACATGTATATGTTTTTCCCCAGGGGACAAAGGGAAGACTACATCAATTTTCAACCAAGAATCTGGGTCTAATACTCACTGGTTCCAAGCTCAGAATGTGGAACATTAAAGATTAAACCAGTTGATGAGTTTTTTTTTTTTTTAACATTTTCGGTTTGACTCCATATGGAAGAGTCAATTTATTACATCTGCATGCATACACATTAAGAGTCTTGGGATGTAGTTAAGCACTTGGTTGCTAGTTGAAAGTTTGGCAGCTGGATCCCACCCAGGAGCACTGCAGGAAAAGAGACCTGGTGATCTGCTCGTAAGAAACTCTAGGAGGCAGTTCTACTATCACAGGTGGTCACTACGAGACAAAATAGCCTCCACAGTATCTAGCAACAGCGATGACATGGGTTTTTTTTTTTTAAATTATGAGTGAAAATGTACATTCCCATATAAATTTGCATGCCCCTCTATATGCAGCTTCCACTGCTCTCCCTGCCTGGTGACGGCACACTATTCCTCTTTGCTCCATACGTGTCTCATCCTCCCAACAGTCTCCTTTCCCCTCCTCTCCACCCACTCCACTTCCTCCAGCCAGAGGTCAGCAGGATGATATCCTATTGATGAATAGAACCATAAAGTGCACCCGACGTGCATGTTTTTAAACTGCCCATCTTCTGTGCATCTGTCTGTCTAACTTTGGAAACAACAGCATCTTTAAAAGCCATTTTGGGCTCAATTTCTTCTGTTTTTGAGGGCTTTGGTAAAGGCATTGCTATTTTTCCTGTTTTATGGACCACTTATGGTCTGAATAAATTCACTCCTTTCTACCCGGACGTCTTTCTCGGTTTTTCCCCTCTCTGCGAATGCTCAGGCTACCTCAGTGAATCTGCTATTATTGATTCAGGAAAAGGCTTTGATTCTGCAAACCACACGCTGTTACTCATGAAACTATGACAACTTGGTATTAGCTGCAAATCAATGAACTTTTTAAATGCAGTAGAAGCAACAAAACTCACTTACTGCTAAACCTTGATAAGCCCACCCGTGGAACAGCTAGACCTTTATCTCAACCACCATGTGATCGTGCTTGCTTTGATAGCTCTTTTGCCACATCAATAAGGATTATGACACCTCTTACAGGAGCTACTGCCCTCTCTAGAAGCATTTCTAAGGTGAATGCAGAAGAAAAGGAACTCAACCAGTGGGCTCTGACAGGCCAAGCTTTTCCAGTAAATCTGTTCTCAGCCTTTTCATCCCAGTTGTTCTTTAACGACAAAATAGAAAATGGGACATGTCAGGAAGAGTTGAAGCTGGTGATGAAGTGGTCTTGGGGTGATTGACAGACTGGGGGATAGAAGGTCTTCATTCTTCTGAGCCATTTTATGGAACCTTGCTTCATAGGAAGAGCAGTCACTGTCTCTTTCTGTTTTTCACTCCTCTTCCTGAGTTAATAACCTGAATGTAACTGGGTCACTTGGACATCCGGTGTCTGTCCTTGTCATCGTGATCCTCCTTTGACTTGGGTCATTTTCAGCTGTGCTGCAGATACGCCGCTAGAATGTAGGGAAGCAGGAGGGACAGCTACCATGGGGACACCCTGGTGAGTGGTGTGTGCAGACCATTGCTGGTCTCCTGCCGCCCAGGTGTCTTAGCTATCAGCTTAGGTGGCCTGAGGCTCCATGATAGTGGCTTGCCTAATTGACCCTCTTTTTGTTGATTGTCAGGTTTCTGGCTGGTCAGGCATTAGCCAAGGGACCAGAACTTTCAGTATTTCCATGCCCTTTAGTGTCTTCCTTTTACTGCTCCTCTTCCCTCTAGTCTTGTACAGCACCTGTGCCCCATTTCACTTCCTTTTCATTTTGGCTGCAGCAACAGCTCTGTGCAGGTGAAACCCAAGAGCTCCTGGCTCAGCTGTTCTGCCTGGTTTTTGCATAATCTTTCGGCTTCTCTCAGGCTACAGCTTTGAGATTGCCAGAAACCACCTGGCACTCGTGCCTGTGCTTCCAGAAAGTGAAAGAGAGTTAGCCCCTGGGGTGAAATTTTGTCCAGCGTGGAATGGGGATAAACAAAACCAAACCCTTTGCCATTAAGCCAATTCCGACTTAGGGCAACTTCTGTGTTACTGAAGAGATCACTCCATAGGGTTTACTTGGCTGTAATCTTTATGAAAGCAGTTCACCAGGCCTTTTTCCCACAGCACTGCTGGGTAGGCTAGAAGTGCCAACCTCTTGTTGTTGTTGAGTACTGTCAAGTCAGTTCTGACTCATAGTGAGTGACTCCATGCACAATAGAATGACACACTGCCTGGTCCTGTGCAATCTCCACAGTTGTTGGCATGCTTGAGCCCACTGTTACAGCCACTGTGTCAATCTGTCTCATAAAGGGTCTTTCTCTTTTTTGTTGACCCTCTGCTTTACCAAGCATGATGTCCTTCTCCAGGGACTGATCTTTCCCAGTAGATAACATGTCCAAAGTATGTGAGACATAGTCTCACCACCCTCGCTTCTAGGGGACATTCTGGTTGTACTTCTTCCAAGACAGATTTGCTCTTTCTTTTGGTATAGCCAACCTCTAGGTCAGTAAAACCCAACCCAACCCAACCCAACCAAACTCTTCACTGTCAAGTTGATTGCAACTCATAGGACAGGGTAGAACTGGCCCATAGGGTTTTCAAGGAGTGACTAGTGGATTGGAATTGCCTATTTCTTGGTTAGCGGCTGTGGCTTTTAATGACTGTGCCACCTAGGTTAAGAGTAAACCACTTTGAGCCCTGATGGTGCAATGGTTAAGAGCTTGGCTGCTAGCCTAAAGGTTGGCAGTTCATCAGCCACTCTTTAAAATCCCTATGGAGCAGTTCTGATCTATCCTATAGGGTTGATGGTGGAGTGGCCTGGACAGTAACACACTTTGATCAGTACCGGGGTGGTCATCTCTGGCTTGCAGTAGCACCAAAGTTACTAAGCTCTCAGCTGTGGAAAGAGGGGCAGATGGAGGATAAACAGTGGCTTTTGAGGTAGCTATGAGGCTTGAACTGAACGATAGGAGTGATGTGGGTGATAAGGGGTGCTGAGTCAGACTTTTGTTAACTGCATTAGGAGCTGCGATGGATTTGTTCTGTGTCAACTTAGTTAAACTGGAACTAGGCTTGCCCAAATTCCCTTTCCTGCATAGTTTGGTTTAGTGTGAGCTTCATGATCATGTGTGAAATTTGGAAGGCTCTGATGCTCATTTTACACTCAGAAGGGACACCAGGCAGTGTTGTAGCTTGTGGATGGACGTTGTTGTTGGCCCGTTGACTCACCTGTGGGTGTGAGGCAGCAGCTGGGCAGCAGCTCTTTCTGCTCCTTTAGCTTCTCTGACTCCCGGGCTAACACATTTTGGAGTGCAGGCTGACCCCGAAGCAGCTGTGTTTTCTTTGGCTTGCCTTACAGGTTCGATTCTGTCTCCCCAAAAGATATGTTCAAGTCTTTAAGCCCTGGTGCCTGTGAACGTGACCTTATTTGGAAAGAGAGCCTTTGCAGGTATAATTAGTTAATGTGAGGTTATACTGGAGAAGGGCCCTAATCCAATATGACTGGTGTCTTTATGAGAGGAGACAAAGAGTGAAAACAGCCATCTGAAGATCGAAACAGACTAGACTGAAGTGATGCTCCCACAAATCGAAGAATGTCTGGGGCTACCAGAATATGGAAGAGGCAAGAAAATTTCTTCCTCTAAAGCCTTCAGAGGGAGCATGGCCTAGTCAGTATTATGATTTCAGACCTCTAGTTTCCAGAAATGTGAGAATCAATTTCTGCTATTTAAGGCTACCTACTTTGTGGTAATCTGGTACAGTACTTATGAAACTGAGACAGCTTTTCTCCTACAGCTTATCAGACTGCTTCTGGCTGCCAGACATTTCAGGCGGGAGGAAGACACTAGTCCATTCTGTCTGCGCTTACCTTCTTCTCTGATCCCTTTGTGTAGACTGAGTTTCAAAACACCCCAAAATAACTCTTTCCAAAGAAGTCTGCCCCTCATGCCCCTCTTTGATGTGGGTGAGATGTTTAAGAGTCACGTAACTCATTTTTGACCAGTTTCTTTGAAATTGCCCCATGGAGGGCTGCCTTACAACTCACCTTGGAATCCTCTGTCTAGCAATGTAAGATTTCAGCCTGTTACGTGTGTGTGTCTGTGTATAATGGTGTGTGTGTACATGTATATATATATATATGTATACACATACACAGTATTCATCTTGAGTAGAAGTGGCTTTTGGAGGTGAGGGGTGATCCACGTGACTCAAGTTTCAGAACTATTCCTACTGGATGGTTCCATGCTTGTATGTTAGATTTCATGGGTTCCAGAGTCTTGGAGGCAAAGTGGATAAGAGTTCAGGCTGCTAACCAATAGGTTGGCAGTTCAAATCTACCAGTCACTCCTTAGAAACTCTATGGAGTAGTGCTACTCTGTCCTGTAGGGTTCCTGTGAGTTGGAATCAGGGTTAGCTAGTATATGACGGCACTTCACTGGCTAGTATATGGTTCCTGAATCCTATGAGTGGTGGTAAATTTGGACTCCACTCCTGTATACGGTTCCAGCTTCATATTTTGGTATCTCTCCAACTAAAGAAAACCAAACTGATTACTGTAAGTCAATTCCAATTCATAGTGACCCTAGAGAACACAGTAGAACTGTGCTATAGGGTTTCTAAGTAACAGCTGGTGAATTCAAACTGCCAACCTTTTGGTTATTAGCCAAACTCTTAACCACTGCACTACCAGGGCTTCTGGTGTCTTTCAGATGACTTTGTAATCTCCTGGAACTCAAGGCAGATGACCTATCCCTGTAACCAGTTTTGAGGAATTCTGATTCTCTATCAAACTTCACTTGATTCTCTTGAAGGACATTAGAGAGCTGCTCTCAGGTGCAAATGACAAAACACTCGACTGAAACCAGCTTAACCAATATGTAAAAGGAAGGAGGTACCTACAGGCTCCTGTACAGGATAGGGTTAAGTCTGGCTGCAGGGGATGCTTTTTTTGTGCTCAAACAAAGTGGCCCACACTATTATTCCTGCCACCCCATTTCTCAGTTCTGTTTGCTCACAGTTGACTCAGTTCTCAGGGGTCCTGCTGCTTTTGATCTCAGTTGATGCTCAGCTGTTCTCAGGGCAGTAATTCTCAACAGGAGGGTAAATTTGCCATGTAGGAGACATTTGACAATCTCAGGAGATGTTTTTTTGGTTGCCTCAGTTAGGAGAGAAGGTGCTACTGGCACCTAGTGGGTAGAGGCCAGAGATACTGCTAAACATCCTATAAAGTACCAGACAGCACTCCCTCAACAAAGAATTAATTATGCAGCCCCAAATATCAGTAGTGGTGAGGGTGAGAAACCCTGTCCCAGGTCTGCATGCTTCCTCTTATCTTGCAGGGAAGAGAAAAAAACCTATGTACCAGAATACCCAGAAAAAGTCCCCATTAGACCAGTATGATAATACCAGCCACTTTTCAAAAGATGCTGCTGGTTGGATGGGTGCTCTTGAGCAGACTCTGACTCACAACAAACCCACTGGCTTTTCTTGGTTATGGTCTTTAAGTGGATCACCACGTCTTTCTCCCCTGAAGCTACAGGGTGAGTTTGAACCACCATGATTTCTTCAAAAGAAACTCTGTCTAATTCTTTGGCAACTGTAACCTTTTCTTTTTACCTCTGTCTCTTGCCCAGCTCTTCCTTATGTTCCTTAGTTTCTCTGTTTCTTTCTTCCTCTTCTTCTTGCCTAGGAAGGGGAGATGTAGACATACATCAAATCTTACTTTTGTCACTTATGCATATTTTATAGAATTGAAATCATGCTGCATACTACATAATATTGTGTGTCATGCTTTTTTCTCTTAATATGGTAGAAAAGACATTTCTCCATACCATTAAAAAACTCTCTGTAATGAACATTTAAAAATACTATATCATACAGAGAAAGCATACTAAATTAATCATTCATTTTCCTTGAATTTTATGTCTTTCATAGCAGATTTTTAGACTACAAGAATAGATTTTTTGTGTCACCGTTTCTTGGGCTTTAAGAGCAAAACTAATGTAGGCCAATATTCTGTGGGCTAGGAGTTTAGGGACAGAATTCAACAAATAATTTCCAAATAATTGGTGCATTTGAATTACCTGGGGAGACTGTTAAAATTACAGAATCCAAAGCTCTAATTAATGTCTACTGAATCAGAGTCTCTACATGGGGACCTGAGCAAATTTTCCCTAATCATTCTAGTAAATAGTTAGATTTTAAAACCACTGGCGTTGTTGACCTAAAAGAAAGGCTAACTTGCTCATTTCATAAATTCTCATTCCTAAATACTAGCCATTATGAAGATACTTACGAAAGTGTACACCCAGATGACAGTTGTGTAGTTGTCATTTGTAATGGCCATGTATTAACTGAACCTCTTCACCTTGCTTCAAGAGTATCTCTTTTTCTGAGTCTCACTTGGGGCAAAATGTATTTTGCATAAGCCCTAAAAATTACTCTACACTTGTTTTCCTAGTGTTCCTTGAAGCTATGACTCAGGTATGTGACACCTTATTCTTGAGTACCATGAAGTTGATTCCAACCCATAATGACCCTATAGGACGGAGTAGAACTGCCCCAGGCTTTCTGAGGCTGTAATCTATATGGAAGCAGACTGCCATATTTTTCTCCCTGGTAGCCTTTGGTGGGTTCAATCTGCTGGCCTTTCAGTTAGCAACTGAGTGCTTAACCACCACATCACCAGAACTCTTTCTGTAATCCCTAGCTTCCCCAAATCAAAGCATAAACACAGCAGGAAATCCAACTTTGGTCATGTGTTGCTGTCTTGGAAAATTTATGGGGCAGTTCTATTCTGTCTATGAATCAGAATTGACTTTGATGGCAAAGAGTGTTTTGGGGGGCAGTGGTTACTCTTCATGAGAACAGATTTCCAGGACTTTTCTCCAGTGGAACTACTGGTAGAGTAGAATCAGTGACCTTTCATTAGGAGCCAAGCATGTGACTTGGGCTTTGACAATTAGATGTGTCAGCATCAGATGCTGACACAGATTCTGAAGTTACAAGAGGGAGAGGATGAGGATGTATACAGGAGGCAGTGTTGGTAGTTCCTAGTGCTGAAGTGGCAGATAGGCCCACTGAAGCGTGCAGAGCTCAGGACTAGTGTCAGTGTTTTTATTAGCTCAGTTCTGTGGTGTAGTTGCAGGCATTGTTTCTGGAAGTTAAGCTACAAATCTGACTTTTTATCCTATGATCATTCTGTGAGCTACCTAATATCTTTAAAATAACAGACAGTCCTACCTACCTCCCTACCTCCCTACCTCCCTACCTCCCTACCTACCTACCTACCTACCTACCTACCTACCTACCTACCTACCTACCTACCAACCAACCCACCCACCAACCAACCCACCCACCAACCAACCCACCAACTAACCAACCCACCAACCAACCAACCCACCAACCAACCAACCCACCAACCACCCAACCCACCAACCACCCAACCCACCAACCACCCAACCCACCAACCACCTACCCAATCGCTCACCCACCCAACCACCCACCCACCCACTCGGGCACATGCACACATGCACACACAAACAGAATCTCTCCTTTTCTTGTTGGTCATTCTGAGTGAGCTTCAGTTATTTTGCCATTAAGAACCTAAACTAATGCCCCTAAAATGGTGTTATTATACAGGTTTTAGGCAATGTTAATCACAGCTAAAGTATGAATTTCAAAAGTGGGAGTATTGTGTATTGTTAAGTGAAGCAATTGGCATAACAAAGGTAACTTTCTAGTGATGAAAGTTGCAAAAGCCTATGTTTTTGCTCCAAAGCAGGTGTCACCTTAGTTTTGTGTGGCAGTAAGTCACAGAAGAGAGTCTATAGACCAGAAAACATTTTCTCAGACTGTAACTAGATATACACTTGAATGCCTGGAGAAGTTCTCATTTGAGACACTGTAATTCCACACCATGGAACCAGGAAGGGAACATTTGGATGAGGAACACAGAAAAGACATGGTTGTAGCTGGCTTCCTGACTGGAGGTAACCTCCATGGAGTGCCTGCTAGACCCACCAGGGTGAATTAGCTAAAAATCATACCCTCAGATGGCATGTGTTAATTTGATGGATTGGATGCTGTAGTATTTTCCATTGGAACATTAACAAATTGCTGCTGAAATTAATCATTTCTTTCCGGCATAGTTGCACTTGAACTGCTCTTTTTGACAATAATTAGCCAATAGCAGGAACCAGGTCTTTAGTTCCTTCAGGCTGTAAAACGTCACCTGCAGTGTAAGTTGTTCACCTTCCTGTGAACTACGATGGGAGGGCAGGACTCCTGTGTATCTAAAATATGAATTGAGTTGTTTCAATACAAGTTACAGTGGAACAGAACTAGAAAGCCCAGCTTTACTGTATGTGAAAATGAGTTTAGTCTGACCTAAGATCATTCCTTGCCATTCCAACTCTGGCAATGGTATTATGATCTAGGTTTTAGACAGTGTTAATCATCTGGGATTTTTGCCAAGATCAAGTTTAGTGCAAAGATAGTCCCTGACCACAGAATCAAAGGCTGATGATACACTAATAAATGTTTTATGAAGTCTCGTATCATTATTAAATGACATCAAGAAATTATATGCAAGAATCACAGTGTAGAGTTGTGCTTGTGGATGTGTTATGCATGAATTGCACCGAACCTTTTTGCAACTCATGCAAGATTTTTGGTTGAGAGGAAGAGCTCTTTGGCTCACAGAGAAGACAGGCAATATAGAAGTGTGAGAACAAATTCAGCAAGTTGAAAGTCTATAATCTTTGAAGGACGACAGAACATTCTTTTTGAAGAAAGGGCAAACACTTTACGTTCAAGTGGAGAGATATGTATTCTAAAGAGTCATTTCATGTAGAAGGTTCAGTAAAAATGAGGGTAACATCTACTGTTTTTCTGAAACAATGAAATGTGTTACTGTGGCAGAGTTTCCTATATTTATCTATGGAGAATTCTGGACTCTGAGGGACATGGAGATGTCATCTTTGGACCATAAACTTCAAAAGGCCAATTCTTTCATTTATGGGTAGATATTTGTTTCTCTATAATTCCTTACAGAAGTCATGTTATGGGCAGCTATCCCAACAAATCTATTGAGGCCAAATCCAAATTCTGTTAAAAGTAAATTTTTGGCAAATGAAATTGTTTATGAGAGAATTTGAACTTTCCAGATTTCTGTGTAGCTTCCTATGCATCTCACTTGTAATGTCAATTCCCTAATTTTGTTAAATTTGTAATTTCCCTACCCCTTTGTACTCAAGTTCAGAGACCTACTCACCATTCTCTTGGTGGCTCAGATGTGTTAAGTAACAATCAGAAATGTATTTGGTGTGTCTCTAATGGGAGATCAAAGTCTTATTTTTTTTTTTTAAATTGTTGTTGTTTTTAAATATGTTGGACCCTAGAATGTTATTTATGAAAACTTAAAATCTAGGACTTATTGTTAAGACATGGGTGTGTACTCAGAGCAAGATAGGATGCTGGAAACACAGACCAGGACAGGAATAAACAGCTGTGGTCTAGGCAAAATCTGTACCTTAAGAGTTCAAGTTGATGGTGCTTGGGTTCAAATCCTATTTTATTTAGCTTTATATCCTTTACACTTTTAATTTTCAATTTCCAGATTAGCCATTTCTTGTTATTCGTTTCTGAATCAGTTAGTTGGAAGTTAACTAGAAATATAACAAAACTGAAAGATGGCCCAGGTGAACACTGGTATTTTAAACAGCTTTATTGAGATACAATACAAATCCCACTCAACTTACCCATTTTAAGTGTACAATTCGATTTTTTTTTTTTTTTCAAAACGTATTCAAGGGATTGTGCAACCATCAACAAATTCTAATTTTAGATTTTGGTTTTCTCAAAAAGAAACCTGGTATCCCCGTCTCCGTCTTCTGCCTCCCACCTCCAGCCTTAGCTGTTGCCACCGAGCCCATTGTGACACCCCTAGAAACCAAACCAAACCCCACTGCTGTCAAGTTGTTCTGACTCATAGCAACCCTACAGGTTGGAGTGGAAGTGCCCCATAGAGTTTCCAAGGAGCTTCTGGCAGATTTGAGCTGCCGACCTTTTGGTGAGTGGATGTAGTACTGACCACTGTGCCACTGGGTTTTCCTGGTAGCCTTAGACAACTGCTAATGGACTTTCCATCTCTTTGAAGTTGCCTGTGCTGGACATTTCATAAAAATGGAATCATGCGATGTGTGATCTTCCCTGACTGGCTTCTTTCATTTAGCATAATGTTCTCAAGGTTTACCCGTGTTGTATGTGTATCAGAACTTCATTGCTTTTTATAGTTGAATGGTATCTCACTGCAGGAATGTATCACATTTTGTTTATGCATTCATCAACTGAAGAACACTTGGGTTGCTTCTGCTTTTTAACTATTATGAATAATGCTGCTATGGGTGTTGACTTACAAGGTTTTGTATAAAGGTATGGTTTCAATTGTCTTAGGTATATACTTAGAAGTGGAATTGCTAGGTCATATGGCAACTCCAAGTTTAACCTCCTGAGGAACTACCACAACGTCCAAAGTGGCTGCATTATTTTGCAGTTTTAGCAGCAACATATGAAGGCTTTAATTTTGCCACATTTTTACCAATACTTGTTATTGTCTGTCTTTTATATTACATTTTCTTTTTCAGTGTCCTCTTATGATTTCCTGGCACTCCTGTCTACTGATATGGCTGTATTCTGGTTGCCTCTAAACTCCTGTTGTCTGTGCTACATGACATTTAGATCTGCAAAACTCATGCTTTGGTCTATCCTTTCTTCCTTCAAAGTATATTAATCACAAGTGATATTTCATTATGGCTCTGCTGCGTGTTGTTGTTGTTGTTAGTGGCCATCAGGTCAGCTTTGGCTCAGAGCAACCTTATGTCCAATGGAACAAAATGTTGCCTGGTCTTGTACCACTGTTGTTATGCACAATTTTTGCTCCGTGGGAGTCCACTGTTGTAGCCAGTATGTCAGTACATCTTCACTGAGGGGCTCCCTCTGTTTTGCAGAACCTCTACTTCAGTATATATATGTGCCATGTATTACATATATCTCTGCTGTATGTAAGACAAAAGCCAAATCCACTGCCAAGTCAATTATGACTCACGGTGACCCTACAGGACAGAGTAGAACTGCCCCCATGGGGTTTCTAAGCAGCGCCTGGTGGATTTTAACTGCTGACCTTTTAGTTAGCAGCCATAGCTTTAACCACTATCCCACAAGGGCTTTCATCTGCTGTGTATATTGTATATTAAGTAAATAAACTCGTTTTATTCAGTCGGATCCGACTCAACAGCACTTGGCTGACTTTGGCATTAAGAAATAATTACTAATAATATTTTGATATGTTACCTCTCCTGGGGGATGTAGATTTTAACAGAGGTCTCTTAAAGACGCATGCTTTAACTCACAGGATAAATTGTTCGTGGCAAAATGTAAGCAGCATACAAAGACAAGGCTGAGAAATACAGTTTTAGCACAGCTCAAATTGTATACTCATCTGGCTTAGATTGTTACTCTCTGGTGCCAGTTCTGTAAAATGGCTAGAATAAGGACCTCTCAGAGTTGGAAGACCAGTCCTCTGTCTTTCTTTCACAGAAAACCATCTCCCTCAAGGGAATTATATACATTATTGATCTGCTCTAACTGTAGGTAAAATTATATTTTAGCATACTACTTGCCAACTTTTAGGAAATTGAAAGTAGTTAAATAATTCCTAACAGATTAGAGTGCTGTTGTGGGGTTGTCAAATCAACAAATGCAAGCCAGGCTAGATAAACATATTCTAGAATAATACCTGAAGGATTCTAGTCTTCCCCAAATGCCATAACCTTTGGCACTGGGCTGACATTCCAGGGGTTTATCTGAAGAATACTTGTAAACACAGGATCTTAATGAATGTTTTCTTTCTGAATCAATGGGAAAATTAGACTTTCTAGCAGTTCTTAGTCAAATAAATCACTTTATTGAGTTGTAAATACTGTTATTTATGTTGTTACTTCTCCCATGGCAGATACTTGGCTATCATGTTATAGGAGTTGGCTCTTATGGTTTTGCTCTTCATGAGGAAGGGAGCTGCTGAAAACAAGGTTCTACATTGTATAATTTCTATGGCTTGTATTAATGCAGAGAGTATAGTCACCATAAAGAAGAAAAATTACCAGTGGAAGATAAAACTATAATACTAGTTGCATTACAATTGCATTCTAGTGCTGCAATAAATTGCATGAAGCCAATAAAGCAAAACTAACTGAAGATATTTGGCACAAACCAAAAATGAAATGAGAGTCATTATGCTGTCTGCAACAGGAGCATGCCTCCATGTAGTTAAGGCAATAAACTACCTGGGAGTAATCTTTACTTATTTTAAATTGCATATTCAAATTGCAAAGTGGTTTCTGGCATTTTTGCCACACTTAACTTTACTGAGCTAAGGAAAGAATTCATGTCTGAATAACTCATGTTCTATTAAATATTCCTTGTATTTCCAGTAACTCATATGCCACTTGAGTCATAATATTGCTTATTCTAAAATTAATCATGATTTTCTTCTGTAAATTTGCTTTTCTCCAAGTAAGTGCAACCGGAATTATCCAAACCTCCAACAGCTACTTTGTCAACACCTTATAGTCTTTACTTACTGTCATTCTGTGATGGGCAGTAATGCGTCTTTCTTATCAGTCATTGCGGTCATTGTTAATTTCTGTTGAGTTGGGCAGGACTCATGAAGACCCCATGCATAAAAGAACAAAATGTTTCCAGGTCCTGTGTCACTTCTGAAATTGTTGGTATGCTTGAGTCCACTGTTGCAGCCGTTACATATTTTGAGTGACTTTTGACCCAGCGAGCTCATCTTTCAACACCATCTTGGACAACATTCAGTTGTGATCTGTAGGGTTTTTATTGACTGATTTTTGGAAATAGGTCACCAGGTCTTTCTTCTTCGTCTGTCTTAGTTTGGTCGCTCCACTGAAATCAATCTGCTACTAGTGTTTGAAATGCTGGAGACACAGCTTTCAGTGTCACAGCAACACACAGGTTAGGTGCCGATTCTCGTCAGTAATCAAAACCAAAGCAAAAACAAAGTCTTGCCTGCTGAGTTGATTTTGACTCACAGTGAGCCTATAGGACAGAGTAGAACTGTCCTTGAGCATTTCCAAGGTTAGCCTGGTGAATTTGAACTGCTAACCAAGAGCTACAGCACCTAGGTTTCCAATCAGTAAGGGATCCCAAATGAGCTATACCTGTTGGGCTTTCAGTAATTGATTTCTATATATTGTCAGAGACTGAAGTAGTTTCCTAGGAAGACAGGTTACTTCAGCTGAGAGGTATGCTGTCCTTCTATATGTTAGTAGATGTTTATGCAGCTAGGGCTGGTCTAACATAAATACCACAGAGTGGATGGCTTTAACAAAGGAAGGTTTATTCTTACACAGTCCGGTAGGTTACAAGTCCAATTCAGAGTGTCCGCTCCAGGGGAAGGCTTTCCCCTTGTTGGCACTTTGAGGAAAGTCTGGTATTGCATCAGTCTTTGTCCAGGGAGCATCTTGGCGCAGGAACCTCAAGTCTGAAGGACGTGCTCTTTTCCCAGTGCTGCTTGCTTGATGGTGCGAAGTTCCCAATTCTCTGCCTGCTTGTCTGTCCTTTTATCTCTAGTAGGATGAAATGATTAAGGGTGGGGCAAGCCATCCTCCAGGGAAACTCCCTTTACAGTGGAGCAGGGAGGTAATCCTATGAAGGGATTGACAACCCCACCCTAATCCTTTAACATGCAGCATAGGAACACCACAAAATGGAGGACAGTCACAAGATACTGGGAATCGTGGCCCAGCCACATGGCTACACGTATTTTTGGGGGGACACAATTCAATCCATGACAGTGGATCTTTTGCCTCCAAAAGATTGTTCCCCTGAGTCAGCAATCCAGACAGCAATCCCGACTTTTAGAAGATAAGAATTGACAGTATTAGATATAATCTATCTGATGGATTATCACAAGAGAGTGCAGCGACCTATGGGGAGTGGAAGCCTTGTTCCTGAATGAAGCAGTGATAGAGGTAGAGTTAGTCTCTGAAGAGGTGAGTGTGGAAGGAAGTGAGGAGTTCCCAGGGAGGTGGGCAAGCCCTGGAGAGAGGACAGGATAAACATGTTCTCTCTTTAATCTATTTACACTGGACTGCTAAACTGCATTAGCCGAGCAGCTTGTGTTCAATAATTGAGTAGCTGTTTGTACCTTGTTTAAAAGAGAGCATTCCCATGCATTTCTAGTGAGATTATAAATTAGTACATCCTTTGTGGAGGACATTTTGGCAGCATTCATTAAAAGCCTTGAAAATTAGCTTGCAATTTGGCCTAGCAGTTGTGTGTAGGACTTTATTCTAGGGAAATAGTTGTGATCAGTGTAAATATGTTTGTACAAGAAACTTTGTTCATAATAGTAAAATGCTAGAAACCACCTTGACATCTTGGAATTGGAGACCAAACGCGTTCTAATAAATACACAGAAGGGATCACCTACAATGGTTAGATGTACTGTCATGGATGTCACAGGGAAATCCTCCTGATTTGGGAAAAAATCCATTGCTGTCAAGTTGATTCTAATTCAGAGCAACCCTATAGGACAGAGTAGAAGTGCCCTGCAGGGTTCCCAGAAGTGGCTGGTGGACTTGAACTGCCGACCTTTTGATTAGCAGCCAAATTCTTAACTATCGGGCTTCTGCGGAAAGGTGGATGAAATATTGTCTGAAAAAGTAAGTGACAAAATTGCAAGAACGGTATAATGTCATTTTGGGGTATTAAAATGTGCATATTTACAAAAGACAGAAATTAATATGTCAGATGGCTAATTATGGCTGTTTTCAGTCTGGGGTTGATAGTATAAGTGACTTGTTTTTTAATCGTGCGTGTTTTTCAGCTGTGCTCTAAAGAATATATATTGCTTTTGTAATCAGATAAAAGCATGATTTGGGAAAAGTCCTAGATGAAATGTTAGTATTAGCCTCCCATCTCAGTTCTGGGCCCTGCAGTCTCAGAGCCCTTCACTCTAAATGTCTCCGGGCTTGGTGGTCATTTAGATTGACTTGTTATGTTTTCATTGCTGAGGTTTTGAACAGGGAGTTCACAGAGAGAGTTTTGAAAGATCTCCTGATATCTTATTCCTTCCCAAAGCCCACCCCTTGTTTGCTCTCTTGAAAATTTTATGGAAGTAGATGAGTTTGTATTCTGACGGCCTTCATGCCCCTTCAACATGAGACAGTAACTGAGCAGTGTAAAGATCTGCCCTAAGGTCCAAGAACCAACAACAACAATGACGACAGCCCTCTTGTTGTCAAGTTGGTTGTCATTCATAGTGATCCTATAGGGCAGAGTAGACCTGCCACATAGGGTTTTTCTAAGGAGTGACTGGTAGATTTGAACTGCCAACCTTTCTGGTTAGCAGCCAAGCCCCTAAACATTATGTAATCAGGTCGCAAAAGCCCAAGAAAGGGGGACTCAACTTCTGTTCTGTATATCCTTGGATAAGTCATTTAATGTATCTATATCTTGCCCCATTGGTAAAATAGGTGTAGTATGAGTTTGTACCTCACAAGGCAATTCTTACTCTTATTTTAAGTAATTTGTCATCTTTAACTTGGGGTGTACCCCATGTGTGGGAAGGCAGCCATTGAAGGGTGTTTGCTAATTATTTACAAAGAGGCCTGTTAGGGATTGAATTGCTTTCCCCTGAGAGATGTGTTGAAATCCTTACCTCATGCTTGTAACCACAACCTTGCTGTCAGTTAACATGAGTCCTAAACCAATCTGAATGATGTCCTTATGAAAGAAAAGAAACGCAGAGAGACAGACAGGCAGGGTGGCCACGGGAAGATGCCTCCACAGGCCAAGAAACGCCTGGAACTACCAGAAACTGGGGGAGACAAGAAGGACTCTTCCTGTAAAAATTTCAGAGGAAGCATGGCCCCATTGAAACTTGAATTTGGACTTCTAGCCTCCAGAACTGTGAGTCAACGAATTTCTGCTGTTTAAAGCAACCCCCCTTCCCGCTGTGAAACTAGTATAAGAACTAATATTGCCAAAAGGGCTGTTTACCTTTCAGGCTTTCTGTTAAGATGTGATGTACATTCTTTCACTTCAGAGCAAGCTTTGGAGCAGGCCTGCCACTACATTCTCTACTTCACAGAAAATGAACCTGGTGCTCAGCTGTCCCACAACTTTCACACCTATTGAGTGGCTTTTAATCTCTGTTTTATTTTGTCTTCAATCTATGGAATCAATGATAATATCTAAAAATATTTGTGAATGCTCAAGATTTAGAATTCATTGCTCTTCTAAGTACATGTCTCAAGTTTGAAATTGTCCGTGGGTCTTAGCTGCCTACACTGTGCAGAATGCCAAGCCTGATGCACGTGAAAGGGAGGAGGTGAAGAACACGTGTTTTGCTGTGTTCAGCATTCCTTGTTTTAGTCTATCACCTAGCTAATAATCTAAAATGAAATGGTAATTTGTGTGAAAGTGTCTTCTAATTCAAATAAGGAGAATGGCAATACACTGTGTCTTCTATACGAACATGGAAGTGGCATTAATTAATCACATTTTCTTTATCTTCTTGCAAGGTAAATGCCTTTAAATTTTTGTTACAAAGAGAGCTAATTCCACTGTGCTTCTATCAAATGTCTTCCTTTTAAATAGGTTTGATTTGATTTTTCTGCTGTGTTACAGACTTACAGTCTTGTCTGCAACATTCCTTTCTGTTTAGCTTTGCAGGATCATCAAATTCTGCAGAAAACCTGTGACATAACAATGTATCACCTTCACTTCCTTTTAGAATCCTTTTGAGGGGCCAGGAAAGCCATGTTTTTCTGCAAGGATGGGAAGCGTCACAGCTATGAGACTGAGTTGTCCTCTCAAAGTGTGGATTTAAAAATGCCAACCATCTGAAAAAGCAATAAATAAAAGAAATAACCAATTGACACTTCTTGTCTTTTAAAGCAACTTCTTTTTTCCTAAAGGCATAAGCTGGTGACAAAATGAATTAATTCAATGTTATATTACTCATTTGCAGTAAAATATCATCTAATCCTAGCAAGTAGCTGAGTAAGCATGTAACTAATATTAATACATTAATTCAAGAAACTTAGTATGACCTACCACCAGTTTGTTGTACACTGGTGGCTTGTGTGTTCCTGTAATGCTGGAAGCTATGCCAGTCCTTCAAATGCCAGCAGGGTCACACATAGTGGACAAGATTCAGTGAGTCTGTGAAACTAAGACAGACTAGGAAGAAAGGCCTGCTAACAGACTTCTGAAAATTAGCCAGTGGAAACCGTATGGATCACAACAGAACACTGTCTAGTTTGTTTGCTTTGGACAGGCCATTAGGAAGGAGTAATTTAGAGGAGGACATCATTTGGTGAAGCAGAGGTACAGGAAGCTCTTTGTCAGATGGGTTGACACAATGGCTGCAACACAAGACTCTAGCATGCTGGCAATCACAAGGATGACACAGGACCCAGCAATGTTTCCTTCTGTTGTAGACCTAAGGTCATCTTGAGTTGGAGTTGACTTGATGGCAGCTTACAACAAAAATAAAACAAGAGTCATAATAATACTCATAACCCATGATGTCATGGATTGAACATGTAAAGTTCATTAATTGTTGGAGAGAGTAATTTTGATTTCAAGATTAAAATTAGAGCTAAAGGGAAAACTTCTGTTTTTTCATGTCACAATTTTTTTCAGAGAATTTTTGATGAGAGAAATCTATTGTCATGGCTGGAATAGTTTTGAACCAAATATAGGAAAAGGAAGACTACTGTTTCTGAATGTTCTGGGTATGAGCACACTGGCCAACACGTGGTGTATGGTGATTTTTAGTGCCTCTTGTACTGTCCCAGCCTCTTTCCTGAGGCCGGGTCTGGAGCTCCCTTTGGCTGCTGTGTGTTTACATCTGGATATGCCTAGGTACCCTACACTCAGCAGTCTTAAACAACGTTTCATGATCTGTTTCGTTAATCCTGTCCAAATGGTCACTTCTTGGTTAATAGTACAGCTATCCTTCCAGTAATTTAAGATAAAAATGCTCAGTAATCTTTCACTTCCCTGGATCTTCCAAACTGATAGAAGCAACCTATCTAATCAAATACCAAGCAATGTTGTTCCTCTCTCATATTGTCTCTAATCTGTCTCTTCCTTTTCTGACTACTCCAGGCCTGACTTGGTCCCTTACTGATCTCTCCTTATATAACTTGAAAATCTTTTAAATCAGTCCTTCTGTATCTATGCCAGAAGTTCTTTTCTTTGTCCACGGCTTCAAAGAATTGGAGGCCCACCCTGTTACTGCTTAGAAAATTCTGTGCATATATACATCCTCCCTACTCCAACCCTGGGAGGAGAATTCATAGCTATTAGGAAGTTCACAGAGAGTTCTTTGCTCCAAAAATGCTAAGAAATGCTCCTTTATTTTATTGCTAGAGTGGTCATAGTGATCTTTCTATAACATACATCAGATCATGCTATGTCTTTGCTTAAAACTGTATAAAACTCAACGCTGCCCATAGGATCAAATTTACTTCTCTCATCCTATATAACTATAAACCAATTTCCATCAAGCTGATCCTGACTCCTGGTGATCCCATGTGTGTCAGAGCAGAACTGTACTCCACAGGATTTTCAATGGTTGTGGTCTTTTGGAAGTAGGCTTCCAGGCCTTTCTTCTGAGGTGCCTCTGTGTGGATGCAAACTGTCAACCTTAAGTTAGTAGCCAAGCACTTAACAGTTTGCACCACCTACGGTGTCCTATGTAACTGTACTACTGATTAATTACTCACTGTCATCATCCTTTTCCCCTTATTAATAGGATATAGATTTTGTTTAGAGATGTAATATACCCAGCAAAGGAAACTAGCCATCTCAGATTCCCTTGTAGCTAAGAATGTCCATGTGATTCAATTTTGGCTCATTAGAAGAAGTGGAAGTTTGGTTGTGACAATGTTTTTTAAAAGGGACAGATTCATGGACTATGCCTTTTTGACTACTTGCTAGTCACCGTTTGCTTTTCCCACTCTTTCCTGCCAAGAATGTGATGTAATATGACCATTTTGCCATTATGATAATAAAAGACAAAACTACACATTAATGGTGTTGGGAGCAAGAGCTTCTCTAGTAGCCTAATACAGCCTCTTCTTTTTTATAGGACTAATTCACTAGTGGCACAGTGGTTAAGAGTTTAGCTTCTAACCAAAAGGTTGGCAGTTCAAATCCACCCAGCCACTCCTGGGAAACCCTGTGGGATCACTACATTGTTGATGTTGTGTCACTATGAGTCAAAATTGACTCAGCAGCAATGAGTTTTCTTGATTCACCTATTACTTATTTAAGTTACTGTGAGCCTAGTGTTTCTAACCGATGCAGTTTACAAAGCTATTAGGTTCTGACCCCAAATACTTTCAACTTGTATCTCTTCTCACTGTCTTTGTTACTTGATACTGTAACTGTGTCAGATTTCTTTTACCAGTTTGTCCTGAACTTAAAAAAAAACAGGACATTTTGCTTTAGTTTCAGAGTTATAGAAAAGTTGGAAATAATTTTCAGAGAGTTCTATATACTCCTTACCCAGTTTCCACTACAATTAATATCTGACACCACCATAGCACATTTGTTACAACTAAGAAACTAACATTGTACATTACTATTAACTTCAGACTTTATTCAGACTTTACCAGTATCTTTGTCATTACTGTCCTTTTTTTGCCCATGAGTCCATTCAGGAGAATGTATTTAGTTATCATCTCTCCTTAGCTTACTCTGGTATGCAACATTTTCTCAAGTCTTTCCTTGTTTTCGATGATGGTGACATTTTTGAGTAGCACATGGGGTATCCTGTAGAATACCTCTCCATTTGGTTTTCTCTGAAGTGTGTCATGGTTAAATTGGAGTAATATGTGTTTGAGGGGAGGGCCACAGAGGCAAAGTGCCATTTTCATCACATATGGGGTACAAGGTGACTTATTATTGATGATGCTAACCTTAATCACCTGAGAAAGGTAAGGTTTGCCAGGTTATTTGCTGTCAAGTTATGCCCTGCCTTCCAAACTCTTGTTTCATATGAAAGTTACTAAGTGTATCCCACACTCAAAGTATATCATATGTGGGGTGCAGGGGGACACACTCTATCTCTATCTCCTGGGGGGAGGAGTATCATCATACATAATTTAGCGTGTTGTTGCTCAAATTGTTTCAGCATTGATGATCAATATCTTTCAGTTTGGTTCCTGTATTCCTTATAAATGCTCCCATCCTTTTGTTTTTTCAGGACTTTCTTATTTCCTGTCCCAAGATCATCTTGTATTTTCTCTGTTGTAGCCCTGGACTAAGCCACATCTTCAAGGAGTGCTATTACACATTGAATTGTGAACTAAGACAGAATTTGGTACCAGGAATGGAGTGCTGCTCTAACAAATACTTAAAATATAGACATAATTTTGGAATTGAGTAATGAGTACAGGCTAGAAGGATATACATATATATTTTTAAATTCTTTCATAATTGGTATTTTATTGGTTGTTTTGAGGATCAGTATGGAGATATTATGAACAATCTGTATGTAATTCTTAACATATGTACCAAGATCTAAAAAAATCATGTGTAAGTTACGATTCTTTTGTAAATTCCAGCTTAAATTTGGAGGCAGATTTTCCTTAAGAGGACATCAAGTACCAATTATCTTTAATTGTTGATAAGCTGTTATATCATACATCCCACTAATTCACAGTTTAATATCACACACACTACACTGTCAGCAGAAACCCTGGTGGAGTAGTGGTTAAGTGCTGTGTGTGCTAACCCAGGGGTCAGTAGTTTGAATTCACCAGGTGCCCCTTGGAAACTCTATGGAACAGTTCTGCTCTTCCTCAGAGTCACCAGGAATTGGAATTGACTTGATGACAGCGAGTTTTTTTTTTTTTTTTTGACACACTCAAGTGTTGAAACATTCACAGTACATGACAAAGCTATCAGGACAACTGGACTACAATAAGCAAAGATGCTACAGAACATACAGTTCTGACGAGGGAGTGGCTTTCTCAGGAAACGATTCTGCTAAAACACAACATGGAAATAGAATTTAAAATGTTCAAGACATAAATGACTGCAACTCCAAAATTCCATTAACTGTGCTTTGTATTATGGGACATAAAAATTGACCCCCCCAACCTATGGAATGTTACTTTGAAAGCCTCCCACAATTGAACACGCCACACTGTTTTCTAGTTGTACCAAAAAATAAACAACCAGCAAATTATTTCACCTCTTAAGAAAAAAGCATCTACACTTAAAAAAATGGGATGAAATGGGATTTCTTTTTTGTTAAAATGTTGTTAGAGCCATTAAAAAAACTTACATTCATACAATAGTTGATAAAAATATTTCTCTGGATTGTACAAGAAAAGAGATACAGGCACAACTGTTAAGACATGACAGGCAAACGGTAATCCGATTCGGCATCTTCCTCTTCGGCGTCATCAGCAGGTGGCCTTTCCCGGTTTTTATGTTTCTCCGTTTTCTGCAGGTACATCCTTAGCTTCTTGGTGAGCCACTTCAGAGTGTTTTCCTTTTCCCTTTCGTTCGCACCTTTTTTTTTTTTTTTTTTTTGTTAAACAAATCTGAAGATCTACCCTTTCCTGCTGCCTTTTTTGGGCTTTTCCACTTTTGCGGGAGCAAGTTTAGCGGACAGCCACCCTGATCTCCTCCTGGCTCCTCCTTCACCGCCCTCTCAGCAGAGCTGATCTTCCTCTTCAGCGTAGAAGGGAAGGGCATATGCCTGGTACCTCCCTGCTGCCACTCCACCAGCCGTTAGAGCTGCTGGGACCCCAGGCTGGTGACCGTGGGAGGACCAGATGGAACCGGATTGGGAGCCAGCCCCCTCCTCCCTGGAAGCTAGAAAATTTTGTTGTTAATCTGCGATGGAGTTGGGTCCCACTCATAGTGACCCTATACACAACAGAACAAACATGCTTCTGAGCCATGCCTGCAATCCTTTTTATGCTTAAGCCCATTGTTGCAGCCACTGTGTCAGTCCAACTTGTTGAGGGTCGTCTTCTTTTTCACCAGCCTTCTACTTTACCAATCATGACGTCCTTCTCCAGGGACTGATCCTTCCTGATCATGTGTCCAAAGTGCGTGAGGTGTATTTGTTTGTTCTTTTGGCGTAGCCAGCCTCTAGGTCAATGAAACAAAACTAAACCAAATCCATAGGGTTTCCAACTGGTGGCTAGTGGATTGGAATTGCTGGCTTTTTTGGCTAGCACTGTAGCCCTTAACCACTGTGGCATCTAGGTTAATAAAAAAACCAAGCCAAACCTCTGCCATTAAGCCTATTCTGACTCACAGCAACTCTATAGACAAAGTAGTACTGTTCCATGGGGTTTCCATGGAGGGCCTAGCAGATCTGAATTGCCAGTCTTTTGGTTAGCAGATGTGGCTCTTAACAACTATGTCACCAGGGTTTCCACCTAGATTAACAGGCACCAGCCACTGGGATTCCTGGTGATCCCGCCTGACAGTTTGTCTGAAGTGTGTAAGAGCAGCCTCACCATCCTTGCTTCCAAGGAGCACTATGGTTCTACCTCTTCCAGAACAGATCTGTTTGTTCTTTTGGCAGTCCGTAGTACATTTAGTATTCTTCTCCCAGACCACAATTCAAAGGCATCAATTCTTTCCTCTGTCTTCCTTATTCATTGTCCAGTTTTCATATGCGTATAATGTGATTGAAAATACCATGGCTTGGATCAGGTGCACCTAAGTCTTCAGGGGACATCTGTACTTTTCAACATTTTAAAGAGGTCTTTTGTAGCAAATTTTCTCAGTGCAATATATCTTTTGATTTCTTGACGGCTGCTTCCATAGGCACTGGTTGTGGAACCAAGTAAAATGAAGTCCTTAGTTCTTTCTCTGTTTATTGTGATGTTGCTTACTGGTCCGGCTGTGAGGATTTTTGCTTTCTTGATGCTGAGGTGCAGTCCATACTGAAGGCTCTGGTGTTTGATCTTCACTGGTGTTTAAAATCTTCTTTACTTTTAGCAGGCAGGAAGACTTTTAAGGTGTCTGCAGGAAATCCTGGAGGTGTTGTGGTTAAGTTCTATGACTACTAACCAATAGTTTGGCAGTTCAAATCTATCAGGAGTTCCTTGGAAACTCCCTGAGGCAGTTATACTCTGTCTTAGAAAGTTGCTATGAGTCAGTATTGACTCGAAAGCAACAGGCTTGGTTTGGTTTTTATAGGGTTGTTGGAAACCCTGGTAGTGTAGTGATTGTTACAGCTGCTAACCAAGAGATCAGCAGTTCAAATCCAACAGATGCTCTTCGGAAACCATATGGGGTGGTTCTACTCTCTCCAGTAGAGTTGCTATGAGTCCAAATCGACTCTATGGCAATGGGTTTATGTTTTTGGTATAGGATTGCTATGAGTTGAAATTGATTCCATGGCAGAGTACACCCCCTCCCCTGCCCCTTGGTTTAACAGTAAAAGGAAACCTTGGTGGCATAGTGGTTAAGAGTTCAACTGCTAACCAAAAGTTTGACAGTTTGAATCTACCAATTGCTCCTTGGAAATTCTATGTGGCAATTAGATTCTGTCCTGTAGGGTTGCTGTAGGTTGGAATCAACTTGACAGCAATTTTTTTTTTTTTAAATAGCAGAAACCTGGTAGAATTCTGGAAATCGAGGGCAACTGCGGTGAGGGTAGCGGGAGGCGGCGCGGAGACTGGTCAGGGGCGCTGGAGGCGGAGCCGGGACCGTGTTTAGAGGTACGGGAGGCGGCGCGGCAACCGTGGTACGTGCGCTGCAGGAGGGTCGGGACTGCGACCAGAGGTGCAGGAGGCGGCGGGAGGCAGCGCCGGGCCGCGGAGAGGGGCTCCCTCGGAGTCCGCGTGCCATCCTGGGGTTCACCCTTTCTCTGGGATTTTTTTAAGAATGTATATGAAGTTCATTCTTTGTGTTATCAGATTTTAGGGGTTTCGGCAAATGTATAGCATAATACTCATCACTCCAGGATATACAGAATAATTCGGCCACCCTCCTATTGCTTTCCTTGTCCCATTTGCACATCTTTTTTGTTTTCACAATTTTGTTTTACCTGAAACATACTTATGTTCTTCCCACTAAGGATGGTTCAAATGTCTTCTTTTCTGTGAATTTTATTCTTTGCATTTTTCACCTCACAATCCTATAGCACACACATTACTACTCAAAAGCAATCATTTCTTAAAGTTCCCATAGTACTTTGCTGTTATTTCTATAATAGAAGTTCAGTTTTTTGGTGAAATGATCATTTTCGTTTTCTGTCTTTCCAGTCTTAATAGGCTCCTTGGGACCGGCGACTATACTTAATTATCTTATTTCTCAAGAGCCTGGCTTACCTTGAGTACTTATGAAATGTTTATGATTTTCTGAATTGGATGTTATAGTGAATATTTATGTTAACCAGCTAAACAGACTGAACAGGTATTTACTGAACACCAGGTTTTTCTTGGTTCAATAGGTACTGGCTGTTTAGAATACAAAGTATGTGTCCTGTTTTACACTTTCTATAGAATTTTTAAAGTCATTAATGGGCCCTGGTGGCACAGAAGTTAAGCTTTTGGCTGCTAACCAAAAATTTGGCGGTTCAAATCTGCCAGCTGCTGCTTGGAAACACTATAAAGGCACTTCTGCTCTCTCTTGTAGGGTCTCTATGAGTCAGAATCGACTCAGTGGCAACAGGTTTTTTTGGTTAATGTCATTAAAAAAGTAGTTAATGTTTCATGTTAATATGTGTTTGTGGTAAGGATATTAGGGCTAGGATTGGGGAGAGGCTCTAGTCTGGCATTTTGGGCAGGCAAAATTTCAGAGATCTAGTATGTAGCTTAGTGTAAGTATCAGGAAAAGTAACATCCTTGTGATAAAGACTAGTTTATGGGTTCATGTTTTGATAAGTGACCAAAAAAAGCAAGGATACAAAATCAAAAATAAGCAAGTAAGCATACAAACAAACAAACACACACACAAACAAACAAACAGAAAAACCAAAGATAGTTAGCTCATCTAGTGTCTCTTCTTAAAAGGGAAAGGATGGACACAGGGGCTCTGTGGCTAACCTGACCAGGACTACTTGTTCTGGCAAAGAGTATGTGTCACCAAAGAGTGGCTGTATGATCAAGGGTGAATTCCAGTCTTGACATCAAGGAAGTGTGATATTTGAGGGACTGATCTCTTAAGCTGCTTCAAATCAGAGTTTGGGGTTCTCTTGTTACTCTCCATAGGCAGGCGAAGTCAGATGGTTAGGATAATACAGCTTATGAACATGGTGAGGTGTGGGTCTGGGACTGGATTGCTCAGGAGGTCCTTGCAGTGACACTAACTGCATGGTGGCTGCATTGCCTTCAGGGGAGGAATGTCCCTAGCTCTGGGGTATATAGCCCAGAATGACCCACCTGCTGAATGCCTTATGCAGGGGGGTTAGACGTTCATGAGGGTTGTGGTAGTGAATGAAGGTGCTTCTGTTTTTTTGGGGGGGGTGTCTAAAGGTAAAAGTTATTGATACCCAAATGGTCTGTTGCTGCAAATAACCACGTTGTCAAAATCCAGCTCTATGCTGACAGGCCTAATTCTGACTGAATGCAATCGACAAATCAATAAGCTGTTACAATCAGAAATCCCATCCCCAGATCAGAGCACCACTGTAGTTTAACATGACTTAACACAGCTCTGTCTTCTGGGGTCGCTATGAGTCAGACCCGACAAGATGGTGGTTCTTTTTTTTTTTTTTTTTTTAATATTACCTTCTATCCATGTTCTGTCAGTAGGAAGAAAACACAAATAGCTTTGAGATGGTAACATCCTGGGTTATGTAGTCCTAACTCCTTTGAAGGTGATTTTTGGAGTCAAAAATTCAAAGTTGGAAAACCTGCTTTGAGGCCCCTCAGCCTTTCTTTCTTTTGGCCTGTTCCTTACCCTTCTCTGCTTCTCACCAGGACTTTAGTGCCCACAAGACTTTCCTTGGTCAGGAGAACAGCCATTCCTAGGCAAGAATTGGCTGCTGGTGACAATAGCACATTCCTTTGGGCATCTGAATTTTAACCAGAAACTCTAGAAAACCTGAAAGTCATGGAGGCTCAGGGGAAAGTGCTAGTGTATGCTGGGTGGAGAAACGTTGAGGGGCAGAGAGGAGGTGTATTCAAATTGCAATTCTTCTGTCTATAACTTTGTAACCTTAGGTGAGTTTTCAGCTTCTCCAAGGTTCAGTTCCTTTATCATCATACGAAAGGAGAACCAACGTTTTGGAAGTGTTTACATAATTTTCTCACTTGGTCCTCATAACAATTCTATGTTGTATACCTTGTTGTTAGTCACCACTGAATTGATTCTGACTTACAGCACAGGTTACAACTATGCTCCATAGAGTCTTCAAGGCCATTACCTTTCAGAAGCAAATTGCCACACCTGTCTTCCAAGGTGCCTCTGAGGGTGTTTGAGCCACTAACCTTTTGGATAGTACTCCAGAGCTTAACCATTTGCACCACTCAGGAGTGCCTATTATAAACATTATTATCTCCATTTTCCAGAAGAGGAAACTGAGGCTCAGATTGGATACAGAGAGCACTCAAGAACATGAAACTAGTTGTGAATGAGAGAGTTGAGATTCAAACCATATGAAAAAAAGAAATTTCTTCTACCAGGCAGACAACAATGCTTTCGTGACAACTCTTGGGTTTCCTCAATTGTTACCAGGAACACTCCCCACCCTCATCTTTGGAAATTTGGAGTGAGGGCTTAGACAGACAGACTTGAGGCAGATGAACTTCTGAGTTGCTGTTAGCCATATTTTGGCCAGATGGGCTGGAAAACTAGAGAAAATACCTGAAAATGAAGAAAACAAAATAGAAGTGAAATAAGAGATGGGGGAAAGTCTTTGTGATGATCAGTTTCTGATTTCATTTTCTTCTGATGATCATTATGTTCCACTCACGTGAGTTCTGTGAGATATAACTCTGTGAAGCTAGGTTTCCACTACTCGTTTGTCAATTTGTCATACTGTGGTGACATTATGGATTGAATTGTGTCCCCCTGCCAAATGTGTAGTAACTAGCCTAGGCCTTAATTTCCAGTATGGTGTGATTGTCCAGCATTTTGGGACTTGTTGTGATTTTCCTATGTGTTGTGCCTGCCTCTGTGATGTTAATGGAGCACTGGTATATGAGGTCAGGCTGCTAACCAAAAGATCGGCAGTTTGATACGCCACCGACTTCTTGTAAACCTTACAGGGCAGTTCTACTCTGTTCTTTAGGGTTGCTATGAGTTGGAATTGACTTGACTGAAATGGGTATGATGTTGATGAGGTAGTATTAGAGACAGTTATGTTAATAGGCAGGATTCACTCTATAGGTTTAGGTTGTGTGCCACGTCAACTTCCGTAGAAATATAAAAGAGAATTGAGCAGAAAGGACAAGGACCGCCTACTACCACAATTGAAGGATCAGGAGAGGAGTCTTTGGACTCAGGGTCCATGAGCTGAGAAGCTCCCAGACTAGGGGAAGATTGATGACAAAAACCTTTCCCAGAGCTGACACAGACAGAAAGCTTTCCTCCAGAGCTGGTACTCTGAATTCAGGCTTCTAGCCCCCTAAGCCATGAGACAATAGGCTTCTGTTTGTATAAGTCATTCATTTGTGGGATTTTTCTTACAGCAGGACTAGATAGCTAAGACAAGTGCCTTGTGTGTTGCTGTGAGGCTGGGTAGCCATGCCACTGATGATTCACATGCCAGCAGGGTCACCCACGGTGCACAGGTTTCAGCAGAGCTTCCCATTCTAAGACAGACTAGAAAAAAGGACCTGGAAGCCTACCTCTGAAAAAATAGCCAATGAAACCCTTTTGAATAGCAGTGGAACACTGATATAGTGCCAAAAGATGAGCCCCTGAGGCTAGAAGTCACTCAGAATAAGAGCTACCTGCTTGTAGTAGAGCCTACGTTAATGATGTGAATAGAGCCAAGAGTTCGGCACTGCAAATGCCTTTTTCTCAACAATATAAATGGTGACTATACACATGGACCTCTCCAGGTGCGACACTGAGGAATCTGATCAATTCATCTGAGGAAAGAGATAATGGAGAAGCTCCATATCATCAGTCAGACAAGGCCAGGGGTTGACTGTGGAACAGACCACCAATTATTCATATTGAAGTTCAAATTGAAACTAAGAAAAATTAAAACAAGCCCACACGAGACAAAGTAAGACCTTGAGTATATCCCATCTGAATTTAGAGACCATCTTAAGAACAGGTTTGATGCGTTGAATGTTAATGATGGAAGAACAGGTGAGTTGTGGGCTGACGTCAAGGACATCATAAAGAAAGAAAGTAAAAGACAGGAAAGAAAGAAAAGACCGAAACTGATATTAGAAGAGACTCCAAAACTTGCCTTTAAATGTAGAGCAGCTAACGTGAGTGGAAAAAAAGCAAAAGGAAAAAATGATGACGTAAAAGAGCTGAACAGAAAATTTCAAAGAGTAGCTGAGAAGACAAAAGTATGATAATGTAATGTGTAAAGACCTGGTATTAGGAAACCAAAAAGGAAGAACACATTTGGCATTTCTCAAGCTGAAAGAACTGAAGAGAAAACTTGAGTCTTGAATTGCAATATTGGAGGAGTCCATAGGCAAAATACTGACGGACTTGGGGAACATCAAAAGAAACTGGAAGGAATATACATAGTCACTGTACCAAAAAGAACTGGTCAACATTCAATCATTTCAAGAAGTAACACATTACCAAATGTGCTAAGAGAAGAAGTCCTAGCTGCACTGAAGGCACTGGCATAAAACAAGGCTCCAAGAATTAATAGAATACCAACTGAGATGTTTCAACAAATGAATGCAGTGCTGGAAGTGCTCATTTTTCCATGCCAAGAAATTTGGAAGACAGCTACTTGGTCGATTGACTTGAAGAAATCCATATTTGTGCTTTTACCAAGAAAGGTTATCCAACAAAATACAAAAATTACTGAACAACATCACTAACATCACACACAAGTAAAAGTTTCCTCAAAATAACTAAAAAATTGTTGCAGCAGTATATCCACAGGGAACTTGTTCAGAAACGGGATTCAGAAGAGGATGTGGAATAAGGGATATCATTGCTGATGTCAGATGGATCCGTAGTGTTATGGATTGAATTGTGTTTCCCCCAAAAAGAAGTGTAACAATTTGGCTGGGCTGTGGTTCCCAGTATTGTGTGATTGTCCTTTTATTTTGTGATTTTCCTATGCTGTAAATCCTGATCTCTGCCTGACGTTAATAGAGTGGATTATGTTAAAGAAGATTAGGGTGGGACAGTAACACCCTGTCTAAGGTCACCTCCCTGCTCCGGTGTAAAGGTAGTTTCCTTGGAGTGTGGCTTACGCTATCTTTTATCCTACAGAGAGGAAAGGAAAGGGAAATGAGCAGAGAGCTGGGAGTCTTTACCATCAAGAAAGCAGTCCCAGGAGCAGACCATGTCCTTTGGACCTGAAGTTCCTGCACTGAGATGCTCTCAGACCAAGTAAAGACTAATGCAGCATAAGACCATTCCTCCGGGCTGACAGAAAGAGTGCATTGTCTGGAGCTGGCACCCTGAATTCAGATTTCCTACCTTATAGACTATGTAAGGATGGGTTTTTCTTTGCTAAAGCCATCCACTTGTGTTACATCTGTTAGAACAGTACCAGATGACTAGAACATGAATGAAAATAGACAATACCAGAAAGATGTTTGCTTGTGTTTCATTGACTATGAAACGGCATTTGACCCTGTGGATCATGATGCAATATTAATAACACTACAAGAATGGAAATTCCAAACTACTTAACTGTGCTCATGAGGAACCTGTACACAGACCAATAGGCAGTCACTTGAAGAGAGCAAGGGAGTACTGGATCTGTTGGGATTATACCATTTCACCATACTTATTTGATCAGTATGCTGAGCAAATAATCCAGGAAACTGGTATATATGAAGAAGATGGCACCAGGATTGGAGGGAGACTCATTAATAACCTATGATAAGCAGATGACAAATCTTGCCTGCTGAAAGCAAAGAGAACTTGAAGCAGTTAGTGATGAAGATCAAAGACTTGAAGATCAAAGCTTTTATTATTGATTACCCTTCGTTCTAAAGAAAAGTCCTCACAACTGGATTTTATATTATGAGGAACCTCATGATAAATGGAGAAAATTGAAGTTGTCAAGGATTTCATTTTACTAAGATCCACAATCAATGTCCATGAAAGTGGCAGTCAGGAAATCAAATGACATATTAAACTGAGCAAATCTGCTGCAAAAGACCTCTTTGAAGTCGTTTTTGCCCTTTTTTAAAAAAGCAAAGATGTCACTTTCAGGACTGAAGTGCACTTGACCCAGGCCATGGTATTTTCAATCACTTCGAAAGCATGTGAAAACTGAACTGTAAGTAAGGAGGACCAAAGAGCTGACAGCTTTGAATTATCGTGTTGGTGAAGAACATTCAATGTACTCTGGGCTGCCAAAAAAAGAAACGAATCTGTTTTGGAAGAAGTACAGCCAGAACGGTCCTTAATACTAAGGATGGTGGGACTTAGCTTCACGTACTTTGGACAGGCAGTACTAGTTACTGGAGACAGATACCATTTTTAGTAAAGTCAAAGGTCAGCAAAAAAGACAAGAAGACTCTCAAGGGGATGGATTGGTGCAGTGGCTGCAATGATAGACTCAAGTGTAGCAATGTTTCGTTCTGTTACACTTAGGATTGCTGTGAGTCAGGGCTGCCTTGATGGCACCTTACAACAATAAGCTAAGTCTGGTTGATTAGTATTTAATTGCAGCCCAAGCTTTCTTAATATCTACATGTTCTTCACATTGCTGTTGTAAGGATAAAAGTTATATGTTGGTTGCAAATACTTTTTGCAAACTGTGAAGCACCATTGCAGTATTGATTATTGTATTATTATTCTAGGGCTATGATAACTAATTGCCATATACTGGTGGTTTAAAAACAACAGAAATTCTCTCATGGTTCTGAAGGTCAAAAGTCAAAAATGTCAGCAAAGTTGGTTCCTTCTGGAGGTGTTGAGGTAGAATCTCGATGCTTCTCTCTTAGCTTCCTGTGGTTGACAGAATCCCTGTTATACCTTGACTTGTATTACTGTGATGTCTGCCTCCATCTTCACACGACCTGTATGTCTTCTCCTTTTCTGACTCTTATAAGTATACTTTTTGTTGGATTTAAGATCCATTTCTTTCAAGATCCTTAACTTAATTGCATCCACAAGGTCCTTTATTTGAAATAGGCTCCGATTTGGAGATTCTGGATGGACATACTGTTCATTCTTTGGGGATGGGAAAGTTGCTGTGCAGTGGATTACTTAATATGCTCCTTCTAGCCATGTTTTCTGTAGCTCTCATCTAATGAATGGGTGTGACTATGCAAATGAGGTGCTTGTGGCCCACGAAGGGGATTGAATAGCTTTCTAATAATGTAAATAAGGTGCATGAAACACTTGTGGAGATGGGGCCATTTAAATAAAGTTCACAGAACCCTAACAAGGGGATTGGTCAGTTGTGCCATCCTGCTAGGCTTCAAAAAGAGCCAATTCCAGAACAGAGTGGGGAACTCATGACTATCAAGAGGGAAGAGCCAGCATTAGAGCGTATCCTTTGTACCTGGGATCCCTTACCGAGAACCTCCTAGATCCAGGTGACAGAGAGAACTGTAACAGGGAGGGCAGTGAGAGATAGTGGTGTGACATTGACAGGAATGAGATCAGCGAAAGAGAGCCACAGTGGGGGCTTCCTCACCCCGGGAGCAAGAAAGCTGAGCACCTTCTGGCCAAGGCTTCCTGGTGGGATGGGGTGACTCCAAGCACTTATTGCCAAAGCTAAAAGAACTTTGTTACATTTGCCTGAGCAGGACAGAGACTGGCTCAAGGGGCTAAAGAGGTCTTCTCGTGGGAACTGCTCAGAAGAGACTATCCTGATCAAAGAAGTGTATCCTGAGAGTTTCTGACCATGAACTGTAACCTGTTATTTTCCTAATAAACCCTGCAACTGTGAATAGTGTCTGCGAGTTCTGTGTGTCCATTGCAGCAAATTACTGAACACAACATTGAATTAGAGAATGCTGTGGGAGGGACTATTGACATTAGAATTGTGTAAAAATGTAAGTGAACTGATCGCCATCTCCTAGAATCATCTTTGGGCTGTTGATGCAGGTAATGAGTCTCTCTCCTACCCTTCGGTGAAGTTAGATGAAGAGGTCAGATGTTTCTGCCATGCCATTTTTACAGGTGTCACTACTCAACACACTCAACCTGCTGATCCTTAACCTTGATGTCTCTTTGGAGCCTGTGTTTTTTTGGCCCAAGATTCTTTAATTTTGGCTTCTTTTATTCCAATAGTTTTATTCTCCTTCAAATTCCCACGAGAGGAAAAGCAACCAGTACTACCAACTCCCTTCTAGGTACCAGGTACTTTGCATATATTATTTCTTTCAAGCATCACAACCAGTTTTAGAGCAGAGGAGTTTTATGATCCTGTTTTACGGATGAACTAAATGAAATAAGAGGCATGGAGTGATTTGAGGTCGAGTGGGGCTGGGATTTCATTCCCCGCCAATCTGTTTCCAAAGCCTTTATTCCTCATCACTCCATGTGTTTCTTCCTTGCTTTCCTCTTCTTCCTTCAGAAGGCTCTGTTTCCATGAGAGAGTGCCTCCCCCCACGTGAAGTGGGAGCATTATGTCTTGTTCAGCCTTCTCTGTCCGTAGCAGGGGATGTTTTAGCAATTACTTTACACTCTGTTTAATCCCATGGGAATCATTACTGTTGGAGGCTAACAATAAAACAGGCTCATTGGAATTTCCTGAAGGTAAAGCTCTCCTCTAAACAGTTTCAGTGTGCTAACCCGTAATGGCAGAGGCTGTTCTTCTCCATGACAACTTTGATTGGCAGGGAAATCCAGACTGCAGGCAGGAGCCAATAGTCTCTTCTTTTGTCCTAGGTTTGGGCCACGTTCCAGGCACCGTTCCAGCATGATTAAGGCCCTTGATAATCACCTTACCCCAACCTTCCAGCCCATCCCCTTGCTTTCTGCGTAAGTGTCCTGAGTGGCCACCCTAACCACCCTAAGGGCCTCCTCCTTGAGGCCAGAGAGGTGGAATGAAGTCCCTGCCCTCTAGGGGTTCACTAACTAGTTAGACACAAAGACAAACTGATACAACAGTGAAGATGTGCAGTAGAGGAGGGACTGGTTACTTTTCTTCAGGGCATGTAAGAGTCTCCAGGAAAGGAGGTCTCTGCGTTTTGAAGTTTGAAAAATGAATAGCAGTTATCCAAGCAGTGTGGGAAGGGATCTGAGCAGATAGATCAGAATGTACAAAGGCACTAAGTAGCATTGCTTGTGTAATAGTCAGATGCTGGTAACAAAACCACCAAAAACCCACTAATGTCAAGTTGGACCTGATTCATAGTGAAACTATAGGGCAGAGTAGAACTACCCTATAGGCTTTCCAAAGCTGTAAACCTTTATGGACACAGACTGCCACATCTTCCTCCCATGGAGGGGCTGGTAGGTTCAAACTACTGACGTTCTGGCTATTAACCAAGTGCTTTAACCACTGCACCACTGGAGCTTGTTACTCCTAAAAAATTACCCTCAAAACTCAGTGACTTTGGCAGAGCTAGTCTGGGCTCAGCTGGAGGCCAGCTTCTGTTCCATGTGTCTCCTTCTCAAACCAAACCCAAACTAGATGAAACCAAACCCATTGCCATAGAGTTAATTCTGGCTTATAACAATACCATCTAATTTCTAAGGCTGTAATCTGTAGGGAGGCAGATTGCCCCATCTTTCTCCTGTGGAGTGGCTAGTCGGTTTGAACTACTAAACTGCCAGAATTTCTTCTCCTGGTACCAGACCTCTAGTATGTTTTTGTCATGGCATCAGAAAAGGTCTAAGAGAATGACGAGAAACATGTACAGTGTCACTTTGGCCACACTGTACCGGCCAAAGCAAGTTACATGGTTGAGCCCAGGGCATGAGACAAAATTAAAAGACTTAGGGTGTTGTTATTGATTGAATACTGTCCCTACAAAATACGTTGAAATCTTAACGCTTGTACCTATAACTTTGACCCTATTTGGAAATAGGGAAATTTCTTTTGTTATGTTAATGAAGCCATATCAGTTGGATGGATCCTAAACCTAATTACTTCTGAGTTATAAAAATTGCAGAATAGACACAGAGACACACACATGGGAGGAGAAAGACAGATGACAGAGACAGATGCCTCTAAAAGCTCAAGAATGCCAAGGATGGCTGGTGACCACCAGAAGGTGAAACAGGCAAGGAAGGACCTCCCCCTAGAGCCATGCTCTAAATTCAAACTTCTAGCCTCTTCAGCTGTGAGAAAATAAGTTTCTGTTCTTTAAAGTCACTCACTTGCTGTATTTCTATTACAGCAGCACTGGACAATAAAAATAGATACGGATACAGGGTAGGTGAAATTTGGTACCACTAAGGCAGTTTACCAAGGAGGAATCAATAGTGGGACTATTGACATTTGTTACAGTTGTTAGGTACCACTGAGTTGGTTCTGACTCACAGTGACCCACGAACAATAGAACAAAACACTGCTCAGTCTTGTGTCACGTCCACAATCACTTTGTGCTTAAGCTCATTGTTGCAGCCACTGTGTCAGTCCATCTCATCGAGGGTCTTCCTCTTTTTCACTGACCCTCCATTTACTGAGCCTGTCCTTCTCCAAGGGCCAATCCTTCCTGACAACACATCCAAAGTACATAAGTCACAGTCTTGCCATCTTTGCATCCAAGGAACACTCTGGTTGTACTTCTTGCAGAACAGATCTGTTTGTTCTTTTGGCAATCCATGGTACATTCAACATTCTTCTCCAACACCACAATTCAAAGGCATTGATTCTTCTTCTATCTTCTTTGTTCATTGTCCAACTTTTGCATGCATATGATTTGATTGAAGATACCGTGGCTTGAGTCAGGTGCATCTTAGTCTTCATGGTGGCATCCTTACTTTTGAACATTTTTAAAGAGGTCCTTTGTGGCAGATTTTCCCAGTCTTTTGATTTCTTGACTGCCACTTCCATGGGCATTGATTGTGCACCCAAGTAAAATGAAATTCTTGACAAGCTCAATCCTTTTTCAGTTTATGACAATGTTGCTTACTGGTTCAGTTGTAAGGATTTTTGTTTTCATGATGTTGAGGGACAATCCTTAGTGAAGGCTGTGGTCCTTGATCTTCATCAGTAAGTGTCTCGAATCTTCTTCAATTCCAGCAAGTAAGGTGGTGTCATCCACATAACGCAGGTTGTTAATGAGTCGTCCTCCAATCCTGATGCCTCATTCTTCTTCACGTAATCCAGCTTCTCAGATTATTGGCTCAGCATACTGATTAAAAAGGTATGGTGAAAGTACACAACCCTGACGCACACCTTTCCTGACTTTAAACCATGCAGTGTCCCCTTTTCTGTTTGTATAACTGCCTCTTGATCCATATACAGTTTCCTTAAGAGCACAATTAGGTGTTCTGAATTCCCATTCTCTGTAACGTTAGTCATAATTTAGTATGATCCACACAGATGAATGCTTTTGTGTAGTCAACGAAACACAAGTAAACATCTTTCTAGTATTCTTTGCTTTCAGCCAAGATCCATCGACATCAGCAACGGTATCTCTGGTTCCACATCCTCTTCTGAATCCAGCTTGAATTTCTGGCAGTTCCTTGTCAATATACTGTTGTACTCACTTTTGAATGATCTTGAGCAAAATTTTACTTATGTGTGATGTCAGTGATATTGTTTGGTAATTTCCACATTCAATCGGATCGCTTTTCTTTGGCATGGGCATAAATATGGATCTCTTCCAGTCAGTTGGCCAGGCAGCTGTCCTCCAAATTTCTTGGCACAGACAAGAGAGTATTTTCAGCACTGCATCTGTTTGTTGAAAGATCTTAGTTGATATTCCATCAATTCCTGGAGCCTTGTTTTTTCCAATGCCTTTGGTACAGCTTCCAATTTTTCCTTCAGTACTATTGGTTCCTGACCATATATATGCTATCTCTTCAAGTGGCTGGACACGGACCTGTTCTTTCCGGTATAGTGACTGTATTCCTTCCATCTTCTTTTGATGCTTCCTGAGTTGTTTAATAGTTTCTCTGTAGAATCCCTCACTATTGCACTCAAGGATTGAACTCTTTCTTCAGTTCTTTCAGCTTGAGAAATGCAGAACATGTTCTTGCCTTCTGGTTTTCCATTTCCAGCTCTTGCACATGTCATTATAATACTTTCTTTTGTCTTCTTGACCTGCTCTTTGAAATCATCTGTTTAGGTCTTTTACTTTGCCATTCCTTCCTTTTGCTTTAGCTGTTCGACACTTAAGAGCAAGTTTGAGTCTCTTCTGACATCCAATTTGGTCTTTTCTTTCTTTCCTGTCTTTTTGATGACCTCTTCCTCTCTTCATGGGTGATGTCTTTGATGTCATTCCACAATTTGTCTGGTCTTCGGTCATTAGTGATCAACACATCCGATCTGTTCTTGAGATGGTCTTTAAACTTGGAGGAATATACTCAAGGTCATAATTTGGCTCTTGTGGACTTGTTCTAATCTTCTTCAGTTTCAGTTTGAATTTGCCTATGAGCAATTGATGCCCTGTGCCACAGTCAGCACCTGGTCTTTTTCTGACTGCTGATATGAACCTTTTCCATCATCTTTTTCCACAGATGTAGTCAATTTGGTTCCTGTGTATTCCATCTGGTGAGGTCCATGTGAACAGTTGCTGTTTGTGTTGGTTAGAAAAGGTATTTGCAATGAAAAAATTGTTAGTCTTGCAAAATTCTATCGTGCAATCTCTGGCATTATTTCTAATCACCAAGGCTGTATTTTCCAACTACCGGTTCTTTTCCTTTGTTTCAAACTTTGGCATTCCATCACCAGTAGTTATCATTGCATCCTGGTTGCATGTTCAATCAATTTAGACTGTAGAAGCTGGTAAAAATCCTCAGCCTCTTCATCTTTGGCCTTAGTGTTCGATGTATACATTTGAATAATAGTTGCATTAACTGACCTTCCTTGTAGGTGTATGGATGTTATCCTATCACTGACAGCACTGTACTTCAGGACAGATCTCGACATGTTCTTTTTGATGGTGAGTGCAACACCATTCCTCTTCAAGTTTTCATTCCCAGCATAGTAAATTATATGATTGTCAGATTCAAAATGGCCCAAGTTGGTCCATTTCAACTCACTGATGCCTAGGATGTCAATGTTTATGCATTCCATTTAATTTTTGACGGTTTCCAGTTTTTCTAGATTCATACTTTGTACATTCTATGTCCCAGTTATTAGTGGATGTTTGCACCTGTTTCTTCTCATTTTGAGTCATCCCACATCAGTGAACGAAGATGCTGGAGGCCTTTCTTCATCCTCATCATTAAGGTTGACTCCACTTTGAGGAGGCAGCTCTTCCGCAGTCATCTTCTGAGTGCCTTCCGACCTGGGGGCTCACTTTCCGGCACCATACCTGACAATGTTCAGCTATTCATAAGGTTTTCCCTGGCTAATTCCTTTCAGAAGTGGACAGCTGGGTCCGTTTTCCTGGTCATAGTCTGGAAACTCAGCTGAAACTTGTTTATCATGGTTGACCCCGCTGGTACCTGGCTAATTCCTTTCAGAGGTAGACTGCCAGATCCTTCTTCCTAGTCTGTCTTAGTCTGGAAACTCAGCTGAAATTTGTCTACCATAGTTGACCTGCTGATACCTAAATACCCGTGGCATAGCTTCCTGCATTTCAGAAACAAGCAAGCTTCCACTGACAGACAAGTGGGGGCTGCTCACTTGACATTTAGGCCTGGATAATTCTTTCTGGTTGGGAGACCCTTCCATGTATTATAGGATGTTTGGCAGGACCCATGGCCTCTAACCACTAGATGCTTGAAGAAACTCCAGTTGTGACAATCAAAAATGTTTTCAGGCTTTTTGAATATTTCCTGAAGTGCAGAATTACTCTCACTTAAGAACCACTGTACCAAGATACATTTAGGTAATTCAAAATAATCCAAAATTGTCCCAGTGTAAGGTGCATAATTAAAAATGTGGGAAGGGGAGGGGAAGAAAGAGGAGCAGAAATACCAAAAAACAAAAAACCAAAGTAAAGCAAAAAAAAAATGCAGCTACATGGATAGATAAACAAACAAAAGCAGTTACTGTCAAACCAATTCATACTTAAGGCAACCCCATATGTGTCAGAGTGGGACTGTGTTCCATAGGATTTTCAATAGTTGATTTTTCAAAAGTAGCTTACCAAGGCTTTCATCCTCTGAAGGGACTTAAACATCCTTTCTTTCAACTAACAGATGAATATGTTAGCCGTTGCACCACCCACAAGCTTCACTTAGGAAGGTAAGGGCTATATTTTGGTCAACTTCATGTGCCAAAACTGTGAGTTTAGATTTTATACTTTAAGTGACAGCCAGCTACTTCAGGGGGTCAGACTGGGATTTTGGAATGTTAAACCTGGTGTGTGGTCATCCACAGCAACTGATCTATTGTTCCTAATGCCAATCTATAACCAACTTTAGCACTGGGGCTTTCTGGGTACAAATGTGTCAGTAGTGGCAATTCTCTTAGCCTCAGTCAGTATGAGGAGTGATGTCACTCACACAGGCCCATATCTCTGTGCATTGCATGTTGCAAAGAACACTGGCTTACTTCCACAACTGTAGAAAGATTAATGATAGTCTTTTTCTGAAACGTTCTGCTCCTGGGCCTCAAGGAACATGTTGTTCCAATAATTCCTTTGATTTTTTTCTCATCAGGGAATGATGCAGCTGAGTAATAGAACTCATGTAAACACTTCCTTTCCTTTCATAGAGCACACACCCTCCTGAATTATACACTGCAATTTAGAAATTATACTTACATGCGGAATAATAGATTTGGTCTACTTATTAGAGAGGCTGACACCAGTCCTTCAGTTGTTGAAGATTCCTGGGAATTTCTATTATAGTGTAAATTAGCTAGTATTTTTTCCAAGTTTATTACTGGTATTTTTCTGTCCATTATTTGTTTATAGGGTATTAAATTTACACCCAGATTCATTGCTTTACGAGAAAAATGTCTTCCAGTTAACTTGGCATTGATCGTAATTTCTTAGAAATAAGTTTGTTCAAGCTGAGTTGATGGTTATGGTTTATAGCACAAATACTCAGAAAGTGTCTTCTACTGAAATTTTGCTGAAGGGACCAGAATCCTGTGAGACTGGGGTACTTCCTTAATGGTAGCTTTTGACAGCAGAGACAACTGGCTTCATTTTGTGATGGGGGAAGCATAATGTCTTATGGGGCTCTTCTTGCTGTTGTATTAGGTGATTAATAATTGAGGAATGAAATTTGGGTGGTATGTGGCATATCTAAACCTCCTAGGCAGTGCTTCCCAAACTTGCTGGATCCTAAGAATTACATGATATGCTGGTTAAATGTTTTGTTCCCAGGGCCCCACCCTAAGACAGATATCTGGGAATTTGTATGTTTAACAAATACTTCAGGTATCTTTTATGACTGGGCAAGTAGGGAAGGACTAGGCTAGGTCACTTGTTCTCAGTTTTGGCTTTTCCTCCTAATCACCAACAAAACTTTTTAAAATCCAGACTCAGATTCCACCTAAAGTCTGTGGGATCAGGGCCTTGAAATACGCATGTTTTAAAACTCTGTAGGTGAGTCCTTACGTAGCGTTGATGATTCGTGGTAGAATTCTCACCTTCCATGTAGGAGACTGCGGTTCTGTTGCTGGTTGGTGCACTTCATGTACATCTACCGCTGATCAGTCAGTGGCGTTCTGATGCTGAATAGGTCTCAGCAGAACTTCCAGGCTCAGAAGAACAAGAAAGAAAGGCCTGGTGATTTATTTCTGAAAATCAGTCTATGAAAACCCTATGGACAACTAATCTGATGGGAAACCAATGGTGGGAATGGCACAGGACTGGACAGTATTTGAGTGCTTTGTGCGTGGGGTCACCTTGAGTTAAGGACGGATGAGATGGCAGCTCACCACAATAGCAGCATGAGTCCTCAGGGTGAGGGAACACAGCACTAGAACATGAATTCTAGGAAAAGTTAGGTATTAGTTACTCTACCTTGTATTCTAAGCCTGCTTAAAACTGTTCTCAGGACCTAGGTAGTCACCCAATACTAGCTGAGTGAAAGAAGGCTTAACACGTGAACTTGTTATTTATTGCCTTTTGTCTTCTGTTCATTTCCAGATTCTAGAAGCATCAAGTTAAACACACTTCCTTCTTTGGGCTTTTCTTAGGAGAGAAACGTGCATTTAATTGAACTGATATGTGGTAGGTGATTGGGGATTCAGGAGATCAGTATTTCTGTATCTGAATGGGATAATATTTGCCCAGCAATTCATTTACCACAGAGTCAGTGCTGACTCTCGGTAACCTCATGTGTGTCAGAGTAGGACTGTGCTCTGAGGAGTTTTCAGTCGCTGGCTTTCCAGAAGTAGATCACCAGATTTTTCTTCTGAGGCCCTTCTGGGTGGACATGAAGCTTTACCTTTTCAGTTAGCAGCCGGGGGTGTTAACTGTTTGTACCACCCATAGACTCCACAAAAAAAAAAAAAAAAAAAAAAATCTAAAATTAAAAACTTACACCGTTGATCTTGGAGTGGTCTCTAGAACCTACCCTATTTCTGCTTGTAATCTAATTGCTCTGCATGGGAACTACTCTAAGAGGGAAAAGAAGAGCAGATCAGCAGAACTCGTATTTTTAGAATGCACTCAGTTGCTAACTGGGACACTTGAGACAAAACTCGTTACTTGATCTGTAAAATAGAGAAAACATCTATTCTATGAGGTTATTATGAGAATAAAGGTAAAGGGTCTGAAAGCCCTTTAATAAATATAAAAAGTAGGTGACGTATATGTGTGTTTATGAAAACTTAGTGTCTTCTCTCTTGGGAGATTGTATTGTGATAGAAAGAGCTCAGTATTTGGTTGTGGACTGAACTAGATGCAAACTTGGTTATGCCACTTGTAAGTGCTGAGATGTTTTGAGCCTCAGATTCCTGATCAGCAGTGTAGAAGATTACAAGAATTGAATAATTTAAAGCCCCTGTGCATGAAGGATGTGTTCAGAGAAAGAGACTTTCTAATGGGCATTCAGGCAGCCAGTCTGGCTCCAAGATTCTTGCAAGATGGGGGACACACTAGCTACAACTTCCCTGGCAGGATACACTTCTGTGACGACCACTATTGGGCCGGGCTTACTATGAGCAGAGAGTGTGGAGGCAAGTTATTATTCTTTGTATTTTATTTATTATTTTTATTGTCGTATATAATACAACATATGCTCTTCAATATTTTATACATATGTAATTCAGTAACATTATTCAAGTTATGCCACCATTACTGGTATTTGTTACCAAACCATGCATTGCATTTTGCAGATGAGGAAACTGAGGCTCAAAGAAGATTAACAACTTATCCAAGGTCATTTAAAGATTATAACTTGTCCAACCCAAAGAATCTGTGTTGGGCTGTTCCTCATCTTTATGTCATTTTGACTATTGGTAGGCTGAACTCTGTGAAAAAGAAAGAAAGGAAAAAAACCTTGTCAGGATCCTCTTAACTAAGCCTGTTACTATCAATTTACGTTAGTAGACCCTGTCCTGACAAAACGGAGGTGCTTGGGCTAAGGTTTGGGACACTAAAGCAATACGAACTGTCTTGTGTGAGAGAGAAGAGAAAGAACTCATGGAAGTAAATATTGAAAGACAACCAAGAAGACTTTAAAATTTTATGTTCTCAGGAAACTGATTGCACCAATGCTCACAGGTCCCCTTGTGATTGTTTCAAAAGAATGTGGTTGAGATTGTGGTTAAGATTAGAAGAGCTGACATGCACAAAGACTTGTTTGTTCTTTGCTATATCAGCTCTTTCCCTGATTCTTCAGATCACATTGTATTTTTTCTTTATGCTTCCTTGCCTTGCTGTTCTATTTCCTGAATAAATCTCTGTTGATTTCTTTATAAAGAATTTGCATTGGTCTTTTGTGCTTTGACATTTCTGGTGTCAGAAGTGGGATGTAGAAGCTAAATTTTCTCCACCCACCCCCAAAGCATCAAGGAAACAGGCTCAGGGTAACAGATGAGCCATTTGGCTCTCAGTCTCCATGGACTCTTGGGAGTTGCTTAAAGACAAGTAATCACTCAGATCCAAGCTCCACTCCTTTTCACTGAAACTGTTGGAAATTTATTTGGCGATTTGGCATCTCTTTCTTTGTTCATCAGTCTGCCTTCTTCATTAAACGTGAATCTGGAAAATAAGGAAGATTTTTATCTGGTTGTTGCACTAGAATCTCAGATTTTATAATCCACGGAAGTTGTAGGCACATGACAAGCCTTTAAAAATCATTAGAATGCTTGGCATCAAGGGAAAGACTCTTGAGACAGGATAAGCTGGGTCATGAGATAGACCAGAAGCAATAAGCTGTCTACCAGCTACAAGACACACTGTCGTGTAACAAGGGCATGCTGTAAAACATTATACTGTTCAAGCATTACGCTGTTCAAACATTACAGTGTTCGAACATTACACTGTTTGAACACTGACAAACTCTCTTTTAGGAATTTGCTTGAGTCTGAAAAAGTGAAAGTAATCAAGCTTTGGCCATTTTGTGTGCAGGCTTGTTCTATATGCAAGAATGGGAAATGCTAGCTCTATGAGTAATCCAGGACCACTACCTGGGACTCCTGCTAATTATATGAACAGGCACTGCACTCTTTTGCTCTGTGCATTTTCATCTAGATGGAATGACTTTACAAAGGACACATTGGAAAATCAGTGACTACTTTGGGAATTCTTTGATCTTTCTAAGTTTTCCGTGCAGCAAATTAGAAAACAAAGAATTAAACAACCCCAATGGGATGCCTAATTTAATGGTGATTTAGAGGCCTCCAAAAGACCTCAAGATAGTAAAGTAGTTTCCCTGTAGGGCACAGTTACTAAATTAAATAAACAAAATAAGGAACTACAATGTCAAAGCTCTGTTCTTGTTCCTTCTGCCCTTCTGCCAGCACTTGGCCTCTTTTTAACTTTCTTTACCTTCTTATTCCTTTGAAAATGTTTTAACTGAGCTTTTCTAGCCTGGGTTGAAAACTCAGTGCTTGAGATGACCTTTAAAATCTGCGCTATGGATGCTGAGAATACTCCCAGAATCACTTTTGTCTCCTAGATTCACATAAAGTTACATAACATTGTAAAAGATTTTCCCAAATTACAGGAAGATCCTTATAAATTTGTTGAGAAATTAAAAATTCCTATTGAAGATTACCAACCTGGGTTTCCAGATCTATACCAGGTAGTCCATATGATAACAGGATCTTGAAAAGCCCAATTATGTTAGAACTTGTTGAATACAAAGATCTTAAAAATACTTTAGCTTTAAACAGATAAGACAGCTGCTACAGTACTTGAAGGAGCTTGAATAATAGGAAAAAGATTACTTGAGGCCATACCTGAAGCTTTTCCCCCAACAATTGTTTGGACAAAAATTCACTTCTACATACAAATCAAAGGTGAGAATGTTTATGATTACCAGGCCTGCTTATTACAGAAGATTTCTCAACATTTCAGGCTTGATTCATTAGCTCCAAGTGCTTCTGGAACTTTTAATACCATATTTATCTCTGGCCTCAGGCCCAAGCTTTCAGTCCTAGAGAAAAGGCACCTGTTAGATTGGAAGGCAGCCCCTATTACTGAGCTGACAGATACAGCTCACAAACGCTCTCACACCTCAAAGATCAAATGAAATTGAAAATCTAATAAGTTAATAGCCCTGCAGTTACAGCAACTACTCTCCAGTCAGACAAAATTTACTAAATTCCCTAATAGTGCCAAACTAGGCATTTGCCACTATTGTAAGAAACCCGGCCGCTGGAAAAGTGAATGTATAAATTAAAGAGCAGATTAGAAACCCCTAAATGGGAGACTCTTGAGCCCAACACGGATGAAGACCCTTCAGTGATGAAATAGGAACTTTTCTTATGGTGACAGCTCACACTGAGAAAATACTCTATATGTTAATGAGGAACCTCCCAAATTAAAAAAAAAAAAAAATTGTCGTGATAAAGTGAAAGTTTACAATCCAAGTCAATTTTCTATATAAAACCCCAAGCACCTGCCTCTCTGTAACTGTATCTGCTCTCCTCACCCTGTGACAGCACACTCTTCTTTTTCACTCTTCCAGTATTCACTCAGCCAACATTTATCTCCTCCTCTGCACCCTCTCCTCTTCTCTCTAAAAAGAAACCAGTAGGACAGCCTCATATGTATATTAATCCATGAAGTACACACACCACCTGCATCCCTCTGTGTCCCCAAGGCCAGTCCATTCTTTGTCTGAAGTGCTGGCTTCAGTATTGGGTTCAGCTCTGGGCTAGCAGCAGGTCCAGGAACCATGTTCTCAGGGGGCCCTCCAAGTTGTTGGACCATCGAGTCTGATCTTTTAATAGAGTTATAGATCTGCATACCACTTTTCTTGCAAATTTTTGATTGATGCTAGATCTACTTCGTCTGCTATTAACTTCACTTGCTTAAAAGTCCGTGCTCTGGAGTACAAAGACCTCTAAAGTGGTGGAGTTACAAACTTCTGTTTGGGCAGTGTCTGACTATATACGCATCCATGGTCTGGTGTGCGCTTTCAATGGAAGACCCACAATCTGACTCAGCAGTGAGCCTACTCTGCAACCCCCCACCCACAGGAACATGTACTGAAGCTGCTGAGAGAAGTGGACATCCAATTCTACTCCCAAATGCCCAAGGTGTGCAGGCATTGCAGGGCACAGCTGGGGTGGGTGCACCAAGTTGCTGAGATCACTCCCCTGCTGTTTCAGCCTGTGCCAAGAGCCTCTCTGCTGTGACATCCATGGGCTGTGCACCAGGCAAGACCTGGCCAAATGCTCACCTGAGACCTCTGTAGTGGAAACTGCATGGGACACATACTGCACTGCAGCCCCTGGATTTGTGCACCACACTTCAGGCTCAGGTGTTTGCAGAATGTCCGTATTGTATAATGTTCTATTTCACAAAATGTATTATGGATATTAAGCAGTGCGTGACTGTATTAACTTTGCCTGATGTGCCAAAATCTCCAGGCACAAGTTTAGAATTAGAGCAAATGCAAAGAGAAGTGGTTGCTTGCTTCTTGCAGGTACTGGTTTCAGCAACACTGCAACCCAATGTAATCCTCTCCCTCTTAGTGTTTTTTTCATTAATCCCTGAAATTTTGTAGACTACCACACTACTGATGGGGGCTGAGTTTTATCAGCAGATACAATTAAAATCCAAATAGATACATTTAAACTTTTGTCAAAGATTTCCTAGTATCACCTTTAATAGGAATCCAAAGAGGGACTAGTCCTTATAATTTCAGATTTTCTTTCGAAAGGTTTAATTGTCCCTTGTGTCAGCCCTTGTAACACTCCCTTTTTTTTTTGGTAAAGAAATCAAATAGTAGAGGCTGGGAGATACGTCCAGGAACAGTACATCATCGACTGCATTGTTGCTGCTAGGTTTCCCAAAACCCCAAACATCGTTTATTGCTTTCTAATATTCCCTCGAATGTTACTCCTTTTACAGTTTTAGATATTTTTGGTGTTTTATTTAGTATATTTTTGCACCCTGAAGTCCATATTCATTTGCTTTTATCTTGGGGAAAAGCAACAATTCATGTGACTGTAATGTCCCAAGGATTCAATGAATCGTCTACATATTTTTCTCAGGTTTCACACGCTGACTTGCAGGTCTTGTGGCTCCCTAACAAATCTACTGATTATAATTTGTTGATAATTTATTAGTATGCTCTACTTCCCAGCAAGGCTTACATTGACACTAGTATAGTTTGTTAAAACATTTAGTTACTGATGGACATAAGAATTCCATTTTCGTCAGTTAGTGCTGCTTTCTAACAGAAATACCGCAGAATGGATGGCTTTAATAAACAGTAAAATGTTTATTCTTACACAATCTGGTAAGCTTCAAGTCCAAATTCAGGATGTTCATTCCAGGGGAAGGCTTTCCTCCTTGTTGGCTCTGGAGGAAAGTCCTTGTGTTGCATCAGTCTTTGTTCAGGGAGTATCTTGACACAGGAACCTCAGGTCTGAAGGATAGACTCTTTTTTCAGTGCTGCTGTCTTGATGGTGTTCCCACATCTCTCTGCCAGATTCTTCCTTGTATAGCTCAAGGGACCACCTCAAGGCACAAAACAAACTTACCCAATGAATCTTGCTCTACCAACACAACTGCTGCCCCTCCATCCTTATTAACATTATAGAGACAGGAATTACAACACGGAGGAATATCACACAATACCAGGAATATGGCACAGCTAAATTGTTACAGATTTTTTAGGGAACACGTTTAATCCATGACAGTTTCCAAAGAAAAATTAAAACTGACTCAACTTTCTGTCAAATATTTAGGTCATGTAATTTCTGAAGAAAGTAGTTCGTTAACCCTAAACAGAAATAAATCATTTTTGTTTTTCTAATGGCTAAAACCTAAGAAACAACCATGGATGATTTTTAGGGTTTTGTGGCTATTGCAGTATCTGGATTCCAAATTTCTCCACATTAGCCCTATCCCTATATAAATATTTTTACAGGGCCCTAGCAGAAGCTAGGTGATGCGGTGGTCTGCAGTGTGACTCTGCTGGGCACTCCTTTGAAACTGTATGGAACCTGCCAGGTGCTCCTTGGAAACTCTATAGAGCAGTTCTACTCTGTCCTATAGGATCATTATGAGTCACAATTGACTTGGTGGCAGTGGTATTTGTTTTTAGTAGCGCAGTGGAAGCCCTTGTGGCGTAGTGGTTAAGTGCTATATCTCCTAACAAAATGGGTTGGCAGTTCAAATTCACCAGGGGTTCCTTTGAAACACTATGGGGCAGTACTACTCTGACCTACAGGGTTGCTATGAGTCAGAACTGACTCAATGGAAGTGTTTTTTTTTTTTTTTTAAGCAGCACAGTTGTTAAAGAGCTTGGCTGTTGATCAAAAGGTTGGCAGTTTGAATCTACTAGCTGCTCCTTGGAAACCCTGTGGAGCAGTTCCACTCTGTCTTATAGGGTCACTATGAGTTGGATTTGACTCGATGGTGATTGATGGGTATATAAATATTTGAAGGCTGCTGAACTAGACTCATTCTAAATCTTACCAGAAGACCAGGAAACCACTGAAAAGTTGAAAGAAGCTTTGACAAAAACTCCTTGATCCAGATTTCCTAACTACCATCTAAATTTTTTCCCTTTTGTACATAAAGTACAACTGGAAATGCCTTAGGCATATTAACCCAGAAACATGGAAGACATCAGAGACCTGTGGGATACTGTAGCCTGCAGCTTGACCCTGTAGCTAAAGAATCCCTTTCTTGTGTCCAGCAGAGAGCATAGCAGATAGAATATTAGGAAACTTCTCAGGTAGTGCCTCATACTGTTTCTACCATGTTAAGCTGTGCTTTAACTCAGGCCCTGTCTGCCAGTTGGCTACTTCTTATGAAGTTTTCCTCCGACTGAACCTAATGTTAGATTACGTTCCATGACCTGCTTTAACCCAATCACTCTTCTCTTTGAAACTAATAATGATAATTACCCCATACATGAATGTTTCGATTTAATTGAGCAACTTTTAAGAGAGAAATGCCCCTGGATATGCTGTTACAGTATCTGTCATGGTCCTTGAAAATCAAACCCTTCCTGAAGCCACTTCTGCCCAATAGGCTTAACTGATTGCTCTTATCAGGGCCTGAAAACCTTGCTTCAGGAAAATATACAAGTAATTGTAGGTATTCTAGATGTTGTGTTTGAATTACAAATGATTTTGATACATTATGGAAGCAAAGAAGATTTCTGATCTCCAGAAACCGTGTATGGTGGAACAGTCAGTAGCAGCTCTTTTAGATGCTTTACTAATACTGCTATCAGAAATTGCTGAATTAAGATCCAAGCTTGGCCAAAGGAAGTACCCTAAGCAGAAGAAATTAGAAGAAATAACCTCGTTGATATGGTTGCTAACAAGCTGCCTCTCAAATTGTCTCCAACCCCATGAAAACCCCAAATGGAGGCTATCCCAAATTTGATAATTAATAACTTTAATCTCTCTGTATTCACCAAACATTACCATGAAGCAACAAATTTGTGTGGGTTATGGCACCACTCATCCAGATGCTTGACATCATCCTCAGTTCCCTGCTTTAGTTGAACCTCACTCAGGGTCAGTATAATCTATCCAGGATATAGTTATCCCAGATCCTTCAGATACTGGGGAAACTTTATTAATACAACAGAAGTCCAAAGTTGTATAGACAAAACCTACTCATTGGAAATTCATATCCTATGCTGTCTCTGGTCAATTGTTGGATGCCTGTCTATTGTAGTAAATCCTTAACACAAAAGTAGCTAAAGCAAGCCAATCAATCCATCTTTCCTCTAAATAACAGAAAGGATGTAGTTTGTGTTCTATATAGATACGTATTCTTGCGTGGAGGATTCAGTTATCCTGACCTAATAAGAGTCAAATCCAATTAATCAGCCCCATTCCTGGGAATTGCCTTACCTGCATGCCTGGAGCATGACAGGCCAATGCATATTAGAGTTTTTTCAGAGTAACTTTAGATATCCAATCTTATATAGAGAGCATTCATTGAAACAAAACAAACAACAAACAAACAAACAAGCCTAAACCCATTGGCACTGAGTCAATGTGGACTCATAGCAATGTACTGGACAGAGCAGAACTACTTCATAGGGTTTCCAAGGAGTGGTGGATTCAAATCACTGAACTTTCGGTTAGTAGCTGAACTCTTAACCACTCACCATTGGATAAGTACTTTGAAAATCCTTGATAGAAAAAAATGATCAATAGATTCTGTGGATCCCTAAAATGGGCAGATCAAATGAAAATCCAAAACTTTTTTGCTGAAAAATCTTCACTTGCATGGGTATTCTCAAAGGTTTCTCCTCCTTGGAAGGGTATTGGCCTTGAAAAAGCTGTTTGAAACTTATTTGCAGCTGCGGCTATCATTACTAACGCCATCATAGACAGAATAGTTTCCCAATAGACATCTTTGTATTCCTTTGTTAAGCTGGTATTAGATGATAGAATATTACTTGACTTCCTCTTAGCCCAGCAGCAAAGTGTATGCAATATACCAAATACCTAGTGTTGTGCTTGGATCAACAATTCTGGAAAAACAGAACAGGGTATTGACAGGACTCTCAAAAAAATAACTACCTGGCTGCACATCATCCCTCCTATGCCTGGCAAGCTTTTTCTAGATATTTTTTAGTTGACTTACTTCAGATACAGAATCCTGGCTTTGCTCTATCTTACAAAAGGAATTTATCATTTTAATTATTGTGTTTGTTACTATCTGATTAATAAAATGCATGATAACTTGCATATCTAAATCTTGTTGTTTTACTAACACTTCAATGCTTTGCAAAGAATTATTTATCTTAAAGAAAGTATGTCATTGACCTTCCTTAAAAGCTTTAAGAAGGATCTTTTTTCTGCCCTCCAAAATTGAGTCATTTACACTACTTCTGTCTGTGTTTAGTTCAAGTTGCTCCTCACACGTGGCCAGTGTCTACTTCAACTGCCCCTAAAAACCAGCTCACCCTGAATATGAGGTGAAGAAACTACTTTTTGTGCCTTATACAGAAACAACACTGAGTAACTAAGGAGTCCTGTGGAAGAAAGAATACACCTTTGTGGATGATTGTAAATGATCGGTGCCCCCTAGCAAAAGCTTGATCAAAAGGGGAATGTATTAGTAGACCTTGAAAAAATGGATGTGGTTGGGCTACATTTGGGTATCAGAACAATACAGCCTAACTTGTGATGGGTAGAGGAGGGAGAGTGAAGAAAAATAACTCAAAGAAGTAAGTGCCGAAAGATAAACAAGAAAGGTATTTTAAAACTTGTATGTTCATAGACTACTGCTTATACCAATGCTTACATGCCCCTCTTGAGACTGTTTCAAAAGAATGTGTCTGAGATTGTGGTTAAAATTAGAAAAGCTAGCATGTAGGAAGATATTTTTTTACCACTGCTATATAAACCCTTTCCCTGACTCCCTTCCTCAGTGCGTACGATGTCCAGCAATTAAATCTATGCACTTAATTGTTCTAAGTGCTAACCTACCTCACTGCTGAATATCACTATGGTCACCTTTCAAGTACTCACCTTGGGAAGCTATGCAGTGATGCCAGTGCCTAGCTCACCATCTTTCTGAGATGGTGATTGAGCGTGGTGCCACGGTGACAAGTTTGTGAACTTAATTGTATATGAGGTCTGACAATTAAGTTCACATGCTCATCCTAGAAAGGTGCTACATACCTCATTGCTGAATATCAGTACGGTCACCTTCGAAATACTCCCCTTGGAAGCTATGCACTGATGCCAGTACCTAGCCCTCCCTTTAAAGCAATTTTGGATGTCTTTCTGGAATGGCCATTAGAGCTGCCATTGTATTACCTTTGATGTCCTGAATGTCACCAAAATGTCTTCCTTTCAATATTTCCTTTATCTTCAAGTAAAGAAAAAAGTCATTGTGGGCCAGATCAGGCGAGTAGTGAGGGTGCCAACACTGTTATTGTTTATGCCTGAAAACTCCCTTAAAACAGCTATGAGGTCTGACAATTAAGTTTCCAAACTTGTCACCATGAGCTTACATTTGCAGCACTGACAAACAACACAGTCAGGTTCCATAACCTTGGTACATCAGTGTCTCACAACTGTGTTCATGTCAACATGTGGTGATTTCTTGCTGAGTGGCATTTATTACAGCTCTTGCATGTTTTTTATGTGCTGTCATGAGAATATTGGCATCTAAATTAGAGCAATGAACAAACATTAAATTTCTTGTTAAACTTGCCAAGAGTGGAAATCAGGGACATGTTAGTCCAAGTTTATGGTGATAAAGTCATGAAAAAAACGGCGGTGTACAAATAGATTAAACAGTTTTCTGAGGGGACAGAAAACATCACCGATGAAGAGAGGTCAGGGCAGGCAACGAGCAGAACTGATGAAAATATTGTAAAAAGTCATCAAATTGCATGTCAAAATTGCCTGTGAGAAGCATAGCAGACCAAGCAAACATCAATAGAGAAGCTGTTAAGAAAATCTTAATTGAAAATCTTGACATGAGAAAGGTTTGTGCAAAATGTTTCTGAAGGAGCTGTGTTGAACAAAGGCAACAGACAGTCAAAGTTTGCCAAGACCTTTTGGAGAGGCAACACAATATTTTGGACCATGTTATCACTGGTGATGAGACATGGGTGTACCAGCATGACCCTGAAACAAAGCATCAAAGTGCACAATGGAAGTTAACCAATTCTCCACAACCAAAAAAGTTTCATCAGTCCAAGTCAAGAGTCAAAAATGATGTTGCTAACCATTTTTGCTATCAGAGGGTTGGTTCATTATGAATTTATACCAACTGGACAAACAGTTAACGAAGTTTACTATTTGAAAGTGCTAAAAAGACTGCATAAAAAAGTTATACAGAAACAACCTGGACTTTTTCCATCAGTTCATGGCTTTTGCGTCACAACAATGTACCAGTTCACACAGCACTGTCTGTGAGAGTGTTTTTAGCCAGTAACAAATACCTGTATTGAAACACCCTCCCTAGTCATCTGATCTGGCTCCCAATGACTTTTTTCTTTACCTGAAGATAAAGGAAGTATTGAAAGGAAGACTTTTTGATGATATCCAGAATATCAACGGTAGTACAATGATAGCTCTGACGGCCATTTAAGAAAATGAGTTCCAAAATTGCTTTAAAGGGTGGGCTAGGCACTGACATCAGTGTATAGCTTCCCAAGGGGTGTACTTCAAAGGTAACTGTAGTGATACTCAGCAGTGAGGTATGTAGCACTTTTTCTAGGATGAATTTGCAAACTTAATTGTCAGATCTCATAAATCATGTTTCCGAGTTAACAGCTGTGAGGGACACGTAGAATGATGACAATGCCTTAGACACAATTAGCTACAAGACTTTCATCTTGTTCTCTGCTGTGTCCTTGGTTAAGAGCAGTATTTCCTGTAGATTCTCATCCTAGGGCCACATGAAACCTTTGACAGTTTTGTTGTTGTGAGGTACCTTGAACTTGGTTTTGGCTCACAGTGATACTGTATGTACGATAGGATGGGAGCACTGTCCAGTTCTGTGCCATCCTCACAACTGTTGCTGTGTTTGAGCCGGTTGTTGTGGACAATGTATCAAACCTCTTCTTTGAGGGTTTTTCTCTATTTTGGTGACATTCCACTTTATGAAGCATAATGCCCTTCTCCAGGGAGTAATCCCTCCTGATAACATGTCTAAAGAACACAAGATGAAGTCTTGCCATCCTCACTTCTAAGAAGCATTCTGGCTGTACTTCTTTCAAGACAGATTTGATCATTCTTCTGGCAATCCATTGTATAATCAACACTCTACCAATACTGCAATTCAAAGGCATCAGTTGTTCTTATGTTTCCCTTATTTGTTGTCCAGCTTTTGCACGCATGTAAAAAAAGCCAAACCCACTGTTGTCAAGTCCCTTCTTATTCATAGTGACACTATGAATAAGACAGTTAAAAATAACATGGCCTGGGTCAGGCACATCTTAGTCCTCAAAGTGCTTTTGACTGTAAAGCAGTCTTTTGCAGCAGATTTGCCTTATGAAAAACTGACAGATGAGTGGTGAACCTTTACTGCAGTATGTGGAATATGGTGTTTAACTAATATCTCAACTGATCAACAAGAAGACCTGATCAAACCAAAAGACCAAACCAGTTGCCTTGCAGCCGATTCCAAGTCATGTCTGCCCTGTGTTTGCTGAGTGGAAATAAATTCCATTGTATTTTCAAGTTGTGACCTTCTGGAAGCAGATTGCCAGGCCTTTGTTCTGAGGTGCTTTTGGGTGGGTTGAACTGCTAGCCAGATGGAACTGTTTAACGATTTGTACCACTCAGGTACTCTAAAGATATGATCAGGTGATATTAATTCTTTATTACAGATGGGAAAACTGAGATGTCAGAGGGGTACTCTCCTTGTGGTTTGATTTGAACACTTTGATCCTCCTAATGAGGAATGGAGGCCTGAGGTACCAGACTATTATACCACATAATTATTTGTTTTACTACCTACATACTGCCTTGAGAAATGGTTGCATCAAAGTTCAATTAATCTATGAACTCTTGAAGGCAAGGAGTGATTGTTGGAGTACCCTCCTAGCATCTTAAAAATTAGTGAGGATTATAACCGATTCCGATGGCAATGATAATTAGACTCAGGACCAGATCCAGTCCCTTAAGTTCTTCAATAAAGTGTTTTCTTTTGTTAAATTGGAACAATAAGGCTCTTCCACTACTGTTTGTGAGACCAATTAAATATGGTGTTGGAAAGACTCAGACCTGTCAACGTTTAGTTATCTATTCCAACGTAAAAAGTTTGTTGATGAGGACTCGAGTCTGTGAGCTCACCAGTGCAAAAGGCAAAAAATGCAAATGTTCAGGTCTGCGTTATGAAGATAGGCTGCCACATCCAGTTCTCATCTGCCCTGATAAAGGCTTTTCGTAGTAATTCAACCTTGGGAAACACATACCTGATCGTTTTGCACTGTAAACAACAAACAAACAAACAACTAGACAAAATGAACAAACAAAACGTTATATGGAATGAGTATAAATTGCTCTTCATCAAGAAATTATTCTCAATGGCCTCAGGTGTGTTATGTGTGTAAATATTTTATTACTGTTGTCTTGGAGTTTATTTTTCATAGTAGTATCAAAGCCGAAATAGCTATGTGGCAAATCCGCTTTTGGAAAGTCTATCAGTTTAAAAAGAATTTGTAGTAAGTCACCCGCACAGAAATCTCCTTTACCTGTGTCCTGCCATGGACTGCCTTTGCTCACCTCAGGCTGAAACTGAGTGCAGGGAAGGGTTGTAGAAGGAGCCCTGCTATGTGAACAACACCTCGGTCACTTCCATCCACATCAATGACAGTATTCTACTTTCTGGGCCTTTGCTGTGAACTAATACCTTGTTGTTGTTAGCTGCTGTTGAGTCAGCCCCTGAATGAAGGGCACAAGTGAATGACATGCTGCCTGGTTTGGTGCCATCTCCACAATTGGTTGCAGACCAGATCATTGTAATTCATTTTTTAAAAATAGATATTTTGTTGAATTTCTGGTGAAAGTTTTACACAGCAAATTGGGTTCTCATTTATCAATTTCTGTCAACCCCCCTCATGGCATAGTGGTTAAGGGCTAAGACTGCTAACCCAAACCTGGCAGTTCGGTCTACCAGGTGCTCCTTGGAAACTCTATGAGGCAGTTCTATTCTGTCCTATAAGGTTGCTGGGAGTCAGAATCTATTCGGCAACAGTGGGTTTGGTTGTTCGGTTATGCATATTGTTCAGTGACATTAGTTCCATTTTCCACATTATGTCAACATTTTCTGTATTTCCATTCTGGTTGTTTGGCTTGCACCAGTCTAGCTTCTCTTCCCTCGACCTTCTCATCTATGCTTTACAATAAAGTTTAACCATTAGGCCTTTATAGATGATTATTTTTTAAAGGAGTGTGTGATCACAGATGATATTGTTTATTTTTTTGTGTGTCAATCTGTTATTTAGCTGAAAAGTGAACTTCAGGACTAGTTTCAGTTCAAAGTTTAAAGGGTATGTTAGAGCAATAGCCTCTCAGAGGTTCTTCTAATCTCTATCAGTCCAGTCTTTTTTTTAAAAATTAAAAATTATAATTTTGTTCTATAATTCTCTCCTATTCTATGCTATGCAACTTTCCTCTATTTGGAATCACTTATTGTGCCCTGGGTTAGAATGATCTGTAGTAACAGCTGGGCACCATCTAGATCTTTTGGTCTCAAGATAGACGAGGCAGTGGTTCCTGTAGGCAATTAGTCCACAGGCTAGGTTCTTCTCTGAGTCTTTGGTTTCTTTTTTTTCTTTTACTCTAGTTGAGTAGAGACCAATAGTTGTATCTCAGATGGCCACTTACAAGCTTTTAAGATCCCAGATACTACTTACCATGCTAGGATGTAGGACATAAAGTTTATATACTGTGTTGTATCAATTGACTGAGTTGTCCCACTGGCTTATGATCCTAGGCTTTCAAACCTAGGAAACCAGTTCTGTGAGGTGTTTGGTTATGTCTGGAACGTATCTGTGACTGTGCCCTCTATGTACTCTATTATATATATGAATATATGTGCAGCACACACAAACATGTATATAACTATGCTTACAAATACACCTATAATACACATACATATATATACATACACATATTTTGCTATACCTATACGTACATATTGGAAACCCTGGTGGCGTTAGAGGGTTAAGGGCTACATCTGCTAACCAAAAGGTCAGCAGTTCAAATCTGTCAGGTGATCCTTGGAGGCTCTGTGGGGCAGTGCTGTTCTGACCTCTGGGGTTGCTGTAAGTTGGACCCAACTTGATGGCAGTGGGTTTGGTTTGGTTTTACACATGCATGTATACCAACCTATGTGTCATGGATTGAATTGTGTCCCCCCAAAATATGTGTAGCAATTCGGCTAGCCATGATTCCTGGTATTGTGTGATGTTCCAGTATGCTGTAAATCTGGCTTCTATGATGTTAACAAGGGGAGATGGGCAACGGTTGTGTTGGTGGGACAGGAGTCAGTGTGTGAGATTGTGTTGTGCCTTGAGGGAATCTCTTGGTGTAGAAAGGAAAGGAAAGCTAGCAGAGAGATTTGGGGGCCTCACACTGTCAGGAAAGAAGCAGCGCTGCAATCAGGGCATGTCCTTTGGACCCCAGGTCCCTGCACCACAGAAGCTCCCAGTCTGGGGGAAGACTGACAACAAGGACCTTCCTCCAGTGCTGACAGAAGGCCTTCCCCTGGGGCTAATGCACTGAATTTGGACTTGTAACCTACTGGACTATTGCAAAATAAATTTCTTTTTGTTAAAGCTGTTCATTTGTGGTATTTCCATTACAATAGCATTAGATGACTAAGACATTATGTAACCATTCACCTTTTTGGGGGGTTGTTATTACTGTTGTTGCCAAAATATATATGTTCCAGTATTTACCAATAAAATCCCTTCATCTTGTGTCTTTTTTGTTATTGTCATCATTTGCCTGGTCAAATTGTGCACATTTCCCTACATTCAGTATTGCCTTTCCTGTCACCTAAAATACCAAGTATCTGCTGTCTACAGAGTGATTCCCTCTCTTTCCTCCCTCTCCCTCTCCCTCTTATCCTTGGTAACCACCAAAGAACATTGATTTTTGTCTTTTTATGAAGTGGTGTCATACAATATTTGTCCTTTTGTGCTAGACTTGGTTCCCTCAGTATAATGTCTTCCACATTCATCCACGTTATAGGATGTCTCATGAACTCGTTATTCTTTATAGTTCATAATATTCCATTGTACATATATACCACATTTTGTTTATCCTTTCCTCTGTTGATGGACACCGAGGTTGTTTCCATCTTTTTGTTGTCATTAATGCTGTGTTGAATATGGGTATGCATGTATCTATTTGTGACACTACTGCTAGATCTCTAGGGCATATGTCTGGGAGTGCTTTGCTGGACTGTAAAATATTTCTAATTCAGCTTTTAAAGGAAGCAGCATACCGTTTTCCATAGTAATTATACCGTTTTACAGTCCCACCAGCAGTGGATAAATATTTCAGCCTCTGTACATCCTTGCTAGCATTTATTGCTCTCTCTCTCTCTCTTTTTTTTTGATCAGTGTCATTTTTAAAAGGCTGAGATGGTAACTCATTGTAGTTTTGATTTGCATCTCTCTAATGGCTGATGATCACGAGTATTTTTTCATGCATTTGTTGAACGCTTGAATGTTCTCTTTGGTAAACTGTCCTTTATGTCCTTTGCCCATTTTTTTAATTGGATTGCTTGTCTTTTTGTTGTTGAGTTGTTGAAGTTCGCTATATATTTTAGAGGTTTATCAGATACATTGTTCCGAACAATTTTTTTCCCCAGTCTGTAGACTCTATTCTTCCTCTTTAGATGAGCATAAATATTTGATTTTTAGGAGGCCTCAGTTATCTAATAATCATCTGTTATTTGTACATTTGGAGAGTTCCATTTGTTATTCTGCTACTGGAAACAAATAAGGTCCCGTAGTTCTGTCCCTATATTATCTTTGTAATTACTGAGACTTTGTGTTTTGCTTGCTTTTTATTTTGTTTGCTGTTTTGATGTGTAGAATTGTAGGTTTCTGTTGTGGTTACTCCCTTAAACCCTGTTATTAATCTGAAAGTTATTCAATCTTTTATGTCTTTGTATTTCCTAGGCTTTCTCCCCATCTGGAAGATCTGTGTTTACACCAGTTTGATCCTCCTCTTCATATGATATTGTCGTAGATTAAGTACTGTGATCTCTGACTTTCTATTTTTTGTGATTTGGGTTTGGATATCTTTTATGGATTTCTGTCTTGACGACATCTGGGTGCCCTGTCAAGTGCTGAATGTTTGAGAGTATGTCTAATGTTATTGTTTTTCCAATCACAGAACTTTCTTCAATGTTTCTTGTAGGTTTGGTTTTTTTCATATTCTCTAAATTTCTATTTGCCTGCGGAAGTCCTATTTTCACTTCATATTTGAAGACAGTTTTGCAGCATATATAATTATTAGTGACAAATTTTTTCCTTTAAGGCTTTATATATGCCTTTCCAGTGCCTTCTTGCAACAAGGTTTCAGCAGAGTAATCTGAACTTAGTCTTGATTTTCCTTTGTAAGTTATTTTTTGTTTAAAACTAGCTGCCTTGAGTTTGATTATAATATGCCTTGGTGTATTTTGGGGGGATCAGTCTTGAGTAGTGTTTGATAAGCATCCTGGATGGATATCTTCTCCTCTTTCATGATATCGAGGAAGTTTTCTGTCAGCAGCTCTTCAGCAATTCTCTGTGTTTTCAGTTATCATTCCTTGCTCTGGTACTCCAACTATATATTATTTCTTTTGGTAGAATCCTGCATAACTCTTAGTGATTCTTCATTTTCATTGAATCTTTTATCTGACTTTTCCTTGTGTATGCTGATGTCTTTTACTTTGTCTTCAGTCTCACCAATTCTGCATTCCACTTCCTTGATCCTGCTTCTTTGACTTTCTTTTGAGTTGTCAAGCTTGACAATTTTGTTGTTAATCTGTCAAATTTCAGATCATTGCTGCTCAAGTAGTTCTTGCAACTTGTTTAGTTTTTCAGTGAGCTCTATTGCATTTTGCCTGATCTCTTTCCTGATAGCTTGCTCTGTACATCAGTCTTTTGTATTGAACCTCTGATAATTTAAGGAGGTTTCTTTGCCTGGGAAATCCATTGATTCTTTGTTTTGAGAGTTTTTGGCAGCCATAGTACTCTGATTTTTAGACACTTAGAAATTCATTGTTGTATTCAAGCCATCAGAAAGTTGACATAATTTTTTTCTGGTTATTGTGGTTTAAGTTGTTTCTATGGATATTCAAGACTTTTGAACTGGATTGAATCTGGAGCCTTGATATTTTAGTTGTACTGACCAGTGTCTCTCTTTTAGGCCCAGGCCAGAGTTTCTTTTTGCTGTCTGGTGACCTTCTGCTCTGTGAAGTTACTGCCCTGTGCTGTGATCAAATGGCCTACCAGGGTCTCCTCAGTCTAACTTGGTGTGCTTTCACTTACCTGATCCTGCACTAATCTGGTCTGTGCTCCCTCTCTGCTGTCCAGGGTCAAGTGTACACATGCACTGCCTTCCTGAACCATCCAGGTGTACAGTCCAGCTTCCCAGACTGCTTATGCCTGTACCACTACTTCAGGTTGCTGGAATCTAGGCTTATCGACCAGGCACAGTTCTCAGGCCTGCCAGGCCATGTTTCTGTTCACACTCCCTCCCCAGGGCCTGTGCTTGCCTGTCCCATCAGCCTGGGTCACCTGAAGCTAGGTCTGTTGGTGCCTCATGGCTCTAAGGCCAGCAGGGCTGAGCATACGTCCATGCCTCCTACGTTGGTCTTGTACTCACCTGCTCTGTCACCCTGGGTCAGTTAGATCTAAGCCTCTAGGTCCCTTTAGACTCTGGGGCCTGCCAGATCATGCACACTTCCATGTTGCCTTACCCAGGTCCCATTACCTGGAGCTGGTAGAGCTCAGTGCTCTTGGCCCCTCCTGGCTCTAAGGCCTGCTGGTCAGTACACATGTTTCCACCACTTTCACGGGTCTGGTGCTCTGTTGCACCATTGCCTGGAGCCAGGGCCCCTAGTGCTCTTGGCCTGCCATAGTGCTAAGGCCTGCTGGTCAGTGCATGAGTTCTTGTTGCCTTCCCAGTTCTGACACCCTTTTACCCCATTGCCAGAAGCCAACAGAACCCAGTGCTCTTGGCCCCTCCCGGTTCTAAGGCTTGCTGATCAGTACAAGTGTTCCTGCTGCCTTCCCAGGTCCAGTGCTCTCTCATCCCATTCCCTGAAACTGGCATAGCCTAGAACTCTTGGCCCCTCATGATTCTAGGCGATGCTGGTCAGTGCACACATTCCCACCATCTTTCTGGGTCCAGAGCTCTCTCATCCCTTTGCCCAGAGCTGGGGAAGTCTAATGCTCTTGACCCCTCCTGGTTCTAATGCTGGCTGGTCAGTACATGTGTTCCTGCTGCCTTTGCAGGTTCAGTGCTCTCTCATTCTGTTGCCTGGAGCTGGTAGAGTTCAGTGCTTCCAGCCCCTCCAGCTGTAAGGCCTGCCATCAGAGTGCGTGTTCTTGATAACTTCCCAGGTCTGGTGCTCTCTTGTCCTATTGCCCTAAGCTGGCAGAGCCTAGTGCTCTGGGTCCCACGTGGCTCTAACATCTGTAGGACTGTATTCTTGTTCACATTGTCTTCCTGGCCCTGCACTTTCCTGCCTTGTCACCTTGCTCTGCCAGAGCCTAGTTCCCTTGACCCTGTGCCTCACTGAGGCCTGTCTGGCTTCTGGATCCTAAGGCTCACCAGCCTGCCTGGTCTCAGGACATTCTAACCCGCATGGAAGGATTTAGTGCTAGGCTTTGATTCTTTGGCTGGGGCTGATCTCCTTAGTCAGCTTATTTGGGTCTAACGTTGCTCTAGTCCTCATGTTGTTTATCGGCTCCTTAATGTGGCTTTGACTTGTTGGAGGTGCTTCCTGCCTGGCTCAGTTTCAGTGTGTAGAAATTTTTGGTCCCAGCTCACGTTGTTTTATGTGTGTTGGCTTAGGGCTCGTATCATCTTCTTTGCATCCAGTCTGTTGTTAAAGTTTTCTTCCTGTTGCTCAGGCCTCCTGGAATGCTCTATTTGGTTGGTTTTATTAATTTTTAGGTTCTTTGTTGTTAGAGGGTTCAGCAGGGATATGTGGTTATGCTGTCATCTTGGCTCCACCCCGCTCTTATGTTATCTTCCAGGAACTTTATAGCTGTAGCAGTAACTTTGAGGTGTTAGATCCATTTGAGTTAATTTTTGTGTATGGTGTTAGGTACAGGCTTTGTTTCATTTTTCTGCAAATTAATATCCAGTTTTGCTAACAGCATCTGTTACATAGACTACTTCCTCCCCATTAATGGACTTTGGACTCCTTGTTGAAAATCAGCTGTCCATAGATAGATGGATTTACTTCTGGATTCTCAGTTCTATTCCATTGGTGTATGTGTCAGTCATTCAACACGTTGTTTTGATTACTGTGGTGGTACACTGTGTTTTGAGATTGGGAAGTGTGACGCCTCCTACTTTATTCTCTTTGCATGTTGCTGTGGCTGTTAAAGGACTCTTTGCTTTCCATATAAAGCTGGTGTCATGGATTGAATTGTGTGCCCGCCCAGATATGTGTAGCCATGTGGCTGGGCCATGATTCAGAATATTTTGTGATTGTCCTCCATTTTGTGATTTTCCTGTGCTGTGTGATAAAGGATGGCGGGGGGGACTGTAAACTACCTCCCTGTTCTACTGTAAAGGGAGTTTTCCTGGAGTATGGCTTGCCCCACCCTTAATCCTTTCCTCCTATAAGAGATAAAAGGAATGAGAGGCAAGCAAAGAATTGGGTACCTCACACCATCAAGAAAGCAGCACTGGAAGAGTATGTCCTTCAGACCTGTGCCGAGATGCTCCCTGGACAAAGACTGATACAGTACCAGACTTTCTTCCAGAGCCAACAAGGGGGAAAACCTTCCCCTGGAGCAGACATCCTGAATTTGGACTTTTAGCCTACTGGACTATGCAAAAATAAACCTTCATTTTCTAAAGCCACCCACTCTGTGGTATTTCTGTTAGAGCATCCCTAGCCAACTAAAACAGCTGGTGATGTGATTTTCCATTTCAGTAAAAATGTTGTTGGAATTTGGATCAGTACTGCATTATATCTTCAGATCACTTTGGGTCATATTGGCAATGTCATGATGTTGAGTATTCCAATGCGTGTTTTCCCATTTACGTGTGCATTGGAGTCACTGGCTGATTTTCAGGTGTAGATCACCAGGCCTTTCTTCCTATTGTTAGTCCAGAAACTCCACTGAAATCTGATCAGCATCGTAGCATGCGGACCTCTGCTGACAGATGGGTGGTAGCTGAGTGTGAGGTGCATTAGCCAGGAATAGAACTTGGGTCTTTGGCGTGGGTGGTGAGCATTTTACCATTGAACCAACATTCCTCAAGATGTGCATACCATTGTATAGTATTTTCACCATACAGATACATACAGTAGACGTAAATAACCTCAACAGTAGTGAAAATGTAGTCAAGTAATCAGGAGATGATGAGTTTTAAATATTTTAAATATTTACCAACTTTGTTGTTAATATAGTTTATTTAATTTAAGTTTATATAATTTGATTTTCAATAGCGGCTGTATAAAATTCCTGGCCACAGCTGGCTCTGGTCCCCACTGACTTAGGACACATTTTGGCCATGTTTACCACTACTGCTGTATCACCTGTGGGCTGTGGTCAGATTTTCTGGCCCGCACTAACAGTTCCTCCTGAGTCTGAGTTCACAGTGCTTCTCTGTTCTCCGGAATGCCAGGCTTTGGCCCTTCGCACTTCATTGTTTTCTAAGAGTCTTCATGCTGGTTCTTCTGCTCTCTTGGTTTCTTAGGGGAGAAATATAGCGTTCTAACTCTGTTTCCTGTGACTTTTGAGCCTCGTATTCAGGCAGTCACCATGTCTTTGCCCTTTCTAGCTGTTTCTCCCCTACAGACTTCAGTGCGGTTTCCTTCTACTGTCATCAGGTATAGATCAGGACTCCTTCCTTCCAAGTCAGGTTGCTGTTGTGTCCACCCTAGCTGTTCTTCTCTTGTTCCTTTTCTTCCGCAACCCACCTGACCCAGGGACACAGTTCCTATCACCCTTCTGACCAGGCATCTTCTCTGTTTAAGATTCTGCAGTTGGACCTCCTCCTTAATCGGATCATTCCAGGCTCCAGGCTATTTTATCAGCCACTTTCCTTATACTTTGCTGTTTTGCAAGGTAGCCCTGGTGCCACTCAGGCCAAAGAGTCTCTGTCCTTGCTACACAGAGGCCGTGCATGCTTTTGTTGGTGAGAAACAGTTTTGTTGGTCAGACTACTGACAAAACCCTCCTGAGTCATTTCAGTCTGTGTCTCTGTCTGCTGGTTTGACTCATCTCTTCGGGTAGGTTAACACTTTAATGGGAAACACAAAGTGGGAGCGTTGGAGACACGAAAGTCACAGCTTTAGTGAAGGGGAGTCTGGGCAGATGGGACTTTGAATCCAAGGTCTTTTTTTGGACACAGAGGCTAAGGAAGGGAAGGACATCAATCTCTCCTCTTCACTGACTGAGAGGGAGATGGAGAGCCAGACTAAGGGTCTTGGAGTTGTTTACGCAAACACGTGGAAAGGATTGGTATAGCTGATGAATGCGGTTGTGTTCCATGGGGGTGCACACACAGTGTAGACTGCTGGAGATAAGTGAGAACAGTACTTCCTGGGAAGAAAAGAAATACTGCTAAGGTCATTTCTGTTTCTAACACAGAAGCAAAATGGGTAAGTTCAAATCAATTACCAATTTTTAATATTTTTTTTTCTCCTGTGCACACACAAAGGTCAAGCTAGAACACACAGCTTAGAGAAAATAAGCTAGCCTTGTGCAGGTATACAGGGCTGCAGTCAGGATGCCCTCCTGCCAAGCTCTCTCACCTCCTGTCAGATACCTACCAGCCTCCTGGTCTTCCAGTAAATATTCATCCTTAGTGCAAAGGAGGCATACGTCTTAGAGAAAGAAAGCCAAACCCACTGCTTTTCAGTTGATTCCAGCTATGACCACCCTATACGAGCCAATTCTGACTCACAGCCGCCCTATAAGGCAGAGTAAAACTGTCTTATAGTGTTTCCAAAGAGGAGCTGGTAGATTTGAGCTGCCAATCTTTTGGTTAGCAGCCTTAACCACTGTACCACCAGGGCCCCAAAGACCTTAAAATGTGCCAGATTGCGCACAGATTTCCTAAAGTTAGGTCTTTGTCCTAAACTAGTTGATTTAAACAGTATTTTGAGAGAATGATTTTCCAATAGGTACTATTTAGCTCTTTCTAAGTAGTTTATAGTGTACTGCTTCTATTAAAAAAAAAAAAGAATTCGTTGCTGTTGAGTAAATTCTGACTCATAGTGACCCTAAAAGATGGAGTAAACCTGCCCCATGGCATTTCCCAGGAGTGCCTGGTGGTTCCAAACTGCTCACCTTTTGGTTAGTAGTCGTATCTCTTGACCACTACTCCAGCAGAGTTTTCACATTGCTTCCAAGTGTCCTATAATAACCATTGTTTAATAAGAGCTAAAATTTATTGTGTATTTGCTAGGTTCCAGGCATTCTGCTAAGTGCTTTATAATATTATTTCAATTAATTATCATAAGCAATTTTATTATAGAAGGAAGGCAGATATTAAACATGTTTAACAACTAGTCTAGCATTAAACCTTTCGTTACTGAGAGTATAGGGGAAGGAAGCGTACAGTGTATTGGTAACCTCTGTTTAGTGGTGGGAGTATCTTACTGTGGACACATCATCAGGACAGACCAATCACTAGAAAGAGAAAATTACGTTTGGTCAAGTATAACTGAAAACAAACCAAATCCACTGCCACAGGATGGATTCTGACTCACACTGGGCATACAGGAGAATAGAACTGCTTCACAGAGTTTATAAGGAGCATCTGCTGGATTTGAACTACCAACCTTTTGATTAGTAAGTGTAGCACTTAACCACTGTGTCACCAGGGTTTCCTTGGTCAAGTAAAGAGCCAGGAAAAATGAGGGAAACCCTCAGTGACATAGGTTGACACAATAGCTGAAAAAATGGCCTCAAACATACCAATGATCACCGGCTCACGCGACATTTCCTTTTGTTATACGTAAGGTTGCTGTGAGTCCAAGTGGATTCAGTGTCAACTGACAACAAAAGCAACAATGGGAGGGTCCTAACAACTGATACAGCTGCAGTGTCCTATACCATCTGATTATCAGCCCTTGAAAGTGAGTGTAATCAATATACAGATTTTACAGATGGATACATTAATAAAGATTAGGTTTGCCTTCAATAAACAGAAAACCTAGAATGTCAGTGGCTTAAGCAACATGGTTGTCCCTTACAGAGACAATGACGACACAGCTGAGTAGCATTACTGAGGTAGAACATTCTGGACTTTACAGAGGAGAAAGCACTTTTGTTTAGGCATTAAAGGATGGGGAGAACTTGAATAACAGGAAGGGAAAGAGAATGGGCTGAAGAAGGCACAAAAGCAGCATGAAGAAGGCTTCTCCAGGAAAACCCCACTACCTCTCTGCCTCTCTCCATCACTGTCCCCACTGCCAGACATTACCATGATCTGCTTGCATTGCAATGTAAGGATTTTATACCTCATATGGAGTCTTATACAGAGAAGACAACGCAGTGAATGTTAGTTGATTGAATGGATGTTAAATGAAAGAAGGAAGTGTTGAAGAATCAAGATTTAGGAATACTATAGGTGACTCTGCTGGTCAGCTAATCTGAAGCCCACTATCCTAACTTCCTTCTCCAGCACTTGCTTTCATTATAGAGACTTAAGGGCAAAATATTCACTTTCCTGCATTCTCTGTTAGCTAAGGGACTGGCCAAGGAGAAGTAAGAGGAAACCTACTGGTGGATTTTAGGGAGTTTTCTTCAAAAAGTGAAGCCAACACTGATGTCACACTTTGCTACCCTTTTGTGCCTTGGAGGCAGATGTAATTTCTGGAGCTGTGGGGGACCATCTTATAATTATGAAGGAAGTACCAAGAGATTCACTGAGATATTATTCCTGCCATGGCTGAGATGCTGGGCCAGTACCAAATACACCTATCTCTGAACATTTTAATACGTGAGAAAAATAAACTCCTACATGTTTAAGCAGCTTGGTATAGGCAAAAGCATTGCTTGCTGGTACAATTATGATCTTCCCTTTTTGGCCTAGCTTGTTCTCATTTGCTCTTCAGGGAGTGAATGCGGAAGACACGCTAATCCATAAATGAGTGCCTGCACTGTCAGGCTCTGTACTAGGTTCTGAGTTTCTGATGGCTTTCGGGAAGTCTTCCTGGAACTCCTAAGGCTGAATGCTCCCCATACAGCCGCTTATACTGATGCCTTTCAGAGCATCGATTGCCTGTGTTGTCATTTAGGTGCACAGGTGCTCCATTTGGTGGTGAGCTCCTGAAGAACAGAAACTGCGCATCTGAGTAACTTCTACATCCACAGCACCTAGTGCAGTGTCCAGCACACAGGCACTGAATGAATTAAATCCAAGGTCTGGGAATGAATTAAATCCAGGGCCCTATTTGTTAGCTTCTTGGTGTGTCAGGGACTGCTTTAGTTTCCCAGTGTTGCTGTAACAGAAACGCCGCAGATTGGTGGCTTTAGAGGATAGCAATTTGTGTTTTCATAGTTCTGAAGGCTGTAAGTCCAAACCTGGGTGTGGCTGTGTTGATTCCTTCCTTGCAGGTAGTCCTGGGTGTCTCTTGTTTCCTTGGCAGTCCTCACAGTGTATCTGTCTTGCTGTCTGCATGTGTCTAAATTGCTCTTTTTATAACTCGGAAATGATTAAGACACAAACTACCCTGACATGGCCTCGGTTACATAACAAATAAAACCCTGTTCCCCAACTGATTGCATCCACTGGCATGTTGTTGTTGTTAGCCGCTGTCAGTTTGGTTCCAACTCACAGTTACCCTCTAGAGAACAGAATGAAACACTGCCTGGTCCTGTGTCGTCCTCACAGTCAGCGTTATGTTTATGCCCGTTGTAGCTACTGTGTCAGTCCATTTCATTGAGTGTCTTCCTCTTTTTTGCTGACCTCCTATTTTACTCAGCATGTTATATTTCTTGAGGGGCTGGTCCCCCCTGATAGCGTGTGCAAGGTGTATGAGGCAAAGTCTTGCCTTTCTCACTTCTGTACTTTCTCCAAAACAAATTTGTTCATTCTTCTAATAGTCTATGGTGTGTGTATTCAGTATACTTTGCAGATGCCATAGTTCAAAGTCATCACTTCATCTTCCTTTTTTATTGTCCAGCTTTTTCATGCATATGAGGAGATCGAAAATACCATGGCTTGGGTCAGGGGCACCCTGCACCACAGAATAGGAGTTAGGATTCCAAAGTGTATTTCAGAGGTACGTAACTTAATTTAACCCACAAAGAGAAGTACTGGGTCTCTCTCTGTCTCTTATATACACATACATGAGCATGTGCACACATTCTTACACTCATACACCATGTACATACACTCAGCACACTCACATAGACATGCATGCACACATGCCGACACTTACAACCATGTGCATACATGGACACACACACATACATGTGCTCATACACACCATGTGCATATATATTCACACAGGTGCACACATTCTTGCTCACACATGTGCACACACACACACACTGACACACACACCATGTGTATACACCCACACATGCACCAGTGGGAGTTTATTCTGTTGGACAGAACTTTGGCAATGTTTACTGTCACGACCTCATCTGAATCAGGCCCATGGAATGGGGACAGGGAGCCAGGGCCCTTTACAAAATTAATTATGAACAGCCTCCGAGAAGTTGCTTTAGAGATGCTGGCAGCTGGGTTCTTAGCCTTTTGGCTGAAGGGATTGGACACTGCTGGGAGGAGCAGTGTAGGTAAAAATAAGCTAATTAGGCCTGGCATGTGGCTGTGTTTTGAGAGTGTCCTGAGCTCCTGTGGTATATTTGCTGTCTCTGAGTACTGGAGAGAGGTCATGCCCTGAAATCATGAGTTCTGGGCAGTTTGTTGGGGCTGCCACATGGGGGAGAAGCACTCACTGGTTAGGATAGAGACGTAGATAGTTCTGTTTGGAAGATGTTCGTGTCAGTACAAACCAGCAGCTCAAGCAAGGAGCAATTCTCTTTTCTCTGAACCAAAGGTATTTTTTTCGTGGAACTGGCATCTGGGAAACAGTTCAGTCTGGATGGATGTTTCCTACCTGCACTTAAGGGCTTTTCCTCTCTAGGACACATTATATACTGTCCTGATAACAGCAAGGATGTAAGCACTATGAAGTCAGTCCTGAGGACCTGCCATTACCTGCTGTGCCCTCATGGGTAATACGTAAGCTACTTAACCTGTCTAGTCTCAAATGCTCCCTCTGTGAGACAAGTCTTGTGTTGACTTGGTTGGGCTATTTTGCTCAGTTGTACTGTCAAACACTAGTGAGATTTTGCTGTGAAGTCATTTTGTTAATGGGATTAACAACTAAAATCAGTTAAATTTAACTAAAGCAGGTTATAATGTGGATTGGCCTCATCTAATCAGCTGAAGGTCTTAAACCCAGTGGGTGGGGATGAAATCCATTGCCATGAAATCGATTCAGACTCATAACTACCCTGTAGGACAGAGTAGAACAACTCCAGAGTTTCCAAGAAGCGCCTTAAGATCCAAAAATCAGGTTTCCCAAAAGAGAAGGATTCTGCCTTAAGACTACCAAAGAAATCTTATCTGTCTTTCTAACATGCCTGGCCTATAGATTTTGGACTTGTTGGCTCCCACAGTTGTAAGAGTCAGTTATTTAAAATAAACCTCTCTCTCTCTATATATGTACTTATCCTGTTGGTTCTGTTTCTCTTGAAAATCCTGACTAATAAAGGATTCTAGAAATTTTTATAACGAAGTCCCTGAATGACTCAATGGTTGAGCACCCCAATACTAACTGAAAAGTTCTAATCTACCTGGAAGAGCCTTAGAAGAAGCCAAAAACTCACTGCTGTTGATTCGATTCTGACTCCTGGTGACTGTATAGAACAGAGTAGAACTGTTCCATAGAGTTTCCAATGAGCATCTGGTGGATTTAACCTGCTGACCTTTTGTTTAGCAGCTGTAGCACTTAATCACTACGCCACCAGGGTTTCCTTGGTAGAAAGGTCCACTGATTTACCTCTGAAAGGTCATAGCCATTGCAAATCCTGCATACACTTCAACTCTGAAACACACGGGGTCACCATGAGCTGGAATTGACTTGATGGTAACTGGCTAATTTCTTCAAAGAGTATTTTGAAGACGAAATAAGGGTAGATAAGATGTCCAATATAATATTTGGCACATAGAAAGCTTTCAATTAGTTGTAACTATATTACCATTATTCAATGTTCATTGAAGGAACATAGGCTAATGTGTTTGTCTCTATGTGTGTAGGAAACATACACACATGCATCTGTTTTTGAACTTCCACATTTGAAATATCTGCAGGTGATCTGATGAGTTTCACTAAAGGCTCACTTTAGAGAAGTTTCAAGCCTTCCTTCAACAATATGTTTTGGTGACTATTCAGAGCTTGTACTTATCGAGCTAAGCACACACTTAATTTCATTTGGTTTTTATGAACCACCCTATCAAGTTGGTATAAATCTCTCCATTTTAGAGGAAAAAAGATCCAGAGAGGTTTGTATTTGCTCAGAGCCCTGTAGGATTCATTCCTAGGCAACCTCCCTCCAGATCTCACTCTCTTACCGCTGCTCCTCCACTTCTTCCCTGTGCTCAGTAAAGATGCCCAATTCCTCCCTTCACTGTATTGTGTTTGAGGTTTGTAAATCTTGATGAATAGGCAACCTTCTTCCTTCTTAACTTCATTTGAACTGCTGACTCTGCTGGCTTGCTCTCTTTAGTTCAGATCAGCTTGTTCTTTTCTCAAAAGCACCAAGCCACGCAAAGATTGCTGAATATTTAACGTTCATAGGCAACATGCCAGAGTAACCAAAAACACTTGAAACATGACCCAGACAAGAAACCAGGCAGAGAGTGAGAGGGAAGGAAGGGGGAAGCCCAGTTGGACTGCAGTTCAGGTGCTTCTTGTAAACATCAAGAACATCAGCTTTGTTAGGTTACGGAAGGCAAAAGGCAGCACTGTTGTTCTCACCTGTCAGTGGTAATTGCCTTTGGCCATAGAGTTTGTAAACTGCCGAACAGAATGGCTGCTGATTGAGATCAAACTCTGGAAGAATGTGTGGATGCTAATAACATATTTAGACAGGGTGTATGGAGTTGGAGTTCCTGAGTGGTACAAAGGGTGAAGTCCTAGGCTGCTAACCAAAAGGTTGACAGCTCTAACCCACCCAGAGGGGCTTTGGGAAGAAGTCCTGGTGGTCAACCCTGTGGAGCAGGCCTACTCTGACACAGGTGGAGTCACAGGTTGAGTTGGAACCAACTCAACAGTGACTGGTTTGGTCTTGAAGTTAGGGCCCAAGATTGTGACTGAATCAGAGCAAGCTTACTTGTGGCCCTGGCACCCATGGATCTGAATGCGGCAGTGGCAGTAAGAGTAATGTAGGGCCAGAAATTAGACATGTGACTTGGCGGCATCCAGTGAGGAACAGGGAGAAAGACTACTTGGATGGGGAAAACCATTTACAGAAGGACAAATGCTTTACCAGTGGTCTGAATTTTGGATCTTAGCTTGTTGGGTTTTTCATTCTAAGTCAGCTATAAACATTTTTCTTCCTGCTGTAACACGTAGGAGGTACATGGACCATATTTCATTCTTAATTGCAGCCTGAGAGGTACAAATTTGCTGAATGGAAACGTAATGCCTGTGGATTGAATTGAATTGAGTTGTCAAGTTACATTCAAGAAAGTGTTCTTTAGTGGGGTGCAGATATGTAAGGCCAGAGTTCTTAGCTGGAAAGGGAAAAACATAGAGGAATAGAAATGTGAAATACATGATGCTGCCTTGGCTGGAAATTGCACAAGCCAGACAAATAGCTGATGTACTTTGGAAAAGAAACTCAGCTCAGAAATAAGCTCCAACCTAACAACATCCCAAATGTATGAGATGAAAAGGATAAAGAACTTGGTTTAATTAGTTTGGTGATGTCTATTTTATATGGGAAACAGTAATACCTTTAACAGACTAATCTAAGAAACATTCTCACCATCCGTCACTTTGTCACACTGTGGTGTCTTGCAACTTGTTGCTATGATGCTGGAAGCTATTGCCACTGGTATTTCAAATACCAATAGGTTCGCCCATGAGGGGCAGGTTTCAGTAAAGCTATTAGACTCGATCAGACTGTGATGAAAGGCCTGTAGATCTAAAAATGGATTACAATAGAATACTGTACAATACAGTGTTGGAAGATGAGTTCCCCATGTTGGTAACCCAACCCAGTGCTGTTGAATTGATTCTGACTCATAGCAACCCTATAGGTCAGAGTAGAACTGCCCTATAGAGTTTCCAAAGAGTGCCAGTGATTTTGAACTGCTGACCTTTTGGTTAACAGCCATAGCAATTAACCGCTATGCCACCAGGGTTTCCCCCTATGTTGGTAGACACTAAAAATACACAACTATGATAATGGACTCAAGCGTACTTACCAGTGATCGTGAAGATGGCACACAACAGGCCAACGTTTTCATTCTGTTGTACTTGGGTATCTTTGAATTGGACTGACTGTATGGTAGCTAACAACAGTACATTGAGTGGTGGGGCCATGTACCAGGTGGAATGGTGTGAGCCTGTAGCATAAACTGACACATGGTTCTCATCTGATGTAGTGAACACCTGCTTCTCCACCTTTGTAGATGCAGTTTACATTCCAGTTGGGCAGTTAGACACTGAACAAGGAAACATGTATGTAAGAGTAATTCAGACTGTGGCTAAGGATAAACAGAAAATGAAACAGTGTGCCTTGATAGAAGGTGTGTGGAGGTCACACCAAACAGGGTGCCAAGGAAGACCCCTATATTCAAGGTGACATTTTGAACAGATGCTTGAATAGGGGGCAGTTCTGGTACATTTACCAATCTGGGGTGAAATCTTTCGGTGGTGGAAACAGTTAACACTAACTGCTAAATGAAATGTTGAAGGTTCAAGTCCACCCAGAGGCACATTGGAAGAAAGGCCTGATAAGTTGGTTTGACAGCAACCTGTTACCGTACAATCTGGGCTCAGCAGTGGTTTCCCGTTACTCAGAGACCAGGCTGCTTCCTTTGAGCTCCGGAGACAGTGCTGTTGTTAATCCCTACTGTGATGTAAAGTCATGTATCAACTTGGCCGGGTTATGCTTCTCAGTGGTTTGGCAGTTCTGATGTAATTTGGCATTTATGTAATGGTATAATCACCTCCATGATGAGTTCTGATATAATGTAATCTCTTCCTTGATGAGATCCACTCTGAGCAGCCAATCTTTTGAAAGGGGTGTGGTCTGCATATAATATTTTCAAACTTTCTGGCAAAGCTGGCTGGCTTTTGCTTGCTCTGGATCCTGCATTCAGCATGCTGACATCTGACCTAAAGTGGTCTGCTTATACAGTGCAATCCCAATACAAATTCCAGTATCATTTTTTATTGAGATGGAGAAGCATATCACCAACTTTGTTTGGAAAGGGAAAAAACTCTGGCTTAGCAAAGCACTGCTGAAGAAGAGGAACACAATGGGAGACCTCAGAAATTATTACACTGCCACAGTAGTCAAAACAGCCTGGTACTGGTACAGAAAGAGACAAATAGACCAATGGAACAGACTGGAGACCCCGGAGATGCCACCATCCTCTAACAAGCAGTTGATAGCTGACAAAGGCCTAGGATTGTAAACTAGGGAAAAAACAATCTCTTTAGCAAATGGTGCTGGCAAAATTGGATATCCGTCCGCAAAATACTGAAACAAGACCCATATCGCACACCTTACACAAAAAAATAACTTTAAATGGAGTAAGGACCTAAATATCAAACCTAAAACAATAACAATCATACAAGAAAAAATAGTATCAATGATGAGTGTTCTCATACACAGTTTAGACAGACTTCAAAATTTGACAAACAAAGCACAATTAACAGAAGAGAAAATAAATAAATGGGAACTACTGAGAATCAAACACTATCATTTATCCAAAGACTTCGTCGAAAGAGTTAAAAGACCACCTACAGAATGGGAAAAAATATTTGGCAACTAGACATTGGACCATCATCTAATCTCTATAATGTACAAGGTCCTGCAAAATTTCAACAAGAAAAAGGTAAATAATCCAATTAAGAGATGGGCAAAGGAGATGGACAGACACTTCACTAGAGAGGACATCCAGGCAGCCAAAAGGTATATGAGAAGATGCTTGTGATCATTAGCTATCAGAGAAATCCAAATCAAAACTGCAATGAAATGTCATCTCACTCCAACAAGGTAGGCCATGATCCAAAAAACATAAAACAACAAATGCTGGAGAGGCTGTGGAGAGATTGAAAGTCGCCTACATTGCTGGTGGGATTGCAAGTTGGTCCAACCTCTTCGGAAATCAGTCTGGCACTTCCTTAAAAAGCTGGAAATAGATATCACTTGATCCTGTAATTCTTATGCTTGGAATTTATCCTTCAGAAACAAAGGTTGTCACATGAACAGGCACATGTACACAAATGTTTGTTGCAGCACAGTTCATGATAGCGAAAGGTTGTAATCAACCCAGATGCCCATCAACAGATGAAAGGATGAGCAAACTATGGTATATATATCCAATGGAACACTATACTATAATTAAAAAATAATGACTATTTTAGAAAACACCTCATAACGTGGTCTCATCTGGAAGAGATTGTACTGAGTGAAATCAATCAGTATCAAAAGGACAAATTTTGCATGAGACCCTAGTTATAAGGACTTAACAAGAGAATTATTGACAGAGAAAATGACCGTGTTGGCTACATGGATGAGTGTGGGGAGGGGGCTGAGGGTTTATCATAGATGAGATAATTGATAGATGTTAGAGATTTTATTCTTTAACTATAAATTTTTACTATAAATAATAAAGGCATCTTTACTTGAAAAAAAAAAAGGCATGGAGACGGCTCTGGGAACACAATGGATGGAGTGACCAGTGAGGCTGGAGGAGTTTCGTTCCCCCAAGTTGATAGGAATTGGGGATATCATCAAAGAGAATGTATTGGGGATGTATTAGGGGTTAGGAAGAAAAAGGCTCAAAAGAAGGAATGAGAGCCAAATTATTTATCAACATGGCCCCTTGCTAGGTCAGGGATTCATCTTACGATTGCTGGATAGTGGCGTGGGTCCTCGGAAAGGGCCGGAATGGCTGGAGGCACTTGGCAGGCCTGGGCTGCTGGTTATTTACCAACTTATTCAAAGTCTTCCCATATTTAACAAATGATTCTGTCATTGTGGTCCATACTGGTAGAACATCAGTCTGGTGGTTTGGGGTGGCTGACCCGCAGGCGGAGCTTGGTGGAGCAGTAAGAGACGAACTCAGAGGTTTAGACAGGAATTAGAAGGGTTCAAAACCTTTTATACTTGGGTTGGACCTTGCCTTAGTCATCTAGTGCTGCTGTGACAGAAATACCACAAGTGAAAGGCTTTAATTAAGAAGAATTTATTCTCTCTCAGTCTAGTATGCTACAAGCCCAAATTCAGGGCATCAACTCCAGGGGAAAGCTTTCTCTGTTGGATCTGGAGGAAGGTCTGTGTCATTCGTCTTCCCCTGGTCTAGGAAGTTCTCTGCACAGGAGTCTTAGGTCCAAAGGACACCTCTGTTCCTGGCTCTGCTTTCTCGGTGCTGTGAGTGCCCCAGCTTTCCGCTGTCTTCCCTTTCCTTTTATCTCTTGCTAAGTTAAAAGGTGGTACAGACCACATTCCAGGGAATTTGTCAACGTAGTCGTGGGCCCTGGAATACTTTTTTTTTTTTCTTTTACAAAGAAAAGTTTATTCTTACATGGTCCCGTAGGCTACAGGTCTGAATTTAGGGTATCTGCTCCAGAGGAAGGGCTTTCTTTCCCTGTTGGCCCTGGAGGAAAGTCCTTGTGTTACGTCAGTCTTGGCATCTTGGCACAGGAACTTCAGGTCTGAAGGATGCACTCGACTCCCTGTGCTGCTTTCTTGAAGTACAAGGTTCTCCCTCCATCCTTTTCTTAAGTTTTAAAAATTCTGTATGTGGTTAGAGAGATTCAAATATCCATCACAGTTTTAAACTCAGGTATCAGCACAGCACAACTCCAAACTTTAAGAATTTTTAAGCCTTGAGTTCATTTTTATGAATTTGCTATAACTAGCTACATAGAAAGAAAGAGTGAATATCTTTTTTCTCTATGAAATCTCTAATAACTGAGTGACAGAAGAGTGAAGACGGTCTCACACAAAGCAAAGGAACTGGAGTGTCTTTCTTCCAAAATGAGATTGTGAGGTGTAAGGAGGAGATAGGACAGTAACCGTGGAAACAAGCCTCAAGGTACTGTAAACAGCAGGCCTGAGGGATTCTGGAAGAACTAGCAATGGTGCTTATCACCGGCTATTGGGGAACATGACCCCAGGGAGTGCTCTTCCTCTTCATGCACCACAAGTGAGATGAAGAACATGCACATATAGGAGTTGGGTGGGTCCAAATTTGTCTCCAATGAGCATGGAGATAGCACAGGACCAGGCAACACTTCATTCTGCTGTATATAAGGTTGTCATGAGTCACAGCCAATTTAATGGCAGCTAGCAACAACAATAAATATGTCCAGACTGACTCCCTGGTGGGACATCTGGTCTAATCCAGCAATCCATGGTGCCATGAGAGAAATAATGGCCAATGTAGTGTGTTTTTCATGAAGCTAAATGTAGTCAGTTGAGTGCATATTCTTTATTCTTAGAACTTGTTCTTTCTATATTTACTTCTATTTCATGGAGTGGTGCTAGATTAAAAAAAATATGTTGCTTTGGCAAAGGAAAATGTTGGCAATCCTATTTTAGTTCCAAAAATTGTGTTAGGAAAATGCCTTAGGCCATGAGATTCAAATTCCACGTGGGCCACAAATTTAAGCTCTATGTGCTTAATAAACCACCACTGGCTATACTCAGAGCCCTAGGGAAATGCTGAAATTATCCCTATTGCATCCCAATGTCCAGGTTGTCCTATTCTGGTTTCCTCTGCTGTGTCTGACATTTTCGAACTGATACAAACTTTGAGCCACCCACCAGGTTCTTGATTCAGCCTTCATTGCTGGACACTGGTCTTCAGCCTCCCTTATTGAGTGTGTTATGGCTCAGCAGTTATTCCCAGTCTGCTTCTAGAATCTCAGATTGCATTGATAGCCCAAATCACCGATGGGACCTTGAAAGACAGTTTGGTTAATGTGTATTTCCTGATTTTGATGCTTTTATATGTTATTTATTAAATCTCTATCAGTTAACATGCCTTTTCCAGATACCAGGCATTCCCAGAAGTACTGGATACCTAGAAATTGTGCTAGCCTATCTGTTGGGGCTCTCTATAGAAACAGAATAAAGACTATATATTTAAGGTGAGATATTTATGGCTCATAGTTGTTTGGCTGTCAAATTCAAAAATTGACTCATAGTTGTGTGGCTGTCAAGTTCAAAATTCTAGAGCAGCTGGCAGCTGGAAACTCAGGAAGGATTTGATACTGCAGTCTCAAGGCAGAATGTCTTCTTTGAAAAACTTCAGTTTTTGATTTTAAGGCCTTTTAGCTGATCAAATGAGGCCTGCCTATATTATTAAAGGTCTGAGGAGCTCAGGAAAGAGCTGCCTGTGAGAATGGGACCGTCACTTATAATACAGAAGCACTGTGGACACTGGGGTGTGGGCTGAGCAGAGAAGAGAGCTGCATTCAGGTTCTCACTTTGCTATTGGTAGTCATGAGGCCTCAGAGAAGTTACCAGAGTTGATGCCTCAGGTGTATAAATGAGTAACATGAGCTTTTTTGGTTGGATTTTCTCTCTGAAGTTCTTTCTCAACCTATAGTTCTCTGCCTCTCCAGCACTAGACTTTGTTTTAAGGTCACCTGTCTTCTCTTGGGAAACTCTGGTGATGTAGTGTTTAAGTGCTACCACCGCTAACCGGAAGGTCAGCAGATCAAATCTGCCAGGTGCTCCTTGGAAACTCTATGGGGCAGTTCTGCTCTGTCTATGGGTTCTCTATGAGTTGGAATCAACTCAGCAGCAGTGGGTTTTGGTTTTTGTTCTTCTCTTAGTGACATAGTTGGAAACCACCAGTCCTGATAATTAACCCCAGATGTGACATAATTTGTTAACCTCAAATGTGGGTGAGAGTGGCCAAATCTGTTAAGAGAATCTGGACTGTAGCTCTTAAGGGGCTTTTACTTCTTTCTTCACCCTCCCCCAGTGCTTCATGCCTCCTTTTTTTGTTTTCCAGAGGCTTCTAACTACAAAACTGAATTGTTCTTACATCATTTCATTTGTGTTGGGTTTTTCTCTACCAGTAGCTGTTGCACTTGTAGATGACTGGGACTGGGTTTTTTAAATGACATACTGGTAAAATATTTAATAACTGACTGAGTTTGGTGGGGGAGAAAAGAAAAAGAAATTCTTTGGTTTGTAGCATTTGGAAATTTCTGTGACGGAAAGCCCTCCCACAATGGCCAACTAGAAGCTCTGGAAGTGACATCACTTCTGTAGAAGTGAAAGGAAGCACCTGATAGACTCTCCTGAGTGAGTATGACCTTGCTTCAGCCTACTCTGTGTCTCTGGAGCTGAAAACCCCACGCTGGGCACACGTGGTTGGTTCTTAGGGGTTGCTTGTCCAGCATCAGCCCACAGAAGGGTGAATAGGAAGAGGGAGAGCAGAGCAAAAGTGCCATCTAGCCCCAATAGCTGGGCTCCTGTCCTGGTTTCCTAGTGTTGCCATAACAGAAATATCACAAGTGGATGACTTTACAGGAAAGACATTCATTTTCTCACAGCTTAGAAGGCTAAAAGTCAGAATTCAGAGCACCAGCTATAGGAGAAGGCTTTCTCTCTGAGGATTCTGGGTGAAAATTTTTAAATCATCTTCCCTAAGTCAGTAGTCCTCAGCTCTTTGGCAATCCCAGTTAGGTTTAAGACACACTGAGTTGGATCTGACTCGATGACACTTGGCTTTGACACTGATACGGTCTCATTGACATAACATCCTATTCTCAAATGGGATTTTATCCACAGGCATTAGGATTCCAACACATATTTTGGGAGGACATAGTTCAATCCGTAATAGCACCTTTGGAAAGAGACACTTCTCTATATTCTTTCTGTCTTCCTCCTATGGATGAAAGGCTCTTTCTCCAAGACATTTTGTTTGGATTATACTATCTCCTTCTCTTTAATGGCCCCCCACTGCCTACAAAATGAGTTCTAAGTGTTCCTACATGGCATTCAAAGTCTGCTGCTTAGCTACATCATCACTCTCAGGTTCAGCATTTCTCAGCTTGGGTTCTATGTCTCATCCTGTCTACACTTCCAACTGCCCTGAAAATGTGATGGTTTGAGGCTTCCTGGCCTCTGTATGTGCTGTGGCCGCTGCTTTGCTTACCTTTCTTCCATTCACCAGTGGGACAGTTCTTACTCAGTTTTACATATACTCCCCACCTGATTTTGGGGAAAATGATCCAAGAGAATACTCTTCATCTTTAGCTACCGTAAGCAAGATGGAGAACATCCCGTGTGTTAGAATTAAACCCCAAACCAAACTGATTGCTGTCAAGTCTGACTCATAGTGACCCTATAGGACAGAGTAGAACTGCCCCATCAGATTTCCAAAGAGGGCCTGGTGGATTCAAACTACTAGTCTTTAGCTTAGCAACCACAGCTCTTAACCATTATTCCACCAGGGTTTCCATGTTAGAATTGAATAGTTTGGGTAGGTCCAATGTGTCTGGATAGGCTTGGCGTTACCCATGTGGTCTTGTCTACCAGTTACAGTACAATGAGAAAAATAATGGCTAATACAATGTTTTTTTCATAAGCTAAATGTAGTCAGTTTAAATGAATGTCCTTTATTATGAGAATCTGTACTTTCTCTAGTTTTGGTGTTTAAATATCTGTTGTTTTATGAAATGTTAGCAGCAAATTTTTAGAAATGTTTTTACTTTAACAAAACAAAAAGTTGGCAATTTAATTTTAGCCCTAAAGATCTTTTTCGGAAAATGTCTTCGGTCACGAGATCCGAATTCTGCCTTACTTGCCCTTCTTCCATTCACTAATTGGAGTATCCTTGTTGTTAGCTGCTGTCAAGTCAGTTCCTGACTCATGGTGACATCACACACAGTGGAATGAAATAACACCTGGGCCTGTGTCCACAATCAGTTGTACATCAGTTTGTTGTGATCAGCAGAGCTTTCCTTGGCTGTTTTTCAGAAGTAGATCACTAGGCCTTTACTTTAGTCTGTCTTAGTCTGAAAGCTGCACTGAACCCTGTTTGGTGTTTAGCAACATGCCATCTTCCGCTGAGAGATGAGTCGTTGTTTCCTGTGAAGGGAACTGGCTGGGAAACGCGCCTGCATGAAAGGTGAGAATTCTACCGTTGAACCAACACTGCCTTGAGATTTCTGACTTAGTCATAAAGGCATGTTCATTGGTTTATGAAGTCAGCACTGACACTACTAGGAAGGCAGACATTCTCTCCAAAGTGCTCTCTCACAATCTCTGAGCTAATTCCATTAGAGCATCTATCACACTTTATCACATTACTGCATACATGTTTATCAACCACGAGCTCCTTAAGGGTAGGGTATTTCCTTCCTCATACTTGGTAATATACCTGGTACATAGTTGGTGACAGCAATCTGGTACTAAATGACTAGCCAAAGAGACAAATAGACTTTGCCTCTCTTCATTCTCACTGTCTCTAATTAGACTGTATCATTCAAAACTGGCAGCAGTTTCAATCTCTTCTTCCCCACCTGGGTTTAAACCAATACTAAAATGTTTTATCTGGTTGACTGTTGTCCTTCTGGGCAGATGAAAGTGGCAATTCAACCCTCTTTTTCCTATCAGCCCCTGCATGTGCCAGAGCATTTGAAGATGGCATGTGTGGGAGCTCTGGCTCTCTGGTGAGTTCTCTCCATTTAATTAGTCTGACCTTCTGTGATAATCCCCTTTGGATGTCCCTGGCTCCCCCCTCCACTTCTGTATCATATTCAGGCTTCTGCCTTCATCAGCAAAAGACCAACTGCTCAGCTAAGCCTGTAGCATAATTCACAGCTTGGCTCTCAAAAATGAACTTTTACTCAGATGGAGCTGCTTTTCACATTAAAATTGGCCTAAGAGAGCTAGGAAAGTTTATCTTGGAGCCAGCATGTGATCCATCCCTCCAAGTCAAATATTTCTTTTTAAAACGAGAGTGAGCTTCAGTGTGGCACTACCGACGGCTGCCTGAAATACTGGGATATCTTTAAACATTAACATTTAGTTACAGTGCTGAAGGGTTTTGGGAGCTTTTAAGTCTCCTCCCTGCTCCCTCAACCTTCTGAATAACTAGGGCTTTCATGCTTGCGTTCCTTTCATTCAAGACATGCAATCTCTCTGCTCAGGAGGGCAAATGCATTGAAACAGCTCTACACTGGGCTAATCAAACAGCTATTTATTTTCAGTGCATCCTCACAGGGTTTTAAGAATGAGGTAGAGATAGTATTTTAGAATGATCCAAAGAGTCAAAGTGGTATCCCTGGAGCTTCTGGTCTTCAGGATGCTGGGGAAATTCTAGGGAGTTTAATGCTTTCTTTTCAAAAGCTCTCAGTTTGCACTGTGAGCCATATTATTATTTTTTTAATGTTTTTTTTTGTGCTTACAGTACTAGGTTAAGAGAGGAGGAGTACACAAGTTGTGCTGAAGTCCTATTAATGTTGATCTTACTAATGTGTATTGTCACCAGGTTCACCCAACCAAATTTCTAAAAACTATCTAATCTAAACCCTCACCCCTTGCCCTCCTGCCCTCCCACCCTCCCCACCCTTGTAGCTGTCAAAGAGTCTTTTCTGTTATGTATGAGTATGCTTTTAAGTTTTTATTATAGGGGTCTCATATAATAAATGTCCTTCTGTAGCTGACTAGTTTTGCTCAACATAATGTCCTCCCATTGAGACCAAGTTGAGAGATGTTTCCTGCTATCATCATTGTTCCTTATCAGTGTATAGTACTCCATTAAGTATATATACCAAAGTTTACCTATCCATTCTTCTGTTGTTGGGCATCTGAGTTGATTCCAACTTTTTACTATCGTGGACTGTGCTTTAAAACCTATTACACTGCCACAGTAGTCAAAACAGCCTGGTATTGGTACAAAAGGAGAGATATAGAGCAATGGAACAGGGTACAGACCCCAGAGATACCACCATCTTCCTATGAACAGCTGATAGTTGACAAAGGTCCTAAGATTTTAAACTGGGGTAAGAACAGTCTCTTTAACAAATGATGCTGGCATAATTGGATATCCATCTGCAAAAAATTGAAACAAGACCCATATCTCACACCTTATACAAAAATCAACTCAAACTGGATAAAAGGCCTGAATATAAAAGCTAAAATGATAAAGCTCATCTAAGATAAGATAGGGTCAACAATGGACGTTTTAATACGCAATATAGACAGACTTCAAAATCTGACAAACAACACATTCATCAGAAAAGAAAATAGATAAATGGGAATTAATAAGAATCAAACACTTCTGCTCATCGAAAGACTTCATCAAAAGAATTGAAAGACCACCTACAGAATGGGAAAAAAATATTTGACAACTCTATGTCAGTCCAACACCTGATCTCCAGAATCTATAAGGTTCTACAAAATATCAATAAGAAAAAAACAAATCATCCAATTAAGTGATGGGCAAAGGAGATAGACAGACACTTCTCTAATGGCTTTGGACACGTTCACGATCATTAATTATTAAAGAAATTCAAATCAAAATGACAATGACATGCCATCTCACACCAACAAGATTGGCCATGATCCAAAAAACACAAAACAATAAATGTTGGAGAGGCTGTGAAGAGATTGGAACTCTCCTTCACTGTTGTTGGGGTTGCAGAATGGTGCAACCTCTTTGGAAAGCAATTTGGTGTTACCTTAAAATAATGGATATAGATATACCATTTGACCCAGTAATTCCTGAGCCGTATTATTATGTTCTTCATTTCATGATCTCTTTTCCTATTTCAGAATAAAAACATAGCAATAAGTGAAGACACGACTTATTTCTTAGCAAAAGAAGATAGACTAGGGAAATTTGTAGCACATATTTATTCAACAGTTTTTGATAGATACTTTGAGCCAGAAATTATCCATTGAAGATGCAGAGGTGAATAAGGCATAATCATTGTTAATGAGAAATATACTAAATGGAAGAGATAGGCACAATAACAAGAAAGTGCAACTGAAATGTACTAACTGGCTATGTGGAATCTAGAGTAGGCGAAAGCTAGTTCTGTTGGGTAGAATTGGAGATGTTGTTGTAGAGGATGAGACGTCCAGGCTGGTTATTGTAGAAATTGTCAGAGAATGAAACACATGAAATGGGTGTTGTAGAAGTCATCTGTCACAGATTGAATTGTGTCTGCCCTCCAAAATATGTGCAGCAATTTGGCTAGGCCATGAGTTCTACTATTGTGTGCCATTCCTATATGCTGTAAACCCTGCTTGTATGATGTTAACGAGGGAGGATGGGCAACAGCTGTGTCAGCGGGTGAAGACTCATGGGTAAGAACTGTATTGTGTCTTGAGGCAATGTCTTGGGATATAAAGGAAAGGAAATCCAGCAGAAAGTTGACCTCATGCCACCAAGAAGCAGTTTCAGGAGCAGAGTGTGTTCTTTGAAAAGGACCTGGGTTCCTGTGACTCAGAACCTCCCATTCCAGGGGAAGATAGAAGACAAGGACCCTCCATCAGGGCCAACAGAGAAAGAACTCCTCTGGGGATTACACCTTGAATTTGGAGTTGTAGCCTACTGAAATGTGACAGAAAAAAATTTGTCTTTTTAAAGCTGTCCACTTGTATCTCTCTTACAGCTGGACTAGATGACTAAAACATTGTCATAGAGGATGAGACATTTGAGCTGCATATAGTAAAACCATACTGTACATTTTGATAACTTTCTGTAGTTTGGATGGAATGCTCTGAGATGGCACCTGAGGAGTGGCCGTGAGTTTGGGGTAGCTTGAACACAAGGAGCACAGGAGTAGGGCATTGGGTGTTGAGGGTGGAAGGGTCTTTGGGAGCAGATTTTAAGATTTTTGATGCAGCTCTAATGCTGCAGCTCCATGCTGTTGGCGTGGAGGCTATGAAAGATTTGTAAGAAAAGGAAGCGTATAAACAGATTAGAATTTTAAAAACAACATGGACAGTAGTGTGGCAGATGGAGGAACAGAAACCACTTAAGAGTGCCATGAAACCACTTAAGGGGACCAGATTTAGAAAAGAAATGATGAGAATCTCAATGAAGTCAATGGCAACAGAGAGAGATGGGAAAGAGTTACCTGAAAATGCCAAATAAAATCACCATGCAAGAGTTGAGAGGGTGAAATTAATGACAGCAGTCATTAACACCATGGCTGCTGAGAAGGCTATGAATCATCAGAAGCTTGCTAGAACAAAGGGATGATGTGGAGAACTTGGTAACACAGTGATTTTCCTGAGTGTGAGGATGTGTCCAAGGGTCAAAGGAACCACTGAGATTGTTTTTCTTCCATGGCAAAACATTTAATGTGCATTGAATATCAAGGTGCTGAAGACCAGGCGAGTTGTGGAGTGACATCAAAGACATCATACATGAAGAAAGCAAGAAGTCATTAAAAAGACAATAAAGAAAGAAAAGATCAAATTGGATGTCAGAAGAGACTCTGAAACTTGCTGTTAACTGTCAAGCAGCTAAGGACAAAGGAAGAAATGGTAAAGTGAAAGAGTTCAGGAGAGGATTTCTAAGGGCAGCAGGAGAAGACGAAGTGTTACAATGACATGTGCAAAGAGCTGGAGACGGAAAACCAGAAAGAAAGAATACAGTTTGCATTTCTCAAGCTGAAAACACTGAGGGAAAAATCAAGCCTCAATTTGCCATAGTGAAGGATTCTACAGGGAAAATATTAAACAATGCAGGAAGCATCAAAGGAAGGTGGAAAGAATACATAGAGTCATTCCACCAAGGAGAATTGATCGACAATCAGCCTTTTCAAGCGGTTAATGTATGATTGGGAACTGATGATACTGAGGGAAGAAGTTGAGGCTGCTTTGAAGGCACTGGCCAAAAACAAGGCTCCAAGAGTTGACAGAATATCGACTGAAATGTTTCAACAAACAGATACAGTGTTGGAAGTGCTCACTTGTCAATGCCAAGAAATTTGAAAGACAGCCACCTGTCTTCCATATTTATGCCAACCTATTTATGCCTATTCCCAAGAAAGGAAATTATTGAACAATATCATTACTACTGCACACAAGCAAAATTTTGCTGAGGATCATTCAAAAGCAGCTGAGACAGTATATTGACGGGAAACTGCCAGGAATTCAAGCTGGATTCAGAAGAGTCTACCAGGGATATCGTTGATGATGTCCGATGGATCTTGGCTGAAAGCAGAGAATACCAGAAAGACATTTACCTGTGTTTTATTGACTATACAAAGGCATCTGGCTGTGTAGATTGTAACAAATTACGGATGACATTGTGGAGAGCGAGAATTAGAAAACACTTAATTGTGCTCATGAAGAATCTGTACACAGACCAAGACATGGTCGTTCAAAGAGAACAGGAAGACACTATGTGGTTTAAAGTCAGGAAAGGTGTGTGTTAGGGTTATATCCTATCACCATACCTATTCAATCTGGATGCTGAGCAGACAGTCCAAGAATCTGGACTCTATGAAGAAGAACAGTGTATCAGGACTGGAGGGAAAACTTAGTAACCACCTGCATTATGCTGTGGACACAATCTTACTTGTTAGAAGTGAAGAGGACTTGAACCACTTATTAATGAAGATTGAAGACCACAGCCTTCTGTATAGATTACACCTCAATAGCAAGAAACAAAAAATCCTCACAACTGGACCAATAAGCAACATCATGACAAAGAGAGAAAAGATTGAGGCTGTCAAGGATGTAGTTTTACTTGGATCCACAACCAACACCAGTGGAGCAGCAGTCAGGAAATCAAAAGATGCATTGCATTAGGAGATCTGCTGCAAAAGACCTTTTTAATGTGTTGGAAAGTAATGATGTCACCTTGAAGACTAAGGTGCGCCTGACCTAAGCCATGGTATTTTCAAACGCGTCATATGCATACAAAAGCTGGACAAGAAATAAAGAAGACAAAAGAAGAATTGATACCTTTTAATTGTTATGTTGGAGAAGAATTTTGAATATATTGTGCACTGCCAAGAGAACAAACAGATGTGTCTTGGAAGAGGAACAACCAGAGTCCTCCTTGGAAGCAAGGATGATGAGACTACATCTTACACACTTTGGACAAGTTATCAGGAGGGGTCAATCCCTGGGGAAGACATCATGCTTAGTAAAGTAGAGGGTCAATGAGAAAGAGAAAGACCCTCAACAAGAGACAGACCCTCAACAAGCTGCGACAACAGGGTTAATTGTACCAATGATTGTGGGCATGGCATAGGACCAGGCAGTGTTTCATTCTGTTGTACGAAGGGTTGCCATGAATCAGAAGCAACTCAGTGGTACTTAACAGCAACAATAACATCAAAGCCAGTATTTTCTCCTGTGCCTTGGTGTTTGTTACTTCCAGATGCATGCTGATAATGTGCACAATAGACAGATGGCAGATTTTCTACTATTGTCGTACATGTGAAATGTCAGATAACAAGACAGTTGACAAATGAGGAAAAGGTGCACTGCAGCCCCCAAACCAAGCCTGCTGCCTTTGAGTCAATTCCAATTCATACAGGGGCAGGTTTTATTTAAAGAGCTTCAGTGATTGGATGGACAATTGCTTTTGATGAAATTAAGTTTTCTTCTAATACTATGATTGTATGGTTACTGTTTGTGTAATAACTGATAGTTAACAATAAACTATGTTTCAGTTATCTACTGTTATTTTTGTTAGGTACTGCTGAATGGATTCTTATGCATAGTGACCCTATGTGACAGAGCAGAACTGTTCCCCAGAGGAACTGGATGGGCTTGAAACACTAGTTTTTCAGCGAGCAGTTGAGTGCTTAACAATTGCACCACCAGAGCTCCTAGTTGTCTACCACTACATAGCAGGTCTCCCCAAAGCTTTGTAGCTTTAAACAACAGAACTATTTTACTATCATCTTTCAAGTCTCTGAATGTTGATTTGGCTCAGCCGGATGGTTCTCGCACAGGGCTTCTCATGCTGTTGCACATAGGTAATGTCCGGGAATGGAGTCATCTCAAATTCTTCCTCACTACATGTCTGGGTGGTAGTTTTGCTCTTGGTAGAGATATGTACACATAGCTTCCCTTGCTTCTCAGCATGGCTACTTAGTTTCAAGAATGAGCACCCCAAGAGAGCTAGGTGCTTTTGAACCCAGCTGTGGAGGGCACGTAACATGACTTCCTCCATAACCACAAGCCCTCCTATATTCAAGAGAAGGGATAGCAGATCCCACATTCACAGGTCTGTGCCAATATCATATTGCTAAGGACATGTGGGATGAGAAGTACTGTTGATACAACTTTTAGAAAGTACAATCTGCCAAAGGCTGATAGCAAGAATTAGTTCAAGGCACTGTCTTGGGAGCCTGGTAAACAAAGAATGGAGAAATAAAGAACTGAGAATTTCTACACTGTTCTGTTTTCTATTTTGCGGTTATTTCATTGTAAAAAAAAAGCATCCCAGCTGGAATTTTCTATAATTTTTGGTAACTTAGCCATTGGCCAATTCTTCATTTTCATCTAAGCCAATATCTGATATTTATACTGCCTGGAGTGTTTTTTGTTGTATGTTTGTACACAAAGGCAGCATTCCATAGCTTGTAGCCTCAACAGTTTCAGTCAGGTCATTTGCTGCCCAAAGGTTTTGTTAGAAATTGTTTTATGGACACTCGTTAATTAGGTTTAAAAAAATTCCTCATATAAATATACATATATATATACACACACCCACACATATGTACATATAAAACAAGAACCTATATACGTTGTTATATATATACATATATATAAGGAATTTTTTAAACCTAATTGTTTAAACATTTTTTAAACCTAATTATGTTGTTATCTGTCCGTCTGTCCGTCCGTCCGTCCGTCGTCCGTCGTCTGTCCATCCGTCGTCTGTCTGTCTGTCGGTCTGTCGGTCTGTCGTCTGTCGTCTGTCGTCTGCCGTCTGTCTATCTGTCTGTCATCTGTCGTCTGTCTGTCTGTCTGTCGTCTGTCTGTCTGTCTGTCTGTCTGTCTATCATCTATCTAGGTTCTTGTTACAAAAATACACAGAGAATTTATATGAGTAAGATTACAGCCTAAAAAAACCCTATGGAACATTTCTACTCTGTTACTTGGGATCATTATGAGTTGAAACAGACTTGACTGCACCTAACAACAATGAAAATAACAGATAACTGAAACTCGATTCATTGTTAACCATCAGATATAACACAAACAATATTTGCCAGTTCAGTGTTAAACAACATCTTTCAGGTGTACAACTTAGTGATATCAATTACACTCGTCAGGCTGAGGAGTTGTCACTGATGGCTGTTGTTAAACCCTTGCTATTTTAATACTTAAAAATAGGTGAGGATAAGGCTAGCTGTGATGTATCTGGCAGAAAGTGAGAATTTAAAGAAAGATCAAGAAGCTGTGGCAGGCTCATGAAGTATAACTCTTCTCTGAAATTTTCCCTTAACAGTATCTCCTCCCTTGGATGATTCTTCAAGTATCCGAAGAGACCTGGGTCCTACTTGACTGAAGTGTATTCCTGAGAGGCTTGGTTTAGGGACTAAAGATTAACCCTAGACTGTGGGTCCTTTAACAGCCTGGGGGGTGTAGTCATCATCTAACTTAAAGGTCAGAGGTTTGAATGTCCCCAGCTGCTGCTTACCAGAACAGGTCTGGAGATCTGCTTTACAACTGCAGCCAAGAAAACCCCATGGAGCAGTTCTACTATGTATGTAACACGTGGTGTCCCACAGGTTGTAATCTACTCCACGGCAGTGGTTTTCAGTCTTTTGGTTAATGCTTTTGATGGCAAGAATTCTGTGAAGAGAACTGGGCCAGGAGTTTGGGCAAGCTGTGTCATTTGCTGTTAATGCTTGATGACTGGACTTCACCTTCTTACCAGGCCATGAAGGGTACAGAGAAAGATGGTGAGCAAAAATAAGACCGTAGGCACGAGACCCCATCTTGGCTGGTCAGGAAGTCGCTGGGGCACTGCCTTGAGCTTGTTCCTGGCAGTGGCCCTTTCCTTTCTCTGGGGCTAAAGGCATCCGAGGTGCTGGTGCTCTTTCTTGCTCTCCTTTCCGGACTCTCTCATCTCATAGAATCCAGGTGGGTGAGTGCCTCCTGAGCACTTTGGTCTGCAAAGCAGTACCTTTCAGATTTTATGTCAGTAAATGGGGCACTGAAGAAGAACTGATTAAGCCTGTATCACCAGCTCTGGAGTGGGAGTGGGAACTTATAGAGAAAACAAAGGCAAACTAAAGGCCGGGCTGAAGAAGTGTTCACAGGCTGCAAGAAAGTTAGCTGTTTCTGCCCAAAGAGTGTTTAAATCTTAAATATACATAGGTACATGTATACATAATGTAGATGGATCATCTTTTGTAAACTTAGATGCTGACTTGTTCAGCAGTCAGACCTGTATAGGGATAAGGAGAGAGAATGAAGGTTGATAGGTCCAAATACATTATGGGAATAATTATTTTAGAATTTTGGAACTCCAGTCAAGAGAAATGTTTATATACATGTACATACATGTATATGTATTATGTAATACACACATACACACACAAACAGCTTAAAATAAAAAACATGTTTTTAGGGGGATAAGATATCATTTGCATTAAAGATCCCTGGTGGCACCATAGTTAATCACTCAGCTGCTAGGGGAAAGACCAGGTAGGCAGTTCAAAGCCACCTGCTGCTCTGAAGGAGAAAAGACCAGTCAATCTGCTCGCAGAAAGATTACAGCCTGGAGAACGCAGTGGGGAGTTCTGCTTTGTCAAACAGCTCCCTATGAGTTGGAATTGACTCAGTGGCTCATAACAATACTTATTTGCGCTACCTTACATTTAGATTTTCACTTCATCTGCCAACATACCTCCTTCCCTCCCTCTGTCCCTCTGTCCCTCCCTCCCTCCCTCTCCTTTTAGTCTTATTATGGAAATTTTCAAATAAACACAGAAGTAAGGGGAGTAGTATATAATGACTCCTGATCAACAGTTCCTGTAATATCTCTTCTTTGCAAAACATAACAGTAGAATTCAGTTTGCAAAAAAATTACCCAGAAAGTTTGAAAAGATTCCTCTTGTGTAAAATGAAGAATAAATACATTTTATAAAATTATTCTCAGGAGATAATGTACACTTGATGAAAATACAAAGACTTTCTACTGATCTAATACAAATCTGTAAATCCAGTAGAATAACAATAGCAGGAAGCTTCTTCTCTATTTGTATACATTTTCAAGCAGACTTTGACGAGACTGAAACCGAGGAGAAACACAGACCACATTTGTCAGTCCAGTGCTTGTAATCTGCTTGCTGCAGTGCACGGTGTACGATGTGGCTGACTGAAAACAATTGGGTTGGTGGTGTTTTTCCCAACTAAATGGACTAGTAATTTCCCAGAACCAACCTTTCAAGTTTTTTGTTTTTAAAGGCAGCACCTTCACCTCATTGCTCCACGGCTGAGTAAAGAAAGGGAGACATGCCGGGCGCTGGAGCAGGCACGTTATGACTAGGGTATTCACTGAGCTGAGGTGCACTGAACTGCAGACCCTCGCCTCTGGGCTTCCATTCAGGAGGGTGGTAGAAGGGAATTCCTGAAACCTAGATGGGGGCGCAGAAGTGAACATGAACCATGGTTGGGGAGTGGGGTGTTAAAATCCACTGTTGTTTGTTAGAGGCACCCGGGAGCTGCGGAGAGACAGGAGCTGAAGAGATTAGAAGTATACCGGGAAGGAGAACGAACAGTTTAGGTTGAAGTCTGTGAACCAAGTGAGGGTGTCACGGACCCATGGCATGCTAGGACCTCTGTAAAACACTGAGACGGGGAGACAGTGGTGGCTGTTGCTTGTATAGAATTATCTTGGGGTATTATGTGGAGCACGAGTCTCATACTGCTATATGTTGAAATCCCTGGGCAGCTTTGAGAAATCTCTGCCTGAGCTGTACCCCTAACAAATTAAGTCGGAATCTCTGGAGGTGAGTCCCAGATGAGAGGCAGTAGCCCCGAGCATCAGATAGGGTGTGATTATCCTGAGGTTTGGTCTTGGCCCTAACGTCGAGGACTCTGTGATCTTAGACAACTCATTCAACTTCTTTGAGTGTCAGTAACTCCTCTATAATGTGAAGGACTTGGACTAAACAACCTCACAGATAGCTTACACAAAATGACCCTGAAATTCATTAAGTTAGGAATTTATGTTCCTCCTCACTGAGTGTGGGCTCTGTGGCTTCCTGACCAATATAATGGGAGTAGGGAGTGATGCTGTGCCAGTTTCTGGTCTAGGTCTTAGGAAACTGACAGCTTCTACTTCCCGCATCTTGGGATACTTGTTTCTGACACTCTCTCACTGAGAGGGACCCCGAGTCACATGGCAAGGCAGCATGCAGGTGTTGCAGTAGACAGAGTAGTTTGGGGTCCCAGTGGGCCTCTAGCATAACTACCAGTGTGTGACTGAGGATGCTGCCATGTGACAGCCATTCCTAACTGCTGAGTCACCCTCAGCCTTTGAGTCCTTCTAACTGATGCCCTTGATATACATTGTAGTGCAGAGACAAGCTGTCTCTACTGAGTCCTGCCCAAATTCTTGACTCACAGGTACACAAGCATAATAAAATGGGTATTTTACTCTATAAAGTTTTGGAATGGTTCATTCTGCAGCAATAATAATTAGAAAAATCTCTCAGCTTTAACATTTTAAGAATATTAAACAATGATTATGGAGCAGAGTGCTTAAAAAGGTGGACAGTGGAGGCAGAATACCTAGGTTTGCATCCTGGCTCCACTTTTCTCTTGCTGTGTGACTTACGGCAGATTACTCACCCGTTCTGTTGTTCTACTTACTCGTCTGAAGTGGGATCCTAACTGTACCTGCTTCATAGGGTTGTTGTGAGGATAAAACAACTTATATATTTAAAGAGTGAGTCTCATGCAAATGTTTGCTATGCTTATGATAATGGTGATATACATGTATGTAAATGTAAAATGATAATGATGATGCATCAGGCATTGGTGTACAGTTGTAGAATTCTTGCCTTTCATGTAGGAGACCCAGGTTCAATTCTCAGCCAAGGCACCTCACATATCGCCACCTGTCTGTCAGTGGAAGCTTGCTTGTTGCTATGATGCTGAGCAGGTATTACAAATCCTCCAGACTGAGATGAACTAGGAAGAAAGGTCTGGTGATCTACTTCCACAAACCACTCAATGAAAATTCTACAGATCACAATAATCTGTTCCACACTGTTCGTTAGGATGGGGCAGGACTGGGCAGCACCATGAATTGAGAGTCTTCTAGACAGCAGCTAGCAACAGCAGCAGCAGCACCACCAACATGACAATGCTGAAAAAGCAGACAGCTTGGCCTTGTGCTATCTGTAGCTTGCAGGATGCTGGGGTGGGATGAGTGGGGCCTGCTGCGTAAACTGACCCGTACTTGACCAGCACTCATCCCACGTTGCTCAGTACACCGGTGACCCACCTTGTTCTTAGCTATTCAGCAGGTATTCAAAGGCACCTTGGAATTGTGTATTATGTCTCTGGACCTGTCACTGTTGCTGTCACATTTCTCAGAAATTGGATTCTGCAGAGTGGAAACATGTGGCTTGTTGGCAAGGCAACTGGTTCAGAGCAGGGACATTTGCAGTCTGGGAGAGAGCGCCTCTGTCAATTGGGTTGTGGCCCTCATAGAAACCTGTCTGTGTTCTTTTCTGGATGCTCACAGGGATCAAGTCACCTCGAACAGTGAGGGGGTGTGCCCTCCACACCTGGGAAGACCCAGCTGCACCCCTGTCCTTGTGCACTACGGCTGCTAACCCGCCTTTACCCCCTCAGTGTGGGGAGGCCTGGGCCCAGCGATGCTGGGCATCTCTCTCTCACTCCCAGCGGGCAGGGGCTGCAGCCCATATGCTTCTGACTTGTCTATTTTTGTCTCCAGATAGAGCGAGAGGTATGAGAGGTTGGCAGCGCCTGTGCTCATGCACAGGTGTCATCAATTCCCATTTAAAAATCAGAAGGGTAGCCTTCTAAAATGCCAAGGTTCGGGTGTGACAAATGGAAATTTATAGCACAAGGGTTAACAAATGAACTCTTGAAATCTGTCAACAGTGCCCTTATGAATGAAATGAAAGGATATGAACATTGAAAAAGTGGGGGTATTCACGGCAGATGACGGCGAATTCCTGGCTTAACTGCCAGCTCTGCCATTTGTGGCCTGTGTCATCCTGAGCATATGAACATTTGAGTTTCCACTTCCATGTATACAGGGAATGCTGGTGGTGTCACGACAGAGCATTGTTGTAAGATTATAAAGGATCAATTCCGTGCCAAGAGCTGTTTAAACTGTAAGACTTGGTACTAAGTTCAACTCTAGAGCTAGCCTGGGTCGGGGTGACTTTGTGAAGGATCCACTGGCTTGATTGCCAACATCTACTCATTCGTGTTCTCCTCCCTTCATTGGTTCAGTAACTCATTCATTTATTCAACCACTATTTCTTAAGCAACAGCTACTTCTTAAAGTGTCAGACACTGTATTAGTTTCTGGGGATGTAATCAGTGAACAAAACAAAATAAAAAAATCATTTTTCTTACCTTAAATCTAATGGTGAGGACATTAGACAAAATAAATAAGTAAAAACTAGTATTTTAGACAGCAGTAAGTGTTATGTAGAAAACTAAAGCAGAAAAGGAACAGGTGAAAGGTGGGGAGGTGATTTAGGGTCAAATATGATGTCAGAGAGGAGGCCTCACTGGGAGGGTGACATGTGGGCAAAGACTGAAAGAAATGCTTCCCAGGAAAGGAGAACAGCTTATGCAAATACCCTGGGAGTCCACCTGAGTATTGGAGAAAAGGCAAGGAGGCCAGTGTAGCAGGAGTGGTGGGAATGAGAAGGACAGATGGGGATGAGGTCATACTGGCTACAGGGCCAGATCAGGTAACATGGCCTTGCAGGTCATTTCAAAGACATTGCCTTTTACTCTGAGTGAGTTGGGCAGCCCATAGCAGGTTAGGAGGACAGAAGAGACATGATCTTATTTATTTTTCACAAGTTTCATTTTTAGAACAGTTTTATTGGAGCATAAATGGTATACAATACTGAATATATGTAACACGTATGAGTTGATTAATTTTGACACGTTATATTGTTACTAGGTGCCACAAGTCCTTTGTGACTTAGAGTGCTCTGTATATAACAGAATGAAACACTGCTTGGTCTAGCCCTGTCCTTACATTTGTTGCTGTGCTTAAGTAAATTTTGCAACCACTGTGCCAAATCATTTTGTTAAGGGATTTCCTCTTTCACTGTTTCTCTACTTTACCAAGCATGATGTCCTTTTCCAGGGACTGTTCCCTCTCGATAGCATGTCCACTGTCTGTAAGATAAAGTCTTGCCATCTTTGCTTCTGAGGAACATTCTGGGTTGTAGACAGTTTCTTTATTCCATTTAATTTTTTGTGTTGTCATCTTTTCTGAATATATTCTCTTTTTGTCTTTTTCACTGTTGACTTTGTATTTGTTGAGTCTTTATGGTTGTATTTTGATATGTAGGGTTGTTAAGTTTCTGTTCTGGGTACCTTAATATTTACTTTTATTTCTCTAAGTTTAAACCAAACTTTTAGTTTTTTATATCACCTTGACTTCCTCTCCATATGAAAGATTTATGACTACATTTTTTTAGTGTCTATTTTGTTTTAATGTTGTCATGTTTTACATAATGATATCTCTGTTTCCCTATATTCAGTGTTTTATTTGATTTATTTTTGTGATTTCACTATCCAGGTTGATACCTGGTTACTCTATTCTGTGCTCTAGTCTTGGGTTGTTATCTAATGTTACTGATTTTCTAACCAGAGGATTCCCTTTAATATTTTTTGTAATTTTGGTTTGGTTTTGGCAAATTCTATGAAGTTTACTTTATTTGGAAATGTCCTAATTTTGCTGTCATGTTTGATAAACAGTTTTGCTTGGTATATATAATTCTTGGTTGGAAATTTTTTCTCTTCAAGGCCTTATATATGTCTTCCCATTTCTCACTTGCCTGGGTTCTGCTGAGTAGTCTTAGCTTAGCCTTACTGCATCTCCCTTGTAGATGGCTTTTCATTTCTCCTTAACTTCTGTTAAAATTCTCTCTTTATCTTTAGTTTTCGCAAGTTTGATTATAATATGTCTCCATAACATTATTTAGGTATCTACTTTGGGGTTTGATGGTTTGATGAGCATCTTAGATAGATATGTACTTATCTTTCATGATATCAAGGAAGTTTTCTGTCATCAGATCATCAGTGAGTCTCCCTGTATTTTCTGGTATCCCTCCTTCCCCCATTCTGGTATTCCAGTTACTCACAGGTTACTCCTCTTGATAGTCTCATATAATTCTTAATATTTCTTCATTAAAAAACAATTCTTTTATCTGATTACTTCCTCAAATATGTTTGCTTCAAGGGCTTTATCTTTAGTCTCACTCATTCTGACTTCCATTCCCTTGGGTTTGCTTTTACAACTTTCTACTGAGTTATCTAATTTTGGAAATTTATTGTTAATCTTAAGGATTGCTGTTTGCTGTCTCTCTGTGGATTCTTCCAGCTTGTGAAATTTGTCATACGCTCTTCTCTCGTCTTCTTAAGTTCCTCTGTTGCTTTATCTCTGTGTTTCTTGGCTTGTTCCGCATTTTGCTTGATCTACTGAAGGGTTCTGTGTATTGATCTTTTGTATTCTACATCCAGTAATTCCAGAAAGTTCTCTTCATCCAGAAGATTTTTTGATTCTTTGTTTTAGGATTTTGCTGAAGCCATCATGGTCTACCTTTTTATGTGATTTGATATTGACTGTTGTTTCCAAGCCAAAAATAAGTGATTGTATTTATTTATTTCATGTTTGTTTACTGTTTCCTCCCTTCTTGTATTTTTTTTTTTAAATATATATATATACTCAAATGGGCTGCTTGTGTAAACTAGTTTGATTATCGGGGCTTTGAAACTCTAACTTCCTATCACCAAGTAGTCAGAGCTGTTGCTAAGTCTGTGAGTCCAGCAGTTGATTCACTTTCCTTACATGGACTCAGCTCAGGTCTCCAGAAAGTCAGTTACCAACTGTGTGGTGCAGGCTCTTACCTACAGTCCCTGATGGGCAGGGGTATCGGACTGCGTAGGGTGTCAGGTGCTGAGCAGGGCAGAACAGCCCCCCTTGAGTGTCTGTGAGGAAAGCATGTTCCTGTTTCCAAGACTGTGTAGGTGGGTGGATTTTGCAGCTGGACTATAGGCACCCAGTGCTGTTGACTGTAAGGACTGAGAAGTGTAAAGATTTGGACCCTTGTCATGGATGAAGCCACCAGTCCTCATGCCTCTGATGTGGGTGAGTGAAAACCAAAACTCTCTGTTATTGAGTCAATTCCAACTCATAGTGACCCTATAGGCCAGAAGAGATCTGCTCCATAGAGTTTCCAAGCAGTGCCTTGCGGATTTGAACCGCTGATCTTCTGGTTAGCAGTAGTAGCACTTAACCACTATATCACCAGTGTTTCCTGGGTAGTTGAGGACCCCACCTAGTAGGCAGAGTGGTGTCAATGTCATGAACCTTCCTCCCCACTGTTTAGCTGACACAGCTGAGGTTAGACTTCAGTGTATGTCTTGAGGTGCTGTGTTGATAAGGGCCTATGCTGTTGAAATGCACCCACACAGGTCTGTGTCAGAGTTAAAGGCATTCAAAGTCTGTGTACCCCTTACGCCTGTGCCTAGGCAAAGGAGCTGTTTCTGCCCTCAGTTCCCAGCTTAAGGGAGCCTACAGATTATTTCTTCCTATATGTTAATTTTTTCCCTCTCCAAGGCCAGGAGAATGGTTCAGAGAGCATGACTCATCCTAGGGGACACAGCAGTTTGTGAAGTAGATTTGATGCAATGAAGAGTGGGAAAATAAAGAAGGTTCGTAAGAGAGAGGCTTTTCTCAAAAGGATATATTTTGATCCATGTGCTAAGTTAGATGCTTGTACTTTTGCCAAATGAGTGCCACTTTTCACTGATTATGTAGGCATGAGTGGACTTTTGGTCACTTGGTCACTTCCAGTGTGGAAAATGCATAATGAATGCCATTGCTTACCTTACCACACTCGTATGCCAGTGCATCCAGCCAGTAAGGGGCCAGTTTTCTGCTGGGTCAAGTCTGGCAACTCCTTGCTGCTTCTGAATTATCCCTCTCACCGCTGCTCAGTCTGATACCTTTGATGGTCAGGGCTCCTAGATTGTCATATATAATAGATTCATTTGTTTTGGGGGCCTTTGTTGTAAGAAGGAGCACAAGAAGTGTCCGGCTACTCATCCATCTTGGTCCTGCCTCCTTCTGAGGAGCATTCTGGTTGTACTTTTTCCAAGACAGATTTCTTCTGGTGGCCCTTGTTCTATTCAGCATTCTTCGCCAACACCATATTTCAAAGACATCAGTTTTTCTTTGGTCTTCCTTATTCATTATCTAGCTTTCACAAGCATACGAGATTGAAAATATCATGGCTTGGGTCAGGCATACCTTAGTCCTTAAAGTGACATCTTTTCTTTTTAAAAACACTTTAAGGAGATCTTTTGCAGGAGATGTGCAGCAAACTTTTGACATATATACACTTGACTGTTTGGGTCATAACAAATTATGCCTAACATTGCATAGAATGGTAATTGCAGGATACATAATTGTGCTTCGAAGGAATCTGTACATGGATCAAGAGGCAGTCATGAGAACAGAACAAGGGGACACAACTGTGACCTACACCTTTACTAACTTTCAAGGATGGCAAATCCCAAAATAATCATGCTGAATAAAAGCAACCAGACTAAGAAAGAATACGTTATCTATGTTTCCACTTAAATATAATTCTATAAAAACCCAAACTATGATGACAGGAAGCAAATTAATGGCTACCTTAGGACAAGTCAGGAAAGGTGTGAACCAGGGTTGTGTCCTTGCACCATATCTTTTCAATCTGTACGCCAAGCACATAATTCAAGAAGCTGGATTATATGAAGAAGAATGAGGCATCAGGACTGGAAGAAGACTCATTAACAACCTGCACTACGTGAATGACACCACCTCACTTGCTGGAAGTTAAGATTTGAAACACTTTCTGATGAAGATCAAAGATCACAGCCCGCAGTATGGATTGCACCTGAACATCAAGAAAACAAAAATCCTCACAACAAGTAGGCAACGTCATGATAAATGGAGAAAGGATTGAGGTTATCAGGGATTTTATTTTACTTGAAAGCAGCAGTCAAGAAATCAGAAGACACATTGCACTGGGAAAATCTGCTACCAAGGATCTCTTTAAGATGTTGAAAAGTAAAAATGTCACCTTGATGACTAAAGTGTGCCTGACCCAAGCCATGGTGCTTTCAATTGCATCATATGCATGTGAAATCTGGACAGTGAACAAGGAAGACAGAAGAACTGATGCCTTTCAATTGCAGTGTTGGAGAAGAATATTGAATGTACCATGGATTTCCAGAAGAACAAACAGATCTGTTCTGCAGAAGTACAACCAGCGTGCTCCTTGGAAGCAAAGATGGCAAGACTGTGTCTTACATACTGTGGACATGTTGTCAAGAAGGATCAGTCTCTGGAAAAGGATATCATGCTTGGTAGAGTGAAGGGTCAGCGAAAAAAAGAGAAAGACCCTTGACGAGATGGACTGACACAGTGGCTACAATAACGGGCTTAAGCATGGAAATGATTGTGAACATGGTGTAAGACGAGGCAGTGTTTCATTCTGTTGTTTATAGGGTCACTCACTGACTTGGTAGCACACAACAGCAACAATAGTTGTGAAAACCATGAGCACATACCCATCACTCCCCAAAGTTCCTGGTATCTTTTTGTGTTTTCTCCATCACTTGTCCTGAGGTAGCTACTAACTTGCTTTCTTTCATGATAATTTGCTTTTTTCTAGAATTGCACATAAGTGGATGCATAAATAATGTATTCTTTCTTCGTTTGGTTTCTTTTACTAAGGATAATTATTTGGGGATTCATCCACTCTATGTCAATCGTTCATTCTTTTTTGTTGTTGACTAGTATCCCATTCTGCCACTCATCTGTCAGTTTGTTCTACTGTGGCGGCTTGCATGTTACTGTGATGATGGAAGCTATGGTACCAGTATTTTAAGTACTAGCAGTGTTACCCATGATGGACAGAGCTTCCAGACTAAGATGGACTATAAAGAAATGGCCAGGTGACCTACTTCAGAAAATTAGCCAATCATAACCCAGTGGGTCGTAACAGAGTATTTTCTGATATAATTCTGAAAGATTAGCTCCACAGGTTGGAAGACACTCAGAATACACAGCGGTTGCAACAATGAGCTTGAGTATACCAATAATTGTGAAGATGAAGCAAGACCAAAAGACCTTTTGGTCTATTGTACATGGGGTCGCCGTGAATGGGAGCTGACAAAAACAGCATGTATTCCATTGTATGGATATACTGTATTTGTTAATCTCTTCTTTTGTTGATGGATGTTTGGATTATTTTCAGGTTTTAGCTGTTAAAAATGAAGCTACTGTGAACATTCATGAACAAGTCTTTGTATGATTATATGCTTGGATAAATACTTATTGGTGGAATGGCTATATCATGTGTTAGGTTTAAGTTTAACTCTTTAAGAAATTGCCTAACTCTTTTGCAAAGTGGTTGTACCATTTTACATTCTCATCAACGGTATAAGAGATTCAAATCTTCCTCATCCTCACCAACATGTGTTATGATCAGAGGTTAGTGGTTTGAACCTACCTGGAGTCATCTTGCAAAGCCCTGGTTGTACAGTGGTTAACAGCTCAGCTGCTAATTAAAAGGTCGGCAGTTCAAATCCACCAGCCACTCCTTGGAAACTCTATGGGGAAGTTCTACTCTGTTATATAGGGTTGCTATGAGTCAAACTTAACCGTAATGTGTTTGAGTTTGGGAGTGACTTGAAAGACAGGCCTGGTGATTTGCTTTTGAAGGGTGACAGCCTTGAAAACTCTATGGAGCAGTTCTACTCTACACTCGAGGTCATCAGGAGTCAGAACTGACTTGATGGCAACTAACAACAACAACAATAGATGGGTAGTTTTATCTTTTGTCTTTTTCCATTTCGCTAGTTTCTGCTGATATTCAGCATCTTTTCATGTGATTATTTTCTATTCCACTCATATATCTTTGGTTGAAGTGTCTGTTCAAACCAGTTGTGGTAAGTATGTATGTAACAAAACAAAATTGTGTTGTTACTGAATTTTGAAAGCTCTTGGTATATTCTGGACACAAATACTTTGTTAGGTCTATGCTTTTGAAGTATATCACCTAGTCTGTGGCTTATCTTTTCATTTATTTTAGCAGTGTCTTTTGAAGGGTAGATTCCAGTTTTTATAAAATATAATTTATCAATTGGTTTTTTTAATGGATTTGGTCAGTTATGGTGCCATCTGCTTAGTTTTCATGAAATTCCTCTGGCTGCTATGTGGTTAGGGGAGTGAGAGGTTAAAGATGGAAACAGAGTGACCAGTTAGGAGGCTATAATAAGAAGACAAGCAAAAGATCATGATGGCTTGGACTATGGTGTTGGTAGTGAAGACGGTGAGAAGAGGAGGAGTTTCAGTTTGTTTTGAAGATAGATTCAGCAGATGTTTCTAATGAGTTGGATGTCAGAGAAGTAGAGGCACTAAAGAGACCACACCTGAGCACCTGGCAGGATAGTGTTGCTATTACCTGAGGTGGGAAGACTATAGTTGGGAAGAAGTGTAGTGAAGACAGCAGGTAGGGTGCATGCCCTGGGAGCTCCTTGAGGCAGGGCGCCAATGAGCTATTTCTATGGGCCATCACAGTTTCCATTGCATGAGAGATCATTTAACAATTTCATACTAATTGCCTTGTCCCTATTTTCTGCAGATAGGCCTCTGCAAGTGGGGCTGGTCAAGAAGTCAATTCTGACATATCAAATTTGCAGTGTTATCTCACATCCCATGTGGAGTAGGTATTTGGACATAGGACTGCAAGTCCAGTGTGATTCAACCACTGGTCATGCTAGGTTCTGTGTCATCCTCTGATACTTCCCTTCTTGATGTACACCTTTCGCTGATCTTGTAACTTCTTCTACTGAACCTTCTATACTAACTGTCTTGGGAGAAATAGAGGCAGAATGCTATTTAGAAGCAAGGATGAGAAGACTTGACCTCACATACTTTGAACATGTTATCAGAAACACCAGTTCCTGAAGAAGAAGGACAATCAGCGGGTCAGCAAAAAAGAGACAGACCCTCAACAAGATGAATTCAAGCATAATAAGAGTTGCAAAGATTGCGCATGACCAAGCAGTGTTTTGTTTTGCTGTGCATAGGGTCTCTATGAGTTGGAACCGACTTGAAGGCACCTAACAAATATATACTAACTACAAGTTTGGGCTCATGTAAATAGTTGTTCATGGCACAAGCTCAACACTAGAGGCTTTATCAGTGACATTTCTATTACAGGCTACGTTAATTCTGTTTGTCCTTCTCAAGCCTGTGACATTGCAGGAACTGAGAGAGGAATGACTTTCCACCTATACCTTTGCAGTAGATGTAGATTTTCAGACCTGGTTGACTTTTGAAGAGGAGGAAGAGCTGAGGGAGGCCTCTAGATTTTTCTTTGTTACTCTGAAACCTGTCCCTCTGGTGGTTCCAAGTGCTCCCTATTTGTAGGTTGGAAGCCTGGAGTATCATTGGTTCTTTCCTGTGTACTGATGGTAGGTCGTAGCTATATGACAAAAGGGAAAAATAACCACTCTCTTGTTGACGCTATGGATCATGTTCTCTCAGCAGAGTGGCTCTCTTGGAATTGTTGCTGTCCATCACCAGTGAACTTGAGTCCACTTCCTGACTGCCTCGATGTCTTAATTTGCGAGTGCAGTTGTTGTTTTTGTTGGGCCTGTTGGGTCAGTTCTGGCTCATAGCAACCCTCTAGGCCAGAGTAGAACTGCTCCATAGGGCTTCCCAGGTGGTAGTGTTTATGGGCACAGATTTCCAGGTCTTTTGTCCCTTAGAGCCAAGGGTGGTTTGAATTGCTGACCTTTTGGTTAGCAGCTGAGCCCTCAACCACTGCTTTACAGGACTCCTTTGCTGCTAGTGCTTCTGTACCAGAAAAACTGCAAGTAAGTGGCTTTACAGAACAGAAATTTATATTCTTGCAGTTTAAGAGGATAAAAATTTGAATTCAGAGCTATAAGGAAGACTTGCTCTCCACTAGCTTTGGGGGAAAGATCCTTGTCTCTTTCAACTTCTGTAGCCTGTGTGTTCCTTGACAATCTCCATATAGCATCTATCTTCCCCACGTAGTATATACCTTTCTTCTGTGACTAATCTGCTCTTTTTATAACCCACAACTGTTTAGGTTTAAGACACAGCCTACACTTCTCTGGTCTCCTTAAGATGAGGACTGTCAGTTAAGTTCAAGAACTCACCTTAGAAAAAGTACTACATATCTCACTGCTGAATATCACTTCAGCCACCTTCAAAGCACTCACCTTAGGAAGCTATGCACTGAGCCCAGTGTGCAATCTACCCTTCAAAGCAGTTTTGGAATTGTTTTTCTGGAATGGCCATCAGAGTTGCCATCGTATTACCCTTGTTGTTCCGAATGCCATCAAAATGTCTTTCTTTCAATATTTCCTTTATCTTCAGGTAAAGAGAAGTGTTAGTGGGGGCCAGATCAGGTGAGTAGGGAGGGTATTTCAATATAGTTATTTGTTTTCTGGCTAAAAACTACCCCATACACAACCACACAGTTAAGTTCATGAACTTGCCACTGTGCAATGGTCATTCCAGAAAGAGTTTCAAAATTGCTCTGAAAGGTGGACTAGACTCTGGCATTGGTGCATAGCTTCCAAAGGGAGTACTTTGAAGGTGATCAAAGTGATATGCAACAATGAGGTATGTAGCACTTAGAGCAATTAAGTTCATAGACTTAGTTGTCAGACTTTTTTTAAATTGTGCTTTAGATGAAGGTTTACAGAGCAAATTAGTTTCTCATTGAACAATTAATATACATATGTTTTTTTATTAGTATGATTGAACAAAAATGTACATTCCCCTATAAATTCACATGCTCACCTATATGCAGCTTTCACTGCTCTCCCTGCCTGGTGACAATACATCTCTCCTCTCTGCTCCATACATGTCCTATCGTTCCTACAGTCTCCTGTCCCCTCCTCTCTGCCCACTCCTGTTCCTCCAATAAGAGGTCAGCAGGATGACATCCTATAGATGTATAGAACCGTAAAATTCCCACAAGTTACAGACACTCTGTGTTGCCAAGTCCAATAGATTGCTGTCGGAAAAGTTGACCTCCATTATGATTTATGGACAGGGGCAGCATCAGGGCCAGGGGCCATGTTCCCAGGGAAACTCCAAAGCCCCCTGGACTGTCAACTGTGGTCTTTTATTGGAGATCTCAGGGTACACTCCTATTTATTCTCTTGTTACCAGTGAGACCTAACTTTGTGAGCTCCACTGTGGCTATCACTGGTGGTGGCCAGGCACCATCTGGTTCTTCTGGTCACGAGTCGATGTAGAGACCAACTCACATGGGTCTCTCTGTCCTCTGGGTTCTCTTGCCCCCGTGTCATTTTGGTCCTCGGTGATCATGTGTTTCTGCTGAGTTGGGACAATTTGCTGTACCATCAGATGGCAGCTTGGCAGCTTTTAAGACCCCAGACACCACTCACCAATGTGGGGGAACACCAAATTTTTAACAAAAGTTGTCTCTGGGTAGACAAGTGGGATATGGGGACCATGGGTTTCCTTTCCTCAATTTATTTTACTTGCCAAGTGATGTAGGATCGATTTGAGAAGCTTTAAAAGTTACAAAATACATAAACCAATTGTCAGACCTTTTTATAACAAAGAGAACCCTGTTTGCAGACAGAACCACATCCCCAGGTATAGGAGTTAGCATTTCAACATGACTTTTTAGGAGGTGTACAATTCAACTCAAAAACAATGAAGAGTTCTTGAGGTGCTTCTGAGTGTCTGACTGACTTAAGAAACAAGAATTCACCTTTAAGAGAAATGGAATGATTACCAAGGATAATAAATGGCTTGGTTCCTTGGGCAAATGAAGCAATGCTATATGCTGGGTGCTTCCACGTCCATGGGGTATCCTCACAGAGCACATGTGCTGAGCTGATAATTTCACATATCATGGATTGCAGAGATCCTTGATTTAACATTACACTCCTCAGAAGGTGCCAGTTCATCTTAGCATATTTTGGTTTAAGTTTTTTTCCCTCCAAATTCTTATTCCTTGTACTGAAAACAAAACAATTTCAAAAAGAAAAGCAATTTAATAAGCTTACCTTATTCTCACAGAACCCCATTATGTGATTTCTTGAGACCTTCTAGGCTTTCTTCACTTGCATGCATGATTATGTTGTTGTAGTCATCATGTGGTGCAAATGGTTCACTCACTTGACTGCTAACCAGAAAGTTGGCAGTTCAAGTTCATCTATAGGCACCTCAGAAGAAAGGCCTGGCAATCTACCTTGGAAAAATCTGCTATTGAAAACCCAGTGGAGCACAGCTCTATTCTGACTTGCATGGGATCTCCACGAGTGGGAACTGACTCAACAGTAACTGACTGGCTTAATCATGTTGTGTATACATATTTGAATTAATGTAACTTTGCTTTATCATTATTCTTAATCATCTATTGAGTGCTGGATGTATGACATACTTGTGTTAAGAACTTCAAAACCATATTTCATCTAAGTCTCACAGTACCTTGTTCTGTAGGCATTATTATTAGTTCAGAGTCCTTGTGTGGTAAATTTACAAGCACTAAATTGGAGGTTTGAGTTCACCCAGAGGTGCTTCAGAAGAGTGCCCTGACAACCTACTTCTGGTAAACCGGTCATCTGAAAACCTTATGAAGCACAGCTCTACTTTAATACACATGGGGTCACCATGGGTTGGAATGGACTTGATGACAATTATGTGTGTGTGTTTATATTTAAAACTAATTACAATCATATATTACAATGTACAAGCTGTCTATTCTTTGTAATTTCTTTCAACTTGACTCACAGTTATCATTCCTCATACTTGCTTAGACAGCACATACACTAAAATTGGAGCGATTCAGAGCAGATTGGTGTGGCCCCGGCAGAAGGAGTACTAGCAAATTTGCTACATAGTCCATACTTTTTACGGTATGTGAATCTTATCATAAATATACACCCAAAAAGCTGTTACTGTGAAGTCATCAGCCCTCTAAAACTCTGAAGCATTACAGTAAAACAAGTTTCTTTTTAGGGGTAAGGATTTTTATTTAAGGTTTTCCTGTCCATATGTAATATGTGCCTATAATTTTCTTTTTGTATATTTTAATCTTTATCAGGATTCAGGAAGAAGAGTGTGGTTGGCAAATGGACATAACTGTATCTTACGGCTTTTTGTACTCTCAGTGACAACATTAAAATGCTCTGTTTTTCAAAAAAAATGTAATAATTTCCTTTGTGGAAACACTGGGACCAGCTATATTTTGGGGATTGTTGTTGGGTAATTTCCTCAGTTTCTTTTTTGGTTTTTATGTTGTTTAGATTTAAAATTTTTAATGTTATTTTTAGTAGTCAGTGTAGTTCTAAAAGTTATTCATTTTATTGAGAATTCCAGTTTATTAGCTTACAAGCATATGTAACATTCCCTTTGGATTTGAAGGAAAAAAAATATTTTTCTATAAATTATCCCTTGCCAAGCCAAGCCAAGTGCCATCGAGTCAGATCCGAAATTATTCCTTACCCTTTCTCATTTCTAATTAAAAGTGTTCACTTAATTGTATTTGTCCGAGTTTTGTTTATTCTATCAGTTCTTACCAAAGCACCAGCATTGGAAACATTTACCATTCTACGGTCTCATTCTTTATATTTATTTGTTTTTTATCTTTATTTACCACCTCTTTCAAAATTATTTTTCCACTTAACTTTTAAATAGAAGGCTTTGTTAATCTTGAATAATCCTAACCTGAATAGGATTCTTATATCTGAAATAAGTTCAGGACAAGACGCTGACGTGTTGTCATTCTTTGTTTATCAGTCAGGGACCAGTAAGAACAGCAGAACCCACAGCAGCTGGTTTGACAGTGAAATTTCCACATGGAGAATTAGTTGTACGTATGTATTGGAAGAGCTGAAAAGCCACGTGAATGGTACAGAGACGAGCAACAGCAGCAAGCTGCTTTCTCACCACTGTCCCCACGCTCAGCTGGGGGCACCAAAGAAGGAGGGTTGTTACCAGAGTCCAGGAGGTGGCACATCTGGGAAGCCAGAACACAGCTCTACGGAGAAGCCAAACATGTTGTGTCCCCTGCATTCTATTCTTGTTTGATAGGACTGCTCCACTCTTGCCAAGGCTCAGAGCTGACCAACTTGGAGTAACACTCAACCTTTTCTTCTTCCTCGTGTTCCATATAGCCCACTGCTGTCAAGTTGATTCCAACTCATAGAGACTCCTTAGGATAGAGTAGACCGGCTCCATAGAGTTTCCGAGGAAACCCTGGTAGGTTAAAACTGCTGACCTTTTAGTTAGCAGACTTAACACTTAACCACTACACCATCAGCGTTTCCCATGTCCCATATAGGCCTCCACGTATCTGTTTAGTTCTGTGTCCTAAGATTTCTCCATCTCTTTTTTCTTGTGTCTACCGCACCTAAACCAACTGCTTAGCTGCTAACCTAAAGGTTGGTGGTTTGAAACTACCAGGTGACAGATGTAGCAGTCTGCTTCTGTAAAGATTTACAGCCATGGAAACACTTTGGGGCAGTTCTACTCCGCCCCATACAGTCACTATGAGTTGAAATCCAGCTGGGTTTTGGTTTAGTGGGGCTGAAGTAAGAGTGGGTTTTCATTTGCATCTCTTGAATGACTAAGGATGCTGAACATCTTTTCACATGCTTTTTAGCAGTTTGTATATTTTCAGAGAAATGTCTATTGAAGTCCTTTACCCTTTCTTAAATGGCTTGTTTGTCTTTTTATTGTTATGTTGTCAAAGCTATCGTTTTGAAGTACAAATTGAATCTTGTTCCTCAAGATTGTAGACTCCCCAGGGTCCTCCAAGGACTTATACTTAGCTTCTTCCTTCTGGGTCAGTTCCTGCCTACTTTCCTAGTTCATATTTTGTCACTTTCTGTCACTGGTGTCTGCTCCGCCTATTCCAGACTACTTTCATATTCCTGTAGCCATATGCTTGCTTCTCCTTGATTCTGTAAGGCAGCAGTTCTCAAATTGTGGTTGCTGGACCAGCAGCATCAGTACTGCTTCGGAAGTTGGTTGTTTCTATTGTTAGATACTGTTGAGTTGGTTCTGATTTGTGGCAACCCTACATGTAACAGAACAAAAAACTGCTTGGTTTTCACAATCATTGCTATGTTTGAACCCATTGCTACAGCCACTGTGTTAATCAAGGGAAGTTGGCAGACATGCAAATTTTCATGCCGCATCCCAGAGCTTGAATCAGAAATGCTAGGATTAAGACCTAGAAATCTGGGTGTCAACAAGTCCTCCAGGTATTTCAAATACATGGTAAACTTGAGAGCCACTGTTGCAAAGTATTTTCTCTTGAATTCTGAACCCTGCTCAGTTTGCAGATGATGTGTCTGTGTAGCCTTCTGAGATTCCTAGGCAGAGTTAATTGCCCCTTTCTGTAAGTTCCCCAACACTTTGCAAGTACCAAACCATGGTGGCTCAGTGTGCAAGCGTTATGGCTGCTAACTGGAAGGCTGGCAGTTCACATCTGCCAGGAGCTCCTTGGAAACTCTATGGAGTGGTTTTATTCTGTCCTGTAGGATAGCTGTGAGTCAAAATTGACTCAATGGCAGTGGGTGGGTCTGCTAGAGCCATTAAAACCAGTTCTAGCCTTTAAAAGACACTGTAAGTTCCTAAAAGGATTGTGTTGTCTTCATCTTTTTGATTTATTTTATTTATTGTTATGATTCAATAAAAATGTACATTCTCATATAAATTTGCACGCCCACCTGTATGCAGCACTCACTGCTCTCCCTGCCTGGTGACAGTACACTCTTCCTCTCTGATCCATACATGTCCTGTCCTCCCAACAATCTCCTATCCCCTCCTCTCCACCCACTCCCCTTCCTCCAGTAAGAGGTCAGCAGAATGACATCCTATAGATGCATAGAACCACGAAGTGCACATGTGATATGGTCACTCTGTGTCACCAAGTCCAATCCATTCCTGTTTGAGAGTTGACCTCCATTATGATTTATGGACAGGGGCAGCATCAGGGCCAGGGGCCATGTTCCTAGGGGAACCCTGAAGCCCCTGGACCATCAGTTGTGGTCTTTCAGTGGAGATCTCAGGGTGCACCCTTTTTTATTCTTGTATTGCCAGGGAGACTCAATTTTGTGAGCTCCGTCGTGGTTATCACTGGTGGAGGCCAAGCACCATTCTGTTCTTCTGGTCAGGAGTCAGTGTAAAGACCCACTCATGTGGGTCTCTCTGTCTTCTGTGTTCTCTTTCTTTCATGTCATTCTTGTCCTTGGTGATCATGTGTTCCTGTTGAGTTGGGACCATTTGCTGTACCCTCAGATGGCAGCTTGGCAGCTTTTAGCACCCCAGACACCACTCACCAATGTGGGGTGTAGAGGGCTCTTTTAGCAAAATGCTAGTTGTGCCAATTGGCCTCAATTTCCCCTGAGAGCATGGTCCCTGCCCCTGCCTCAGGCAAGCAGCTACTCCCTGCTTGCCATATTGGGTTAAGATGGGAGGAGTAATCATGTTATGTTGAAGTCCAGCTAATATTGATCTTCTTTCTAAAGTGTGCCATCCCAGGTTTCACTCAACCAAGTTTCTATCAACTATTTAATCTAAACCTCCCCCCTTGCCCTCCCTCCATCCCCACCCTTGCAGCCATCAAACAGTCTTTTCTTCTATGCATGGGTCTGTTTTTAAGTTATTATCGTAGGAGTCTCATAAAATATTTGTCCTTTTGTCACTGACTACTTTCACTCAACATAATGTTCTCCAATTCAAACCAGGTTATGAGATGTTTTCTAAAATCATCGTTGTTCTTTAGCATTGCATAGTGTCCCATTGAGTATATATATCACAGTTTACCTATCCATTCCTCTGTTGTTGGGCATCTGGGTTGATTCTTTTTTCTACTGTGGACTGTGCTGCGATAAGCATTCGTGTGCATGTATCAGTTGGTGTGAATGGCCTTGATTCTGTAGGATATATTATGAGCAGTTGAATTACTGAGTCAAATGATCTATCTAGATTCAGCTTTTTAAGGAAGTACACAGATTGCTTTCCAAAGAAGTTGCACCATTTTGCAATCCTACCAACAGTGTCGGAGAGTTTCAATTTCTTCACAGCCTCTCCAGCATTTGTTGTTTTTCGGTTTTTGGATCATGGCCAACTTTGTTGGGGTGAGATGGTATTTCACTGTTGTTTTGATTTGAATTTCTTTGATAGCTAATGATTGTGAGCATGGCTGCATGTGTTTTTCGGCTGTCTGAATTTCGTCTTTGGAGAAGTATCTGTCCATCTCCTTTACCTATCGCTTAACTGGACGATTTATCTTTTTCTTATTAATATTTTGTAGCTGCTTATAGACCACAGAGATCTCGTGTTGGTTTGACATAGTTGTCAAGTATTTTTTCCCATTCTGTAGGTGGCTTTTTAATTCTATTAATAAAGTCTTTGGATGAGCAAAAGTGTTTGATTCTTAATAGTTACCTTTTATCTACTCTCTCTTCTGTTGTTTGTGGTTTGTTTAACAAATTTTGAAGTCTGTCTACATTGTGAATTAAAACTTCCATTGTTGTTCCTACTTTTTCTTGGATGAGCTTCATCACTTTAGCTTTGATATTTCGGTCTTTTATGAAGTTTAACTTGATTTTTGTATAAGGTGTAAGATATGAGTCTTGTTTGAATTTTTTGCAGATGAATATCCAATTTTGCCAGCACCATTTGTTGAAGAGATAATTTTTTCCTGGGTTTAATGTCTTTGAGACTTTGTTGAATATCAGCTGTTTATAGGAAGATGGTACCATCTCTGGGGTCTCAGTTCTGTTCCACTGATCTATCTGTCTCTTTCTTTACCAGTACCAGGCTGTTTTGACTACTGTGGCAGTGTAATAGGTTCTAAAGTTGGGTAGCCAGAGGCCTCCCAGTGTGTTCTTCTTCTTCAGTAGTGCTTTACTTATCTGGGGCTTCTTTCCTTTCCGAACAAAGTTGGTAATTTGTTTCTCCATCTCGTTAAAAAAATGCCACTGGAACTTGTATTGGGATTGCACTATATAAGTAGATTGCTTTAGGCAAAATAGACATTTTCACCATGTTGAGTCTTCCTGTCCGTGAGCAGGTGTCTTCATCTTTATTTTCTATGTTCTTCCAAATTTTGTAGAAATTCACCCAACTCCTACACTAAGCAAATATGTATATATATACACACACACTTACATGTGTGTATGTATTCTTTTGAGAGGTGAATAAATATTTTTAAAAACTTACTCAACAAATATTTACATAATGCTCTCAGACACTGTTCTGAGTACTCTTAAATTGAAAACCTTTAAATCCTCATAAAGACTGTCAGCACTAGGAACTGTTATAACCACTTTCCAGATGAAGAAATTGAGGCATGGAGAGGCAAAGGTAATTTTCAGTCATGAGGCCCCTTGAGTGGCAGTGTTGTGATTCAAGTTCCAGTGATCTGGCTATGGATTCTGGATTCTTAGCCCCTACCCCAGACTGCCTCTCAGAAGAATTAGCTGTATAAAAGGACTTGCGGAGAGGCCCTTCTTTGCAGAAGTTCTTTGTATACTGTGTGTGGCCATGTCTTTAGCTTAGCCAGCCAAGCCCAGTGCCATTGAGTCGGATTAGGCAGCCCCTAAATCCATGGGGCTTTTAGATCAGGGCAGCAGTAACTGGGAACCTTGGGAACCTCCTGTGGTCTGCTTTGCATGTGTTTACTTATGGCTGAGATGCCCTGGGCTAATGACATAGATGAGGTGATTTGTTTAGAGGGCTAGCTATCCCAGCTGACTCAGGAGACCTGAGGGACAGGCTAGAGTGGTAGTTTGTAGCCTCTCATGCATCAGACTATTTTTAGGAAGGTTTTTGGAGATCTTTAAGAGGAAAATGTGTGGCACTGTTTACCCTAGGTTAGCATAGGCATTCAACTGCCTAGAGAATGGCTGACTTAACTGAAGACTCGTATGACTCAGCTCAGGTTCTGAAGCATTCTGTTCCTTCTATTTAGTTCCCTAAAGAACAAGATTTCTGGAATTCTCCAGATGAAAGGCCCTCTTTGAGTACCTAAATACTTATCAAATCCCCAGTATGTACCTAGCTCTGGGCTATATGCTGTAAGGGTGTGACAGAAATATAGTATTTGCTAATGAGATGCTCCTGGTATAAAGAGTTAAAGCGCATGAAGAATTAGGAGATGTCATTTTACATATTAGCATACACTAATTAGCATAGATTCAAGTGCCAAATTGAGTGATACTAACAATTAGAGAACAGGACAGCATGTTGTAAGATGCAGATCGTGTGTCAGGAATTATAAGTATAAAATGAGTTAGAGAAAGTAGATAAACGAAGCCTGGGTGGGAGTGGGAAGGTTTCAGAAAGGAGTGGGATTTGATCTGAGTCATGCAGGAAGATGATAATAAAACAGTAAACTTGTCTGACTTTAACTGATGGTGTTATGGAGCGCTAGGTATGCTTTTAAGTGTTTTTCCCTAATTCATTTAATTTTTACAGTAAACCTGTAAGATAGGTCTTATTATTATTCTCATTTTATAGATGAAGAAACTGAGGCACATAGAGGTTAAGCCATTGCTGAGGATTATACAGCTAGGAGTAGAGAAAGTTGGATTTGAACCCATAGCCTGTCTTCAACTTTCGAGTTTAACCACTGGACTATATAAGCAGAGTGCTCTTCTTTCTTCCCAGATATTGGGACTACAGGGCCCAGACCCGAGTTGGCTGGGGCTGGGGTGGAACCAACCTATGATCAAAAGAGTGAAGCCAAGGATGATCTGAGAGATGGAACCTGTGTGGTGATGGTCATCAGTTGCCAGGCAGATAGTTCAGGCGTGTGTTCAATTACAGAAGCAGAGAGAGAGCACCAAGCATTGGATGATAGGTGGGCAACAAGAGGTAGCAACTATGGGGAGGGGATTCACACCATCAATCTCTGTCTTTCATTGCTTCCTTCCCCATCCTGCTTAGAGTCTATACTGTGTCATTTCAGTGACTTTTTAAGCAAAGGCTTTTATTCCAGACACCCAGACCCCACTCCTGACCTTAGGCATACTCTCTGGCAAAACCTCAATTCTGGAAAAACTCGGCCATTCGCTTTCTCTGGATGTGCAGATGGACAGCCAAGCTCTCATCAAGGCCAACAGGATCTATGAAAATTTCATGGTTGCTGATTGCAGCTGCATCTTCAGCGCTGTCAATTTACCTCCTATTTGGGGAGCACTCTTGTCTGGATGTCTGATGCAGCCTCCTAATGGGTTGTTACTGTTATTCCTCTACAAACCAGTTCCCAACAGCAGCCAAATGACAGACTTGAAGAACAATCAGATCATGTCATTTCCCTGCTTGTCCCTCAGTCTCCCCCCGCCTCTGCCCACTTGCTCCCCATCCCCACTGGAACGACATTTGAGCTCATCCGGTCCATGAGTTCCCCCAGAACTTGATTCTCCCACCCTCTCTGACTTCACCCACCATCACTTCACCCCTCACTCTCCATTCCAGTCTTCTGGGTTGGCTTTCTGTCCTGTGGACACACAAAGCTTGTACCTGTTTCAGGCCTTGACACCCAGGTTCTCTCTGCCTGGGGTACCCGTCTCCAGTTCTTCTCCTGCTCATTTTAATGTCACTTATTTAGAAAAGCCCTTCCTCAGAAACAAGGTCAGGTTGCTGCCTTCCTATCAGTCTTTGTCACTTGTTCTTTTTTCATCAAAATGCCTACCACCACCTGACATCCTCACTTGTTTACTGTCATGGATTGTACTGTGTCTCCCCAAAAATGTATGTAGCCATGTGCCTGGGCCATGATTCCCTGTGTTCTATGATTGCCTTCCATTTTGTGATTCTCCTGTGCTGTATGTTGAAGAATTAGGGTGGGACTGTAAGTATCTTCATAGGATCACCTCCGTGCTCCACTGTAAAGGGAGTTTCCCTGGAGTTTGACTTGCCCCACCCTTAATCCTTTCATCCTACAAGAGATAAAAGGAAAGGGAAGCAAGCAGAGAATTGGGAACCTCACACCATCAAGCAAGCAGCACGGGAAGAAGAAAGTGTCCTTCAGACCTGAGTTTCCTGTGCCAAGATGCCCCCTGGACAAAGACTGATGCAACACAAGGACTTTCCTCCAGAGTTGGCAAGGGAGAAAGCCTTGCCTTGGAGAGAAAATCCTGAATTTGCATTTGTAGCCTACTGGACTATGTAAGAATAAATTTTTCTTTGTTAAAGTCATTCAGTCTGTGGGATTTCTGTTAGAGCAGCACTAGCTGAGTAAAATATTTACTTACATGGCAGAGACTGCTAAATGCCTGCCCCAGACTTGCTGTCCCTTCTTTATTAACAGAACCCACTTTTACTTGTGGCAAAAATATATAGTGGTAAAAGTATATCCAGCTGGCATTATATCCCCCTTTCCCAGCTTCCCTAGAAGGTTGGAGTAGCTGACAAGTTGTGCATATTGCCTATTGTCTAGAGCTTCTGAGAAAGCTCATTAAAGGGGACCGACTCAGCTGGGAGGCATCCCTTTCTGTCTTTCTCCTTCCTGTCTCTGCTTGCTCCAATGTGGGTGGAAGGAGTGTAGCTTTGGCAGCCATTGCGGAATACGAGGTAAAGTGGAGGACAGAGCCACATGCTAAAGATGTTGGGTCAGCAAGACAGGAAGAATCTGAGTTCCTGATAACATTATGGAGGCACCTTACCAGATTTGTCTGCCACCTTCAGACAGCTTACCTTATGTGAGGGAAACTAGAGCTCTGAGGTTGGTATTATTTGGGTCTTATGCTTTACTCAACCCAATATATTTTTAACTAACAAATCTATAATCTTTCTTCACTCGCTAGAATATAAACCTCAGGAGTCCAAGGCTTTGACGTTATTGTTACTGCTCAGCGTCTTGTACCTAAAATATTATCTGGTTTGTAGAAAGAGCTCAACAGTATTTGTTGGAATGATGAGTGTATGGAAAGGAAGAGGACCTGATGAGATTTCCCGAGGCGCTGTTTGCCGGCTATGTGCCAGCCAGTGTCCACCACCTGTCAGTTTGTCACATGGTCGTGACTTGCATATTGCTGCGACCAAAAGCTAGGCCACCAGTATTTCAAAGACCAGCACGGTCACTAACAGGAGACTGTTTTCAGTGGAGCTTCCAGACTAAGAAATACAGGATGAAAGACCCAGTGATATACTTCTAAAAATTAGCCAGTTAAAATCTGACGGATCACAACAGAACACTATCTGACTTGCTTGCTTAGGACCTACCACTAGGAGACATCGATAGCTGGAGGAGGACATCACAGTCGTGTTTGGCGAACTAGAAGGCCAGTGAGGACAAAGAAGACCTCAGTGGGATGGACTGGCACAGTAGCTGCAATGATGGACTTCAGCATGTTAATGACTGTGAGGATGAGGCAGAACATTTTGTTATGTGGTTCCTATGGTTGCTATGAATCAGAGTTGACTTGATGGTAGCTATCTATCTTTGTCTATCAACCAGGATAGGCTAGGTTATGCTAAGGTACTGTCATGGATTGAATTGTGTTCCCCTAAAAATATGTGTAGCCAAGTGGCTGGGCCATGATTCCCAGTGTCTTGTGACTGTTCTGCATTTTGTGGTTTTTCTAAACTGTTTGTTAAAGAATTAGGGTGGGGCTGTAAATCCCTTCATAGGATTACCTCCCTGCTCCACCTTAAAGAGAGTTTCTCTGGAGTATGGCTTGCCCCACCCTTAATCCTTTCATCCTGCAAGAGATAAAAGGACAGAGAAGCAAGCAGAGATTTGGGAACCTCACACCATCAAGCAAGCAGCACCGGGAGAAGAGCTCGTCCTTCAGACCTGAGGTTCCTATGCAAAGATGCTCCCTGGACAAAGACTGATGCAATACCATACTCCTCCAGAGCTGACAAGGAGGAAAGCCTTTCCCTGGAGTGGACACCCTGAATACAGACTTGTCACCTACTGGACAGTGTAAGAATAAACCTTCCCTTGTTAAAGCCATCCACTGTGGTATTTCTGTTAGAGCAGCCCTAGCTGACTAAAGCAGGCACTAACACCAAAATTTCAGTGACCTGACATTTTAGATGTTTATTCATACTCAAATATGATCATATGTAGGGCTGACCAGCTTTTCAGGCAGCTGTTCTCTGTATCTGCAGTTTTAGGCTGCTTTGATCTTGCAGCATGTTTATACCAATGCGTTGTTTCAAAGTTGACCAAGAAAATGAAGAGAGAATGGAGCGTCACGTGCCTGCTCTTAGCCATTTCTGTCTGGAAGTGATACAGTTCATTTTTACTTATGTTTCATTGGCCAGTATTAGTCATAGGACTATGAGAAACTTCAAGGGAGAGGAGAAGAGAAATGAAAACATTGGAGAGCAATCTCTCCCAACAGTCTCCAAAACAGCTGAAGAGTGAAAGGCAAGTATCTTGAGCAGGCTCAACAGGGAAGAAATGGTAAGTAAATCTAACTGAGGTTGTCAGTTCAAGTGGAGAGAAAAGAACTGACGGGTTTATCTTTGTGTGAGAACTTTCTGACTGCACGGACCAACCTGTCACTCAGCAATGACTGCTGAGAACATCTGCCTGTGTGTCGTAGCTCTGGACCTCATTTTTGGTGCCGTCAGACGACATTCTCTTCTCCCCTTTGCCTTGTTTCATGGACCCACACTACTGGCGAGTTTTTAAACCCTGGGCCTTTTATGATCATCGCTCAGACCCCAACTTAACAGCCCTGTGTCCTACCACTTCAGGATTTTGAATTAAACTGTGAACTAACTCAAGCTAAGATGTGATAGTTTGATAAAACAACTCACCTAGTAGATTTGCATTTTAATAGAGCCGCTCAATACCTTCAAGCAGAAGAGCTGTAATTTCAGGCACCCTGGTAAGCAGGTTGGGAAAATATTTTTCTCCAGAGGAGTGTTTTAGTGCTCCTTAAATCTTATCACACTACTCTGCCGACGGAATGGGACTGACTCTGGGGGCTGCTTTCTGTCACGTTCCAAGCTGGATGCCTCCTGGGGAGAAGCTGAAATGATAGCAACATAGGCCCTGTTGTATTAAGTATGCTGGCAAGAGAGGAAAAGCAGACTTATTCAAAAGAAATGGACTCAGGTGTGCAGAGGAAAACAAATAAACCACTACTCGGTCCCCTGATACAGTTCACTGGTGTTCATTGTGGAATTACACTGCTTTTCCATAAAAGACAACTTGGCCTTTTTGTGCAGTTGTAGGTTTCTTCCCTACTGTTTGACATTTTCTATGCTTGTTGCTAAATCTTTGACAGAAGCATTAGCTGAGTTGAAGAATAATAGTGTTGTAAGAAAGCTGATAATGGCCTAGGAAAAAAAAGTATGTATAATACATACCTTGACATTGAATCACTGAATACTTTAATAAGTAATACACACAAACAGAGGCCTTTTATGTTGACATAAAATGTAAGCTCTGCCTTTCTTCTCATAGAGAAGCATAAAGAGCAGGAGAGGAAAAGAGATGGAAAAAATTCAAATATTTTCCCTGGGAGTCTTTGATGTGCTGATGTGCTGTATACCATGAGGTTCTCCTTAGTTTCCTCAAGTTAGAGAATGAGAACAAGAGAACAAGAGCACACCAGAGAGATGAGAGAGTATGTGTGCTGCTTTCCTGATGTTTCCCAGAAACCAGTCCCAGATGTGAGGATCTTACCCTGACACGGCTTCTGTATTCCCAGGGCACTGGTCAAGTTTATTTATAGTGAGCGACATAAAGTCAAGGGTCCAAGGCTGTAGTGGCCAAGAGCTGGCCTCGGTGCTAGAATGGGTTCGCACGACTGGAAAGCAGCATCCTCTGGAGGGGAAGCCCTGGGCAGTGCACGCTTTCACAGGCGAGTCTGCTGGGGTAGGAGGTAAGAGAGGAGTGGAACGTGTGAAGGACGTTTCGATTACTCCTGCAATTTTAACGCTTACATTTTGCAGGGAAAACAAATCCTCATACATTCCATCACACAGATTCCCCTACTTGTTGTCAGCGCCACTGAGCCGACGCCAAGTCGTAACGGCCTCGGGTGCAGCAGAATGCAATGCGGCCCTGTGCTGCATCGTCTCACGGCTGCCGCTCCGCCGCAGCCACCGTGTCAGTCCACGTTACTGAGTCTCCCTCCCGCTCTACCAAGCATTAATGTCCTTTTCCAGCAACTGATTCCTACTGACGACGGGTCCAAAGTTAAGTGAGATAAAGTCTTGCCATCTTAGTTTCTAAGGAGTATTCTGGCTGTACTTCTTCCAAGACAGATTTGTTCCTTCTTCTTGCAGCCCATGGTATGTTCAATATTCTTTGCCAACACTAACTTGGAAGCCTTTTGTTCTTTTCTTTCATCTTGATGTGTTCACCATAGAATTTATTGCTTGCTCCAATTTCTAACCTGCTAAACTAGCTGTGATGGATTGACACCTGTGTATGTCATCCTGTTTGGAAATGTGATCTTCCTTGTTATGTTAATGAAGCCATATTAACGTAGGTTGTGTCTTAAACCGAATCACTTCTGACTTATAAAAAGAGCAGATTAGACACAGAGACAAGAGGTACAACTTCTAAGTTCACCAGCAACCCAAAACTGATTTATGTGAGGCAAAGGTCAGACATACCACTTTCTAACTTTTTCTTTTTTTCTTTTTTGCCTATTCTGACATAGTTGTCATCGATTGAATTCTGTCTTCTCCCATCCCCCCAAATACGTGTGGCAATTTGGTTAGGCCATGAGTCCCAGGATTATTTGGAGGTCCTCCATTTTGTGATTTTCCAGTACTATAAATCCAGATCTCTGCCTGTGGTTAATAGGGCAAATTGGATTGTGTTGAAGAGGATTGGGCTGGGTCAGTGGGTGCCAGGGGAACACGTCTGAACTCAGCCCATCTCTTCATTGCTTCATTTCTTCCACGTTCGCTCATGAGCATACCCAGTGGTCAGTACAGGCGACCAGCCCAAGTTATCTGCTTGCTGGCTTCCTTTAGTTCCAGTCCTGGAAAGGGAGCTTCTGCTCTGTACTGACTTTCTTCCTTGGATGCATCCAACAGCAAACTTCTTCCTGGAAATTCAAAAAGCAAGACAGTCACTTTTTTTCTTTACAGATCCTGCCTTTACATGGAAATCTCCTACTCTCAGTACTTCTGATTGGTTCTGCCACGTCTTTTCAAATGTAAAATATGGGTGGGCTCAGGTTTTCAATCTAAGTCACCATACTGAGGACTGAAGTCACCATACTCAGGCTGAAGACTGAGTTACACAATCTGTCACCTGTAACATCCAGTATTAGTTTCTATTATACATGCAGATCTGTTTTACAACACTAGGTAGAAGAACTATTCAACAGCTATAGTATCTTCAACTGAACACATAACCATTTTTAAAACATTCCAGTTTCATTTCTTTTCCACACTTGGACTATTTTCCCATTCATATGCATATGGCCTTGGGCCTCTGGCTGGCTAGAACTGATACAGCCCACCCTCCCATCAATTATCTGGTTTATCTAGCCTGGCTTTGGCCCCAGTCTATTCTAGCTGCAGCTTTTCGGCTCTCCCAGGTAACAACAATCAAAATGACATCCTAAGAATCAAAAGTTTCACTTCCCAAGTCCCTTTGTATATTCTCTTACTAAGTTCAGTGATTCCATGAGTCTGGAGCCATTGCAAAGAATACTGCTGCTGATGCCAGCTGGGTCTCTGCCTCTGGGTCTTTCTTTCCTTGGTCGGGGTGCATTCTTTTACTCTTCTCATCAGGTAGCTCACATCAAGCCCAGTAGGATGACAAAACTGACCAATCCCTTTGGTGGGTCACAACTGTCCTATCACATAGCCCCACCCAATTACTTGGATGGGAGCTAGAGGATCATGGCTAGAAAGGCCACACAAAGGTGATCTATGAATCAGAGATATATTCCCAATGGAAAACAGTCTTCTCTAGGCGATTGGTGTCGCTGAAAGATGGAGGCAGATGGCAGATTAAATTTCTATATGATGCCACATGTCCTGTCCTGGATTGAATTGTGTCCCTTGAAAATGTATGTCACTTTGATTAGGCCATAATTCCCAGTATTGTTTGATTGTCTTCCACTTTGTGATTGATATAATTTTTCTACGTGCTGTAAATTCTAATCTCTGCCTGTGTCTAATGAATAAAACAAGATCAGATTACATTAAAGAGGATTAGGGTGGGATGTAACACCCTTGCTCAAGTCACAGTCCTAATCCAGTGTAAAGGGAGTTACCTGGGAATGTGGCCTGTACTGCCTTTTAGATAAAATGAAATGAAAGTGAGCAGAGATTTGGGGACCTCGGGTTACCAAGAGTGCATGACTGGAACAGAGTGTGTCCTTTGGACTTTAGGTTCCTGCAGAGAAGCTCCTAGACCACAGTAATGAATGATGACAAGGACTTCTGCAGAGCTGACAGAGAGAGAAAGTTTGGACTTTCAGTCCACTAGATTGTAAGACAATAAACTTATCTTTATTAAGGTATTTCTGTTATAGCAGCACTAGATAGCTAAGACATCTCCCAAACTGGTTTTGCATGAGAACCACTTTTTTGAATGCTGAAAACTCAGGGCTCCTCTTAAAGTAGATGGAAGAACAGTCTCTGAGAAGGAGGTCTGGGAAGCTGTGGGTTTAAGATTCGCAGGTGATGTGGATACCCAGCCAAGTCTAGTAATTATGGTCACAGGCTCAGACCCACACAACTGTGGAGCTTAGTAGGATTAGAAATTATTTGGTTCAACTCCCCCATTTCACAGTTGAGAGAAGAGAAGTTATAAGATTTGCAGGTGGCTATAGAGTAACTCTGGTGCTTTTGCTCTTGCCAATACATCATCTCACTAAGGGAGCATTTTAGGCTATTCATATAGTATTTCCAGTGTCTGAGTGTATGTTCTGAACCTGAAGTCTGTTGCTTGCCTTCACATTTCTTACTACTTTCCATTATCAGAATTTTCTTCATATGCAAGATTTTCTTTGGGAGTCATCAAACTCCACACTCTTCCTTTGGGCCAAAGATGTCTATTGCTTTACAGAGTCACACTACATTGTCACAATTCACCGGGGGCTACTAATATAAAAAAGCATATACCCCAAATAGAAATCTTAAATCCAAAAATTTTATAACATACACTTTGTATCATCAGTTTTTGTTCAAAATTCTGTAAAATGAGATTAGTTGCATTACAGTCAGATTAATAAACAAATCAGCCTCAGAAGAAATATAATCAGAAGGTTTCTTAGAAGTGAGAACTCTGAGACTTTGACTTACTTTGGACACATTATCAGGAAAGACCAATCACTTGTAAAGTAGAAGGCCAGCGGAAATTAGGGAAGCCCTCAAAGAGTTGGACTGACACAATAGCCAAAACAATGGACTGAATTGTACCAATACTCATAAAGACAGTGCGGAGCTAGGTGATATTCTTTTCTGTTTATATGTAAGGTCAGCACGCATTGTAGCTGACTTAATGGCACCTAACAACACAAAAGAAATGAAAAGATGCATTGCACTGGGAAAATCTGCTGCAAGGCCCTCTTCAAAGTATTCAAAAGTAAGATGTCACCTTGAAGACTAACACACGGCTGACCCAAGCCGTGGTATTTTCAGTCGCATCATATGCATGCAAAAGCTGGACTATGAACAAAGAAGACAGAAGAAGAATTGACACCTTTGAATTGTAGTGTTGGAGAAGAATGCTCAATGTATGATGGACTGCCAAAATAACAAACAGATCTGTTCTGGAAGAGGTACAACCAGAGTACTCCTTGAAAGCAATGATAGCAAAACTGTATCTTATAGACTTTGGACATGTTGTCAAGAAAAATCAGTCCCTGGAGAAGGATGTCATGCTCAACAGAGTGGAGGGTCAGAGAAAAAGAGGAAGACCTTTGACAAGATGGATTTGACACCATGGCCACCACAATGGTCTTAAGCATAAAAACAATTATGGGCATGGTGCAACACCGGGCAGTGTTTCATTCTGTTGTTCATGGGGTCGCTATGAGTTGGAACCAACTTGACGGCACCTGACAACAAGAACAACAACAACACAAGAACAGGCTAGCTTATTGCAAGGAAAAATAGAAGGATACTAAGATTTCCTTTATGAGAAACCATTTTTAAATGCTCGTTACATATTAAGTACTGTTCCACATGCTGAAATAAGGAAGGTCATGTTTGGGAATGGTAGAAGAGAGAGAAGTATTAACAGCCCACTATAACAATGTGTGATAACTGCAAATTTGAAGAACAGATAATGCATGAGGAACAGCCAGAGGAACGGATTACCTTTGTCTGGGATAGAGGTGGGAGGGCACTTTATATACAGGGTGTCTCTTCTGAGTTGAGTTTTACGGTGGATGGAAATTCACTTAAAGGACGAGGAGGACAGACATGCCATGCCCATGCAATCAACATAAGCAAAAGTCCAAGGGCGTGCCACAGCCTGGTAAACTGGTGATATGGGACATGGAAGATGGCTGGAAAGGGCAGTAGAAAGGGAAGTGGATGGAAACAGGGCTTATATGATGTCATGCATTGAATTGTGTCACCCCAAAAAATGTGTAACAATTTGGCTGGGTCATGATTACCAATATTTTGTGATTGTCCATTTTATGATTTTCCTATGCTGTGAACACCAGTCTCTCCTATGGTTAATAGGTTGGGTTATGTTAAAAGAGAATTAGGGTGAGACTGCAATAGCCTTATTAAGGGTGTGTCTCCGGAGTGTGGCTTTATCACCTTTCATCTTACAAGGGATGAAAGGGAAGCAAGCACAGAGTTGGAGACCTCGTACCATCAAGAAAGCAGCACTGAGAGTAGAGTGTGTCCTTCAGACCCGAGATTCCTGCACAGTGATGCTCTTGTACCAAAGAAAGACTGATGCAACACAAAGAATGTCCTCCAGAGGTGACAAAGAGGGAAGCCTTACCCTGGAGCTGACACCTTGAATTCAGACTGGTTGCCTACTGGACTGTGTAAGAGTAAACTATTCTTTGTTTAAACATCCACTTGTGGTATTTCTGTTAGAGCAGTGCCAGATGACTAAGACATGTGACATACTGAGGCATTTGGATATTATCCCATTGAACAACAGAGAAGTGTTGAAGGGGTTCAACAGAGGAGTGGAAAGCTCTGGTTTTGGAATGGGGCCATTCAGAGGATAGACTGTTTGGAGCTATTGTTTGTATTAGACAAGGTAAGAGATTTCCAGGGAGTAGCAATAATAAAGAACAGGATACGAAACAAAGAGGTATTTGTTGTTGGTTGCTGCTGAGTCGACACTGACTTATTGTGATGTTATCTTCAGAATCACTGATATGTTTGAGACTATTGTTGCAGCTGTTAAGAGGTATTTGGGGAGCTGAACTGATAGGACATGGTGGTTGATGGGAAAACTGGGTGGTGTAGTGGTTAAGTGCTATTGTTGTTAATAAAAAAGGCCAGTGGTTGAAATCTACCAGGCACTCCTTAGAAACTTGGTGGGGCTATTCTACCCTTTCCTACAGAGCCACTATAATGCAGGACTGACTCAGTAGCAGGTTTGGTTTATTTTCGGTTGGTAGATGATTGGACACAGACGGTGAGGGAAAGGGAGGAGTTAAGAACAGCCTCCGCGTTTCTCATAGAGGGAACTGAGCAACAGGAATGAAATTTTTGTTTCATTTGTGGCAAGTATAATGAGCTTAGTGTTGGTCCTTGAATTTAAGGTGTTCATAAGATATGTTGCTATGTGTCAGAATTGACTCAATGGCAGTTGGTTTGGTTTGGTTTTGGTATAAGATAGTGGTGAAATTTTTCAACAGGCAGAAGAAACTTTTGTCACATAAGCCAAAGCCAAGTGCCGTCGAGTCGGGTCACATAATCATGATATCAATGTACAGTTCTCTCATACTCAGTAGGAGAGACCTGAGATCATAAACCAGGGAGCTACTAACATTTAAAATTTTAACTTCTGTTGCATGACGAGCAATCCCCAAACACAAAGACTTAAAACAATCAACGTTTACTATTTCTGATGAGTTGTGGTTTAGCTGAGTTGTTCTTCTGGACTGGACTAGCCTCACTGGCATTGGATGTTCTAGGTGGTCACTTTCACACGTCTGGTGGTCAGCTGGAACAAGAAAATGACTTGGCCACTTGCCCTTGCCCTTAATCGTCCTGCAAGCTAGCCCAGGCTCGTTCACATGGTGGTGGTTTGAGAATTCCCAAGAGCATCAAAAGAGGAAAAACTCTAATGCACAAATGCTTTTCAAGGTTCTGCTTGTGTGACATTTGTTATTGTCCCATTTGTCACTGTAAGTCACCTAGCAAGCCCATTGGAAACCCTGGTGGTGTAGTGTGTAAGGGCTACGTCTGCTAACCAAAAGGTAGACAATTCAAATCTACCAGATGCTCCTTGGAAACTGTATGGGGCATTTCAACCCTGATCTCTAGGGTCACTGTGAGTCAGACCCAACCTGATGGCAGTGGGTTAGCAAGCCCAATTTCAGTGTAAGGGATGTAGATGTAGAAAGGAGAGTTACTGTGACTGATTTTGTCCGTTGTCTCTTATAGGAATACGATGAGTGGAAGAGGATCCCATGAATATCTTAGCACCTACTTTGTTCCTAGCAGTGTGCCAGGCAATTTAGAGAAGCTTATGGTGGTAAGAGACCAACTCACTGTCACACTGACTAAGTGAATGGCCTGCCATTCAAATCCCATACTGTCTAGATTCAAAGTTAATGCTTAATGGTGTTTCCACTGTCTACAACTAGTCAGTATCCTCAAACTGTGCTAATAATCTTTTCGCAGCTATCAAAACAAAGTATAAAAAAAGAAAAAGCAGTTCTGCTATTGTCAAGTTGGTTCTGACCCCATTCATGTGTATCAGAGTAGAACTGTGTTCCACAGGATTTTTCAATGGCTGATTTTTTGGGAAGTAGATCACCAGTCTTTCTTCCAAGGTGCTTTTGGATGAACTAGCAACTTGAATCTTCCAGTTAGCAGCCAAGCACGTAAACGGTTTGTAGAACCCAGGGACTGCAGCCAAGCCAAGTGCTGTCGAGTCGGATCTGACTCATGACCAGCCAAAAAGGCCAAGTGCCGTCGACTTGGATCCGACTCATGGCGACCTTAGGGGCCAGGGTAGAGCTGACCCCCAGAGTATTCAGGGAGTGCCTGGTGGATTTGAACTGCTGACTCATGACCAAGCAAAGTAAAATGTCCCCTTAAAATTTGAGATTAGAGCTGATAGGCCTGTTTCTGACCATTTGTTCTTGATGATGACTAAAGCTAATTGTTTAGCTGAGGGCTGGCTAGAGGGATTAGTCTATCAAGTGCTGTTAGTGCATTCTGGGTTTGACACGCCTGCCTTGGGATGACCCATGGGCAGTGCTAGGCTTGCCTTTGAAGGGTGTTTATTTTCCCTCCTAAGTCTTTGTGCAGCCTATTCTTAGTGCAAGTGACAATTTCTGCCTTCAGGCTTGCTTGCAAGAGTGAGCAGGTGCCTTGGCTCTGTCCTCAGGCACGTCGTGTCACTGAGTCTATTTTACATAGCTAACTCTTAGCAGAGACTCTGTGTGGGATTTTTATTGCATCGTGTGGTGTATTGTGTGATGATCACCCAGGAAGACCTGGGCGTGCTGTTGTTCCTACTCCAGCTCCTATCTAGACTTATGAAATATTGGCATATTCTTCTCCTGGGGTTGCTGTAACAGAATACCACTAACTGGGTGGTTCATAACAACAGAAATATATTGTCTAACAGTTCTGGAGGCCAGAAATCCAAGCCAATGTGTTGGCTGGGCGATGCTCTCTCCAAAGCATCTAGGGGAACACCCTTTCTGTCTCTCCTTGGTTTGTAGATGCATGACAGTCATTCCTCTGTCTGCCTCTCTGTGCTTCTTCTCTTTCATAAGGACACCACTCACACTGGATTAGGACCCACCCACTTCAGTATGACCTCATGGTAATTGAACCGGTAACATCTTCAAAGACTGTTTCTAAACATGGTCATGTTCATAAGCAGGAGTTAGGACTTCAACACAAATTCTTGAAGGACATAATCAACCCAATCGTTCACAATTTTGTAATTCACATTTCTAAGTCACAGGAGAAGGTCGAGGAACCAGGTTTGCTTGCCAGGCAAAGTACTCTCCCCTGCCATTCCCCTTCATGGCTGTGTTGTAACACTGCTTCCCAGAAACTCATTTTCTTTTTGTATATATGCTGTTTCTCTTCCTGAAAGGCTTGTCTTCCCTATGGTACTTTTGCCTTATCTTTTAAGACCAGAACAAATCACAGAAGTGGTAGCTTCTATGAAGTTTTCTGAAATCTGTACCACTGCATTCAAGGCCCCAACAGCCTCGCGATTTGCCCCAAAGTGTCCTGAGAGAAAATAATTTTTTTTTCTTTAAAGCTGCTTACTTGTAGTATTTGTTATAGCAACACTAAGAAGCTAAGACAACACCGTTGACGTGGATTGAATCGTGTTTTCCCAAGAACATGTGAGGCTTTTTGGTTGGGCCAGGATTCTTGGTATTGTGTGATGTTCTTTCATGTTGTAAATCCTGCCTCTTACGGTATTAATGACTGTGGATGGGCAGCAGTTGCATCGGTGGGACAGGAATCAATGTGTAAGATTTTTTTTGTGACTTGAGGCAACCTCGTGAGACATAAAAGAAAGAAGCTAACAAAGAGATCTAGGGTACTTGTAACACCAAGAAGCAATACTGGGAGCTGAATGTATCTGTCGTAGATTGAACTGTGTCCCCCCACAAAATGTGTGTAGCTGTTTTGTTGGGCCGTGATTCCTGGTATTTTATGATTGCCCTCCATTCTGTGATTTTTCTGTGCTGTATGTTAAAGAGAATTAACGTGGAACTATAAATCCCTTCCTAAGCTCATCTCCTTTTTGTATTGTAAAGGGAGTTTCCCTGGAGCATGGCTTGTACCACCTTTTGTCCTTTTATCCTACAAGAGGTAAAAGGAAATGGAAGCAAACAGAGAGTTGGGAACCTCACACTATCAAGAAAACAGCTCCAGGAGAAAAATGCATCCTTTAGACCTGAAGTTCTGGTGCCCAGATGCTCCCAGACCAAAGACTGACACAACACAAGGACTTCCCTCTAAAGCCGACAGGTGGAAAGTCTTTGCCTGGAACAGACATCCTGAATTTGAACTTTTAGCGTACTGGATTGCAACAAAATAAATTTCTCTTTTTAAAGCCATCTATTTGTGGTATTTGTATTAAAGCAGCACTAGCTGACTAAGATACCTATATTGTAATTTTGTGTTTCTGCTCTTGGATTGGGAACTGCTTGAAGGACCATGGCTTGATTCTCTGTATTTCTGCCATCCCAGTACAAAGCTCAGCAAACAAATGATGGTCCATGTATAGTGAGAACTTGAATAGCTGTCCCCAACCTATCTTCCAAAGACTCCAACTCCTCTAATGGTAGTACTGACATTCATCTTTTCTTTTTTTTTTTATGCTTATTATTATTATTTTTAAATTAGGATTGAATGAAAATGTATGTACTCATATAAATTTGCATGCTCACCTATATGCAGCTGCCACTTCTCTCCCTGCCTGGTGACAGCACACCCTTCCTCTCTCCTCCATATATGTCCTATCCTCCCAATAGTCTCCTGTCCCCTCCTCTCTGCCCTCTCCCCTTACTCCAGTAAGAGATCATCAGGATGACATCCTATAAATGCATAGAACCATGAAGTTCACATAACATACAGTCACTCTGCATCACCAAATCCAATCCATTGCTGTTGGAAAAGTTGGCCTTCATTATGATTTATGGACATGGGCAGCCTCAGGGCCAGGGGCCGTGCGCCCAGGGGATCCTGAAGCCCCTGGACTGTCAGTTGCGGTCTTTCAGTGGAGATCTCAGGGTGCACCCCTATTTATTCTTCTGTTGCAGTGAGACTCCATTTTGTGAGCTCCATTGTGGCTATCACTGGTGGTGGCCGGGCACCATCCCAGTTCTTCTGGTTATGAATTGATGTAGAGATCAACTCATGTGGGTCTCTCTGTTTTCTGGGTTCTCTTTCCCCCATGTCATTCTTGTCCTTGGTAATCATCCGTTCCTGTTGAGTTCGGACCATTTGCTGTACCCCTAGATGGCAGCTTGGCAGCTTTTAAGACCCCAGATGCCACTCACTGGTGTGGGGTGCACAGAGTTCTCGTTAGCAAAATGCTAGCTGTGCCAACTGGCCTCAATTTCACCTGATAGCATGGTCCCCAGCCACCTGTCCCAGCTACTCTGTCCTTGCAATATTGGGTTAAGATGAGAGGAGTACTCAAATTGTGTTGAAGTCCAGTTATTATTGATCTTCTTTCTAATGTGTGCTGTCATTCATTTCACCCAACCAAATTTCTATCAACTGTCTAATCTAAGCCTTCCCCCTCTCACTCTCCCTCCCTCCCCACTCTTGCAACCATCAAAGAGTCTGTTTTTAAGTTCTCGTAGTAGGGGTCTCATACAATACTTGTCCTTTGGTCGCTGACTACTTTCATTCAGCATTATGTCCTTCAGTTGAAACCAGATTAAGAGATGTTTCCTGCTATCATCGTTGTTCTTTATCATTGCATAGTGTTCCATTGAGTATATGTACCATAGTTTACCTATCGATTCCTCTGTTGTTGGGCATCTGGGTTGATTCCATCTTTTTGCTATTGTGGACTGTGCTGTGATATACATTCGTGTTCATGTATCAGTCGGTGTGAATTGTCTCAATGTTGGGAGGATATGTCACACTTCTAAATATTAAGGATAATGCCTTAGGTTCAGCAGAAAGTGGGGCATCCCCAGCTTCTCGGTGCCTATTATTGAATTCTAGGCAACTTCTAGCCTCCTACTACTGAGCTTTCACTAATCTCTGGTTTCTAGTGATTTAAGGCCCTTGAGACTATGAAGTTCTAGTGTTTGCAAAAAACTATCAAACTTTGCTCTTATTTCTGATACGACATGAATGGAGAAGTAAATGAATAAAAGTATGTTCCACATGGATTGAGGGAAAGAGAACCAGAAGACAGAGAGATGACACAGAGTGACAACACACACGTCCAAAGGAGCTTTTAAACTTGGGTTACTGGAAGACAAAGTGGTGGTGCCATTTGTAAAAGTGCCTAACCCAGGATGTGGATTGGGTTTAGGAGAAAAGATAATGCATGTTTGATCATGCTGAGCTTGTAGCATGTGGGGGACATCCTTGTGGAGTTCTGTACTAGACAAACCAGAAATTGGGAGAAAAAGATCAAAATCATAGTCAGAAAGTCTTGGGTTTCTGAAGCTGAGAAGTAGACGAAATTGTCAAGAGAGGATGTATGGAGACAAGAGGAAGAAAACAAGAAGCTGCTCAATGCATACTTGGGAGTATTTATTCTAATAATGAACCAGAGGGATGAAGGAGTACATAGGAATCCCAGAAGCACATAAAAACCACTGAAATTCAAGATGAGTTTGCTGAGAAATCGTTTCGAGACTCTAAAAGTGAACTTGTATTTGAATATCTTAAATGAAAAACAGGATTTGGAGTTTTAATCTGATAGAACTCCTGACTGGTTTTTTTGAACATGTTTTTCCCTGCCAGTATTTCCCTGGAAACACTGATGGCATGGTGGTTAAGTGCTACAGCTGCTAATCAGAAGGTCGGCTGTTCAAATCTGCCAGGTGATCCTTGGAAATTCAATGAGGCAGTTGTATTCTGTCTATAGGGTTGCTATGAGTCGTAATCGACTCAATGGCAGTGGGTTTGGATTTTAGGTTAGTCTTCCCCTAGGACCCCTGATGGCACAGTGGTTAAGTACTCAGCTACTAACCAAAAAGATGGGCTGTTTAAATCCACTGAGATGTGTCGTGTTTCATGTCCTGGTTCCCAACGGAGATAAGATGCAGAAATGGTTGCTAAACGACCTCTTCCCACAGCCTTGGTAATACAAAGACTGGTTGCAGGAGGCAAATCCTTTCCTCACCGGGAAAAAAATGTGGCAATCTCTTTCTGTAAAGATTACAGCTTTGAAAACTCTACGGGGCACTTCTACTCTGCCCTATAGGGTCACCGTGAGTCAGAATAGACTCCAAGTCTTTCCCTAGGGAATTCTGGTGGTGTGATAGTTAATTGCTTAGCTGCTAACTGAAAGTTGGTGTGCTCCAAGAAAGAAGAGACCCAGTCACCTGCTCTGGTCGAGATTACAGCCTAGAAAGCCATACAGAGCAGCTCTGCTCTGTCACATGGGGTCGCTAAGAGTCAGACTTGGCAGCACACACAACAGCAACAGCAACAGCAACAATCTTTTACCAGCAGCAAAAGGCCTATTTTTGGTTCACAAGTGCAGTAACTGCATCCAGATGGCATGAGCACTATTCTTTTTCTTTTTTTTAAAAAAAGTAATCAGTACTTAGAATGCATCATGGGGATTCTCGAAGGCTCTCTAGAATCTGGCAGTCCCAATGTCTCATACTCAGATTTCTGGAGTTTGTGACTTAATTCTTCAGTTATTTTGTCAGAGGCTTTCGTCTGCTCTTTCTTGGAACGGCAAATAGAGTTTTTCTCCAAAAAGGCGTTCTGCACATTTTTGATACAGCTTTCAATGGCAACAGTTGTCTGGTTGGAGTCCTGGTGGTGGTTTCAGGTATTGTCCCAGGCCTTTCATGGGGAAAGTGTGGCAGATGCAGGGACTGATTTGCCATGAGGGCACCCCGCTGGCTTGGCCACAAAGAGACCCCTAGAGATCCTTCACTATGTGGCAGAATCCCTGGGCTTTCTTATCCTGAGTGATTATGATCCCCATCATGTGAACACTTGTGGGGTGTCAAAACACTTCTTCTTTTTAATGGCTTTAATAAATTTTTTTACAAGCCTGAATTTTTTAATTATTAGGTTCAACAGACATAAAATCACTCTGCCAAATTGCTATGAAAGTTTCCGAATACTTATTCCCAGTTTCAGTAAATGTCTCATCATGGCCTAGTAGTGAGTGGGGTCACCCTGGAAGCCCTGCTGCTGTAAGGAGTGCCACATATGGGAAGGGGGCTTATTGCTTATTTTTCCTCCTGTTGTCTCCCACATGTACTACACTGTCATGGATTGAACTACCTTCCCGCAAAATGTGTGTCAAGTCGGTTAGGCTGTAACTCCCTGCATTGTGTGGTTGTCCAGCATTTTGTGACTGATATACTTTTCCTGTATGTTGTAAATCCTAACGTCTGCCTATGGTCGATGAGGCTAGACTGGATTATGTTGAAAAGGAATAAGGTGGGATGTAATACTTGCCTAGGTCATGTTCCCAACCCAATCAATGTGAAGGGAGCTTCTCCTTGGCATGTAGCCTGCATCAACTTTTATCTTATTAGAGATAAAAGGAAAGTGAAGCAAGCAAAGAGTTGGGGCCTCATACCACCACAAAAGCAGTACCAAGAGCAGAGCTTGTTCTTTGGACCTGAGAGTCCTGTGCTGAGATGCTCCCAGACCAAGGGAAGACTGGTGACGAGGACCTCCCTCCAGGGACAACAGCGGTGTAAAGACTGTCCCTGGAACTGACACTCTGAATTTGGACTTCTAGCCTGCTGGACTGTGAGAGAACGAACTTCTCTTTGTTAAAGCCATCCACCTGTGGTATTTCTGTTATGGTAGCACTAGATGACCAAGATGCATACGATGGGATTGGCTTCCCTCAACTTGTCTTTTTATTACCAATGCTCTGGGAAGAAGTTTTTTGGAAATTGTTCTGCATCATATCTGTATTAGGAACTGGGACATGAAGCAATGAAACATCATTTTCCAGACTCCTTATTTGGAGTTTAGAACAAAACTCCAAAACTATTGCCATTGAGTTGGTTTTTAGAAGTAGATTGATTGTCTTTAGAAGTAGATTGACAAGCATTTCTTCTGAGGTGTCCATGAGTGAGCTCAAACCTCCAACTTCTCAGTGTGTTAAGTGTTGGCACCACACAGGAACTCCATTTGGAGTTTCATGACTGTCATACTTGGTTTTTTTTGATACTCTGTTGTTGGACTTTGTTAAACTCTACATGGAGGGTGAGCTACAGATACGCAAAATCCTCCAGGTTACCTCCCTGAGATAAATGGCATACTTCTGAACACACGCACCAATTCCCAGCCTCTTTTTTGTCTTATTAATGACATTTAATCTCCTAACAATTCCTCGTGCTAGAGCTATGGCTGTCTCCACTAGTTCTACAGGTTAATGCAGTGTTGAGTGACAAGTGAGTCTTCAGGGAAGCTGAAATTGTGTGAAATCTTATCAAGCCTATATTTGAGCTCCATGGATGGCCATTGCTGCAGTAGATTTCTGTTTAAAAGGTCTTGACTAGAGGTAAAGATGGCCTGTTAGCATACGAAACTCAGAACACAGACTGATGGATATCAAACAGCTCAGCACAGCAGGAAGCAGTGTGGATGGAATAGCGCACAAAATAAGTGCTCACGCTTAGATCTGTGTTCAGTTCATCTTCTGCCATGTATCAGCCATGGAGTTTGTTGGGTACTTCACCTGTCACAGCCTCATGGATCTAAAATGTTAGGAGGATTAAATAAGCGTGTATATAGAGCTCGCTGTCTGGCATAGAGCAAGCACTCAGACGTTGGTTTAGTTCCTGTAGGTGATTTCTTGGTTGTCATCCAGAAAACAGCCTTTGAATGTTCAGGTTATAGGTGGAGAGCACAGTCAATTGCTTCCCAGTAGTGGCTGAGAACAGATTTATTCTGCCTGCTGTTGCATGGTTTTTTTTTTTCCCCTGAAGAGTCTGCTTCCTTGTCTCTTTAAAGAGACTGTGTTAGGTAGCAGCAAATGGGCTTTTAGTGAAATGGCTCTTTAATCCTCTTCAAGCATATTCTGCACTCACTAAAGAAATGCAAACAAAAACTAAAATGAGATATTGTTTTCTCACCTATTACTTAGACAAAGATCAAGAGTTTGATAACATGCAGGTTAGGGAGGGCGCTGGGCAGCACACAGGAATATGATGCAGAACAACTTTTAAGGAGAAGCAAGGTAGCAATGGCCTTCAAAGTTGCAAATGGACACTTCACTTCTAGAAATTCATTTTATTCATTTATATGCAAAATATATTACTGACTGATACAATATTATCTCAAGACATATTTTTAAGTGAAAGACGAAAAGTGCAGAAGAATACAAACAGTTTACACTGCATCATAGTATTTATGTTAAATAAAGTGAAAAAAAATCATTCATAGCCAAAAAAGCTGTTTTGGGTGGACTCAGCTATGTTTACGTGTGGAAGCTCAAAAGAATCAAAATGAGGCCACAGTGTCTATAGGCATATGTAATAATATTTGCTTTTCTCTGCAGGTGTGACACATGGGTCTTCCACAAGTACCTTCTTTAGTATGTGACAAGAGGTCAAGGATTCCTGGGTGGTATGTACTAAAGCAAAAGTTTGGCAGTTCAGATCTACCCAGAGGGGCCTCTGAAGGAAGGCCTGGTGATCCTGTTCTGAGAAGCCACAGCCTGAAAAATCCTATGGAACTCTGTAATACTCTGCACATGTGGGATCACCAAGAGTCAGAATCATCTCAGCAGCAACTGGGGGAAAACAAAAAGAATTAGAAACAAGGCTATTGTAGGTCTCTTTTCTCACTCTTTTTTGATCAGCACTTAGGACAGTTCCTGTCTCAATAAACACTGTTGAATGAATAAGTGAATGAAAGAATAAATGAGGGAATGTGGACTCTCTCTTGAGCATATACTTGAATGGATTCTGTCAGTGAGTGCCATGGAGCTAATATATTTTTGATCTTCACCTGATGAAACCAAACCAAACCCACTCCCTTTGAGTTGGGTCTGACACGTAGCGATCCTACAGGTCAGAGTAGAACTTCCCCACAGTGTTTTTAAGGAGTGCCTGGTGGATTTAAACTGCCAACCTTTTGGTTAGCAGATGTAGCACTTAACCCACTATACCACCAGGGTTTCCCTTCACCTGATAGTCACTGCAAATTTTGGAAGATTGCAGTCAAGCAGGGGAAAAAGGAGAATTAGGGCCCATAGAACCTGGGGCTCTGTGACCTGTGTATTGATTGTTGAAAAGAGCCAGCTACATTATACAGGAGAACCCAACACTTGTTAGTATCTGAAAAGATAATTTTCATAGAAAAATCTCCTGTGACCAGGTCAGTTTTATTGGTAATTTTATGAAAATTAATAAATATTAATCATATAAAATAAAGATGTACAAACAAAAAAATAATAATCAACAAATGCACTAGTTGAGATACAGTCATAGTTAACATTTTACAGTGCATTTTTTCCAGACTTCATTCATAACACACACACACTATACACTCTATTTTTAAATAATCCAATTTTTGTTTCACATATAACAAAAACAGAATTATTCAAGTCAGGCATATCTTTTCTCTCTGGCTTAGTCTTACTTATACCCTTGTACTTAATCACAATTAAGAAGTGATGTAGTACCCACCTCCTCTAGGCTCTCACATACTCGGAGCATCTGAAACTTGACCACATTTGTTTAGACCATCATGCTCTTGTGTGATTGTTTCCTGTGTTATTAAGAATCTCTCTCCCACAACCTCAGAGAATGACTTTCAGCTAGCTGAATCTCTCATTCTTTGCCCTAGTTCCCACTTTCTCTCACTGCGTAATTCATTTGTGTCCCTCAAACCACAGCTCTCCCATCTTGTTTTCACAAACAGATCTATCTGACTGTCCACTCAATTTGCTGTCCCTTCTCTGCATTCTCCTTACACCTGATGCAGACCTAGTATCCTGCACACTTGCTGCATAGTGTCATTTTTTATTTCCTTTTCTATGTCTCCTACTAGACTGTAATCTTAAGGGAAGGGACAATGTCTTATTTCCTGGAGGCTAGTGACAGAGCTTAGCACATAGTAGATGCTCAATAAATGTATGCAGACTGAGTGAAAGCATAAAAAGCACATGATATTTTGTAATTCACAAGAGGGCTTTGATGTGCTTGTTCTTACTAACATTCTCCTTTGCCATCTCCATCTAGGTGAAGAGAACACATCTTAGGAGTCACTCTTGGTTATTCTTTTTTCTTCATCACTCCTCCCATCACAAGGAAGAGGCATCTACCTGACTGATAGTTTTGTGAGAGTAATCTGTATATACTCAGATCAGTTTAGTCTTCCTGTTTCTTTTTGTTGATTGTTGCTGCAGGTAGAATAATCGTGATTCATAAGATTTTCACTGACTAATTTTTAGAAGCAGACTGTCAGGCCTTTCTTCCCAGTTTCTTTCAGTCTGGAAGCTTTGCTCACCATGGGTGAACCTACTGGTGGTTGAAATACTGATGGCATAGAAACATGCAAACCACCACAGTACGACAAACACATGTTCAACATCCATGAAAGTAGCGATCAAAAAAAAAAAAAAGAATAAAAATCAAATGACGTATTATGGTGGGCAAATATGCTGCAAAAGGTCTCTTTAAAAATTTAAAAAGCAAGGGATGGAATCAGGATGGTGGACTAAACACATGTCTCTCTAAATGCCTCTGGAAACCAAGACCTGAAATGATAATTAAAGGAAGCCTTCTGGACATCTAGTGAACCCTGGGATGAGGCATAGGGCTATTAATTTGGACTTCGTACCACTGAATGCAAAACCTCCTCTCTTTCACTGACTGCACTCTCAGTGAGCACAGGCTTCCGCAGACCAAAGGTAACTCACCATTTTGATTTCTTTTTTCCTCTGCCGGTGGGCATAGCTGGGACTTGACTAGCCACTGCTTTCGGACACACTGCTAGTGGGACCAGTAAGTGTAATTGCCGTGTTCTGAGAGCCTGGCTTTGGACTCTATACACTTTGGCTCCTCTGGCTTATTTTTATGCCTCCACCATGTGGTAGCCGTACAGATGCGCTTGTGTGCAGCGCCGTCTTGATCTACTGGGAAACGGAGAAGCCCAGGCAGAGGCCCCAGATAGACTTAGTTCCTAGGCTGGGAGGTTGCACCTGCCAGGTGAGAGTGCTTTTCCAGCAGTGGGGAGGTGTTTTGCACAGTGTTGCCTGGGGCTGGGGCCCAGCAGCAGAGGCTGTGGACTCTGGGCATCTTGGCACTCTTGGCCGCTCTTTCCTCTGGGAACCTGGTCCTGTGCAGCTGATGAGCTTGTGTGGGACGCCACCTTGTTTTGCTGGGAAGCAGAGTCACTCAGACGGAAGCCTCAACTGGACCTAATTCCTGGGCTGGGAGGCAGTGTCTACCCAGAAAAGACCGCTTTTCCAGAGAAAAGCAGAATTCTACACGGTATCACCTACAGCTGGGGCTTTACAGCAGAGGCCAACAGGCCAGTAGCTTTTCTGTATTTTGAGCTAGTTTATAACATCTGCAGTTCAATATAGAGGTGCTTACTTTGCCACCTGGGAAGAAGGATGTATACTCCTGAAAACCTGACTGACTTTGGAAGTTTCAAATAATTTTTACTTCTCATTTTAAGATGGCCTAGAGAAACAACTGTGGTCCATCTTCACAGCATCTCTCCCAGCCTCTATTGACCCACATGATGCTCAAAAAGCAACAAACTTTGGAGAAGATGATAACCCAGAAGTCACTCATGGCATCAGAAGGCCCCCCAAAGAAACCACCTCAGAGCTTCCCAGATGAAGAAGCTTTTCTGAAGCTATCAGAAGGTGAATACAAAAGGATTATATAGAGAGTCCTCCTAGACCTTATACAAAATGTAGCAGAGCAAAATGAAAAATTAAGCAAGCTATTTGATCAGATGGAACATCAGTACTCAGAAATCCAACAGACCAAGAACAAAATCAAAGGCATAGACACTTCAATTCAAAGCCAAGAAAACAGATGGAACAAATGGAACAGAGAATTTCTGATTTGGAAGACAGAGCTTCTGACTCCAGCATCTATGAGGAGAAATCAGAAAAAAGAAACAAGAAAAATGAAAAAGCATTAAGAAGCATGTGGGACTCTATTAAGAAGAACAATCTACGATTATGGAGTTACTGAACAGGGTGAGGCAGTTGAGAACACAGAGAGTATTGTGGCTGAGCTGCTGACAGACAACTTCCCAGAAATTATGAAAGAAGACAATGTAGATATCCAAAACACATATTGAATACCACTCAATATAGATCTCAATAGAAAGACTCCAAGACATATTATATTCAAGCTTAACAAAATGAAACATAAGCAGAAACTCTTAAAGGCAGCAAAACTGTAGGCTTTTGTCAGATTTCTCAGCAGAAACAATGCTGGCATGGAGACAGTGACATGACATATTCAAAGCCTTGAAGGAGAAGAACTTCCAACCAAGAATTATATATCCTGCAAAATTGTCTTTCAAATATGGAAGTGAAATTAAGACATTTGCAGGTAAACAGAAATTCAGAGACTTTGTAAAAACCAAACCAAAGCTACAGGAAATACTGAGTCTCTTGGCTTGGAAGAGCAAAACCTCTAACTTTAAATTTTAGAAGGGCGTATTATCCAGAATCCTACTGAGTTAGGAAAGGCGCCAAACACAATTAAAGCTGTAATGGTGAAAGAAACAATCTAGTGATCATATCATGTAAACCATGATATCATCATATTAAAAGAGGGATGTACTACAGTTGTTATAGTCCTCTCAGATGGAAAGGAAGTTGACAAGACTGGTAGCAATGCAAATTGGATTTACATATAGTTTATTAAGCGGGATCATAGGGGCAGCCTTAAAGCACAGTAAAGAAGCAATGTACCATATCAAGAAATGTAACGCAGAAGTCTCAACAACCACCAAACCAACCCTAAAAAAGGTGAAAAATCAACTCACAAAGAAGGTTGAAGAACAGATTAATAAGAATAACACAGAAAACATCAACACAAAAATAAAGATATCACAATGGCAGCACTGAACACATACCTATCAATAATTACATTGAATGTGAATGGACTGAATGCTCCAATAAAGAGACAACGAGTGAAATCTTCAATCAAAAGACATGACCTACCCATATATTGCCTACAAGAAACTCACTTGAGACTTAAAGATAGGAATAAACTGAAAATTAAAGGATGGAAGAATATATATCAAGCTAACAATGAACAAAGAACAGGTGTGGAAATTTTAATCTCAGATAAAATTGATGTTAATATAAAATCCACTATCATTGACAAGGATGGACACTATTGCTGAAAGTTTCAATACACAAGCAGGACTTAACAATATTAACTACTTATTCGCCTGGTATTAGAGCACATAAATACATTGAAGGAACACTGATTATGCTCAAAAAGAAGATAGATCACTCCACAATACTGGTAGGAGACTTCAACACTTCACTCTCAATATTGGACAGATCATCTGGAAAAAAGCTCAATAAAGACACAGAAGATCTTATTGCCACAATTAGCCAACTAGACCTCATCGACACACACAGAACTTTCTATCCATCACAAGATAGCTCTACTTTCTTCACCAGTGAACATGGAACATTCTCCAGAATAGACCATGTATTAGGATGTAAAGCAATTCTCAACAAAATCCATACCATTGAATTAATGCAAAGCATCTTCTCAGATCATAAAGCCATAGAAGTCAAAATCAATAGCAGAAAAAACATAGCTAGAAAGTGGAAATCAGGGAAAGTAAACAACACCTTGCTCAAAAAACCATGGGTTATAGAAGAAATCAAGGATGAAATAAAGAAATTTATGGATTCCAATGAGAACAGAAACACTTCCTACCAGAACCTATGGTATACAGCCAAAGCAGTATTCGGAGGTCAGTTTATCTCCATGAATGTATACGTCTGGAAGGAAGAAAGAAACCAAAGAACTGACCCTACAGCTTCAACAAGTAGAGAGAGAAAAACAGAGGAACTCCTCAGCTACCAGGAGAAAATAGATCATAAAGATTAGAGCAGAACTAAACACATTAGAGAATAGAAGAACAATTGAAAAAAATGAAAATATGAAAAGCTGGTTTTTTGGAAAGAGCAACAAAATTGACAAACCATTGGCTAAACTGACTAAAGAAAAACAGGAAAGGAAACAAATAACCCAAATAAGAAATGAGAGGGAGTTGTTACAAAAGATTCAACAGAAATAAAAAATATCATAGCTGAACACTATGAAAGACTGTATTCTAACAAATTTGAAAACCTAGAGGAAATGGACAAATTCCTTGGTTCATATCACCTACCCAAATTATCACAAGGTGAAGCAGAACAGCTTAATAAACCGTCACAAAGGAAGAGATTGAAAAAGTCATCAAAAAACTGCCAACCAAAAAAATCCCAGGCCCAGATGGCTTCACTGCAGAATTCTACCAAGCTTTTAGAGAAGAGTTATCTCCAAAACTGCTAAGGCTATTTCACAGTATAGAAAGGGATGGAATACTCCCAAATTTATTCTATGAAGCCAGCATAACCCTGATACCTCAGCCAGGGAAAGACCCAGCAAAAAAGGGGAACTACAGACCAATATCACGCATGGATCTAGATGCAAAAATCTTCAACAAAATTCTTGCCAATAGAAAACAACAACATATCAGAAAAACAATGCATCACAACCAAGTTGGATTCATACCAGAGATGCAAGGTTTGTTCAGCATCAGAAAAACAATTAATGTGATCAGCCACATAAATAACGCAAAAGACAAGAATTACCTGATCTTGTCTATTGATGCAGAAAAGGCATTTGATAAAGTCCAGCACCCATTCATGCTAAAAACTCTCAGCAAAAGGAATAGATGGCCAATTTCTCAATGCAGTATAGGCCATTTATACAAAGCCAACTGCCTACATCATCCTGAAAGGAGAGAGACTGAAACAGTTTCCCTTGAGAAAAGGAACTAGATAAGGATGCCCACTCTCACCTCTCCTATTCAACATTGTGCTAGAAGTTCTAGCCAGAGCAATAAGACAAGACCAAGAAATAAAGGGCATCTTGACTGGGAAAGAGGAAGTAAAAATCTCCCTATAAAGGGCATCTAGACTGGGAAAGAGGAAGTAAAAATCTCCCTATTTGCAGGTGGTATGATTGTATATGCACAGAATGCCAAAGAATCCACAAGGAAACTACTCAAACTGATAGAAGAGTTTGGCAAAGTCTCAGGATACAAGATAAACATAAGTAAATCAGCAGGAGTCCTTTACACCAACAATGAGATTATTAAGGAAGAAATCATCAAGTCAATACCATTTACTATAGCCCCTAACAAGATAAGTATCTAGGAATAAATTTAATCAGAGAAATAACAGACCTTTACAAAAAGAGCTACAGGCACTTCATCCAAATTTCTAATCAATTAAGGAAGGCACAAAACTTCACCAAACCAAGCCAAAAGCTACAGTATTATAATAAGGGAATCCATGATCATATCATGACAGCTATAGTACCATCACATTAAAAGAGGGATACACTACAATAGTTACAGTTGTTTTTGATGCAGAGAAAGTTTCAGACTTATAAAATAGTTAAAATTGATTTCAATAAATATATGTTAAGGGGGATAATACATGTAGCCATAAAGCAGATTAACAATACATTATTTGAAATTAAGAAATGCAATACAGGAGTCTCAAAGAATATAAAATCAATACTCATACAATCCATAAAGAAGAACGCTCCAGAACAGAACATTAAAAACAGTATAGAAAACATCAACACAAAAGTAATTACATCAAAATAATGGCAATAAACATATACCTATCAATAATTACATTGAATGTAAACGGACTGAATGCTCCTGCAAAGAGACAGCAAGTGACATCTTGGATCAAAAGCCATGACCCACCCGTATGTTGGCCTACAGGAAACTCACCTTAGACTTAAAGATAAGAACGGGTTGAGAATTAAAGGTTGGAATGATATATATCAAGCTAACAATACACAAAGAAGAGCAGGTATGGCAATATTAATCTCAGATAAAATAGATTTTAATGTAAAATCCACTATTGTGGACAAGGCCAGTCACTATTTTTTGCTGAAAGGTTCAGTATTTAAGCAAGACTTTACAATATTAAATATTTATGCACCCAATACCAAAGCACCTAAATACATTGAACAAATACTGACAACATTGAAAAATGAGATTAATCATTCCACAGTAATAGTTGGGGACTTGAACACTCTCCTTTCAGTTAAGGATAGATCATCCAGAAAAAAGCTCAGGAAACATACAGAAGATCTTAGGGCAACAATCAACCAATTTGACCTTATTGACATATGCAGATCTTTTCACCCATCAGCAGATAAATACACCTTCTTCTCCAAAGCACGTGGAACATTCTCCAGAATAGACCATATGTTAGGTCATAAAACAATTCTCCATAAAATCCAAACCACTGATTTATTGTGAAGTATCTTCTCAGACCACAGAGCTATAAAATTTGAAATCAAAACAAGAAAATTCATAGGTAAAAATTCAAACTTGTGGAAACTGAACAACACTTTGCTCATAAAGCTTTGGGTTATAAAAGAAATTAAAGACACATTAAAGAAATTTATGGATTCAAATGAGAATGAAAATACATCCTACCAGAATTTATGGGATACAGCAAAAGCAGTACTCAGAGGTCAGTTTATCTCTATAAATGCACACTTCTGGAAAGAAGAAATAGCACAAATTACAGAATTAACCTCATAGCTTGAACAAGTAGAAAGAGAGAAACAAAGGAACCCCTCAGGCACCAGAAGAAAACAGATTATAAGGATTAGAGCAGAACTAAATGAATTAGAGAATAGAAAAACAATTGAAAAAATTAACAAAACAAAAAGCTGGTTCTTTGTAAAGATCAACAAAATTGATAAACTTACAAAAGAAAAACAGCAGAAGATACAAATAACCTGATTAAGAAATGAGTTGGGAGATGTCACAACAGACCCAAATAAAATATATCATAACAGAATACTATGAAAAGCTACACTCTAACAGGTTTGAAAACCTAGGGAAAATGGACAAATTTCTAGATTCATATGACTCACCAAGACTATCACAAGGAGAAATAGATCAACTTAATAAATCTATCACAAAGGAAGAGATTGAAAAAGTTATCAAAAATCTACTAACCAAAAAAAAAGGCATGGCCCAGATGGCTTCACCGGAGAATTCTGCCAAACTTTTAGAGAAGAGTTAACTCCAAAAATATTGAGGCTATTTCACACCACAGAAAGAGATGAAATACTTCCAAATTCACTATATGAAGCCAGCATAAGCCTGATACCAAACCCAAGGAAAGATCCTACAAAAAAAGAAAATTACAGAGCAATGTTACTCATGAATCTAGATGCAAAAATCTTCAACAAAATTCTAGCCAATAGAATTCAACAGCATATAAAAAAATAATTTATCATGATCAAGTTGGTTTCATTCCAGAGATGCAAGGCTGGTTCAACATCGCCACCAGCCAAGTGCCGTCGAGTCGGATTCGAAAAACAATTAATGTAATCAACCACATTAATAACACGAAAAATAAAAATCACCTGATTTTGTCAACTGATGCAGAAAAGGCATTTGACAAAGTTCAACATCCATTCATGCTTAAAACTCTCAGAAAAATAGGACTAAAGGGGAAATTCCTCAATATAATCAATAGCATCTACGCAAAGCCAACTGCTGTCATCATCCTGAATGGTGAAAGACTGAAAGAATTCCCTTTGAGAACAGGAACTAGACAAGGATGCCCACTCTCACCACTTCTATTCAACATTGTACTAGAAGTTCTGGCCAGAGCGATTAGAGAAGTCAAAGAAATAAAGGGAATCCATATTGGCAATGAAGAAGTAAAGATTTCCCTCTTTGCAGATGATACGATTGTTTATACAGAGAATCCAAAGAAATCCATAAGTAAACTATTGGAGCTAATAGAAGAATTCAGCAAAGTATTGGGATACAAGATAAACTTGTATAAACTAAACAAATAGGATTCCTTTATACCAACAGTGCAATTATTAAAGAAGAAATCACCAAATCAATTCCGTTTACTATGGCCCCCAAGAAGATAAAATTCCTGGGAATAAATCTAACTAGAGAAATAAGAGATCTTTACAGAACAAATTACAAGACCTTACTACAAGAAACTAGAAGAGACTTATGTAAGCGGAGTAATCTGCCCTGCTAATGGATAGGAAGACTCAATATTGTGAAAATGTCTGTTTTGCCCAAAGCAATCTACTTATATAATGCAAATTCTAGAGATATTTTTTAATGAGATGGAGAAACAAATTATCAGCTTTGTTTGGAAAGAGAAGAAGTCCTGGATAAGTAAAGCACTATTGAAAAAGAAGACACTGGGAGACCTCTCACTACCTGACTTTAGAACCTGTTACACTGCCACAGTAGTCAAAACAGCCTGGTACTGGTACAAAAAGAGACATATAGACCAATGGAACAAAGTGGAGACCCCAGAGATGCCACCATCCTTCTATGAACAGCTGATATTTGACAAAGGTCCTAAGATTTTAAACTGGGGTAAGAACAGTCTCTAACAAATGGTGCTGGCATAATTGGATGTCCATCTGCAAAAAATTGAAACAAGACCCGTATCTCATACCTTTATACAAAAATCAACTCAAATTGGATAAAACACCTAAATATAAAAGCTAAAATGATAAAGCTCATCTAAGATAAAACAGGGTCAACAATGGACATATATAGACAGACTTCAAAATCTGACAAACAAAACACATTGATCAGAAGACAAAATAGATAAACGGAAATTAATAAGAACCAAACACTTCAGCTCATCCAAAGTCTTCATCAAAAGAATTAATAGACCACCTACAGAATGAGAAAAAATATTTGGCAACTCTGTCAGACCAACACCTGATCTCCAGAAACTATAAAGTTCTACAAAATATCAATAAGAAAAAAACAAATCATCCAATTAAACGATGGGCAAAGGAGATAGACAGACACTTCTCTAAAAAAAGAGGTCCAGGCAGCCAAAAAACACATGTGGATGTGCTCACGATCATTAATTATTAAAGAAATTCAAATCAAAATGACAGTGAGATACCATCTCACCCCAACAAGACTGGCCATGATTCAAAAAATGCAAAACACTAAATGTTGGAGAGGCTATGGAGAGATTGGAACTCTCCTTCACTGTTGGTGTGATTGCAGAATGGTGCAACCTCTTTGGAAAGCAACCGGTACTCCTTTAAAAAAACGAATATGGATATACCATTTGACCCAGTAATTCCTCTGCTTGGAACATGTCCTACAGAATTAAGGCCATTCACACCAACTGATAAATGCACACGAATGTTCATTGCAGCACAGTCCACAACAGCAAAAAGATGGAATCAACCCAGATGCCCAACAACAGAAGAATAGATGAGTAAACTTTGCTGTATGTACTCAATGGAGTACTATGCATTGATAAAGAACAACGATGATAGCAGGAAACATCTCTTAATTTGGTCTCATCCTGAGGACATTATGTTGAGTGAAGCTAGTCAGTGATGGAAGCACAAATATTATATGAGACCTCTACAATAAAAACTTAAAAGCAGACTCATACACAACAGAAAAGACTCTTTGATGGCTACAAGGGTGGGGAGGGAGGGAGGGCAGGAGAGCGGGAGGGCGAGGGGCGAGGGTTTGGATCAGATAGTTGTTAGAAATTTCGTTGGGTGAAATTGGTGACAACACACAGTAGTAAGAAGATCAATATTAATGGGACTTCAACACAACTTGTGTAGTCCTCCCATCTTAACCCAGTATTGTAAGCACAGAGTATGTACGCTTTCATTTTTTATTTAATTTCAATAAATAAATATATTTTTAAAAAAGAAAAGAACTACAAACCTGTACTACAAGAAACTAAGAGAGACTTACACAAATGGAGAAACCTACCCCGCTCATGGACAAGAAGACTTAACATTCTAAAAATGTCTGTTTTACCCAAAGCAATCTACTTATATAATGCAATCTCAATACAAGTTCCAGTGACATTTTTCAATGAGATGGAGAAACAAATTACCAACTTTGTCTGGAAAGGGAAGAATCCCCAGATAAGTTAAGCATTACTAAAGAAGAAATAGACACGTGGAGGCCTCTAATTACCCGACCTTAGAACCTATTACATTGCCACAATAGTCAAGGCAGCCTGGTACTGGTACAAAAACAGACAGATGGATCAATGGAACAGAATTGAGACCCCAGAGATGACATCATTTGCCTATGAACAGTTGATATTTGACAAAGGCCCTAAGGCATTAAATTAGGGTAAAAACAATCTCTTCAACAAATGGTGTTGGCAAAATTGGATGTCCATCTGCACTAAATTGAAACAAGACACATATCTTACACCTTATACAAAAATCAACTCAAACTGGATAAAATACCTAAATATCAAATCTAAAACGATAAAGCTGATCCAAGAATAAGTAGGCACAACAATGGAAGTTTTGAGACACAATGTAGACAGACTCCAAAATCTGTCAAGCCAACCACAGTCATCAGAAGAGAAAATAGATAAATGGGAACTACTAAGAGTCAATCACTTTTGCTCATCCAAAGGCTTTATTAATAAAATTAAAAGGCTACCTACAGAATGGGAAAAAATACTTGGCATCTATGTCAGACTGAAGCCTGATCTCTGTGATCTATAAGGAACTACAAAATATCAATAAGAAAAAGATAAATCATCCAATTAAATGGTGTGCAAAGGAGATGGACAAACACTTCTCTAAAGAGGAGATCCGGGCAGCCAAAACACATGCAGACATGTACACGATCATTAGCTATTTAAAAAATTCAAATCTGAACAATAATGTCACCCCATCAAGGTTGGCTATGATCCAAAAAACACAAAACAACAAATGTTGGAGAGGCTGTGGGGAGACTGGAACTCTCCTACACTGTTGGTGGGATAGCAAAATGGTACAACCTTTTTGGAAAGCAATCTGGCGTCTCCTTAAAAGAAAGGGTATAGATATACCATCTGACCCAATTCCACTGCTTGGAATATACCCTACAGAATCAAGGCCATTCACACCAGCTGATACGTGCACACGAATGTTCATCGCAGCACAGTCCACAATAGCAAAAAGATGGAATCAACCCAGATGCCCAACAACAGAGGAATCGATAGGTAAACTGTGGTATGTATACTCAACGGAACACCATGCGATGATAAAGAATAACGATGATAGCAGGGAACATCTCTTAACCTGATTTCAACTGGAGGACATTAAGTTGAGTGAAAGTAGTTAGCAGCAAAAGGACAAATACTGTGTGAGACCACTACTATGAGAACTTAAAAACAAACTCATGCACAGAAGACAAGACTCTTCGATGGCTGCAAGGGTGGGGAGGGAAGGAGGGCAGGGGGAGGGTTTAGATTAGATAGTTAACACAAATTTGGTTGGGTGAAATGGGTGACAGCACACATTAGAAAGAAGATCAGTAATAACTGGACTTCAACACAACTTGAGTACTCCTCCCATCTTAACCCAATATTGCAAGGACAGAGTAGCTGGAACAGGTGGCTGGGAACCATGCTGTCAGGTGAAATTGAGGCCAATTGGTACAGCTAGTGTTTTGCTAATGAGGACTCTCTGCACTCCTCATTGGTGAGTGGTGTCTGGGGTCTGAAAGCTGCCAAGCTGCCATCTGAGGGTACAGCAAATGGTCCCAACTCAACAGGAACAGATGATTACCAAGAACAAAAACGCCATGGGGGAAAGAGAACCCAGAAGACGGAGAGACCCACTTGAGTGGGTCTCTACATTGACTCTTTATCAGAAGAACCAGATGGTGCCTGGCCACCACCAGTGATAGCCACGATGGAGCTCACAAAATGGAGTCTCACTGGCAACAAGAGAATAAATAGGGGTGTACCCTGAGATCTCTGATAAAAGACTTCAACTGATTGTCTGGGGGCTTTGGAGTTCCCCTGGGAGCACGGCTCCTGGCCCTGATGCTGCCCCTGTCCATAAATTGTAATGAAGGTCAACCTTTTGGACAGCAATGGACTGGACTTGGTGAAGCATAGTGATCCTATCTTGTGGGAATTTTATGATTCTAGGCATCTATAGGATGTCATCCTGCTGACCTCTTACTGGAGGAAGGGGAATGGGTGGAGACGAGGGGATAGCAGACTGTTGGGAGGAAAGGACATGTATGAAGCAGAGAGGAGAGGTGTGCTGTCACCGGGCAGAGAGAGCAGTGGGAGCTGCATATAGGTGAGCATGAGAATTTATATGGAAATGTACATTTTCATTCAATCATAATTTAAAAAAAAATTAAAAAGCAAAATGTCACTTTGATGAATAAGGTCTGATGAATAAGTCTGACCCAAGTCATGGCCTTTTCAATTGCCTCACATACACGTGAAAGCTGGATAATAAACAAAGGAAGACAGAGAAGAATTGATAGACTCAAACACATCAGCAATCATAAAAATGGCATCAGGCAATGTTTCATTCTGTTATATATGAGGTCGCCATGAGCCTACTTGATGACAACTAACTAGAGCAACATTTCCTACTGTCGTTTAGCTCCCTACCTAGAGTCAGAATTCCCCCCTGCTCTGTCAAGCCCCAAGCTTTAACTTGACCTGTTCCAGTAGGACCTGGCATTGAGGGAGCCCTCTGCTGGAGGGTGCTGATGTCAGGTCCATTTGGCTCTCAGTCTTCTCCATCCTTGTGAGTCTGAATTGACTTGATAGCAGTAGGTTTAGTTTGCTTTTGGTCTACTCTATCTTATACCCACCAGGCAGCTCTCAAGACTGAAAGGGAGAATTCTGGCCTCTGTCCTACCCTTTGTTTTGTTTTTCTACTTATTTAGGGCTTGAGTGGGTAAGAGACATATATACTGTGGTCTTCGTGGGAACCATGGTATGTGATTTGGATTATTATTCCTCTGTAACTGATGAGGATACTGAGACTCTGGGTAGTCAAATGACAGACCCACAGGCATTGTGTTCTGGGACCTGGTATCAGTTTTCTCCTTCGTCACCTGTGTTCCTTCCATTCACACTTTTTTTTCCTCTAATTTCCCCCCACTATCTGGAATGCAGAAACCATGATGGCGAGTGGTTAAGTGCTATGGCTGCTAACCAAAAGATTGGTGGTTCAAACACACCAGGTGTTTCTTCTCTGTCCTACATCGAGTCAGAATCAACTTGATAGCAATGGGTATCCGGAAAGCAGAAATTCTGGTGGCGTAGTGGTTAAGAGCTACGGCTATTAACCAAGAGGCTGGGGGGTCTGGACTCCCCAGGCTCTTGCTGGAAATCCTGTAGGACAATTCTACTCTGTTTTACGGGGTCCCTATGTGTTTGAATTGATGGCAATAGGTTTGTTTTTTTCCTTTTTTGTTTTATCTGGAATGCTGTTGCCATGAGGTTGTTTCTGACTCATAGTGGTGCAGTGATTAAGAGCCTGGCTGCTCACCTAAATGTCAGCAATTCAAATTCACTAGTCACTCTTTGAAAATCCTATGAGGCAACGTTACTCTGTCCTGTAGTGTCACTATGAATCAGAATCGACTTGATGGCAGTGAGTTTGGTTTGGTTTGGTTTTGATCTGGGATACCCTGAGTGGTACAAATGGTTAATGTGCTCTACTGATAACATAAAGCTTAGTGGTTAAAGTTCACCTAGAAGCACCTCAAAAGAAAGGACTGGCTATTTACTTCCAAAGACTCAGCTATTGAAAATCGTATGGGAGCATAGTTCTATTCTGGTACACATGTGGTCAACAAGAGTTGGGATTGACTCAACAGCATCTAGTTGGATTTGACCTGCAAACTGTAGTCAGAATTCTCAGATAGGGTGAAGGGGGAACTAAGAAATGTTTAAGTCCCTTCCATGTCTGGGTCAATAATTCACCTTCTGGGCTGGCATATGATCGCCTCTTGCACTGTTATCCTCCCACACGGGGCACATGCTAAGTGTTCAGTAAACATATGGTTATACTGGCCTGAATACTTAGCACAAAAGGCCCTTAAGAACAGAAACAGGCTGTGTAAACATTTCCTGCAGATGGCTACAAAGGAGCTATGAAGTCATGTCTTCAGTATGGGAAGCGCTGAGCAATGGTTTTCTCATCACACCCACAAGCATAGGTCACAGTGCCGTCAACCATATCACCTTCAGAAATGAGGACTGCAATAGACACAGGACCAAAATAGAAGCTGCGGGGCTCCCTGACCACTGTCCATCCTCTGCCTTGGGTGACTCGAGTCAAACTTTCTATTCCAGCCTGAAGTTTCTCAAACATGTTTGGCTTCCCTTTGCTTTTTATGTGTTTTCTGTGCTTTCAAACCCATGAATATTTTGAGTGGAACATAGTCCATATGTTTCTGATTTACTTACATTAAACTTGCCAGAAGTTTCTTTTGTAAAATCTACTTCATGTCTGGGAAACCTTCATAGCCTCTTTTTTTTTTTGAAGCCTTTTAGCCTAGATCTTTACACTCAAAGGGAAGCAGAGACTTGAGGCAATTATTAGGATCTGATTAAGACCAGAAAACCCTAATTTGCCTTTGTTACCTGAGCATTTCTGGGAAAAGGTAAACCTGGAAGCCTGCATCACAGAGTAATTGCCTTAGTTACCCACTTCACATTTCTTGTGTAGACACAATTTTTAAAAGCTAACTTTTTTTCAAAGCTCTATTCACAAAGTTTGGGTTTGTCTGAGTTAATCTTGGCTAAATGTCCCTGGTCTATTTCCTATTCAGAAACCTCTGAATTTGAGTAGGTCGTAAATTTGATAAAGGGCTTTTATTTATTTATTCTTTGCTTGGAGGAGAGAGTGACTTAAATTCAAGTCGAAATACATGTACATAAAACTTTCCAACTGTGCTACTTTCAGCTGACCAATTTTATTATTTTTATTAACAATAAATGGCAAAACATTGAAAGGTAGCTGAGAGAGTTGAAGTGGCAGGAAAAACAATGTTTTGGTGAGAAATACAGGCAACCCACTTGAGAAATGGGGAAGCAAACTATAGCCAACCCACACAACATACGTGACCATTTAATAAGCTGTGTCTGTTTTAATAGTCATCTAAATTCCTAACCCCACCACTTGTCCATCAGTTTGTTATACTGCGGTGGCTTACATGTTACTGTGATGCTGGAAGCTATGCCACCAATGTTATAAACACCAGTAGGGTCACCCAGAAAGGCCTGGTGATCTACTTCTAAAATCTAGCCAATGAAAACCTCATAGATCACAACAGAACAGTGTCTGATTTGCTTGCTTTGGACATATTACCAGAGGGATCAGTTAGTTACTGGAGGAAGACATCATGTTTGGTGAAAAAGAGGATCAGTGAGGGTGAGGGAGGCCACTGATGAAACAGGCTGGCACAACAGCCGTAATGACGGACTCAAGCTTGCTGTCAATTAGGAGAATAAGGTAGAATCTGGCTAGTTTCCCAATGTACTCAAGGTCACCATAAGTTGGAGTCGACTCAGCAGTGGCTTACGACAACCACCAGTTCCTAACTTAGAAGACTGAATGAAGAGGTTGGGCCTCCCCCTCCACCCTCTCCCTCCCCGAAGAAAACTACCAGAACAGGGCCCCTCTGTGCCCACTGGCAGGACTGTACTTACCACGTGTTGGTAACTTACCGCTGTTACCAACTGTCAGCTCCGTTTTCAGTTTTTCATGAAGTGGAATTTTGGTTTGGCACCCTGTCTTCCACTTTCTTCCTTTTGCCAAGCTGAATGAATGAGTGATTTGCCTGGAAGGTTTTTATGCTGGGATGCTCCAGAAATGACAGCCAGGCAAAGGAGAAAGACGGCGTGAGATGGAGACTAAAGGAGAGGCCTTTAGGGGGGAGCACGGGCTTTTGAGCGGGGTTTGGGTGGTGCAGTGGTGAAGAGCTTGGCTGCCAGTCGAAAAGCTGGCAGTTTGAATCCAGCAGCAGCTTCTTGAAAACCCTGTTGCACAGTTCTGCTCTGTCCTGTAGGTCACTATGAGTCAGAATCAACTTACCAGCAACGTTTGTCTTTTGAATGCAGACTTTCAAAAGGGGGGTGTTGTCACTGTGGACAGTTGCTGTGAAGTCAGTTCTAACTCATGGAAACCCTGCACGTGCAGAGTAGAACTGCTCCATAGAGGCTGCAACATTTCAGAAGATTTCCAAGCCTGTCTTCTGAGGCACCTCTGGGTAGATTTGAACTGCTGACCTTTTGGCTAGTAATTCAGAACTTTTAGGGAATCCTAAAGGCTTTGGCAGAAGGGAAGTATAGGCTTCAAATTAGGCAGTACCTTTTGACTTCTACAGTGCTTGCATCTCCAAAAAGGAGTGACAGTGATGGGAATGTGAAGGAAAGGACAGTGACAAAGAAGTTGACTTCCAGGATGCTTTTGTTTATTTGTTTCAGGGCACCCTTTGTGTTGCCTTCTTCCTTTGAGCAAAATTTTCTGGCACATTCCAGGGCTATAGCCATATCCATCATTGTTTCTGTGTGTCTCCCCTATGTTTGGAGAAAAATGGGATCATGCATTTTTACTCAAGAGAAGAATTAAGACAGTTATTTACTGTTGCTATAACAGAAATGGAATCCCTGGTGGCATAGTGGTTAAGTGATACATCTGCTAACCAAAAGGTTGGCAGTTTGAATCCACCAGGCACTCCTTGGAAACTCTATGAAGCAGTTCCACTCTGTCTTATAGTGTCACTATGAGTTGGAATTGACTCGATGGCAGAGGGTTTTTTTTTTTTTTTTTTATAACAGACATGTCACACGTGGATAGCTTTAACAAAGAGAATTTTTTTTCCTCATAGTCCAAATTCACTGTTAGCTCCAGTAGAAGGTTAGCTCCAGTAGAAGGTTTTCTTTCTATGTGGGCTCTGGAGGAAGGTCCTTCTCATGAAGCTTTCCCTGGACTACGAGCTTCATCATGCAGGAAGCCTGGATCCAAAGGATACATTCTGCTTCTAGTGCTGCTTTCTTCGTGATATGAGGTCCTGTGTCTCTCTGCTTATGTCTCTCATTTGTATCTCAAAAGAGATTCGCTCAAGACACAATCCATTCTTGTAGACTGAGTGCTGCCTCACTGCCATCCCAGACAAAGAATTTAGAACACATGGGAAAGTCAGATGACAAAATGATGGCAATCACTCAGTAGTGAGAATCATGGCCTAACCAAATTGATACATATGTTTCGGGGGGACACAAATCAGGCTATGACAAGGGACACTGTGGTTATCATTGTTAGTTGCTGTTGAATTTACTCTGACTTTTAGAAACCCTGATAGAGCAGTGGTTAAGTGCTATGGCTACTAACCAAAAGGCTGGCAGTTTGAACCCAGAAGGTGCTCCTTAAAAACCCTGTAGGGCAGGTCTATTCTGTCTTATAGGGTTGCAATAAGTCAGAATCAACCCAATGGTAGTGGCTTAGTTTCCTAGTTTTCAAGGCTACTTTATGTATAATAGAACAAAATGTTGTCTGGTCCTGTGCCATCGTCATAATAATTGGTGTGTTCAAGTTCATTATTGTGGCTATTGCGTTAGCCTATCTTACTGAAGGTTTCCCTCATTTCTACTGACCCTCTACTTGACCATGTATGAAGAAAGGACCAGAATGATCAGTCTATCAAATGTTTTTATTTTACAGTTTCAGAAACTGAGGTCCAGAAAGATTAAACATTTCTTCCATGATCAGAGCTGGTTACTTGCTAACTGAGGGCCCAGACCTAGCACATGCCAAAATACATTTTGCCCTCAGTCTAGGTAAGATGCTCAAACTTACGTGATGTTGATGCATTTTATAGTTTTCATTTAGATACTGAAAATATTACAAATGTGTACCTTCAAGTAAAATATCCTACTAGATTTTGCTTCATAATACTGAGATCTGAAATTTCCTATGTTTGGCTGGCATAAAACTAAGATTGCCTGTCCTAGTTTCCAAAATCACACTAATTTTCTTGCCTATTTAAAAACAAAGGAAACCCTTAATGGGATGGGTTGAAACTATAGCCACAACAATGGACTCAAACACACTGGCAGTCATCCAGATGGCACAGGACTGGTCAGAGTTTTGCTCTGTTACACAAGGGGGCCACCTTGAGATGGAGCTGGCCCAAGAGCTGCGACATTTCTAATGGTGAGAAACTGTGGTTTTTCACCCAGTATGATCAAAACTATGCTGACTCGTAGTGACCCAATGTATTACAGAGTAGAATTGAACTCTATAGTGTTTTCCTTGGCTGTAATCTTTACAGAAGCAGATTGCCAGGCCTTTTCTTCAGTGGTGCCAGTGGGTGGGTTTGAACTGCCTATTGTTAGGTTAGCAGAAGAGCACTAGCTCTCTGTGTCACACAGGGACCTTTACCCAAATTAAACCAGAGGTAAAACAGATGACATCTTACCTTTTGTTTTTCCCCCTTGGAATTACTCTGTGACTTCCAAATACCGGCCTTACGTGATGCACCCATGACTCAGTGGCCCTAACTGACGTGGCCACCACACGTCTAGGTGAGTCCGTCTGCCTCGTTCACGTTCGCTGGGTCTCCGTTTCGTAGTTTGACTGAGGCAGTTCTTGGGTTAGATAAACAGGTTTTTTCCAATGTTATATGATCATATCCAGAGCATAAACATATATACGTTTGTGTGAGAGAAATGAAGAAAAAATAATTTCTTTTCTTTCTTTTTTTTTTTTTTAGCAGTTAATCCAAAATGCTGGTGACTGCAGTTTTTCACACAGGAAAGTTAAAACCATTACCAGAGATAAACTGATCAAAACATTTTCTGAAAACATTATCAGGTGACACATGTCATGCTCTTTTGGGAGAGAGTTCTGCTCCTCGTGCGATACCATTGTTCTCTGTGTAATCTGAAGTATTTTACCAGTATAGCTGTTTTGACATAGCGTACTAACATGTTATTGAATTCCTGACACAGGCATTTCCCATGCAATGCTAAACTCAGAGCCTCTTCGAAGAATAATTCCAGATTGAATCCAAATATGGAGATGGTTGAGGGGTGTGTGTAAACATTGTCATCATGTGCATTAGGTACGGGGACAAAACGTTCAGCTGTGTTCTGTCGGACACAGAATACTTCTAAACATAATGTAGAGCAATACCACTCTCTGGAAATGAAAAAGCGCCACTGGTTTCTCCTTCTGGCAGCAAACAAACTGTGTTTGGAGGCCACTTCTACAACATTATTGTTGCTTAGATTTTAGTATTCATTAGGATATACTAGTTCATAGTTTATTGTATGCAAGTTAAGACCCAGAAGATCAATTTGCAGTTGAGTTTCATCTGTCAAAATTCCTTGCTCAAGGAATTCTGATTTACCAAGCCTCTGTTTTGGGTGCTGCCGATACAGTGCTTTCTCATGAGAAAAAACTGACTAAAATAAGGCTGAACAGCTTCCTAATGTGATTGAACTGAAACATGAAAATTGAAATTATAGAGACAGTAAATGCTGAAGGTCTAGCTGTACAGACTCAAAGTCAAGTTCTAACGTTTTCTAACAGCTTTTCTGACAGGAAATGACAACTGGAATCAGTTAATGAATTTTTGAGGAAAAGATACCGTGAAGATAACATTTCAATTGAGGCGAAGAACCTTTCAACAACTCACATGTGCTGCAGAGGAGTCAGCCATCTCCCAAAGCCCTTCAGCTCAGGATGGTTGGTCTTGTCTGAAACTTCTTTGCAAGGTAGAACGGAAAGACTGCAAACTTCAGGTCAGCCTGGCGTTGACATCCAACTTATTCACGTCATACATGCAGACTTCGGGTCAGTTAATCTCTTTGACCCTCAGTTTCTTTATCTTTCATAAAATTGGAATGAAGATACCAATTCTTCGATGTGGTGTGAGGAATCCAGGATATCATGTATATAAAAGTAACCACTACACTACACACAGGGTCACCATGAGTCAGAATGCACTCAATTACACTAACAGTGGTGACGAAACTTTGCATAAATAAATACTGGCTGTTAACAAAGAGGTTGGCATTTGAAGCCCACCTTGAAGCACCTCAGAAGAACGATATGGTGATCTACTTCTGAAAAGCTATAGCCCTGAAAGTCCTGTGGACTGAAATTTTACTCTGCCGTGCATAGGGTCACCTTGAATGAAAATTGATTCGATGGGTGACTGTTTTTTTTTTCTTTTATATTTTGTACATAGTGGATGCTCAATGAATACTGCTTCTCCTTAATTTTGTAAATATTTGTGTCTTAGTCACCTGGTTCTGCTCCAACAGAAAATACCAGGAGTGTAAGGCTTCACGAGGAGAAACTTTATTGTCAGAGTCCAGTAAGCCGTAAATCCATTCACAAGTTACAAGTCCATTCAGTATGAGAAATCATCATAGTCCGGTAGGTTAAGTCCAAATTCAAGGAGAGCATCTTGGAGAAGGAACCTCACGTCCAAAGAACCTGCTCTGCTCTTGTGGCTGCTTTCTTGGTGGTGTGAGGTTCCCAAATTCTTTTGCTCACATCTTTCCCTTATATCCTATGAGCTGGTAGCTTGAATCTTGCCCTACTAACACAGCTGCATCCCATTCTCCATCATCAACATCACAAAGGCAGGATTCACAGTACATGAGAGGAATCGCCCCGCAGTGGGACTCATAGCTGAGTCAAATCAACACATACAATTTTGGAGGGACACAATTCAATCCCTGACAGTGTGTATTAAGGACATTAGATGTTGCCTGATCTTAGAAGTCTCTTCCTTATGTGAATGTTGGACTGCCCGTTTCCAGATGTTGGTATGAAAGACAGACAAGTGTTTCTGGTATAGACTGGCAGGTCTTTGCTTTCGTGTGGTTCCTTCTGCCTCTCTTCTTCCAGCTACCACATTCTGCATACTTTCTACATCTTCTTTCTCCTTGCCTGCCGAGAACTGCTGTGTGTCTCAGGTCTACTGTACCTTCCTTCTTTTTCCAGCCTGAGCTTTAGCATTACCCTGAATTGCCTTTGTTATTTCTGGTACACTAATCATACCAGGTGCCTTCAAGCTGTTTCTGACTTACGGCAACCCCGCATATATCAGAGTAGAATTGTTCTCCATAGGATTTTCAATGGCTAATTTTCTTTTCTTTTCTTTTTTCAGGAGTAGATCATCAGGCCTTTTTTCCAAAGCACTTCTGGGTAACCTAGAACCTCAGACCTTTCACTTAGTAGCTGAGCATGTTAACTGTTTGCATTACCCATCATCCACAATAATAATAGTTAGTATTTATTTAACACTTACCAGATGACAAGTGTTGTGCTAAGTGTGTCATCTCACTTAGTCATCATAACAACCCAAATGAGGGAGATGCTTTTATTATTTATAGCTAATAGTCAGGGTCCAAAACCAAAACCAAATCCAATGCTGTTGAGTCCATCATGACTCATAGAGACTCTATAGTTCAGAGTAGAACTAACCCATGGGGTATCTCAAGGCATCATTTATGGAAGCAAAGTGGCATATTTTTACCTCATAGAACACCTGCACTTTTAGTTAGCAGACAAGCACTTAAAGAAGCAAAGAAGTTTGAGTTGAGTGCAGCTGGGATAGACTTCAAACCCAGAAATTAGCCAGAGAGCTCATTCCATACTACCTGGTCTGTGGACTTGCAGGAGGCAGTTGGAATGGGCACTGGGTGGTGCGGACTCTTCATTCTCAGGAGGAGACAATTGGCAAGAGCAGCTACTAATTTGAAACATTCAGTGATTATGAACAGGATGCAATTAAGTCTATAATCTGTTATGATCACCTAAAGGATCATTTGGAAACGAGAACTGTTTCCAGCAAGCAGTTCAAATTATGTAGGTGTTCATGTTTGATATCCGTAATGCTTATGCTTATAATTCTAGATGGATGTGCAGGAAATACCTCTAAGTGTCTTGAAAGTAGTAATGAATAATTGGTAAGTCCAAGAGACCCTTCCACCTCTCAGAGTGTGGGTTTCTTACACATGCTAGAGCTGCTAATTCAATAGTTGGGTCCCCCCTTTCAGAGCAAAAGAACAATATGGCCTCAGCCTTTGCAAACCTGTTTACTTGCAGTGTGGCAGCAAGTGGAGACCTTGTGGCATAACAATTAAGATCTACGGCTGCTAACCAAAAGGTGGGCAGTTCAGATCCAGAAACTGCTCCTTAGTAACCTTATGGGGGCAGTTCTACTTTGTTCTATATGGTCCTGTGGGTTGGAATTAACTTGAAGGCAGTTTTTAAATTTTTTTTTATGGTGACAGCTTTGGGAGCTCCATCCTATTCTGGCCGTCAATGTGTTAACATTGTCTCTTTTTGGCTGAAGTTTTAAGCTTTGGGAATGGGGAGCACATCACATGGAAGTTGGGGTGGTGGCTTTTGACTGCTGGTTTAAAAATAATCCCGAGAGACAGCCAAGTGGTCAGTTGGTACTTAAAGAAGGAGAAGACCTGATGTTCTACAGATAGGGTGGGATATAGCCCCCTCTTTGGTGACCGAGACACAGAAGGCAAGACTTCCTTAGCTAGAACTCCTTTGCTGGACAGTTATGACACGGTCAAAGGGGCACTTCATTTGGAATCAGACAAGGCTGGGTTTGAGTTCACTTTCATTAATTTTTAGGAATGAGATTTTTGACAATTTAGTAACCGTGTTTGAGTTCCTCAACCTTAAATTGGGGAATATCACACAGTGGCAACGACAAACTGACCCCTAATTCTTTGATACTTCTCTCACTGAAAGGTGGAGTAGGGGTGTCCATGTCTTTTCCTTTCATATCTGGATAATTCCGTCAACAGAATATGGCAGAAGTGATGCTGAGACACTTCTGACCTTGCTCATAAAAAACATCCAGCTTCTACTTGATGTCTTTGGGAATTTATTCTGGGAGAAGAGAGCCACTGAGTAAGACTGCCCTGTGTGTTCCAGTTGACAAATCCCATTGACCGCCTGTCTGACAGTAGTATCAAGTGCCAGCCATGGTATGAATGTGGTTCCCTGACAGAGAAGGCCAGTCTGAGAAGCCAAGGGCTTCTTAATGGTGAGCACCATTGACTCATTCTTTCTTGTCTCCCATCAAGTTTGCTTCTAATCACCTTGCTGGCTTTTCCTAGTATCCTGAAAATTGAGTGGAAACCTATGATTTAAACATTTTAAAAAATGACAAGTTTTTCATGTAGAGATGGAAATCATGACAGCATTGAAAGGAAGATTTATTCCTGCTTTTAGGATCTTGAGGCCAGGGCCATCTCTGCCCACTAACCTAGTTATATAAATGTATTAGCACTGAATGAATGGCAGGTTATTCTGTGCTCTCTTTCTTTTTCAGATTGTGCCACCTTTCAGGAAGATGACCACTCTTCTTGACTTCCTTGACCTCAGTCATGACATGACCTCAGGGGGACTGCAGGCTGTGCTCCTTACAATTGGTGCCTTTGGGAGATATGTTGAACTTTGACAGAATACCATCTGAGACTCAAGTCTCCTGCAGATTGAATTACGATAAATCCCAAACCAAACCCATTATTGTATAATCAATTCTGACTCTTGGACCCTATAGAACAGAGTAAAACTGCCCCACCTTGTTTCCAAGGCTGCAATCTTTATGAAAGCAGACTGCCACATCTTTCTCCCACAGAATGTTTGGTTATCTCTAACAGTCAGCCTTTTGGTTAGTAACCAAATGTTTCACCTCTGCTCCATTATGGATCCTTGAATCAAGATAGGAGACTGTTTTAGTCAGCTAGTGCTGCTCTAACAGAAAGGAAAATTTATTCTTACACAGTCCAGTAGGCTGTAAGCCCAAATTCAGGATGTCTGCTCCAGGAGAAGGCTTTCCCTCTTGTCAGCTCTGCAGGAAAGTTCTGTATTGCATCAGTCTTTGTCCAGGAAGCATCTTGGCGCAGAAACCTCAGGTCTGAAGGACATGCTCTTCTCCTGTTGCTGCTTTCTTGATGGTGCTTCTCTTTCCTTTTATTTCTTATAGGAGGAAAAGATTAAGGGTGGGGCAAGCCGTACTCCAGGGAAACTCCCTTTACAGTGCATCGGGGAGATGATCTTATGAAGGGATTTATAGTCCCACCCTAATCCTTTAACGTACAGCAGAGGAAAATCACAAAATGCAGGACGATCATAAAGTATTGGGAATTATGGCCCAGCCACATGGCTACACCTATTTTGGGGGGCACACAATTCAATCCATGACAGAGACCTAGTAGAACCAGACATTTGGGTGCTAGTGTTTGTGTCTGGGAGATGAGGATTTTATTTGGAGACTTCAGAAGGAAGTTCTGTTCTTTATGAAACACAGAAGGAAGCTTAGCTTTTGCATGGGCAGCTCCCATTAGGGAGCAGATGGGGCTTTTGAAGCACAGGAAAGTTTCCAGATGCCACATGTGCCTTTGGAAGGTAAAGGCCAAGATTTGCAAGGAGCTGGAGGCAGCACGGTTGTCCTTAGGCCTTGGGAGCTGTGATCATTCCTGAGCCCTCCCCTTGCTCAGGGCTACCCTCAGCCGACACTGCCAACCAGACCACCAAACCAGGCAGAACGGATGCCTCAGAAAGACAGTTGACTGGAAGGGTAGGAAGGAGGTAGGTAAGATCCACTTTTTGCCTGGATTCCACGCATGGTGGCATGAGCTGAGGGCTCGAGGCCGAGTGTATGTATAATATTTTTGGTGTAGCTTGTGTGGGTCACCTTCACCTTCACTGTAGGATCCTGCTCTCAGTTTGCCAAACGCAAGGCTTACTCATAGTTCCCTTGGAGTGGCTCTAGGAGAGGCTGTGGTATCTGAGAACTCACTTTTGTGTTCAGTTTGACTTTTTTTTAACATTGTACCTCAGATAGTCAGGAAAAGTGTGCGTCAGGGTTATATCCTTTTACCATACCCTTTCAGTCTGTTTGATGAGCAAATAATCCAAGAAACTGGACTGTATGAAGAACAAGGCATGAGGATTGGAGGAAGACTCATTAACAGTCCATGTTATGATGACAAAACCCTGCTTACTGAAGTATGGATTTTACCTCAACATCTAGATTACAAAAATCCTCACAATTTGACCAGTAAGCAATATTGTCATAAATGGAGAAAGGATTGAGGCTGTCAGGGATTTTTAAATTTTTCCTCCAGCTCTGTCCTGGACCCTCTGTTGTGATCCATGTTGGAGCAGTCAGTGATGGTAGCTGGGCACCATCTAGTCGTACCGGACACAGTCTCTGGTCCATTAGTCCTATGGACTAATCTTTCTCCTGTATCTTTAGTTGTGGTCATTCTTTCCTGCTTTCAAAGGGGTGAGACCAGAGCAATATCCTAGACAGCTGCATACAGGCTTTTAAGACCCCAGACTTTACTCATCAAAATAGAATGGAGAACATTTTCTTTTCATAAAATACATTATGCTAATTGAGCTACATTTTCCCTGAGATAGTTGTCCCCACATCCCTCAGCCTATCAGTTTGGTCCACCTAGGAGTTTGATGTGTCTTTGGAACTCCCATGAACTTATTTTGTAGAAGTTATGTTAACTTTCTCAGCACTGTGTGCCGGCTTACCTTCACTAAAGTTACCACTGATCTGTTGTCTATTTAGTATTTTTTTATCCCACCCTTCTCCTCCCTTGTGACTATCAAAGACTGTTTCTTTTTAAGTGTGTAAACTTTTACACAAGTTTTTGTTGCAATAGTCTCATACAATGCTTGTCCTTCAGAGGTTGACTTATTTCACTCAGCACAATGCCTTCCAGTTTCCTCCACGTTATGAGATGCTTAACAGATTCATTATTGTTCTTTATTGTTGCGTAATACTCTATTGTGTGTATGTACCAGTTTATTTATCCATTTACCTGTTGATGGACATTTAGGTTGTCTCCATCTTTTTGCTACAATGCTTCAGGGAACATGAATGTGCGTATATCTATTCATGTGATGACCTTTATTTCTCTAGGATGTATGTCTAGGAGTGGGATTGTTGGATCACATAGTGTTTCTATTTCCAGCTTTCTAAGGAAGCTCTCGAAACCCTGGGGGTACAGTGGTTAGATGCTGTGTCTGCTAACCAAAAAAAGTTGGCAGTTCAAAGCTGCCAGGTATTCCTGGGAAACTCTATGGAGCAGTACTACTCTGTTCTATAGGGTAGCTATGAGTCTGAATTGACTCAATGGCAATGGGTTTGCTTTTTTGGTTTGGCTTATTCTTCTAGTGGTTCTCAAAATTGGTCCCTGACTAACAGCATCACCTGGGCACTTGTTAGAAATGCAAATTTTCAGAAGGAATTCAAACCTGAATGAACTGGTTTGAAGCCCTGATTTTCAGAACTCTCCTGTTCTAAATGATGAGATTAAAGCCACTTTTCCCCAGAGGAATACATTTCCTTCCATGACTCAGTAAGTTCCTTACCTAATTAAAAAAGCTGTGCAAATGGAAAGAGAAGGCTGAGAGAGAGTGTGGAGTGTGATGTGCAAATATGTGTGTGTGTGGTGTGCAAGTGTATGTATGTGCATGTACGTGTGTGTGTGAGAGGGAGATCTGGGCTCATAAGTGTGTGTAGGGCTGTGTGTACACTCACAGAGAGAGATGAGGGAAGATGAAAACCATAAATCCCACACTGCCATTGTGGAGTGTCTTTGGAGTTTGAGTCTGAGGATTATAGTTGAACTCTGCCAGTTCATTCATTATTAATCCTTTAATTGATGACTGTGGTGGAAAAATGACAGCAATACATCCTTGGCAGGAAGGCAAATTCCATTTATTTGTTTATTAAAGTTGCACAGTTTATCCAGTGGAGAATGAGTGATGGGAGGCCACCATACTTCATAGTTCAAAAATGTTGTTATAAATAACAATTAATCCACTTAACTATCTGGCTCCGTTCAACCTGAAGAATTTTACTGGGTGGAAGATTCTGGAGTAGTATATCATTGAAGAAGAAAATGAAAACGAGTTTTCCATTTCCTTGGCTTGCTCCTACTGCTTGGCCATTCCAAGAGTATCTGAAGTTTTCCAAGAAGATGAATATTCAGCAGTGTTAGTAGCATCTCTTACCTCCTATTGTTTTACTGCTAGCATCTCCTATCTGGCAATTATTCACACACTAACTTTTGATGTTTCCTAAATTGCTGTATTAAGCTATCAATATTTCTGTTATCTGTATCCTGTCTTCCTATAACAATTGTAAACTCCTTGAAGACAGTAATTGTCCCTTAACATAGGTATAGAGGGTTCTGGGTAGATTGCGTTGATTGAGTATCATAGCTGCTAGGAGGAATAAAGACAGAGTGAGTGCCCCCACTTGTTTGTCAGTGGAGGCTTGCTTCTTTCTGCGATGCTGGAAACTATGCCACTGGTTTTTAGGTACCAGCAGAGTCACCCATAATAGACAGGTTTTAGCTGAGCTTCCAGACTAAGATAGACTAGGAAGAAGGACCTGACAGTTTACTTCTGAAAAGAATTAGTCAGGGAAAACCTTATGAATAGCAGTGGAACATTGTCAGATATAGGGCCAGAAAATGAGCCCTCCAGGTTGGAAGGAACTCAGAAGATGACCGGGGAAGAGCTGCCTCCTCAAAGTAGGGGCGGCCTTAATGTTGTAGATGGAGTAAAGCCTTTGGGATCTTCATTCACTGATGTAGCATGACTTAGAATGAGAAGAAACAGCTGCAAAAATCTATTAATAATTGGGACATGGAATGCACAAACTATGAATCTAGGAAAATTTATGTACCAACCATTGAGGCCAAAGATAAACAGTTGGAAGTTTTTTACCAGCTTCTGCCATCTGAAATTGATTGAACATGCAATCAGGATGCATTTATAATTACTAGTGATGGGACTGCAAAAATTGGAAACAAAGAACAACGATTGGTAGTTGGAAAATACAGTGTTGGTGATAGAAATAATGCCAGATATTGCATGATAGACTTTTGACGACTTCTTCACTGCAAATATCTTTTTTAACCAACACAAGTGTCGGCTGTACACACGGACCTCACTAGATGGAATATACAGGAACCTAATCGGCTACATCTGCGGAAAAAGATGGTAGAAAAGAGCCATATCAGCAGTCAGAACAAGACCAGGTGTTGACTGTGGAACAGGTCATTGATTGCTCATATGTAACTTCAAACTGAAACTGAAGAAAATTAGAATAAGTCCACAAGGGTCAAAGCACGACCTTGAGTATATCTCCCCTGAGTTTAAATATCACCTTAAGAACAGAGTTGATGTGTTGATCACTAATGACTGAAGACCAGACAAATTGTGGAATGACATCAAAGACATCATCCATGACGGAAGCAAGAGGTCATTAAAGATAGAAAAGAAAGAAAAGACCAAATTGGATGTCAGAAGAGACTCTGAAACTTGCTCTTAAGTGTCAAACAGCTAAAGCAAAAGAAAGGAGTAGGGAAGTAAAAGACCTGAACAGAAGATTTCAAGAGGCAACTGAAGAAGACAAAAGAAAGTGTTATAATGACATGTGCAAAGAGCTGGAAATGGAAAAACAGAGGGAAGAACCTGTTCTGCGTCTCTCAAGCTGAAAGAACTGAAGAAAAAATTCAAGACTTGGATTGCGATAGTGAAGGACTCTACAGGGAAAATACTAAACGATTCAGGGAGCGTCAAAAGAAGATGGAAGGAATATGCAGAGTCGTTATACCAGAAAGAACTGGGTGATGTTCAGCCATTTGAAGAGGCATCATATGATCAGGAACCAGTGGCAGTGAAGGAAGAAGTCAAAGCTGCATTGAAGACATTGGCAAAACACAAGATTCTAGAAACTGATGAAACATCAACTGAGATATGTCAACAAAAAGATGCAGTGCTGGAGGTGCTCACTCATCTATGCCAAGAAATTTGGAGGACAGCTACCTGACCAACTGACTGGAAGAGACCCATACTTATGCCCATTCCAAAGAAAGGTGATCCAACTGAATACATAAATCAACAAACAATATCATTAGTACCACACACAAGTAAAATTTTGTTCAAGATCATTCAAAAGCAGCTGCAACACTATATTGAGAAGGAACTGACAGAAATTTAAGCTGGATTCATAAGAAGACATATAACCAGGGGTATCATTGCTGATGTCGGCTGGATCTTGGATAAAAGTAGAGAATACCAGAAAGATGCTTACCTGTGTCTCCTTGACTATGCAAAGGCATTCAACTGTGTGGATCATAACAAACTATAGTTAGTATTGCAGAGAATGGGATTTCCAGGACACTTAATTGTGCTCTTAAGGAATCTGTATATGGAAGAAGAAGCAGTTGTGTGACTAGAACAAGGGAACACTGAATGGTTTAAAGTCAGGGAAGGTGTGTGTCAATGTTTTATCCTTTCACCATACCTTCTCAATCTGTATGCGGAGCAAATAATCTGAGAAGCTGGACTACGTGAAGAAGAATGGGGCATCAGAATTGGAGAACGACTCATTAACAACATGTCTTATGCAGACAACACAATCTTACTCGCTGGAAGTGAAGATTTGAAACACTTAACTGATAAAGATCAAGACCACGGCCTTCAATATGGTTTGCACCACAACATCAAGAAAACAAAAATCCTCACAACTGGACCAGTAAACAACATAGTCATAAATGGAGCAAGGTTTGAGATTGTCAAGGATTTCATTTCACTTGAATCCATAACCAATGCCCATGGAAGCAGCAGTCAAGAAATCAAAAATGCATTGCACTGGGAAAACATGATGCAAAGGATCTCTTTAAAATATTCAGAAGTAAAGATGTCACCTCGAAGACCAAAGTGCACCTGACTCAAACCACGGTATTCGCAATCATACTGTATGTATGTGAAACTCGGATGATGAACAAAGAGGAGGGAAGAAGAATTGATGCCTTCGAATTGTGGTGTTGGAGAAGAATGCTGAATGTACCATGGACTGCCAAAAGAACAAACCGATCTGTTCCAGAGTACAACTAGAGTGCTCTTCGGAAGCCAAGATGGCAAGACTGTCTAACGTACTTTGGACATGTTGTCAGGAAAGGTCAATCCTTGGAGACGAACATCATTTTTGGTAGAGTGGAGGGTCAGCGAGAAAGAGGAAGACCCTCAACAAGATGAATTGACACAGTGGCTGCAACGATAGGCTTAAGCATAAAAATGATTATGGACATGGCATAAGACTGGGCAATGTTTTCTTCTGTTGTTCATAGGGTTGCTATGAATTGGAATTGACTCGATGGCACCTAACAAAAACAAAACAGGTATAGAGTAGATACTTGGCAACGAACATACATAAAAACAAAAAAACCAAGCCAATTATCCTCCAGTTTATTCTAACTCATGACAACTCCAAATATTTCAGACTAAAATCCTTTAAAAATCCTTTGCAGATTGTCAATTTTATGACTAACTGTTCAAAACACTGTCATATAGATTTGGTCTTTTAAACTAAACCAGGGATTTCAGTTGCTTGAAAACATGGACCCGAACACTGGCTGCTTTGGTAAAGCTGATAGGTAGATTTGGGAAGCAGTGAGATGCTACTGTGAAATATAAGAAGAGACAAAATAAAAGCACCACACAGACAATGCTCACTTATTTTCTAGCTAAAAGTGCCACCTCCATTCCCAGGGATAATTCAGATGATCCAAAACCTTCTATAAGTTGAGTTATCACTGAAACTGACAAAATGCCACATTAGTCAACTCTTCTTCATTGTTGGAGTAAATTTTTATGATTTATGTAGTTTTCTATGTATTATTAAAATGTATTTGTAAGTTTATGTGTAATGTTTCCCATGCCCAAAGACAATTAAGTGCTGGATTTATAAAGATTGTGGTAATAAAAGGCAAAGGCAATTAAAGCCAAAAAGGAAAAAAATGAGCTATTCAATTTATGTCATAACTGAGTTATGATGGAGTCATTGGAATGAATCCCTGTCGTAATTCAGGGGTTATCTGTAGATTGCCAAGCCTTTCCTCTGAGGCTCCAAGTGGCGTTAAGCCACCAACTTTTTGGCTAATAGCCAATTTACATAACCGTTTGTGCTACCCAGAGACTCACTCAATAATGCAGGAAGTAAAAATTGATTGGACTGCTATCATAGGCCAGAACCTGCACTTGGAGACTTTATATACATTCTTTACAATTTCAGTATGGAGAAAATGGAGATAGAGACCCACCTGAACTTTAAAAGTAGCTTAGTGTACCAAAATCAAATAAAAAACCCAAACCCAAAACAAAATCAAACCCACTCCTACCAAGTCCATTCTGACTTATAGTGACTGTATAGAACAGAGTAGAACTGCCCCTTAGAGTTTCCCAGAAATGCCTGGTAGATTTGAACTGCTGAGTTTTTGGTTAACAGCTGTAGCACTTAACCACTACACCACCAGGGTTTCCATAGTATAGCACAATATAATGTAAAACATGTCAGAGTTACAAAATAGTAAAAAAAATTACAGCATTTCTACAAATTTGAAGAGAATATAGTAACTCTGTTTTTACCACATATGCCAGGTTGAATTCTAAACAGACCCTTTGAAAGATTTAAATCTTATATTTGTTTTCATAGTCTTGTTTCCATCCTGACCATGGCCTTCAAATGGCTCCTTCTAAGATTCCCACTGCACTTCTATTTAGCATTTGGAAGACATGGGTGCATGAAGTTAAGTTTGAAATCTCTTCACATTGAACCAACCAACAATGGTTTTAGTAGAAAATACCCAAACAGGGATTCCCAGAAGTCCACTGACAGGCCATAGTCTGTCTCCTGTCTGATTTCTGAGCCCTGCTTCATCTACATTTCCTTTCCTTCTACTTTTTTTTATCTCTAGTGAGTGCCTCTTACTGTAGCTCAGGCTCACATGGGAAAGGGGATCTAGGAAATGCAGTTTTTAAGTCTTCTTAAGTGATACAGAGAACTTAGAAGTGGTTAGTGGTACGGAGTTGCCAACAGCTTTTCTATAGTTGCCATTTCTAAAGCAAGTCCTCCTTTCTAAAGCACTAAACCCTCACCTTCTTGAAAAGTTCAGACACACATTACCCAATGCACGGAATTTATATCTTGACTGAACATCATCATGAATCCGTACCTCCTTTCCCATTTTGGCATCTGGGCAGGACAACCTAGAAGAAAATCCAAAGATACTTCTACTCTCTCTCTCTTGAACTTACAACAGGTCAAACGTTGCCAGAAACTGGAATGTAATCTAGGTATTCATGAACTGTTGTTTTATAACCTTATGGTCTTTTGTTCTTGCTACCTAAGCTCTGGCACTGTTTCATATGTTCTTGTTGTCAATCCCTTGACACATGGCAACATGACGTGCAACAGGATCATACTACAGTGATCCATATGGTGTTCATCGGCTGATTTTCAGAAGTAGATCACCTGGCCTTTCTTCCTAGTCCCTCTTAGTCTGAAAACTCCACTGAAACTTGTTTGGCATCATAGCAGCGTGCAAGCCTGTACTAACAAATAGGTGGCAGCTGCATATGAGAGCACCAGATGGAATTTAACCCAGTCTCCAGCATGGATGGTTAGCGTTCCACTGCTTAACTACCACTGCCCCCTACATATAGTATCAGGCCAGGAATACTGTCTCTGAGCCCCTTCTGTTTCTTTTCTTAATATAAAATATACCAGTGTCATTCAGATGCAATGTCATTATTTTATAACAACACAGCACATAAATCTCCATCTACCACCTCATCAGCATAAAGGGTAACTTGCTGAAATTGGAGTCTTCTCCAGGGCAGGTCTGTGATTTTGCTGAAATTTCCAGGGGCAAATCTTTGAGTGACACCAGATTCATCACGATGCTATTAGCTCAGGCTCTCTAGGACTTCCCAGCCTTTCAAGCTGCAGTTGTAACGGATAAGTGGCTGCTTTGTCATGTGAATAGGAAGATAAAGCAGACACTCAGCTCAGCACTGCATATAAAATACAAACCACTTGAATGTCATGGTCATTGTCATCAAATCGATGTGAGCCTATCTTGCATAAAGCCTTTCCATCGCTAAAACAAAAAAGGGAAGCATTGAGCTCTCTAGCACTTATTTGTTCAAGGAGCCTTGAAGTACAGGTGGCCACATTCATAGCTAGGACAATTGTTAGTCCCTGCTGAAAGGTTTCATTGTTTGGGGGGGTCACACTTTGCTGTGAATGGGAACCTCTTGCTTAAGTAAGCCTCAATAGGAAATTATTTTTAGTTGTATATCACCTACTTCCTGGTTCAGACTGTCTTTATGCTTTGCTCCTTGTTTTTCTAAAGCTGCAAACTTTGCTGCTCTTCAAGAGGTTTTGGTGTCATAAATAGAGAGACCCCTTAAAATCTGTGGCCCTTTAAATTTACCAACTCTTGTGTTTCAGTCATCTAGTGCTGCTTTAAGAGAAGCATCACAAATGGGTGGCTTTAAAAAGATAAAATTTGTTTGTTGCAGTCCAGTAAGTTAAAAGTCCAAATTCAAGGTGTCAGCTCTAGGGGAAGGATTTCTCTGCTGGATCTGGAGGAAGGTTGTTGTTATCAGTCTTCTGGACTGGAAGCTTTTGAGGTGTAGGGGCTCGGATCCTTTCCAAAGGATTTCCTCAACTCCCAGAACTCTTTCTTTCTTGATGACATGAGGTCCCCAGATGTCTCTGCTAGCTTCTCTCCTTTGTATCTCAAGAGACTGCCTCAAGGTACAAAACAATCTTACACACTGAGTTCTGCCCCACAAACCCAACTGCCGACCACTCTCCTTCATTAATGTCATACAAGCAGGATTTACAATACGTAGGAACATCACACAATACTTGAATCATGGTCTAGCCAGATTCTTAGAGATGTTTTTTTGGGGAACACAGTTCAATCCATGACACTTTGTCTCATCTAATTGTATTTGGACCATCATTTGAAGCATGAGAAGCCTGGCTTGTCTCCTAAGTTTCTTAAAACAAGAAAATAAACTTAAAAGATTTATTATCATCATCATTATCATTATCATTATAAAAACAACGCAGGTTCCTTTGAGAATATCTAGCAAATATTGGTAAGAATATACAAAAAATTAATTAAAAAAACTTTTTTATAATGCAACGTGCAAAGATGACCACTGCCAAGGTTTTGGTAAATGTATTTTAATTTTTTAAAAATATTTTATTGTGGCAGAGTCAAGATGGTGGACTAGACACATGCCTCCCTAATTCCTTCTGAAAACTAAGGCCAGGATTGATGATTAAACAGAGCTTTTTGGACACCTAGTGAGCCCTAGGATATGGCATAGGGCTGTCAGTTTAGACTACATGCCACTGAAAGCGAAACTTACTGTCTTTCGCTGAGTACCACCTGCTCTTGTTGAATTCACTGGCTCCTGTGGACTGAAGGTAACTGGCATTTTTAACTTTTTGTTGTTGTTGTTGTTGGCCCAGCAGGTGGGGATGGCTATAACTGGCTGCTACACTGAGCCATAGTGCTGACATGATCAGCAGGTGGAATATGTACATTTGAAGAGCCTGGCTCTGGATTCAGAGCATCACAGCCCCTCCATCCTCTCTTTATGAACCTCTGCCATAGATGTTGCTATTTCACGGGCAGTTGGACAGCTTGACTGGGGCGCCATATTGTTCAGTTGGGAGGTGGAGTTAACCAACTGGAAGCCTCAGCAGGGCCTAATTCCCAAGCTGGTAGGCAGTGCTAGCCCAGGGAGCACTTTTCCAGCAGAAAAGCTGTGTTTAGCACAGTGTAGCCTCATAGGTAGGGCCTGGTAGGGGATAACAGCGGGCCAGTAACTTCTCCCTACTTTGAAATACATTACAACATGTAGGGACAGCAGAGGAGGTGCCCCTGCTGTCAGCCAGAAAGAGGGGCTCACTGCACCTAACAGCCTGACCAATTTTGGAAGCTGTCAGGTAGCTTTTACAGTTTTAAAATAAGACTGCCTAGAGAAATAACTGTGGTGCAACCTGATGGCATCTCTTCTAACCTTTACTGGCCCACCTCATAGGGTCAGCTAGTGGCTCCCAGTGACTCTGTAAGCAGGACCATGGCTTTGCCAGCCAGAGGCAGAGCCTACTACTCCAGAGAGTCCACAGAGCCCAGTCACTGGACTACCAGAGGTGGCTGGTAACTGACTTCCTTCTCAGAACTGTGCCTCAGCTCCTTTTGAGACAACACCAGAGAAGCTAAACAGCCTCTAGATGTCCTGAAAACAACAAACCCTAGCCAAACATTTAAAGAAACATCCAGTCATGGATCCAGAAAATTCCCAAAATAAAGAATCAAGGAATTTTTCAGATGAAGAAGTCTTTCTGACATTGAGCAAACACTGACTACGTTGAAAAATGAGATAGATCACACCACAATGATAGTGGGAGATGTCAGCATTCCACTTTTAGTATTGGACAGATCTTCTAGAGAAAACTCAGTAAAGACACAGAAGATCTTATTGCCACAATTAATCAATTGGACCTCATCAATATACAGAACTTTTTATCCATCAACAGAGAAGTATACCTTCTTCTCCAACACACATGGAATATTTTCCAGAATGGACCACGTGTTAGGACATAAAGAAAGTCTCAACAAAATCCAAGCCATTGAATTACTGCAAAGCATCTTCTCAGACCATAAGGCCACAGAAGTCAAAATCGATAGCAAAAAAAAAAAGTAGCTAGAAATTGGAACTCATGGAAACTGAACAACACTTTACAAAAAAAATCTTGGGTTATAGAGTAAGTCGAGAATGAAATACAGAAATATATGGAATTAAATGAGAATTAAAACACGTTGTGCCACAACCTGTGGTATAGAGCAAAAGCAGAGCTCAGAGGTCAATTAATCTCTATAAATGCACACATCCAAAAGGAAGAAAAGACCCAAACCAAGGATGAACCCTGTGATTTGAACAAGTAGAAAGAGAGCAACAGAAGAACCCCCTAGGCACCAGAATAAAGCAGATAATAAAAGATTAGAGCAGAACTAAATGAATTAGAGAACGGAAGAACAACTGAAAAAACTTATAAGACTAAAAGCTGTTTTCTAAAAAGATCAACAAAACTGACAAACCATTGACTAAACTTACTAAAGAAAAACAGAAAAGGAAACAAATCACCTGAATAAGAAATGAGATGGGAAATGTCACAACAGATCCAACAGAAATAAAAAAATATCATAACAGAATACTACAAAAGACTGTACTCTAACAGATTTGAAAACCTAGAGGAAGTGGAAAATCTCCTAGATTCATATCACCTACCAAAATTATCACAAGAAGTAGGACAACTTAATAAATCCATCACAATGGAAGAGACTGGAAAAATCATCAAAAAATTATCAACCAAAAAAAAAAAAAAAAAAACCTCTGGCCCAGATGGCTTCACTGCTGAATTCTACCAAGCTTTTAGAGAAATGTGAACTCCAATACTACCGAGATTGTTTCACAGCATAGCAAGAGAAGGAATACTCCCAAATTCATTCTATGAAGCCAGTATAATTTTAATACCAAAGCCAGGGAAAGATCGCACAAAAAAAGAAAATTACAGACCAATATCACTCATGAACATAGGTGCTAAAATTTTCAGCAAAATTTTAGCTAATAGAATTCAATAGCATATAAAAAAAAATCATTCATCATGATCCAGTTGGTTTCATTCCAGGGATGCAAAGCTGGTTCACCATTAGAGAAACAATTAATGTAATCAACCACATTAATAGCACAAAAGATAAGAATCACTTGATTTTGTCAATTGATGTAGAAAAGGCATTTGACAAAGTTCAACCCCCATTCATACTTAAAACTCTCAGAAAAATAGGAACAGAGGAAAAATTCCTCAATGCGATCAGTGGCATCTATGCAGAGGCAACTGCCTTGATCGTCCTGAATGGTGAAAGACTGAAAGAATTCCTTTGAGAATAAGAACTAGAGAAGGATGCCCACTCTCACCACTTCTATTCAACATTGTGCTAGAAGTTCTAGCCAGAGCAATTACACAAGACAAAGAAACAAAGGGCATCCATACCGGCAATGAAGAAGTAAAAATCTCCCTACTTGCAGATGATATGATTGTATATTCAGAGAATCATAAAGAACACATAAGTAATCTGCTGGAACTAATAGAACAGTTCAGCACAGTATCAGGATATAAGATAAGTATAAGTAAATCAGTAGGATTCCTTTATACTAACAATGAGATTGTTAAAGAAGAAATCACCAAATCAATTCCATTTACTATAGTCCCAAGAAGATAAAATTCCTGGGAATAAATCTAACTAGAGAAATAAGAGACCTTTACAAAGAGAACTGCAAGACCTTACTACAAGAAACTAAGAGAGACTTACATAAATGGAATAATCTACCCTGCTCATGGATAGGAAGACTCAATGTTGTGAAAATGTCTATTTTACCCAAAGCAATCTATTTCTATAATGCAATACCAATAAATTCCAGTGACATTTTTTAATGAGATGGAGAAACAAATTACCAACTTTGTTTGGAAAGGGAAGAAACCTTGGATTAGTAAAGCGCTACTGAAGAATATCAGCACTGGGAGGTCTCTCACTACCTGACTTTAGAACATATTACACTGCCACAGTAGTCAAAACAGCCTGGTACTAGTACAAAAAGAGACACATAGACCAATGGAACAGAGTTGAGACCACAGAGATGCCACCATCCTCCTATGAACAGTTGATATTCAACAAAGACCCTAAGATTTTAAACTGGGGTAAAAATGGTCTCTTTGACAAATGGTGCTGGCAAAACTTCATATCCCTCTGCAAAAAATTGAAACAAGACCCACATCTCACACCTTATACAAAAACCAACTCAAACTGTATGCCAGCCAAAGCCAAGTGCCGTCGAGTTGGATCCGACTCATGGCGTATAAAAGACCTAAATATCATACCTAAAATGATAAAGCTCATCCAAGAAAAAATAGGGTCAACAACGGCAATTTTAGTACACAATGTAGACAGACTTCAAAATCCTACAAACAAAGCACAATCAACAGAAGGGAAAATAGATAAACAGGAACTACTAAGAATGAAACACTTTTGTTCATCCAAAGACTTCATCAAAAGAATTAAAAGACCACCTACAGAATGGCAAAAAATATCTGTCCACTATATGTCAGACTAACATCTGATCTCCATAATCTACAAAGTATTATAAAATATCAACAAGAAAAAGATTAATAATCCAGCTAAGTGACAGGTGAAGGAGATGGACAGACACTTCTCTAAAGAGGATATCCAGGCAACTGAAAGACATGTGCAGAATTGCTCATGATCATTAGCTATTAAAGAAATTCAAATCAAAACTATGATGAGATACCATCGCACCCCAACAAGGTTGGCTATGATTGAAAAAATACAAAACAACAAATGTTGGAGAGGCTGTGGTGAAATTGGAACTCTCTTATACTGCTGGTGGGATTGCAAAATGGTACAACCTCTTTGGAAAACAATCTGGTGCTTCCTTAAAAAGCTGGAAATAGATATACCATTTGATCCCGTAATTCCACTGCTTGGAATTTATCCTTCATGAACAAGAGTTGCCACAAGAACAGACACATGTACACGAATGTTTGTTGCAGCACAGTCCACAATAGCAAAAAGATGGAATCAACTCTGATGCCTATCAACAGATGAATCGATAAAGAAACTATGGTACATATACTCAACAGAACACCGTGCTATGATAAAAAACAAGACGAGTTTAGAAAACATCTCCTAACATGGTCTTATTTGGAGGAGGTCATGCTGAGTGAAATCAGTCAGTGGCAAAAGGACAAATTTTGTATGAGACTCCTGTTATAATGACTTAACAAGAGAATTATCCACAGAACAAAATGACTGTGTTGGCTACATGGGTGGGTGGGGAGCTGAGAGTTTATCATAGATGAGGTAACTGATAGATGTTAGAAATTTTATTCTTTTACTGTAATTAAGAAAAAAATTAAATTAAAAAAATTATTATGCCATTGGTAAAACCGACAAAAGAAAAACAGGAAAGGAAGCAAAAAACTCAACTAAGGAAGAAGATGAGCAATATCACAACAGACTCAAGTGAATTAAAAGAGTTGTAACAGAATACAATGAAATATGGTATATTAATTAATTCAAAAGCCTAGAGAAAATGGACAAATTTCCAGAAACACAGTACCTACCAAAACTAATAAAAATTGAAGTAGAACAGCTAAATAAACCCGTTACCAAAGAAGAGATTGGAAACATAATCCTAAAACTTCCACTAAAAGAAAGCCCTAGCCCTGAGGCTTCATTGGACAATGCTACCCAACTTTCAGAAAAGTGTTAACATCACTACTACTAAAAGTATTTCATAGCATAGCAAAAACGTGGAATACTGACAGATTCATTCTATGACATCAGCAAAACCTTGATACCCAAATCAGGTAAAGACAGCACACAAAAAAGAAAATTTCAGACCACTCAGGTGCAAAAATCTTCAACAAAATTCTAGCCAACAGAATTCAACAAAAAATCAAAGAAGTGATTCATCATGAGCAAGTGACATTCATACCAGAGTTGCAGGGATGGTTCAACATCAGAAAATTAAAGTTATCAACCACATAAATAAAAGGCAAGAAACACCTGATTTTATCAACTGATGCAGAAAAGGCATTTGACAAAGTTCGACACTGTTCATATTAAAAATTCTCAGCAAAATAGGAATAGAAGGGAAATTCCTCAACATAATAAGAGGCATCTATGCAAAGTCACAGCCAACATCATCCTAAATGGAGAATCTGAAAACATTTGCTCTGAGAACAGCAACTAGACAAGAACGCACACTGTTACCACTTTTATTCAACACCATGCTGGAAGTTCTGGCTAGAGCAATCAGACAAGAAGTAAACTGTATCTAAATTGGTAAAGAAGTAAAAGTGTCTCTATTTGCAGATTACATGATCTCATACACAGAAAATCCTAAAGAATCTGCAAGAAACTACTGGAACTAACAGAGGAGTTCAACAAAGTATCAGTTTATAAGATTAACATACATAAATCAGTTGCTTCCCTTATACCAACAAAGAGACTCTCAAAGAGGAAATTACCAAAGCAATACCTTTACAAGAGCCCCCAAGAAGATAAAATACCTAGGAATAAATCTAACCAGAGATATAAAAGACTGATACAAAGAAAATTACAAGACTTCAAGAAACTGAAAGAGACCTACCTAAGTAGAGAAACCTACCTTGCTCATCAGTAGGTAGAATTAATATTGTGAAAATGTCTATTCCACCCAGAAAGATCAATACATACAGTGCAAGCCCAATACAATTCCACTGGCATTTTTTAATGAGATGAAGAATCAAATCACTAACTTTATATGGAAGGGAAGAAGCCACCAATAAGTAAAGCATTACTGAAGAAGAAAAACAAAGAGAGAAGCCTCACACCACCTGATGTTAGAAACTATTATACTTCTAAGTCAGTAAGAATAGCCAGTACAAAAACAGGTACATAGACCAATGCAACATAACTGAGAGTCCAGGTATAATATAATCCACCAATGAACACATGATATTTGACAAAGGCCCAAAGTCTGTAAACTGGGGAAAATACAGTCTCTTTAATAAATGGTATTGGCATAACTGGATATCCATCTGCAAAAAAATGAAATAAGACACAAATCACTCACCATGCACGAAAACTAACTCTAAATGGATCAAAGACCTACATATATAATCTAAAACAATGAAGATTATGTAAGAAAAAGTAGGAACAATGCTGGGGACCTCAAAATACAGCATAAAAAGAATACATAATATTACTAACAATGCACAAACACCGGAAGAGAGAATAGATAACTTGGAACCCCTAAAAATTGAACACTTATGTTCAACCAAAAACTTCACCAAAAGAGTAAACAGACTACCTGTAGACTGGGAAAAAATTATGGGGCTACCAAAAAGCCAATCAGCATCTAGTCATCGTGATCCACAAGGTATTGCAAAACCTCAACAAGAAAAAGACAAGTAACTCAATCAAAAAATGGGGAAATGATATGAATAGGCACTTCACCAAAGAAAGCAGCTAACAGATAAGTGAGGAAATGCTTACAATCATTAGTCTTTAGAGAAACGCAAATTAAAACTACAGCAAGATATCATCTCCCTGCAACAAGGTTGGCATTAATCCAAAAGCACAAAATAATAAACATTGGAGAGGCTGTGGAGAGATTGGAACACTTATACATTGCCCATGGGAATGTAAAATGGTACAACCACTTTGGAAATCAATTAGGTGCTTTCTTAAATAGAAATACCATGCGAACTAGCAATCCCACTGCTTGACACATATCCACACAGAGATATGAGTTCACCAATGTTTATTGTAGCTTTGCTCACAATCGCAAAAAGATGGGATCAACTTAGGTGTCTATCAACAGATAAGGAATAAACAAACTAAGGTGCATTTACACAATAGAATACTATACAATGATAAAGAACAATGATGATCTTAGGCAACATCTGAAAACAGAGTCTGCTGAAAGACATAATGCTGCATGAAATTAGTCAGTTGCAGAAGGACAAATATCGTTTTTGAGACTCATATTATAAGGACTTAAGAAAAGGTTTAAACACACAAGGAAATAATCTTTGATGTTTACAATGGTGGGGAGGGAGGAAGAGGGATTTTCATAGATTAGATAGTAAATAGGAATTGGGTTAGGTGAAGGAAGTGACACACAGTAGAAGAGAGGTTAGCGCAGCTAAACTATACCCAAAACTAAAAGATTCCCCAAATACAATACAACATTTCTATGGAAAGAGTAGCAAGGCTAAGAATCTGGGGACTGTGGTTTCAGGGGACACCTAGGTCAATTGGCACAACAGAGTATGTTTTAAGAAAGTCTTTGCATCCCAGTTTGGTGAATGGCATCTAAGATCTTAAAAGCTAGAAAACTGCCATCTAAGTAGCATCAGTTGGTACCAATTTACTCTGAGCAGAGAATAAAGGACATCAAAGACATGAGGAAAATATGAGCTCAGGAGACGGAAGGGACCATGTGATCTGGAGACTACATCAGCATGAGACTAGAAAAACTAGATGGTGCCCAGCCACCACCAGTGATGGCCCTGACAGGGAATACAATGTAATGTCCCTGACGTAGTGGGGGAAAAATGGGGTGCAGAACTAGAACTCTACTAAAACATCAGACATGTGTGATCTGATACACTGGATGGTCCCCTGAGGTCGTGGCCCCTGGATTCTCTGTTAGCCCGAAGCTAAATCCAGTACCGAAGCCAACTAGTCAGACAAGGACAGAATTGGGCTGTAAAACAGAGAGATGCTGGTGAAAAGTGTGCTTCTTGGTTTAAATATATACATTAGATTGAGCAGCTCCTGTCCAGAGGCAAGATGAGAGAGTGCAGGGGGACAGAAGTTGGTTGAATACACAGGGGAAGTACAGGGTAGAAAAGAATAATGTGCTGTCACAGTGTGACAGTGCAACATAGTGTGTATGTACTGAGGGGTTATATGGCAAACTGACTTTGAATGTAAAGTTTCACTTAAAGCGCAATAAATTTTTTTTATTGTAATTGAGTGGAAGTGTGCAATACTTTTTTTTTTAGCTATTCTGAAAATAATCATTTGTTCATTCAAGAAGTAGTTATTCCACACTTATTACCTGTCACATAGTGAGAATTCGGCAAAGAACAAGAAACACAATTCTTGGTCTCGGAGAATTCTTCGGTAGGTGAAAGAAAAAACAAAAGAGGTTATAAGATGATGTAAACACTATGAGGAAGACACAGGCAGATAAAGAGACCTGTCAACACGTCTTATAACTAATACACACAGCTTCTTCCACACAGATATCCACTGTTGGGACCCTATTTCTTATAAATAATTTCAAGGTAGTGATAACCAACCAAACTCACTGCTGTAGAGTTAGTGATAAATTGCTGTAAATAAAATGAAGATTTATTAAAAAAATAAAATTAAAGAATGTGGTAAATTTTTTTTATCAGGAACTATTATTCAATTCTTTTTATTAATTGCAGTAAAAGAATAAAATTTCTAACATCTATAAATTATCTCATCTATGATAAATCCTCAGCCCCCCACCCATCCATGTAGCCAACACAGTCCTTTTGCTTGGTAGATAATTCTCTTGTTAAGTCCTTATAACAGGGGTCTCACACAAAATTTGTCCTTTTGATACTGATTGATTTCACTCAGCATGATCTTTTCCAAATGAGATCACGTTATGAGGTGTTTCCTAAAATTGTCATTTTTTTTTTTATCATAGCTTAGTGTTCCATTGAGTATATGAACCATAGTTTGATTATCCATTCATCTGTTGGTGGGCATTGGGGTTGGTTCCAATTTTTTGCTATTGTGGACTGTGCTGCAACAAATATTTGTGTACATGTGTCTGTTTGTGTGACAATCATTGTTTCTGAAGGATAAATTCCAAACAGTGGAATAAATAATTTTGATAACCTTTTCAAGAAAACATTTTTTGGTCTTGTTAACTTTCAGTCACTTTTTCTCTAATTATTTAATTCTGCTCTAACTTTTATTATTTGCTTTCTTCTGGTGCTCAGAGTTCTTTTGCTGCTCTTGTTCTACTTGTTCAAGTTGGAGGGTTACTTCTTTAATTTGGGCTCTTGCTTCTTTTTGGATGTGTGCATTTATTGAGATGAATTGACCTCTGAGCACTGCTTTTGCTGTTCCCGGTATGCCTACTAGCGAAACAATTGACAGTTTGAATCTGCCAGGCACTCCTTGGAGACTCTGTGGAGCAATTCTGCTCTGTCCTGTAGGGTCATTATGGGTCAGAATTGACTCGAGAGCAGTGGGCTGGTTTTTATAGGTCTTGGTAGAATATGCATCCATTCTCATTTGGTTCTATGAATTTCTTTATTCTGTCTTGTTTTTCTTCTATAATCCAGCAGTTATTGATGAGGTGTTGTTCAGTTTCCACATATTTCATTTCTCTCTCTCTCTCTTTTTTTTTTTTTGGTAGTTGATTTCTTCTTCTATGGCTTTATGGTCTGAAAAGATGGTTTGTAATATTTCAGTACTTTGAAGTTTGTTAAGGATTGCTTTGTGGCCTTATGTGGTCAATTTTGGATAATGTTATATGTGCTTTGAAGAATAAATATTCTTGTCTGCTGTTGGGTGGAGTCTTCTGTATGTGTCTACAAGATCAAGCTGGTTGATTGTAGCATTTAGATCTTCCATGTCTTTATTCAGCTTTTTAAAAAGATGTTCTGTCCACTGAAATTGGTGTGTTAAAATCTCTTGCTATTACTGTGTAGCTGTCTATTTCTATTTTCAATGCAGTTAGTATTTATTTTACGTATTTCAGAACCTGTTGTTGGGTTCATAGGTATTTAAAAGTTTATGTCCTTGAGAAGGAAGTCTGGTGGCCTAGTGGTTGAGCGCTACAGCTGGTAGCCAATAGGTCAGCAATTCAAATCCACCAGGTGTTCCTTACAGACTCTATGGAGCAGTTCTACTCTGTCCTATACAGTCACTTTGAATTAGAATTAACTTGATGGCAGTGGGTTTGATTTTCTTTTTGGTTTCTCTTCCTGGAGTATTGACCATTTAATCATTATATATTGTTTTTCCTTACTCAATGTGATAGATGTTACTTTGAAGTCTATTTTATCAGAGATTAATATGGCTCTCTGTTTTAGTCAGCTAGGCCTGCTAGGGATGGCTTTAACAAAGGAAGGTTTAGTCTTACACAGTTTGGTAGGCTACAAGTCCATATGCATGGTGTCCACTCCAGGGGAAGGCTTTCCCCTTGTCGGCTCTGGAGGACACTCTGGTATTGTATCAGTCTGTCCATGGAGCATCTTGGCACAGGAACCTCAGGTCTGAAGGATGCACTCTTCTCCTGGTGCAGCTTTCTTGATGGCGCGAGATTCCCAATTCTCAGCCTGCTTCCCTTTCCTTTATCTCTTGCAGGATGAAAGGATTAAGGGTGGGGCAAGCCATACTCCAGGGAAACTCCCTTTACAGCAGACCAGGAAGGAGATCTTATTAAGGGATTTACAGTCCTACCCTAAATCTTTAACATATAGCCTAGGAAAACCACAAAATGGAGGGCAGTCACAAGATACTGGGCATCATGGCCCAGCCACATGGATAAACCTGTTTTGGGGGGGGACACAATTCAATCCGTGACACTCTCCTAGTCTTTTTTGAATGTTGTTAGCTTGATACATTTTTTTCCAGTCTTTGAGTTTTAGTTTATTCATGTTTTGAGTCTATGGTGTGTCTCTTGCAGGCAGTATATACATGGGTCGTGTGTTTTAGTCCAATCTGCCACTCTTCATATGTTTATTGGTGCATTTAATCCATTTACTTTCAGTGTGATTATTGATAGGTGTGAGTTCAGTGCTGTCATTCTGATGTATTTTTTTGTCCATTGTAGACAATGCCTTTGTTTTATTTAATTTTCTATGCTGAGTCTTCTTTTTCTTATGTGTTTTCATTTCATCTTTTTCAAATACTGGTGGGTTTGTTTTTGATGAAACTTCATGTTTTTCTTTTTCTTTTTTTCAATGCACAGAGTTGGTAGCTTTCTTTGTGGTTGTCTCAATATTTACCCCTAGTTTTCTAAATTTAAACCAGTCCTTAATTTCTTCATATTGCCTTGCCGTCCTTTCTGTATGAAAGATCTGTGACTACAATTTCTTTTAATTTTCTCTTTTTTGTTATAACATTTATCTCTGTTTCTCTATTTTCAGTGTTTTACCTTTGATTTATTTTTGAGATTTCCTGGGTGGGGTTGCTATTTAGGTGCTCTGTTCTGTGTTCTAGTCTTGGATTGTTACCTGATATTACTGACCGTATAACTAAAGGACTCCTGTTAGTATTTCTTATAATTTTTGTTTGGTTTTTAGAAATTCTGTAATTATTGGTTTACCTGGAAATGGTCTAATTTCACCATCATATTTGAGAGAAAGTTTAGCTGGATATATAATTCTCAACTGACAAGCATTTTCCTTCAAGGTTTTGAATATGTCTCTCATTGCCTTCTTGGCTGCATGATTTCTGCTGAGTAGTCCAAGTTTAGTGTTACAGATTTTCCTTTGTAGGTAGTTTTTCATTTATCCATAGTCACTTTTAAAATTGCCTCCTTATCTTTAGTTTTGACAGGTTTGATTATAGTATGTCGTGATGTCCTTCTTTTGGTATCTACCTTCTGTGGAGTTTGATGAGTTCTTGGAAAGATATTGTCTCATCTTTCATGACGTCATGGAAGTTTCTGTCAACAAATCTTGAACAGTTCTCTTTGTATTTTCTGTTATCTCTCCTCTTCTGATACTCTAATCACTTATAGATTATTCCTCTGGATAGGGTCTTGAATAATTCTTAGTGTTTCTTGATTTTAAAAAATTCTTTAATCTGATTTTTCCTCAGATATGTTGATGTCACATGCTTTGTCTTCAGTCTCACCAATTCAGTCTTCTATTGCCTCTATTCTGATCCTTTGGGCTTCTCTTGAGTAGTCTAATTCTGTAATTTTATTATTAATTTTCTGAATTTCTAATTCTTGCTGTTCTAAACTTTCTTTCAGCCTGTTCAATTTGTCTTTATGCTGCCTTGCATTTTTTCTTATCTCCTTCCTGATCTCTTGAAGAGCTCTAAATATTAATCTTTTGCATTCTGTCTCCAATAATTCCAGGAAATTCTCTTCTGAAAATTTGAAACTTTGTTTTGAGAGCTTTCTGAGTCATAATTATCTGACTCTTACAGTTCTTTGAAATTGAGTGTTGTCTCTGAGCCATTAGAAAATTGTATTTATTTCATGTCTGCCTACTGTTTTCTAACTATTATTTTGTTTTGAAACATCCAAATAGGTTGGTTATGTGTGATAGTTTGACTATTGTTGTCTTTGAATCTCTAATGTTCTGTCATCAGGTGGTTAGAACTGTTGCTAGACATTTAAGCCCAAGAGTCCATTTACTTTTCCTGTATGGATTCAGCTTAGGTGTCCAGGTAGTCAGTCATTAAGTGTCTGGTATAGGTTTTCACTTAGATGCCAAGCCAGCCAAGTGCCGTCAAGTTGGATCCAACTCATGGCAAGAGTTATTGCTGTAGGCACAGGTGTCTGGATGTAGCTGCCGAAAAAGCAGGGGCCTAACAGTTGTCCCTGAATTTCTGTGAGGATAGTGTGTCCCCTCATGTCTGAATCTAGGTGAAGGAACAGTTTATGCCCTCCATGGGCTAGGGGAGTCAGCAGATTTTCTTCTCCCCTTTCCCCTCTTTGTTAAATTGTTCCCTCTCTATGTCTTGGAGAATGCCTCAGGGTGGCTTCAGGAGTCTTACTTCTGGCTCAGCTAATGGTACTAGACTCCAGAGCTGCACACAGTGAAAAGAAGTGAGCGCAAAGTGCTGGGAGAAAGGAGAGAGGTTTATTCTGAACAAGAGACTTAGATGTGCTGTGGGGATAGGTTACATGCAAAGACTTAATGTTTGACAATCTCATGCTGTTTTTCACTGGTTGTCATGGATTGCGGTGTGTTCTCCAAAAATGTATGTATTGATTTGACTTGGCTATGAGTCCCAATGTGGTGCAATTCTTCCCATGTGTAGTGAATCCTGCCTCTGTGATATTAATGACAGGGAATGGGCAGCATTTGTGCTGGGAAGGCAGGACTCCAGTTACCAGCTGTGGGATACAAGGGAGAGAATTGAGCATAGAGAGTTGGGAACCACATATGACCAAAAAGCAGCACTGAGAGCTGAACGCATCCTTTGGACCTGAGGTTCCTGTGCCAAGATGCTCTCACTAAATTTGGACTCAACCTACAGGGCTGTGATAATGTCTCTGTTGAATGGACTTGTAACTTATAAATGGATCTGTGGCTTACAAGACTGTGACAATAAAGTTTCTCTTCACGAAACCATCCACTTGTGGTATTTTCTGTTGGAGCAGTACCAAGTGAGTAAAACAGAATTTGGTAGCAGGAGTAGGGCACTGCTCTGACAGATGCCTAAAATGTGGATGCCATTTGGAAGCTGTGAATTGATGGAAGACTCAGAAGGAATCAAAGAGAAATGTTAACACCAATGAAGGTGCAGATGGTGAGAAACAAGCAACAGAGGACTGGTGACAGCAGCAACAGCAGCAGCAGAACCAGAAACAACACTGGAACTGACCCATGGAGCAAGAGGGCTAAGTGCCTGCACACAGAGGCTTCCTGGTAGAGCAGAGCACCTCTGGGCACTTGAATCAGTGGTGCTGCAGAGCTTCAGAACACTTGCACCAGCAGTGAAGATGTGGGTCTGAGGCCTGGGCCAAGTGGTCATAGGAAGCAGAAGCTGGAGAGATAAACAGCACAAGAAGCTGAGCTACCTCAGTCTCAGAAGGCATGACCATGATCTCGGGGATTTGAAAGGGTGGATCCAGGGCTTTCTGTGTTTGTAAGGGTGGAATTACCACTTATTTGGGCTTAGTGTACTTCTAAAGCCGATGGGGCAAAGTTGCTGTCCAAGAGGGCCTTTCTAGGAAGAATTGTAGCACAGGGCCAGGGGTCTCCACTCAGAATCCAGAGAGTGTGGCCATTACCTAGAGTCTGGAGGGCAAGGCTAATGTGTAAACTATCTCAGAAAGCAGAAGATTGTATTTAAAGCTTTGAGGGCTAAGGTAACGTGTTTTGCTGACTGGTTTGTTGCCTGTTCTGCCTTCCTTTTCTATTTGTAATGGAATGTCTAACTTGGCTTGGCTGTAACTTGTGCCTGTTTTGCCATTGTACCTTTGTAAGCAGATAGCTTGTATCGTAGGTTTCACAGATGTAGAGCAGTTTTTGTATTTTGAACTTAGAACTGATCTCAGACTTCTATCATATGGGGTGGACATCATTTTGCTGTGATGGGATGAATATATTACCTGTTTCAAAGATGTGATTTTTGGGGTGCCAAAGGGTGGGATATCATGGGCTGAATTGTGTCCCACCAACAATGCGTGTAGTCGTGGGGCTGGGCTGTAATTCCCAATATTTTATGATTGTCCTCCATTTTGTGACTTTCCTATGTTGTATGTTAAAGGATTAGGGTGAAACTGTAAATCCCTTCATAGGATCACTTCCCTGCTCCACTGTAAAGGGAATTTCCCTGGATTATGGCTTGCACCACCCTTTATCCTTTCATCCTACAAGAGACAAAAAGAGAAAGAATCAGGCTGAGAATTGGAAACCTCACACCATCAAGAAGCATGTCCTTCAGACCTGAGCTTCCTGCACCAAGATGCTTTCTGAGCAAAGACTGATGCAGCACAAGGACTTTCCTCCAGCTCCAACAAGGGGAAAAGCCTTCCCCTTGAGCAGACATCCTGAATCTGGACTTGTAGCCTACCAGACCGTGTAAGAATATACTTTCCTTGTTATAGCCATCCACTCATGTTATTTTCTGTTAGAGCAGTACCACTTGACTAAAACAGTGGTTCAGGAGGTGTGAATGGATTTTCTGGTCAGTATTTCTTCTGCTGGAGTGGATACCTCCAAATACCAGCCTCAGCTCACCATGCTAGCTGTAGCTGCTTCCTGGCTTGCCAGACCTGGTGAATCCTAGTCTCCCTTCCTCACTGTTGAATCCGATTTCTCTACTTTCCTGTTGATGTTCTGGTATCCTAGGATGTCATGTGTAATGGATTCATTTGTTCTTTGGGGCCTTTGTTGTTAGAAGTGTCAGAGGAATGTCTGACTACTCTGCCGTCTTGGTCTGCCTCCTGGTAAATATTTTTTAAATGCCTTTTTTTCTGTCTGTTTTGATTTCTATCCCCATTCCTACTCCAGACTTCTTGATGTCTCTACATAAACACATATCTTGTGTGCCACATATCTCATTATTAATTATGGATTATGCACACTGTGCAGTCTACTTTTTAGTCTAGTTGTTGGTTATAAATTTATGTTTACTCACCTATCATTATTTATGCTTCTATAGCATCATTTCTAATAGTTGCACTCTGCTTCTTAAAGTTCTTAAGACAATAATGTTTGTTGCTTTATAACAACATTTTCATAACACATTTATAGCAAATCCTTGTTGGCGCAAGCTATTGGAATACAGAAGTCCTGATAATTTCACCAAGACTGAGGGTTATATGTGCACTAGTCCTTGAAGAAAGGTTTTGCTGAGCAGAGATTCAGAGTGTTGGGGAGTGAGATGGATCACAACTACTGGTTTTTTTTGGTAAGTAGTTTAGTAACAGTCTCTTTGTCTCTCTAACTTCAACCAAAAAAACCAAAACCATAAAACCTCGAACCCGTTGCCATTGAGTCAATTCCAACTCATAGATGACAAATACAGTTTCTTTATTCCTTCTTTTCTTCCAGTGTAACCAGCAGAGGCTGTTGAATATTTATTGATTACGGAACCATTTGTAGTCATAAATTAACCGGTAACAACCAGCCTGTATACATTCATCATGAACTCATTTATGTGCAGGACACTTTGTTAAATGATGCAGGAGAAATAAAGAATTCCCATTCCATGCAAGTGTGAAATAACGACTGTTGATATAGTGGTTAAGTGTTATTGTGGAGCAATTAGAAGGCAATAAGCAGCTGGTCAACAACCAACCTGTATACATTTACCATGAAGTCACTGAGAGTCAGAACTCACTCGACAGCAGCGGGGCTTTGGGTATGTGCAAGAAACTTCATTCGATGAAATGAGACTCCCCATTCCAAATGAGTGTAAAATACCTACTGATGATAAGGTGGCTTAGTGTTAACTGGTTGTTAGCTAAACAAAAGATTGGCAGTTTGAATCAGCCACTCCTTGGTTCTACTCTGTCCTTCCTGGTTGCTACAGTCAAAATCCTCTCATTGGCAATCAAGTGGATAGTATACTAGTTGACCATCTATTGTGGGTTGAATTGTATCTCCCAAAAAATATGTATAGAAATTTGGGTTTTAATTACCAGTATTGTGTGATTGGCCTCCATTTCATGATTTTCCTACACTGTACGTTAGAGAGGATTAGGGTGAGACTGTAAATCCTTCCTAAGGTTACCTTCCTCCTCTATTGTAAAGGGAGTTTCCCTGGAGTATGGCTTGCACCACCTTTTATCTTTTTACTACAAAGGATGAAAGAAAAGAGAAGCAAGCAGAGAGTTGGGAACCTCATACTATCAAGAAAGCAGCACTGGAAGAACAGCGCATCCTTCAGACCCGAGGTTCCTGTGCTGAGGTGCTCCCTGACCAGAGACTGATGCGGCACAAGGACTTTCCTTCAGAGCTGGCAGAAGAAAAACCTTCCCCTGGAGCTGACATGCTGAATTTGGACTTGTATCTTACTGGACTGTGTAAGAATAAAGTTTTCTTTGCTAAAGCTATCCACTCATGGTATATCTGTTACAGCAGTACTGACTCAAATACCATCCAATATCAACAACTTTAAAAATCTTTACTAACCAAGCCTTAGTTTTGTTTTAGGCATTCACGTGCATTTCTCGAGTGCCCTAAGTCAATTCTGAATCATAGACTGCTTCACGTGAGGAACTGCCCAATAGGTTTTCTTGGCAGTAATTTTCACAGCAGCCATAGCCTATGTGCAAGAGTCACTTCTTTAGTCTCACTTGCAACTAACGGTGACCACCTGGTAATATTCTGGCCAATGTGTTGTGAGTCTGCTGGGTGCTATGAGAACGTTTTGACTATTTCTGGCGGGAAGGGCTAGCCTGCTTGCCATGCCCCGTTTCTTCTCCTTCCCTATTTCTATGTGTTGAACAGTGTTTCAGTGTCTGCACTTACAGCATCCGTATTTTAATCCTGAGATGGAGCAACGAAAAAGAAAGTCTGCATCTCTGATGCCGTTGTGGCAGGTCTTGAAATCGGTTACTTTTGGTTCACCCCATTGCTGAGAATTTGTACTTCTTTCTCAGTTATGCTGAATCAGAATCCTGTTTAAGTGTTGCATTTAATGTACCTTGGGAAGAAATGCAAATTCTCAGCAGGGTGAAGAACTGAAAATAATCAGTTCGAAGCCCTCTGTTTTGAACAACTAAACCAATGGCATCAACTTCCTACCTAGGGACTTGTTATGCAGAATAAGAAATTCCTAATTGTAGATGTCACTATTAGTGAGTTTCTCTATTTCTTGCAGCTGAATGCAGTCCTGAAAAAACACACTATATGAGAGCAGAGATCAATAAAAAATGCAAATGATCAAGGATTTTTTTTTTTTTTTTTTAGGACTGGTGAATAGTTTAACTTGGCTGGAATAGCGAATATATAAGGAGTGGGGATAACAGGAAAGCCCTGTGGTGTAGTGGTTAAGTGCTATGGCTGCTTACCAGAAGGCCGCCAGGCACTCCTTGGAGACTCTGTGGGGCAGTTCTGCTCTGTCTATAGGGTCACTGTGAGTAGGAATCGACTTTACTGTGATCTTAAAAAAGGTTTATAACGTGAAGCTTAAAAGAAAGATAGTGAATACAGTAATGAGTTTATGTTCAGTTTAGGAAACAGTAGGGAGCTGCTGACGATTTAGGTCAGAATTTAGGAAGTTTAGGTTGGTAGCAGTGAGATAAATGGATTGGACTGGAGGAAGGCAGAAGACAGGTAACCAACGAGGAGGTTGCAATTTAGGTAGGAAGAGAGGCTGGCCTCAAGTGAAGTGGCAGCCGTGGAATGGAGACAGAGGGACTGATGCTTAAGGCATCACAGGGATGTTGTTGTTGTTAGCTGCTATCTAACTGACCCCTGACCCATAGTGACCCCACTCACAACAGAATGAAACGTTGCCCAGTCCTGCAGCATCCCTAGGGGTGGTCTAGGTTCACTGACTGGTTTTAAGAAGCAGATCACCAGGCCTTTCTTCATAGTTTGTCCTGGTTTTGAAACTCTGCTGAAACCTGTTCAGCGTCGCAGCAACATGCAAGGCCCTGCTGATGAATGGATAATAGCCATGCTTTAGGTGCATTGGCTGGGAGTTGCAATTAGATTTTCTGATTAGAAAAAAAAGAGACCTATTGCAGTTGAGTCAACGCCACTCATAGCGACACTATAGGGCAGAGCAGAACTAACATACAGGGTTTCCAAGGAACAGCCGGTGGATTTAAACTGCTGAAATTTTAGCTAAGTGCAACCAGGGCTCTGGTTCTTTGATTCAAAGATGGTAATTCTATCACTGAACCATTGGTGTTACCAGACTGTTCTGTATTCCTGGATGGCATCAGATCCTTTCATGATTCTGGCCTTGCTCATTTTGAATGATTCTGGTGTACTTCTGCATACCAACCTTCAATCTTCTTATGAAGAAAAAAAAAAAACCTTCATTTCTTAAGAGAGAGCTAGTAGAACCACTCCTCTGTAAAGCCTTCCCTTAGTTCTCCTATATTCCAGCATGAAGAAGAACCAACGTCTCTTTCCACCATGACTATGTAACTCTTTATACAGAGATCTGTCAACAAGTCTCGTGATAGTTTGCTTAATTTGTCTTTCTAAACGGAATGACCACGTTTATGATTATCTTTGCATCTCCAATTTCCAGTTCAGTGCTTTCTACTTACTTTTACTTTCACTGGGCGGAATAGAAGGAGATTGAAGAGCACAGACAGTTGAATGTTGTAAGGAAATAATGAAAAATAGGAAAGTGTGAATTCCCTATTGAAAGACTGATGGACAAACCCATAACAGCTGAATTTTACATATAGGGAAGAGACTGGGTAGAGACAGCACTTGATTTGGACTTTGAAGTTAGAGAGAGTTGTGTTTAAGTCCACACTCCTTCACAACAGCTGATTAATTCTGGGCAATTTATTTAACCTCCCTGAGCCTCATTTGGATGGTTCTGAGGATTAAATGAAATCATGAACGTAAATCAACTGGCGTGCTACCATGCTACACATTAAGCCTCAGTAAAGTGCTTGTTGTATGACTGATAGCTAGAAGAACTGCTGCTCTTTGGTCAAGGGAAGTAAGAACTAGCACACATGTTTAGGATCTCTGGGAAAGGATTTGAATTTGTTCTGTCTGACTCCAAATGATGAAAGCTACAGGGAAGCAAGCAAAGTTCAAGCTAAGGAGGACTGCTCCAACAGGAATCACAGCAGAGGAGCCCAGGCAGAGCTGGAGAAAAATATAGAACAAAATTCAAACTCACAATAAAAGATCGGAATTACTGGTCCCACAGAGACTGGAGTAACTTCAACAGTATGACACCCAGACTCCCTTTTAATTCAGTACTGAAATCACTCCTAAGGGTCAGTCTTTAAGCCATAGATTAGATAAACCTGTGAAACAACAATAATACCAATAGTTCAGCCATGTAGATGGCACAGCAGCCCAGGGGCAAGAACAAGAAGGCAGGAGGGGTCAGGAAAGTTGGATGAATAGAGCTGGGAACCCAAGATTGAGAAGAGGAGAGTGTTGACACACGGTGGAGTTGGCAATCACCATCACAAAATAATATGCCCATTAATTGTTTAATGAGAAACTAATTTGTTCTGTAAAAATTTCCCTTAAAACACAATTAAAGAACCAAAACCAAAACTAAAAACCCAGAAATATGGCCTTTTGCTAGAGCCAGTGCTCTGAATTTAGCTCCTAGCCTCTCAGCTTAGGAGAAAAGCAGTTTCTGTTAACTAAAGCCACACTTGTGGTATTTCTGTAATAATAGCACTAGTAAACTGAGACTGTACCTATCACACATTATAAATCTTTCAAAATATGTTATAATTGCATCTGAATACTACTTGTTATTATAACAAGCTGGGAGGAGGAATTCTTCTTTGGATGAATATGTGTTAAAAAAAAAAATTTCTTCTGTTTAGCCCACATCTCTTTAAAGGCACCAGCATATGTTGCAGCTAACCCAAAACTACTACTAACATACTCTGCCCCCAATAAATGATTTGTGTTCCTTTGGAAACAGCTTTACATGGGAAGTCCTGGAAACAGAATCTCCACTCTTGCTGCCTCCCCAAGAACAACACGAGACAACAAATCTGGAATCCTTGCCTCTGTCCTCTTTTACACAGTTGTTACTGAGAAGCAAAGTCAGCCCACAGTGCATATGGCCAATTCAAGTGGCTATGCTGGGAAGACAGCACCAAGAATATATATAGCACACTGTTGCCAGACACTCTCCTTCTGCTACTTTTTACTCCATAAATCGCAAACAGCAGCACGTTACCACCAGCACCAATAATCAGCTGGACAGAGTCTAGTAGCTGTAATCTCTTCTCTATTTGCTTTGAAACTCCTGGAAGGGGCAAAGCCTGTCTATGATTTTATAACACTATTCTGGGTGTCTGATGCTTAGAGTGACGATCATGTGAGTTGCCACACAGACATACCTTCAGAGAGATTTGGGACTTCAGTGAGGAGGAGGTCCTTTGGAGAAACAGACAACAGTTAAAGTGTTCCATCACTACTGTATTTTTTATGAAAAAAAGTGTTATGCTTTTTTTTTGGCCAACCTCATATGCCCTCATCCTGTGCTATTTTTATAAGCATGCTATGCCATATGATGTATGTATGGGCCTGTTATTTTTGAAGGAATATGATAACCAAAAGGTTAGTGGTTCAAACCCACCCAGTGGCCTCGCCAAAGAAAAGACCTGGCAATCTGCTTCTGTAAAGACTGCAGTCAAGAAAATTCTATCGGGCAATTCTAGTCTGTCACAGGGTATTGCAATGAATCAAAAATAGACTCAGTAGCACCTAACAACAGCAACACAACTCAGTAGAGACTTCAAGGATGCCACGTGAAGAGGAAGGTTGCCCTTGTCTTCCTTCCCGGGTTCTTTTTGGGTGGTTCTTCTGTCACTTCTACTTGAAGCAGATAGTGCAAGGCCTAGGACAGTCATCTACCTGGAAGAAGCTTTTCCACAAAAGAGCCAGTGGCGCAGGGAGGACCCTGGAGAAGGAGGCGTGGAATAGGCTTCTCAGGGGTTCCGAGGTAGATCTTAAGGTAGATGGAGTGACAGGTTCTTTTGAATTTCAAGTGAACCTGGTAAGTTGACTACATAGGATTTATTGTGCTTTAAGGGACAGTTTACAATCCCAGTCTGTTTTTCAAATAAACATTTACACACACATTGCAATGTAACTCTAGCTCTTCCCCCCACACTGTGACAGCACACTCCTTCTTTTTGTCCTGTATTTCCCTTGTCTGTTCAACTAGCTTGTGTCTCTCAGATCTCTTATCTTGCCTCTGGACAGGAGCTGCTCAGTCAGTGGTACGTATCTATTTAAGCAAAGAAGCATACTCTTCACTAGTGTCGCTTTATGTCTTATAGTGAAGTCTAATCTTTGTGTAAAGACTTCGAGAATGGCTTCACTTCTGGCCTAACAGAGAATCTGGAGGTCATGTCTTTCCGGGACTCTTCACATCATTGGCTTTGGCCTTTCTAACAGAATTCAAGTTCTGTACCCCACTTTTCTCTCTCTTCCTCAAGGACTCTGTTGTGTTCTGTGTTGAGGAACATAGCTGGGCATCATCTAGTTCCTCTGAACTCATGCTGATGTTGTCTCTGGATTATGGATTGCGTGGCCCTTTCTGTCTTTCGGGCTCATATTTTCTTTGTGTCTTTGTTGTCCTTCATTGTCCTCTGCTCCAAGTGGGTTGGGCCCAGTCGATGCCTCTTAGATGACCACTTGCTAGCTTTTAAGACTGAGACACCATTCACCAAAATGATATACAGAAAATTTTCTTTAAAAAACTTTGTGATGCCAGTTGACCCAGATGTCCCCTGAAACCATGGTCCCCAGACCCCTCTCTTGCTACCCTGTTCTTTGAAGTGTTTGGAAATATTTAGAGAACCTCTTAGATTTTGGTTAAGTCCAATTTGCTGACTTCTCCACTGTGTGTTGTCCCTCTTTTCTCCTAACTTAATTCTTGTCTGCTATCTGATTAATGAAGACCACAATCCATCCTTCTTCACCCTTATAACCATAAAGAATTATTTTGTTCTGTGTTTAAATTGTTTTTTGAGTCCTCATAATAGTGGTCTCATACAATATTTGTCATTTTGAAGTGACTAATTTCACTCAGCTTAGTGCCTTGCAGATTCTTCTGTGTTGTAAAATGTTTCCCAAATTCACAGTTGTTCTTATCATTGCATAGTATTCCACTGTGTGAATATACCGTAGTTTGTTTATCCATTCATCCACTGATGAGTACCTAGATTGATTCCATATTTTGCTATTGTGGACAGTGTTGCAATGAACATTGATGTGCATGCATCTGTTCATGTGACAGCCCTTATTTCCCTCAGATATATTACAGGAAGTAGGATTGCTGGATCACATGGTATTTCTATTTCTGGCTTTTTAAGAAAGCACCAAATTGATTTCCAAAGGTGGTTGTACCATTTTATATTCCAGCAAACAGTACATAAGTGTTCCAGCCTCTCCACAACCTCTCTGACATATATTATTTTTTGTTTTTTGAATTAATGCCAGCCTTGTTGTGGGGAGATGGTATCTCATTGTAGTTTTGATTTGGATTTCTCCAATGGTGAATGATAATGACCATTTCCTCATGTATCAGTTAGCTGAATATCTTCTTTGGTGAAGTGCCTGTTTACCTCCTTTGTCCATTTTTTACTGGGCTATTTATATTATCATTGTTGAAGTTTTGCAGCACCTTGCAGATTTGGGGGCAACCCTGATGGTATACTGGCTAAGTGCTACCACTGCTAACCAGAAGGTCAGCAGTTGAAATCTGCCAGGTGTTCCTTGGAAACTCTGAAGGTCAGTTCTACTCTGTGGGGTCACTATAAATTGGAATGAACTCGACATTAGTGGGTTTGGGTTTTTGTAGACTTTGGAAATTAGATGCTGGTCAGATTTGTTGTAACCATTTTTTTTTCCCTAGTCTGTAGGTTGTCTTTTTATTCTTTTGGTTTCTTACAGAAGTACCTTGTAATTTTTTTGTATTGGTCTTTTATGTCTCTGGTTAGATTTATTCCAAATATTTTAACTTCTTGGGGCTTTTTTAAATGGTATTGATTTGGTGATTTCCTGTTTAACATTCCCTTTGTTGGTGTAAAGGGATCCAACTGATTTATGTATCTTTACCATGTTTGCTTTGTATCCTGATACTCTGCTGAATTCTATTCCTTCCAATAGTTTTTTTTTTCTTTTCTTTTTTTTCTTTTTTGTGTGTGTGCGGATTCTTTAGGGTTTTCTATGTACAATGTCATCTGCAGACAGAAGCACTTTTACTTCTTCCTTATCATGGTCAGTGCAGGCCAAAGATTTGAAATCTGGGTCATTTGCTCCTTTATAATAGTTAACAACAATCATCCAATCGACAGAGGTCAGCTTACATCCAGGGGATGGGGGTTGTATTCATCTTCCTCAGGAAATTTGTTGTAAAATAAGCTCCAGATTTCCTTAGCAAAATAGAGAGAGAGAGAAGGAAGGAGACAGAGAGAAAGAAGAAAACAGATGTTGTGCTTTGGTTAGTGGAAATCTGGATTACCCGGAAGGGGGTGGAATCTTTTGGTTTATTGGAACTGCTCCCAGTGAAATAAGTAGCCCTTGATGTGCAATTACTCTGGAACCTGAATTGTGAGGGGCCGTGGACTGCATTGTGTACTCCGCCCCACCAAATAATATGTACAGATTTGGAGGCCATGATTCCTGATATTGAGTGATGCTCATTTATGCTGTAAAGCCTGCCTCCATGATATTAAGGAGGGAGGATGACAGTACTTGCGTTGGTGGGGGTAGGACTCAATATGTAAATTTTGTTGTTCCTTGAGGCAATCTCTTGGAATATAAAGGAAAGAAAAACAAGAAAAGAGCTGGGGACCTTACTCCAATCAGAAAAGAAGCACTGACAGGAGCAGGTCCTGTCTTTGGACCCAAGATCCCTGCCCCTCAGAAGCTTTCAGCCCATGGGAAGATTGGTCACAGAGACTTTCTTCCAGTGCCAACAGAGAAAGACTTCCCTTGGAGCTGATGCCCTGAATTTGTACTTGCAACCTACTGCACTGTAATAGAAGAGAATTTCTTTTTTAAAAAGCCATCTACTTGTGTTATTTCTATTATAGCAGCACTAGATGCCAACTCGACGGCACTTGGCTTGGCTGGCTGGCACTAGATGAGTAAGACGTGGGGTATAATGGTATTACTGTAGATAGCTACCACTGGTTACACCTACCCTACACAAGCTCGTGACAAATGTGGGCATAATGGAGCCTGGACCATTGTTATCCATAGGATATTCCTTAACTGATTTTTGAAAGTAGATCACTAGATGTTTTTGGTTAGTCTGTGTAGCTGGGTTTGAGAATAGTTTGCATGATTCCCAATTTTTGGAAATATTCTAAGAACTACTTTGTGGGTTATTGCATGTTTAATTTTTGGTAACCATTCTACGTGTTCTAGAGAAGAAGATCCCCCAAAACCAAACCTGTTGCTGTCAAGTCAATTCTGACTCATAGCAACCTCTATAGTCCAGAGTAGAACTGCCCCATAGGCTTTGTAAGGAACAGCTGCTGCATTCAAACTGCCAGCCTTTTGGTTAACAGCTGAACTCTAACACCATGCCACCAGGGAAGGATCTTTATAGATTAAATCTTCTTTGTGAAATTTGTGGTTAATATCCTTTCTCACTTCCTGACTTTCCCTTAGAATGAGAGGGTGGCATTTAGGATATGCTGTTTTAGGAAGTATTTTTAGATTCTGCTCTCCAACTTTGTGTAGACAGTGAGCCAAGCTTAGGTTCCTATTCCCTCAGATGGAGCCGTTAAGCTCCATCATTCTAGATCCTCAGAATTAGCATTCTCCCAGAGCAGCCTAACTTCAGCATTCTCTTAAAAGTCTGGTGTCATAGAACATTTTTTTTCCACTCTCCTCCCCGTCATAGGGATTTTCCCTATTGTAGGCTCAGCACACATCTACTGTGATCCTCCTGTGATCTGACAGTGCTACTAGAATATCTGCTTCACAATATCTGAAGCACCCCTGTGCCAGATGCAGAATCCTCTAGATGGGCTTTACCAAGCAAATAGCTGGTAGAACTTATCGCCTCTGCTCTCTCCTCACCTTTTGACGTAGTTCAAGAGTAAAATGTGTTGTTAGCTTGTGTGAAGATGGTCTCTGACTCATGACAACCACATGCATGATGGAATGAAATGATGCCAGGACCTATTTTTTCCCCCCATGATTTGTTGTAGATCGTTGTGATCTTCAGGGTTTCCATTAGCTGGTTTTGGGAAGAAGGTCACTAGGCCTTTCCTCCTACCTTGTCTTACTCTGGAAGCTCTACTGGAATCTGGTCAGCATTGTGCCCAACACTCATGACAGATAAGTGGTGGCTGTACATTGGCCAGGAACCAATCCTAAGTCTCCTACATGGATAGTGAGAATTCTACCACTGAATCACCAAGGCCTCACTAATTAAATGTGGTCCTTAATAATGCCCATTGACCTACCTTCCTGGAAGACAAAGGTCTTCTTCGAGGGATAAGCAAGGAGGTTGGTGTTATCTCCTCTCAGCTCTGTAATTTAATTTCTGCCTGTTTTGTTGCTTCGATTCCACGCAACTGGAACAATTGGTCTGAAGTCTCATGTCAGTTTTATAATAACAGCATTTGCCCCTTGCCTATTTTTACAAAGATGTTTTAAGGAAGAATTTCAAAGAAAGGAAGGGTCTCATGGTGTTAGTGACAGTATACACAGAAGGAAGTGAAAGTACAGAGTAGAAAGGAGCTAAAAATAATCCAAAAAGAAAAAAAGGACCCTGGGTGGTGCAAATATTTAATGTGCTCAGCTGCTACCTAAAAGGTTGGAGGTTCAAGTCAAACCACACATACCTTGGAAGAAAGGCTTGGTGATCTTAAAAAATCAGCCACTGAACAGTCTATGGAGCACAGTTCTACCCTGACACACATGTGGTCTCAACTGCTATTTTATTGGTATAACTGTATATTCTGAGCCCTCTAGATTTTCATGAAGGATCCTCCATCATTTAGCCATAGAAATGTAAACTGACAAGATGACAAAGATTTGATTTCTTATCATGTTGGTGCTCTGATTTGAGAGATCTGAGGGTCATTGTTTGAAAACGTAAGACACTGCCATTACATTAAGTGCTTAAAGTGTAGTCTTGTTGATCAAGATGCAAACACCAGTCAGAACCATCCATAGCAGTGTCTGATTCCTGCTAACAGAGCATGTTGGCATCCTCTGAGCTTGCCGAGGAAGTGGTTGCTCCGATTTGTGATGGCAATGATAGTTGCCACCAGGTCAGCTTTGACTCACGGTTACTTAAGTACAACAGAGTAAAACATTGCCTATCCTGTGTCATCCTCACAATTCCTTGCATGTTCGAGTTCGTCATTATGGCTGTTGTTTCAATTCATCTCACCAATGGTCTTCCTCACACTTGCTGGTCCTCTAAGCAAATATGATGTCCTCGTCCAGAAACTGATCCTTCTTGATGATGTGTCCAAAGCAAGCAAGCTGAATGCTGTTCTGTTGTTATGCAGGTTTTCACTGTCAAATTTTTGGAGGTAGATTACTAGGTCTTTCTTCCTAGTCTATATAGTCTGGAAGATCCAGTGAACCCTGTCCACCATGGGTGACCATGCTGATATTTGAAATACCAGTGGCATAGCTTCTAGCATAGAAGCAACACACAAGCTACCTAGTGTGACAAGCTAACAGCTGCGATCTAAGGGAATCAAATAAGCCTCCACAGAGAAAGGAGAATTGGCCCTGAAGGATGGAACAGACTTTAGAGGGGCCGAGAGTGGGCAGGGACCAAGTCTATACGTAGAGAAATCATCCATCCATCCCCTACTCCTGCTGTAGAGCTGACTGTGGGGGTAGTCTGCCTGCCTGACATAGAATAACAGCCTGTTATTGCTACAGTGGGCCTAAGAGATTTACAACCTGTCATTTTACAAATGAAGAAACCAAAACTTGGGGGTCAAGGTCACAGACCCCCAGGTAGGTCTTCTGACTCACAATCTTCCCATTATAGTATTAAAAAAAAAATGCCTGTAATAGACAAATCTAGATCTTGGTTGGTCAGTAGTTACTTCAGACCATAAATGGTGTATGAGTAATGCATGGGAATGGAGAAGTTATTCATGGACAGTAATTACATAAGAAACAGTTTTTGATTTTAATTTTTCTATAATTTTCAGTGTTCTGATTCAGTGAAATACCTGCCGTGAGTAATTAGTTGGTACTTGCAGATGCTTTGATCTCTCCAGAGAAAGGTGCTATGTTCACATAAAGAAAAAAGACTTTTGGTTTCAAGCTCAGTACCTATGATTGGGAAGTATCAATTAGCTGACAAAATAAATTTCTAGAACAAAAGTCAATTTGATGATCTGTTACACAGAGGAGTCAAGGCAGAGAAACTATCGTCACAAGTGATTTATTGTGGAGAAGTGACAGAGAGGGAACTTGCCACGAACCACTGGAAAGAAGACTCTCGAATTTCATATTATTTTTGATGATAGTTTTATCAACATCTGCAAAAAGGAATATGGTATTTTAAGTTACTTTTGTGTGAGGGTGAGAGGCTCTGCTTCCATCCCTTTGAGTAATTTGTTGGATATTGTAACATTGCAGCAATGGATATTAAGACTAAGTTTTAGTAAGTGAAACCTCAAGGCAGATGAAATGTCTTTTGAAATAAATGGAAACCATTTGATGATAGCCCAAGAGATTATAAAAATCAGGCATATACTGAAAAAGAAGGACGACTTTTCTCACAGGCAACTGAGAACTCTGGGAAGTAATGTGTATTGTAGTAACCAGCTAAATCTCATTCCTCACTCTGGACTCCTTTTCCTTAGGTAAATACTATATATCAGCTCTGGGCTAGAGCTGTGTGAAAGGCCCAGGCGTGTTTTGGGGTCTGGGCTGGGGATTTAGTTTCTCTGGAAGCTGACTTAATACTGTAGGGTTTGATTTTCTAAGTGGCTCATCTCTGCAATTCTATCCATTAGTCCTGGGTTCCATTACCCCACAAACCTGCTTCCTTTACCTGGTGCCAATTCAATTCTTCCTTCTACTATGCCACACCTACTGCAAGTGCTAACTTTTTAAAAAAAATTCTAGGTTAAGGAGATGAAAACGACATCTGAGAGATTTCTGTTCCTCTCAGTTCCTAAATTGATCTTCCTTTCTTAATATGCCCTTAAGTGATGTACCAACGGGTGGCTGCATTCAAGAGGTGCTAAGTCTTGTAACTCCCAGAGAAGACTCTTGGGCTATCAGATAAGCTGTGGTTGTCCCCACTTTTCAGGTGAAGCAAAAGAAGTCATAAACAGAACTGCACTCTGTAGAGTTTCAAAGGTGTGATTTTTGGAAGCAGATTGTCAGACCTTTTTCCAAGGTGCCACTGAGCAGGTTTGAACTGCCAATCTTTAGGTTAGAAGTTTAACACTTAACCATTTGTACCACCCAGGAATCCTAGTAGTATAAGTGTAAAGCAATCCAAACAGTGCCTGACACACACTAAGCAGATCATACCATTATCTGTAATTATTTAAGTCATCAAGCAGTAAAGCAGGAGCTCAGTAGATGAGGTGGGTCAGGTGGGATGAGAGTAGTACATAAGGACAAAGGAAATCACTGGGGTGGTTCACGTCAATGCGCTCCAGGTTTTCCATGCCCAAGCAGTCATAGCGAATGGTAATATATATTTCTATTGACAACAGAAGACCAGACAAATTGTGGAATGGCATCAAGGACATCATACATGGAAAAAGCAAGAGGTCATTAAAAAGACAGGAGAGAAAGAAAAGACAAAAATGGATGTCAGAAGAGATTTTGAAACTGGCTTTTGAACATTTAGTAGCTAAAGCAAAAGGAAGAAATGATGAAATAAAAGAGCTGAACAGAAGGTTTCAAAGGCTAGCTTGAAAGACAAAATAACATACTATATACTGATATGTTTAAAGACATGGAGTTAGAAAACCAAAAGAGAAGAACATTGTTCTGCATTTCTCAAGCTGAAAGAATTGAACTAAAAATTCAAGCCTCAAGTTTGTAATAGTGAAGGTTTTATGGGCAAAATACTGAATGACACAGAAAGCATCAAAAGAACATGGAAAGAATACACACAGTTATTATAGCAGAAAAATTGGCCAATATCCATATGTTTCTGGATGTAGCAAGCAATCAGGAACCTATAGTACTAAAGAGAGAAGTACAAGCTGCACTGAAGACATTGGCAAAAAACAGGTCTCCAAGAATTGAGAGAATACCCCTTGAGACATTTGAACAGACAGAGGCAGTGCTGGAAGCACACTCACTCATCTAAACCAAGAAATTTGGAGGACATACATCTGGCCAATCAACTGGAAGAGATCCACACTTATGCCTCTTCCCAAGAAGGTTATCCAGCTGAACATGGACATTTTCAAATAGTATCATTAGTAATATCAGAACACAATAAAAATTTTGCTGAAGATAATTCAAAAGCCCTTGTAGCACTATATTGACAGGGAACTGCCAGAAATTCAAGCCCAACTCAGAAGAGGATATAGAACCAGGAATATCACTGCACAGATGGATTCCAACTGAACGTAGAGAATACCAGAAAGATGTTTACTTGTGTTTTATGGACCATGTAGAGGCATTTACCTTAGTGGATCATAACAAATTATGGATAACAGTGAGAAGAATGTGAATTCCATAACAGTTAACTGTGCTCCTGAGGAAGCTGCACATAGGTCAAGAGGGAGTCATTTGAAACGAACAAGGGAATGCTGTGTGGTCTAAAGTCAGAAGACGTGTGTGTCAGGGTTGTATCCAGTCACCATACTTATTCAATCTGTACACTGAGCAAATAACCAAGAATCTGGACTATGTGAGGAAGAATGGGGCACCAAGATTGGACAAAGACTCATTAACAACCTGTGTTATATAGATGACACAATCTTGCTTGCTGAAAGCAAGGAGGATGCGAAGCACTTACTCAACATAAAGAAAATAAAAATCCTCACAAACGGGCCAATAAGCAACATCTTGATAAAGGAGGAGATCATTGGAGTTGTTAAAGACTTCATTTCACTTCGATCCACAATCAGCCCCTAAGGAAGGAGAAGTCAAGAAATGAGACAATACATCACTTTGGGCAATTCAGCTGCAAAAGACCTCTTTTAAAGAGTTAAAAAGTAAAGACTAAGATGCCCTGGCCAAGCCATGGTATTTTCAGTCATATCATATGCATGCAAAAGCTGGGTGATAAATAAATTAGGGTGTTACTGAAGAATATTGAACAGACAACCATAGACTGTGTTCAGTACCATGGACTACAGAAGTGCAAACAAATCTGTCTTAGAAAATGTGTAGCCAGAATGCTCTTTAAAACTGAGGATGACAACACTTTGTCTCACATACTTTGGACATGTTATCAGGAGATATCAGTCCCTGGAAAAGGATATCATGCTTGGTAAAGGAGACAGCAAAAAAGAGGAAGAATCTCAGCATGATGGCTTGACAAAGTGACTGCAACATTGGGCTCAAGTGTAACAACGATCTGAGGATGATGCAGGGACAAGCAGTGTTTGCTTCTGTTGTACACAGGGCCACTTTGGGTCAGAGCTGACCCACAGCACTTAACATAACATAACTTGCTTGACTGGGGCCAGAGATGATGGGTCCAAGACCCAGTTGGTACTCTGGCCCTGAAAGATCCATAGTTTAGCCTCCTTGTGACCTGTAGTGGAAAGTATTTGGGAGCCGACTTTGACAGATAGTGGGATGAAAGGCAGAAAGACTATGGCAACTAGTAACAAGAAGGGTCTAAACACTCAGGGTGTTAGCATTAGTGTGGCTGACGCAGTAAAGTATGGCCGGCTGCCACTCCTGTGCCAGTGTGTTGTACTGTGGTGGCTTGTGTGCTGCTGTGATGCTGGAAACTAAGTCACCAATATTTCAATTACCAGCAGGATCAGACATGGTGGACAGGTTTCAGTGGAACTTACAGACTAAGACAGACTCCGAAGAAGGCCTCGTGATCTATGTCTGAACATTAGCCAATAAAAATATGGATTACAATAGAATAGCGTCAATACAGTCCTAGAAGATGAGCCTCTGGGTTGGAAGGCACTCAAGATATGCAGTGGCCACAGCTGTGCAAGCAATCTACTGATGACAGTGAAGACGGCACAGGACTGTGCAAGGCTTTGTTCTTTGGTACTTAAACCCACTTCTGTCAACTTCGGGTCTCTATAATTTCTTACAGAAATTCTTTTTCTTACAATTTCTTACAGAAATTCTTTTCCTTTTTCTTTGATTATAAAAGTGATCACCTTAAATTTAGAAAATATAGAAAACTATAGAGAAATGAATTAAGAAGTTTACGATCTTACAACAATTATCTTGGAAGGATTTTTATAGATGCCTTTTCTATGCAGTTTGACAGATGTTTGAAACAGGACCCTAGTGTCAGAGAGACTTGGGTTTGAGCCCTGCCTATGCCACTAATTAGATGTATGATCTTGGACCGGTCATCTTTTTGTGTCTTGTCTTATTACCTATAACCTACAGATGGAAAACCTGGTGGTATAGTGGTGAGTTGCTACAGCTGCTAACCAAAAGGTTGGCAGTTTGAATCTACTGGGTGCTCCTTGAAAACTATGGGGCAGTTCTACTTTGTCCTATAGAGTTGTGTGAGTTGGAATTGACTCAACAGCAGTGGGAGAGTTAGTGAGCCTACACGTATTTTCTCTTGGGCTATGATAAGAATTAAGTAGTCCAGTACAGTACATGTCAAGTGCAAAGTTGAGTTCTTGGAACACAGTAAGTGCTTACTAAAGGGTTATTGTTAGCTGCTGTCACACTGGCCCTGACTCCTGGTGACCTCATGCACAATGGGACAAAGCATTGCTCCGCTTTGTGCTGTCTTGTAATTGGTTGTGAATCTGACCACTGTGACCTCATTGGCTAATTTTCTTCCTAGTCTTAGTCTGTAAGCTCTGCTGAAACCTGTTCAGCATCAGAGCAATACACAAGCCTCTGCTGACAGATGGGTGTTACCTAGGCACGAGGTACATTGGCTAGGAATTGAACTTGGGTCTTCCATATGAAAGGTGAGAACTCCATTCACCTTTCTGCTGCCACTACCTCATAACAAAGCTTTTTAACAAGGATTATGTGGTACATACTGTTTTTTAAAGTGATTTTTTTATTTGATGCTGGTGTGAAATGAGAATATAACAAAAATTAAGATAAAACTATTGCCATGGAGTTGATACCAACTTATACTGACCCTATAGGATAGCATAGAATTGCTCCATGGAGTTTCCAAGGAATGCCTGGTGAGTTTGAACTGTCAACATTATGACTAGCAGCCATAGCTCTTAACCACTGACACCAGGGTTTACAATATGAATTTAGTAGATATTAAATGCTCTTGAAAAACAGTCTGTGTAGTGTTTCTGACCCGAAATTCCTTTTTCAAATATTTTTTTATTTGTGGTTTAAGTGAAAGTTTACAATCCAAGTCAACTTGCACACCCACTAATATGTAACCCTAGTTGCTCTCCCCACACTGTGACAGCATACTTCTCCTTTCCACCCTGTATTTTCTGTGTGCATTCAGCCAGATCCTGTCTCTCTCTGCCTTCTCATCTTGCCGCTTGACAGGAGCCTCTCACTTAGCCTCATGTCTGTGCTTAAGACAAAAACACATACTTCACTAGAACCATTTTATGTCTTATATCACCAACCAAACTCATTGCCATCAAGCTGATTCTGACTCATAGAGGCCCTCTAGGACAGAGGAGAACTGTTACACAGAGTTTCCAAGGGGTGCCTGGTGGAGTCCTTAGTCTAGTCTAATCATTGAAGACAGCTTCAGGAATGGTTTCAGCTCTGGACCAACAGAGAGTCTGGGGCCGTGTCTTCCGGGGACCCTCCAGTCTGTTGGACCATCTTGTCTTTTTTCTAACCTGAAATTCTTATCCTCCAACACAACTTGCTTGTACTGCTCCTTATAAGATGCAGACTAGAAAGTGTTAGTTGAGTATACTTCAGCAATACTTTTTGTCTGTCAATTTTTATATTTAAAATTTTAAAGGCCATGTTTTGTACTTTTCTAAGTCTATAGTTCACATGATTGGAGTCCCTGCAGTTAGAATGTAGGGAATCAAGTGTCATCAAGCAGTCACTAGTGGGTTTATAAAATTAGACCCTAACTCATACTTAACATTCTGTTTAATGTAAACGTGTATGATATCCATACCTGGTCCACCTACAGATCACTATCAGACATTTTGATGGCAAAGTGTGAGCGAAAAGCAACTGGAGATGGCAAATTTTACAACAGGAACAGAGTTTCTTGAAGTTGGTGAAAGTGATGTAGTAAAATGGCTTAAATTGTCTTCAAAGCTACGGGCAAGTGAGGAAGTAACAAGTGACTAGAAAACCAACAAGGATCACGCTACGAAGACAGGAAAAAGAAAACCAAAACCAAAAAAGCAAAATCCAGATAAAAAAATCTAAAAAACTGGAATAGCAAAAGATTAGCACAAGCCTTTAATTTAGGTCCTTAGAATATCTTGTAAAATCTATGCTTTTATAATTACGTGAAAGGTGTTGTGGTGGGTGATATAGCCATACCAACATACAATTTCGTTGAAAAGTCATGCTCAACTTCCCAGTCGTACCTTAAATCAGTTTTTTCCTTAATAAAAAAAATAACTGATCATTAGAATTTTAACCTAAATTTTGTTACATATAAAACAAAGTAATCACTTCTTAAATTTTCATTTCATTGTTCAAGATAAAGTCACAGCCAGAATCTTCTCACATTAGGATTTTTGTCCCTGTTTTAAGTGGGTCCTCTTTAAGTGGCCCTTTTCTGATGCCAGCTGTCCTGTGTCTAACAACCAGGACAGTATAAATTCCAGGGACTGAGGGCACATGCTCAGCCAACTTGTTCAGGTTGTTTGCTAGCCTTTTGATGACCTATATAATCTTCAGGAGACTAGATCTGAAACTTTACTTGAATCAGTAAACTTCAAGTTTTTATGATTCTGTTGACCTTGATTGTCAAGGTACCCTTACTCCTCTGCCTTAATAGAGATGGTTCAACTGGAAGGGGCCAGTGGAGGAGGTTTGGAGATTTCCCTTTCTTGAGAGCTTCAAAATAGCAGTAGATGAGTAGCACTTCTAGACATCTGAGACATTTGTCTCCTAGTAGGTAAGTGAAACAAGATACCTTAGGGGCTTTATCTGGAAATTGAACATTAGGTCCAAAAGAGCCTTGGCCTCTCCAGCCTGGATCCCTTCATTCCTACTCACCTTCTCTGCCATTTGCATTGACTAAACTAATTGCTGTGCAAGGTTCCCTCTGACTTGTGTCCACTTATCCTTTCTGTGGCCGTCATGCTGTTTGGCACTTTCATCCTTTTTGCGTTTGTGTGTTTTCCAAATTAGTAGTTTGCTCTTGTGTGTTGACCTTTTTAATATTCTGTATTTTGATTGGTTGGTCTTCCCATTCTCTCTCATTTTCAGCCTGGCTAACTCTCTAGGGAAAAGGTGAAACAGCTATCCAATAAAAATACAAAATACTGAAAAGGTCAAAATACACTATTACAATAAATTACCATAACTCAAACAGGGAAGCCAGCATTAAAATGCTGATACATACAAGATAGAGATTGGCATGAGAGTTGAAAATGGCACTGCATTAATGCACCTGGATGTCAGAGTTCACACAAAAGAGAGCAAACATTCTAGAATCAGACTCTGAACACTGTCTTATGAGTCTCCTCTGCTGTCATATCTTGGCGTTTTTGAATAATAGAAATACTGCACAGAATTGACTGCTTTCACCATTTCTCCCCCTTCCCCAGAAGCGGAGACAAGAGGGGCAAAAGGAAAGAACAAACCAAACCAGCAGCACATTGTCTCTGCAGAATGAAACTCTCAAATCAGGCTCGAGAGGGCCAGTTACAATTTATGGCTGGCCCAGACACAGAGCATCCATTTGACTTATTTTATTATCTGGGCTCTGTGGTCTGTCACTTGGAAGAAACTTCATGCATGCAAGATAGAAACACAGTTTTCAGAGTCGTTTTAGCCCGTCCTCGGCTGGAATATTTATTCTAGGGATACTTCACATTGTGGCACAAAGAACCCCAAACTGGGGATTCAGAGACCTAGTTTGAATCCAGAGCCCTGGTGGTGCAACGAGTAAGTGCATCCAACTGCTACCAAGAGGTTTCACAGTTGAAATGCATGCAGCAGCTCTGTGGGAGAAAGATTTAGTGTCCTGCTCCCATAAATATCACGTGGGGAGGCTGTGAGTCAGACTCAACTCAGTGACACCCAAACATGACAGTTCTAATCCATCTCTGCTGTTGACTCGATTTTATTTAAAAAAGAAGTTTTTTTCATTATTTTATTGTGCTTGAGATGAAAATTTGCAGCTCAAATTAATTTCTCATGCAAAAATGTATACATAAATTACTGTGTGGCACTAGTCGCAGTCTCAGTAATGTGACGACATACTCCTCTTTTCACCTCTGGTTTCCTGTGTTCATCTGACTAACTCCTTTCCCTTCCTGCTTTCTTATTTGGCCTCTGGACCAGAATTGTTTCTTTGGCCTGGTGTATCTACAAAGAAGTACACTCTTCAAAGCTATTACTTTAAGTTTTATAGTCCAATTTAATCTTCGTCTGAAGAGTGGGCTTTGGGGATGGTTTAGTTCTGGATTAGTGGTGACTGGGGGCCAAGGCTTCAGGGGCTCCCCTAGTCTCAGCTGGACCGTTACACATGGTCTTTTTGTGTGAATTTGAGTGCTTCTTCACACTTTCCCCTGACTCTCTTGGGGACTTTCTGTTGTATTCTTTATCAGGGTAGCCACTGTGACTTGCTGTGGCTTGTACAGGTTATTTTATAGTTGTGTTGTTAGCTGCTGTGGAGTTGGCTCCTTACTCACAGTGACCCCATATAAAATGGAACTGGACTATTGTGATCCACAGAGTTTTAATTGGCTGGTTTGTCAGAAGATCACCAGACATTTCTTCTTTGTTTGTCTTAGTCTGGGAGCTCTGGGGACACCTGTCCAGAATGTTAGCAACACTCAAGCCTCCACCGACAAATACACAGGGACTGTGCACGAGTTACATTGGTTGGGAAACAAACCCAGGTATCTGGGTTTGCCCCATAATATCAAAGTCATTGTCACTATTAGGCAAGATATTGTAAGCAAAAGTGTCTAACGTGGAGCCTGTCACTGTGAATCGCAAGATCTATGAACTGTCCCCTTCTCCACGGCCCTGTGATCTTGGGAAAGTCCTCTCCAAGTGAGAAGAAACCCAGTGGTAGATCTTGTGATTCAGTGACTTTCCAGAGAGTCCCTCTTACATCCATTTCACGTGGAAAGCTGAAGCTAAGTCAGATCTCCAGCCTGGAACTGTTTTGTATTGGTTGGCTCAATAGGAACTCAATTTTTCCATAGATATCTCCAGCAGACATCGCTGGTGGCTCCTGGCAGCTGGACTGCTGGCAGCTGTGGCCTGCTCACCTCTGCTGCCTGTCACTCAGTAATGATGGCAGACCCCTGTGGGGTCTGCAGGATGTGCCATCCAATGCCTGACAAAACTTCAGGACTGGGCTTACAGGCAGCAGCAATCTAATCGGCTCCTACTTGAACAAATTATCCCTTAAGTGGCAGCGTGAAGAGAGCTGTGTTAATCTACTAAATCATAAACCTTCCCACAGTGTGATGCCTCAGATCCAGACAGATACTAATCTGTAGCTGCTCTGTCAGTTATGGTTTTGACACCAACACTTTGAATTGCCAACAGAAAATTGTATTTGACATTTAATTCCAATCACGCAGAGCCTTTCATTGAAAGTGCTGTCAGTTTACCTTTATTTAAGAGAAGGGAAGACAATACGCTCATGTCTGGTGGGAAGTTTTTTTTTCCCCCTGGAAGGAGGTGGGGGTGGAGCAGAGGAAAGAAAAATCAAACTTCCGACACCATGCCTGCTGAAGAAGTCTCTTAATCCAAGTGTCAGCCTGATACTGAACACACTGTGACATGTATCTGGTTTTTATATTCCCCAGTTTGCTGCATTCCAATAAATTGCCATCATTTTACACAGATTAGGCATTAATTTAGGTCAAATATGGATTAATTAGTCAGTATAATCCAGTCAGTGGCACCCACGTACCAGCAAGAATTTTAAAATAATCTCCTCTTGAGTCAGTAATTTCTGAAGCGGAGACTGCTGAAATCTTATAAAATTTGAATCGGGTATCCCAAGGGACTGACAGTGAGGAAAAAATGTCAGTTTTAGCAGTGCTTAACTCTTGCCTGTCACTGAAATGCAGCCTTTTCTAAAATAAGCTCCCCTTGGCAAATAAAGGATTGATAAAGGATGGAACCACCACCCATCTGTCAGTTCATTGTGCTATAGTGGCTTGTGTGGGGCTGTGATGCTGGAAACTATGCCCTTAGCTTTTCAAGTATCAGCCAAGTAACCCATAGTAGACAAGTGTCAGCACAACTTCTGGACTCAGACTAGGAAGAAAGACCTGGCAATCTGCTTCTGAAAATTAGTCAGCAAAAAGTTTAGAATCACAATAAAACACTGTCCAACTCTCTTGCTCTGAACAAGTCATCAGGAGGGATCAGTTACTGGAGGAGTACATCATGTCTGGTGAAGCAGAGGGCCAACAAGGGCAAAGAAGACCTTCAATGAGATGGACTGGCACAGCAGCTTCAACGACAGACCCAAATATGCTGATGATAGGGAGGAGGTCAAGGTAGTGGACAGAGTTTCCTTTGTTGTAAAAGGTTATTAGGAATTTGTCTGTCTAGCTGTCATCTATTGGATGGGAAAAGATGATGTGTTCACAATGCCAGAGGATTAGACCTTAAAAGCACCAATTCTCAAACTTGCACAGGCTTCAGAATCACCTGGAGGACTTTTCAAGACACAGATTGCTGGGTCCCACACCCAGAGTGTTTGATTGATTGGGTCCAGGGAAGGGCCTGAAAATGTGCAATTTTAACAAATTCCCAGGTGGTATTGATGTTACTTGCCTAGAGCTAAACTTTGAGAGTATCTGCTATAAGATCGATATAGTCAGCAGTCACGGGACTGGCAGCTGGCACACTCATTGAAACTTGTGTCAGAAACAGGAGACTGGGGCTGGGAAAACGTTTACCCCAAATAATACTGAAAGCCCATCAAAACATCCCCAGATGGCAGAAGAACAAAAAACGACCTCCAAGCCAGCCATATTTGAGGACTAAGTAGGTGCATTGCTTTTCCTAGGACTGGGTGGTTTACAACAACAGATAGTTGTTGTCTCACTGTTCTGAGACTATCAGTCTAAGTTAGAGTGTTAGCAGACCTTTCTTGTCTCTCCCATCTTCTGCTCACCAGAGGGGTTCCTTGGTTTACAGCTGTAGACAACTTTGTTATCACACGGCTGTCTTCCCTCTGTGTCTCTTCTCTTTTCCTGGACAGCCCTAGATTGGTTAGGACCAATCCTGCTCCAGTATGACCTCATGTTAGCTGATAACATCTTCAAAGGCCTTGTTTCTAAACACAGTCACGCTCATAACTACTAGGGGTTAGGATTTCAACGTAAACTCAGGGCGGGAGTAGTTCAATCTTTTTCTCCTCTTGTCTGGTGCCTTTCCAAGTCTTTGACTATTTCAGCAACACAGAGTGTAGGAGCAAGTGAAAACCAGACATTGAACTGAAGGCAACCCATTTGAAGCTGTCAGGTGATGCTGATAATAGAATAGAAGGTGAAGCTATCAGCCAGGATTATGCTTTCTCATTATTTGTGAGAGGTTCTCAGGTACAGCGGAAAGAGCACTAGAATAGCACTTAGAAAACTCAAGTTCAAGGTTTGACTTTATTTATAACTTGTTACTTGATATCTCTAAGCCTCAATGGCTTCATCTGTAAGACAAAGGTAATGGAATACCTAGCTCATGTTGTTGCTGTGAAAGTTAAGTGAGATGATGCATCCATATAAAGTTTATCACACAGCTGTTATTGTCAGGTCGAGTTGCTTCTGACTCATAGCGACCCTGTGTACAACAGAATGAAACACTGCCCAGTCCTGCACCATCTCCACAACCTTCGCTATGTTTGAGCTGTTGTTGCAGTCACACTGCCAATCCACTTTGTTGAGGTTCTCCACTTCTTTGCTGATGTTAAGCATGGTGTACCAAGCATGATGCACTTTTTCTAAGGCTCTCCCCCTCCTGATAACCTGCCCAAAGTAAGTAAGACAGTCTTGTTATCGTCACCTCTAGGAAACATTCTAGCTGTACTTCTATAACAGATTTGTTTGTTCTTCTGGCAGTCTATCATATATATTCAGTATGTTCACTAACCAACCAAAACTCATTACCATTGAGTTGATTCTGACTCGTAGCAAACCTACATGACAGAGTAGAACTGCCGTATAGTTTCCAAGGAGTGCTTGATGGATTTGAACTTCAAAGCTTCTGATTAGCAGATGTCGCTTTTAACCACTGCCATCACCAGGATTTCTTCTTCACTACTATCATTGTTCAAATGTATCAGTTCTTCTTTGGTCTTCCTTATTCATTGCCCAGCTTTTGCACGCCTATGAGGTCACGGGAAACACTATGGCTTGGGTCAGGTGCACCTGAGTCCTCAAAATGAGATCTTTGATTGTTAACACTACTATGAGTTTTTTTCCTTTCTGGAAGATTTGCCCAATGTAATCAGTCATTTGAATTCTTGACTGCTGTTCCCTGGGCATTAATTGTTGATCCAAATAAAATGAAATCCCAAACAATGTCAATAACTTTTCCATTTAACACAATGTTGCTTATTTGTTCAGTTGTGAGGATTCTTGTTTTCTTGATGTTGAGGTGTAATCCATACTGAAGGCTGTCGTATTTAATCTTCATGAGCAAGTGCTGCAATTCCTCTTTCAGCAAACAACAAGCTTTGTATCATCTGCATATTGCAGGTTGTTGAATCAGTCTTCCTCCAATCTTGATGCTGCCTTCTTCTTCACGTAGCCCAGCTTCTCAGATTATTTGCTCAGCATACGGATTGAATAAGTGTGGTGAAAGGCTATAACCCTGAATCCCATCCTTTCTGATTTTAAACTGCACAGTATCCACTTCTTCTGTTCTTGGTCTATGTACAGGTTCCTCATGAGCACAATTAAGTGTTCTGGAACTGCTATTTGAATTTTTTATGATGCATACAGTTGAATGTGTTTGCATACTTAGTGAGGCACGGGCAAACATCTTTGTGATGTTCACTGCTTTCAGCTAGGATCCATATCAGCAATAATATTCCTCATTTTGTGTCTTCTTCTGAATCCATCTTGATTTTTTTCAGTTCCTGTTGATGTACTGCTGCACCTATTTTTGAAAGATTTTCAGCAAAATTTTACTTGCCTGTGATATCAGTGATTGTTAATTGCCGCATTCTGTTGGATCAGCTTGCTTTGGAATGACCACTTCATAGATTTCCACCAGCGCCTTCAGTGCAGCTTGGATTTCTTCCTTCAGTACCACCAGTTTTTGGTCATATGCTAACTCCTGAAATGGTTGAACAGCAAACAGATCTTTTTGGTCTGATGACCCCATGTGTTTCTTCCGCTGTATTTTGATGGTTCCTGAGTTGTTCAAATTTCACTGTCGAATCCTTCAATGTTGCAACTCAAGCCTTGAATATTTTCTTCAATTCTTGAGAAACATAGAGAATAGCACATAGTAGGTGCCCAATAAATGTTTTCTTCTTTTCTTTCCTGCTACGTTCCACCATCCAGGCCATCTTTTTTGTCAAGCGAGAGTTGCCATATTGATCCGTTGTCATAAAGCAGATAATCTTTTTGACACGTCCCTCAGCTTGGAGGTGATTTTCCTAACACCTTTTGCACAGATCAGAAAAGTTCTGACAGGCCAGTGGGCTATACCAGCATTTGTTCTAGAGGGGAGAGAGAGAAAACAGTGGAAGATGGAGGGGGACAAAGAGAAAAGGAACATAGCTGAGGAGTGGAGGTAGAGGTAGTCTCCCCTCTTCTCAGACTTTGAAAGCAGTTGCCGTCCAGCTGATTCCAACTCGTGGTAATTCCATGTGTTTCAGAGTAGAAATGTGCTCCATATGGTTTTCAGTGGCTGATTTGTCAGAAGTAGATCACCATGTCTTTTTTCTGAGGTGCCCTTTGATGGATTCAAACAACCAACCTTTTGGTTAGCAGCTGAATGAGTTAACCATTTGCAGCACATGGGGACTCTTTTCAGCCTCTGGAGTCCCTGTAAGGGAGTCTGGTGCTGTCCAGGAGAGGAAGGGCCATTCCCTGTGGTGAGAGTGCTACTCAGGGATGCTGCTTTACTGAAATACTCATGTGACCACTATGTGGTCACTTACATGACTCTGCTACATGTTAGGCATTCTGTTTCTAAAGCAACAGTGGCAAAAAAAGGGAAAAACCGACTCTCCTTCAGGTGGCCTTTGTGAGACTAATGTGTCTTTTGGCTTCTTGACACTACCTTTTGTGGGCTGACCAGAACCTTTTAGCCCTTTGCCAGCTAGCTGGGAATGCCAGGCCACCACAGATGATGAGGGGGTTAATTCAGTAATGAGTGCTGAGGATGTCTCCTCTGGGCCAGTTGTTAGGGACATCCAGAGAAATAAGACAGTGTGTGTAGGTCCTTGCTCTGAAGGTCCTGGTGGGGGGACATGTAACGCCAAAATTTTATTGAAATTGTGTTACAACAGGACTGAATAAGATGAAAAATGACAGGCAAGCAGCCACTGATTCAGCAATCAGGGATCTCAGGTCCTGGGGTGATACAAACGGTTCATGCTCATTTTCTTACCAAAAGGTTGATGGTTTAAAGCCACTCAGTGGCACCGCAGGAAAAACAGCTCGGTGACCTATTTCCAGAAGCACACAGCCAAGAAAACCTAAGGAGCATGGTTCTGCTCTGATGCGCATGGGGTCACAGGGAGTCAACGTCAGCCTGAGAGCAATGCGGGTTGCCTTCACTTCTGTCACTCAACCAGCGGTTTGTCATACTAAGATGGCTTGCTGTGCCACCAGTAATTTAAATAGCAGCAGGGCTACTTTTGTGTGACAGGTTTCAGAGGACCTTTCAGACTAAGACAGATTGGAAGAAAGGTCTGGCTACCTACTTTTGAAAATTAGCCAATGAAATCCTATAAATCGCTATTTTCTTCTGTCATATGTGGAGTTGCCATGAATCAGAACCACCTTGACAACAACTAGCAACAGCAAGTCTTCACTTGGGCTCTCAAGAAGGTCTTTGGGATCAAGCAAGTCTTTGTTTTCAACAGTTACAACCCTGTCTAAAGATGGCCCCAGACAAAAGCTCAATGGCCCTCTTACTACTCTATTCTAGAAGGAAGGAACTGGCATGACATTGAGACTGTTGACTGATTACCTTTTGCTCTAAAAGGACTTTTCTTAAGGCAAACACTTGAGGGACAGGTTTCAGAGGAGTTTCCAAACTAAGACTGTAAAGAAAGGTCTGGCTATTTCCTTCTGAAAATCAGCCAATGAAGTCTTCTGAAGACTTCCAGCAGGGAAAATAGGAGACCTTCCTCAAATGTCTGTGTCTCGCTTTTCTTTTTTGCTGTACTCCCTGTCATTCCTTGTAAAAGGAGAAAGGGGTGTAGGAACTCTGTGTGTGTGTGTGCACGTCTGTTTGTGTGTGTGTGCGTGCATGTGTATGTGTGAGCAATTGTGCCCTGGAGCCTGTTTCTACATGCCTCTCTGCTGGTAGATGTCTAAGATTCTAGTGGTGAAAAGATTGTGAGACAGTGTTAGCCAGGCAGCTGGGGACAGCAGCAGGGACAGGCGCTGCTGAGAAATGTGGAAGATGTGTGAATTGTCCATTTCACACTGCTCCTTTAGTGTTGCTGCACTCCCTGGTAATAACGAAAAAGGAGGAGGACAGGAATATAGTGTTTCCTGTTCCTCCTACCACCTGGGGAAGCTGACTGTTGTGTAGTCTTGGGAAAACTGTAATACTGTAATCACCAAGTGAAAGCTACTGGGCCAGGGAGTTGATGGTTCTGAGTGCACTAGGGAGTTTTGTTTATTTCACTTTTTGTCTTGTCAACACTTAGTTAGAGTAAGCCTATATCTCCAGTGTTGACTGGGAACAGAAAATGCCTAGCACAGTGCCTTTCCTACAGCTATTCAGAAAACATTCATTAAAGGAAATAATGATGATAATCACAAAGATAATTCTTTGAAATATAGGGGTGGTAAGATTCTTAGTGGCACAAAAGTTTAAGTGCTAAGGTTGATGGTTCAAAGCCACCCAAAAGTGTCTCAGAAGAAAGATCTAGTGATCAGCTAAGAAGATCACAGCTTTGACAACCCTGAGGAAAGTGGTTCTACTCTGATATGTGGCGTCTCCATGAGTTGGAATCGACTCAACAACAACTGGTTTGGTTTTAGTGAAGACTCTGTTGTTGTATCTGTGCCCTTTAGACGTGAACTGCTGACTATTAGTAATTGTAGCTTTCCTCTTTATGGAGGATGGGTGTGTCACCAGCAAAGTCACCGTGGTAGATTTTACTAACTTGATCTTGGGCCAGTAAGTTTATTTCTCTGAGCCTCAGTCAAGGGCTTAGAGAGGGTCACAAGCACCGAGCAGCAATCTCTAAGTTGTGTACCCCTCACAATTTGAGTACCCAGAGGTAATTTCTAAGTTGCACTCCACCCAGTGTCAAGACGAATCGATGGTGCTAGTGGGGACCCGTTAGCAGCAACGCCTTTCTCCTCCGCTTGTCTGACTGCTTCAGTCAGGCGCCTTTGCTATTTGTAGAGCTTTGGAATATGGCATCCCCTTTGATGTGGTCCAGTGACAAGTGTCTCCCTCTGCACATGCCCCATCTACACATCTCGCCTCAGTTTCCCCTAATTTCTGGGGTTGTTATGAGTATCAAATAAGATTGAACTTAGTATAAATTACTTAGTATAAATGGAACAAGACTAGGCAGTGTTTTGTTCTGTTGTTCATAAGGTCGCTATGAGTCGGAACCAACTTGGCGGCACCTAACAACCAACAACAGTATAAATTAAAATAATAAATAGCAATGGTTGTGAAAATTGCACAACATAGGGGTTGAGAACATGGGCTCTGGGGCCAGGATGCCTGGGTTTGCACTCTGACTCTTGCATACTGGCTGTGTGATCTTAACCTCTCTGTCCTGGTTTCTTCTTTTGTGAAATGGGGATAATAAGGAAGTCTGCTTTATAGGGTCTCATGAAGATTGAATACATTAATTTTTATAAAGTGCTTAGACATAAATGGCAATTATACACATGGACTTGCCAGATGGAATACACAGTAATCAAACTGACTACATCTGTGGAAAGAGACATTGTTGTTATCAGTTAGAATAAGGCCAGAGGCTGACTGCAGAGCGGACCATCAGCTGCTCACCTGCAACTTCAAATTGAAGCTGAAGAAAATAAAAAACAAGTCCATGAGAACCCAAATATGACCTCAAGTGTATCCCTGCCTGAATTTGGACACTATCTCAAGAATAGATTTAATGCATTAAACATTAATGACTGAAGATGTCTCAGATGAGTTGTGAGACGATATCAAAGACATCATAGATGAGGATTACCATTTAAGTTCGCAAACTCATCCTCGAAAAAGTGCTGCATACCACAGTGCTGACTATCACTATGGTCACCTTTGAAGTACTCCCCTTGGGAATCTATCCACTGAAGCCAGCACCTAGTTCACCCTTCACAGCAATTTTGGAACTCTTTTTCTGGAATGCCCATCAGCGCTGTTGTTGTATTACCCTTGGTATCCTGAACGCCATCAGAATGTTTTCCTTTCAATATTTCCTTTATTTCCAGGTTAAGAGAAAGGTCACTGGGGGCCAGATCAGTGAGTAAGGAGGATGTTCCAAAACAGCTATTAGTTTACTGGCTAAAAACTCCCTCACAGACGACTATATGACTAAGTTAACCAACTTGCTACCTTGCCATCGTGTGCAATGGCCATTCGTGTGCAATTTCGAGAATTCCAAAACTGCTTTGAAGAGTGAACTAGGTGCTGGCATCAGTGCATAGCTTCCCAAAGGGAGTACTTCAAAGGCGACCATTTCAGTCAGCAAGTGCTGCTGTAATAGAAGCACTACAAAGTAGATGGCTTTAACAAAGGAAAGTTTATTCTTACCCAGTCCAGTAGGCTACAAGTCCAAATTCAGGATGTCCACTCCAGGGGAAGGCTTCCCCCGTTGTTAACTTTGGAGGAAAGTCCAGTATTGCATCAGTCTTTGTCCACAGAGCATCTTGGCCGAGGAACCTCAGATCTGAAGGAAGCGCTCTTCTCCTGGTGCTGCTTTCTTGATGGTGTGAGGTTCCCAGTTCTCTGCTTGCTTCCCTTCCTTTCATCTCTTGTAGGATGGCATGATAAAGGGTGGGGCAAGCTGTACTCCAGGGAAATTCCTTTTACAGTGGAGCAGGGAGGTGATCCTATGAAGGGATTTATAGTCTCACACTAATCCTTTAACATACAGCACAGGAAAATCACAAAATGGAGGGCAATCATAAAAAATTGGGGATCATGGCCCAGCCATATGGCTACACATATTTCTGGGGGGATGCAATTCAATCCATGACAGTGACCATAGCAATATCCAGCAATGAAGTATGTAGAGCTTAAGACGATGAAGTTTGTGGATCTGTCAGATTTCATGTGACAAAAGCAAAAGTTCGTTAAAAAGATACGAAAGAAAGAAAAGACCAAAGTGGATTTCAGAAGAGACTCTGAAACTTTCTCTTAAATGTGGAGTGGCTAAAGCTAAAGAAGAAATGATGAGGTAAAAGAGATGAACAGAAGAGTTCAAGGATGTTTGGAGAAGATAAACTATTATAATAAAATAAACAAAGACCCGGGAACGGAAAATCGAAAGAGAAGAATAGCTCTGTACTTCTCAAGCAGAAATAGCTGAAGAAAAATTGAAGCCTCCAGTTGTAACACTGAAGGTGTCCTTGGGGAAAGTATTCAACACCAGGTGGTATTTCATCCTGTTGTGTAAGGTTGCCATGAGTCAGAAGCAACTCTATAGCTTCTAAACAATAATAACGAAATTTATAGAACAGCTCTTGGCACACACACACAAATGGATGGATGGACGGACGGAGTCTTCCTTGAGTTAGCATCTACTCCCTGCAACCTAATGTACCACAGAAGGAAATGTTGCCTAGTCTTGTGTCACTTTCTAGATGGCTACCTGATTTCCTCACATTACTTGTTTGTATATATCTTGCTTTAGATGAAGGTTTATAGAGAACATTCCCTTCTCATTAAACAACTAATACACAGATTGTTTTGTGACACTGGTTGGCAACTCCATGGTTTGCCAATACTTACCCCTTTTGGAGCAAGGATTCCCCATCATCAGGTTTCCTGGCCCCTCCTGCCTTCTTGTTCTTGCCCCTGGGCTGGTGTGCCCATTTAGTCTTGTTTTGTTTCGTGGGCCTGTCTAACATTTGGCTGAAAGGTGAAACTGGGGAATGACTTTAAGACTGAATTAAATAAAAGGATCTCAAGGGGCCACACTCAATCTCTATCAGACCAGTAAGTCTGGTCTTGTTTTGTGAGTTAGACTTTTGTTCTATGTTTTTCTCCAGCTCTGTCTGGGACACTGTAGTGTGATCCCTGTCAGAGGATCCAGTGAGTGGTGGTAACTGGGTACCCAAATTCATAATATTGATTGATCCATCTAATACGACTCTGGAAGTGCATATTAAATTCCCGTATGTGTTTAGCTCTTTTCTGAAATCTCTTACGTTCCATTGGTCTATCTATTTCTTTACGTACCAGTTGCACAATATTTGATTTCCTGAGACTTATGTTTTAAGGAGCCCTGGTGGCTCGAGGGCTAAGTAAGCACTTACTGCTAACTAAGTTTGCTAGTTCGAACCTACCTAGTGGCTCTGTAGGAGAAAAGCACTGGCTGGTTGCTCCTGTAACTGTTTACAGCCTAGGAAATCCTATGGGATAGTTTTACCTTGTGATGTGGGGTTATTATGAGTTGGAGTCACTTAGATGGCAACTGTCTTAGTCATCTTATACTGCTATAACAGAAATACCACAAGTAGATGGCCTTAACAAAGAGAAATTTATTCTGTCACAGTCCAGGAGTTTCTAAGTCCCAGTTCAAGGCTTCAGCTCCAGGGGAAGCGCTCTCTGTCAGTCTTTCTTTGGTTTGGGAGCATCTCAGTGCAGGAACCTCCGGTCCAATGGAGCATGCTGTGTTCCCTATGCTGCTTTCTTAGTGGTATGAGGTTCCCATGTCTCTCTGGTCACTTCTTGCTTTTATGTCTCAAATAAGCTGGCTTAAGACATTATCTAATCTTAGATATCTCATCAGTATGACTGCCACTAATCCATCTGACTTCATCATAGTGATACAATTTATAACACATAAGGAACACTCCTCAAATGACAAAATGGTAGATGGTTACGCAGTCACGGGAATCATGATCTAAACAAGTTGATATACACATTTTTGGGGGAACATAACTCAGTTTATGACAGCATCTAACAACAGCAACAAGGTATATTTTAAGGTCTGATCAGATTTATTCTATTCCCTCTGCACTGCTCATCTTTTTGGGAGCTTTTCTGACCATATTTATACGTTAATTTTTTTATATAAACTTTAAAATCGGCTTGTCATTTTTTCCTCTCTATCCCTCTACCCTCCCACACAACAAAAATAACTATAAATATTTTCATCTGAATCACGTTAAATTTATTAAAAAACATGTATAAATTTATATATTTAATTAACATTAAATTTATATGTTTACATATTCTTGTATAATTTAATATCTTCATGAGATTGAGATTTACTGTCCAAGAACACACTATGTACTTCATTTATTCAAGCTGTATTTTGTGCCCTCAGGAGGTCTTAAACATTTCTTGCTAAGTTTATTCCTAGGTGTCTTACTTATCTAGCATTGCTTTAACAGAAATGTCACAAATGAATGGCTTTAACAAAGAGAAATCTGTTATCTGGCAGTCCAGCAGGCTAAATTAGAATAAATTTTAATTTAATGTTCCAGGGAAGACTTTCTCTCTGTTAGCTCTGGAGGAAGGTCCATGTCATCAGTCTTTTCTTGGTCTAAGAGTTTCTCAGTGCAGAGACTATGGGTCCAAAGGACATGCTCCCCTTTTTGTTCTTTATTCTTGGTGTTAAGAGTTCCTCCTGTCTCTGAATGCAGGGGCCTGGGTCCAAAGGACATGCTCTGCCTCCAGTTCTGCTTTCTTGGTGGTTTTCAATCCCCCTGCCTCTCTGCTTATTTCTCTGTTTTATATCTCAGGAGAGATTGACTCAAAATACAATCTAATCCTGTAGATTGAGTCTTACCACATTAACAAAACTGCCTCTAATCCTGCCTCATCAATATCACAGAGGTAGGATTTATAAAGTAGGAAAATGACATCAGATGACAAAATGGCGAGTGATTATACAGTACTGGAAATTATGGTCTAGCCAAGTTGATGCATATTTTTGGGGGACACAGTTCGATCCATAGCACTCATTTTATTCTTAATTTTGTATTTATTTGCACAGAATTGAGAAAGCTAGTCTCCTCTGATTATTGTGATTTCCTGCACCTGTAATCATTTCCTGGAAACCCTGGTGGCATAGTGGCTAAGTGCTATGTCTGCTAACCACGTGGTCGGCAGTTTGAATCTGTCAGACGCCCCTTGGATTCTCTGTGCGACAGTTCTACTCTGACCTACAGACTCTCTATGAGTCAGAACCAACTCAGTGGCAGTGAGTTTGATTTTTTGTTTTTTTTTTTTTGGTGGTCATTTCCTCATCATTTGTGGTTTATGGCAGGGACCATGAAAATTCATTCTCCCTTTTCCACAGTGGCTAAGTGCTATGGCTGTAACCAAGAGGTTGTCAGTTTGAATCTGTCCAGTACTCCTTGGAAACTGTAACAGTTCTATTCTGTTCTTTAGGTTGCTATGAGTTTCGATCGACTGGATAGCAGCAGGTTTTTCATTTTTTTCCTCTAGATTTCCCAGCTTCAGGTGCATCTGTCTAGGTTTGGCTCTGAGGCTAGTTCTTGCCAAAAACAGGTGAACAGAAGATATGGGTCACAAGACAATGAAGGTGTCATTCCTCCACTCTCTGCGCATTGAATGTAAATGGCAGTGGGCCTATAGCAGATGTTGGAAGCATACGTTCAGAAAAAACCTGGTATGCTAAAATCAACCCATAGTGGAAACTCACCGGTTGCTCAGGAATATAGGCTATGGATAGTTCTGTGGACAAGAAATAAACTCAACTTTGCTTGCATCTTTACAAATATTTTATATGGTTCTGTGTCAGCCTTTAATTTGTGGTGATTTCATAAAAAAAACAGACCTGGTTCTGTGGTATCCTCATGATAGGCTGAGGATGGGACCATTATTTTTAACACTTTTTAATCACTTTGTTTTATGTATGTCTCTATGTACACAGTACCAGAGAACCCATTGTTGTTGAGCTGATTGTGACTCATAGTGACATGTAGGACAGCATAGAACTGCCCCATAGGATTTCCAAGACTATAAATCTTACAGAAGCAGCCTGGCACATCTTTCTCCTGCAGAGTGGCTGGTGAATTCCAACCACTAATCTTTCACTTAGTAGTGTCACCAGAAAAGCCCAGGAGTTTGGCTACCTGCCGCAAAAAGCCAATTCACTGAGACGGGAGCTTTGGGGTGAGATAAAAGGTTTTGTTTGCAAGCTGGCATTGCAAAGGAACAGGGAGATATTCTCATCCACAAAGCCTGTCCAAACTGGTCAGGCTAGGTCTGAGTATTTAAAGGGAAAGACCACTTGTAGATGTAGGCAACAATGTGGGCAGTTGGGGCATCTGGGGGTTGACTGAGTGTAAGTCAGCTGGGTGGAGGTTGACTGGGTGGATGAGGTCAGCAGGATGGAGGTCTGCTTCACAATCTCTCAAGCCGTCACCCGACATCAAGGAAAACATAGTGGTGTTAGACTCATTTGGCCAGTAATCTAGAAGAATAATGCTCAAACACAAGTTACTTTTCCAACCTCCTGGCCTTCTGCTTGATTCTTTTATCATTGGTTTTATCAAGACAAAAGGAGTCACTTATTGTGTATCATTCTCTGAATCTATGGTGGAGTCTACAGAGGCTCCACCCTAGCATTGCTGCCTGGGACTTGGGCAGTGTGGAGGTCTTATCTTTCCATTTGTAGGGGTAATCCGAAACAATGTCTCTCAGGTTCCCAGCTTTGAGCACCCCTGACATGAAGGTTATTTCAGCCTCTGGTTTCAGTAACCAAGTGCCTAACCACTGAGTCACCAGGGCTCCTTATACAGCAAAGAGCTTGGAATTCCTTCGTGATAAACCCACAGCTGTTGAGTCAATTCCAGCTCACAGTGACCCGAAACAGCAGAGTAGAACTGCCCCCAAGGGTTTCCAAGGAGCGCCTGGTGGATCTGAACTGCCTAACTTTTGGTTGGCAGCTGTAGTACTTAACTGCTATGTCACCAGGGTTTTCTCCTTTGTGATATGGTTTGAAAATCTTTTAATGCATGTTTTTAGGTGCTGTCTAGTTGGTTCTGGCCATGGTGATTCTATGTACAACAGAATACTGCCTGGCCCTGTGCCGTCTCACAATCATTGCTCTGCCTGAGCCCATTGTTGCAGCAACTGTGTCAAGGGTCTTCCTCTTTTTCTCTGACCCTCTACCTTACCAAGCATGATTCCTCTTTTTTGCTCACCCTCTACTTTACCAAGCATGATGTCTTTCTCCAGGGATTAGTCCCCTCCTGATAATGTATCCAAAGAATGTAAGACAAAGTCTCCCCATTGTTGTTGAGGTCATATAACTGATTAGACCCTGAGTGATCTGATAGAGTTAGCAAGTTCAGTCTCCCAACTGGTGGCAAAACTGGGTTCTCTCTCCCTGAAAGTGTTGGGGTTCGGACCTCAAGACGTGACCCAGAATTTCTTTAAAGGTAAAATTTTATTAAAAATATGCCCAATATGCACCCCAAACTATGCAGAGCAGGGGGCTACCCCAAGTTTCCTCAGCACCCAGTATTTATGTTGTGAGATTACAAAGCAGGGAGGGGAACTGACCTTTACATTGATTGGTTAAGGCCACCTGGAATTCCTGTTAGTTGTAAAATGTGGTCAAGGTCTAGGGGTCACTTGCAAGGTTGTCCCCAGGCTTTGTCTTGTGACAGATGTTTTGTAAGACAAAGGTGAGATTACTCTATGGTATTTTCTGCTATTGTTTCCTGAGGCTTTCTTTAATACCTTGAATTTTTACAGTGGACTCCCTTCAAATGGAGTCACTTAAGCCTCATTTCAACAAAAGCATGTGAGGATGTGTTCTTTCTGGTAACAAGTGACGGAAAAGTTTATTAAGTGAAAGTGTGTTCCAAAGAGGGAACGGGTCAGTCTCCAGGAGCAGAAAAAGACCCAGCACAGATTTTTCAGGTTGCTTTCTATCTGCAAAAGCAGGAGGTGACGTCATAGATGGGTGAGGGAGGTGGTAATTTGGTTTTTGATTGAGTTTGGGGCTACTGTAGCCACAACTGCCAGGAAGAATTTATATTTGCATCACAAACTGCCAGGGAGAATTGCTGGTATGGGACAGATCAGGTAACCTTACCAATACTCTGTGTGTTCCATAATGCAAACAAAGACCTTTGTTATCCCTAGAAAATGTTAGATTCTGGAGTAAAATATGTTAGTATGTGGCAGCAGAGATCGGTTCTCTAGCTAACCTTGACATTGTCACTTCTAAGGAGCATTCTAGGTGCACTTTTTTCAAGACATATCTGTTCATTCTTCTGGCAGTCCCTGATATTTTCAGTATTCTTCACTAGCAACACATTTGAAGGGCATCAATTCTTTTTCACTTATCCTTGTTCATGGCCCACCTTTCACATTCAAAGGAGGTAACTGAAAACACCTTGGCTTGGTTCAGGTACACCTTAGTCCTCTAAAGGACTCTTTACCTTTTAACATTTTAAAGAGGTCTTTTGTAGCAGATTTGCCCAGTGCAATATATTGTTTTACTTTTTAACTGCTGTTTGTATAGCTGTCTATTGTGACTCCAAGTAAAATGAAATCCTTGCCAACTTCAATCATTTGTATATTTATCATGATGCTGCTTATCAGTCTAGCTGTATTAAGATTTTTGTTTTCTTTACATTGAGATGTAATCCATACTGAAGGCCACGGTCTTCGGTCTTGATCAGTAAGTGCTTCAAGTGCTTTTTACTTTCAGCAAGAAAAGTTGTTTTATCTACATACTAAGGATTGTTGATGAGTCTTCCTCCAATTCCAATGTCTGATTCTTCAAGCAATCCAGCTTCTTGAATTATTTGCCCATCATACAGATTGAATGAGGGTGGTGAAAGATGTAACCTCATCATACCTTTCCCGATTTGAAGCCACACAGTACTTACTTCCTCATCTTGTTTGAATAACTGCCTCTTGGTCTACACACAGTTTTCTCATGAGCACAGTTAAATGTTTTACTATGCAGATGAAGCTCACTGATTGCTGTATGGGTTTAGTTTTTCATATTGTTTTAGGTATATTCTTTTCATAATTTTTTCCTGCAATGAGTATACATTTGACAAAAACTGCCATTTCAACAATTTTTGCATGTACAATTTGGTGATACTAGCTATGTTCTTCATATCACACAACCATCACTGCTATTTACATCCAAATTTTTTCATCACTCTTCATAGAAGCTCAGTGCCAGGGTGGGTTAACTAGTAAAGGAAGTATGCACGTTTACAATAATCAAGCTACACACTGGCTTACTTGTGTTTACTTACTAATCTGCAGTGCACAATTTTATGTGTGTACCTTGCTTAATGAACAATGAAGTTCTCTTGAAGCAACGACTCCTTTCCTTTTATAGTTTTCTTTTTTAAAATGTATTTCACTCTGTGGTTTTTGTTTTCTCTCTCTGTGTGTATGTGTAACTGTTCTGATATTTAGAAAGGCTGGTACTTTTGTTCTGGTTGTTCCATTTGTAATTCATTATAACTTTATATAACTCTCTCAGTTTGTATATTTTTACCCAGTATCAAACGGTTTCTATTCAATTAGTATCTTTCTTTGCAGTTTATGTCTGTATTGTAAATATTACTTAATCTGTCAATTTCATATTCTCTGACTCTTATCTGTTACCAACAAATCAAACAGAAAATTGTTATCTCTTCTTTGACTTTTCTTGTCCATTTTTTACTCACCTTTAGGTTAGCGGTATCATGCCTAGATTGTGAGGGTATGTATACTTACATTCTTTTCTGTCATCCATGTTTGTGTGGCATTCTCTGCTTTAGGGATGCATGTATTTGAGGCTCACAGTCAGTTCTTTTGCTGCAGAACCCCAGGCATTTCTCATGCAGCTGCAGTTTGTCTTCTGAGAGTTTCAGCGGGAAAAGCTGTGGGAATAAATCCATGAGTTTTTGTGGATTCAAAACTGTTTGTTCACAGTCATTATACTTAAAGGATAATTTGGCCAAATGGAAAATTCTAAACTCAGGATTCGAATCCCTGAGGACTTCTGGGTTTTCCTCTAGTGTCTTCAGGTGTCCAGAGCGGCTGTGGAGAAACCTGAAACCAGTCTGATCTTTTCTTATTATAAATAAACTTTTAAATACAGGCCCAAAGGATTCTTTAATAGTCGAGCTTTACTAGGAGCTGTCTCAGTGCGGACTCTTCTGACACGACATTCCTGACTATGGTTATTTTCCTTTAGTATAGAGATTCAAACTTTTTATTTCAGAGAACTTCTCTGGCATTAATTGTTGGATATTCATTCTCTTTCTTTCTTTTTTTTTTTGGTTTATTTCACTATTTTAAGGGTGTCTAATACTGCATCTCCTCTACACCTACAATCCTATCTCGAGTGCTCTATAGCTCTTTCTTTAATTTTGCCCTCTTTTTTTTCAAGTTTTGATAATCTGTCCTTTGTGTCCCTTTTTCTATAGTGTCCTTTTCCATCTGTTGCTCCTTCCAACTCTGTTTTCATTTCTCATATATTGTTTCTATTTTTCTGTTTCTTTCCTGAGTTTTGCCAGACTTCATGTCATAGGGAAACTTTGGAAATTTACTATTTTTTTTGTCTTTTCCCATGTTTTTACTTACAGATTTTCCACATTGACACTGAATCAGTTATCTATTATTATTGTTGTTGTTGTGATGATGATGATGGTGATAAATAATTATGGAGTGCATTGGATTCTTTGAGCTAGCTCATTGTTGGAAGATTGTGTGAAGGGCCAGAGCCAAGGCAGCTGTCTGTGTTTCACAGAGATAGACAGCTGCCTGTAAATGTGGCTCTTCATGGCATTCTCGGTGTACCTGGCCTGAGGACTTCAGTCGCCAACTCTTCTCTCCCAGTTTCTGTAAACATGCAATATAGATTTCTCCCTTCAGGATGAGCTCTCATCTTCAGACAATGTGCTGTTGTGATGCCTTCTAAGATTTGCTACCCTGGGACTCCCTTCTACTTTCAGTGCTCCTACTCTACCCTTTTCCCAACTGAGTCTCTGGCTAATCTCTGCCAAGGTTAGGAGCCCTTACACATACTCTGGAATCTGAATTACATCTGTGCTGTAGACTGAGCTGGCTGCCCCCCAAATGTGTGTTAAAATTCCAACCTCTGTACCTGAGCCAGAACTGACGCCATGGTAACAGGTTTGTTTTCTATCTTTGTGGATGTAATCTGTTTGGAAATAAGAGTTTTCTGTGTTATGTTAACGAGGCTATATCAGTTTAGGATGTGTCCTAATCCCAATCACTTCTGAGTTATAAAAAGAGCAGTTCAGATACAGAAGCACAGGCACATACTGGGAAGACAGATGCCACTGGTAGATCTCCAAGGAACGCCATGACTGGAGAAGCTGAGCAGATAAGGATCTTCCCTCAGTGTTGGCAGAGAGGGCTTTTGCCCTGAATTTGGATGCCTAGCTTCCTTAACTGCAAGAAATAAATTTCTGGTCTTTAAAAATAAAAATAACAAACCCACTGCCATTGAATTGGTTAGGACTCATGGTGACCCTGTAGGCAAAATAGAACTGTCTTGTAGAGTTTCCAAGCAGCTCCTGGCAGGTTTGAACCATCGATCTTTTGGTTAGCAGACGTAGCACTTAAACACTGCACCACCAGGATTTCCCGTTCTTTAAAGGCTTCCATCCCCTTTTGGTTTTTTCTGTGACAGGAGCACTGGCTGTGTAAGGTAATCTGTCTCTGAGTTGTGCAGAAACTGCAGTTTGTGTATGTTACAATTCTATGCTTGATTCTGTGTGATTTCTAGGAGGAGAAAGGGTAAAAGGAATAGGGGAGAGGCTACTTATTTGTGTGGACATGCTCATACTGGAAGTCTTGTTCTGTAAACCAACTCAGAATCCACACATTGCTAATACTTTCTTGGAACGCAGTGATGTGGCTTCATTTAAAACCTGGGGTGCCTGATTGCAATTAGAGAAAGTTGCTGCATGAAAGAGTTTTCGTCTCAGCAAAGGGACACAGAATACTTGGAAAGATGTTATTCTTAGTTATAATGGTGCTTTCAGTGCCTACCAATTCTGGGAATCTTTCTGTAGAATCTAGAGAAGGTATTTTCACAGAGTAATTAGCAAACTTGTGTCGTTTATTCTTGTAGACTCTGAGAATGGCTGTCTTGTTTATTGATTTCTGATCCAAAGCCAGAAAATGACTAGAGTTTTGGGCACCCAACCGTGATGTCCTGGATTATGTTGGAGAGGGGTCCTGCATATGCAACCAGTAGGAGTGTAAATAGGTATGAGATTTCTGGAAAGAATTTCACAATCTATACCAGAAAATGGAAGAAAAAAAATCGTACCCTTTGACTCAGTGTCTCAGTTATCTAGAGCTGCTATAACAGAAGTACCACAAGTTGATGGTTTTAAAAAATAGACATTTACTCTCTTACAGTCTAGTAGGCTGGAAGTCTGAGTCAGGGTGCCAGCTCTAGGGGAAGCCTCTCTCTTGGCTAGTTCTGGTAGAAGTTTCTTGACATAAATCTTCCCATGGTCTGAGAGTTTCTTAGCATAGGGACTCCAAGTCCAAAGGGCATGCTGTGTTCCTGGCACTGCATTCTTGGTGGTACGAGGTCCCCCATCTCTCTGTTTGCTGTCTCTTTTATATATTGAAAGAGATTGACTTAAGATTGACTTTAGATTGAGTCCTGCCTCATTAACAAAAATACTGATAATCCTACCTCATTAACGTCACAGAGATAGAATTTACAACACAGGATGATTACATCAGATGACAAAATGGACAATCACCCAATACTGGGAATCATGGACTAGCCAAGTTGACAGATATTTTGAGGGGACACAGTTCAATCCATGACACCTAGTAGTTCTATTTTTAGAAATTCAACTTAAGAGTATAATCAAGTCCCAATGCAAGTTCCAGTGAGATGGAGAAACAAATTACCAATTTTGTTTGGAAAGGGAAGAAACCCCAGATAAGTGAAGTACTACTAAACAAGAAGAACATACTGGGAGGCCTCTCATTACCCGACTTCAGAACCTATTACACTGCCACAGTGGTCAAAACAGCCTGGTACTGGTACAAGGATAGACAGATCGATCAATGGAACAGAATCGAGACCCCAGAGATGACACCATCTGTCTATGAACAGCTGATATTTGACAAAGGCCCTAAGACGTTAAACTGGGGCAAAAACAATCTCTTCAACAAATGGTGCTGGCAAAATTGGGTATCCATCTGCAATAAATTGAAACAAGATCCATATCTTACACTTTATACAAATACCAACTAACTGGATAAAAGACCTAAATATCAAATCTAAAATGACAAGACTCATCAAGAAAAAGCAGGAAAAACAATGGAAGGTTTAATACACAATGTAGATGGACTTCAAAACCTGACAAAGAAAACACGATCAACAGAAGAGAAAATAGACAAATGGGAACTACTAAGAATCAAGCACTTTTGGTCATCCAAAGACTTTATCACAAGAGTTAAAAAACCACCTACAGAATGGGAAAAAATATTTGGCAACTCTGTATCAGACCAATGCCTGATCTCCATAATCTACAAGGTACTACAAAATATCAATAAGAAGAAGATAAATCATCCAATTAAGCAATGGGCAAAGGAGATGGACAGACATTTTTCTAAAGAGGAGATCCAGGCAGCCAAAAAACACATGAGGACATGTTCATGATCTTTAGTTATTAAAGAAATTCAAATCAAAACTACAATGAGATACTATCTCACCCCAACAAGGTTGACTATGATCCAAAATACACAAAACAACAAATGCTGGAGAGGCTGTGGAGAAAGTGGAACTCTTTTACACTGTTGGTGGGGCTGCAAAATGGTCCAGCCTCTTTGGAAAGTAATCTGGCGCATCCTTAAAAAAATGGATATAGATATACCATTTGACCCAGTGATTCCACTACTTGGAATATATCCTGCAGAATCAAGGCCATTGACACCAACAGACACATGTACAAGAATGTTTATTGCAGCACAGTCCTCAATAGCAAAAAGATGGAATCAACCCAGATGCCCGCCAACAGAGGAATGGATAGGTAAACTATGGTATATATACTCAATGAAGCACTATACAATGATGAGAACAATGATGATTCCAGGAAACATCTCATAACCTGGTTTCAGCTGGAAGATATTATGTTGAGTGAAAGTAGTCAGAGACAAAAGGCCAAATACTGTATGAGAATCCTACGATAAAAACTCAAAAAGAGACTTCTGCATAGAAGAAAAGTCTCTTTGACAGCTGCAAGGGAGAGGAGGGAGACAGGGCAGTGGGGGGGAGGTTTAGATTAGATAGTTGGTAGAAATTTGGTTGGGTGAAATCAGTGACAGCACACATTAGAAACAAGAACAATATTAAGTGGACTTCAACATAACTTGAATACTCGTTCCATTTTAACCCAATATTGCAAGATCAGAATAGCTGGAGTGGGGGGCAGGGGACGATGCTGTTAGGTGAAATCGAGGCCAATTGGCACAACTAGCATATTGCTAAGAGGGCTCACTGCACCCCACATTGGTGAGTGGCATCTGGGGTCTTAAAAGCTGCCTAGCTGCCTTCTGAGGGCACAGCAAATGGTCCCACTCAGTAGGAACAGATGCTCTCTGAGGACCAAAATGATGTGGCAGAAAGACAACCCAGAAGACAGAGAGACCCACATGTGTGGCTGCCTACATCAACTTGGGACTGGAAGAACTGGATGCTGCCTGGCCACCACCTGTGCCAGCCACGATGGAGCTCACAAAGTTGAGTCTCCCTGGCAACACAAGAATGAAAAGGGGTGCACCTGAGATCTCCACTAAAAGACCACAATTGATGGTCCAGTGGCTTCAGGGTTCCCCTGGGAGCATGGCCCCTAGCCCTGATGCTGCCCTTGCCCATAAATCGTTATGAGGTTCCACTCTTTGAACACGAATGGATTGGACTTGGTGATGCAGAGAGACCACATATTGGATGCACTTTATGGTTCTATGCATCTATAGGATATCGTTCTGTGGACCTCTGGCTGGAGCAAGGGGTGTGGGTTGAGAGGAAGGGAAAGGAAACTGTTGGGAAGATAAGATGTGTATGGAGCAGAGAGGAATAGTGTGCTGTCACCAGGCAGGGAGAGCAGTCGAAGCAGCATATAGGTGGGCATGTAAATTTATATGAGAATGTACATTTTGACTCAATCATAATTAAAAAAAAAGAATATAATCAAAAGTGCAGGCAATAATCAATGTCCAAAAATGATTAGAAAAAATTGGAAAGTGATTAAAAGTTCAAGGATATTAAATAAACTGTGGTGCCTTCATATGATACAGGTCAGTCATTTACCTTTCATCTTATATTTTAGTTGGGTGGAAAAATGTTGTGCTGTTAAGATAGGATTTAAAATTGTTCATGCTACATAATCCTAATTATGTAAAAATGCAAACAAAAAAAATTAGAAAGAGTTAAGTCAAGTTTAATAATGGTTATCTGGTTATGAGACTATGCCTCATACTTCTTTTCTCTCTATACTTTTGCTGTGTTTTGAAGATTTTCTACAATAAGCATGTCTAAATATTCTTACATTGCTCATATTTTTAACGTAATTTTTTAGGCAATACATTTACATGGGGCTACATTTAAAAGGTACAAGGACATATAGTGAGAAGTCTGTTGCTTATTTTATCTCTTATTCATTCATTCATTCGTCAATTGCTTAGTTCTTCTACATGGAGACAAACAGTATCACTAGTTTCACAGGCATATGAGCAGAGGTACTCTGCATATCCAAGCAAAATCCACATGCATATATATGTATACGTATTTTTTATCTCTTTGCTACACAAATAATGACATACCTATACAGAAACACATCATTTCTTTTTTTATTTAACTTAATGTGTTTTGGCTTGTTGTTGTTACTCACCATCCAATCATTTCCAACTGATGCTGACCTTATGCATAACAAAAGAAAATATTGTTCAGTCATGTGACATCTTCACGACCATTGATATATTTGAGTTCATTGTTATATCTACTGTGTAGCTACTTCCAACCTCAGAGGCTCATCTTCCAGGATATGTTGGATGATATTCCGTTGTCATCTGTAGGGTTTTCATCAGCTAATTTTTGGAAGTAGATTTCCAGACCTTTCTTCCCAGTCTGTTTTTGTCTGGAAGCTCTGCTGAAGCCTGTCCATGCGAGCCACCACAGTGTGACAAACTGAAAAATGGGTGGTGGGGAATATATTTTGACAATGGTATAATATTGACACATGAAAAGTTCCTTGAATTTATGAGTTGCTGCATAGAATTACATTGTTTGGATGTATCTTAATTATGTAAATCAACATATAAGCTGTTTTCAATTCCTTTTTAGGTTACAAACATTACTATGATAAATGACCTTGAAGCATGTCATTTCAAACATATAATCGGTAACAGGTGACTACAGCTGACAACAGGGTCCTGAGAGATGGTTGTGAAAGAGGGAAATTGCTAAGCTCATAGTCCACCTTCTCTGTATAAGACTGGGGTGGGCAGGAGAGACAGGAAGGAAGGAAACTCTGTTGTGGCCAAGGACCACAACCTATGTCATAGGAACAGCTTTCCCAGAAAGAAAATAGTTGCTGTCTAGTTGGTGCCAGTTCACGGTGAATCGTGTGTTTCAGAGTGGAACTGCAGTCCATAGTGTTTTCAATGTCTGTGATCTTTCAGAAATAGATCACCAGGGCTTCTACTACTGTGCTTTTGGCTAGATTTGAATGGCCAAGGTTTCAGTTAGTAGTTATGTGCATTTGCAACACTCAGGGACTCAGAAGCTACATTCCAAACCAAACCCACTGTCATTGAGTCAATTCTGACTCATAGCAACCCTGTTGGAAGGAGCAGAACAGCTCCGCAGAGTTTCCAAGGAGTGTGTGGCTGATTTGAACTGCTGAGCTTTTGATTAGCAGATGTAACACTTAACTACTGTGTGACCAGGGTTTCCAGGGAGATACATTAGTGAGGCTTATTTCCTCTTTCTTTTCTTTTTCTGTTTATTGTGATTGAGTGAAAGTGTACAATCCAATTTAAATTTGCATGCCCGCCTATTTACAGCTCTTTCTGCTCTCCTTGCCTGGTGACAGCACACTCCTCCTTTCTGTTTTATCCGTGTCATGTTCTCTTGACAATCTTCTGTCTCCCCCTCTCTACCCTCTCCACTCCCCTCTAGTAAGAGGTCAGTAGGATGACATCCTACAGATGCACAGAACCATAAAGTGCACACATGATATGGTCACCCTGTGTCCCTGAGTCTGGGCCATTCCTGTCCAAAGAATTGATCTCAGTAATGATTTATGATCAGGGCAGCAGCAGGTCTAGGGGCCATGCTCCTAGGGGAACTACTAGGCCTTCAGACTATCAGTTGTGGTCTGTTACTGGAGTTCTTAGGGTGCTCCCCTTTATTTCTCGTGTTGCTTCTGATGCTTGACCTTGTGAGCCCCATCCTGGTTGTCATCGGTGGTGGCTGGGCACCATCTGGTTCTTTTAGTAACATGTTGATACAGTCACACATTCAAGGGAGTCCTTCTGTCTTCTGGGCTTTTTCCCTCATGTTGCTGTTGTCCTTGGTGATCATCTGTTCTCGCTGAGTTGGGACTTTTTGGTGTACCTCAGATGGCAGCTTGCTAGCTTTTAAGATCCCAGACACTACTCGTCGATACGTGGTGCTGAAAATACTCTTAGTAATAGGTTAGTTATGCCAGTTGGCCTTGATGTCCTGAGAGCATGGTCCCCAGACTCCCGTCCCTGCTACTCTATCCTTGTTATATTGGGTTAAGATTGGAAGAGTTTTCAGGTTATGTTGACGTCCAGTTAACTGATCTTCTTCCTAATGTGTGCTGTCACTGCTTTTGGTAAATCAAATTTATATCAATTATCTAATCTATAAGCAACTCTCTGCCTCTCTCCCTCCCTTACAGCCATCAAAGCGTCTTTTCTTCTATACATGAGTCTGTTTTTAAGTCCTCGTAGTAGGGGTCTTGTACAATATTTGTCCTTGTGCCACTGACTGATTTTACTCAGCACAATGTCTTCCAGTTGAAGCCAGGTTATGAGATGCTTCCTAAAATCATTGCTTTTTATTTTTATTTTTTTTACTATTGCATAGTGTTCCTTTGAGTATACATACTATGGTGTGTTTATGCATTCATCTGTTGTTGTGCATCTGGGTTGATTCCATGTTTTTGCTGTTGTGGACTGTGTTGCAATAAACATTCGTGTGCATGTATCTATTTGTGTGACCGCCCTTGATTCTGTAGGATATATTCTAAGCAGTGGGATTACTGGGTCAAATGGTATTTCTATTTCCAGGTTTTTAAGGAAGCACCAGATTGCTTTCCAAAGAGGTTGTACCATTTGCATTCCCACCAGCAGTGTAAGAGAGTTCCAATTTCTCTACAGCCTCTCCAGCATTTGTTGTTTTTTGTTTTTTTGGATCACGGCCTGTCTTGTTGGGATGAGGTGGTATCTCATCGTCATTTTGATTTGTATTTCTTTAATAGCTAATGATAATGAACATTTTGGCATGTGTCTTTTGGGTGTCTGAATATCCTCTTTAGTAAGTGTCTGCCCATCTCCTTTGCCCAACACTTAATTGGCTTATTTATCCTTTTCTTGTTGCTATTTTGCAATACCTTGTAGAATATGGAGATAGGAAGTCGATGTGACATATAGTTGCCAAATATTTTTCCCATTCTGTAGGTGGTCTTTAATTCTTTTGATAAAGTCCTTGGATGAACAAAAGTGTTTGATTCTTAGTAGTTCCCATTTACCTGTTTTCTCTTCTGTTGGTCATGCTTTGTTTGTCAGATTTTGAAATCTGTCTAAATTGTATATTAGAACTTCCATTGTTGATCCTATTTTTTTATTGCAAGATCTTTATTGTTTTAGGTTTGATATTTAGGTCTTTTATCCAATTTGAGTTGATTTTAGTGTAAGGTGTGAGATATGGGTCTTGTTTCATTTTTTTTTTGCAGAAGGATATCCAATTTTGCCAGCACCATTTGTTAAAGAGGCTGTTTTTTACTCCAGTTTACAATCTTAGGGCCTTTGTCTAATATCAACTGTTCGTAGGAGGATGGTGTCATCTCTGGGGTCTCAGTTCTGTTCCATTGATCTATCTATCTCATTTTGTACCAGTACCAGGCTGTTTTGACCACTGTGGCAGTGCAATAGATTCTAAGGACGGGTAACATGAGGCCTCCCCCTGCATTCCTCTTCTTCAGTAGTGTTTTGCTTATCTGGGATTTCATTCTTTTCCAAACAAAGGTGGTGATTTGTTTCTTCATCTCATTAAAAAATGTTGCTGGAATTTGTATTGGGATTGCATTGTATATGTAGATCACTTTTGGTAAAATAGACATTTTCACAAAGTTAAGTCTTCCTATTCATGAGCAGGGTAGGTTTCTCCATTTATGTAAGTTTCTCATAGTTTCTTGCAGTCAGGTCTTGTAATTCTCTTTGTATAGATCTCTTATTTCTCTAGTTAGATTTATTCCTAGGCATTTTATCTTCTTGGGGGCTATAGTAGATGGTATTGATTTGGTGATTTCTTCTTTCATGCTCTCTGTGTTGATATAAAGGAATCCTACTGAATTACTTACATTTATTTGATATCCTGATACTTTGCTGAACTCTTCTACTAGTTTGAGTAGTTTACTTAAGGATTCTTTAGGATTCTATGTGTATACAATCACATCATCTGCAAATAGGGAGATTTTTACTTCTTTGGTGAGGCTTATTTCTTAAATAGCAGTTAGTTCACTTCAGGAACCCTTGTCCAACTAACTTACAGCCATGGAACATCTCATTTAAAACCCCTTACTGACTGCTGTTTTGCATTTATATGGTACTTACAATTTTTTTCTTTTTAAGGAGCCTTTGTCGTGCAGCAGTTAAGATGTTGGATGGCAACAGGTTTACAATTGTTTTGCAAACTTCATCTCATTTGACCTTACTGGTTACCTTATGGAACAAGGTAGAACAGGTAGTATCCCCATTTCACTGGTGAAGGCCATTAGCTGGCTGCAGACCCACTCTGTTAGTGTCCCAGCAGGGAGCAGAGCCCCTCTCCTGAGGTCTGGCCCCCACTGGCTTTCTTTCTGACTGTGGTGCAAGTGACAACGTCCGCCTTCTAAGCACTTTTACTCTGACAACCACTTACAGAAGCAAGATGACCTGCTTACTTACCAGGGGCCAATATTTCACAGCTGCCTTCTCTGGGAGAGTTTACCAGGAAGTCACATTGCTTAAAACTGGGCTTTCTATGTCCGACTTCTTCACTGAGATTTTACAGCTCTGGTGGGCTATTGCTGACTGAAAATATGGCAGCTATTCTCATTGGCATTGAACTTTAGGGCCTCTTTCTCCAATTTATCTCAGAGTTGGAGCAGACCCAGGGCTGTTTTTGGAGGAAAATTGTGGCTCTACATGGGGGTGTTCATTCAACCCACCTCAAGCTTCTGTCCTGATTGGGCTCCTTAATTTATAGACGAGGATGCTAAACATGCTGTCTGCTCTGCTGGCAATTAGAGCATTAAGATCAGCCCTTAATCAGCAACACGGAGGTTCTGTCTTCTAGGCCCTTGTTGGAGGGCAAAACCCTGAATTCTTTGCTGCAAAATTCTTAGCCAATACTCAAGAAAACACCAATCATCTACTAGTGAGTATATCTGTCTATCTGCTTTATTACCACCCTCTATAATATCTTTCTCTCCTTCTAAAATCAAACTTAAATATTTAATGGGTTCATTAATACAATCCACAAATTGACACAGCACATTTACTACACACTAGGAATTCATCTAAGTGTTTCAGATACATCAGTGAACTAGACAGAGTTCCTAATCTCAAGGAACTTGTAGTACAGTTGGAGAAGACAAATAGGCCTTAAACAAATAAACACATGCATGTCTGATAGCGAAAAATACTATAAAGCAACTTAAGGAGAGGAGTGAAAAGCTGTGTGTGTGTGTGGTATGTGTACACTATTTTGTATAAAGGGGCCTGGGAAGGATTCACAATCTTATGACATTTGGACAGAGACCTAAAGGAAGTGAGAGGGTAAACTCTAGATACTGGAGGAAAAAAAGAGCATTCTAGGCAGAAGGCTTGGAAGACGCCTAGGTCTTGAAGATGAACAGGGCTACTCATGCTTGGAAACAGTGAGGAGAGCAATGTCGGTGGAAGAGGGTGAGTCAGGGGAAAGTGACAGAACTGGAGTCAGAGGTAATGGTGACGTGGGGCAGGGACTGGGAGTTAGGGTGGGTGGGAAATCACATAGGCAATTGGAAGTAATTTTGAATTTTACTTGAACAGGCGTGGGGAGTTAGTGGAGAATTTTGAACAAGGGAGTTGAGCTGATTTAAGTTCTAGCAGGATCCCCAGCTAGTTTATTGAGAATAAACTGTAAGGGGGTAAAAGTTGGAGCAAAGAGTCAAGTTACAAGGCAATTACAGTAAACTAAGTGAGCAATGAGGGTGAGTGGCTTGGATAGGATGCTAGGAAAAGATCTTCAGGTTCTACATCAATCTTCAGGATAGAACCTTTAGGACCCTGCACGACCTTGTCCACACTCTTAGGACGGCACTTCTCATTTCAGACTGTAATCATTTGTTTGTGTGTTTCCTGTATTGGTAGCTATTTTGTTCATCTTTAGTAATAAAAGGAACCAGTTACTGTCACGCAGTTCAGATATGTGGCAATATCATGTGTATGAGAGCAGAACTGTGATCCTTAGAGGTTTTAATGGCTCTTTTTTTGGCAGCACATTGCCAGGGCTTTCTCTCTAGGTACCTTGGGGTGGAATTGAACCTCCAAACTTTCAGTTAGAAGTTGAGTACTTAACCATTTGTACCACTCAGGGATTACATTTATAGTAATAGCAACACAGTAATAGTGGCTAAAATCTACCAATACGCAGGCGGGGACTGAGCTAAGTGCTCTGTATATTATTTAACGTGATTCTCACATCAACCTAATGAAAATATTATTAACCCCATCAAATATAAGGTATTCTTAAATATTCTTTTGCTTTCATATAGGGTGAAGACATTCTTCTTTCTCGTGCTTTAGGTAAAAGTTTACAGAGCACTTTAGTTTCTTATCAAACAGTTAATACACAAATTGTTTGGCGACGCTGGTTGATCTATGTGATCTATCAACACTCTTCCTCTCTGTTTCCGCTCTTGTTCCCAGCTTTCTTGTGCTTTCCTGCCTTCTCATAGCCTAGTGAATGTGACCTGAACTATGAAAGGCATTCCTGGCGCGTGTTTTGTTGGCCTTATGGAGCTGTCTAACCTTTGGCTAGAGGGCAAACCTCAGCAGTAACTTCAATACTGAGTTAAAATAGAGTGAGGATATTCTTGGTGACTTTGTATATATTTGCCTTGGATTTCAGGCTTCGTGGATGACTCTTAGATGAGACAGCTGAGACATAGGGAAGTTTAGAAACTTGACTGAGGTCACATAGCTAGCAAATGCCTAGTTCAATGGTCAGTATCTAGCAGGTATTGAATGAGTGATGTTCACTTCTTCATAAATACATACGAGGCCCACCTTGTGCCAGGCACATAGGGACTGGGGAGATAGCACTGAAGACAGTCCAAGTTGCTTCCCTTTTGAAGCTTATGTTCTAATGGAATGGCTTATGTTCTAATCTGGAGGCTAATGAGTAGCCCATTTTGACTTGAGTTGAAGAACAGAAGAAAGCTTTGGGCTGATTTGTAGGGACAAGATCCTTAAGAACCTGAGTGCCCAGGTGTGGAGCTTTGTTTAGAAAGGGGCATTGCCTCTAGTCAGGAACAGGCAAGAAGAGCTCTGGGTAATGGAGTGGCACAGGGCAATGTTTTACTGATTCATCTGGTATCTCCTTCTCCTTCATCTTCCTCCAGTAGTGTTTGCATTAAAAATCCTACTCGTTGTACTCAATATCTGGCCATCTGGAAGTCTTTGCAGTGTGGCATCAAATCAAGCAGCTGAACAGTGAGAGACATGCCCTAGAGCTGGGAGAATACGTTGACTCTGCTGCTGTTGTTGAGATGAAAGCTTCGTTGGCAGCTGCTGTCGTTTGTGGATGAGCATATGGCCGGGCCTGGTGTGGCCCAGATATCACCTGAGTATGCTTAGTGAGTGGGCAGCTGCTTCTGTTGTGGCAGTATTGTCCCTGCCCTGTTGCCCTGGCTTGGGCCATCATCTCCGTGACAATTTGCTCTGCAGACAGAGCAGGGCTCATCTCTCCAGCTATTGGCTGGGCTGTTTCTGACAGAAGATTGCCTGTTGGCTTGGTGGCCCATTAAAGTAACGAGAACTCCCAGAACAGCCAGCTCTCGTTGGACCTCACTAATCACTCTGCAAATAAAAGGCATACAACAGATGCAACATTCATGCAGCAGGGTTAATTCCAAACTAAGGCACAGTCAAATGCAGGCACTTACTATTGGAGGAAGACCCAGAGTGTGGGTTGCAGCAGACACTAAGATTATAAAGACCCGGGCTTTCTACTCTTGGTTCTGCTACCAAGAGGTGGATAAGGTAGGCAAGTCGTTCAGTTTCTCTGAGCTCTAGTTTTGGTTGATAAAATGAAGGAATCAGGGCAGATAATAACTACCAATTACAACTAAAGGAATTCAAGAGTTTTCCGTGTATTGTTTTTAGTTGATGCCAAGTCAGTTTCTACTCCTGGTGACTCCATATACAACAGAATGGAACGCTGCCCAGTCCTGCACCACTCGTTTTCTGAATGAGTGGCATTCATGCCTTCATAAATATTTACAAGGCTTACCAAAAGCCAGGCACACAGGTAACAGGGAGACAGCATCGGAGACAGTTAAAGTTCTCCCTTCAACAAGCTTGCATTCTAATTAAATGGTGTACCTGTAGGCCAGTGAGTGACCCATTTTGACTTGAGGGGAAAATAGAAACTTTGGAGTTATTAGTATGTGTCGCTGGTATGCCTGAGTCCACTGTTGTGACTACAACCTAGAGCTCATTTTCCAGCACAGGTTTGGACAATACTCTATCGTGACTGATAGGTTCTCTCTGACTAATTTTCAGAAGTAGATTTCCAGGCCTTCCTTAGTCTGTCTAAGTCTAGAAGCACCACTGAAACCTATCCAGCATGGGTGGCCCTGCTGATATTTGAAACACCAGGAGCGTAACTTCTAGCATCACAGCAACACTCAAGCCACCATAGTCTGCAAACTGTGGCAATATCAAGCATTACTTTTTCAGGTTGCCCCATTCCCCCATATTAGAAAAAATCATCTTTTCCATAATTAAATCTTATATGGACCTCAAATCTAAAACATCAAGTGGGGACAAGACAAACATCCATCCTACCCATTGGACTTCTAAGCATCTGCACTGTAGTTTCAGCTACAAAACCATGGTTAGGGAGTGTGTTAGTGTCCAGTGGCAGCTGTAACAAATTAGCACAAACTTGGTGGCTTAACATAACAGTTTCATAGGCCAGAAGTTTGAAATCACTTTTATTGAGCTAAAGGCAAGGAATCAGCAAGATTTCTTCCTTCTGGAAGCCCTAGGGAGGGTCTATTTTCTTTTCTTGCTGCTAAATGTGCTTGCATTTCTTGGTCTGTGACCCTTTCCATACATCACTTCAACTGCTTTTTTCTGTGATCACATTGCTTCCTTCTTCCTGCGGACAAACCTCCCTGTCACCCTGTTACAACGACTGCTCAAGATCACACTGGGTCTACCTTGAAAACCCGGGATAAATTTCCCACCTCAAGATCCTTAATTTAATCACATGCACAAAACCTCCTTTGCCTGTAAGTTTCACAGATTCCAGGAATTAATCCATTGCTGTTGATTCTGACCTAACTTGACTCCATGTGTTACGGAGCAGAACGGCCTCCACAGGCATTTCTTGGCTGTAACCTCTACACAAGAAGATTGCCAGGTCTTTCTCCTGAGGCACCATTTGGTGGGTTTGATCTGGGAGTTAGTACCTGAATATTTGGATGGCCATTATTCAACATACCCCCGGAAAGGTCTAAAGTCTCTTCAGGTGTGTTAGTTTTCTCCTACGCTCAGAATCAGGCACAGATATTCATATTAATATTGTGCACTAGTGTATTGATTGATCTTCCTCAACGTGTCTTTGCAATCTTCTCTCTATTTTGATTCCTCAGTAATGCAGGGGAGTGGATCAGATAGGGTGGAGAGTTTTTCCACAGCTAAGCAGGGTGATGGTGACGTGGTGAGGACCCCAGGGCTCTTCTGCTCATGCTAAGGGTGACTTTGGTCAGTGCAACTTTGTCAATAACAATTATGTCACCCTTCATGACTAGCTGCACTCAAGCAGGGTGTAAATGATATCAAAACAGTTAGTCAATTTGTTCAATTTACTCAGCTTGTCAATTTAGTAGAAAATAAAAAAAATCAATTAAATTACTGGTTTGAGTGAATTGACAGATTGTTTCACTAACTTGGTAGAGTCAGAAAATCCTGTATAGACAGCTCTGGAGATGGTAGACCCCAGTCTATTATTTAATTATTTAATTTATTAGATTAATTAATTAGAGTATAATTAGGATCCCCAATCTCCTAATACAGGATATTATAGACCCCTTAATGGTCTATAGTACTCTATAACGATGATGAAAAAAAAACAAATACACTTTCTCTGCGTTTTCAGGGATTACAACTATTTCAAGTAATGTCACAATAATGATCTAATTTTGTTGTCCTGACATCCTGAAGTAGTTAGGACAGCTGAGTAAACTGAGACAGGGAGGCTAAAAGAGAACCTTGAACAGTAACAGTAATAGTAATAAATGCTTCCTAAAATGTGTAATGTACTGATTTAATCATCTCCCATATATTAGCTCATTCAACTCTCTCAATAAATCTATAAGGTAAGGTCTATTATACTACCATTATCCAGCTTTTACAAGGAATAAGTTCAGTGCAGACCTGGGATTCAAACTCATGTCTCTTAACAATTTGTTCTTCCCTCTAGCCAAGAAGTTCTCAACTTTGGCTGCGCATTGGATTTGCTAGGGACCTGAAAATGTGAAAAGATGTATAAACAAGATCATTGATTGCAGCTCCATCTGTAGGATCAAACACCTGGAAACCACCAAAAAAATGTTACTTACACTATGGAACACTGTTCAGCTGTCAAAAGGAGTGAGGATAGGCTTTACAATCCCTATGGAACAAGCTCTAGGAGATATTGTCAAGTGAAAGAAGTAGTGTGCAGTGTGCTGTTTATTTAAGAAATGAGGGTTTTTATGTATATATATGTGTAAATACACACACACACACATACACACACACACACACAAGGACTGCCAATTAAGTTCACAAATTCATTCTAGATCAAGTGCTACATACCTCATTGCTGAATATCAGTATATTCACCTTCAAAATATTCCTTTTGGGAAGCTATGCACCAGTTCCAGTACTTAGTCCACCCTTCGAAGCAATTTTGGAATTCTTTTTCTAGAACGGCTATCAGAGCTGTCATCGTATTACCCTCGATGTTCTGAATGTCATCAAAATGTCTTCCTTTTAATATTTTCTTTATCTTTGGTTACAGAAAAAGTCATTAGGGACCAGATCGGGTGAGTAGGGAGGGTGTTCCAGTATAGTTATTTGCTTACTGGTTAAAAGCTGCCTCACAGAAAACTATACAACTAAGTTCACGAACTTGCCACCTTGCCGCTGTGCACAATGGCAATTCCAGAAAGAGTTCTAAAATTGCTTTGAAGGGTAGACTAGGTGCTTGCACTGGTGCGTAGCTTCCCAAAGGGAGTACTTCAATGGTGACCGTGGTGATACTCAGCAATGAGGTATGTAGCACTTAGAACATTTAAGTTCGTGGACTTTATTGTCAGACCTTGTGTATACCTGTATATTTGCTGATATTGAACAGTTTAAGGATAAATCACAAAGTGAAAATAAGTAGGATTCCTTCCTACCGGAGGAGAGAAATCCTGGTGGCGTAGTGGTTAAGTGCTATAGCTACTAATCAAAAAGGTCAGCAGATCGAATCCACCAGCCACTCTGTGGAAAATGTGGGGCAGTTCTACTCAGTCCTACAAGGTGACTATGAGTTGAAATTGACTCTTCATCAATGAGTTTGACTTTTTGGTTTTATTGGAGGAGAAATGACTTAGAATGGAGGGAACATGTACAGAAGCTAGACTTGTTTGAGTCTATGATTTTGTAGACTTGACTTTTGAATCATGTACATATGTACATTTTTCATAATTGCAACATCAAATTAAATAAAAGTGCAATTCAGAATTTGAAAATAAAACGAGCAAATGAACCTAAATATACACCTAGTTGGCATAACAATGCAAGAAGTCACTATTCTAAGTGACTTTAAAACACAGCAATTTGTCTATCTAATCCTAATATGGTACGTCCCACGGGGTGAAAAAAAAGAGCTGGTAAAAATTTAAACTACTTTCAGTAGTAGCTGGTATTTGGTATTGCTAATTGAAGAGGAGTGCTTATGGTATGGGATAAAATGAATAATTATGAAGTGGGATTTTTTTTTTTTTAATGGAAAGAAGATGTGTGCATGTTAGACCAATGGGGTAAAAATTAAAAAAAAAAAAAACCCTGCAGTACAGAATTTGAATTGTTGCTGTGTTAGTTGCTGCAGTGATATTTCCTACTCACAGCAGCCTGTGTACAGCAGAACAAAATACTGGCTAGTGCTGCGCCATCCTCACAGTCCTTGCTGTTTGAGTCCATTAGTGCAGCCACTGTGTGAATCCATCTCCTTTCTTGTCTCCCTCTTTTTCATTGACCTTCAACTTTACCACTTTACCAAGTGTGACGTCCTTCCCCAGGGAGTGCTCCTTTCTCGTAACTTGTGCAAATTATGCATGATACAGTCTTGCATCCTCAACTCTAAAGAACATTCTAGCTGTACTTCTTCCCAGGCAGATTTGTTTGTTCTTCTGACAGTGCATGGAAAAGTTGCTATGGAAAGATATCAATTCTTCTTCAGTCTTTCTTATTCTTTGTCCAGTTTTCACATACATGTGAGCAGTTGAAGATAGCATGCTTCAGTCAGGAGCAGTGATATTCATCAAGGTGATTTCTTTGCTTTTTAACACTTTAAATAGGCCTTTTGCAACATATTTGCTCAAAGCAGTACGTATTTCATTTCTTGACTGCTACTTCCATGGGGAAGCCCTAGTGGTCCAGTGGCTTAAGCACTTGGCTGCTAATCAAAAGGTTGGTGATTTGGACTCAGAGTTTGCTCCATGCAAGAAGGGTATGGCCTGCCTCCATAAAGATTTACAGCGTGGGAATGTCATGGGGCAGTTCTACTCTGTCATATAGGGCCGCTATGAATTGGAATCAACTTGCTGGCAGTGGGTTTGGTTTTTCGTTTTGGCTTTCATGGGCATTGATTGCGGATCCAGGTAAAGTAAAATTCTTGACAGCTTTAATACTTTCTATATTTATCTGATTTTGCTTATTGGTCTAATAATGAGGATTTTTTTTTGTATTTTTTTAATGTTAAGGTATAATCTATACAGAAGACTATAGTCTCGATTTTCATTAGTAAGTGCTTCAAGTTCTCTTAGTTTTCAGCCAGCAAGGTTGTGTTTTCTGTATATCACAGATTATTAGTGACTCTTCCACTGGTGCTGATGCTGTTTTCTTCACATAGATCAGGTCTTAGGCTTATTTGCTCAGCATGCAGTTTGAATAACTACAGCAAAAGGATACAACCCTGACACACACTTCTCCTGATATTAAACCACATAGTATTATGTTGTAGTGTTTGAACAACTGCCTCTTGGGCTATGTACAGGTTCCGCATGAGCACAATGTTATGGACTAATGCAACCAGCGCTTTAAGTTGAATCCAGTTTTGACTGACCATTCCAAAAATCCTAGGGCCCTTAAGAATTATGATAAATCTGCTCTGCTTATGCTGTATAAATGGCATAACAAAGCCCAGAAGAGAGCACACCTGTCTACCACACGGATATTTTAAGGTCACTGATGAGCCCTACTGCTCAGGAAAAGAAGATACCTTTTAAAATATTACTGCTCATCGGCAATGCACCTGATCACCCAAGAACTTTGATAGAGATGCATGCAGAGATTAATGTTTTCACGCCAGTTAATACAGCATCTGTACTGACCCAAGCCCATGGATCAAGGAGTAATTTTGACTTTCAAGTCTTACTATTTAAGAAATATGTTTCATAAGGTTAAATCTGCCATAAAGAGTGATTTCTCTGATGGATCTGGGCAAAATAAATTGAAAATTTTCTAGAAAAGATTCACCATTTTAGATGGCATTAAGAATATTCAGGACTCATGGGAGAAGATCAAAATATCATTCACAGGAGTTTTGAAGAAGCTGATTCCAACCTTTATGGATGACTTCGAAGGGTTCAAGACTTCAGTAGACGAAGTAACTGCAAAGGTAGTGGAAAGAGCAATAGACAACTGGAATTAGAAGTAGAGCCTGAAGATGTATCATGGATTGAATTATGTCCCCTCCAAAATGTGTGTATCAATTTCGCTGGGCCGTGATTCCCAGTATTGTATCACTTTTCACTGTTTTGTCATTTGATGAGAATCCTATATGCTTTAAATTTTATCATTATAATTGAATAAGGATCAACAGCAGTTACACTGACAAACTCTACAAGACTAGACAGTGTCTTATGCCAATCCCTTCTGAAATACAAAAGAGAGAAGTGAGCAGAGAGATATGGGGACTGGATATTACCAAGAAAGTAGTGATGAGAGCAGGATGTGTCCTTTGGACCTGAGGTTCCTGGGCTGAGATGTTCCCAAACCAAGAGAAGATTGACAAGGACCTTCCTCTAGAGCCAACAGAGGGAGAAAACCTTCCCCTGGAGCTGGCACTATGAATTCAGCTTCTATCCTACCAGAATGTGAAAAAAAGACTTCTCTTTGTTAAAGCCATCCACTTGTGATATTTCTGTTACAGCAGCACTAGATGACTAAGACGTGACTGAAAAACATAATGCTGCTTATACTCTTGAGTTCTTAATGACAGTCTAAAAATAACAACTAGAAATCTTTGGTCACCTTGAAAGCATGTTAGACAGTAGACTCCTTACTTGGAAAACAGATAGATAAAGAGAAGGAAGCAAGTATTTTTGACATCTTTGTTATTGGACCTAAATTTCAGATAACCAAATAGTTGTTTCTCTTCAGCAGCATTCTAGCTAACAAAAGGAGAAGAAACAATAGACTAGTGATGCACCTCAACAGAAAAGAAGTCCTGGATCAAAAGAATTGGACTAGTAAGCAACATAAAAAAAGTATTGAAAATATGAAGAATTTCATTCTACTTAGATTCGCAATCAATGGCAATGTGAGTAGCAGTCAAGAAATCAAACAAAATACTACATTGGGCAAATCTACTGCAGAAGATATCCTTGAAGTGTTAAAAAGTAAAGATGTCCCTTTGAGGACTAAGGTGCACTTGACCCAACCCATGATGTTTCCAATTCATACACACGCAAGAGCTGGACAATGAATAGCCAAGTGCCATCAAGTCAGATGGACAATGAATAAGAAAGACTAAAAAGTGATCAATGCTTTTGAATTATAGCACTGGTGAGGAATATTAAATATACCACAGACTGGCAGAAGAACAAACAAGTCTATTTTGGAAAAAGTATAACCAGAATGTTCCCTGGAAGAGAGAATGCCCAGACTTTGTCTCACATACTTTCAGGATGGACCACTTCCTGGTGAAGGACATCGTGGTAAGGTAAAGAGTCAAAAAAAGAGAGAAAATTTTCCATAACACAGATTGACGTAGTAGCTGCAACAACAGACTCAGAAATAGCACTGTTTGTGAGGACAGTGCAGGACTGGGCAGGGCTTCATTCCGTTGTACCTGGGGTTACCTGTGAATTGGAACAGACTCTATGGCACCTAACAACAACATCAAAAAAGTCAGCCATTCCTCTGAAACTTTGAAGAGAGGCATTGGCTTTTCCTTTTTAGATATGAAAGTCCTATGGGCATTTTCTTGCCAAGCCAAGCCAAGTGCTGTCGAGTCGGATCCGACTCATGGTGACCCTAGGGGCAGAGTAGAACTGACCTCCAGAGTATTCAAGGAGCGCCTGGTGGATTTAATCTACCAGCCTTGTGGTTAGCAGTGGTAGATGGGCATTTTCTTATGTATTAATTTTTTTTAAAACTATGTTTTAAGTGAAAGTTTACAATAAGTCAGTTTTTATACAAAAATCAATACATACATTATTACGTGACCCTACCTGCTCTCCCCATATTGTGACAAGACTCTCCTACTTTTCATTCTCTGTCTCCCATGTCCATTCAAATAGCTCCTGTCCCCTTCTACCTTTTCATCTTGCCTCCAAGTGCTACTGGTTAGCCTTCTGTGTCTACTTAAACCAAGATGCATGCTCTTTACCAGTATTATTTTATGTCTTACAGACTATTTAAATCTTTATTTGAAGAGCTGACTTCAGGAATGGCTTCAGTTTTAGAGTAACAGAGAATCCAGAAACCACGTCTTCTGGGAATCTTCCAGCCAATCAGATTATGAAGTGTGGTCTTTTTACTACGGTTCGAGTTCTGCACTTCACATATCTCCTGCTCCTCCAGTGATTCTTTGTTGAGTTCCTTGTCAGGATAGTCACTGGTGGTAGCTGGACTCCATCTAGTTTTTCTGGTCTCATGCTGATATAGCCTCTGGTTTATGTGGGCCTTTCTGTCTCTTGAGCTCATATTTTCCTTATGTCTTTGATATTTTTCATTGTCTTTTGCACCAGGTGAGTTGGGACAAACTGATGCTTCTTAGACTCTTACTTGCTAGTTTCTAAGATCCCAGTCACCACTTATCGATGTGGGATACAGAACACTTTCTTAATAAATTTTGTTACACCAATTGACCTAGATATTCCCTAAAACCATGGTCCCCAGAACCCCACACCTATTGCTGTGTCCTCCAAAATGTTTGGTTGTATTTAGGAAGCATTTAGCTTTTGGTTTAGTCCAGTTGTGCTGACTTCTCCACTGTGTGTTGTCCCTCCTTTCACTTAAAATAACTCTTGTCCACTGCCTAAATAGTGAATATCCCTCTCGCTGCCTCTTCACCTTTGTAACCACCAAATAATGTTTTCTTAAGTATTTAAACCTTTTCTAGAGTGTTTATAATAATGATCTCATACAATATTTTGTTGTATGAGGTTATAACAGCATGAGAAAGGAAGAACTAGATGGTGCTCAGCTACTACCAATATTTTGTCCTTTTTCAACTGACTAACTTCACTCAGCATAGTGCCTTCTAGATTTCTCCATGTTGTTTCCAAAGGTCACCATTGCTCTTTATCACTATGTAGTAGTCCACTGTGTGAATATATCATAATTTGTTTGTCCATTAATTTTGTCGATGAGCACCTAGTTTGTTGATTCCATCTTTTTGCCATGATGAACATTGGTGTGCATGTATTTATTTGTGTGATGGCCCTTATTTCTCTAGGATATAGTCCAAGAAGTAGGATTGCTGGATAATATGGTGTTTCTATTTCTAGTTTTTTGAGAAAGTGCCAAACTGGTTTCTAAAGTGGTTGTACCAGTTTACTTTCCTGCCAGCAGTGTATAAGCATTCAAGTCTTTCCATGGCTTCTCCAGCTTTTATTATTTTGTATTTTTTTTGATTAACGCCATTGTTAGTGTGAGATGGCAACTAATTTTAGTTTTGATTTGTATTTCTCTAATGGCTGATGATCATGAGCATTTGCTCAAGTATCTGTTAGCTGCCTGAATAGCTTCTTCAGTTAAGTACCTGTTCATATCCTTTGCCCATTTTTTTGATTATGTTGTTTTTTTGTTACTGAGGCTTGCAGTATCTTTTAGATTTTAGAGATTAGACACTGTTTTGTCATATCACCCATTTTTTTCCCAGTCTATAGGTTTCATTTTTACTTACTTGATAAAGTATTTGAGTGAGCATAAGAGTGTGATATTTAGGAGTTCTTGGGTATCTATTTTCTCTTCTGGTGTTTGTGTATTGTTAGCAATGTTTTGTATTCTGTTTACACTGTGTATTAGAACTCCTAGTGTTTTCACTGTTTTTTCTTCCATGATTTTTATCATCTTAGATTTGATATTTAGGTCTTTGATCCATTTTGATTTAGTTTTTGTGCAGGGTGAGGGATATGGATCTTCTTTCACTTTTTCTCCTTTTGCAGATGGATATCCAGTTATGCTGACATCATAGATGTCTTTTCTTCAATTAATGAACTTTGGGTCTTGTTGAATATCACTTGCTTACAGGTGGATGATTCTGTGTCTGGATTTTCAATTCTGTTCCACTGGTCCACATATGTGCTGTTGGACCAGTACCAGACTCTTTTGACTACTGTGGTAATGTGATAGGTTCTAAATTCAGGTAGTGAGAGGTCTCACACTTTGTTCTTCTTCAGTAATGTCAGTAATGCTTTACTGTCCAGGGCTTCTTCCCTTTCCATATTAAGTTGGTGATCTGTTTCTTTATCTCCTTAAAAAATGCCACATGAATTCAATCAAGATTGCATTGTATCTACAGATTTCTTGGCTAGAAAACATATTCCTGCAATTTTGAATTTTCTTACGATGAGAAGGTATGTTTTCTACTTATGTAGGTCTCTTTAGGTTTCTGCTAGGAAGATCTTATAGTTTCCTTTGGAAATGAAAGTATACTTGGCTGCTGTTGGGTGGAGTGTTCTATATATGTCTACGAGGTCACGTTGGTTGACTGTGGCATTTAGATCTTCTGGGTCTTTATTGAGCTCTTTCTAGTGTTCTCTGTTTTGGTGGAAGTGGTGTGTTGAAATTTCCTGTCACTATTGTGACGGTATCCATTTCTGTCTTTAATGCAGTTATTGTTTTGTTTATGCATTTTGTGGACCTGTTGTTGGGTACATCATATTCAATATGGTTGTGTCCTCCTTGACTATTGCTCCTTTAATCATTACATAGTGTCCTTCCTTATCCAATGTGGTAGATTTTACTTTAAAGTCCCTTTTATCAAAGATTAATATTACCACTCCTGCTCTTTTTTTTACATTTTGTTAGCCTGAAATACTTTTTCTGATCCTTTGAGTTTTAGTTTGTGTCTCTGGATCTAATGTGTATTAGATTCATATGTACCCCTTGTGGGGCACATAAAGATGCAATGGTTTTTTTCATCCAGTCTCCCACTCTCCACCTCTTTATTGTTTCTTTTAATACATTTACAGTCAGTGTGATTATTGATAGGTATGAGTTTAGTGTTGTCATTTCAATGTCTTCTTTTGTGCATTGTAGATGATTCTTCTGTTCTACTTAGTTTTCTGTGCAGAGTCTTTCTTCTTTGCATGTCTTCATCTTTTTCAATATTGGTGGCTTTATGTTTTCAGAGACTTAATGTTTTTCTTGTTTTTTATTTCAGTGCACATGACTGATAGCTTCCTTTGTAGTTACCTTAACATTCACCCTTGTTTTCCTGATTTAAAACGGTTGTTAATTCCCTTGTATCACCTTGACTTCTTCCCTGTATGAAAGATGTATAGCTACATTTTCTTACAAGTTCCTCTTTTTCTCTTACATAGTTTACATAATAACATTGTGTTTTCCCTATTTTCAGTGTTTTGATTTATTTTTGTGATTTCCCTCTTGGGCTTGATATTTTGTTAGTTGCTGTATTCTGTGTTTTAGTCCTAGGCTGGTTCCTGATGTTATTGATTGTATAACCCAAAGACTCCCTTTAGTATTTCTTATAATTTTGGTTTAGATTTTACAAATTCCCTAAATTTATGTTTATCTGGAATTGTCCTAATCATGCCACCATATTTGAGGGAAAGTTTTGCTGGATATGTAATTCTTGGCTGGTAATTATTTTTCTTCAAGGTTTTGAATATGTCTCCCATTGCCTTCTTGGCTCCATGGTTTCTGCAAGTAGTCCGTTTAGTCTTATTGATTTTCCTTTGTAGGTTATTTTTCCTTTATCCTTAGCCACTTTTAGAATTGTCTCCTTATCTTTAGTTTTGGCAAGTTTGATTACAATATGTCTTGGTGTCTTTCTTTTGGGATCTACCTTGCATGGAGTTTGATGAACATCTTGGATAGATATTTTCTCATCTTTTATGATATCATAAAAGTTTTCAGTCAACAAATCTTCAGTAATTCTGTCTGTGTTTTCTGTTATTCTCCCTCTCCTGGTACTCCAATCATTCATAGATTATTCTTCTGGATAGGGTACCACATAATTATTAGTGTTTCTTGATTTTTTAAAATTCTTTTATCTGATTTTTCTTCAAATATGTTGATGTCATGTGATTTTATCTTCAGTTTCACTAATTCAGCCTTCTATTGCCTCAATTCTGCTCCTTTGGCTTTCTGTTGAGTTTTCTAATTCTGTAAACTTACAATTAGTTTTCCAAATTTTTAATTTCTTGCTGCTCTAAGCTTTCTTTCAGCTGGTTCAATTTGTAATTATGTTCTGCTGCATTTTTTCTCCATCTCCTTCTGGATCTTTTGAAGTGCTCTAGATAGTAATCTATTGTATTCTATCTCAGATAATTCCAGGAAGTTCTCTTCCTCTGAAAAATCTGAATGTTTTGGGAGCTTCCTGAAATCACAGTTACCTGTCTCTTTTAGTGCTTTGAAATTGACTGTTGTCTCTGAGCCATCAGTAAGTTGTATTTGCTTATTTTATGTCTGTTTGCTATATTCTAGTTTCTTATTTTATTTTGTTTTGAAATGTCCAAATAGGCTAGTTGTGTGTGACAGTTTGATTATTGGTGACTTTGAAGTTCTGATGTCCTGTTATCAGGTAGTTAGAGCTGTTACTAGATATACAATCCCAAGAGTCTTTACTTTTCTTGTATGGATTCAACTCAGGTGTCCAGGTAGTCAGTCACAAAGTATCTGGTGTAGGCTCTTGCATACCGTCCTAGATGGGTGATTTCTGTAGGCATAGACATTTGGCTGCAGCTGCTGAGGGAGGTAGAAGGGTAGCAGCCATCTCTGATGTCTCTGTGGATAACATATCCTCTTATGTTGGAATCCAGGCAAAGGAGCAGTTTCTGCCCTGAATGTCTGGCTCAGGGAAGTCAGCAAGGTTTTTTAATTTAATTTAATTTTTTACTTTATCCCTTCCTGGTGTTCGTTAAATTGTTCCCTCTCCTAGTCTCAAAGAATGGCTCATGCTGGGCTTAAAGGGTCCTACTTCCAGCTCAGTTAATGACATCAGACTCTGGAGCTGGACACAGTGCAGAGAAGGGAGGTGCAAGTTCTGGGAGAAGGAAGAAAGATTTATCCTGAGGGAAAGATTTAGAATTGTACCTGATAGATTGCACACAAATACTTAGCTTCTGATGATCTCATGCTGTTTTTCATTGGTTTTGGATGTTTGAATGGACTCTCTGGTTAAGTTTCTCCTACTGGGGAGATACCCTCCAATCACCATGCTCAGCTCACCGTGCTGACTATAGCAATTTCACAGCAGCTCAGGTCTGGTGAATCTTTCCCTCACTTCTCCTTCACTCAGTCTGATTTCTCAACTTTCCTTTTCATGTTATGGGCTCTTAGGATATCAAATGTAATCTTTTCATTTGTTCTTTTTGGTCTTTGTTACAGTAATCAGAGAAAGGCATCTCATTATTTAGCCATCTTGGCCCCATCCCTCAATAGACTTTTTTGATGCATGGTTGACATAAACCTTCTATTTGTAAAGCATGCAATATCTGTGAAGTGCAATGAAACAATATATGTCTTATGCAAACATATACTTCTCATATAGAAGTAACCATTCTAAATAATTTTAACCTGAATTTCATTAGACTTCCAGACATGACTACTAGTTCACATGGAATACCAATAATGGATTACATGTTAAATCACATCACTGAGATGCAGTCAGCAAAAGCAAGATGGTGAGAAATATAGGACAGTTGTCCTTCTTTACTAAAAAAGAAATCACCCCATTAAGAAAAAGGTATATTTGAAGAGAAGCATACAGATTGAAAGGCATTTAGGAAATTATCAATTAATTATAACATGTAGGTGTTATTTTGAATCATAATTGACACACATGGGTAGCACACACACACACGAAATCTGAAAATTAAGTTCATGAGCTCACCCTAGAAAAAATGCCACATACCTCACTGCTGAATATCAATATGGTCACCTTTGAAATACTCCCCTTGGAAAGCTATGCACTGATACCAATGCCTAATTCATGCTTCAAAGCAATTTTGGACACTCTTTTTCTGGAACGGTCATCAGAGCTGTCATTGTATTACACTTGATGTCCTGAATGTTATTGAAATGTCTTCCTTTCAATATTTTGGGATAAAGGAAAAAGTCACCAGGAGCCACATTAGGTGAGTAGGGAGGGTGTTCCAACACAGTTATTTGTTTACTGGCTAAAAATTCACAGACAACTATACTATTAAGTCCATGAACTTTCTACCTTGCCACCTTGTGCAGTGGCCTTTCCAGAAATAGTTTCAAAATTGCTCTGAAGGATGGCAAGGCAATGGTGTCAGTGCATAGCTTCCCAAGGGGAGTACGTTGAATGTGACCATAGTGATATTCAGCAGTGAGGTATGTCACATTTGGAACAATTAAGTCCATGGATGTAACTGTCAGACCTTGTATACATATTTACTGTTACATGTATTGTTGTGTGCCTTCGGACTGATTCTAACTCCTGGGGATCCTATATGACAGAGTAGAACTGCCCCATACAGTTCTTAGGCTGTAATGTTTGTGGGAGCTGACTGCCAAGTGTTTTCTCTTTCTGAATAGCTGGTGGGTTCAAGCCACCAGCCTTTTGGTTTGAAGCCAAGTGATTGACCATTAATCCACTAAAACCAAAAAAACCAAACTTCTTGCCATTGAGTCTATTGCCACTCATAGCAACTCTATAGGACAGAGTAGAAATGACCTACAGAGTTTCCTAGGCTGTAATGATTATGGAAGCGGACTCCTATATCTTCCTTCTGTATATGAATATACAGGAGCACTGATGATGTAGTATGTATATATTTGTGTGTGTGTAGGGAAAATTAGATTTTTATTGTTACAGGGATTATTATTTTTTTGTGTTTGATAATTGTATTGTGGTTATTTTTAAGAAAAAGATCTTTTACCTTTTAAAAATACGTTTTGAAGTATGACACATGGGATTTGCATCATATTGCTTGTGTTTTGGGGTGAGGAGATGGGTGGAGGTAGCAGTGAAACAAGGTTGGTCCTGTGTTGTTTCTTATTGAAATTTAATGAAGTAAAGGGGGGTTCATCACAGCATTCCCTTTATATTACGTATTCTTGAAATTTTCTACATAAAAACTTAAAAAAATTATACAAATGCCTGGTCCCATGCCAAGAAATCCTTGGTGATATGCCTGAGGGAGTGCCTGGGCTCCGTTTTGTTTTCATTTTGGTTTTAAAGCTCCCTAGGCAGTTTCACTGTGCAATCCAAATTCCAGAACCTCCTTTATTTGTCTTTTAGCCCTTTTCCCCAGTGAATTTTGGAATTCAGTTTTGCTGAAGGGATGCTCCACTTTGGAAGCAACCCTCCTCCCTGCAGTGTGTCTCATTTTCAAACATATTTTAGGCTTGAAACTTCAGGAAGTTAATAGCTATTTTGTATTTGACTTATTTTACCCTTGAGGTCTCTGACAGGGCCTGCCTCATACTGGGCTGATGCAGTTTTAGAAGCAGGGTGACGTTCTTACTATCTCGTGCTCTTTTTCCCTCAAGAGGAAATGCTCATTTCCATGGGTATCTGCTTGGCATTCAGTTTAGTTTCCAAAGTCTACACGCCTTGGCGATGAAATACACAAACAGGCCTGTACAAGGATTTTAGAAATCAGAGTACAGAAAAGGGGCAGTTTCTCAAGGTACCTTTTCTACCCTCCTTCTTGGAGTATTATGTTGTGTCAAGTCCTTCTGACTCATGGAAACCTCATGCACAACAGAACAAAACACTGCCCGGTCCTGCGCCACCTTCACAAGTGTTGGTATGCTCAAATCCATTGTTGTGGCCCCTGTGTATCTTGAGAGTCTTCCAACTAGGGGCTCATCTTCTAGCACTATATTGGACAAGGCTCTATTGTGATCTATAGAATTTGTACCAGATGATTTTTGGAAGTAGATCACCAGATGACTCTCACCAGTCTTCACCTGAAATCTGTCTACCATGGGTGACACTGGTGGTATTTGAAATACTGGTGGCATTGCAGCCATTGTCACAGCAGCATGCAAGCCACCACAGTGTTAGAAAGTGACACAGAGGTGAGGGCCTGTCACTGTTTCAAAGTTACCCTTCAGGGATAGAGGGCAGAGACTGTTTGCAATGGAGGTGACAAACTCCCAGAAGGGTTATGCACCTGTGGACTACATCTTAACCCCAAAGAGAAAGCGTCAGATGAAAACAGAACTTCCCCCTGAGTGTGAGGAGAGTATGCCTCCATCAGCACTGTCTAGAACACTGATATAGTGAAATCTGTGCCCTAACACAGGACTCCACACTTCGAAGGGCCTCCATTAGGTTTAATATGTGTCTGTCACCATCTTGAAATTCTCAATAACTTTTGAATAGGAGACCCCCTGTTTTCATTTTGTAGTAGGTCCCCCAAATTTTGTAGCTGGTCTTGACTAAGAAGGATGATTTTGGGATGTCACATGGTAGGGAGAATCAAACCATCTCTCTCTCTCTATGCTATTTGCTTTCTTCCTTTTTTTTGTTTTTTTTTTGTGCTTAAGGTGAAAGTTTACGAACAAATTTCTGTCTTGTTAAACAGTTAACACACAAATTGTTTTGTGACATTGGTTGCCAGCCCCTTGATGTGTCAGCACTCCCTTTCTTTACCCTGGATTCCCTGTTCCCATCAGTCTAGTTTTCCTGGATAGGATGATAGTAGGTAGAGGCAAGAGTTCCAGATAATGTCGATTAACCCACTGTAGTTGCCTTCATTTTCAAATGTGCTGGATTATATGATTAAATTGAAAGAAACAGAATTGAATATTATCATGATAGCTCAAATACCCCTGACCGTTACTGTACATCACTGTTCTCTTAGTGGGGTCCCTGGACCAGCAGCATCAGTATCACCTGTTGGACACGCAAATTCTCAGGCCCTGCCCACACTTGCTAAAGTGGATACTCTGGGAGGGAAGCCCCCAAATCTGGTTTTAACGAGCCCTGGGATGTGCTTCAGATGAATTGAAAGTTTGAGAACTATTGTAAGCTACCTGACTTTGAGACTTACATTCTATGCATGAGAATGATTTTGAGATCCCTCCAAGTTTGGGAAACTTACTATTTACAAAGAAAGTGCTTCCGCACCCACGTTCCCTTTGTCCTGATAGTATCTGTCAGGCACATACAGCCTTCTTACTCATTGTTTTCAGCCTTTAAAATCTACCTCAAGGATATTTCCTTGAACGATGATTCCATTTAGCAGGAGAGCAGAGGGATAACAGGTGGAGGGAAGGGTTTTTATAGCTCACTCTTGGTGGCCAGTAATGGTGACGGTAACTGAGCATGACAGGGTAAGAATGGGAAAGAAGAAGGGAATTGTGATGGTAGGTTGAGTAGGAGGGAGAAAATACAGGAGAGGCTTCTTAAGCTTAAGAGGGGAAGAAAAGGCTGAGGTGGCAGAACCCACTGCCATCGAGTTGATTCTGACTCATAGTGATCTTATAGGTCGGAGTAGAAATGCCCTATAGAGTTTACAAGGAGCATCTGGTGGACTCCAACTGTCGACTTTTTTGTTAGCAGATGTGGCATTTAACCACTAGCTCACCAGGGTTTCTTGAGATAATAGGGAGCAGGTTTAGGGAAAAGATGAAAGACTGTGTAGGAGAAAGCCGAAGGTGAGAGAGCCAAGCGGCATTATAATTAGATGCCTCGTTAATAAGGAGGGGATCAGTGTCCCTTAAGCAGTGAGTCTTCCTTTTCCTCTCCCAAACACCCCAGGAGCCCACTAATCAACTTTGATCTCCATGCACTTGTCTATCCTGGATAATTCATATAAATGGAATCCTGTAATATTTGTCATTTTGTGTTTGTTAAAGGTAATGGGGAAATTTGGAAATGGATAATAGTCATGGTTGAAGAGCAGGATAAACATAACTAATGCCTCTGGATTATATGCACGGAGAATGTTGAAAAGGCAAAATGATTTGTTACAGGTATATTTTCCACAGTAAGCAAACAAATGAAGAAGTAGAACACATGATTAGGAGAATTTTTTTGTTTTACATTTTGATGACATCACAGACAGAATGATGTAGGCCAAATTAAAAACAAAAAATGAAATAAGGGAAAAATACTTTTTTTATGGCAGCAATGAAACAGTCTAAATGAATGTGTCTTTAAATGAATTGTGTGTTAATGTTTCGGGCTGAAGATGGGCCCTGATGGCCTGGGGTTGCTCACCCCAAGTCCACAGCAACACTGGCCAAATTGTGCAAACAGATACCTACTTCTGTCTCCAAGTTATTTCACCAGCTAATTAACTGTAAAGACTCAAACCATGAACTGAAACTCCAAAGCTTTTCATGGCCATCAGGGGAGTATTAAATAGGGAGATTGGAAGCAAAATTACAGTTCCCTCAATAGATTTCGGGTGCAGGGGGTTGATAAAAATCTGCTTTTAATTAAAAATATAAAGCAGTAGGGCCCCATATGTACAAACAGGAAAGGCTTTGGGGCTTGGCAGTGGACAAACGTCTACAGGATTCCTGGTGGACTGTGGCCTCTGTTGCTTGCTTTGTGGGCCTCATGGGAGGAGTGATTGATGGGATGGCTGGATTTTCAGCTGAGAGGCCTTGCTAATACCTAAGCTAATAGATACATGAAAACAGAGGCTGTAATGTAGCTTGCAAGATGAAGCAATGGGCTTGTCTCTGAGTAGGTAGGAAATTCTGCCAAGCCCTGTGTTTTAACTGAAACGAGGTTTTTATGGTTCTTGGCACGGGCCTGCTGGAGCAGGCTAACTTTGGGATCTGTGTACCAGGCTTTTTCTAGCATGTGGCTACAGAGTTGATATGGGCTCAGAGGCCACATGAGGGCAAGGAGACTGGGCCCTGGGGAGCTTCCACCCCCCAAATCTTTTCCACTTTCAGTAAAGGCATCGCTGTTGACTCAGTTGCTCAAGCTCAAAATGTAGGAATCTTAATTTTAACTTATTCATGTTCTGTGATTTTCATTACCACCACTCCAGGTCAGCTACCAACATCTTTTCTCTGGACTTGCAAGACTCTCAGTTAGTCTTTCAGTTCTCTTACTAGCCTCTCCATAATCAGCTCTCTTGCTGAAGTCAGTATGATCTCTTTGTTTGGCATCACTCAGCAGGAAAGGTAGTATAGATCAGTGCCTAAAACTAGGGGCTGGGTTTAAAACTGAGTTTCCACAACTTGCCAGCTATGTAAAATTGGCAAGTTACTTTTCTGTGTCTCAGTTTCCCCAACTGTAAAGTGGGGATAATGGTAGCTACCTCATGGACATTTTTCAAAATTAAATGTAGTAAACAAAATACTTAAAATAGTACTTGATACTTCATGTTAGCTTGCTGTACATGTAAGTCTTACTATACATGTGTATGTCATTAGGGTTAGCTAAAAAGAAGAAGGTCCTTAATAAGATGGATTGACACAGTGTCTGCAACAACGGGCTCAAGCACAACGATTGTGAGGATGACATGAAACTGTGTAGTGTTTTGCTCTGTTGTACACAGGGTCAACTTTACAGCACCTAACAACAATAACAGGCATGTAAGGCTACCATCTGTCAGTTTGTTATACTGTGGTGGTTTGAGTTTTGCTCTGATGCTGGTAGTTATGACATAAATGTTTCAAATACCACTAGAGTCACCTGGGTGCACAGGTTTCAGCAGAACATCCAGACTAAGGCAGACTAGGAAGAAAAGCCTGGTGGTCTACTTCTGAAAATTAGCCAATGAAAACTTTATGGCTCACAACATGATACTGTCTGATATAGAGCTGGAAGATATCCCGTGTAAGTCAAAAGGAGTTCAGAATCCACAGTGATTCCAGCAGTGGACTCAGTCACACCAGTGATCGTAAAGATATCATAGGATGGGACAACTTTTTTCTGTTGTACATGGGGTTGCTATGAGTCACAGCTAATTTGACAGCAATTAACAATAACAGCAGACATATACAGCTTAACTATTGTTATTATTATGTTCATCAACTATGCCTTTCTCATCAAACTCTTCAGCCTTCTCTTCACGGCCGCAAGTCACGCATTATCCAGTTTCTGACATTTCTTGGATCCCAGATTGTCTTGTTAGTACATTCTCGTCACACTGGCCTTTATTCTGTTCCTCTGACTTATCCAGTTCTCTTTTTCAGGCTTTTCCACTTCCTATTCCTTTGTCTGAGAACAGGGCTGCTTGTAATACTATTACTACACGCAGTCCTTCTGACGATTGGTTTACTCTTTTCCCTCAAGTCTATTCAAATATCACCTCCTCAGAGAGACCTGCCATCTGCAGGATGTTGAGCAGGAGTACGGCTGTTTGGCCTCCTCTCCTTTCAACATTACCTTGGCAGCCAGTGTGGAGGATGGACTGGACAGGACATCCTTCCAGAGAGGATTTCGAAAGCAAGAAGGCAAGTGAGTGCAGGAGATGTTTCTATTCCTGAGTAGGAGGTTCTGGGCTGCCCATCCTTCTCTTTGGTCCTTAGCTGATAGGCTCTATGGGGACCTTACTTCCCCTCCAGGAGTCCCTGGAGACATGAACTTCCCAGGTAAACCTAGGAAGAGACAAGAGGGCCCAACTACGCAATGAGGCATGCCTCTGGCCCCGTGTTGGTGTGACAGATCTTCTAAAGACGCCCATGGCCTGTAGTTCTTGGAACACGTGAATGTTGTCTTACTTGGCAAAAGGGACTTTATGCATGTGTTAATGTTAAGGATCCGTTGTTGTTAGGTGCCACTAACTCGTAGTGATCCCATGTACAACAGAACGAAAAATTGCACAGCCCTATGCCATTCTAACAATTGTTGTATACTAGAGCCCATTGTCACTATGCTTGAGTCCACTGTTGTAGCCATGGTGTCAATCCATCTCTTTGAGTGTCTTCCTGTTTTATGCTGACCAAGCATAATGTCTTTTTCCAAGGACTGGTCCTTCCTGGTAACATGTCTAAAGTGTGTGAGATGTATTCTTGCCATCCTTATCTCTAACAAGCATTCTGATGGTACCTCTTCCAAGACAGATTTGTTTATTCTTCAGTTTATGGTGTATTCAACATTCTTCACCAACACTGTAATTTAAAGGCATCAGTTCTTCTTCAATCCTTCTTATTCATTGTTCATCTTTCCCGTGCTTGTATGGGGATTGAAAGCACTATGGCTTTGGACAGTAGCACCTTAGTCCTTAAAGTGACATTTTTGCTTTTTAACACTTCAAAGAAGTTTTTGCAGCAGATTTCCCCAGTGCAGTATGTTATTTGATATCTTGACTGCTGCTTGCATGGGTGTTGATGGTGGATCCAAGTGAAATGAAATCCTTGACAACTTCAATCTTTTCTTCGTGTATCACGATGTTGCTTATTGGCCCAGTTGTGATGATTTTTTGTCTTCTTTGTCTTGACATGCAATCATACTGAAGGTTATTATGGTCTTTGGTCTTCATCATTAAGTCCTTCAAGTTCCCTTCACTTTTAGCAAGCAAGGTCATGTTGTCCACATAACGCAGTTTGTTAATGAGTCTTCCTCTAATCCTAGTGCCTCATTCTTCTAGGGATCCTGAGATGGAAGATATCCTGGATTATTTGATTGCTCCCTCATTAACACAAAGGTCCTTATCAGAGGGACACGGAGAAGTGGGAGTCACAGGAGACAGTGATGTGATTATAAAAGGAGAGATTTATGAAAAGCTTGGAAGATGTAGGAAGGAGCCATGCATGCACCAAGGAAAGTGGACAGCCTCTAGAAACTGGAAAAAGCAGAGAACAGATTCTCCCCTAGAGCCTCCAAATGAACCAGCTCCCCTGACACCTTGTCTTTAGCCCAGTGAGACCGACTACACACTTTTGACCTCCAGAATATAGAGAATAAATAAGTGCTATGCTAAGTCATTGTGTTTGTGTAATTTCTTGTAGTGGCAACAGGAAACCAACACATAGGGTTAAGGCCACGGATACTGTTAGAACCTGGTCCTTCTTTCTACCATTTCCACCGGTGTTAGCTCTCTCTCTCTTTTTTAATAGTATAAGGGAAGGAGAAGATAATAAATCATAAATATAATAAATACATAAACCATAAATATTGTGCTAGTCATTTCAAACAAAATAAAAAGTACTGTGGGATAGACTGTATAAGGAGCTCTACCAGGACTCCTTATAATAAAGGTAACAAGGTAGGACAGAGTAGAACTGTTCCATAGAGTTTCCTAGGAACTGGTGGATTCAAAATGCTGAATGTTTGTTAGCAGCCATAGTAGGGGTGGGTTACAGTGATAAAGAGGGTGAACCGAGTAGTTTTATTGAGATAGTGACATTTGAGAAAGTGAGTGTTGCTGCTAGGTGGGGCAAGAGTATTTAGGTTGATCCTACAGCCAGTAAAGGCCCTGAGACAGCAGTATGCTTGACACGCTTGAGGGCGAGCAAGGACGCAGTGTGGCTGGTATGGGGACAGCAAGAGGCAGAGACAGGGGAGGTGGGATTGAAAAGAAGAGTGAGAATAGTTAACTAACTCAAAGAATATAATCAATGTCATCTAATTGTACACGTGGAAGTTGTTCAGTTGACGTGTGAAGTCTGACAATTAAGTCTGTGAACTAGTTGTTCTAAGTGCTGCATACCTCATTGCTGAATATCACTATGGTCACCTTTGATGTACGCCTCTTAGGAAGCTATGCACCAACGCCAGCACTAGGCCACCTTTCAAAGCAGTTTTGGAACTCTCTATGGAATGACCACTGCACACAGTGGCAAAGTGGCAGGTTCATGAACTTAATTGTATAGTTGTCTGTGAGGGAGATTTTAGCCAGTAAACAAATAACTGTATTGGAACACCCTCCTTCCTGATCTGGTCCCCAATAACTTTTTCTTTACCTGAAGGTAAAATAAATATTGAAAGGAAGACATTTTGGTGAGAATCAGGACATCAAGTGTAATACGATGACAGCTCTGATGGCCATTCCAGAAAAAGAGTTCCCAAATTGCTTAGAAGGGTGAACTAAGCACTAGTGTCAGTGCATAGTTTCCCAAGGGGAGTGCTTCAAAGGTGACTGTAGTGATATTCAGCAATGAGGTATGTAGCACTTAGAGCAACTCAGTTTGTGGACTTGTCAGACTCTCACGTTTGCAACAACAAAAGGTAAATTACGTATTTGTGCATATAAAGGTGATGGGGAATTAGGGCCTCACAAGAAGTGGTGTAATAACTGTGGCTTTCATTTCTAATACAAGAGGGAGCCATTGCAGGGTTTTGAGAAGAAGAGTGACATACTTATATTTTTAACTGATTGCTTTGGCTTCTGGGTTGAGAACATTCTAGTAAACTGACTGAGAGACAGCGCCAATGTTTAAAATGTTTACAGTCTGGTAGTGGATATAAAACTGATATACCCATGACCATAATAAAGATGTTGTTGTTGTTAGGTGCCATAAAGTCAATTTTCAACTCATGCCAACCCCATGTGACACAGCGGAACTGTACTATAGGGTTTTCTTGGTTGTAACCTTTATGGAAGCTGATTAGTAGGCCTTTCTCCCACAGAGCTATTCTGGATGGGTTTGAACTGCCAATCTTTCAGTTAATAGCTGAGCATTTAGTCATCACTCCACCAGGGCCCTTTATAATAAAGGTAACAAGGTAGGGCAGAGTAGAACTGTTCCATAGAGTTTCCTAGGAACTGGTGGATACTGAATGTTTATTAGCAGCCATAGTGCACTGTATATAGCTCTTAGCCACTGCACTGGGGTTCCCTGATATAAAGTAGATATAAAGTAGAAGATACAGGTAGAGACACTCAGATGCTGTAAGTTCTATTCGAAAGAAGAGGGATCAGTGTATTTTAGCCAGGGTGGGGAGACTATGGAATCATAGAAAAGGCTACAGAAGAAGGGCCATTGAGATGATCTTGAAAAATATAGGATTTAGACCTGGAGGCCTGGTGGTAGGGTTGGCATTCGGAATCTAAGTGCACAGTATACAGTGGACCAAAGCTTGGGGGCAGGAAAAAGTCAAGTTGTGAGGAATGATGTGGCTCATTGTGTGCTATGGACTTCTGAACTATGTTCTCCTCCTGCCTGCACATGTGTTGGAATCCTCACCCCTGTACCTGGGAATATAATCCTGCTTGGGACTGGCATTTTCTCTGTTATATGACTGAAGCTGTATCAGTGTAGAGGATTTGTCCTAAACCCTCTTCATGTCTGTGTTATAAAAAGAGCAGGTTAGACAAAGACGTCTGCCTGAATGGGGAAGACATGTGCCGTGTGAGGATCACCAAGAAGTCAAGGAAAACCCAGAGCTACTGATAGTGAAGGAATTGACAGGGCTCAGATTCTGATTTGGACTTTTAGGCTCCTACACAGTGACAAAAGAAATTTCTGTTCTTTAGAGCTAATACTTGTAGAAGCTATGCCACCAGTATTCAGACAGAGCAAGGTCACCCTTGTGTGGACAGGTTTCAGTTGAGCTTCCAGACTAAGACATGCTAGAAAGAGTGACCTGGGAGTCTACTTCTGAAAGGAATTAGCCAGTGAAAACCTTATGAATAGCTGGGGAGCACTGTCTGAGATAGGACTGGAAGATGAGCTCCCTATCTTGGAAGTCACTGAAAAGATGACTGGGGAAGAGTTGCCACTTCAGAGTATAATTGGCCTTAAAGGTGTGGATTATGTCAATCTTTCATGACCTTTACACATTGATGTGGCACAACTCAAAATGAAAAGAAACAGCTGCAAACATCCATTAATAACTGAAACATAAAATACAATAATTATGAATACGGGAACACTGGAAATTGTCAAAAATGAAATGGAACACAGAAACAACAACATTCTAGGTATTAGTAAGCTGAAATAGACTGGTATAGGCCATTCTGAAGCAGACAATCATATGGTTGGTTTACTATGCTGGGAATGACTAGGTGAAGAGTCCTGGCCCTGCATTCATTGTCTAAAAGAACATTTCAAGATTTATCCCAAGGTACAGTACTGTCAGATCATATCCATGTGCCTACAAGGAAGACCAGTTAATACAACTATTATTCAAATCTATTCACCAACCACTAAAGCCAAAGAAAAAAAATGGAAGAGTTTTTCAGCTTTTGCAGTTTGAAAGTGATCGAACATGCAATCAGGTTATACTGATAATTACTGGTGACTGGAATGCAAAAGTGGTAAAAAAAGAAGGATCAGTAGTTGGAAAATATGGTCTTGGTGACAGAAATGATGCTAAAGGTCATATGATAGAATTTTCTAAGACTGATGACTTCATTGGAGATACTTTTTCTCAGTAACATAAATGGTGACTATGCACACGGACGTCTCCAAATGGAATCCACAGGAACTGAATTGAATACACTGGTGGAAAGAGATGATGGAAAAGCTTCATATCAGCAATCAGAACATGACCAGGTGCTGACTGACCATCAATTGCTTGTATGCAAGTTCAAATTGAAAATGAAGAAAATTAGAACAAGTCCATGAGAGCCAAAGTATGACCTTGAATATATCCTATCTGAGATTAGAGACCATCTCAGGAATAGATTTGATACATTGAACACTAACAATTGACAACCAGATGAGGCATGGAATGACATCAGAGACATCATCTATGAAGAAAGCAATAGGTCATTAGACAGGAAAGAAAGAAAAGACTAAATTGGATGTCAGAAGAGACTCTGAAGCTTGCTCTTGAACATTGAATAGCTAAAGCAAAAGGAAGAAATGTTGAAGTAAAAGAAATGAACAAAAATTTCAAAGGGCACCTTGAGAAGACAAAGTAAACTATTATAACAACATATGCAAAGAGGTGGAGATAGAAAACCAAAAGTGAAGAACATACTCTCCATTTCTCAAGCCAAAAGAACTGAAGAAAAAAAAAATCAAGCTTTGAGTTGCAAAAGTGAAGGATTCTATGGGAAAAATATTAAACAACAAGTGTGCATCAAAAGAAGATGGAAAATGCACAGAGTCATTATACCAAAGAGAACTGATCAATGTTCAGGCATTTCAAGAAATGGCATATGATCAAGAACCAATGGTGCTGAAGTAAGAAAGTCCGAGCTGTACTGGAGGCACTGGCAAAAACAAGGCTCCAAGAACTGGTAGAATATCGTTTGAGATCATTCAACAAAGAGCTTATTCATCTATACCAAGACATTTGGAAGACATGGCCAACTGACCGGAAGAGAACCATATTTATGTCTTTTCCCAAGAAAGGTGATCCAACCAATGTGGAAATGATTGAACAACATTATTAATATCACACAAAAGTAAAAATTTGAGAAGATCATTCAAAAGTGTCTTCAGGCCAGATTCAGAAAAGGATGTGAAATCAGGGATATCATTGCTGATGTCAGATGCATCTTAGCTGAAAGCAAAGAATACTGGAAACATATTTACTTGTGTTTTATTGACTGTGCAAAGGCCACTGGGGAGAATAGGAATTCTGGAACACTTAGTAGTGCTCATAGGAATGTGTACATGGATCAAGAGTCAGTTGTTCCAATGGAACAAGGGGATACCACACAGTTTAAAGTCAGTAAAGGTATGCATCCAGGTTGTAGTCTTTCATCAGACTTATTCAACCTGTATGCCAAGCAAATAATCTGAGAAGGTGGACTAAATGAAAAGAATGGGTCATCAGGATTGGAGGAAGACTCATTAACAACCTTTTTTATGTAGATGATGCAACCTACTTTCTGAAAGTGAGGGGGACTTGAAACACTTACTGATGAAGATGAAAGACCATAGCCTTCAGTAGGAATTACACCTCACTATAAAGAAAACAGAAATCCTCATAACTGGACCAATAAGCAATATCATTATAAACAGAGAAAAGATTAAAGTTGTCAAGAATTTCATTTTACTTGGGTCCACAATCAGTGACCATGCAAGCAGCAGTCAAGACATCAAATGACATATTGCATTAGGCAAATCTGCTGCAAAAGTCCTCTTAAGGTGTTGGAAAGCAAACACATCACCTTGAAGACTAAGGTGCACCTGACCCAAACCATGGTATTTTCAGTCACATCATATACATGAGAAAGCTGGACAGTGAATAAGGAAGATAGAAGAATTAATTGACACCTCTGAACTGTGGTGTTGGGAAAGAATATTGACTATATCATTGATTGCCAATAGAACAAACAGATTCTGTCTCGGATGAAGTACAACCAGAGTGCTTCTTGGAAGCAAGGATGGTGATACTATGTCTTACGTACTTCGGACATGCCGTCAGGAGGGGTCAGCTTTTGGAGAAGGACATCATGCTTGGTATTGCAGAGGGTCAGTGAGAAAGAAGACCTTTAGTGAAACGGACTGACACGGTGACTGCAACAATAGGCTCAGACACAGCGATGGCTGTGTGCACGGCGCAGGACCGGGCAGTGTTTCCTTCTGTAGTACACAGGGTCGCTGAGTCAGAACTGACTTGACGACACGGAACAACAGTAACATCTTACGGTACTTCTGTTACAAAGACAAGTAGGTGACTAAGTGGGTCAGGAAAGGAAGGAGAGAGCTTACAGTAAAGGGCCAAGCAGAGGGTACAGGACACAAGACAGAGACAGACCCAGAACGCAGAACAAAACAAGACAAAGAACAGCTCAACCAGACGGGGAGAAAAGAATCAACCACACCCCACAGAAGACCTGCACTCTGCCCCCACGGAGTTTCTAAGCCAGTGGGACTGGAGAGCTGTGGGCTTTGTAGAAGAATTTTTTTTTTTTTTGTAGAAGAGCCCAGCCCTAGAGCCAAAATTTTATGTTTGAATCCCAAAAGTCCTCTTGCTGGTCTTGGGTAAAAATCTTTACCTCTGTCTGCACCCCAGTTTTCTGAGATGGTTGTGAAGATGAAACAAAAACCACGCTCATTCATGGCTTAAGACACACTTAGCCAACGCCAAGTGTCTGATACATCCGGCCGTTACCATTATTGCTATCACTGTTTCTGGAGTCCTTGTGTGGCACAAACGGTTCAGCACTCAACCACTTGACCAATGAAAGACTGGTCGTTCTAACCCACCGGAGCTATCTCAGAAGAAAGACCTAGGAATCTGCTTCTGAAAGATGGTGCCTTTGAAAACCGAACGGAACACAGTTGTGCACTGAGACATAGCGAGTCCCGTGAGTCAGAATCAGTTGGATGGCAACTGATTTGGGTTTTGGTTACTGTGATTACAGGAGAAGGGTTCAAGTGCTACAGTGTCAAGTGTCTAAGCATGAAACAGCTACATGGTCAGCCCTGCAGCACTGGTGGGGACCAGGGCTAGGACTGCAGCAGCACCCCCACTGGCTCGGACTTTAAAGGGAGTTCATCTTGGCGTAGCGATTAGGTGTTACGTCTGCTAACCAAAAGGTCAACCATTCACATCCGCCAGGTGCTCCTTGGAAGCTCCATGGGGCAGTTCTACTCTGTCCTGTGGGGTCACTACGAGTTAGACTTGACTTGATGGTACTGGGTTTGGTTTGGCTGTTTCATCTTCTCATACTCTGTCAGACGATATTCTGTTGCTGTCTATCAGGTTTTTAATGGCTACTTTTTGAAAGTAGATCACCAGGCTTTTCTTCCCCATTGACTCTGTCTTTAAACGTAACATACCAGGACAGAAAGATGAAGCCAGGCTTTCTGTGGGGCTGGGAGGCAGGAAGAAACTTCCGGGGGTGACGGGGGAGGGAACAGGGAAGAGGGGAAGTAATTGCTAGTGAGGAGAAAAGGGTTAGACTGCCAGGCTCTGAGGGCACCAAGAAAATAAAGAAGTGGCTTCTGTGGTGAGGGTCCCTCTGGAAGAAAGCGGATAAAGTGTGTCTGAGCAGGGCTGCAGCTAACCTTCTGAACACTAAAGGGCACTTGGTGGGAAACACTCCAGAACTATGATTTCTACCAACAGCCAGAGCAGATGGGTTCAATAAAACCAGTGGTTATTTACATTAATGTGAAGACCGCGTGTGTTTATTTCTGGCTCCTAGGGCCTGGAAAGGAAGAGGAATGATTGAAATGAGGAACGCCCTGAAAGGGGAAAATGGACAATCTAGCAAAAAGAAAAATGTTCACCCTTTGAATGAACACTGTAATCGCTTTCATCCCAGGGCCCCTGAGGCTTGGTGTATGGATCTTGAAAGCACTCCGAGGACCCGAGGCGGGGTCCTGGCGGTGGCTCCCTGCAGTCCAGGGAACTGGGGGACTGCACAGGGGTACTTACCGTAGCTCATGCTGGGTTTTAAATGCTGTCCTGCCCTAGGCAAGCTGTGTGACACTAGTCAGGATGGGAGTTAACCGGCGCTTCAGTTCCCAAGCTTGTTGTTGTTAGCTGCCGTCACATTTGCTCTGACTCGTGGTGTCTTCATGTGCAGCAGAAGGAAACGTTGTCCAGTCCTGCACCACCTTCCTGATTGCTGGTGCGCAGGAGTCCAATGTTGTGGCTGTGGTGTATTTTGAGTGCCTTCCCAACTAGAGGCTCATCTTCCAGCATTCTGTTAGATAATATTCTATTGCTATCTATTAATTTTTTTAAATTTACATTCCTTTTTTTGTTTTTCACTCTTTTAAAATTGTTTACAATTCAAGTCAGTGTCTCATACAGAAATGTAGACAGACGTTGTCATGTGGTCTTCATTGCTCTCCCTACACTGTGACAGAACACTCTGCCCCCCATCGTCTATTTCCAGTGCACATTCAGTCAGTTCCTGTTCCCTTCTGCCTCCTCATCTCACCTCTGGGACGGAGTTGCCCGTTTAGTCTCATATATCTACTTAAGCCAAGAAGCACACTCTTCACCAATATCACTTTATGTGCTATAGTCCAGTCTAATCTTTGTTTCAAAGAGTTGGCTTTGGGAATGGTTTTCATTCTGGGCTAACAGAGAGTCCAGGGGCCCTTGCTTCTGGGTCCCTATAATCTCAGAGCATCAGGTTTGGTCTTTTTATGTGAGTTTGAGCTCTGCACCTGCTTTATTCCTGCTCCTCAGGGACTCTGTTGCGTTCCTTGTCAGGGTGGTCACTGCTGGTAGCTGGGCACCATCTGATTCTTCGGGTCTTAGGCTGAAGGAGTCTCTGATGTATGTGACCCTTTAGTTTCTTAGGTTCAAATTTTGCTTATGTCATTGATGTTCTTCATTTTCCTTTGCTTCAGGTGGTTTGGGACCAAGAGATGCATCTTAGATGGCTGCTTGCTAGCTTTTAAGACCCAGATACCACTTACCAGAGTGTGATGCAGAATACTTTTGTAATAAACTTTATTACCCCAGTTGACCTAGATGTCCTCTGAAACCATGGTCCCCAGACTCCATGGTCCTCAGACTCCTGCCCCTGCTACTCTGTTCTTTGAAATGTGTGCCTGTATTCAGGAAACTTCTTAGTTTTTGATTTAATCCAGTTGGACTGACCTCGCCTCTATCTGTATGTCGCCTTTTCCTTCACCTAAGATAATTCTTGTCTACTATCTAGTTAGTAAATACCTCTCTCCCCTCTCCCCAACCTCATAACCACCAAAGAATGTTTTCTTCTGTGTTTAAGCCTTTTCTTGAGCTCTTGTAATACTGGTCTCATATAATATTTGTCCTTTGTGACTAATTTCACTCAGCATAAAACCATCTAGATTCATTCATGTTGAAATGTTTCTTGGATCCATTAGGTTTTCAATAACTAATTTTGTAAGTAGATCCAAAGCTAGTCTGTCTTAGTCTGGAAGCTCTACTGAAACCTGTTCACCATGGGTGACCCTGCTGGCATTTGGAATACTGGTGGCACTGCTTCCAGGATCATAACAACAGGTGGGCCACCACAACGTCACAAGCTGACACCTGGGTGGTGGTTTCACAGCTATAAAGTTGAGCAGAATAAGAAACATCCTTGCAGGGTGGCTGTGAAGATTAAAGGAGTTACTGGAGTAAAGCTACTAGAATAGCACCAGATCAAGCCTCTTGCTTATTACAGTTAGGGAGTCATGTTGGATTATTGGGAGTCACTCTGGGTTCTTGGTAGAAGGGAATTCCTATGCATCCTTGAAATCATGCCACATTAGGTATCTTTCAGGGATGTTGGAACTCACAGACTAAAGTTGAACCAGTTTTGCATGATTCTTTCCAGGGGTTGGGAATAGGCAGACTCAGTATGGTAGTGTTCCTGGCTAATGGTACAAGTAGGGAAGTTTAGTGAATGAGGAAAAATCTAAGCAGGTTCAAGCTCCCAGAGACAGCAGTGACTATGGTGGCTTAATGGCGGGATGGCACACAGGCAGAAGTTTCTGGGTTGTGCAAGTAGTTAAGTACTCGCCTACTAACTGAAAGTTTGGCAGTTTGAGCCTACCTAGAGGCTTCTCAGAAGAGAGGCTTAATGATCTGCTTCTGAAAGGTCACAGTCTTGAAAGCCCTATGGAACAGTTGTACTCAGACACACGTGGAATTGCCATAAATCAGAATTGGTTTGGCAGCAGTTGGTTGGTTGGTTGGAGTGCAGACCAGTCAGCTTGTGAGGCAAATGGGCAGTTATAGCGGTTGCTGATGGAAATTGTGGTGCCACTTTTGGTCAAAGCCTGACTGTGTGTTTGGGGGAAATGCCTGCTTTCTATCCATGCCTGGCGTTAAACCAGCAAAGCCCAACTGATTAACCTTGCGCTCAGATGCTCGGCTGTGGACCAAGAAAGAGCACTGTCTAAACTAGTGAGGTGCCTGGAAGAGTGGCTGTAGGGTAGGAGTGGTGGCCAAGTCCATAAATCTCTGAACCAGTTGCTAGTAACTCCATTCCAACTCGTGCTGACCCCATGTGTGTCAGAGCAGAACTGTGTTCCGTAGGGTTTTCAATGACTGAATTTTCAGAAGTAGATTACCAAGTCTTTCTTCCATGGTGCCTCTGGGTAGACTCAGTCTGCCAAACTTTGGTCAGAAGCTGATTGCGTTAACTATTGTCTCATCCAGGAACTCCATAAATCTCTTCTGTCCTATTTTTCTCAGAGGAGAAGAAAAACGTGAAAAGAGGACATGGCAGTTTCTGAGTCCGTAAATGGCTTCATTACAGCTCTCAAAAACTCCTGTGACTCAGGCCTCCCCAGTCCTAGTGCTAATAGAGCATGGTTGTGCAGGTAAGACCTGGCAGCTCACCAAACAGCATTTTTAGAGCTCTCTGATGCTACTCCCTTGTGGTGCAAGGGTTAAGTGCTCAGTTGCTAAGCAAAAGGCCATCGTCTGAACCTACCAGCTGCTCTGAAGGAGTAAAATGGACAGTGTTCCTCCAAAGGTCACAGCCTTGGAAACCTTACGGGGCAGTTCTTCTCTGTCCTGTAGGGTTACTACGAGTTGGAATCGAAGCCACAGCAACGAGTCTGCTGGTAGCAAGCTTTGCTAGAGGCTCACAGGGAAAGCCCCTTAAACTGGGCAGCTGGTTTTGAGAGGTGCACGATTAGGCTGCTTGTCCCCTGATCAGTCACGGTATGCTAACTGGGATCCCTTCATGACCTGGAAACTATTGTCATGTCAAGGCCTGGCCTTATGCCTCATTTTGCCTCCTGTAATCCTGGGTTGTAGAAGGCGTTTTTTTTTTCTCTCCTGAAGGAAATTTTAGTTTAGAAGAGGTTTAGATTTACAGAAAACATGCAAAGATAATACAGAGATTTCCATATATGTCACAGCCAGTTTTCCCCATGATAGACATCTTATATTCCTGTGGTACATTTCTGACAATTAATGAACTGAGATTGATGCATTATCATTAATTAAATCCATGCCTGACTCATACCTTCTTGATGTTTTCTTCATGTCCTTATTTAGGATTACATTTAGCCATTACATCTCCTTGGGCTTTTCTTGGCTGTGACAGTTTCTCAGACTTTCCTTACTTGTTACGGCCTTGAAAGTTTTGAGAAGTACTGGTCAGGCATCTTGCAGAATACGTCTTTATTAAAATTTTGTTTTAACTTTTTTCCCCCCTAAATTGTGGTAAAATGTAGACTTCTTGCCTTCTGTGTGGGAGACCCTGGGATTCCCAGCCAATATAACTCATACAGAGCCACCACTCATCTGTTAGTGAAGGCTTGCATGTTACTATGATGCTCACTAGGCTTCAGTGGAGGTTCCAGACTAAGTTAGACTATGAAGAAAGACCTGGTGATCTACTTCCAAAAATTAGCCTGTGAAAATCCCATGGATCACAAGGATCCAATTCTATAGCGTATCATGAATTGACTGACTCAGGAGCAGCTAACAACAACATGCTTAGGAAAAGCAGAATATACTTCCAGAATGTTTCTATAGTGAACTCATGCTGCACTGCGAGCCTTTTATTCTAAGTTGGCCCAGGTAATCTAAGTACAGAAAAGCTATGAGCACCAGGACCAAACCCAGAGTTCATTTCTGATGCCTACATGTCTGTGTGTACATGTGATTCTAACACAGTTCCTGATGGTGTCATAGCTGCCTGGACCCCTTAGTTCTGACACTCCTGTTGGCACATGAACTCCCCAAGCGGAACTGGAGTTGATCATGTTCTCTGGATAGCGTGTCTGCATCCTCTGACTCTTCCCTCCCCTTTCTTGCCTAGTACGAGAGACAGCTGGTGCACTGTCCGAGCCCCCTGTGCCTCCACCGTTTCTGTATGCTCCGCCCTGGCAGCCAGCACCCGGCACTGCCCTGCCTGAGGCTGCTACCACCTCGGCAGGAATACAGGCGGTAGCTGAAGCTGCATGCAGCCCACTGTACCTGAGTCTCAAGCAGGCCAGAGGTGCTATGACGTGCCTCCCCCGGCAACCCTCAAACTGTGACTGGTCAATGAACATCCAGCATCCTTTATCCTTCAGGTGAGATAACACTCTGAGACGCCTTCAAGGCAGGATGAAGCTTCTGTTGTACAAAGTGCTAATTTGCTGGACAACAAACCCTTTGTTGGTTTCTTTCGTTTCCTTGTCTGACATTCCCGTTCTCCAGCTATGCTTCCCGAGATCACCTTGGAGACCTTGTATATAGCCAAATGCAGTGTTGCCTGGTCCTGAGCCGTCTTTACAACTGTTAGCATCTTTGAGACCATTGTTGTGGCTCCTGTCTCAGGCTATCCCACTGGAAGTTTCTTTTGGCTTTCTACTTCACCAAATATGAAGTTGATGGCATTTTTTAGAGATGACCATCTTTTCTGATGACATGTCCAAAGTAAGTGTGTGGAAGTCTCCTCATGCTCACTTCTGTGGAGCATTTTGCTTATTTCTTCTGAGGCAGGTTTGTTGATTCTTCTGGAAGTCCATGGTATATTCAGTGTTCTTCACCAAACCACAGTTTGACTGCATCCCCTAAGTAAATTGCATGCATTTGAATGCTTGTCTCTAGGCCTGTTTCTGGGAAAACCCAAACTAAGCTACCTGAATTCAGCATCCTCTCCTCCACAGCAGACTAGCTGGTCAGCAGTGTCTTAGGACCCAGGCACTGTCAAGCTAGAATGTGTTTAGACCCAGTGATTTTAGCCAAAAAGTGCTGAGGGGAGCAAGGGCTGGCACAAGATATCATTAATATTTTTTTTTTTCTTTTCTGTTTCTGTTTAGGAGGGGGGGGGAAGGTCAGATCTCAAATCCTTTAAACTACAACCTGATTACAGTTCTAAGGTTCATTTTTGACCTTACTTTGAAACCTGAGAAAACTATAGAGTGGCCAACATTTGAGTTTTTTTTCCAGCTGAATGACTAAAACAAATATACTAGTGAAATCAGAGGCTGGGTGAATTCCTTATCAGCTATTTCAAATCAGACTAATTATCTTCTCTTAGCAGCTTCCTGGCCCTCCTTATCACTGCCTCTCCTTGCTATGTGCTTAAGCCAGAAATGTGGAGATGTATCCATTAGTTTCTGCTGTGTAAGAAACTACCCCCAAGCTTGGTGGCTTAAAACAACACCAGTTATCAAAGTCACAATTCTTTGCTTTGTCATTTGTGTTGGACTCTCAGCTAGTGGTTCTTCTGATTTCAGCTAGGCTCCCTCGTGTGTCTGTGATTGCCTTCTGAGTTGGCCGTGGCCTGGCTGGTCTGGAAGGACTCTGCTTGGACAGCTGTCTGTTCCACATATTTTCCCACCCTGCAGAAGGCTACCTGGGACTTGTTCATGTGGTCCTTGGTACTACTACAGACAGCATGTGGGAGCATGCAAAGTTTGAGACCTAGGCTCAGGACTAGGCTAATGTCACTTCCACTGTATTCTATTGGCCAGATCAAGTCACAGAGTCAGTCCAGTAGAACTTGCATGTACCTTTTGATGGGAGGAGTTGCAAAGTCATACGGCAAAGGGTGTAGATATAGGGCAGGCTGGAGAAGTTTAACTCTTTGTAAACCACCCAAGAAGTCACCTCTAACTCCCATCTGTCATACTCAGTTGATCACGTGCTATCGGACTACTCTGTATTATCTCTTGAACCACCCCACCATTTCCATTTTCCATTCCTTGTTTCATTTACTATAAATAAATAAATAAACCTATTGCTGTTGAGTTGATCCTGACTCTTAGCAACCTCACAAGACTAATTAGAACCAGGAGGGTTCCCAAGGCTGTAATCCTCGTGGGAGCAGACTGCCACAGTGTTCTCCCATGGAACAGCTGGTGCGTTTGAACTTCTGAGCTTTCAGTTAGAAGCTGAACAGTTAATAACCATGCCACTAGGATTCCATTCTAAATATATTCTTCACATGTACAATTTAGTGACCTTAATTATGTTCATCATGTTATGCAACTACCACCATTATGTGTCCAAATTTTTTCATCAGCCTGAATGGGAGCCCCGTGTTCTCTAAGCGATGAGTCCTTCTTTTCCTCTCTCTCCTGCCTGCCCTGGTAACCAAGAAGAAAGTTACATCACTATGCACTTGCCTGTTCTAGATAGTTTGTAAATGAGTGTCCCGTATCTCTTGCTTAAACTTATGCAGCAGCTTTCTATCTGAACGCTGTGTCTCCCATCACCCCCTCCCATCACAGTTCACCCCAGTATTTCTGGAGTGATCTTTCTAAACTATGTCTGACCATATGACTCTTCTGCTCAAAACACTTGTTAATATATCCTGGCTTATGGAGAAAAAGTTCACATTTCTCGATTTGATGGTCTAGCCCCTCTGTGGTTTAGTTTTCCAGTATCACTTCCAGAAAATATTCAAGCCTTTTACCATTCCTTAAATGTTCTCATTATATGTCCTTTTGCTATGATACTTTCCTGCAGTTTATTACCTGCCGCAGCTCTGGGTATCCTTTACAGCTGAGCTCAAATGTCTCCTCCCTGTGTCCCTGGTAGAAACCCTGGTGGCGTAATGGTTAAGTGCTACATCTGCTAACCAAAAGGTAGGTAGTTCAGATCTGCCAGGCGCTTCTTGGAAATTCTTTGGGGCAGTTCTGCTCTGACCTCTAGGGTTACTATGAGTCGGACTTGACCCACCAGCAGTGGGTTTTTTTGTGTCCCTAGCTGTGGTACTCTTGTGTCTGTTCATGTACAGCACCATGTGCATAGGGCATTGATGAAACATTCGTTCGATCAACTTTTAAACTGTGCTGCATTCTGGAGTTATAAGGAGTGCTCTATCTGTTTTGTTTCCTTGTTTGCTTCTTTGTTTTTCCGTAGCCATGCAATTGTGAGCTCCACGAATAAATGCAGAGTTCCTTCCAGAGTGTATCATAGGGTGGGATGTGTAGTAAACATTTAGCAAGTCTTTGCAATTCAAATTAAACTAAGATAAATGAGATCTCTGGCAATAAGAGAGTCACCTTGTGCCTCATATGAATGATCAAATTTCATAGATGGGGACTTCAGTATAAAATGCACTTAACACGAAAGCACTATGGAGCATAATTTAATCTTTCTTGGATGATTCAAAAGCTCTCCAGGATCTTGTAGTGCTGCAGGGTCATCAGGCTGAGCATCAATTTTCATTGTGTGGAGCTGCCAGTTAGAGAGTTCAGGTTGATGGAGTTCTGGAGAAATCAGAGTTATTCTTTTTCTTTTTAAACCAACAATTCGCTTAAGTGTTTTTAAAGTGCATATTATAATCAATTCCTTGACATATATATATATATATATATATATATATATTGGACGGAGCAGGTTAATTCCAGTGAGTTGTTGGGTGGATGAGAGTATAATTAATAGTGATCGTCTGGGAGATGAGCTTGTACATTCCAGTCCTTGCTTATAGTTGAGGATTTTGCATCAAAAAATGGCAGCCATGTTGTGGAATGATGGCACTGTGGTCACTAAGATTATAAGCCAGCAAAGGGCAGGACTTAACTTTTCTTGCTCTGTGTGAGAATGCATGTAGCCTTATGTCCACAGATCAGATTAGAGAACTGATTTTTGCATCAGAGTTCAGAACCACTTTCTCTGTTTATTTCAGAAATGGCCATCTGGATGAAGCATGACTGAGCAGAAGAGCTGAATGCTTTATAAAACAAACACAATTATAATTTCTATGACAAATAAACTGCTGGGCTTCTTCTAGTTTTAGATCCACCAGGTAAAGAGCTTGAAAGTTGACACTCCTGTTCCTAAAAGCAAGGAAAAGTTGAAAACCAAACCGAAACCCATTACCACTGAGTTGTCCCATGTGTTATGGAGTAGAATTGTTCTGTAGTGTTTTCTTGGCTGATCTTTATGAAAGCCGATCACCAGGCCTTTCTGCATGGTACTGCTGGGTGGGTTCAAACTGCTAACTTTTAGAGTAGTAGCTGAGTGTAAACCACTTGCATCATCAGGGACCTTAGAGAAAAAGCTGAACAAAGTGAAAATCAGTGACTTTACTTCAACACTGCAGAGAACTGGGATCACAGGGCAAACCAACACTCTGAAAGCTGCAGAGTCAGATGAACCCCAAGAGTCTGGAGTAGAAGACAATGAAACCACAAAGTTGTATAAAACTTCAATGGTAATTTTGACCAGTTGCTGGAGATCAAACGTGAACTAAACTGAGAATGAGAAACTCTTGTATTGGGTGACAAGTGAAACAAATGACAGCATGTCATAAAGGATGAATTGGGAATATCCTAAGATACCTAAGTTATATAGAAAATGGCATAGTATTATTTGAAGGTGGATTTAGATTAGCTTGAAATGTACGTTGGAAACTCTAGGAGGGTCACTAAAAAAAAGTGTTATTGATGCTCTAAGAGTGGAGACATAATGGAATCATATAAAACGTTCTATCAAAAACAGAGAAGGTAGAAAAAGGAGGAGAAAGAAACAAAGAACAAATATAATTAATTGAAAATGATTACAAACTTAGTAGATATTAATCCAACGATATCAATGCCAGCCAAGTGCCATCGAGTTGGATCCAACTCATGGTGACCCTAGGGACCAGGCTAGAACTGACCCCTTGAGTATTCAAGGAGCACCTGGTGGATTTGAACTGCTGACCTTGTGGTTAGCAGTGGTAGCACGTAACCCACTACACCATGATCTCAATAATCACTTTAAATATGAATGGTCAAAATATAGAAGTTAAAAGAGATTATCAGAATGTATAAAGAAGACTCAAGTATATGTTATTTATAAGAAATCAATTACACAGACCAACCAAAACCAATCCAAACCTGTTGCTGTTGAGTAGATTACAACTCATAGTGACCCTATAGGACAGGGTAGAACTTCCCTCATAAAGTTTCCAAGGAGCACCTGGTGAATTCCAACTGCCAATCTTTTGGCTAACAGGGAGCTCTTAACCACTACTCCAACACAGTTTCCTATAAAGACCTAGATAGGTTAAAAATCAAGGGATCCAGAAAAATCATGCTGATACTAAACAAGCTACTCATGGAGACCCCATGTGTATCAGAGCAGAACTATGTTTTATGGGGTTTTCAGTGGCTGATTTTTCATAATTTTAACACCAGGCCTTTCATCTGAGATGCCTGTTGGTGGAGTAAAACCTCAGACTTCTTGGTTAGCAGCTGAGCATATTAACTATACCACTCAGGACCTTAAAGCTAACATCAGTGAAAAGAAATCTGAAGTAACCATATCGATTTTAGAATAAGAAAAATTATTGTGACTAAAGAGGGGTATTACATAATGATAAAGGGGTCGGATCTCCAAGAAATTATACTAACTGCAAGTATGTGTTATCTAATAGTAGTGTCAAAATATGTGAGGCAGGGGCTGATAGCACTGCAAGGAGAAGTAGACAAATTCATAAAATCAGTGCGGATTCAGTTAACCTTAAATAGTCTCCTGAGTTGAGGAGACATGCTTTTCTATTGTCCTACTTACTAACCTATTTGAAATGTGCAAAGATACGACCACAGGGTGAGTCTAGAAACAGTACTAATTTAATTTGATTAAAAAATGTTTGAACTTAGGGAAGTAATGATTTTTCCTCCTTAGGACATCACACTTGGTAGAGGGTCAGCAAAAAACAGGAAGACCCTCAGTAAGATGGAGACCCTCAGTGAGCTGCAGAAGTGGGCTCAAGCCCAACAATAATTCTGGGCATGACCCAGGACTGGGCAATGTTTTGTTCTGTTATACATAGGGCTGGTATGAGTCAGAACCCACTTAATGGCACCCAGCAACAATAACAACAACAGCCTAGATAGCTAGGTAACTGATGTTGAGTTGACTCTGGCTCATGGCAACCTTGTATACAACGGAACAAAATGTTGCCCAGTCCTTTGCCATTCTCATGATCTCTGGATTTGCATCCATCACTGCGGCTATTGTGGTAACTCATCTCACCAGAGTTTCTCTGACTCTCACTGGGCCTCTAGTTCACCAGATGTGATGTCTTCCTCCAGTGATGGATGCTGCCTAATGATGTGTCCAAAGCAAGAAAGTTGAACAAAGTTCTATCGTCATCCACAGGATTTACATTGTTAGTTTTTGGAAGTAGATTGACAGGTCTTTCTTTCTCATCTATCTTAGTCTGAAAGCTGCTCGCTACAGGAGACCCTGCTGGTATCCGAAGTACTTGTGGCATAGCCTCCAGAGTCATAGCAAGACGCAAGTCACTACAGCAAGACAAACTGACAGATCTGTGGTGGCCTCTTTGGTCTGCAGACAGAAAGAATGGTAGTCATAGGACTTTTCATCTGTATAATCACTGCTTTACCTCACAGACACGTTTATGTATATCTGAATCTTACAATACATACCTATAAAACTGGCGTGGAAATATGTGCCAAGTGGCAGAGCAGACGTCCTCATCCCTGTTCTGCAGCATATGGGATGTAAGACTCAAACAGATTCGAGTACCTAGGCTGCAGTGACCCTGCTAGGAGGTGACAGATCTGGATAGAGAATCTGATTCTTTCAATTTTTATCCGCTGTTCCTTCCTCCTTTTCAGGTTTCCTCTCAGAATAACTGGACTTTAGAGAGATTTCCTTTGCATACTGCTATTTTGGACTTTTTAGATCCAGCATTAGGGTAGATATCTGCCACCAACACATTCTAGCATCTGTACAGAATTCCTTTCCAGTGATTCTTTCTGAGAACAGCTGCTAGTGGTCATGAAGTTCTGCTGGATCCGACAGGATACTGTTACATCTTCAGTGCTTCTTGCCTTCCCTCACCCTCTTATATACTGTTCCTCTTCTTCCAACCCACGTCTCGTAGACCACTATCTGTGAGGCCTCCACTGTTTTGAGAATAGAGGTTTTTAAGATGCAGCCTTGGTGTAAGTCAGGGAGATTTTGGAGAATACATATTGTATCAGCATTTTTTTTTCTTATTCAGGATGAGAATTTTAAAAATGGAGAGATGGTAGGCTGTTCTTTCCACAGCCTCCTTGTACTCTTTTGCCAAAGGGAAGAGGTGGCAGGACTCCTTGATATAACTGAACATCTGGCAGTAGAGAGGGTGGTGCTTGGCAGGAGTAGTCCACAGAAGGTTATATGACTTCAGTAAGTCTGAGATGGGAAAGATAAACCAAGTTCTCTAGGGCCCTAAACCAGCAAAGGGGAGACTATCAGAAGCTCCTAGATCCCCAGTGCAGGGTGATAGATAGCTGAATCGCTTGGTGATGATACTGTCATGTAGAGCATAGCACTCCTGGGCAGATGTGGCGGGCTGATGGATTTTCCTGTCATTGCCTTGCCCATTTCCTGCGCTACCTCATGCTACAGAAGGCGAGTGCTTCTAGTGCTCATTTAGTTTTTGCTGCAGCCAAGAGTGGCCATGATGTCAATCAGCAGCAGCTACCAACTTTATGTTTTGGGAAGAAAAGAACCTCCCTGTGAGTAGTTCTCAAACTTGAGCATACATCAGAATCACCTGGAAGGTTTGTTAGGGCACATATTGCTGGTTATGATTCAGTGGATTGGCATTGGGTCTGTGGATGTGTATTTCTAACTAGGCCCATGGGGATGCTGATGCTGCTGATCTGGGGACTACATTTTGAGAGCCACTGATCAAGTCATTGTAAGTCAGAATAAATTAGGTAACAATGAAAACACAGAAGAATTGATGTTTTTGAATTGTGTTGCTGGCAAAGAACGTTGAGCATAACATAGATTGCCAAAAGAATGAAAAAATCAATATTAGAATAAATATAACCAGAATGTTCACTGTAAGTGAGGCTAGTGAGACTTTAACTTGCTTACTTTGACCATGTATGTCATCAGGAAAGACTAGTTACTAGTAAAGGACGTCATGTTTGATAGAAGATCAGCAAAAATGAGGGAAAGCCTTAAAAGAATTAACACAATAGCTGTAACAATGGGCTCAAACACACTAATGACAATGAGATGACACAGGACTGGACCACATTTCATTGTGTTGTATACAAGGTGGCCACGAGTTGGAGCCACCTTGATGGCAACTAACAAGAATGGTAAGTAGGATAACACTTACTTTCTGTTGAACACCATTCTAAATGGTATCAAGCTGTGTCTGAGACCAGGCAGGGACAATGACACCTCAACCAAGGTCACCATAGAAGGAGAACCACACTTAAGAGTTTGACAGAATGCTTCTTCTTGAGAGATCCCGTGAGTCTGGAGAACCAGACTGAAATGCCACTACTAGGAGCCAGGCTGGGACAGCAAAGAAAAACTCAAATATAACTGAGAGTCACTGGGTGGCACAAATGGCTAAGTGTTTGATGATGAACTGAACAGTTTCCAGTTTGAACTCACCTGAGGAATTCCGGAAGAAAGTCTTGGCAATCCACTTCCAGAAAGCTCATAGCCATGACAACTCCATGAAGTGCAGTTTTATTTTGCAATACATGGGTCACTATGAGTTGGCAACTATTTTTGTGTGTGTGTATGCCATGTATTAGCAAGATTAAGTTTTCAGCTACAGAGAAAAATGGGAATAGAAATTGGGATAGAAATTAAGTTCAATTTAGTACAATAAAGTTAAAATTTCATGTACTCCTTTGAGTAAACGACTTGAAAATTCATTCTTACCTATTCAACAGGGCCATCTTAGTTTGGGGGGAGGGAAAAATGGAACATCCACAGAGGAGTATTAAATGAGTAATGTTCAACTTAATTTACTGTTTATGATTTTTAGATGAGTGAAAATTGACTGTAATTGGAAGCCTGAAGGGGGATAGTTTAAAAATTCATGAAAGCACACACAGGTCAAATTCACAAAAATGGGTTGTAGCAGAGTCCCTGCATAACTTGGATCTCAAAGTCCCAACGCACTTGTATTTCTCTTTCAAATGATTCGATACAACAGAATGCTGGCATATCATTGTGTTATTTGTGCGTTTTCTTATGACGGGAATTGAGCAGTGTTATACGACACTTAATGTGTGCAAACACACTTTCCTAATTGAAAAACGAGACTTAGTGAATCCTGATATTATGAACTATCAAGATTTTGTCTATTTAGCTCATCTAACATGTATATACTAAGTACTGGCTGTAGGTCAGGGTGAGCTGAGAGAGGCACTAAGGTGAAGATAATACTCCCCAAATGGATTTTGAATTCCTTGAGAAGAAGGATAAAGATGAATCTCTAAACACCTTTGTCATCAGATGGAGAAGAGTTAATACAAAAAGCCTGAGGGGTTCATGGGAGGCAGATATTTGAGGGTCTTTGAAATTATGGGTGCTATTTCTTATAGTGAAGATCACAGAGCATGGACCTGTAGCCTTATAGAGGGGTTGTTATGGATTGAGTTGTGTCCTGCCAAAATATGTGTGATAAATCCTAACCCCTGTACCTGTGGTTTCCCTGGTGCCATAGTGGTTAAGAGCTATGGCTGATAACCAGAAGGTTGGTGGGTCAAATCCACCAGGCACTCTTTGAAACTCTGTGGGGGCAGTTCTACTCTGCCCTGTAGGGGTTCTATGAGCTAGACAGAAACAGCTTTTTTTTTCTTTTAGGTTTTGATACCAGCCAGCCAAATGCTGTCGAGTCAGTTTTGACACATGTGGTTATAATCATTTGAGAATAGGGTTTTGTTACATTAATAAGGTAGTATTAGTACAGGGTGTACCTTGAGTCAACCTCTTCTCAGGTATAAAAGGGATAGATGAACGATGTATAGAAGAAGGAACATGAATGCCAAGCCATATGAAGATCACCAAGGACACAAGGAATAAGGACGTTCCCTCAGAGCCAACAGAGAAAGCCTTCTGCTAGGGCCAGTGCCCTGATTTTGGACTTCGAGCCTCCTAAACTGTGAGAAAACAGATTTGCTTGTTAAAGCCACCCACCTGCACTCATGCCATGGCAGCACTAGAGAGCTAAGACAGGAACCTTAAATAACACACACAGTCCCCGGGTAGTGTAAACAGTTAAGTGCTTGACTACTCACTTAAAGGATGGTAGTTTGAACCTACCCAGAGTTACCTTGGAAGAAAGACCTGGAGTCTACTTCCAAAAGGTCATAGCCTTGAAAACCCCCATGGAGCACATTTCTACTCTCCAATATAAGGGATCACTATGAGTCTGAATCAACTCAACAATAACTGGTATTGATAAAGAACGTCTAGTCCCACCACTCTTTGGGGTTCTTAATTTCCTTCTGATATATGTCTAAATAGTCATCTAATCTATTAATTCACATGCTCATTCAGCACATATTTTCTTATGCACTTACAGTGCCCCAAATAATACACTCGCTGCTGAGAATATGGCAGAATGGTAACCAAGCTCCAGTGCAGGCCTTAACTTCTTGGTGCTTACAGTCTAATAGCCAGCCAAGGCACAGAAACCCAAAAAACCAAACCCACTGCCTTTGAGTAGTTTTCTACTCATACCAAACCTATAGCATAGAGTAGGACTGCCCCAGAGAGTTTCAAAGGAGTGCCTGGTGGATTTGAACTGCCAACCTCTTGGTTAGCAGATGTAGCACTTAACCACTATGCCACCAGGGTTTCTGCAGCCTGATAGAGGAGACAGCAAATAAATGTAAAATTGAGATGGTGTCTGGAATCACGTGATGCTATGAGAGCCTAGAATAAAGGCAAGGACTGGTGTATGAAGAGTGATGCTGAACCTGTTGGAATCTAAACAAAGGATGCTGTCTCAGCTCCTCAGTGCTGCTGTAACGTGAATACCACAAGTAGGAGGCTTTCAAGAACAGACGTTTATTTTCTTACAGCTCTGGAGGCTAAAAGTCCGAATCAGAGTCTCTGCCAAGTCAATTCTTTCCTTGTGGGTAGCTTTAGTCATTCCTGGAATCCTTGACTTACAGACAGTCGTCACACAGTGCCTGTCTTCCTCTGTGTGTGTGTGTCTCTGGGCCTGCTCTACTCTTTTTACACATTAGAAGCAGTTAGATTTATCATGCACCATGCTTTGGAATGATCTTATTGATATTAAAAAAGGAAAATTTCTAAACATGAACACATCTACAGGTACGAGGGTTGGGATCCCAACACATATTTAAGAGGGGACACAGTTTAATCCATAACAGATGCAAAGGCATAAACTAGGTAAAAGAAGGGAGGGACAAGTATTCCAGGCAGAATCAACTGCCTGAGGCAGGAAGGCCTAGGGAGAGGATTCCAAGGGGGCAGAGAAAACAAGGAGAGAAACAGGAAAGAAGGATGAAGACGTGGTGAGGCAGAGGTGAGCAGGGCCTTATGTGCTGCAGAGACAGAGTGGTCTTTTTGTACCCTAAGACACTGGAAAGCATCAACCAAAACCAAATCTGTTGTAGTCAAGTTGACTCTGACTCATAGTAATCCTTTGCCAGCCAGCCAAGTGCGGTCGAGTCGGATCCGATAGGACAGAGCAAAACAGTCCCATAGAGTTTCTTCTAAGGAGCAGCTAGTGGATTTGACCTACTGACCTTTAGGGTAATAGCTGACCTTTAGGTTAATAGCTGAGCTTTAGGATAATAGCTGAGCTCTTACCCCTGCAGGAGGGCTCCCGGAAAGCAGTCCCACCAGGATTTCCTGGGAAGCAGTAGGAGAGTTTTAAGCAGGATTTGGGTAGCGGTGCAGATGGTTAATGCACTTGGCTGCTGATTAAAAGACTGGAGGTTTGAATCCACCCAGAAGTTCCTGAAATGAAAGACCTGGTGATCTACTTCTTGGAAATCAGCCACTGCAAACTCTAACAAGTTCAGTTTTATTCTGACACACATGAATTGGTCATCATGAGTTGGAGGTGACTTGATGGTAACGGGTGGTTACTGGGTAGGCAGGAGTAAGGGAGACACAAGTGGGATGGGTGGGTTTATGCCTATGTGTATATGTGTGGCATAATCAGATCTGTGTTTTGAAAAGATAATTCTGTTGCAGTTTGAAACAGATATCCATTGACAGAAATCTCCCTACTTGTCCATTTTTGGATAGCTCCTGTGTGGTGCCAATGGTTAATATGCTCATCTGCTAATGAAAAACTGAAGGTTTGAGATCTACTTTGAAAAATCAGCAATTGAAAACCCTGTGGAGCACAGCCCTACTTGCACATACATGGGATTGCGTGAGCTGGAATTAACTTGACGGCAACTGGAATTGGCTGGAAAGAGTTCCTTATAATAAACCGCGTATCCGTGGGTGCTCCAAGACAAGTAGCATGCACCCAGCGATTTCTGCAGGCAAAGCAGACCCTGGTCCTTCGCTGGTTTCTCGTTCCCATCATCTGAGGTCCCCTCACAACCTGCAGCGTTTGCTTCAGAGCCTGCCGCAGTCTGGCCATCAAAACACACAGCTCAGAGGGAAACTAGAACCACGCTCAGTGAGGTCTGACTGGAATCTGTGCACCAGCTCTCGTTGTAGAAACTATACTTTCTGTGTGAGCTAAAATTGCTTTAATTTTTCTGGCAGTTGCATCACACTACTGACCCACGTGAAGTTTCCTGATGTCTCTGACTCCCCAGGTTTTCATACAAACAGCATCTTTCCACACACATGCCTGTTGGACCCAAGGGCAGAGCCTCACATTTGTTCCATTAAATTTTATCTTGTTAAACTCAGTTCATCACTCTGTCCTGTCAGAAATGCCTACAGCCCTTATTAGGTTTTTCAGAATACGTGCTTTACTCCCACAAGTTTCTAACCATCATTCTACACATTTGAATGCCTTGTCTGCATCAGCTCTGTTCTAGGCATTGAGGATTTAAAGATATTTAAGAGTCCGCTGTTGCCTTCAAAGAGCTCCTAGACATATAAAGTAGCAAACAGGATTCTGTACACTGGGTGCAGTAAAAAAGCATTACGGTGGCAGGTAGGTTCTTTTATCAGGTGCCATTGAGTTGATGCCAACTCAGGGCACCCTTGTGTATAACAGAAGGAAACCCTGCTCAGTCCTGAGCCATCCTCTCCATGGTAGATACGTTTGAGCCCAGTGTTGTAGCCATGTCATTCCATCTTGCTGATGGTCTGTCTCATTTTTGTTGAACCCTTACTTTACCCAAGCATAATGTCCTTCTCCAAGTGTGGGTCCCACCTGTTAACATGTCCAAATTAAGCCAGATGATATCTCACCATCTTTGCTTCTAAGGAGCATTCTGGCTGTACTTTCTCCAAGACAGATTTGTTTGTCTTCTGGTAACCCACGGCATATTCAGTATTCTTCACTAACACTGTAATTCAAATGCTCCAATTTTTTTCAAGTCTTCCGTTTTCTTGTCCAGATTTTGCATGCATGTGGACCAACTGAAAATACCATAGTTTGGGTCAGGTGCACCTTAGGTATCACAGTGGCATCTTGGCTTTCTAAGATTTTAAAGAGGTTATTTGCAGGTAGGAGGAGTCCCTGTTACAGAACTGGAAGGGGGTGTGGAGCATGAGGGAAAGTTCCCCATCAGAGATTACACCCTCAAGAAGTCTTAAATAAAAAGAAGGAGAGCAAAAAAATTGAGGATTCTGCATTTCATGCAGAGGGTGACATTTCGGAAAGGATGGTACACTGTAGAACCCACAAGTACTGCAAATGGTAAGTGTACACTGTTGAGTGAGGAAGAGTGAGGCCAGATTATGAAGAGTCTCATTTGCCAGGCTGAGGGCTTTGGACATCATTTTCATGGTGATGAAAGCCATCAAATGGGTTTAATAGGGAAAAATATAAGTAGGTTTGAATTGAAGAAATATCACTCAGGCTGCTGCGTAGAGGGAATTGGGTGCATAGTGTACGTCTAAAAGTAGCAAGTGGGCAGTGGAGCTGTTTGGGTGGCTTGGTGAGGGCTGTTGGAGATGGTAAAGCAAGTCTTTCGGGTGGGGAAGTATACAGATTATGGATTGAATCAACAGGTCTTGGTAATGTTTGGGAGGAAGGAGACAAAGTTGATGCCCAGAATCCCAGCCTTGGCGTCTTAGTACATCACAACACTCTTCACTTGAATAAGAAATTAGAAAGAGGAATAGGTTTGGGTTTGGGCATTTGAATTTAGCGCACTATGAGGGATCCAGTTGGAAATATGTAGAAACATGTAGTCAGGCAACAACTGGAATGGGAATATAAATTTGGGGATCACCGGCACACAGACCATAGTTAAGGATGCTGTGGGTGAAAATGCTCAGAAAAATATGTAGAGTAAAAAGTGGACTGAGGTAGAGGCTTTACGAGGTCGCTATTTATCCATCCGTCCACCCATCATCCATTCTTCTGTCAAACTGAGTAGCTTCTAGGGACAAGGACGAGGACAGATGTGAAAAGTCAGTTTTCTGTCCTCAAGGGGCTTGTACTCTGGTCGGGAGATAGATGACAAACAACAAGTAAGAATGGAGTACAGTTCTGCTCTGACACACGTGGGGTCACCTTGAGTCAGATTGACTCCATGATGGTAACTGACTTTCAGTTATCAGTGGCAATAGGAACCCTGTTGGTGCAATGGTTAACTGCGGCCAAGTGCCGTCGAGTCGGATCCGACTCATGGTTAACTGCTTGACCCTTAATTAAAAGGGTGGTGATTCAAGCCTGTACAAAAGTTCCATGGGAGAAAGACCTGTTGATCTGTTCCCTTAAACAGCACAGCCTAGAAAACCATATGGGCATTTCTATGGTATCACGTGGGGTTACCATGAGTTGAAATCAATTTGATGGCACCTAAAAACAAGTGGCACAAAGAAGACTGACTAGGGTGGTAAGGGAAAAGGAGGGGCCTTTTGACTGCGCCCTGAATCAGAAGGAGGCTGTCATGTGGTAGTCCAGGGGGACAACATGAGATGACTAAGAAAAAGCAGATATAAAGATCCAGAGACAAAGATAAGCTTGGACTTTTTGAGCACCAGAGAAGCAAGAGTTCCTGGAATGCAGTGCACCGGGGGAGGGTGGTGAGGGATGATGTCGGAGAGGTGGCCAGGACCTTGTAGATCATGCAGGCTCTTGTTGAACCCTGAAAAAATTGGATTTTGCTTTGGCTGTGATGAGAACACTTTGGAGGATTTTCAGCAGGGACAAAATATAATCTGATTTGTGCTTTGGAAAGATAACCCTTGTGACTGTGTGAAGGATAAATTATAGGGGGCAAAAGAGGAGACAGGGAGACCAATTAAAAATTGCTGGAGTAATCCAGGCTCTGGGCACTGGGGGTGGATAGGCGCAGCTGGAAGGAAAGTGCTCTCAGATGTGCAGATGGGAAAGGCTGCAGTGCCAAGAACGTGTGACGTGACATCAAGGAGTCCTGGACCCAATGGTGACAAAGAGCGTGAGGTGGCCCAGGCCCAGCCAGTTCTTAATGAGGCCTTGCTGCTTTCTTTTTAAGTATTCAAAACCCTCTCTCCTAAAATCTTTCCTGGATCAACATGAAGCACTTGTTTGGACACCTCTTGGGTTTAGAGGAATGATTCCAATCTCTTTCTCACTTAAAAAACTGGCAAAAGCAAAACAAGTTCTCAGCTATCAGGATGGGGTGCAGGAGAGCTTTGAACAACAGGACTCAGTAGCTGCCATCCTAAGCCCTTGCAGTTCCCGTGTCCTCATCACACTTCCAGCTTCCTTCCCTGAACCCCCTGAGACCTCCCGAAACCCCAACAACTGAAGAACTAGTGATCGGCCCAGCAGGAACCTCTAGGACCCTGGGCCAAGTGCTGCAGTCTGATTGGTCTGTGCCCTTGCCTTGCAGCTATGGTTAGCTGCCGTTAAGTGGCACACTGACTCATGGAGACTCTTAACTCATGGCAACCCGATGCACAACAGTACAAAACATTGTCTAGTTCTGAGCCATCCTATGACTGGTTATGGATTCAACTACTGTGAACTACTGGATTTTCACTGGCTGATGTTTGGAAGCAGATCATGAGGTCTTTCTTCCTAATCTGTCTTAGTCACTTTGGAAGCTCTGCTGAGACTTGTTCAACATTACAATACATAAGACTCCACTGACAGATGAGCGGTGGCTGGGCATCAGGTGTTTTCTTTGGCCATCAAACCTGGGTCTCCCACATTGAAGGAGAAAATTCTATTGCAGATCCACCAATGTCTCACTCCTCTGCCTGACAGATTGTCATAAGGTTTTGACTATCACATTGCATTTTGGGAAAATGGAACTTAGTTTTTCCATCTTCAGATCTGGTCCCTGCTGTCCGTACTACCTGCTTGACAGTCTGATGAATAAGTTCTTAGAATTCCTTTGGAATTCATTTAGTTCGAGACACTTACACTTTTGAGTGGTAAGTGCTCTGTTACAGAGTCCACCTGTCTTAAGATCTGCTTCCTGCTTTTCACTCTTTCAGAGCAAAGATACTCTTTCTAACAAGGTAGAGCAGAGAAAATCCGGACATGGAAGGATGAAGGGTATTTTAGGTGGACGCAAAAGACCATGCTAACACGTGGAGACATTTGGCAAGTGGAAAGAGGCCAGTTTGAACTGTAGAATGGCAGTGTCCATCTAGCAGAGGGAGGATGAGAGGAGCTGGGGGATTGGTCATTTGGGGCCAATCCACACAAGACTCAGAGTCAGACTATGGAATTTAGGCTTCATTCTTGAGCTGTGAAGACCTGGGGGGAGGCTAGGATAAGGACAGAGACATGATGAAGGTTAACTGTGCACTGCAGTGGAAAGGAGCTAGAAGAGAGGGAGGCATTAGAGGACTTCTGTGCAAGTCCAGGAAGGATACAGCTGAGGACATGGAGTGAATGGTCTGGAGAGGTGTGGTGGGATTGGAGAGTGGGTTCAGGTGGCCCTTATTTGGGGGGGGCGGTCACTGGATGTGAAGAATAGCACCCACAGGTGAGCACTGGTAGTTCTATGCTATAGGCATGTTTCCAGTAGTGCTGGTATGAAACCCATAACAATCTTGTTTGTGTCTGAAAGCCATCATGCGTTAGTCAAGTCCAGACTGTGTCTGAGTCCAAACTTCTGGTTTCCAGTGGATGGTTTGTTTAAATGACCTTTCTGAGGGATAGTTTAACATTCTTATAATTTTCTATATGTTTCCCTGAATACCTAAGAGTAAACACAAGTTTATTTTTGTCCTTTTATGGAGGATGGAGGCTGAGAGGCTGAGAGACCCATTCTCCACGTTTTTCTATGCACAGTGTGCTGTGGGGACTAGCAACATCAGTACTGCTCTGGAACTTCTAGAAATCTTGACTCTGGGCCCTTATCTAGACCTACCAGAACCAGAATGTGTGTTTTAACCTGGTCTGCAGGTGAGCTGTGGCACAATGAGGTTAAAGAAGGAATCTAAAATGGTGGTTCTCAAACTGCTGTGCAGTTGGCCACCCTAGGAGCTCTGAACTCCTAGCGCTTTGGTGGTACCCCATGCCCATGAAATAATCTGGGGGTAGGCTTGGACATTTTAACAAGCTCCCTGGTGATACTAATGCTTCATGTTCATAGACTCTTTGAGTAGCAAAAATCTAGAGAACATACTTGTCTCTGATTGTAAGTGAGAAACAGTCTGTGCCCAAAACACAATACTCCTTGGCCAGACTGTGGAATGTCAACTTGAGTATCCCAAGGCAATTTCCTGGGCATCTAGTTAATTTTCCACAATGAGAACTATTGGCAGGGCCAGCTGTGGTGCTCCATTGAGGGACTTTACAAGAGATGGCGTCCCAGGTAGGAACCCAGGTGCTTATGGGTACCTCAAAAGCCCCTTGTGGGGCTGAGAAAACTAGAGGACCCTTTGACAGATGTTAGCTTTATTCTTGAGCAAGCTGGAGGGTCTTGGATTCATTATAATTGATCCTAGTTGATTCTTTCCAACTGGTGGATAAAGATTTTTATCTATCTACCTACCTATGTATTTCTGTCCGTCCATCCGTCCATCCTTGTTGTTAGATGCTGTTGAGTTGTTGGCCCCCAACCCGTGGAGACTCCATGCACAATGTGATCACAACATTTTAATCCACTAGTTTTCACTGGCTGATTTTTAGAAGTAGATCCCCAGGCCTATCTTTTTAGTCTCTCTGAATTTGAAGGCTTGACTGAAACCTGTTAGCATCACGCCAAAGCCAGCCAAGTGCTGTCGTGTTTAGCCTCACAGCAACACGCAAACGAAGCACTCAGTAAGAGGGACAGACATACTTGAGGTTCATTACCTACCTATCTATAGTCTGCTGTCCACGCTGCTATACAAACATAGTCTATCACTGAACGAGCATTGGCTCATTAACAATGCAAGCACTGCTGCTGTCCAGAATAGCCTAGGATGGGCCATGTGCTGTTAAAATCTCCCACGAGGATGCCAGGCAAGGCTCTAACAAAGGCATACTGGAAGGAGTTTTCATTGTCCAAGTGAAACTGTAACTGCTGAGGTCAAAAGCCTGGTGCCACAAAGAACTGACCCCCTGAACTCCCACTCAGGGAGTGCCCAAAGCTGAGCATCCTACTACCGGTGCCTGGCTGCTCTAAGAATTCTTGATGTGATTAGAAGTGATGTCTTGAAATAAAAGTGCCCTGTGTCTTCAAGCTTTGTGGAAATTCTCTTAGAATCCTGTACAGACTCAATATTCAGTGACGGAAATTAGAGGCGCCTTCCATGACAGCTGGTCTTCATTAGACAGCAAAAATGATCCATCAACGGCCCCGAATCAGCAGCTCTTGGACATTGTATGGTGGCAGATTGGCCTCTCAGGTGGATGTGAGGTGAAGTGTGCCATGCTGCAGTCCCGAGCTGTCCCAGGGCCTCATCTCCCCACCCTCAAGCAGACACAGCCATACATGAGTCCCTTTGGCTTCCTGTGGCACACATGGTTTGACAGTCACAGCTGCCTGTGCCACATGAGTGCCAATGCTGTGGGTCTCACTCACCCGGAAGAAGGGGAACAAAATGGCTCCATGCCCCTCCATATGCCTTTTAATGCTTCTACTTCTGCTGGAACTATTAGGCTAGGAAGCGTTACTGCCAGCTCTGGTCTGCTTTCCTTTCCCTTTCTTTGCTGAAGCTGTGGTTGGGCACAGAATGACGCAGGGGCCTGGAGTTTCTTACCAGTACTAGGTCAACTCAGCTAGGGTCAGTGAGGAGACTAGATCCCCAGGGCAGCCGCCCAGCTAAGGGTGGGTAGGGATGAAGTTTGTCCCCACCCCAGGCACAATGTCTAAAGAGTCCATCACCTCATCATTAACTCTAGAAAGGGTGAGCTTCCAAGAACCCGTGTTGTAGGAGCACAGCAGCAGCAGGGAGACTGTGCAGCAGCTGCCATATGGCTGTTGGGTTGGGTGGTGGTTTTCACAGGTGATTTTCTGATAACAACGTGAGAGCTTGTGGGCTAGGCTCTGGGCAGAGGCAGCCCGGGAGCACTTGGTGGGTATCTGGCAGAGCCAAGGATAGTGACTGTAACCTGGTGACATTCTAGGAGAGGAAGGAAGGGAAGGTTTCTCCTTGAGACCTTCACATGGTGTTGGATCCAGCTCTGACTGGCAGTAGTGAGGAACTTTTTATTAACTGCCATCCAGTCAACATATAATAGGATGAAACATTGATCCTGCACCATCTTCGTGATCATTCTTATGCTCAGGTCCGTTGTTGCATCCACTGCATATTTTGAGTGCCTTCTAAGCCAAGAGGCTCATCTTCTAGAACTGTATCAGACAACATTTTGTTGTGATCTGTAAACTTTTCACTAGCTAATTTTCAGAGGCAGATCAATAGTTCTTTTTTCTAGTTTTCTTAATTTGGAAGCTCCTCTGAAACCTGTCCAATATGGGTGACCCCGCTGGTATTCAAAATACCAGCGTATAGCTTCCAGCATTTTAGCAACACTCAAGCCATCACAAAAGGACAAGTTGACAGATGAGTGGCAGACTGGGGAACTAGGACAGACATCATGAGAATTCAGGATAGGGGCTAGGGCACAGGATTAGACTGGGGAGGCACTTCATCATGACACTCTCCCAGGCAATGGCACTGAAGTTATTGAAGAGTGCCTTAACCACCTTAGGAGGAATCAAGGTCTAATAAGAGCTTCAGCTTTGCTGTGGGGACTTGGGGGCCATGTCCCTGCAAACCTGGGAAGAATAAGGCCAGAAAATGAAGCAGAGGTTGGCAGTCCCAAAGCCTAAAGATTTTACCTATCTCTGTTTCTTCTTTCAAAAGATGATTAAGTTGCTATTTCCATAGCCCTAAAAGCAAAGTGGAAACCCTGGTGGTGTAGTGGTTAAGTGCTTTGACTGCTAACCCAAAGGTCAGCAGTTTGAACCCACCAATTGCCCCTTGGAAACCGTATGAGGCAGTTCTACTCTGCCTCATAGGGTCGCTAAGAGTTGGAAACAACTCGATGGCAGTGGGTTTGGTATTTTTTATTTAGTGGCATAGGAGTTAAGAGCTATGCCTGCTAACCAAAGGGTGAGCCGCTTGAATCTGCCAGCCCCTCCTTGGGAACCCAATGGTGCAGTTCTCTGTCCTACAGTTTCTCTATAAGTGTGAATTGACTTGAAATCAAGAGGTTTTTTGTTCTAGAAGCTAAGGAGCCCTGATAGTACAACTTGGCTGCTAACTGAAAGGTTAGTAGTTTGAACCCACCCCAGGGCTCCACAGGATTAAGACCTGGAGATGTGCTTCAGTGATGATGACAGCCTAGAAAACCCTATGGGGCTATGTTATATAGTCACATGGGATTGCTGTAAGTAGGAATTGACGCACAGTGCCAGACAGCAACTGTAGTGGCTAGCCCACCCTTCATATATACATATATATATCTAAGAAATTTTTTCATTGTGATTGAGTGAAAATGTATAATCCCGTATAAATTTGCACTCCCGCTTGTGTGCAACTCCCACTACTCTCCCTGCCTGGTGGCAGTACACTCCTCATCTCTGTTCTATACATGTCATATCCTTCTAATAATCTCCTATTCCCTCCTCTCCACTTTCTCCCCCGCCTCCAGTAAGAGGTCAGCAGCATGACATCTAGCAGATGCATGAAATCATGAAGTGTGCACAGATATGGTCACTCTGTGTCGCCAAGTCCAATCCATTCCTGTCTAAAGAGTTGACTTCCATTATGATTTATGGACGGGGCAGCATCGAGGCCAGGGGCCATGCTCCCAGAGGAACCCTGAGGTCCCTGGACCATCAACTGCAGTCTTTTAGTGGAGATATCAGAGTGTACCCCTTTTTATTCTTGTGTTGCTAGTGAAACTCAACTTTGTGAGCTCCATCATGGCTATCACTGGTGGTAGCTGGGCACCATCCAGTTCTCCTGGTCACATGTTGATGTAGTCACCCACTCATGTAGGTCTCTGTCTGCTGGTTTCTCTTTCCCCCATGTCATTTTGGCCCTTGGTGATCATCCATTCTGTCTGAGTAGGGACCATTTGGTGCACTGCAAATGGCACCTTGGCAGCTTTTAAGAGCCCAGGCAACACTCACCAATGTGGGGTACAGAAGACTCTCTTAGCAAAATGCTAGTTATGCCAATTGGCCTTGACGTCCCCTGAGAGCATGGTCCCCAGCTCCCACCCCAGCTACTCTGTCCTTGCAAAATTTGGTAAGATGTCATGTTTAAGTTCAGTTAAAATCGATCTTCTTTCTAATGGGTGCTGTCACTGATTTCACCCAACCAAATTTCTATCAACCATCTAATCTATACCCTATCCTTGCTGTCCATCTCTCCCCACCCTTGCAGCCATCAAAGAATCTTATCTTCTATGCATGAGTCTGTTTTTAAGTTCTTATCATAAGGTTCTCATATAATATCTGTTTTTAAGTTCTTATCATAAGGTTCTCATATAATATTTGTCTTCTTGCCACCGATGACTTTCACTCAACATAATGTCCTCCAATTGAAACCAGGTTATGAGATGTTTCCTAAAATCATCACTGTTCTTTATCATGGCATAGTGTTCCGCTGAGTATGTATACCGCAGTTTACCTGTCCATTCCTCTGTTGGCACCTGGATTGATTCCATCATTTCGCTGTTGCGGACTGTGTTGCAATAAACATTCTTGTGCATGTATCTGTTGATGTGAATGGCTTTGATTTTGCAGGATATATTCCAAGCAGTGGAACTACTGTGTCAAATGCTATATCTATTTCAAGCTTTTTACGGAAGCACCTGATTGCTTTCCAAAGAGGTTGCACCATTTTGCAACCACCAGTGTAGAAGAGCTCCGATTTCTCCACTGCTTCTCCAGCATTTGTTGTTTTGCATTTTCTGGATCATGGCCAACCTTTTTGGGATGAGATAGTATCTCATTGTAGTTTTGATTTGAATTTCTTTAATAGCTAGTGATCACGAGCATTTCTACATGTGTTTTTGGCTGCCTGGATGTTCTCTTTAGAGAATTATGTGTCCATCTCCTTCACCTATAACTTAACTGGATTATTTATCTTTTTCTTATTGATATTTTGTAGTACCTTATAGATTATGGAGATCGGATGTCTGTCTGACATATAATTGCCAAATATTTTTTTTCCCATTCTGTAAGTAGTCTTTTAATTCTTTTGATAAAGTCTGTGGATGAGCCAAAGTGTTTGATTCTTAGTAGCTCCCATTTATCTATTTTCTCTTCTGTTGATCGTGCTTTCCTTGTCAGATTCTGAAGTCCGTCTACATTCTGTATTAAACCTTCCATTGTTGTTCCTACTTTTTCTTGGATGAGCTTTATCGCTTTGCCAGTCAGCCAAGTGCTGTCGAGTCGGATCCGACTCATCGCGCTTTAGATTTCATATTTAGGTCTTTCATCCAGTTTGAGTTGGTTCTTGTATAAGGTGTGAGATATGGGTTTTGTTTCAGTTTTTTGTAGATGGATATCCAATTTTGACAGCACCATTTGTTGAAGAGATTGCTTTTATCCCACCTTAGTATCTTAGGGCCTTTGTTGAATGTCAACTGTTCATAGGAGGATGATGGCATCTCTGGGGTCTCATCTCTGTTCCATTGATCTATCTGTCTCTTTTTGTACCAGTACCAGGCTGTTTTGACAATTGTGGCAATGTAGTAGTTTCTAAAGTTGGATAGTGAGAGGCCTCCCAGTGTGTTCTTCTTCTTCAGTAGGGCTTTACTTATCTGTTTTTTTTTTTTTTTTTTCCGTTTCCAAACAAAGTTGGTAATTTGTTTCTCCATCTCATTAAAAAATGTCCACTGGAATTTTTCTTGCAGTTACATTATCTAAGTAGATGGCTTTGGGTAAAACAGACATTTTCACAATGTTAAGTCTTCCTTTCCATGAGCAGGGTAGGTTTCTCCATTTCTGTAAGTCTCTTTTAGTTTCTTGTAGTATGGTCTTGTAGTTCTCTTTGTAAAGGTCTGGTATTTCTCTGGTTAGATTTGTTCCTAGATATTTTATCTTCTTGGGGGCTATAGTAAATGGTATCTATTTGATGATTTCTCTTAAATAATCTCATCATTGGTGTAAAGGAATCCTACTGATTGACTTATGTTTGTCTTGTACCCTGACACTTTGCTGAATTCTTCTGTTAGTTGAGTAGTTTACTTATGGATTCTTTAGGATTCTCTGCATATATGATCATATCATCTGGAAATAGGGAGATTTTTACTTCCTCTTTGCCTATGCAGATGCCCCTTATTTCTTGGTCTTGTCTAATTGCTCTTGCTAGAACTTCTGGTACAATTTTGAATAGGAGAGGTGAGTGTAAGCATCCTTGTGTAGTTCCTATTCTCAAGAGGAATTGTTTCAGTCTCTCTCCATTCAGAATGATGTAGGCAGTTGGCTTTGCGTAAATGGCCCTTATTGCGTTGAGAAATTTGACATCTATTTCTATTTTGCTGAGAGTTTTTAGCATGAATGGATGTTGGACTTTATCAAATGCCTTTTCTGCATCAATAGGCAAAAGCAGGTGATTCTTGTCTTTTGTGTTATTTATGTGGTTGATTACATTCATTGTTTTTCTGATGTTGAACAAGCCTTGCATCCCTGGTATGAATCCAACTTGGTCGTGACCAGTTTTTATTTTTTATTTTTGATATGTCGTATTCTATTGGCAGGTACTTTGTTGAAGATTTTTGCCTCTAGGTTCATGAGTCATATTGGTCTCTAGTTCTCTTTTTTTTATTGATTCTTTTTCTGGCTTTGGTATCAGGGTTATGCTGGCTTCATAGAATGAACTTGGGAGTATTCCATCCCTTCCTATGCTGTGAAATAGTCACAGTAATATTGGCAATAACTCTTCTCTAAAAGCTTGGCAGAATTCTGTGGTGAAGCCATCTGGGCCACAGCTTTTTTTGGTTGGTAGTTTTTGGATGACTTTTTCAATCTCTTCCTTTGTGATGGGTTTATTCAGTTGTTCTGCTTCACCTTGTGATAATTTTGGTAGGTGATATGAATCTAGGAATTTGTCCATTTCCTCTAGGTTTTCAAATTTGTTGGAGTACAGTCTTTTGTAGTATTCTGTTATGATGTTTTTGATTTCTGTTGAATCTGTTGTGACATCCTCCATCTTATTTCTTATTTGTGTTATTTGTTTCCTTTCCTGTTTTTCTTTAGTAAGTTTAGCCAATGGTTTGTCAATTTTCTTGACCTTTTCAAAAAAACAGCTTTTGGTCTTTTCAATTTTTTCAATTGTTCTTCTATTCTTTAATTCTGCTCTAATCTTTATGATCTGTTCTCTTCTAGGGCCTGAGGGGTTCCTCTGCTGCTCACTTTCTACTTACTCACTCTGTAGAATTACTTCTTTGTTTGGGTTCTTTCTTCCTTCTGGATGTGTGCATTTATAAAGTGACCCCTGAGCACTGCTTCAGCTGTATCTCATAGGTTCTGGTAAGAAGTGTTTTCATTCTCATTTGAATCCATAAATTTCTTTATTTCATCCTTGATTTCTGCTGTAACCCATGGCTTTTTGAGCAAGATGCTGTTCACTTTCCAGGAGTTCCAATTTCTGTCTATGTTTTTTCTGCTATTGATTTTGACTCTTATGCCTTTCTGGTCTGAGAAGATGCTTTGCAATAGTGATTAGCACTGTCATTGTGATGTGTTTATTTTTGTATCAGTGTTTTCTCTGCTATTGTCACCATTCTGTTCTGGGACATTCTTCTTTATGAGTTCATTTTTCACCTTTTTCATTGTTGGTTTTGTGGTTGTTGAGACCCCGGTACTGCATTTCTTGATTTAGTATGTTGCGTCTTTATTGTGCTTTGTGGACACCCCTGTGATCCCCTTTAATAATCTATGTTTAAACCCAATTATAACTACTACAAGTCTTATTAACTTCCTCTCCATTTGGAAGGACTATAACTACTGTAGTACATCCCCTCTTTTTAATATGATGATATCATGGTTTTCATGATATGATCACTGGATCACTTCTTTTAATGTTATAGCTTGGATTGAGTTTAGAGTCTTCCCTAACTGAGTAGGTTTCTGGATGATGTGTCCTGTGTTTCCTCCTAAGATATAGAGTTAACAGTCTTGTTCTTCTAAACCAGGAGCTTCTTTCAGTATTTCTTGTAGTTTTTGTTTGACTTTTACAAAGTCTCTGAGTTTCTGTTTATCTGGGAATATCTTAATTTCATTTTCATATTTGAAAGATAGTTTTGTAGGATACATAATTCTTGGTTGGAAGTTCTTCTCCTTTAAGGCTTTCAATGTGTCATGTCACTGTCTCCTTGACAGCATGGTTTCTGTTGAGAAATCTGACAAAAGCCTACAGGGTTTCCCTCTGAATGTTAGCTTTGCTTTGAGTCTCTCTGCCTTTAAGAGTTTCTGCTTATGTTTCATTTTGTTAAGCTTGATTAAAATATGTCTTGGAGCCCTTCTTTTGGGATTTGTATGAGTGGTGTTTGATATGCATCTTGGATATCTATATTCTCTTCTTTCATATTTCAGGGAAGTTGTCTGTCAGCAGCTCAGCAACAATACTCTCTGTGCTTTCAGGTGTCGCTCCCTGTTCAGAAATGCCGGTTAATCATAGACTCTTCCTCTTAATAGAGTCCCACACGCTTCTTAATAGTTCTTCATTTTGCTTGTTTCTTTTCTGTGATTTCTCCTCATAGTTGCTGGAGTCAGTAGCTCTGTCTTCCAAGTCAGAAAGCCTATTTTCCATTTGTTCCATTCTTGTTTCTTGGCTTTGAATGGAATTTTCTATCTCTTGGATTTTGTTATTGATCTGCTGTATTTCAGAGTACTGGTGTTCCATCAGATTGAACAGCTTGCTTAATATTTTATTTTTCTCTGCTGCATTCTGCATAATGTCTAAGAGGTCTCTCTACATAATCCTTTTGTATTCGCCCTCTGATAGTTTCAGAAAGGCTTCTTCATCTGGGAAGTTCTTTGGTTCTTTCTTTTGGGGGAACTTCTGTAGCTGTAGGTGAATTTTTCTTTACATTTCTGTCCAAAGTTTGTTGCTGTTTCGGTATCTGGAGGTTGTTTTGTTTCTACAGTGTTACCTCAATGGGATCTGAAGCTCAGTCTGAAAAGGAGGGTGATCACCAGTCACCTCTATGTACTCCAGTGACTAGGTCCAGTGGAATCTCTGGGGTAGCAGGCTCCACCTCCTGATTGGCAAAGACACAGTCCTACTTATAAAGTCACTGGGGGGCTGTCAGCTGACCCTATGGTGTGAGTCAGTAAATGCTGGAAGAGATGGCATCAGGATAAACCACAGTTATTTCTCTAGGCAGTCTTATATTCAAAGGTAAAAGGTATCTGACACCTTCCGAGATCTGTCAGGCTTTCAGGCGTGCCAGTCCCTCTTCCTAGCTGGCAAAGTAAGCACCTCTGTATCCAACTCCAAATGCTATAAACTAGTTCAAAATAAGGACAGGCTATTGTTCTGCTGTCATCTGCTGCCTGGCCCCACCCATAAGGCTGCACTGTGAAAAACACTGCTTTTCTGCTGAAAAGTGCTCTCTGGGCAGGCATTGTCTCCCAGCCTGGGTATTAGGTTCTGCTGGAGCCTCTGTTTGGGTAACTCTGCCTCCAAGTCAAACTAGATGGCATCCAGCACAAGCTCTCCTGCTTGCTGCGGAATAGGTGATTCAATGGTGGATATTCAAAAGGAGGGGTTGGAGCCCAGAGCTGGGCTCTCAAAATGTGGCCATATTGTCTGCTGATCCTGTCAGCAGTGCATCTGTGCTTTGATGCTAGTTAAGCCCAAGCCCCTGTTGCTGGTGTTTGGGTAACTCTGCCTCCCAGTCAAACAAGATGGCATCCCACAGAGGCTCTACTGCCCACTTGGGAATAGCTGATTCAATGGCAGAGGTTTGGAGGGAGGTCAGAGGTGCTGAGGTGCACAGAGTCTAAAGCTGGTCTCTCAAAATGTGGCCATTCCACCTGCTGATCCCGTCAGCAGTGCGTCTGAGCTTTGCTGCCAGTCAATCCCCAGACCTGCCTGCCAGCTAAGACAGAGAAAAAAATTTACAATGGTGGGTTACCTTCAGACCACAAGAGCCAGCACTCAACAAGGACAGGGGTCGGTGAAAGAGAAGAAGTTTCCCGCTTAGTTGTATATAGTCCAAACTGATAGCCCTATGCTGTGTCCTAGGGCTCACTAGGTGTCCAGAAGGCTCTGTTTATTTATCACTTCAGGTCTTGGTTTCCAGGGGGAATTACAGAGACGTGCGTTTAGTCCACCATATTGACTTCGCCTCTCCACCCTTTATATTTTGATTCTTGTACTCTGCATTCTCCTCCCAGGCTCATTCTCTGGAGAGGAAGACTGGGCAATAGTTAAGTACTTCAAATTGTTGACTTTGAGCAAGTGATTTAATTTCACAGTGCCTAAAGATTCTTCATCTGTAAAACAGATAATAATAATAATAAAATCTATTTCATAGGATTGGTATAAGGATTAAATGACCTAAAATAGTAACCAAACCCATACCAAACCTGTTGCTGTTGGTTGATTTTGACACATGGCAACTCCATGTGTTTCCCAGTAGAACAGCTCTGCGGTGTTTTTGTGGCTTCAGTCTTCACAAGGCAGTCACCAGGCCTTCTTGTGCAGCATCACTGGGTGGGTTTGAACCATCAATCTCTAAGTTAATAATTGAGTATAAACCATTTGTGCCACCCAGGGACATTTAATACCTTAAAACCTTTAAAATAATGCTTGGTAGATGGCAAGTGTCATTTAAGTGTCTATTACTGTTACTGTTACTACTATTCTTTACAAATTCAAGACCCACTAGCACTAAGATGCAGGCACTCGGTAAGGGCTGTGATTTCCGTTTCCACCCCACAAGTCTTTCTCTCCTCTATGTCAACTTTCACTACCTCATTTCTAGTCCTCATCACCTCTTGTCTGGCATTAGTCTTCAGATCGGCCTCTTTTCTGCAATCATCTTCCCTTTTAAGCCATTCTCCAAGCTTCCTTTAAGAGCTGTTTTCAGGCAATGCAAATCAGATCATGTCATTTTGTCACACTTTCAGTAACACCACACTGACCATGGAATGAAATTCAAACTTGTCCTGACCCCAAGTTCTTGCTCTTTCCCAAATTTACCTCTAACCATGTTTGTTTTTTCTGCTTGAAATGCCTGCTGCTTGCCTGCCTATAAACTATTATTTAACCTCTACAACCCAGAGTAACAAAAGTCTTTCTCAGCTCCCCCAGTGAAATCAAAGACCAAAAAAAGCCAAGTGCCGTCGAGTCGGAGACAGAATCACGTTTTTTTCTATGTCTCTAGGACTTGATGTAACTAATCCATGCAAGAGTAGTAATAAAGTGGATGAGTAAAAAATCCCTGTTCTTCCATCACATCACAAAATGACATATCTGAGAGTGAGCTGTAGGAAGTAATGTAGAGCTGGTAACCGAGCACAGCAAGGGAGACCTTTTGAGTTACACTAAACAGGTGTTTTCCAGTTCCTTCCAAAGTATCAGGTGCCTGAGAAAAGTCATTCCAGATGACAGCGGTGGACACACAAGAGTGGAACTCCCTAAATTCCAGATATGTAGGAAGTAGGTACTTTCAAGTAAGAAAAAGCTCTAAGTAAGAGCTTTGGGAAAACAGATGCAGGCTGACTTAAGCTGCTGTGTGTTAAACTGTCAGCAGTTGAGGAGAGGAAGCCTGGACTCCATAAGGTGAAATGTCAGCTCCGATACAAAGAAATAGCCAAATCTTTGTAAATTAGTGTAGGGCGTGAAATGGTGAGAGACGTGGAAACAAGCACGAGTGACCACAATTGAGCAAAAGCTACATATAGGTCAGAGCCAATTTGCTCCAAGCTTCAAAAATTTTTGTTGTTAATACTGCTTTGCAAGCTACCCCAAAACATAATGGATGCTCATGAATTTGCATTTTGCTCATGAATCTGCATTTGGATAGGGTTCATTGGGGAAGATTTGTCTTTCTTTCGTGTAGAATCACTTGTGGTAGCTCAAGTGGGATCAACAAACCCTGTTTCAGATGGTGTAATCGTATGGCTGACAAGTTGGTGCTGGCTGTCAGGTGGTGGCTGTGCTAGGGCTGAGGTTTGGGAGTCTTGGTTTCCCCGCATGTGGGCCTCTCCACAGGTTGCTCAGGCTTCCTCTCATTGGTGGCTGGGTTGTAAGGGTGTCACAAGAAACTCAGGTGAAGCAGTATACTGGTAAATGTTAACAACATGCTTCTGGGATTGGGGAGGGAGCTCTGATTTCCATGTAAGTATTCCCACTGTGGCCAATCTCAAACTACTAATATGATGTCACTGAACATAAAATTGGGAAGATATACATATGATTGGCTCTCATGAGCTTACATGAGATGATTCCAACACATCACTGGGCAGAACTTACCCTTGCCTCAGAGTTCACGTAAGTAATTTGTTATAATCCCTAACGTATGCAAAATCAGGAGGAGGAAACACAGCTCCCACATCTTGATGGGAAAAGTATTGAAGTCACATTTTAAGACTGATTGTGGGACAGAAACTCAGTGTACCCTAAGCAGTGAGTTCCCTGGCATCCCTCAGTACTACTTGCTCCTAGCAACCACCAGTAACCTTAGGTCTCGCTCTATAGGCCTATTCTCTATTTTCCATGTAAGTGGAATTATATAGTATTTGACCTTTTGAGGCTACTTGTTTACAGTCTAAGGTCTGACTCTATTTCAGCTCAGGAGACAGTAGAGGAAACAAATAAAGCCTTTTTATTTTTTGAGCATGTAAACTTTTAATCCCGACTTGAAAAAAGAAAACAACAATAACAAATTCTTCTTGCTGTCATTAAAGAAAGTCAAGGCTCTGGTTAGTGACTGACAGGCTACAGTTCTCAAATCAGACCTAATTCTGCTTGAGTGTATACCACATTTTAAGAGTAAGGTACTTGGCCAGCCAGCTAGGTGCTGTCGAGTCAGATACAATATTACTGGCTCACTGAATAAAGCTGAACTGATACTATGTGGTGGCATTTTTGCATTATTTTCACTTGTATTTTCTTTTCCACAGTCTCAGAATGAAGAGTCAGTTACGTATCTGACTGATTTCACCAAGGGTCATCCATGTTTACAAGAGCCTTGTGCAGTGTTTCCGCACTTGGCTGTCAGCTAAAATATCAGCAGTTTAAACTCACCAGCTGCTCCATAGGAGAAAAGATCTTCTCTTGGTAAAGACCACAGCAAAGGAAACCCTATAGAGAGTTCTACTCTGCCCTACAGTGTCTGTATGATTTGGAATTGACTCAATGACACATAAGAAAACAATATTAGTGGCTGGTGACCATAAGAGGTCAGAGTGAAGCTAGAAAGTCAAGGCCCTGTTTTTCCACTTGGGCCTTTGCCCCTGTGTAAGGCAATGTCTCCTATGAAGGTTAATTAGGGCTTGGTGATTGGAAGGCTGATTGCCATCCCACTGATGAGCCAGAACTGGGCATCACTTCTCTGTGCTGTGCAGTATTTGTCCCTGCCAGAGAGAAGGGAGGGCTGAAAGAACAATGACATTCACAGTGCAATTTTCATACCGGCTGGAAGCAACTACTAAAATTATATGTATGGATTATTTTGGGGTTTCATTATTCAGACTATTCCTGTTTCCCACTGACACAGATAATTGGAAATTGACTATACTCACTCTTTGGAAAGATTACAGAAATATAGTGAATGATATATGTAGCTAGATGAATGGGAATGTGGATCTTCTGCTTTTGAATACATGTGTGCTAAAAAAAAAAACCCTTAGTGTTTAGCTTTCAGTTAATCAACTGATGTTTTCTGAGAACCTGTTATGTTCAGTATTCAGTTTGGGAATTTGAAGAATGGGTCACGGTTCCTGACCTGCAGGGAAACAGTCTACTCCTGAGAAGTTACATAATGATGCAATGGTTGTATCACATGGGTTGAAGTGAAGAACGAAACTGGAAACTCTGGTGATGTAGTAGTTAAGTTGCTGTGGCTGCTAACCAGAAGCTCAGCAGCTCAACTCTGCCAGCTGCTCCTTGGAAACTTGATGGGACAGTTCTATTCTGTCTATAGGGTCACTACAAGTTGGAATCGACTCGATGGCAGTGGGTTTTGGTGGGTTTACTCTTTACAAGGAGCCCTGATGGCACAATGATTAAGATTTTGGCTGCTAACTAAAAGGTCAGCAGTTTTAACCCACCAGCCACTACTTGGAAACCCTGTAGTACATTTCTACTCTGTGCTACAGGGTCACTCTGAGTTGGAATGGAGTCCACAGCAATGGGTTTTAACTCTTTACAAAAGAAAGTCCTGGTAACCTTCTCCCATAAGGTTACCAAAAGCGAAACCTGTTGACGTCGAGTTGATTGCAACTCACAGTAACCCGATAGGACAGGGCTGAACTGCCCCATAGGGTTTCTGAGGCATATTCTTTACGGAAGCCAACTGTCACCTATTTCTCTAATGGAATAGCTGATAGGTTCTAATCACTGGCCTTTTGGTTAGCAGCTGAGCACTCAACTGCTGTGCTGCCTGGATGCCTCTCTGTAAGATTACAGCTGGTGAAAACTGTATTGTTTTAGTTCTGCTAACACAAATACCACAGGGGGGGGTCAGCTGTAACAAATTTACTTCCTCACAGTTTAGGAGGCTAGACGTCTGAACTTAGGGCACTGGCTCCAGGGAAAGACCTCTCTCTCTCTGCTGACTCTGGGAAAGGGCCTTGTCTCTTTTCAGCTTCTGGTCCTCAGTTCCTTGGTCATCTTCTGGTGGCATATCATCTATCTCCCCCAACCTGTGCTTTCTTGCTTCTGTGCTTAATCAACTGTTTAAAATCTGAAAAGCATTTGGTTTGAGAAGAACCCTGTATTGGTGTGGCCTCATCAACATAAAAAAGAAAAAGTCTATTTCCAAATGGGATAACATTCATGGGTGTGAGAATTAGGGTTTACAATATACATTTTGGGAGACATACTTCCATCCATCTCACTCATGGAGCAAGTACTACTCTGAAGCACGTGGTATCAACATGAGTCAGAATCAACTTGGTGGTGACAGAGCTGTTGTTACTCTTCTTGTTCTCTTGGGAGAAACAAATATTAAGTGTTCAACTACTAATCAAAAGTTTGGTGGTTCAAACTCACCCAGAGGTGGCTGAAAGGTGAAAGAAAGGCCTGGAGATCTGCTTTCAAAAGGACACAGCCTTGAAAACCCTACGGAGCACATTCTACGCTGACATACACGGGGTCACCAGGAATTGAAAATCATCTTAATGGCAACTGTTTCTTTTTTGTTTTTTGTTTTACTGTTCACAGTGTCTTGTGAGATAGGGATTACTACCTCTATTTTGCTATTATTGAAATTCAGAGACTCAGAAGGTTAAGTGAGCTGGAGATGACCCCATAATCAGTCGAGGCAGAATTTAGTTTCAAGACCTTTTCAATTATTCCCCAGCTGTCTTGTTTGTCATCTGTGACAGTTGGGATTCCATTCACATTTATTGAGCACTAACTAGGAGTTTTTACAACTGTGCTGTTTTCTTTCTGTTTCATCCCTATGGTAGCTTGGGAATCTGAGGTGTGTTGAAATCACAACAGAATAGAGAGGAGGAGGAAATGTAGCTGGGACCTACCTAGGTGAGGAATGGGGGTGGGAAAGTAAACCAGTTGAAGTGGCATGGAAAGTTGACACATATCCTGCACGAAATAAAGCTGTGGAGGGAGAGGTGAGGTGGATTAAACTGGAAGGGCTTTAAGGAGGAAAAATTGATCCTTAAGCTGTGCAGGGGTGGGGAAGATGTGAACGGGGAAGGTTGTGAAGAACATTCCCAGTGAATAGAGCAGCAAAAGCAAATCCTCTGAGCATAAGAAATAGAAAACAAGTTTGAGTGATGTGTGTGCATGTGTGTGAGTATATGGTGCTTGGCTTTTATTAGTTATTTGAAGTATTTATTTAATGACCAATAAATAGATGTATTATACTGGTAGATCTATAAAAGAACACTATTATTGTTTTCAAAAGTAAAATTAAAATGTATATTTTACAGTAGGAGGGCAGAGTGACTAGATGGAGTGTTCCGAAAGGTTGGCAGCAGGATTGGACAGCTAGGTTTGAATCTGACATTGAGACACTCCACAGCTAGATCAAGTGACAAGATGTTTTCTCAGGATGAGGTGGTATTTTCCAAGCACCAGAGGAACGTTACCTGATCTGTTGATGCTGAGGTGGTCTACGTGTGAAAAAATACATGAAATTCCTTCTTTGTTTTTTGAATATGCTTTTGTTACAAGCATCCAAAAGATATCAAGGTATGTGTACAAATTTAAGCCTTTTGCCTACCCCTGTCTCCCAGTTATTCAATTCTTCTTGCTAGAGACAACCACTCTTAACAGTTTTTCTTCAGAACTTTGTTAGAAGTCTTGTTATATACCATTTGCTAAGGTCAGAGAGTCTCGTGGCCCAGAAAGTCAATTCTATATGCATTCTTCCAAGTAGTGTTCAACTTTTCTTGCCCTAAAATCTCACAGAACATCTTCTCTTTGTCAAATGAACACAGCCTGTGTGAGGCAACAAAACTGCTCATAGGGTCTTTAGTACATGAGGATGTGAGGTTCTTTTGGGCCTTTTGTTCTAAGGTAGAGAACACAAACCAATGCAAGCATAAAACAGAGTTTATTGTAATTATAATGAGCTCTAGTGGTTCAGAGGCTACACACTCAGCTGCTAACCACAAGGCTGGGTTTTTGAGTCTACCAGTCACTCCACAGAGATGTGACAGTCGGCTTCTGTAAGGATTTGTGGCCTTGGAAACCTTGTAGGACAGTTCTACTCTGCCCTACAGGGTGGCTATGAGTTGGAATCTACTTTACAACAATGCATTTATTGTAATTGTGAAGAAAACTTGCAGAACAAAGCCCAAACTAAGCTGTTGCCATGGAATTGATTCCAAATAGAAGGAGATCCAGAACACAAAGAGATTCAGAATACAACGAAAGAAATTCAAGTAAAATCACTGTGCTGGGGACTCTGACTGGGAATCAGAAATGTAGTTAGAGTTTGTTTTCTTTTTTTCTCTGTCTATATCTTTTCCCAGCCACATGTTGCCAGCTTGCCCAATTCTACTCTTTCTGCAGAGTGGCCTTTTCCACAAACGTTTGCTTCAGTCTCCTACCTATATGACCTTTCGTCATCCCTGTTGGCAAAAGCTGCTATGCCTCTTATCTCAAATTTTGGTGAGAATCCAATTAAACCAGTTTATGTACAAAGTCAGGCCACACAAGCTATGGGACTCACTGGCTGTCTTTGTGTCTCATGTGTCTCTCTGGTCCAGTGAATGCTACTTAACAGGATAGAAGGCAAGGTCAAGCGGTGGGTTGAAAATCTTTTCCAGGTAGTACAAAATTACCCCATTATGGTTTTAATCCAACTCCACAGCTGTGTCTCTAGCTCCTGAAAGGTAGAGGCCCTGAAAGCACCTTTATTGGTGTTCAGCACATAGTGTGAACCTCATAGCTTGTTGGTTTTATTGCTTTTTTGGCTCCCTAGTTGGAAGATGTGGGAGAAAGACCTGGTGATCTGCTTTAATAAAGATACAGCCTAGAAAACCCTACGGGGCAGTTCTACTCTGTCACATGGAGTTGCTATAAATCAGAATCAGTTCAACAGCATAGTCAAAAGATACTACCTATCAGAAGGGCAGAGAAGTCTGCATGTTAGATATTTATTCCACTGCCAGTAAGGAGAGTGGTAAAGCAGTTTGTGCTCAAAAATTAGTCACTGCTGGGAGGTAGTGCCTTGGAGCCACGTGTTCCTCTTATGAACAGGATCAGTAGATGCTTCTCATTAGAAAAACAAGACAGAAATTCCCACAGAAGCAGCTCAGCTGTAGCGTGGGATACATCCTCTTGGCGAGAATTTAACAATATGTCTACACAGGCCCCTGAAAGTGTGGCAGAGTAATAAACTCCTCATTGGAATCTCTTGGAGGGTGGCCTGCCCTGGTGAATGAAAATTGTGAAATTATGACATGAGCTCAGCCAAGTACGAGGCCTGCTTTAGTGACTAGATAAGACTCATTGATAACAGTACAATGTTTACATGCAAATAATGTTGATAAAGTGATTGTCAAATAACCAGTTCATTTTCTTAAGTAGATTAAACACCCACCTTCCAGTTTTGTTAAAATCCATCATTTGATTTACCAGCCCATTTCTAAAATCATTGCTAATCCTGGCTGGGCTGATTCTGAATGTGTGTTTTACTAGTTTGGGAAACATTTACCATCAGGCTGTGAATTTATATTTGTTGAAGGTTGCATTAAATTCTTATTGTTTTATTGGAAGTAATATTATCCAAGAGATATATATGTTTTTGTATGTATCATTTATGTTTTGCTGAAGTAAGTATGCATGTATCATTTATGTCAAGAAGTATTCTTTGTTGAGATGCACAAAGAAATAGGTTATGGAAACTAAAGTTCTGGTCTGTATGTAGCAAATTGTGTTTTCTAAACATGGTCAGAACATTCTCCCATTCCACACTGCCATTACTTTTAGTTACCATTGAGTTGGTTCCAACTCATGACAACCCCATGTACAGCAGACTGAAATGTTCTCTGCCCTGTCTTCATAATCACCGGTATGTTCAAGTCCGTTGTTGTGGCCCCTAGGTATTTTGAGTAATTTTCATACGTGTGGGCTTATCTTCCAGCACAATATTCTACTGTGATCCATAAGGCTTTCATTGTCTCATTCTTGGAAGTAGATCACCAAGCCTTTCTTCCTAGTCTGTCTTAGTTTGGAAATACCATTGAAACTTTTTGCTACCAGTGAACCTGCTGGTATTTGAAATACAAGTGGTACAGCTTCCACAATCATTGAATAGGCAAACCACTACAGTGTGTCAAACTAATTAGATGGCTGTGGCTACCCACATGGTCTTATGCAGTATAACATGTCCCATATCAAGATGTTGAGACTGTCTGTCTATCCCTTTGACTATGAGTGTGCCTTGTGACTATTTTGACAAAGAGAATACAGTGGATGTGATTCTGAGCTGGTTCAAGGAAGAGCCCTTAACTGGCATGGCAGCTTCTACTTCCTGGCTCTTAGAATCCAGTGGCCAGAAAGAAAGTATAACTACCCTGAGATCATAACACTGTGGACAGTCCAAACCTAGTGGAGGGACACAGGGAGCGACACCTTGTAGAGAAGACAGGCAAAGAGAGAGCACCAAGATATTGCACATGTGAGTGAAGAAGTCTTCTTGGAAATAGAGTCTCCCCAACTGATAGGATTCTGCCTCACATGGTACAGAGGGATACTTTTTGTCTTAGTTATCTAGTGTTGCCATAACTGAAATACCACAAGCAGATGGCCTTAAGCAGAAGGGCTTAACAAAGAAAAATTCATTCTCTTATATTTTAGGTAGCTGGAAGTTCAAATTCAGGGTTCCAGCTCTTGCGGAAGTCTTTCTGTCTCTGTTGTTTCTGGGGGAACCAGAACCTTCCCTCTGGGGGAAGATCCTTGTCGTTAATCTTCCCTGGTCTAGGAGCTTTTCAGCATAGGAACTCTGGATCCAAAGGACATGTTCTATTCCTGTTGCTGCTTTCATGGTGATGTGCTTTTCCATCATCTCTATTTTATATCTCAAGAGAGATTGACTTAAAATACAATCTAATCATGTGGATTGAGTTTTACTTCATTAACATCATAGGGGTAGGATTTACATCACATAGGAAAAACACGTCAGATGGCAAAATGATGGACAATCACACAATACTGGGAATGATGGCCTAGTCAAGTTGGCACACTTTGGAGGGGCACAGTCCAATCCACAATACCTCTCAAACAAGAGTTCCTGAATTTCTGACTCACAAAGTTGTAAGCAATTTGAATGGTTGCTTTATGTTTGAGGGTAGTCACTTGTTCCTCTGTGCTTAATTGATTCATCAGAAAAATAACACTGGTAGTTGGTTTATCAGAAGTATGGCAATGACATAGCTCTAAGCAGGACCTTGACATGCTAGGATGGAAATGAAGGAGGGAACTCCTGTGAGTTCCTCCCACTTGGATAGAATAATCTAGTATCCCCTGGATCTGTTCTCCGCTCCCAGCCTAGGCTGCTGCACTAAGAGAAAAAGTCGTTAATTTGCCCAGTACTTATTCTCTGAAAAGCACTGGAATGTGTACAGAGGTAGATCTACTGCGGAGCTGATGGAGCTGCAGCTTCAAGCTCTCCTGCCCAGGGTCCCTTCCAAGACTTTGGCAATGACACCACCTAGTCATACTTTTTTGTTAAGTTTGTAAACTTAAGATACCAAAACCAAACCCATCACTGTTGAGTCAATTCCAACTCATAGTGTCCCTAGAGGACAGAGCAGAACTAACTACAGTTAAGTTAGTTCTACTAGTTAGCAGGTAAGATGATAACTTACCTGATACCATGACACGAAGGTTCAAAGTCAGAAACTGTGGAACGAAATGACTGAATCCTACAGAACCCAGCACACTGGAAGCATGTAGGAAATGAATGAGAAACTGGATTTCAAATGTACAAAACCATAACTAAGCCTGTGGAAATCTCTTCCAGATATCAGACATGTACAGTTTTGAGTGGAGGAGTGATTCTCACCACGCCTGAATAAGACAGAATTTCTGTTCTGTAAGAGAACATAAAACTCTTAATACTTCTCTGCACTGAGGAAGCTATGACAGATTGGTAAAGGAACGTCATCCACTAGGTGACTGTTTAAGATTTATTCCTGTACAAGAACACTTGAAAAGTCCTGAAATCTTACAGATGTTTTAGGAAATAAAATTGAGAGAGAAACCTTGAAAAAAATCCTAAACATTTACAAGACATTACCATTAACAAGTGGTGGTACTCAGATAAACATTGCTAAAATATCACTGACATGAAACTAGTTTTGTTCAACAATGCTTGCTTTAGAACACAGTATTCCAAAATTTCTATCATATAAAAAGGAATCCAAGATTACACAGTTGGGGGGGGTGGGCGGGAAGAGGTTAAAGAAGTATTACAGAGGCATGTCAGATAGTTAAGGAATAAAAAATATGTTATTTTTCTGGTTTTGTTGTATTTACGATATGTGTTAGATTTAAAAATTTGTAATTTGTTGTGAGTTCCTCCCTCATATTTTAAGCAACTATTCACTTGGTACATAATTTGGTGTTAATAATTTTATATTATTTTTCCTTCTTAGGAAGTTTTAGTAGAACAACTAAATAAGCCTGTAAGAAAAGAAGAGATAAAAAAGTAATTAAAAAAACTCACAATAAAAAAAGTCCTGGCCCTGACAGCTACACAGAGAGTTCTACCAAACTTTCAGAGAGGAGTTAACACTGCCGTTACTAAAGGTATTTCAGAACACAGAAAAGAATGGAATACTACCAAACTTATTCTATAAAGCCAGCCAGCATAAGGCTGATAAGCAAACTTGGTAAAGACACTACGAAGGAAAAAGAAAAAGAAAAAAATAAGTAAGAAAGACAGAAAAAAAAAAAATCATAGAAGACCAATATACCTCATGATCTTAGACAACAAAATTCTAGCCAACAGAATTCAATTACATATCAAGATAATAATTCAGCATGACCAAGTGGGATTCATACTAGGTATGCAGGGGTGCTTCAATATTACAAAAACAATTAATGTGATCAACCACATAAATAAAACAAAAGGCGAGAACTACATGATCTTATTAATTGATGCAGAAAAGGTATTTGACAAAGTCCAACATCCACTTCTGTTAAAAACTCTCAGCAAAATAGGAATAGAAGGGAAATTCCTCAATATAATACAGGGCATTTATACAAAGCAAATAATCAACATCATCCTAAATGGAGTCTGAAAGCAATCACCACTCTTATTCAACACCGTGCTAGAGGTCCTAGCCAGAGCAATTAGGCTAGGATGAGAACTAAAGGACATCTAAATTGGTAAGTAAGAAGTAAAAGTATCTCTAATTTGCAGATGACATGATCTTATAGACAGAAAGCACCAAAGAATCCATAAGAAAACTACTGGAACTAAGAATAGTACAACAAGTACCAGGATTACAAGATAAACATAAAAATCAGCTAGATTCCTCTACAGTAACAAAGAGAAACTTAAAGAGGAAATCACCGTATCAATATCATTTACAATAGCCCCAAGAAGATAAAATACTTATGAATAAGTCTAACAGAGATGTAAAAGATCTATACAAAGAAACGTACAAGACAGTACTGCAAGAAACCAAGAAAGATCTACATAAATGGAAAAACACACATTGCTCATGGGTAGGAAGACTCAACACTGTGAAAATACCTATTCTACCCCAAAAGATCTATAGATACAACGCAATCTCGACTCAGATTACAAAGGCAAATTTTAATGAAATAGTGAAACAACTCACCAACTTCATATGGAAAAGTGAAAAGCCTCTGGATAAATAAGTATCACTGAAGAAGAGCAAGCTGGGAGGCATTATACTACCTGACTATACTGCCCCAGCAGCTGAAATAGCCTGGTACTGGTAAAACAACAGATACATAGAGCAGTGGAGCAGAATTGAGAATCCAAATATAAAATCATCCTCCTATAAGCAGTTAATATTTAAGAAAGGCCCAAAGTCCATTAATTGGTGAACAGAAGTCTGTTTAACAAATGATGTTGGCAGAACTGGATACCTAGCTGCAAAAAAGTGAATCTAGACCCGTACTTCACAGCATGCAGAGAAACTAACTCCAAATGGATCAAAGACCTAAATGGGAAATCCAAAACAATAAAGATCATAGAAGAAAAAAAAGGCATAACCTTAGGAGTCCTAATACATGACAAACAGAACACAGGCAGTTACTAAGAATATACAAATACAAGAAGAAAAAACAAATAAACTGTGAACTGCTGAAAAAGCAAACACTTATACTCATCCAAAGACTTCACCAAAAGGGTAAAAAGACAACCTATAGATTGGGAAAAAGTTTTTGCCTATAGCTGGTCTGGTCAGTGTCTAGTCTCTAAAATCTGCATGACACTGCAAAACCTGAATGACAAAAAGACAAATAACCACTCCCCAATTAAAAATTGGGCAAAGGATATGAACAGGCACTTCACCAAAGACATGCATGAGGCTAACAGATCTGTGAGGAAATACTAACGATCATTAGCCCATTAGAGCAATGCAAATCAAATCTACAATAAGATACCATCTCACCCCAACAGCCAAGTGCTGTTGAGTTGGATCTGACTCATGGTGACCCTAGGGGCCAGAGTAGAACTGACCCCAGCAGAACTAGCATTAATCCCAAACACACAAAATAATAAGTATTGGAAAGGTTGTAGAGAGACCAGAACACGTATGCACTGCTGATGGGAAAATAAAATTGTGCTATTGCTTTGGAAATAGATCTGATGCATCCTTTAAAAAGTAGAAATAGAAGTACTATACAATCCAGCAACCCCACTCCTTGGATTATATCCTAGAAAAGTAAGAGCCTTCACAAGAATAGATACACACACACCAATATTCATTGCAGCACTGTTCACAATAGTGAAAAGATGGAAACAACTTAGGTACCCATCAACTGATGAATGGAAAAACAAATTGTGCTATATTCACATGGTGGGATACTATGCTGTGACAAAGAATGATGAATCTGCAAAATGTCTCAATATGGATGAAGCTGGAAGGTATTATGTAGATTCAAATCTGTCACTCTTAAAAGGACAAATAGTGTATGAGACCACTATTGTAAAAACTCAAGAAAAGGTTTAAACACAGAAGAAAACATTCTTTGATGGTTATAAGCACGGAGAGGGAGGGAGAAGGGTATTCACTAACTAGATAGTAAACAAGAAGCATCTCAGGTGAAGGGAAGTACAACACATAATACTGGAGAAGTTAGCACAGCTACGTTAAACAAAAGCTAAGAAGTTTCCTGAAAGTAACCAAACACTTTGAGGGACAGAGTAGCAGGGGTGGGGATCTGGGGACTATTGTTTCAGTAGTCATCTAGGTCAATTGGCATGATTAAGCTCATTAAGAAAATGTTCTGCATCCCACTTTAGTGTGTGGAGTCTGAAGTCTTAAAAACTGGCAAGTGGCTATCTAAGATAGATCAATGGTTCCCAATTGACCTAGAACAAAGGAGAATGAAGAACACCAAAGACGTAAGGAGAATATGAGCCTAAGACATAGAAAGGGTCACCTAAACCAGAGACTCCAACACCCTGAGACCAGAAGAACCAGAAGGTTCCCAGCTACCACAAATGACCAGCATGGGAGGATAGACAACAGAGTTCCTGACATAGCTGGAGAAAAAACATGTGCAGAGCTCCAGCTGACGTAAAAAGACCAGACCTCATGGTCTGACTGACACAGGAGGGGCCCCAGAAGACACGGCCCTGGACTCTGTTAGCACAGAACGAAAACCATGCCTGAAATCAATTTTTCAGACAAACATTAGATTGAACTACAAGCCATAATACTTGTGAAGAGTGTGCTTCTTGCCTTGAGTGGATTCATGTAACTAAATGGACAGCTCCTGTCTCTAGGCAAGATGAGAGGGCTGCAAGAGAGAGGAATTGGTGGAATGGACACAGGAGATACTGAGTGGAGCTGAAGAGTGTGCTGTCGAATTGTAGGGAGAGCAATGAGGGTCACATGACAATGCGTGTATAAACTTTCATGAGAAATTAACAAACTGTAAACTTTGTCTTACAGCACAATTAAAAAAAGAAAGAAAGGAAAAAAAAAAGATGCTTCAGGACCCATATAACCTATAACCACCTTAAATAGGTTCTGGAGTTTTGAACATGGATGTGGCCATTACCAGACCAAGAAGCTTATCATCTAGGAAAGGTGATTACACAAGTTCATCAGAAGAAGAAAGCCTAGGAGAATGGGATAAGAGCCACGAAAGAGAAGTTAACTGACGGATCTCAGGGCTTGGAGGCCCCTGGAAATTCCTCAACAATGTCTCAGCTTTCTAGTCAGTGCTATGCCCCGCAATCCAATTGCTGCCGAGTCAACCTGGACTCATGGCAACTGCACGTGTGTGTCAGAGTTGTGCTCTGTAGAGTTTTCAGTGCTGATTTTTCAATGCAGATTGCCAGGCCTTTCTCCTGAGGTGCCTCTGGGAGGACTAGATCTTCCAACATTTTGGCTAACAGCTAAATCTGTTAATTGTACCACTCAGGACCCCTCCTACAAGGAAAACTCCTTAAAACAAAATCTACTCTTCTTTATTCAAACTACATTCTTGAAGTGTCCAGGTTTCCCTTACGCTCTTTTCTTGGCCTGGAATGCCTTTCCCACTAATTCACTTCATGGTGAGTCCTCCATGGTGTTGTGGAGGGACAGTGGATTCCAAACCAGAAGGCCTGGGTTTCCTCACTTAAAAGCTATGTGACCTTGGTTAAATCATCTGACCTTCCTCTTAAGTAGGGATTAACATGCCGACTTCAAGGGCTGTTGCAAACCACTAACTGCGTTAAAATATGTGAAAGCATTTGTCAACACTAAAGCCTTGAACAAATGTTAGATGTTCTTATCCATCTTTCAGGGATCTGTTCAGATGCCACCACCCGTAGAGTCCCCTCCTCCCAGCCCCCAAACCACTGAGCCATCCTTCCACTGTGCATGGTCCTTGGCTGTTTTTCGTGTATTCATCTGGTGTTTTCTGACTGCAAATTCATTCCCTTATTTATTCATTCATTCTTTTATTACAAGAATATTTATTCTGCTCCCCCCCCCTCCGTCAGACACACACAGTCTCCCTTGCTGTATTTATAAACAGCTTGGGCAGAGACTGTCTTATTCCTATCTGTGCCCTGAGAGCACCCACCTCATCATTTTACACTCAGTAGGGGCTCATTTGAGGTTGTTTTCCTGGATGACATTGAGCTATGCCTCGAAGGGTGGTGGTGGTGGGGCTGGATTTAGATCAGGTGGGGATGAGTATTCCCAGGAGATAGAGTGTGAGCCTTGGCTACACATTAGAATCACCTGGGGGAGCCTTAAACAAAATGAAGGTGCCTGAACCTCATCCTGCAAATGCTGCTTTAATTGGCCTGGAGTGGGGCCAGGGTATTGGGTATTGAGGTGATTCCAGTGTGTACCTGGGCTTGCTAATTACTGTTGCTATGTGCCATCGAGCCAATTCCAACTCATGATGACCTTACAGGACAGAGTAGAACTGCCCCATAGAATTTCCAAGGCCATAATCTTTACAAAAGCATGTTGCCAGGTTCTTTCTCCTGTGGAGCCCTGGTGAGTGTCAACCACTGCCCTTTTGATTTCAGATGAATACTTAGCCGGGGCTCCTTGCCAACTACTGCTCACAGATAATTTTATTCTTTGGGAACAGAAACTCACACGCCTTGTGGTTGCTTTCAGTTCATCTACGACCTCAGGAAGATGACTTGGGTCTGGATCTTGTGAAGTCTGAACAGTCCTTCCCCTTCCCTGATTGTGCTTGATTGGTAGGTGTTTTAGTCAGTTAGGCTGCTCTAACAGAAATACCACAAAGTGGATGGCTTTAACAAAGAAAGATTTATTCTTACACAGTCCGGTAGGTTGCAAGTCCATATTCAGGGTGTCCGCTCCAGGGAAAGACTTTCCCCTTGTCGACTCTGGAGGAAAGTCCGGTATTGCATCAGTCTTTGTCCAGGGAGCGTCCTAACGCAAGAACCTCTGGTCTGAATGACACGCTCTGCTCCTGGTGCTGCTTGCTTGATGGTAGCGAGGTTCTCGAATTGTCCTTTGTTTCTTTTTCCTTTTATTCCTTGCAAGCTAAAAGCATTAAGGGTGGGGCAAGCCATACTCCAGGGAAACTACCCCCACAGCAGGAATTCGCAGCCCCACCCTAATCCTTTAACATACAGGTTAGCAAACCCACACAATGGAGGACAGTCCCAAGATACTGGGAACCATATCCCAGCCACGTGGCTGCACACATTTTTGGGGGAACACAATTCCAACCATGACAGTAGGCTTAGATAGTATTACAGATTAAATTGTGTCCCTGCAAAATATATACTGGAATCCTAACTCCTATTTCTGTGGAAAGATCCCTGGGTGGCATAAATGGTTTGTACTTGGCTACTAAATGAAAGGTAGGTGGTTTGAGTCTAGCCAGTAGGACCATGGAAGAAAGTCCTGGTGATCACCTTCTGTAAGATTATAGCCGTTGAAAAACCCTATGGAGACAGTTCTACTTGGACATACATGGGTTGTCGTGAGTCAGAATTGATTAGACAGCGTTAGGTGGATATAATCCCATTTTGAAACAGAGTTTTCTTTGTTATGTTAATAAGGGCATATCAGAGTATGGTATGTCTTAAACCTAATCACTTCTGAGTTAAAGAATAGACATACAGGCACAAACTGGGCCAGCCAAGTGCCGTCGAGTCGGATCTGGGCATCTGACTTCCTCTGACTTCAAGAGAGGGAAGAAAGAGAGTCGTTGTCAGTATGGTCAGTCCAGACCTGATTCTTATGAGCCAGAGGTCAGACATACTTCCATCCTCCAGTCTTTTCACTGGTTATGACACCAGCCATTCCTCTTACGGCGCTGTCAGCTTCTCTGCTAGGTTTGCTAGTTTAATGCAATGGCCATAAAGAACACAGACAGAGCTCATGATTATAGGGTTTATTAGGGAAACAATGGATCACAATTCAGGCTCAGAGACGAGTCAGGATACAGTTCTTTGATCAGGACAGCCTCTTTTCATCCATGCCCACAGGAAGGCTTCTCTCTGGCCCTTGTCCCCTGAGCTCTCAGCTTGGCCTCTGCCCAGCTTAGGCAAGGGTGACAAAGCTCTTCAGCTCTGCTAGTAAACGCCTGGGAGCACCCACTCCACCAGCAAGACTCAGTCAGAAGATGCTTGGTTCTCTCACTCTCTGGATTGACACCTCCACTGTAAGTGCCTTCCTCTGTGGATAGGGAAGCTCACTGTGCCATCCTGTGCTGGTCTCCTGGTTCTGATGCCGCTGCTTCTTGCAGTCTCTTGCTGTCTCCAGTGTAATAGCTTTCTTTCTGTCTCTTGGGTCTAGGAGATTCTCACCACAGGGATCCTGGGTTCTTTGGTCCAACAGAAGCTTTCCATTCATGTCTGTTTTGTTTGGTGGCAGTGAGGTCTCCTACTCTGAGATGGGCTGTCTTTCAAGCCTAGCAGGATGTCAAAACTGATCAGTTCACTCATTAGGATTCCACTTACCTTATTTGGAAACCCTGGTTGGGTAGTGGTTAAGTGCTACAGCTGTGACCAGGAGGTTGGCAGTTCAAATCCTCCAGGTGCTCCTGGGAAATTCAGTTCTACTCTGTCTATAGGGTTTCCATGAGTTGGAATTGACTCAACTGTAGTGGGCTTGGTCTTTTGGTTTGATGTCTTATTTGCGTGGTCCCAACCCACACGGTTTCTATACCCCTTATTTATGTTATTAGCAAGCTGGCCAATCTCCTTGGGGGTCGACAAACAGCTTATCTGCATAGTGCCGTCTAATCATTTGCCAGAAGTTATAAGGCCACGGCAAGAAAGGCCACATAATAGTGATCTATTAAACTACAGGATGATAGATGCCATATGAAGATCACCAAGGAACTGAGGGATGCTGGGGTCTAGGAGCTGAAAGAGACAAGGATCTTCCCCCAGAGCTGAGACAGACAGAAAACCTTCCCCTAGAGCCGGTGATCTGAATTCAAACTTGTAGTCTCCTGAACTGTAAGAAAGTAAATTTCTGTTCTTTAAAGTCACCCACTTGTGGTATTTCTGTTACATCAGCACTGGCTAACTAAGAAATATGGCCATTCATGGTTTTGTTGCATCTGTTCAAGGCCAGGCCAGGTACACTGCCCAAAGCTTTCTAGTTTATTAAATAAAATGGTAGAGCAGGGACATGCAGCTATTCCAATACCACACATCCTCCCATGTTTTTTCTCACTTTTCTGGAACCTTACTCACCCACCAAAGCAATGAAAATCAAAGACTCTCTCACCCTCCCAAGAAATAAAGAAGGCTTTAGACAGTTTTCTCCTCATTTCTTCATTTCCTCCCACTTCTCTGAGTCTCTAATCGAATCTTTACACCTCATTTATGTGTTTTTAGTCAGGTCATCTCGTGTTTCCTTTCTTTTTTCCTGCCCTTGCACAGCTTCCGTTCAGCCCTACCGCCTGTGATTACGCCCCCGGGCAGACTTGCCAAGCAGCGTTTAATAACAGCAGCGTCCCCCTGACAGCCACTTTGATAACGGGGAAGGTTCTTTCAGCGGTGCACTTGGCAGACAATGCCTCACCTGCTATAGCCATCCAAAATGCTCCAGGTTCCACCTATAATTACACCTTCTCAACCTCATCTCTCCGCCTCCCTTTCAGAGAAAGCTATAATGGGTGACACCTCACAAAAGTGGAGGTGCAGCTCCTCAAGCTGAGCAAGCCAGATTTTCGGTTGGGAAATCAGTGCCATAAAACCCACAAAAGCCAGAAGCTTTGTAAAGTGAAGGAACTCTCAAATATTTTCCACTAAATGAGTGATAGACTTGTACCCAGTCAAAGGTGGAAACTTGAGAAAACCAGAAAAGCAAGGCAGTTGAGTTTTCGCTCTTGAAGGTTTCACTGAATTTCGTTCTTTATCTGCCCTTCAAGTGCTGTCTCTAAGAGATAAAGAGTACTGGCTGAAGTTGAAAGATCACCCATGCAGGTGATAAAAACAACAGCAAAACTCATCTTTATAGGGGGCTTGTTCCTAGAAATTGTACCTCCACTATGCCAAGCCAGCCAAGTGCCATCGAGTCGGATCCAACTCATGGGCTATTTTAAACCCTTAGTGATGTTTGTATTGACAATTCCTGTGGTGAACCAGATCAGCCTTCCTTCTCACAAGTCAGTAACGTGATCAAAACCCACCATGGTCGTGAAAGGAACCAAAGGTTATGCTGCAGGTCGAGGTCCAGCTTACTAATTGGCTGTCCAGAGGCTTTCCCTCTTTTCTACTCCCTAAGTGCCCCTGATCAGTGTTGGCTGGTTTCCCAGGGGCTAGAGAATTTAAACAAGGAAACCAAGTGCAAACTGTCCCAGGAAAAGTATATCCAGAATCCTTTGTCAGCTGGGTAAATTAATTTCTGCATGCCCCACTCTTGGTGTAATTATGGTACCTAGCTACTAGGTTTCTGTTAAGATCAGGTAAGATTGTAGCGGCAGCGTGTTTGTGCTCTTTAAATGGAAGTCATTTTTATTTTTATATTCTTTTTTCTACCCAATATACAAGTGGGGATCTAACTTCTACCTGGATGATGTCTCTTCCTCAGCCCACCTCCCCTTCCAGGAGACAACCATGAAGGAAACACAAAGAAGTCTTCTGAAATCTTGGTGGCTTCGTTAGTTGCTGTCAAGTCAGCTCTGACTTAAGGAGGCTCCACGTACAACAGAACAACACGTTGCCCAGGCCTGTTCTTCATCGTGATCACTGGTATAGTCTAGTCCACTTTTGTGGCTAATGTGTGTTTTGAGTTCCTGCTGAATTAGGGTACTTATCTTCCAGCACCATGTTGGCCAATATTCTGTTGTGATCCATAGGATTTCTGTTGGCTAATTTGTAGAAGTAGATCACCAGGTCTTTCTTCCTAGTCTTAGCCTGGAAGCACCATTGAGACGATCCATCACGAGTGACCCTTCCAGTGTTTGAAATACTGGTGGCATAGCTTCCATGCAAGTCAGCATGATACAGTGAATTGATAGATATGGTGGTGGTCTAAAATCTCCATCACTAAGGACAATTTATAGATGGAGGGCCCTCTGTCTGCTTTTCAATTCATTATCCCACCTACAGCAGGACCTCTCCAAGGAATTTCTAATTGACTTGCTTTCCACCTCCTGCTTAATACTTCTAGGACCAGGGACTCAGTACTTTCCAAAGATGCCTGTCCCACTTTTGGATTTTAAAAATTCCTCCTAACTCCACTGAAAGACCACAATCGATGGTTGAAGGCCTGGGAGTTCCCCTGGTAGCGGGGCCTCTAGACTTGGTGCTGCCCCTGATCATAGATCATTGGTGAGGTCAACTCTTTGGATAGGAATGGAATGGACTCAGGGTCACAGAGTGACCATATTGTGTCTGCCCTTGATGGTTCTATACATGTATCAGATGTCATTCTACTGGCCTCCTGCTAGAGGGGAGTGGAGAGTGTGGAGAGAAGAGGACAGCAGATTGTTAAGAGGATACAACAAGTATACAATGGAAAGGAAGAGCATGCTGTCACCAGGCAAGGAGAGCAGGGGGAGCTGCAGATAGGTAGTCATGCAAATTTGGATTGTACTGTAAACTTTCACTCATTCATAATTAAAAAGAAAAAAAGTTCTTCCTTCTTCTGTGTTCAAATCTATCTCCCTGTAGCTTTTGATTTAATGTGTTGTGGTGACAGGATTGTCATCAAGTGCAACATTAGGTTGGAGAACTGGAGGCAGAATTTTTGGGTCTCTCTAGACTCTGAGTTTCTGTGGGTCTAGTCTAGTCTTTTCATCATTCATAAAATGCACATAGCTATTACCTCACCTGCCTACTACACACCACTTCTGGGAGGATTGATTGTGACCATAATGGTTTCAAAAGTGCCCAGTAATTTCAGGGGTACTCATTAACTTCCTGACAACACAGAACAGTCTCCATTTTCAGCATGGTGCCTCCTCAGATAACTTATATTATTATATGAAGTATTCAAACATAATCAAAATGAGCCAAAAAGCCACTGCCGTTGATTCGATTCCAACTCATAGGGGCCCTATAGATGAAAGTAGAACTGCTCCATAGAGTTTCCAAGGAGCGCGTGGTGGATCTTAGCTGTCAACCTTCATGGTTAGCAGATGTAGCGTTTAACCACAATGCCACCAGGGTTTCTGTAATCAAAATGGAATAGGATAATGAAGTTCTATGTATCCCTCACCTAGCTTCAAAAGTTACGAGTATTCTTTCTGATCTTGTCATGATTTCTTGACCTTGTTCCATTTGCTCTTCCTTGGGCACTTTCTAAGATGGCCTAGTTGTGAGCTACGAGATCAAAAATGTCTTGTTCACAATTGTATCTACTGCCTAGCACTATTCCATAGGGCAGTGGTAGTTTGATGATAGAATTCTCCATGTGGGACACGTAGGACAGCTGGGTTTGATTTTGGTGGGACAGCCGGGTGGGATAGTTGAGTTTGATTCCTGGCTAATGCATCTCATTTACAGACACCATCCATCCATCACTGGAGGTTTACAGGAGGCTTTGAAGCTAAACAGGTTTCAGCAGAGCTTCTGGACTAGGATGGACCAGTGAAAAAGGCCTGGTGATTTGCTTCCTAAAATCAGCTGATAAAACCCTGTGGATCACAGCAGTCTGATGTGCAAACAATCACAGGGGTGATACAGGACTGAGCGGTTTTTTGTCCTGTTACGCATAGGGTCCTGATGAGTTGGGGTCTGGCTTGACAACAGCTAACACCAACCATTAGCACTGTTCTGGTACATGGTATCCAGCCCCCACCCCCAAATCAAACCTTTTGCCATCGAGTTGATTTCGGCTCATAGTGATCCTCTACGGCAGAGTAGAACTGCCCTATACAGTCTACAAGGAGTGGTGGTGAATTTGAACTGCTGACTTTTTGGTTAACAGCCAAACTCTTAACCAGGGCTTCCATGGTACATAGTATACTCTTAATAAAATGTTATTAAACAAATGAAGTTAAAAAAAAAAGAGGTGCTATAACATTCTCTCAGTTATAATATCCTTCAGTGCAGGAACGAAGTTCTTTTTGCGTATCAGAGAAGCTAGGTCATGATAATAAAAATGAACTGACTATAGTGGACTGGTGAGGGAATTACGGGAATTCTTAGGCCTCCACTGAGTAGAATGGAGGAGAAAAGTAGACTTTGTTGTGTCATTGTTGGTTAAGAAATCACTGCTTAATTCTCCTCATCCTCAGTAGTGTGTACAGACAATGAATAAGGAAGATAGAAGGAGAATTTGTCACCTTTGAATTACGGTGTTGGTGAAAAATGTTAAATGTACCATGGACTACTAGAAGAAGGAACAAATCTGTCTTGGAGAAGGTACAGCCAGATGCTCCTTAGACGTGAGAGTGGTAAGACTTTGTCTCATATACTTGTAACATGTGATCAGGAGGGACCAGTTCCCAGAAAAGGATGGCAAGGTTAGTAAAGCAGAGAGTCAGTGTCAAAGAGGAAGGCCCTCAATGAGCAGTACTGATGCAGTGGTTGCAAGAACCAGCTCAAGCGTAACAACTGTAAAGGCAGCGCAGGACCAGGCAGTGTTTCATTCTATTGTGCATGGTACCTAAGAGTGACAAAAACCGTGTGCACTCAGGGATTTCCTGAGAGCAGACGTAGGTGCCGCCTCCGTTCTTCTGTGTCTCTGGATTTGTCCACATGATTCTCCAGCACACCCAGTCTCTCTCCAAAGCCGTGTGAAAGCATCAGTGCTGCTTCTAAAAAGAGCCATAGAGATCGGGTAAGCCCTTCATCTCCTCTGCCCATGCAATCATTTGTAGAATGGCTGACCTCACAGAGTAATGCTGAGATATTAGAAAGTATATATATATGTGTGTGTGTATGTGGGTGTGTGTATATGTGGGTGTGTGTGTATTTATTGTGATTAAGTGAAAGTATGCAGTCCAAATTAATTTTGCATGCATACCTATCTGTATCTCCTTCTGCTCTCCTTGCCTGGTGACAGTACACTCCTCTTTTCCATTCTATACTTGTTGAATCCTCTTAACAAGCTCCTGTCCCCTCTTCTCCTGCCTCTTCTTTCCCATCTAGGGAAAGGACAGCATCCTATAAATGCACAGATTCATATAATACACACACCATATGGTCACTTTGTGTCCCCCAGTCCCGTCCATTTTTGTCCAAAGAGCTTGACCTCTGTAGTGTTTCCTGGACAGAGGAAGCAGCAGATCTAGGGGCCATGCTCCCAGGGGATCCTTCAGGCCATTGGACTATCAACTGTGGTCTTTTAGTAGAGTTCTTGAGCTGCACCCCTCTTTTTCTTGGGTTGCCACAGGAACTCAACATCATGTGCCCCATTACAGCTGTCTTTGGTGGTAGCTGGGCACCATCTGGTTCTTTTGGTCGCATGTGGATATAGTCACCCATTCACGTGGGTCCTTCTGTCTCCTGAGCTCTTTCTTCCTTGTGTGGTTGTTGTCCTTGGTCATCATCTATTTCAGATTGAGTTGGGACCATTTGATATACCTTAGATGGCAGCTTGCTAGATTTTAAGATCCCAAATGCCACTCGTAGAAGGTATATTTTTAAAGTATATTGCACAGTGCCTGATGTGGAATCAACCTGCAATGAATTTAAGTTTTTGTCCTCCAAGTGGCATATGTGTGATTAAGAATAGGTATATGACAGCCTCTAAACACACACTGTGGCCTCTCCATCCCTGATGTCTGCCATCTTTCACGCTTCATCTCATTTTGTGAGCACCTATTGTGAACCCTGATAAGGTAATGGTTAAGAGCTATAGTTGTTAACTAAAAGGTCAGCATTTTGAATCTATCCCCTGCTCCTTGGAAACCCTAGGGAAAGAGCCGTTCTACTCTGTCCTGTAGGGTTGCTATGAGTCAGAAGCAGCTCAATGGAAGTGAATTTGTTTTTCTTTTGTTTTTTAAGCATCACATGAAGTGCAACAGCTTCATGGCAATCAGTTGCTGAGGGGAACTTAGAATGTTGAAAATAGTGTTTATACTTACCTTTTTATTCTTAAGTATTTCTTGGTACCACTTTCAGAACTGGAACATGAGTCTGGGATGACTGCTGTTCTGGAGATTCTTGCTTATCTATGAAGGCCATGCATAATGAAATGCTGTTCTATTCATTCTTATCTTGAGAACTTGTCTCTGCTCTTGTTTTCCTAAAATATAATGGGCACTCAATCAATTCTTGTATTCATGGATGAATCTGTAATGTGACTAGTCCTTGTTCTTACCTGTTTGATCTAGAGGAATACTTTTGGACACATGCAGCCAGAATTTGCAATTATTATTACTATCTTTTTTCTTTCTTTTTTTTTTATTGTGATTGAGTGGAAGTATACAATCCAGATTAAGTTTGCATGCCCGCCTATCTGTAGCTCCTTCTACTCTCCTTGCCTGGTGACAGCACACTCCTCCTTTCTATTCTATACATCTCATATCCTCTTAACAATCTCCTGTCCCCTCCTCTCCATTCTTTCCTTTCCCTTTTAATAAGAGGCCAATAGAATAGCGTCCTATAGATTCATAAACACACACATCATACGGTCACATGGGTCGCTGAGTCCAATCCATTCCTGTCTGAAGAGTTGACCTCAGTAACGTTTTCTGATCAAGGGTAGCAGCGGGTCTAGAGGCCATGCTCCCAGGGAAACATCCAGGCCTTCAGACCATCCACTGCAGTCTTTTAGTGGAGTTCTTGAGCTGTACCTGTCTTTTTTTTGTGTTGACAGTGGGTCTCAACATTGTGTGCCCCATCAAGGCTGTCATTGGTGGTGGTCAGGCCATTTGGTTCTTCTGGTCACATGTTGATAGAGTCACCCATTCACATGGGTCCATCTGTCTTCTGGGCTTTTTATCTCATGTCTTTGTTGTTGTTGGTGATCATCTGTTTTGGCTGAGTTGGGACAATTTGGTGTACCTGAGATGGCAGCTTGCTAGCTTTTAAGACCCCAGACACCACTCACCAATATTGAGTGCAGAAGATTCTCTTAGCAATAGGCAAGTTATGCCAATTGGTCTTGGTGTCCCCTGAGAGCATGGTCCCCAGACCCCCACCCCTTTTACTCTATTCTTACAATATTGGGTTAAGATTAGAAAAGCTTTTGCTTATGTTGAAATTCAGTTAAATTGATCTTCTTTCTACTGTGTGCTGTCACTGATTTCACCCAACAAAATTTCTATCAACTATATAATCTATGAAAAACCATCTCTCTCCCTTGCTCCCCTCCCTTGCAGCCATCAAAAAGCCTTTACTTCTGTATATGAGTCTGTTTTCAAGTCCTTGTAGTAGGGGTCTCAGTCAATATTTGTCCTTGTGCTGCTGACTGATTTCACTCAGCACAATGTCTTCCAATTGAAACCAGGTTACGAGATGCTTCCTAAAATCATCATTGTTCTTTATCATTGCATAGTGTTCCATTGAATATATGTCCCACAGTTTGTTTATCTGTTCATTTGTTGGTGGGCATCTGGGTTGATTTCATCTTTCTCCTATTGTGGACTGTGCTGCAATAAACATCCGTGTGCATGTATCTGTTTGTGTAACTACCTTTGATTTTGTAGGCTATATTCCAAGCATTGGGTTACTGGATCAAATGGTATGTCTATTTTCAGCTTTATAAGGAAGCCCCAGATTGCTTTCCAAAGAAGTTATACCATTTTGCAATCCCACCAGCAGTGTAGGAGAGTTCCAGTTTCTCCACAGCCTCTCCACTATTTGTTGCTTTCTGTTTTTCATCATGGCCAACCTTGTTGGAGTAAGATGGTATCTCATTGTAGTTTTGATTTGGATTTCTTCAATAGCTAATGATCATGAGTTTGTCCTCATTTGTCTTTTTCTCATGTGCCTGGATGTCCTCTTTAGTGAAGTGTCTGACCATTTCCTTTGTTCAGGGCTTAATTGGATTATTTACCTTTTTCATGTTGATATTTTGCAGTACCTTGTAGATTATGGAGATCAGATGTCTGTCTGACAGGTAGTTGCCAAATATTTTTTCCCATTCTGTAGGTGGTCTTTTAATTCTTTTGATAACATCTTTGAATGAGAAGAAGTGTCAGATTCTTAGTAGTTTCCATTTATCTAGTTTCTTTTCTATTGATTGTGCTTTGTATTAAAACTTCCATTGTTGACCCTATTTTTTCTTGCATCATCCTTTTCATTTTAGTTTTGATATTTGGGTCTTTTATCCAATTTGAGTTAGTTTTTGTGTAAGGTGTTAGATGCACATCTTGTATCAATTTTTTGCAGATGCAATTCTGCCAGCGTCATTTGTTAGAGACTGTTTTTGCCACAGGTTGCAAGCTCAGGGCCTTTGTGGAATATCATCTGTTTGTAGGAGGATGGTGGCATCTCTGGGGGTCTCAACTCTGTTCCATTGGTCTATATGTCTCTTTTTGTACCAGTACCAGGCTGTTTTGACTACTGCGAAAATGTAACAGATTCTAAGGTTTGACAGTATGAGGCCTCCCACTGCATTCCTCTTCTTCAGTAGTGCTTTGCTTATATAGGGATTCTTCCTTTTCCAAACAAAGTTGGTCATTTGTTTCTGATTAAAAAATGACACTGGAATTTGTATTGGGATTGCATTGTATATGTTGATCACTTTGGATAAGATAGACATTTTCACAATCTTAAATATCCCTATCCGTGAGTTGGGTAGGTTTCTCCATTTGTGTAAGTCTCTCTTAGTTTCTTGCAGTAAGGTCTTGTAGTTCCCTTTGTATAGGTCTCTTGTTTTTCTAGTTAGAATTATGTCTAGGTATTTTATCTTCTCAAGTGCTATAGTAAATGGTACTGATTCGGTGATTTCTTCTTTCATGATCTCTTTGTTGGTATAAAGGAATCCTACTGATTTACTTATGTTTATCTTGTATTCTGATACTTTGCTGACCTCTTCTATTAGTTTGAGTAGTTTACTTATGTATTCTTTAGGATTCTCTGCGTATGCAATCATATCATCTGCAAATAGGGAGATTTTTACTTCTTCTTTGCCAATGTGGATGCCCTTTATTTCTTTGTCTTGTCTAATAGCTCTGGCTAGAACCTCTAGCACAATGTTGAATAAAAGTGGTGAGAGTGGGCATTCTTGCCTAGCTCCCATTTTCAAGAGGAATTGTTTCAGTCTCTCTCCATTCAGGATGATGTAGATGGTTGGCTTTGTGTAGATGGCCCTTATTGCATTGAGGAATTTGCCTTCTAGTCCTATTATGTTGAGAGTTTTTAGCATGAGTGGGTGTTGTTGTCAAATGCCTTTTCTGCATCAATTGAAAAAAATCAGGCGATTCTTATCTTTTGTGTTATTTATGTGGTTGATCACATTAATTGTTTTTCTGATGTTGAACCAGCCTTGCATCCTTAGTATGATTCCAACTTGGTCCTGATGAATAATTGTTTTGACATCTTACTGAATTCTGTTGGCAAGGATTCTGTTGAAGATTTTTGCCTCTAGATTCGTGAGTCATATTGGTCTGTAGCTCTCCTTTTTTGTTGGGTCTTTCCCTGGCTTTGGTATCAGTGTTCTGGCTTCATAGAATGACTTTGGGAGTATTCTATTCCTTTCTATGCTGTGAAACAATCTCAGTAAAATTGGAGCTAACTTTCTTCTAAAACCTTGGTAGAATTCTGTGGTGAAGCCATCTGGGCCAGGGCTTTTTTTGGTTGGTAGTTTCTTGAAGACTTTTTTCAGTCTCTTCCTTTGTGAAGGGCTTATCAAGTTGTTTTACTTCTCCTTGTGATAATTTTGGTAAGTCATACGAATCAAGGAATTTATCTTTTTCCTCTAGGTTTTCAAATATGTTAGTGTACAGTCTTTCATAGTATTCTGTTACGGTAATTTTGATTTCAGTGGGTCTGTTGTGACATCTCCCATCTCATTTTTCATTCTGGTATTTGTTTCTTCTCCTGTTTTTCTTTTGTAAGTTTAGCCAATGGTTTGTCAATTTTGTTGATCTTTCCAAAAAACCAGCTTTTGGTTTTGTCAATTTTTTCAATTGTTCTTCTGTTATCTAATTCATTTAGTTCTGCTCAAATCCTTATGATCTATTTTCTTCTAGTGCCTGAGGTGTTCCTCTGTTGCTCTCTTTCTACTTGTTCAAGCAATTATTTTTAATTGAAGTTAAAGGAAGTCATGAGGGATCTCACAAAAAAGTTGCCTTCCCAAAAGATAGAGAGACAAAAGGAAAAAGAAGAAAAAAAAAAAGGAAGAAATTATGTAATTTTCTTCTGGTATAAATCATTTGGGACTCCACATTTAAAGAACTGCTATTGTTGTTGGATACTGCTGAGTTGACTGTGACTGATGGAGACCCCAGGTAAACAGAATGAAGCATTGCCTGGTCTTGAGCCATCCTCACAATCACTGTCATGCTTAGGTTCATTACTGTAACCACTGAGGGTCTCTTTCACCCTTGTTGACCCTCTACTTCATCAAACATGATTTCTTCCTCCAGAGATTCATCTTTTTTCCTCCTGATCATCTTTTGTAGGTTACAAGGTTCTCAAAACTTTAGTGGGTGGTGGAATAATAAAAATATCATGCTAAAGGAGAGGAAGGCAGTGTTTTTCCTCTTCCCTTTTTACTTTTCCATCCCTCCTTCCTTCCTCCCTCCCTCTTTCCTCTCTCCACCTTTCTCCCTCCCTCCTTGCCTCTGTGCCTTGCTCCCTTCCTCTCTTCCTTCTCTCCTTCCCCTGCCTATCTCCCTTGATTCCTCCCCCCATTTTTGTAGTAGAGTGAATCATCTGTATATATTCTCTCTTTCTCTTTCCAGCTATGTAAAATAGCACTTGTGGGAAAAAAAAAAAAAAAAAACAGATGGATGGAGCACATGTGCAGGGAAGGGAGGCATGAAAGTTAAGAAGCACATGATCATACTTGTTGGAAGACCAACATGTTGAAACTACATCCCTTCATTGTGCCTTGCAGGGCTTGATTATGGGCACCGTCATTGCCCCAGTATGGTACAAACCTCAGTCTCTGTCTACAAGAGTAAATGGTGATGTGAGGAGTTGCCAAGAGCCATGGGCTCCTAGGTGATGGCCATGCTCTTGGAACCCAGGAGTAGTAAAAAGTCTATCAATCACTGAGGAGTTAAGCGATCTTATGTTACTCTCCTCTAGGCCTTCTCCTTGGCTGCTGCCTTATTACTGTGTTAGATTTTTTCCCTTTGCAACAGCTTCTTCTGAAATCAATAGCCAGCAATGATTTCCTCCGTCCAGTGTAAATTATACAGGGGTACATTGCAGGTCTGGCAGTGACTGGGCCAGCAGTTTCCAGGCAATCTGTCCCAGAGGCGCTTTATTACCCTAACCCTCTTGGGGACTGATAGGCTGGATAATCTAGCTCCAGAGCCTGGAAAAATGGTAGCAGGTATGCTAGTTAACAGTGAGGCAGAGTTGCTTTACTGTAGGTGTACAGAGTTCTGTGGATGAGGAAAGACAACACCAGAGTATCAGTGTTGCCTTGTGGAATAACAGGCCCCATTTCTTTTTTGCTTTAACATACTCATCTCATCTTTGGGCCTTCTCTCTTATCTCATTGTAGAGTATAGATAGAATGGACGTTGGTGTTCAATAGACCTCAGTAACCAGCTCTAACTCTTACTATGTGAACTTGACCAGTTATTTAACCATCCAAGTCATTCTTTCTTTGTTTGATATGAAAAATACTTCACAGGCTTGTCATGGGCTCTAAAGAGATAACTATTTCACAAACAGTGCTTAATCCACTTCCTGACAAATTCTCAATGAGTGATAGCCATTTACATTGTTACCCTGTGTAATTTTCGTCCTTGTATTATGTTTCAGTTATTTTTTTCTCTGACAGGGAATATACTAGGAGAGTAAGGTGTGGAACAATGGGGTTATTAAGAAAGTAAGTTGAAAGTGTCAGTGTTTATTCTTTTTGCCTTTCTGTATTTATTTATTCTATGCTTGTTTCTTGGATTATTACACACAAAAAAACACAACAAAGCCACTTCCGACATCCTCCCATTCCTTACTGGCATTTGTTACTTCTTGAGTTTGTTCTGGGGCCAACCAGCCAGCGGAAACACGGCATTGCCATTTCCCAGGCAAAGAGGTCTGACTGATACATGGGTCTGAAGCTCAGCAGAAAGGATTGGGCTACAAACCTGTATTTGGAAATTAGCCAGTGTGTGGCATAAACCAGAACAGTGGATGCAAAGTGCAAAGAGAGTATGTCCAGTGGGAACTTACTGCCTGTCAGTTTGTGATATTTACTTGTCACTGTAATGCTGGAAGCTGTGCCATAGATATTTCAAGTATCAGTAGATTCACCCACAGTGGGCAGATCTTAGTGGAACTTCCAGACTAAGATATACTAAGAAAAAAAGATATAACAATGTACCATTAAACATTAGCTAGTGAGAACTTTATGGGTCACGGAAGAATAATGTATGACATGTGATCAGTAGGGATATATCCCTAGTGGAGGATGTCATGTTTGGTGAACTAGAGAGCCCATGAATTTATGAGAGACTGTCAGTGACTTGGATTGACTCAATATGCATAACAATAGACTCAAATATGCTGACAATCATGAAGAATGCACAGGACCAGGCAATATTTTGTTCTGTTGTACCTAGCATTGCCGTAATTTGGAGTTAGCTTGCTGGCAGCTAATAACATAATAGGGAGAGGGCCACAGGAATAAAGAGTCAGTAGAGGCAAGTGAGGCAGAGTGGTTAAAGAGAGGAAAAAGAAGACTGGGAGAGAGAAATGCCATAGTCTCTGTGGTCGGCAGAATATTGGCTCCCAAAGATGTGCATGTCCCAGTTTTCAGAATCTGTGAACGTGCTACCCTACATGGCAAAAGGAACTGGCCAATATGATTACATTAAGGATTTTGAGATTGAGAGATTATTCTGGATTGTCTAGGTGGATCCAGTGTAATCACAGGGGTCCTTAGAAGGAAAGAGGAGGCAGGGAAGGACTGATGACAACAGAAGCAGAGGTCAGAATGATGCATTTACTGACTCTGAAGATGAAAGAGGGCCATGAACTGTGGAATTCCCACATCTCTAGTAGCTGGAATAGGCAGGGAATGGATTCTCTCCTACAGCCTGTAGAAGGAACTTACTAACACCTTGAGGTTAGCCCAGTGGGTCTTCTGATCTCTTGAACTATAAGATAATAAACTAGTATTGTTGAAACCATAAATCTGTGGTCATTTTGTTACAGCAGCAATAGGAAGCTAAAATAGTCTCCAAGGGAATAAAGTGTTCCAAGAAGGAAGGAGCAGTCAACAGTCTCCAAGGCCCCAGGCATATGGGTGACAGCAAAATGGAATGCTTGAAGCCAAAGACTATGGAAAACCTCCATATCAGTAGTCAGAACAAAACCAAGTGCTGGCTGTGGCACAGATCATCAATTGCTTGTATGCAAATTCAAATTGAAACTGAAGAAAATTAGAACAAGTCCACAAGAGCCAAAGTGTGACTTTGAGTATATCCTACCTGAGTTTAAAGACCATCTCAAGAACAGATTTTATGTGTTGATCACTAATGACTGAAGACCAGATGAATTGTGGAATGACATTAAAGACATCATTCATGAAGAGGGCAAGAGGTCATTAAAAAGACAGGAAAGACAGAAAAGACCAAATGGGATGCCAGAAGAGACTCTGAAACTTGCTCTTAAGCGGTGAACAGCTAAAGCAAAAGGAAGGAGATAGTATTATACTGACATCTGCAAATACCTGAAAATGCAAAACCAGAAGAGTAGAACACATTCTGCATTTGCCAAGCTGAAAGAACTGAAGAAAAAATTCAAGCATTGAGTTACAATAGTGAAGGATTCTGCAGGGAAACTATTAAATGACTTAGGGAGCATCAGAAGAAGATGGAAAGAATACATGGAGTCATTATACTAGAAAGATTTGGTCGATGTTCAGCAACCTGAAGAGGTAGCACATGATCAGGAACTGATGGTACTGAAGGAAGAAGTTGAAGCTGCACTGAAAGCATTGGCAAAAGATAAGGCTCCAGGAATTGATGGAATACCAATTGAGATATTTCAACAAACAGATACAGCCCTGGAAGTGCTCACTCATCTACACCAAGAAATTTGGAGGACAGCTACCTGGCCAACTGACTGGAAGAGATCCATATTTATGCCCATTCCAAAGAAAGGTGATCCAACTAAATGTAGAAATTACCTAACAATATTGTTGATATCACACTCAAGTAAAATTTTGCTCAAGATCATTCAAAAGTGACTACGACAGGATATTGACAAGGAACTGTCGGAAATTCAAGGTGGATTCAGAAGAGAACATGGAACCAGGGATATCATGACTCATGGCAGATCTATCTTGGCTGAAAGAGAAGAATACCAGAAAGATGTTTACTTGTGTTTCATTGACTATGCAAATGCATTCAGCTCTGTGGATCATACTAAATTATGACTAATGTTATGGAGAATGGGAATTTCAGAATATCTAATTGTGCTGTTAAGGAATCTGTATATGGATCAAGAGGCAGTCATGCAAACAGAACAAGGGGACACTTCATGGTTTAAAGCCAGGAAAGGTGTGCATAAGGGTTGTATCCTTTCACCATACCTTTTTAATCAGTATGCCGAGCAAATAACCCTAGAAGCTAGATTACACGAAGAAGAGCTAGGCATAAGGATTGGCGGATGACTCATTAATAACCTGCATTATGCGGACGACATCACCTTATTTGGTGGAAATGAAGAAGATTTGAGACATTGATGAAGATCAAGGACCACAGCCTTCAGTATGGGTTGCACCTCAACATCGGGAAAACAAAAATCCTCACAACTGGACCAGTAAGCAATATTGTGATAAATGGAGAAAAGAATGCAGTTGACAAGGATTTCATTTTACTTGGGTCCACAATCAACACCCATGGAAGCAGCAGTCAAGAAATCAAAAGACACATTGCATTGGGAAAATCTGCTGCAAAGGACCACTTTAAAGTATTCAAAGTAAGGATGTCACCTTGAAAACTAAAATGCACCTGACCCAAGCCATGGTATTTTCAGTCACATCACATGCATGTGAAAGCTGGACCATGAACAAAGAAGACAGAAGAAGAATTGATGCCTTTGAATTGTGGTGTTGGAGAAGAATATTGAATGTACCATGGACCACCAAAAGACCAAACAGATGTGCTCTGGAAGATGTACAACAAAGCAGAGATAGCAAGACTGTGCCTTACAATTTTTTGGACATGCCAGGAAGGATTAGTTCCTGGAGACGGACATCATACTTGGTAGAGTGGAGGGTCAGTGGAAAAGAGGAAGACCCAGATGAGATGGATTGGTACAGTGTCCGCAACAGTGGGCTTAAGCATAAAAATGATCGTGGACATGGCACAAGACCGGACAGTGTTTTGTCTTGTTGTTCATAGGGTCACTATGAGTTGGAACCAACTTGAGAGCAGCTAACAACACCAGCATCAAAGCCAAAGCAGGACGTATACATTCTGAAGGTGGGTGGATGTAACAGGTTGGGAGTACAAGGCTCAGAATGAGAGCTGGAGTTTCACTCTCCTGCTATATGAGCAATCAGCCAGGCTAGGAGGAGTTGTGACTGGGTACCAAGCTCATCTCCTGAGGTGAGTCAAACACTGGGAAAATCACCTCAGCTTTAGGAACTCCAGGGCAGAGAGAACAAGGGTGGAAAATCTGTCATTGCCACCCAGGCAGTGTGGCAGATGGGCAGGAAAGAGTAAAGGGGAAAGCATGCTGAGAAGGATAGTAGGCTGTCAGCATCAAGCATGCCTCTCTTAGGAAACAAGGTAATACTTGCGTTCCTGGGTAGCACAAACAGTTAAATGCTCAGCTGCTAAACAAAAGTTGGCTATTTGAGTCTTTCCAGAGATGCCAAAGTCAGCTGTTGAAAGTCCTATGGAGCACAGTTCTATTCTGAAACACACAGGGTTTCTGTGAGTCAGAGCTGATGGTGAGAAAATAGGCCAAGTAAGTTTAGAGCTCCAGTCCAAGAGGTGGGCATGGGGTACCAAACAAGTAACTAAGAGTGGGGTGAAACGGCAGGAATGAAATGAACCAGCAAGATTCTAGGTAGACACGGTTTTGGTGAACAAGGTACACGTCTAGGTGTCAGAACAGGCTCGAGAGAAGAGGCGGCAGAGCAATATAGAAAACTCACCAACTCTGAATTTCAGGGTGCTGGCCTGGAGGGACCTGGGTGGTTTTTGGTCCAGTTCAGAAACTAGGATTTACAGGTGTGATCACGCTGAGGGCAGCAGAGGTTAGGGCCGGGGAAGGCCTGCTTTGTACTGTGGACCTGAGATTGGAAACTGGAATAGACTGCAGTGACAGCAAGGACAAAGTGACAGCCATTAGGGACGAAGCTGTGTCTCGTCGACAAGTTCAGGTGCTCCTGGCAAGGCCTCACTCTGAAGGTGTAGCAGGTGACAAGGTAAAAGCGGGCAAGCAGGAAGACAAGGGCATGAATATTAACTTAAGGGAAAGATAATCCCTTTTCGGGGGTGTAAGTGGAGGTGGGGTTTGGGTTGGGGTGGGGGTGGGGGTGGGGGTGGGGATGGGAGATCAATGGATGTTGTAACTCAGCTACCTGTTGAATGAGTGCCTGGGTTTGGTTTCAGCAATCTCAGAACTATGACTACAGCAAATAAAGATACTTTCTTTCAGAGAACCCAGAACAACTTCCAGGTCTTTTATGTAGAACTTGAGTTGGAACTCTGGAGCCCTTAGTTCATCCTTGTCTTTCTCCATTTTGTCCAGCAAAAGTAGGAGCAACTAGCGACGCCAGCCAAGTATAGAACGTCAATATACTCTGTCAGCTCGACACAAGTGGTCTAAGATGTTAAATACACACACACCCAGAACCTTGTCACTAGTAAATTTTGCTGAGGAATATCCAGTGGCGATATTTTTCCATATCTCTATTGCCACATAGGTTCAATGGTGCAAATGGTTAAGTGCTCACCTGTTAGCTTAAAGGTTAGAGGTTTGAAACCAAGCTGAGGCACCTCAGAAGACAAGTACGGTGATCTGTTTCCAAAAGGTCAAAGTCTTGAAAATTTTGTGGAGCAGTTGTACTTCACACACTTGGGGTTGCTGTGAGTTAGAATTTAACAAAATGAGACAGCCATTAATAACAACAAATACTGCCTGATCGTCTCACGGACCAACAGTGAACTTTTTACTAGTGGAAATAGACTCATTAGTACCTTCCAATCTAACCAGCTTTGAGAACCAATTTCAGAAACCCCAAACCAGTTCAGCTAACTCATCCTTAGGATTCTGTTCCTGTATTATTTTTATTTTTTTTATGTAATATTGTATTTAAGGTGAAAGTTTACACAGCACATTGGGTTCCCATTTAGCAACTTCTATAAAATTATTAAAACAAAAATCCTCAAAATGGACCAAAAAGCCACATCACGATAAACAAAGATTGAGTTTGTGAAGAATTTCATTTTACTTGGATCTACAATCAATACCCATGGAAGCAGCAGTCAAGAAATCGAATTTGGGCAAATGTGCTGCAAAATTCCTCATTAGTGTTGAAAAGTAAAGATACCACCTTGAAGACTAAGGTACACCTGGCCCAAGCCATGGTGTTTTCAGTTAATCATGTGTGTACAAAAGCTGGACAATGAATGAGGAAGACAAAAGAAGAATTGACACCTTTGAATTGTGGTGTTGGAGAAGAATATGCAATATACCACAGACTGCAAAAATAATGCACAGATCTGTCTTGGACGAAGTGCAGCCAGAATACTCCTTAGAAGCAAGGATGGTGAGACTGTGTCTTATATCCTTTGGACTTGTTGTCAGGAAGGATCAATCCCTGGAGAAGGACATCATGCTTTGTTAAGTAGAGGGTCAGAGAAAAATAGGAAGATAATCAAAAGGATGGTCTCACACAGTGGCTGCAACAATGGGCTCAAGTATAACAACAATTGTGGGCATAGTACAGGATTGGGCAATGTTTTGTTCTATGGTATATAGGGTTGCTATGAGTTGGAGCTGACCCTACAACACCTGACAACAACAACACAAATTATTTAGTGACATTGGTTACATTTTCCACAATATGTTATCATTCTTATTTATTATGTTCTGGTTATACCATTTCTATTGCTCTAATTTCCTTGCCCACTTACATTGTCATTTTTGTTTTAGTGGGTATTTTTATTTTTATCATTTGGCCTCTCATAAACCCAGGCAAACCCATTACTGTCAAATAGATCCCAATTCACAGTAACCTTATGGAACAAAGTAAACTGCCCTGTAGAGTTTTCAAGAAGTGACTGGTGGATCTGAACTGTTGACCTTTTGTATTGTAGCTGAACTTTTAACCACTGCTCCATCAGGGCTTCTGTACAGATGATTTTTTAAATGAGCTAATTATTCACAGGTGGTAGTTTGTATTTTGGAGCACTGCTGGTACAGTGGTTAATATCTCAGTTGCTGTCTTAGGCTGGTATCTTAGTCATCTGGTATTGTTCTGACAGAAATATCACAGGTGGATGACTTTAACAAAGATAAGTTTGTTCTTACACAGCCCGGTAGGCCAGAAGTCCAAATTCAGGCTGCTTGCTCCAAGGAACGAACCCTTTCTCTGTCAGCTCAGTGCAGGAACTTCAGGTCCGAAGGATGCATTCTGCTCTCAGTGCTGCTTTCTTGGTGGTATGAGATCCCCAACTCTCTGCTTACTTCCCTTTCCTTTTATCTCTTGTAGGCCACACCCCAGGGAAACTCTCTTAATAGGAATGTTCGAGTTCCATCCCAATCTTCTTTCTGATCTGTTAACCACAGGCAGAGATTAGGATTTGTAGCATAGGAAAATCACATAATGAAGATCAATCACACAGTACTGGGAATCACGGGCCAGACAAATTGGTACACACATCTTTGAGGGAACACAATTTAATCCATGACACAAGCAAAACCAGTAAAGTGCATAGCATTGTGTGTGCGTGTGCGCACGTGCGCATATGCACACACACATACACACACGCACAGAGGTATGTTAAGGGAATGGCTCATGTTGTTGTTGAGGCTGGAACCTCCCAAGTCTGTGAGTCAGACTGGAGGCTTCTTCTGATTTACCTAGCTGCAGGGGCTGGTGAACCCAAGACAGTTAATTCAGACAACAGGGCTCTGACTCACAGGTTGCAAAGACAGACGGATTTCAAGACCGGCAGGCAAGGCAGCAGATAAGCTGCTAGCTCAAGTCTCAAGAACTAGAGATCGGATGAACAGGAGCTACAGGCTCCAGAGTGAAGACGCAGACCATATCGTCCAAGGAAACTCTGTTTCAGTTGACTGGATACTCACAGCAGACCCCATCACGGAGGAGATCACACTATAACAAATCTCATCGTAGAAATGATCACATCATTACACAATTGCCAAACTACACCATCACCGACAAACCGCTGAGAAACCTGGCCCAGCCAAGTTGACGAGTAACCTTAACAATCACAGCTGCAAGCCGTAACGTCAGTAGCTTGAATGTACGAGCCACTCCTAGAAAATTCTAAGGGGCTGTTCTACTCTGTCCTATGGGGTCACTATGAGTTGGAATCAACTTGATGGCAACAGGTTTGATTTTTTCTTTTTGATTCTATATTTTAAGAAATCCTGGTGGCACAGTGGTTAAAACTCTCATCTGCTAATGTAAATGAAAGCAGTTCTAACCCACCAGCTACTCTGCAGGAGGAAGATGGTGACAGCCTGCTTCCATAAATATTTATAGTCTTGGAAAACCTTTGGGGCAGTACCACTGTCCTATAGGGTCCTATGAGTCAGAATTAACTTGACAGCAATGGATCTTTGGGGCTTATTCTATATTTTACGAGCCAATCTGTTAGGTAAAAAGTGACCTCAAGGGATAATTTCAGTTTAAGTTTTTTTTTCCCCTAAATAATATTTTATTGTGTTTTTGGTGAAAGTTTACACAACAAATTAGATTCCCCTTTAATAATTTTATACAAAGTATTCCGTGACATTAATTACATTTTTCACAATGTGTGAAAGGATTCTATTTCTTTAGAATCACTCTTGGTACCAAAATGTCTTAGGGTTCTCTAGAGAACAAAATCAATGATGTATGTCTGTATCTCCTTGTATATACATATATCTGAATCCCTGGGTTGTGCAAATGGCTAATCAGAAGGTTGGAAATAGGAGTGCAACTAGAAGTATGTGGGAAGAAAGGCCCGACAATCTACTTAAAAAAAAAAGCCACGGAGAACCCTGCTGAGCATAGTTCTACCCAGACTGCAGAAGATGGTAAAGTTTCTCAATTTCTTCTTCTTTGGCATTAGTAGTTTGTGCATAAATTTGAATAATAGTTATATTCCTGATCTTCTTGGCAGGCATGTGAATATTATTCTATCACTGACAGTGTTGTATGTTAGGATCAGTCTTGCAATGTTCTTTTTGGCAATTAACATGATGATATTTCTCTTCAATTTGTCACTCCCAGCATAGTATGCCACATGACTGTGATTCAAAATGGCCAGTACCAGTCCATTTCAGCTCACTAATACCTAGAAAATTGGTGTTTATGTGATTCATTTCATTTTTAACAAATTTCAGTTTTTTTAGATTTGTACATTCTGTGTTCTGATTATTAAGAGACATTTGCAGATATTCCTTCTCCTTTTGAGTTGTGCTGTATCAGCAAACGAAGGTCCTGAAAACGTCATTCCACTCACATCATTAAGGTCAATGCTACTTTGAGGAGGTAGCTCTTTTCCAGTGATATTTTGTATGTCTTCCAATCTGAGGCCCTCCTTTTCTGGCAAATACACTAGTGTTCTACAACTATTCATAATGTTTTCACTGACCAGTTTTTCCAGAAAGTAGATTCCCAAGTTTTTTCCTAGTTTGTCTTAGTCTGGAAGCTTTGCTGAAACTTGTCCACCAGGTACGTATACATACATACATAAGGGTGTGTGTGTGTGTGTGTGTGTGTGTGTGTGTGTGTGTATTTGGAAAACCTAGTGGTGTAGTGGTTAAAGTTATGGCTGCTAACCAAAATGTTAGCAGTTTGAATCTACCAGACACGCCATGGAAGGCCTGTGGGGCATTCTACTCTATCCTTTAGGTTGCTATGAGTTGGAATTGACTCAATGGCAATGGTTATGAAAACACATATACATACACACACATATGTGCATACCTACATTTATATAAAGAAAGGAGCTCTGGTAGCACAGCAGTTAAGCCCCTGACTGTTAACTGAAAGGTTGGCAATAGGTCTATATGTATCTGTCTATGTCTGTGTCTGTGTCTGTGTCTGTCTATGTCTGTGCCTGTGCCTGCGTCTGTGTCTGCCTATGTCTGTGTCTATGTCTGTGTGCACAACGGCCATTCCAGAAGCCAAGCCAAGCAATTGCCGTTGAGTTGGATCCAACTCATGGTGACCCTAGGGGCAGGGTAGAACTGACCCCCAGCCATTCCAGAAAGAGTTTCAAAATTGCTTTGAAGAGTGGACTAGGTGTTGGCATGGGTGCATGGCTTCCCAAGAGGAGTGCTTTGAAGGTGACCATAGTGATGCTCAGCACTGAGGTATGTACTACCTAGAACAAGTAGTTCACAGACTTAATGGTCAGACCTCTTCTGTGTGTGTGTCTTTCTTTTGCTTTAAGGCTATTTCGCAGATGAAAACCTTGTGCTTTGGAGAGGAGGTGAAGTCCCCAGAGCCCTGTTGCTACTAAGTTCAAAGGCAGAAATAGAATCTGAGGGTCTGCTAAGCTCCTGGTTTATACTCTATTCCTCTGCAGCTCCTCAGCTCCAAACAGACTAAGTAGGGTTTGCATTTGTTCAGAACCCACATGTAAAACTCACACAATCATGCTTCCTCTGTGGCAGGGAAAATGTTTTTATTTATTTGAACACCAGAGGACTGGACACTAGATTTAGTAAGGCTACTGCTTTTCCATATTGGCTTTGAGCCACCCAGAGTTGGCATGAAGGGGAAAATGACTGGCATGAGAACTAACGGGCTCAGTACGGAGATCCAGTCTTTGCATTTTCTCTCTCTTGTTTCAGAATTTGATGTCTAGATTTCATGGATTATGTCTGTGATGGAAACTTCTCCAAAGGAGGAGTTGCTCATTATCTCAGGGGGTAGAGGGAGATGTGAAAATTGATGTTTGCTCAGAAATTGTTGTTGCAAACAGGGTGGGAGAGGAACACAGCAAACTCGTATATTGAGCTAGTGGCAGTTCCTCAGCCTTGGTCGCATATTCAGAGATTCTGGCTTGGTTGGTTCTAAGTAATGTCAGGTATCTAAAAGTGGTTCTGAGTGGTTCTGATGCACACCAGAAACTGAGAACCAATCTTGCACTTGAGAATTTCACATTTATGGGTCAGGTTATCTTAAAGTGGCTTCACCCCTCAGTGACTTGCAGAAATCTACCATTGGTCAGAGACAGGAACAGGAAACCAGCACTGGGTAAGACCTACAATGGGTACAGACCCTCAGAGTGAGCCTAGCTGGTTGCCCAGAGGTGAAACACTGCTCTCTTCATTTTCACTGGACTGCTTCATTGAGGCGTTGCAGTTATGATCTGCTATTTGAGAAATGATATACTGGCATGGTTTTTGTGAATTTGAGGATTTGGAGGTTTCCCGTGACAACGCTAAAACCTATTACCTAAGTCTCTCCAAATTTTCCCCTTGCCTACTTACATGTCATATGCGAGGTCCACGTCCAGAACCAGTTGCCTGCTCTTGTAACTTCTGATTCCCACTAGCTGCCTCTGGTGGAGCTGTGCTGAGTGTGCAGATGCATCCTTCCCTCTCTCCTCTTTTGCCAGCTTAGCACAGAGGGAGGAAACAGGGTTCAGATTTTGGTCTATAATGACAGTGGAATATTTCCAGATGCTAAGTGTATAATCTCTTTGGTTCTGCTGTGGCTGCCAAGTGAGAGCTAACAACTGTGCATTACAGAGCATGGAGACTGAAACAAAGGGGTAACAGGATTCTGTTAGCTCGCTGAGCTTGAGGGGGAATGAGACAATGCAATTAGCATGTGTGCTGACCCATTTTTCTCCCTTTGTGTGTATTTTTAAAGAATTTTGAATGGAAAGATAGCTGATAGGGAAAAGGTAAAAATGATTTGACAGAGCAAAATTTATCTATCAATGATGTGTTTCTCTGGTTCTAATTCAAGGACATTTCTCTCGAAATTGTCATTTAGGGAATGGGCTGACATTGACCGGATAGACAAAGGTAAGCATTTCCCCAGGACAGGAGGAGGAAAAGGACTCTGACGCCTTGTCATCTCTGTTCTTTCTTGGTGTTGGCTAATTCAGGGGACTGTTTCTCTACAGTGGGAGACAATTAGCCATATGCCAGGATACATGGCAGCATCAGGGACTGAATTGTGTCCCCCCAAATACGCATTATAATTCCTAACCGCTATCCTTGTGGTTGTAATCTCATTTGGGAATAGGAGTTTATTTGTTCTGTTAACAAGGCCATTAGCAGTGTAGGGTGTGTCTTAAATCAATCAATTTTGAGCTATAAAAAGAGCAGATTAGGCACAGAGGCAAGGAAGCACAGATGGAGGAAGAGAGGTTTTGGCACATGGAAATTGCCACAGTACTGAGGAAGGGAAGCTGAGAAGAGACAAGAACCATCCCTCAGAGCTGACAGAGAGACACCATTCTCCTAGAACTGATGCCCTAAATGCCAAAGTCAGCCTCCAAAACTGTGAGAAAATAAATTTCTGTTCTTCAAAGCTACCCACTTGTAGTATTTCTGTGGCAGTAGCACTAAGAAACTAAGATACCATTGCGATATTTCTGTTATAGCAGCAATAAGAAACTAGGCTTTATGGTATTTCAGTTCTGGCAGCGCTAAGAAACTAGAACAAGGGAAGAATGTAAGGCACACACCTGAGTGCCCCGATGGCCTTGGAAGGTCCTGCCAGGCAGTCTGGGCGCAGCGCTCTGACTCTGCCAGTACATTGGCAGTCCTCTGGAAGTAGGTTCCCACTGTCCATGGATGGAGGATTTCCTGATCCTAGGCTCTGCCTTTCTGCAAAACCTTGGATGGTGGCCCATTGCCATACATCACAGATACTAGCTGTTCCTGCATGGCTTTCCTGCCACCTGTCCTACTGCATTCCCTCCAGATATTCCTGCCTTCTTTGATCTATTTGGTCCCCGGTACTTGGACAAGTCTATTTCCAACAGATAGTTCATGGCCCTTACAGAAACCCAAATGCAAGCTTATTTTGGTTCCTGTGTTATGGAATTGACTCAACAGTAGCTGATTGGAGGGGCAGTGGTAGACTTCTCACCTTCACATGTGACACCTAGGTATTCTTTTGGTCTGTTCACCTCATATGCAGCTAAACACTACACATCTGTTAGTAGAAGCTTGAGTATTGCTATGGTACTAAACAGGTTTCAGTAGCATTTCTAGATTAAGATGCACCAGCAAGGAAGTCCTGGCAATCTGTATCTGAAAAGTCAGTCAAATTAAAATTCTATGAGTCACAACTGTCCAATCCCATTATATGTGGGGTCGTCATGAGTCAAGGACCAACTAGACGATAGCTAACAATTACAGTACTTTGTTATCACTGCTCATCTGTCAATTGGTCAAAATATGGTGGTACAGATATAGCTGTGGGGCTGGAAGCCATGCCACTTGTATTTCAAATCCCAGCAGTGTCACCCACAGTGGATACGGTTCAGCAGGAGGTTCCAGATTAAGACAGGCCAGATAGAAGGCCTGGCAATATCCTTCTGATCTTTGGATCATAACAGAATATTGTCTGATCTAGTGCTGGAAGATGAGCCCTTTAGGTAAGAAGGCACTCAAAATAAACAGTGGGGCAACAATGGACTCGAGCATACCAGTGATTGTAAAGACAGCACAGGGCTGGGCGACATTTTGCTCTGTTGCACATGAGGCCACCATCAGTTGGAGACAACTTGATGGCAACTCATAACAAGAAGAGCACACTTCGTTACTGCTTATAATTTCTAATTATTTATAGCACCAGGTGCTCCTTGAATACTCTGTGGGACAGTTCTACTCTGGCCTTTAGGGTCACCATGAGTCAGATCCAACTCGATGGCACTGGGTATTTATAATTTCTAATGATCTCATTGGGCAGCCACAAACTAGTCCTGAAAAAACCTGGGCTCAAGCTTTGGAACATTGGGTGTATTGTTTAACTGCTCTCTGCGCCAGTGGCTTCATCCAGACAAAGTGGAACTAATTGCCCTAGGAAATCTTAGTGGCATAATGGTTAAGTCCTATGACTGGTAACACAAGTGGTTGGCAGTTCAAATTCATCAGATGTTCCTGAGAAACAATATGGGGTAGTTCTATGTCCTATAGGGTCGTGTGAGTTGGAAATGACTTGATAGCAGGGAGTTTGGTTTTACCTGTGTAACATGGTAGGCCAGATATCGTAAAAATGCTTTATAAAAATGAGTTACAATTGTGTCTTGGGTGTTTTTATTTGAGTCTCTGCTTGCTACATTTTGAGTACAGCCTCTGTGTGATGGCAGGCAACCATCTCAGAATGGGACTTGAATTCCTGGTTCAGTTTGGAGAGTGTTCCATATATCTGGTAACTATTATAGGATGAGATAACCCTCATGGCGTGGTGGTTAAGTGCTACGCCTGCAAACCAAAAGGTGGCAGCTGACACTCACCAGGCGCTCCTTGGAAACTCTACAGGGCAGTTCTACTCTGTCTTGTAGGGTTGCTGTGAGTCAGAATTCACTTGATAGTAGTGGGTTTTGTTTTTGTTTGGGGGTATTGTAGGATGGCATCATGCTTTTCTTTTTAGTGAAATGATTTTTTTATTCTAACTTTACACATCTGTTTTTTGATGTTAGTGTTGTCATTAGATGTTGCTGAGTTGTTCTAGACTCATCACGACTCATGACAGTAGAAATGACACATAAGGTTTTCTTGGCTACAATCTCTAGTGAAGCAGATCACCGGGTCTTTTTTCTGAAGAGCTGTTGGGTGGGTTTGAACTGTCGACCTTTCAGTTAGCAGCTGAGTGTGTAGCCATTTGTGCCACCAGGGATCCTTGCCCTTGTGATACCACAGCTTTGTATATCACAGAAGGAGCCCTGCTGGTGCAATGGTTAAACCCTCAGCTGCTAACTGAAAGGTGTGAACCCAGCTGGTCTGAGGAAGAAAGATCTAGTGACCTGCTCTCATAAAGGTTACAGCCTTGAGAGTTCTATGCTGCGACATGGGTAACTGTGAGTGGAAATTGACTTAATGGCACCTAACGTACAGCCACTTTTTGGGTCGTTTAACAAAAAAGTTTTAGGGCTCATTATCACTTCTGCTCAGGTTGTGATCGCTACTATTTGATATCGACTGTAGCTCAAGGGCAAGAAATGTAACAAAAATCTTGGAGAAGTTCGAATTGAAGAACGTGCAGAGTGGACTGCAGGGCTAAGTTTATGTGTAAGTACTAAGTGTTCATAGGTTTGGGGTAAGACAGAGTACAGATCGTACCGTGTAAATAGGGTCATTCCCTGTGCTCATTCCTCTTTAAGCCAGAGTGTGATTAAGTGATCATGAGATAATCTAAGTTAAATTCCTTGGAATAATTAGCATGCATTTTATAAATTCTGTTCATATTTTAAATTTAGAGATTTTCACCTTCTCATATTTTAGCTCAGACCTTCAGTGAAAATAAAAGTGGCAACTTATAGTGTTTATACCATTAGTATTCAATTATATTTCCCAGATAAACAGCTGGAGGCCATCTCTTCAGTGACAAATGTGTTTGATTTGACTTAATCACCACCACAAGGCACATCATTTACTAACATTTGCCGTAGTACAGTTTTAACAAGTAGGGTGATTCACCCTGGCAGGGGAGATTTAGGCATGTAAAACACAAAAAGAGAAGAAAAGCTGAGCATGGGGTTAGAAAGATGTCTGTGCCTCAAAGGAAGAAAAAGACAAAACCAGAAAATATTATTGGTCCAGGCATCTGTGAGTAGTGCAAACGATTAATGCACTTGGCTGCTAACCAGAATATTGAAGGCTTGAGTCTACCCAGACGTGCCTTGGAAGAAAACCCTGGTAGTCTACTTCTAAAAGATCCCAGGCATGAAAAATCTGATGGAACACAGTTCTACTCTGAGACACAGAGTGTTGCCATGAGTCAGAATTGGATGATAGCTGGTTTGGGTTTTCTGGTTTATTACCAAAGCAAATTTTGATACAGAAAAATGCACAAATCACTCAAGCAGATTTCAGAGAGCTACCACAGTACCAGCTCCTGGGTGAAAACATGGAACATACCAGCATCCCAGAACCAGTATCACCCAAACCTCTTACATGCCTTCATCCGCCCAAGGTTACCACAACCTTTTGCTTTTTGTTTGTTTGCTTTTAAGGATCTCCACAGCTTGTCATTCTAGCAGTTTCTTAGCTGGGCCCTTTAAGGAAACCCCTGATACACTTTCTGACTTGGGTTTCATTGTGTCAGGTGCTAGATTCAAGCCACATGTCCTAGAAGGAAACAGAAGTGATAATTGGAAGGGGAGCAAAGGATTATGATGGAAAATGTAACCTGACCACGTGACCCTCTATGTCCTAAGAAGCCACCCTGTTCTCTTTCTCTCTGCTGCTGACCTCTTTGGCATGGACACAGTCAGACAGCTGGTCTATATGCTTTCTGGGTTGCTGCAAGGCTTTTATGAGCTAATGGATGTGAAAATAGTTTGTAGAATTATTATAACCTTTACCCAAAGTGATGGGGAGACACTGATAGCACAGGGAGTTGTTTTGGACAAGAGGAAGACAAGTGTACATGTATAAAACGCAAAGAGGTACTGATTCTAATGGTTTTAAATGGCTCTAAATGTTTCTCTGACTTGGAGACGTGGCATTAGCTTAGCTCTTTAGAGCAGAGCCCTAATAGGCCGGAGTCAGGGAGTAATCTCCATATACTCTGACTTTGTTCTGTTGTAAGGATGTTCCTGTTCCCTAACCATAGTCAACTTCTCAGAAATATGAACTATTGGTTACTAAGGAAATCAATCATAATCTCTACTGCTCGTCTCCCAGTCATACTGTGGTGGCTTGCTTGTTGCTCTGATGCTGGGAGCTGTGCCACTGGTACTTCAGATACCAGCAGTCATTAGTGGAGGTTGGGTTTCAGTGCAGCTTCCAGACTAAGACTAAGAAGAATGGCCTGGCAATCTGCTATCCTGAAAACTAGCCAATAGAAAACTTCTTATGGATCACAAAAGAACACTGTTCCACTGGCTTGCTTCAGACATGTCATCAGGAGGATCAATTGCTGGAGGAGGACTCCACGGTTGGTGAAGTAGAAGGCCAGTGAGTGTGGCAGAGTGGCTGCAACAATGAACTCAAACATACCCGTCATGGTGAGAATGGTGCAAGGCTGGGCAGCCTTTCACTCTGCTGCACACGGAGTCACCACGTGTGGACACCGACTTGGTGGTAGCTAAGAACAACTGCAGCAGGTTGTGGAACTCTTCCCCACTTGCTCTGTGGTTTTGTTTCATTAGGCCTTTTATTACAATTTTTTTTTTTTTTGATGTGTGGCAAAGGTGGTGGTAGGTCTTATGAATGGTGTGCATTGTCTACTCGTTAAGTGCTTTTCTCAGAGCTTCAGGGATCGCAGCTTCTAAGGCCACTCCCCCAGTGTGCACTGAGTTTACTCCAGTGAGGCCCTCGGGGCTCCTTGCAGAGATAAGACCTTCCACTTCTTTGGCTATGATTCTAACAAGTGAGGGAAGTAAAATCCCTCAGATCCCATCATATACAGCTGTACTAGCTCCCTTCCCCAGGGTTTTACATCTCAGGGTTAACTTTGCACCCCTACCAGCCCAGCCTGTCTGCTTGGACCAGTTATTTTTGAGAAGTGGCAGGTTCTGAGTGAATGCTGGAAAACAGCCCCTGATTTAGGTGAAGAGAGTTTGGAGGAAGTAGAATTACCCTCTGGTGGCCTCAGAAATCTGCATCCTTATAGGAGAGGGGACACTGCTCCCATTCCTGAATCAGTTATGTGAATACTGGAGAAGGGAGGAATGACTTGAGTCTACTTCAGCCCAAGTGAGCCATCAGTGGTGTTTTTTCACCCGGTTCCACTGGCCTCGTAGATTCTACCCACAAACAGGTTGACTGTTGGCCCTGCTTTTTCATGGAGTTGTGAATGTTAACCTTTTCCTGTGTTTTTATTGCCATTTTAATTAAAAGTTAGGAAAAATTGTTTTAGGACTACTCATAGATTGAATTATGTCCCCCACAAAACATGTGTAGCATTTTGGCTAGGCCATAGTTTCTGGTATTGTGGGATGTTCCTGTATGTTGTAAATCTTACCTCTATGAAGTTAATTGAGGGAGGGTGGGCAGCAGTTGTGTTGGTAGGTCAGGGTTTACCATATAAGATTGCCTTGTGCCTTGGGGCAATCTCCAGAGATATAAAAGAAGAAAGCTGGAAGAGAGATTTAGGGACCTCATATCACCAAGAAGTACTATCAGGACCAGAGTGCGTTCTCTAGAAAGGACCTAGTGTCCCTATGCCCCAGAAACTGCTAGTCTAGGGAAAATAGACAACAAGAACCTTCCTGCAGAGCCCGCAGAGAAAAACTTCCACTGCAGCCAATGCTCTGAATTTGGATTTGTAGCCTACTAGACTGTGGCAGAACAAAATTTCTCTTTTTAAAGCCATCCACTTGGTATTTCTGTTATAGCAGATAGACAACTAAGAATTCGGTACTGAGAATGTGAGTTGCTAACTATACTGTCCAACTATCTAACAAATACTTAAATTATGGAAGCACTTTTGAAGCTATGAAGGGATACTCAGAATGAACTGAGCAGAACTGTTAACACTAGAGAAGGTGTAGATGGTGAGAAACAAGCAGAGAACTGGCAATTGAAGAACAAAGAGCTAGCCTATGGAGTGAGACAGCTGATTGCCTGTGTGCAGGAGGCTTCCTGGTGGAGTGGGGTGCCACTTATCAGTGGAATGACAACTTCGAAACACTTGCCTAGGCAGGGCATATGTGGGCACAAGGCCTGGGCCATGAGTCCACAAGAAGCAGAAGCTGAAGAGACAAGGAGCATGAGAAGCTGAGCGTCTCAGTCTCAAACATTATGACTGTGACCTGAAGGATCTCTAAGGGGGAGCCATGGCCTCTGACATTTCTAAGTGTAGAGTTGCCACTCAGATAGACTAGGAAAATGGTGCACCTGAAGCTAAGGGAGCAGAATTGCTGTCCCAGTGGACCTGGAAGATAGAACTATAACCCAGGGCCAAGAGCCTCCACTCAGAATATGGAGATTGTGGTTAATCAATACCTAGAGTCTGGAGGGCAGGGCCATTGTGCAAAATGTCTCAGAAAATGGATGATTATTTTCAAAGCCTTAAGGGCTAATGTAATATGTTCTGCTTGTTTGCTTGGTGCCTGCTATACCTTCTTTCCCTGCAATTTTTCCTATTTGTTATGAACATGTTAGCTTGTACCTTCCTGTTCTGTTATTGTATTTTGGAAACATATAACTTGTGTTCTAGATTTACAGTTGAAGACAAATTTTTATCTTGGGCTTGAACTTAAGACATTTGATATGGGGGGGTGAATGTGCTTGACATCTGACAAGGATGTGATTTTGGGGGAACACAGTGTTGAATGTCATGGATTGAATTGTGTTCCCCCCAAATGTGTATAGCAATTTGGCTAGACTATGATTCCTGGTATTGTGTAACATTCCTATATATTGTAAATCATGCCTGTACGATGTTAATGAGGGAAGATGGGCGGCAGTTATGTTGGGACTCAAAGTTTAAGATTGCATTGTGTCTTGAAACACTGTCTTGAGATACAAAAGAAAGAAGCCAGCAGAGAGATTTGAGGACCTCATACCATCAAGGAGCAGTGCTTGGAGCAGAGTAAATCCTTTGGAAAGAAACTTGGGTCCCTGCACCTCAGAAACTCACCGTCCAGGAGAAGATTGATGACAAGGACCTTCCTTCAGAGCCAGCAGAGAAAGACTTCTGCTGGACCTGGTGCCTTGAATTTGGACTTGTAGCCTACTGGACTGTGGCAGAGTAAATGTCTCTTTTTTAAAGCCATCAACTTGTGGTTATTTCTGTTACAACAGCACTAGATGACTGAGACAGAACTGCTTAGTATGTGATATTTAAAACTGGAAGCTGAATGTAGTCTGTTACTGTTTAATTGTTATATTTATGCTTTCTTCCCTCAACCTGCCTTCCTCTTTAATGAATGAATTTCTTTGTTTTCTCCCATCACAGACATTATGTCTGTTCAATACTTTTTCTATTTAAATGTGATCAGAAGAAAACTTTTTCTACCAACCTAATATTGTTTTACAATTAAACCTACTTATCATACCAAATTGAGCTATTTTTTTTCCCCGCTCTTGATGTTCAAACTTACATTTCTGTTTTGAATTTCGTTGGCCAGAATGTCACCATAAATTAGAATCTATTTGATGGTAATCAGCTTAGTGTTTTGGTTTGGTGGAGATGTACAGTTGGGCTCATCCCTCCCCTTCTTAATTTCTACTGTTTTCTTACTCTTTTGTGTCTTCTATTCTTTTTTCCTTTTTCTTTCCAGTTTTTGTGGTGGAATGACACAGTACACTATTTAAATTATCAATTTGGGGTCAGTATAGGTCACTTGGAAACCTTGGTGGCATAGTGGTTAAGTACTATGTGTGCTAACCAAAAGGTCGGCAGTTCAAATCCACCAGATGCTCCTTGGAAACTGTAAGGGACAGTTCTACTCTGACCTCTAGCGTTGCTATGAGTTGGACCCAACTCAACAGCAGTGAGTTTTTGGGTTACAGGTCACTTGGAAATCCTGGTGATATAATGGTTAAGAACTATGTGTGCTTACCAAAAGGTCGGCAGTTCAAATCCGCCAGGTGTTCCTTGGAAACTCCATGGGGAAGTTTTACTCTGTCCTGCAGGGTTGCTATGAGTTGGAATCAACTCAACAGCTGTGGGTTTTTATAGGTCATTCAGGAAACTCTGGTAGCATAGTGATTGAGTACCACAAATGCTAACCAAAAGATCAGCAGTTCAAATCTTCCAGGCACTCCTTGGAAAATCTATGAGGCAGTTCTACTCTGTCTATAGGGTTGCTATGAGTGGGATTAGACTTGACTGCAGTGGGTTTGGTTTTTGGCATAGGTACCTCACTCTGAGTTGGAACTGACTCACTGATGTTGGGTTTCATTTTGGTTTTATTTTTTTAATATGTGATCAAGTGCAATAGGTTATAGATGAGGTTTCTAAAGTAGTTTTTGATAAATCACAGAATTAACAGACAATGGGCCTCTTCTTTACCCTAGAGATTTTTTGTTCTCTCCTTATTCAGCACCATCTGTACACCCTGAGTCCTCTGGATAGAGGTCTAACCCAGGCTCTTCTCCAATCCTATCTTGTATATTCTGCTCTTTGGTTGGCATCTCTTCTAAGTCAAAGAGGCGTTTCACAATTAGAGACTAAAACAGATAGTTCCCCTTTTCTCATCAAAATTCTCCCAAATTACTCCTCCCCACTTCTCATCTCATCAACTCCATTCTGCCAGTTGTCTAACCAAAAACTTTAGAGCCACCTGACTCTTCTCTATATTTGCTTGTTCCCTTAACTCTGTTCTCAAATGCCATTATTCTAGACATCCTGTTATTTTTCTGTGTCCTTCTGTTATACCATTTACAATTACACGCCTTGGGATTTCTTTTTAGGAACACTTCTGGCTGGAATTCTCAGAATTCTCTCCTTTTATTGACCGAAGTCTCTTCATAGATCTGGGAAATATTTTCCCAAGTATCTCCTTAATTATGATTTCAAGGTTACTTACCTTTCCTTCTCCCCCAGGGATATCTGTTATTTATAGTTTGGATAATCTTGATCTAATTTTAGGGCTATCACTTTGTTTCTCCCTTAAAAAACGAGAGCTGTCTGTGGAAATCTGGAAACTGTTACTTGCTTTTTGATATTACTGGTCTCTTTCTTCACTGGATTCATTATGCTCTTCTCCACCCAGAACATGGCCTTGGAATCTGGGCCTTTGCCTCTGTTTCCCCAACTAGCTTCTAGGTGTTATACTATGTGTGTGCATGTGTGTGAAGACTGTACTTAAGATAGAAATTATCACCTAAAATCTGTTAAAACCTTTCTGTTTTTATTCAGATAAGAGTTGTTCCTGTTGTTTCAGTCAATTCTTTTGCCCAGAAATTGTAGCTTTTCTAATTTGTTAATGTGACGTGTTCCACAGACTCACTGTTTTCAAAGTATTTCCATATTTCTTTTGGTGGTTTTACTCTCCAAGAAAAACACATAGCCAGCACATGCTCTATTATTTTCTTGTATATCCTGGGAAGGAAAACTCTTAAACCTCCTCCACATGATGGCACAAGTTAGGGACACAAATATTTAAACAGCTTTGTCAATAAATTGTAAACATGAGACCATTCATTTTTCAGAAAGTTAATTTGCCTCTGACCGTGAAGCTTTAGACGTCCTCTCTAGATTTTTCCCAATATTCAATTATATAATTTTTCAAACATACAGCCAAATTGAAAAAATTTGATCTGAACACACATATGCCCACTACCTAGTTTCTATCTTTAGCAGTTTACTGTACTTGATTTCTACCACCTGTCTGTTAATTTGTTCTACTGTGACTTGCGTGTTGTTGTGATGCTGGAAGCTATACTGTCAGTATTTCAAACACCAGCAGAGTCACCCATGATGGACAGATTTTTGTGGAACTTTCAGGCTGAGGCAGATTAGGAAGACCTACCAATTTATCTCTGAAAATTGGCTGATAAAAACCTCAGGATCACAACAGAATATTGTCCAACTCTCTTGCTTTGGACATGTCATCCAAAAGTCACTGCCATCAAGCAGATTCTGACACACAGGACAGAGTAGAATTGCCCCACAGTGTTTCCAAGGATCAGCTGGTGGATTGAAACTACAGCCAAATGCCTAACCACTGTTCCACCAGGGCTCTGAACATGCCGTTAGGCACGATCAACTGCTGGAGAAGGACATCGTGCTTGGTGAAGCGTGGGGTTCTCTTGGTGAGATGGATTAGCACAGTAGCTGCAAGAAGGGATTCAAACAGCAACATTGGAAGTTCAAGTCCACCCAGAGGCACCTCAGATGAAAGTCCTGGTGATTTACTTCTAAAAAGTCAGTTGTCGAAAAGCCAATGAAACACAGTTCTGCTCTGACCCACATGGTGTTACCATAAGTCAGACTTGACAACAACAAAACAACCCAGTGCCATTGAGTCAGATCTGACTCATGGCAACCCTAGAGGCCAGAACAGACCCGACAGCAGCTGTTTTTTTTTTCCCCCATAGTTGCTAGTATATGAAAGCACAATGCTTTCCTCAAGGTGGGTTGTGAAACTCTTGGTCCTCTGTTCTATTGCCTCAGTAAATTGTGAATATAAAATATCTTCTCAATCACAAAGTTCTTATATAAGGAAAAACCTCATAGTAGGATAATATGAGGTGGAGAATTCCATGACCTTGTGGACAAAATAGGACAGGAAAGGGAAGAGGTCATGGTCAAATGGAGCCTGCATTGTCCCTTTGTAGAAGTATGTGTCATTATTTTTGCTTTCTAGCATCCAGTCCCATTTCTTGTCCCTAAACGTTCTCCCATCGAGTGTGAAGTTAGATAACTGCCAAATGTTACCTATGAAAACTGGAGATCCTCTTCTCTCTCGGCTCCTTTGTGGCTGCATCATCCAATAGGCTGTCTCCTCCTGAGTCTTTGCATCGAGAAGCAAGTGAAACAGAGATAAGAACCAAGAACTCATGCTTGGTAGCTATGGAGGTATCTAATGGCAGCTTAACTAAGTTTTTCTATCCTTCCTTCAAAATTATAATCTGAATCCCCTACACAACCACCATCTATATAGAAGACTGGTAGGATTGGCAGGGAATCCTTTCCAGAAATTGCCAGACTCTAAATTCTGTTTGGGCTCAGAAAAGCTGCCACAAACACCTGCAGACATTTGCACTTACGAGGTATTTTCTTTACACATGTCATCCAGATGTCAGTGTCACCTTGTTTCTTGGATTCTGCATACCTGAGCACAGACTCATTTTCCTACTCTACTTTCAGTCCAAGAATTTCAAGTTCTTTTTTTTACAAAGAATCCAACCATGAATAAGTTTAGTAAGCAATATAGACTTCAACAAAGATTTAGCAGGGGGAACGGGGCAGGGGCTGTTACAAGGTTAGCTAGCTATACACCAAAGATTGGTCTGTTTGTCCATAGCTGGAAGAGAGAGGATCCCCAGTTTTCATAAATAATATTTGGCAGCTCCCCAACATCACACTCAATGGGAGAATGTTTCAGGACAAGAAATGGGATTGGATGCTAGAAAGCAAAAATAAGGACACATACTTCTACAAAGAGATAATGCAGGCTCCATTTGACCATGATCTCTTCCCTTTTCTGTCCTGTTTAGGCCACGAGGTCATGGAATTCTCCACCTCATATTCTCCTAGCATAGCAACCTGACTTTCCCAGGCTCTCTTGCATCTGGAAGGGCCCACACGCTTTTTTTTTTTGTCAATGAAATATGAACAGAAGCTGTGTATCATTTCTGAATATGAGTTTTTAAGAAGTGGGTATACCTTTTCCAGCATCTTGTTTGTCTTCCAACACCTAGAAACAAAGGACTCCAAGACCCTAAGGGACAGCAGATCTGCACATAGAAGGAGTCTGGATGTCTGAATGACCACATGGAAGAAAGTATCCGCTGACCAGGAAAAGCTGCATTAGACTTTCACGTAAGTGATAAATCATCTTTAGCCACTGACCTTTGGGAGTTTTTGGATCTCAGAATTTATCATTGTCCTAACTAACAGAAGGGATTATTTCATGGCAACTCAGTCAATACTTTAACAATCCTTCTGTCTTTGCTTCCTAGCGCTGCTGAAACAGAAATAACACGAATGACTGGCTTTAAAAAACAGAAATTTATTTTCTCACAGTTCAGGTGACTAGAAGTCCAAGTTCAGGGCCCTGGCTTTAGGGGAAGACTTTTCTGTCTGTGGTGTCTTGGGGAAGATCTTTGCTTCAGTTCCTATAGTCTTGGTGTTCTTTGGTTCCTTAGTGATCTCCAGGTGGCATCTGTCTTGCCCTGTTTGCATTTATGTGCCTCTGTGTCTACACTGTGCCTTGTAACTCAGAAGTGATTAGATTTAGGACACACCCTGCACTGATACATCTCCATTAATAAAGCAAAGAAAAACTTCATTTCTAAGTAGGAGTATAGCCACAAGATTAAGGGGTCAGGACTCCAACACAGGTTTCTGCAGGCACAATTCAATCCATAATGCCCTTTTAGAGATTTTTCTCTTTCCCACGGCCCGTCTTTGAAAAGCTGCTCCTACTCTATCCTTTCCCAACTGATATTTAGGTTTGTGTTTCTGTCTCCCTTTCTCTCTCTCTCTCTTTTTTTTTTTCCAGGAGTATGATCCTTCCAACCTGAATCTTACTTTTCTAAGCTCTCTGCTAAGCAGAACTGTTCTGTCACACCTGAGCTGCATACCCCTGCTCAAGAAGGATCCGCGAAAGCTCCGCTTAACAGGACCCATTCTTTGAAGAGAGTTTAGAGACCATCTCTAATTATTTTGGGTTTTAAATGCAGCTATAAATATGTTACAGTCCCTGGGTGGTGCAAACAGTTAATGTGCTCAGCTGCGAGCCCAAAGGTTGAAGTTTTGAGTTCACCCAGAGGCAGTTCAGAGGATGGGCCTCATGTCTACTTCGGAAAAGTCGGCCACTGAAAACCCTACAGAGCACAGCACTACTCTGACATACAAAGGGGGTCACTGTGAGTTGGAGTTGACTTGATGGCAACTGGTGATTCTAAACGGGCCAGTAGGCCACGTGCTAGGGAGAAACAGCTGCTGATCTGTTTAGCACTCCTGGTGCTGTCCATCTGGTAACACTCACAGTAAAAGCAGCAAAAGCTGAAACTGTGTAGGGCAGAAGTCTGTCAGAGAAGGAAAACACAAGTATTTTCAACTAAAATGAGAATAGAAAAATAGCAAGACTGCACCCTGTCGGAGGTGGAAAACTTGTGGGACCCATAAACACAAGGCAGTTCCACGGCTTCTGGCTCCACAGGTTTCACTACATTCATTTGTGTGAAGAAAGAGAGCAGCGCAATGGATACAGCACTGACCAGAGGACTAAGAGAACTGAGTTTGAGTCCTAGCTCAGTTTCTTATCAGCTGTGTGTAGATTACTTCATGTATATGGATCTCAGTTTGCAACGCTGAGACCAACAGGGTGTGTAAGGAAGACCAAACAGAACTATTTCCAGGCCTGTCATTCCTAGTTCTTCCATAGTTTTATGCTTTGTGGTGTAGCTACAACGGGTTTTCTACCAACCTCTTTTTCCATAAAGCAAATGGCTATGACTCTGGACTCAAACTCAAGGCGCTTCTTGTGGCTCTTTTCACAGAACAGTATTATTCTGAACATATATCAACTTCTTGCTTTGAGGAAAATCTATAGACTTTTTAAAATCTAATTGACCTTTTTTAAGTGTCTTGGAAAAGTTATAAATCTTGTATTTCTTCATCTTTCTCTCTCTTTCTGTCTCTACCCCTCTTTGTCTCACACACACGTACACGCATGTACACATGCACAAGCACGTACTCACGTATCTATCCCATGAGCAGGCAAATTGCCTGCCCAGTAACTGCTTTGGGTAACTGATGCTGAAACTACAGTGGAGCTAGCTGAGACAATAAGATGAATGGAATGGAAACAATGACAAGGACAGAAAAAACTTCTCAGGCAACTTTTGCAGCAAAGCTGCTGCTCTGCTGGCCTGCGTGCTCCCGCCTCAGGGAGCCCTGTCGGAGGTACCTTCTGACACTCAGGAGGCACAGGCCCTGAGCGTGGGGGGCATCAGTGAGCCACGCAGTCCTCAAACTTCATGCTGCACACAGCTCCATAAAAATTAAACAGAAAAGACACCCCCTGCTTCCAAGAAATGGCAGTACATGCTGTTTTCTATTGAGAAGTGCTACCTCTGTTAATTGAACTACTAACTTACTGTTGCATCTTGTTCTAAGTAACGGAGGCAACTGCAGGTCTCACCTAAGAGAGTTTTTGCTTGCCTTTACCTGGGATCTGAATGCCTTGTCAGCATAACCTTGTGAAGGCCTCTCTCCACCTGGATTCTGATCTTTTGCACAGACTCACTATCTCCAATATTTAGTACAAAACTTAAAATTTTTTTTCTACTTTCTCTCCAAACTTTTTATTTTGAAAAAGAATAATACCATATCTTTTTCCTAGATGCACTGATAATTAATATTTTGTACATGTGCTTTCTTTTTCTCTTTTGTTTGCATTGTGCAAATCTGCTGAGAAAGACCTCTTTAAAGTTTTAAGAAACAAAAGTGTCATTTTGATGACTCAGGTGAGCCTGAACTAAGTCACCTTGGTTTCAAGCACCTCATATACATGTGAAGACTGGACAATGAAAAAGGAAGACAGCAAACGAATTGATGCTTTTGAGTTAGAGTGTTGCTGAAGAATATTGATTATACTCAGGACTACCAGAAGAATGAACAAATTAATCTTAGAAGAAATGTAACAAGAATGTTCTTAGAAGCGAGGATGGATAGAGTTTGGCTTGCTTACTTTGGACATGCCTTGAGGAAAGACATCGTATTTGGTGAAGAGTCAGTGAAAATGAGGGAAACAAACTTCGAGAGATGGAGTGACACAATAGCTGCAACAATGGACTCACATTTGTTAGGGATCATGAAGCTAGCACAGGGCAACACTTTATTCTGTTCTATGTCAAGTCTCCGTGAGTTGGAGCCAACTTGGTAACAGTGAACAGCAGGAGGTAATGGAGAATACCCTGAGGTGATAGTACTTAGGTAGGAGAGTGAGGTTCACTGGGGAGCCAAGAAGGTGGAGAACAGCCAGAGAGAGAGAATGCATGGTACGAAGGCCCGGATGAGGAAAGGGCCCAGGCTGAAGAGCAGAGTGGAACTGAGCTTCACGAGGAGACAGAGGCAGTGTCATCCGGGGCCTGGACTCTTAAGATTTCAGATTTTATGGAAAGTGTAAGGAGAGGCGTTTTAAGCAGGTGAGTGCTATGATCAGATTTAATTTTTAAAAGAGTACTCTGACCTCAACATGGAAAATAGATTGTATGGAGGCAAGATGTGCAGGGATATTGTGCTGATGGATGGAGAAGGTATGATAAAAAAGGAACAATTAAGAGTTCAGAGGAACATTATACTTTGGATATAGGCAACTGGGTGGATGATAGAATCATTTGCTGAGAGTGGAAGCAGGAAAGAACAGGCTGGTGGTGGGAGGAGCAGGCTGGTGGTGGGAGGAGCAGGCTGGTGGTGGGAGAGGAGGCTGATAATGGGTATTTTGAGCAAGTTCTTTTTAAGATGCCTGTTTGACCATCACAGGATGACCTGGAATTTCTGGGAGAAGTAAGGGCTTCAGCCAGAGAATCCAGAGACACTTTTCTTGAGCATTTATGGGGCCTGAAATGCATGCTAAAGGTCGTGTCCGAAAGCAGCCTGTATTTAAGGAAGGCAAAACCGAAGTGGGCAGTGGTTGAGTGATTTGCTTCAAGTCATGCAGCTCAGCTGGAACCAGAAGATGACTTTCTTGATTTTCATATTAGTGAAGGTTAAATATGTAGTTATTAAGCATCTACTGTAAGTCAGGCTTTCAGCCAAAGGTTTTCATTTAAGTGATTTCACTTAATCTTGTACTCCTACTTCTGTATATACTGTCTAAAATCACAGATACTCCTCCAGAATATGCCCCTTGTACTCTTTCTGTACTAACACAGACAATTACATTTTATAAGCTACCCTGCCAGACCTCTGTGGCACATAAAGTGGCCAGCACATCTAGGAACTGAGTGACTGCTACACGCTATGGTTGTGATGCAGAGCTTCCAATCTTTATATCCAGATTTGAACCCCTGCTGAGAATTTTCACTTCTGCTCCTATATATTGGACCAGAAAACCCTGGTGGTATAGTGGTTAAGTGTTACAGCTTCTAACCAAAGAATTGGCAGTTCCTTGGAAACTCTATAGGGTAGTTCTACACTGTCCTATAGGGTTACTATGAGTCAGAATTGACTCTGTGGCAGCAGGTTTGGTCTGGTTTATATCGAATCTACATTTTAATGAGACCTCCGGGAGACGATTCTGATTCACTATGCCTGGGGTAGAGTGGAAATTCTCTTCAGGGGACTTGTCAGACCTGCAAATCCTCAGCAGGAGTTCTAGCCAGAAGGAACCCATACAAAGCCCTGGTTTCTCTACATCTCGGGCAAGGACTTTGCAGCCAGCTGTGTGGTGTACTCTAACTTGGCACGGACAATGAGTGAAGCTTTTGAAGTTACTGAAGTTTGTGCTCCAAAGACCCAAGGAGTCAGAGGTACAAACCAAGATCCAGGAGTTGATGTTGAGCAGGCTAGGGATCCACATCTGATCTTGGCAAGGCAGTTCCAGGGGACCCTGAATCTGTCACTTCAGGCACATCAGGTGCTTTGGCAGCTAATCCTCCCTCTTAGTAACATCAGGCAAGCTGCAGGGTGACTGCTCTAACAATTCATGTGTATTCTGCTAATTACAGCATCATCATTATTGTGAAATAGTTGATATAAAAACATTGTTTGGTTTGAAACCCATTTGCACTGTTGCAAGAAATTTCAACCTCACATTTGTCAGTGAAAAAAATAAATAAAAGAGGAGCTTGTCTCTTCTTTAAATAGACTTTCAATGACTGCAAATTTTTGAGTAGTTTCAAAAATGGTGTTAAATTTTTTATCACCTACCAGTGTGAATGCATTTTCTTTCCAATGGTGAGTATCAAAAATTTTAAAAGATCAGAAATAAAGTGTAAGCTTGTCAAGCATAAAATCTGATATGAGAAATTATATTCATGGAAGATAAGGACAGAGTATGAGCCAGTCAGACCGAACCTACCAGTGGATTGTAACGATAAACTACAGGAGCAATGCAAAAGTAACATCTACGTATAGGCACTGAGAAGTATACAGAAGCAGATACAGTCTCTGGAGTACACAGCCAGTGGAGAGGAGTTGTATACGGTTATTTGCTGTTTGCATAAGTGCTAGTGCTTAAGATCTACATGTGCTTACCAAAAGGCTGGCAGTTTGAATCCACCAGGCACTTCTTAGAAACTCTATGAGGCAGTTCTGTGGGACAATTCTATTCAGTCCTGTATGGTCATTACGAGTCAGAATCAGCTCAACAGTAATGCGAATGTGAAGCCTGAAGTCAAGTCTGGTGAGCCTGGTGAGCGGGTCAGTGGAGTGCTGATGGAAGACACCGCGGCTTTCTAGCCACGGGAACCAGCACACTGAAGTAAGGGCTGCTGCAGCCACTGCCAAGCCAAGCCAAGTGCCGTCGAGTCGGATCCCGTAGTCACTGGTCAAAAATATGTAGTACTGAGTTGGTTTCAACTCACAGTGACACTGTAGAACAGAGTCCAACTGCCCCACAGGGTTTTCAAGGAGCAGTTGGTGGATTTGAGCCACTAATTTTTTTGGTTAGCTTAACCACTGTGCCTCAGGGCTCCAGTCACTGGAGAGAGAGGCAGAATTTCAAAATCTATCTTCCCGTAATGCTGACCAACTCTTAAACCATGGAGGTATGAAGAAGAATCAAAGCAATTCAGTTACAACCAGGGCTTTGAACATTAGTTCTCACCAGAGCCTCTGTGGGAATCTAAATTTCTAACAAGTTCCTGGGTAATACTGATGCCTCTGGTTAGAGATCACTTCTGAGAAGCACTGGTAGAGCAGTGGTTCTCAACACATGTTACACATAAAATCTCCTGGGGATCTTGTTAAAAGGTAGATTCTGATTCAGTGTATTTAGAGCAAAAATGCAAATTTTCAGCAGGGGTTTGATGTGAACAAACTGGTTTGAAGCTATGCTTTAATGAGGATGTGTGTTAAATTGATGATCAGACATGGGCTCGAAACTCTTCAGAAGGATTACACTTCATATCCAGTTCTCATTCAATTTAACAAATACAGGTGCCTGTTTTCCTCTCTCTCTTTCCCTTTTTCTAACTCTACCTTCCCTTCATTCCTTGCTTCGGCAAATACTTACACAGTCCTTGCAATACTCCAGGCATTGTGCTGGAACACTGGAGTTATAAAGATGCTAATCCTCTTAGTTTTCAGTGTGAGTATCCACATGCCCGGAAGTCCCTGGGTGCTGTAAACAGGTAAGCATTTGAGTACTTGCTGAAAGACTGACAGTTCAAACGAACGTGGGGACAACTGAGGAGGGCAGGCCCAGTGATCTGCTTCTGAACATTTGCCTCCTTGAAAACCTTGGGGAGTGCTTCTACTCTGTGCACATGAGCTTGACTGCAACTAACAACAGCAATCTATGTGCCTAACGGGAAGAAGTTATAAATTTTGGAGGGCGTGGACCCAATGTTATGCTCTTGTGTTTCCTTTCATTGCCTAATTCATTCTAGGACACAGAGCATTTCAGAGTATTTGAAATATTAATCAGACTTTGAAGGCATGTTTTACTTGCTCTCTCTCTGTCTCCCATACACATCAAAAAGCCCAAGTTAAAATTTCTGAAACATGTGTCTTAAGCTGGAAAACAATAATGAAATTTAATGGTGTATCCTTTTTAAGTCACTCTGACAAAGCCAAAAGAACTACTGCTGTTGAGTTGATTCTGACTCATAGCAACCTTACAGGTCAGTTTCCAAGGAGTGTCTTGTGGATTTGAACTGCCCACCTTTTGGTTAACAGCACTTAACCACTATATCACCAGGGTTTCCATTAGTCATTCTGACAGTAAAGTTTAATTTAAAATTTAAATAAAGTATTTTAAAAAGGGGGAAAAACAACTTACTGGTAATCCTGTCACCCAGCTATAGCAACAATCTCCTATCTTAAATTCTGTTCCAGTTGATCTCTGTGCATATATTTTACGTACTTATCATCAGATTAGAAATCTTGATGGCGTAATGGTTAAGTGCTATGGCTGCTAATCCAAAGGTCGGCAGTTCAAATCCACCAGGTTCTCCTTGGAAACTCAGTGGGGCAGTTCTACTCTGACCTATAGGGTTGCTATGAGTTGAAATCAACTTGATGGCATTAGGGTATCATCAGATTATACACATACATTTATATTCTATGTTTCTTGATTCATGCTTTGCTATGAAATGTCTGTAATATGCTATGGTCTTCACAATTATTTTTAATGGCTATATATCACTATGCTGATTTCTCATAGTTTACTTAGCTTTTCCCATATTACTAAATATTTAAATTGTTTATAATTTTCCAGCACTAGAAATGATACTGAAATCTTTATTCTAATGCATATAGCTTTTTGTTTCTCCAAAGTTAATTTCCTTAGAATAGGTTCCTCGAGTGGAATTACCAGGTAGAAGATATATATATTTGTGTTACTCTTGATACTAAGAAACAGTTTTCATTCTCATAAAATCCAGATTTCTGAGCTCCAGGGAGTTGGGTGACCTACCTAGGCCATTGCCCTGAGATGTTCTTTTGAATCTCGAACCTTGAGAAACTGGTTTCTTAAAGTTGCCTTTGAGTTACACAATAGCCTAGTAAGCAGCTTAGTACAGGGTAAGCTTGCCTTAACCAAAACCAAACCCAGCTGATTCCGACTCATAGAGGCACTAGGCATTAGGTTTTTGTAAAGAATTATCTAGGTGAGGTCCGTTTCAAGAAATAGACTCTAGGGTCAGATTGGAAGCTGTGTTTTAGGGTAAATGGTTGTTTTATAAGCTTTGTTCTGGCCCTGTTTCTATGGTAACATCAGTAAGATGGGGTAAAAAAAAAATCTTTGGAAAGTCTTCAATGCAATAATTTTGACTCTAGTCAAAAATACTGACCCAGCTTCCAAATTGTATATTAAATAAACTTTAATCAATCTCTGTTGTTGGTTTGGGCACCCTAGTGGCTTAGTGTTTAAGTGTTATAGCTGCCAATCAAAAGGTCAACAGTTCAAACCCAACAGGCACTCCTTGGAAACTCCACCGGGAAGTTCTCCTCTGACTTACAAGGTTGCTATGAAGTAGAATCAGTTTGATGGCAGTGTTTTTTTTTTTTTTAATTGACTTAATGTAATTTTTTTAACAATACAAAGTGTAATATTTTCCACAGTATCTGTACTGAGATAAAATACTATCAGCTGAAGCTTGAGCGTACGTGCTTGACCACAATTTAACTAAAATTGGATTATCTTTTTTCTTGCCCCTTCCCTTCCTTCCCTCCCTCTTTCTTCCTTTCTTTTCGTTCCTTCTTTTTTCTCTCCTGATTTCATGGGGTAAAAGGACACTTCATTGTTGCTTGGATGACCTCTTGAATGGAATTATTCTCCACTACTTCTCAAATGTTCTTTACTCTCAGGCTTCTCTGAAGTATAGGAAATTATGAGGAAATAACAAACAAGTGGCAGTTGGGAAGATTAGCAGCTTTAATAAAACTGTATGGGATCTCACCACGATCCATTTGTCATTTTTTTGTTTTGTGGTGGCTTGACTGTTGCTGTGATACTAGAAACTATGCCATCAGTATTTCAAATACCAGCAGGGTCACCCACAGTGGATGCTTTTCAGCAGAGCTTCTAGACCAAGTCAACCAAAGCCAAGTGCCGTTAAGTCAGACTAGAAAGAAAGGCCTGGGGATCTACTTAGAGAAGTTGGTCATCAAAAAACTTGTGGATCACAAAGAACACTATGCATTGTGTACTAAGCTTTGGACTTGTCATCAGGAAGGATCAACTGCTGCAGAAGGACATCATGTGTGGTGACGTAAAGGGCCAGCAAATGAGAGGAAGACCCTTGGTGAGACGGGTTGGCACGCAGTTGCAAAAATGATCTTGAATGTGCCAGTTGTCGTGAAAATGACATATTTAAGGCTGCCATGAGTCAGAGCCAACTGTAGGCAGCCAACAATAACAAGGATAACACAAGATTTCAGGGGTGGTGATGACCAGCTATCACCACAGAGGCAAGAGAATGCAAGAATTCATTGGAGGACAATCCATTCTGGGTGTCCCTCCAGACAAGGTTTTATGACTCCCTACTCTTCTATTCCCCCTGAAATAAGGGGAAATAGAAAGGAGACACAGGTTCCTTATTTCCATCAATATTGAGTTTCATTAGGTTTGAAGAATTCTTTGTTGCAGTTTAAATGCCCTTTTGTTGAGTTTGAAACCTGCTGCCCATTCCTCTGTGGGATGAGAAGGACCACAGTGTGTGTGGAAAGGGAGGCATGTGGGATCCTTACTACTGGACAGGTGAGCATGAATGGTTAGGTGACTGGTAATTAAGCAGTTGCAGCTGGGTGGAGGACTCAGCTGGCATCTGTTGCTCCTCCCTCTGAAAGCCACAGTCCAGGGCATGCTCAGTGAGTGCTGGGGCTGGAGAGTGAGTATTCTGTCCTGGGCACATCTAACCAGCAGGGTAAGGACAAGAAGAAGCCACAGTGGAAGGGCAGATGTTCTGCTTCTATGTTCTTGTGAGTTGCCTTTGAGTCGGTTCTGATTCACAGCAACCCCATGCTCCGTAGAGTTTTCAAGGCTGTGACTTCTTGGAAACAGGCTACTAGTCAAACACTTAATCATTTATGTCACCCAGGGACTACAGCTTCTATCAGGAAGGCCCATTTCCTGAAATTAAGTGCATATAAACCATTACCTAGCCTTCAGCTAAGGAGCCATGGCAGCACAGTGGTTAAGCTTTTGGCTGCTAAATCTACAGGAGTAAGATGTGACATTCTGCGTCTGTCAAGATTACACTTTTGGAAACTATGAAGCAGCTCTATTCTGTCCTTTAGAGTCACTATGACTCAGACTTGACAACAACAACAGCTTGCCCCTTCCATTCTGAACTACTGCGATGATGCAAACATGGCAAAACTGAAAGAGGCTGACCTTTCCAGGTGTCTTGTGCAGATTAGAAACTAGCTGTAACAGATGAAGTTAGCTCGGTTGAAACTGCTCTGAGTCTGTTCAAGATGGTTGACCACTGGGATGTATGTCCACTGCTGCGCTTTTAATTCTGCCACAAATGGCCACTGGGGCAATCAGAGAGATCATTCTTCTTTTTTAAACATCTAGTAATGAATTTATTTCTTAGTGAAAGTATACATAAGAAAACACCATTGCAACATTTTCGCAGCTCGGTTACATGGATTGCATTCTTTCTACTGAGCCACCGTTCTTGCTCTTCTTTTCCAAATCACTCCACCACCACTAACATAACCTCTATGTCCTCTAATGGAGTCTATTCCTTAATAACACATGATTGCAATTAGTTTTCTATTTGCTTTTAGAATAGCAGCAAGGTTTATAAGCTTATTTTGGGTTGTGAAAAATAAGACCTCTTTTTGTCTTAAGACTACTTCAATCTTTAATGGTTATCTGGAAATTCTAGGGCTTGCCATAAATGTGTTCTCTATGGTTATGTGGAAACACTGGTGACATAGTGTTTAAGTGCTACAGCTTCTAACCAAAGGGGTGGCAGTTCGAATCCACCGGGACTCCATGGAAACTCTGTGTGGCAATTCTACTCTGTCCTGTAGGGTCACTGTGAGTCATAGTTGACTCACTATGTATTTAATGAGACTATAAAACATTTCGCACTGAGTGCTTCATTTGCGTAGATCTGAATTTTGTAGAGCATGTCCCTTAGTACCTGAGTGATACAGTTAACATGCTCTGTTGCTAACCAAAAGTTTGAAAGTTGAGTCTACCCAGAGGCAACTGGGAAGAAAGTCCAGGCTACACACATCTGAAAAATGAGCCATTGAGAATCTCGTGGAGAACAATTCTACTCTAGAACAATTAATCACCATGGGTAGAAATTAACTACATGCTAACTCTTTAAAATGTCCCCAAGAACACTAGTTCTGCAGGGTATCACTAGACAGAACATGAAAAAAGAATTTTAGTTCCAGATGGATTTCTGTTTAAATGTACACATACTCATGGGATTTTTAAAAGGAGGTTCTATCCTGCAGCAGTTTTCATATTTCTTTCTTTCTTTTGAGGGTCAATTCAAGGTTGTAGCATTTTGCAGGATATATTTGGAGACCTACTTTTTGAAGCAGATGCAGCTTCATGTTTTTTACTTTTCCTCATATGGAATTTTTTTCATCTCACATGGAAGCAACATGATATCCCTTTTAGACCCAGGCTGAATTGGGTCCAAATCCTGCCTCCCCCAGGTGAAGATGGCTAACCTTTTTAACCTCCATCAGCCTCAGTTTCTTCTTCTGTAAAACCAGGAAATAGTAGCTTCTTCAAAGGATTAAGTGAAATAATGAATGTGGAATATTTTCATCTTCCAGTCATTTCATCTTCCTGTTGAGTTGCTGTTTCCTAGAGGTGTTAGTGGGACCTACATGTATCACTATCCCTGGGTGGTGCAGATGATTAAGGTGCCCACTTGTCAACTGGAAGTTTGAAAGTTTGCATCCACCCAGAGGCACCTTGGAAGAAAGGCTTGTCAATCTACTTCTGAAAAATCAGCTACCAGAAACTTCATGGAGCACACATGGGGTCTCCACGGGTTGAAATTGGATTGATGGAAACTGATTTTTACATATATTGGCAGAAATTTAATTTCTGTTGTTGTTCTTACCAATGTCTAATATTTTGTTGGTTCTTCAGGTTATAATTTCAAGTAGCAATCTTGAAGTTTGGGTTATTAACAGGTATTTTTAAGATTGTTAACTATGTAGTTTAATTTTTGGTTGGCAGACACTCCAGTGATAGAACCGAAGTCAGCCATCTGGTCGCACACACCAGCCAACATAATAGAAGATTATAGTATATTCATCTAGATGTCATAAAGGTTCCCTGGCAATTCCTGCTAGCTTTGTCTGACAGTGATCCTGGAAGTCTGATTCTTATACTTGCTGGGAGGAGATTCAGTGTTTACTCTGTCTTGAGGCAGTATCTGATCTCTCTTTCATGTCAACCCTGCTGCCTCCCATCCTCCAAAATAGCTTCACTGACTATGTTCCCTTTTCCTTGCGCTCAGTTAAAAGCTATGCCACTGCTCTGTCTCAGTATTGATAGCTCACTCAGATTGCCTTCTCAAGTGGATAATTTGGCATATATCCGTCAAGGCTCTGCTTTTTACCTGATCACTGTTCTTTCTATTTTTATGCGTTTCTGAGCTGTCCTGCATTTGTTCACTAAGTATTTACTGAGTACATTATGGGGTAAGGTAATCTTCAAAGATGGCTGTCAACAAATTCTCCCCTCTGTGTGTTGGTGGCTGAGTGGTAGAATTCTTTCCTTCTCTGCAGGAGACCTGAGTTCTATACCCAGGCAATACACTTTAAGCCTATCGCTGGAGGCTTGTATATTGCTATGATGCTGAAACCGGTTTAAGTGAGCTTCCAGACGAAGGTGAACTACTTTTAAAAGTCGACCAGTGAAAACACTGTAAATCATAACAGTTCAAACTGCAACTGACAATCAAGATGGCGCAGGACCGTGCGACATTTCATTCTGTTGCATATGGCGTCACCATAATTCAGAGCCAACCTGACAGTACTTAACAACAACAATCTAGGTCCGTTAGTCTTACTTACTCATTAAACCAAATGTGTTGCTGTTGAGTTGATTCCAACTCATGGTGACCCTATAGGACAGACGAGAACTACCCCAGACAGTTTCCAGTTAGGGGCTGGTGAATTCAAATAGCTGAGCTTTAGGTGGGCAGCCGTTGTTTTCTGTAGCTTTTAATGAATGGGCCACTGGGGCTGGGGCTCCTTTGACCTTAAACTAAAAAAACGAAAAAAGAATCCCATTGTCATCAAGTCAATTCCAACACATAGCAACCCTAGAGGACAGAGTAGAAATGCCCCATAGACTTTCTGAGGAGCACCTGGTAGATTTGAGTTGCCAGTCTTTTGGTTAGTTTTGTAGCACTTAAGAAAACCAGAGTTTTCATTGGTCTTATAGTTAGTGGCAATTTCTATCAGATTTCCATGATACCACAAGCATTTTTGAGGAGGCATTTTCAGAGGCTGCTGCCTGATGCCTTTCACTACAATTCTTAATATCAGTGTTCTGAAATGTTCTATAATTCTACAGTAATACTGTTCATTCATTTTTTATTTGCATTTGGACAGGGCTTAGAGAACAAATTTGCCCACACATTTAACTTCAGCTCTTTACGATTTGCAATTCAAATTGTCTGAACCCAACTCAATATTAATATAATGCAAGCACTCTGTACTTCATATGCTTCAGAGGGCTTTACATATGCCATCTCATAAGAGAATGTTAGCAGCAACGATGACAGGTCAGGAATCATGAGTCTTGGGTTCTAGCTCAGCCTCTCCCTCCAACCAGTGTTGGAACATTGAAAAACCCACTTAGTTTTCCTGGACCTCAGCTGTCCAGTTTATAAAATAGATTGGAGGGCTTGATGGTCTCTGAAGTCTCTTTATATCAGATATATTATGCATTGGCCACCAACAGTCAATTTGATTAGCATAGCAAACTAGGTAACTAGTCTTAAAGAAAAACAGACAAGCAAGAATTTGTAAGAAGTTTCCTATTTAAACAAAGATGTTAATTTTAAGTTTTCCTAATCAGACTGTGGCTTTGACTTCCACCATTATCACTCCTTACTTTCAGTTTTGCAAGACTAGAATTTCAGATAGTTATTTTCAGCCTTTTACTTATAATTAGAAGGAACGACTGCTCTTTGATGTAGGGTGTCTTTCTGTGGCCTCAAACCACAGTGATGTTTCAATTAGAGTTGTGGGTCTCAAAACTTAGAGTATAATGGAATCACCTGGAGGGCTTGCTAAAAAAGATTGCTAAACCATGGTTTAGGGGTACATTTAGCTCATTTGGCATAACAGTTTATTAAAAAAACAAGTTCTACATCCTACTTTGGTGAGAAGTGTCTGAGTTCTTAAAAGTTTGTGAATGACAATCTAAGATATTCCACTTATCTCATCTGGAGCAAAGGGAATGAAGAAAACCCAACATAAGAGAAAGATTAGTCCAAAAGACTAATGGACCACAACTACACAGCCTCCACCAGACTAGGTCCAGCACAACTTGATGGAGCCTGGCTGCCACTACCAACTGGTCTCAAAAGGATAACAGTAGAGAATTCTAGACATAGCTGGAGAAAAATGTGGAACAACATTCTAGCTCACAGAAAAGACCAGGCTCAATAATGAAGTCACTCCTGAGGTTCACCGTTCAGCCAAAGATTGCCAAGCCAGACAAGCCCATAAAACAAAACGAGACTAAATGGGCATACCAGCCCAGAAGCAAGGATGAGAAGGCAGGAGGGGATAGGAAAGATGGTAGCAGGGAACCCAAGGTTGAGAAGAGGAGTGTTGACAAGTTATGGGATTGACAAGCAACATCACAAAAAATATATGATTAAAACTGTGTGTCAGCTTGGCTGGACCAACATTTTTGCAACTGTATAAAGTGGCAGGGATAGGGCATGTAGTGGCTCACTGGCTACCCTCAGTCTTCATCTCCCTGCCTCCTGCTGCCTTCCATCTGTTCACATTCCCAGCGGTTCCCACTCTCTCGTGTTCTTATGTCTGGTTCTTGGGATTCATCACCCCTCACTGGTTGTAAGAGTCCTGTTCCCTGACTTGCTGACCCTGGATTTGCCAGCTCCTGCATCTCTGTGAATCAGCAGAAACCTTGCATTCTCACCCAGTATCTTTGGATTCGCCAGCCTTGGTTTGGGGCTGGTGGCCAGAACTCGAATCTCTGACCTGCTGACCTTGGGTTTGCCAGCTTCCTGGCTGTGTGAGGTCTTTACTCTGATCCAAAACTTGGGAAATTTCAGCTTCTACAATAGTGTGAGCTGTTTCATTTACATAATCTTTTTCTATACATATTGGCCACTGTCATGGGTTGAATTGTGTCTCCCCAAAAATGTCTGTGTTAATTTTATTAGGCTGTGAGTCCTAATATGGTGCCCTTCCTCCCATGTGTTGTGAATCCTGCCTCTGTGAGACTGATGATGGAGAATAGGCAACAGTTGTGTTAGTGAGGCAGGTCTCAAGCTACAAGCTTGTGGAATATAAGGGAGAAAAGTGAGTAGAAGAAGTTGGGAACCTCATACCACTGAGAGAGAAGCATCGAGAGCAGAGTGCATCCTTTGGACTCGAGGTTCCTGTGCTGAGATGCTTTCACTGGATTTAGACTCAGTCTACCGGACTGAGATGATTTTTCATTCTGAATGGACTTAAAACTTGTTACCGGTTTTGCGGTTTACTGGACTGGCAATAAAGCTTCTCTTCTTGAAACCTTCCACTTGTGGTATTTTCTGTTAGAGTAGTACCAGGTGACTAAGACAGTCACATAACTCGTTTTGCTTCCTTACATAACCCAGCTTAAGATGCCTATTAATTGTTTAATGAGAAACTAATTTCCTCTGTAAACCTAAAGTATCATAAAATATAAAACCAAAAGCAAACAAAAAATAGATTGTGGATTCTCAGTCCCAAAGTTCCTGACTCAGTCTTGCTGGCTATTCTTGAGTTGGTCCTAGACTCCTGGGGACTCTATGAATTCAAAGCACTGCCATCTGTTCTGATCCATAAGATTTTTCATTGGCTGATTTTTGGAAGTAGATTTGCTGGGCATTCTTACTAATCTAGGAGCTCTGCTTAAAGCTGCTCACACTGTATTCACACGCAAGCCTCCACTAACAGATAAGTGGTGGCTACACCGGAGAAGCACTGGCCAGGAATCGGCATGGAAAGTGAGAATTCCATCCCTGAACCACCACTGCCACTCAGCTATGGAGTAGAGCCTGAAAATTTGCACTTCTAACAAGTACTCAGGTGACGATAATATTGCTGATCCAAGGACCACACACTGAGAACTATTGAGCTGGAAGTGTGTAGCTAGCTCAGTGACATGGTTTTGTTTTGTCTCACTTGACAAAGCATGTCTTCTAAAACCGTTCCCAAGAAGTAGAGGAAAGGAATTAGTTTACATTGGCCACTACCTCCCCCATCATTTCCTTGGACTGATTTCCAGCATGATTTTAGTCTGCATGGGCCTGACTACAGTTTGCATACCAGGAGCTGAGAAGGGTGGAGGGTGGTTATCTTACTGAAAATAACTGGGAAACTAAGTATCTAGCGGAGTCAGAGTCATTGAGGCCTGGAAGATGTAGCTTCTACAACCTGGAAAAACATTGATGGGGAAATGAAGGGACAGTCTGTATAACAGTACGTAACAGTGATTCTAGCTTCCAGCATTGAGATGAACTTGGTCATAAAAACAAGCATTCTTCTTTTTTTCCTGAACACATGGTTAGATTACAGTTTTTAGATTCATCTACAGTTAGATCACGGATTAGTTATTTTCAATGGATGGTGAGCTGAAGTGATTTGTGCTAGTTTTAAAAAAAGACTATGCTTCCTCTGTGTTCTCTTTGCCTCCCCTGATCTTCTGGGTGGACATAGAGGAACCCTGCCCCTGAGTACTGCCTGGAGGAAAGCTGCCTGTCTGTCATTCAGGAACTTTCAAGCCTTACATGAGCTAGAAGTACATGTTTACTGTATTTGAATCATTATAAACTTTTGTATCTAATTTTTACTGCATCCAAGAGCTAACAAACACATTTATGTTTCATTATTTCCCAGTACTGGAGGACAAAGCCATGGGTATGAGAGAAAACAAAAAATTAGGACCTGATCAGTTCTTACCAGATTCTAAAAAAATAGACTGACACCTATGTTACTGAATGTTCCATCCAAGATTAGATCAAAGAAGGAACTCCCCATATACTTAAGGGAATTGTGAGTAGACACCAAGGAAGTTCACCCTGAATCTACTGAGAAACCCCAGCTATAGATATAGTCTCCTACTTTCAGGGTGAGACATGGAAAACTTAGAGTAGGTGGAAAAAATACTGAAGGATAAGGAAAAGACCGCACCCTGTGTGCTTAGTGGAAAATATGTAGTAGTGAAAAATATTTACTGCAAGAACAGAAAAAATCTTCTAGGAAACTGGCAGCCACAATAATTGAAAGGAGACATGATCTCTAAGTATGAAGATGTAAAATCATAAGAAAATAGAAGTGTTGGCAGGCCTAATAAGATTCAGATTTAGCAAGCTGGGACAAAAATAAGACAGGAGAAAGTTAAGGTAATCAATAAGCAGCCAGCCACAGCACCAAGATTAAAATTCACTATTATGTAGAAGGCAAACTTCAGAAGCTTTCCCGGAGTGAGTAGATTAAGAGCAAGAAGATTTGACAGATATGGAGGACTTAAAACAAAAATAAAACTTAAGAATTAATAGAAATTTCTGAGGCAAAAGAGAACAAATGGAACAAAATATAAAAACATAAAATATGGGGGCAGGGGGGTGGAGTCAAGATGGCTGACTAAGCAAATGTATGCCTAAATCCCTCTGGAAACTCAGACCTGAACTGGTAATTAAATGGAGACTTCTCGTCACCTAGTGAGCCCTAGGACATGGCATAGGGCTGTTAATTTAGACTTCATACCACTGAAGGGAAAACCTCCTCTCTTTAGCTGACTCCTGCTCCTAGCCAGTCCTTGCTTTCACAGACTGAAGGTGACTCACCATTTTGACTTTTTTTCCCCTCTGTCTTAGCTGGCCAGTGGAACTGAGTCTTGACTAGCAGCTAGTCTCAGAAGTGCTGCTGGTGGAATCGGTGGGTCAAATTGCCATATTTTGGGAGCCTGGCTTGGAACTCTGTGTGTCTCACCACCTTTGGCCTCTCCTTCTGCCTCTGTCAAGGTGCAGTTTGTAGAGAGATGATAGGTCGTGAGATTGTGCGGGATGCCACCTTGGATATGGAGGCCTAGGTTGGACCTAATTCTTAGGCTGGGAGGCAGTGCCTGCCTGCAGGAGGAGTGCTTTTCCAGCAGAAAAGTAATAGTTTATACAGTATCGCCTATGGCTGGGGTCAGGCAACAGAGACTGAGATCTGTGCATCTCGGCACCACTGGCCTCTCTTTCCACCTCTGCCATGGTGCAGTTTGTACAGAGGTGCCAGGTGGAAGCTTGTGTAGGATGCCATCTTGAATACGAAATCCTAAGTGAGACCTAATTCCTAGGCACGGAGCCAGTGCTTGCCCATAGCAGAGTGCTTTGCCAGCAGAAAAGCAGCATTGTACAAAGTGTCACCTACGGCTGGGGCCTGTCAGCAGAGGCCAACAGGGCAGTAGCCTTGCTGCATTTTGAACTAGTTCATAACTTCTGGGGTTGCATATAGAGGTGCTTACTTTGCCAGTTGGGAAGAGGGACCGGTACACCTGAAAACTTAACTGACCTAGGAAGTGGTCAGATACTTTTCACTTTTCATTTTAAGACGACTTACAGAAACAACTGTGGTCCATCCTCACAGCATTTCTCCTAGCCTTTATTGACTCAATGAAGCTCCAAAAGCAACAGACTTCGGAGGAAGCAGTAATGAGAAAATCATCCATGGCTTCAGAAGGCCTCTAAATGAAACAACCAAAGAGCTTTCCAGACAAAGAAACTTTTCTGAAATTATTGGAAGGTGAAAACGAAAGGATTACATGTAGAGCCCTCCTAGATGTTATACAAAATGCAGCAGAACAAAATGAAAAACTAAGCAAGCTGTTCCATCTAATGGAACACCAGTACTCAGAAATTCAGCAGATCAAGAACAAAATTACAGACATAGAAACTTCAATCCAAAGCCAAGAAAACAGAATGGAACAAATGGAAAAGAGACTTTCTGACTTGGAAGACAGAGCTACCAACTCCAGCATCTATGAGGAAAAATCAGAAAAAGGAAACAAGAAAAATAAAGAAGAATTAAGAAGCATGTGGGACTCTATTAAGAGGTACAACCTACGATTAATTGGAGTCCTTGAACAGGACGAGACACCTGAGAAACACAGAGTATTGTTGCCAAGATGCTGACAGAGACCTTCCCAGAAGTCTTGAAGGAAGAGAATATAGATATCCAAGATGCATATTGAATGCCACTCAATATAGATCTCGAAAGAAAGACCCGAAGACATATTATAACCAAGCTTAACAAAATGAAACACAAGCAGAAACTTTTAAAGGCAGCAAGACTCAAAGCAAGGCTAACACTCAGAGGGAAACCCTGTAGGTTTCATTGGATTTATCATCAGAAACAATGCCGGCATGCAGACAGTGGCATGATATATTCAAAGCCTTGAAGGAGAAGAACTTTCACCCAGAATTATATATCCTGCAAAACTGTCTTTTAAATATGAAAATGAAATTAAGACATTCGCAGATAAACAGAAACTCAGAGACTTCACCACAACCAAACCAAAGCTACAAGAAATGCTGAAAGAATCTCTTGGCTTGGGCTTAGAAGAACAAAACCACTAACTTTATATTGTAGAAGGACATATCATCCAGAATCCTACTCAGTTAGGGGAGGCTCCAAGCTTGATCAAAGCTATAATAGGGAAAGAAATAATCCAGTGATCATATCATGAAAACTATGATGTCATCATATTAAAAAGAGGGATATACTACAGTCACTGTAGTCCTTCCAGATGGAGAGGAAGCTGATGAGACTGGTAGCAATGAAAATTGGGTTTAGACATAATTTATTAAGTGGGATCATAGGGCCAGGTGTAAAGCACAATAAAGATGCAACATACCATATGAAGAAATGTAATACAGGAGTCTCAACAATCACAAAACCAACCCTGAAAAAGGTGAAAAATCAACTCACAAAGAATAATGTCCCAGAACAGGTGAATAAGAACAACAGAGAAAACATCAACACAAAAATAAACATTCACAATGGCAGCACTGAACACATACCTATCAATAATTACATTGAATGTGAGTGGACTGAATGCTCCAGAAAAGAGACACAGAGTGACTTCTTGAATCAAAAGACGTGACCCATCCATACGTTGTCTACAACAAACTTTTTAAGTCACTTGAGACTTAAAAATATGAACCAACTGAAAACTAAAGAATAGAAGAATATATGTCAAGCTAACAATGAACAAAGAAGAGCAGGTGTGGCAACTCTAATCTCAGATAAAATCGATTTTAATGTAAAATCTACCACTGTCAACAAGATGGACACTATTGCTGAAAGGTTCAATACAAAAGCAGGACTTAACAATATTAACTATTTATGCACCTAATAGAGCACCTAAATATGTCACAGAAACACTGATTACACTCAAAAAGAAGATAGATCACCCCACAACAGTAGTAGGAGATGTCAACACTCCACTCTTAGTATTGGACAGATCGTCTAGAAAAAAGCTCAGTAAAGACACAGAAGACCTTACTGTCACAATTAGCCAACTAGACCTCATCAACATATACAGAACTTTCTATCCATCAGCAGACAACTACACCTTCTTCTCCCGTGCACATGGAATGTTCTCCAGAATAGACCATATGTTAGAACATAAAACAGTTCTCAATAAAATCCATACCATTGAACTAATGCAAAGCATCTTTTCAGATCATATAGCCATAAAAGTAAAAATCAACAGCAGAAAAAACATAGAAAGTGGAGCTCATGGAAACTGAACAACACCTTGTTCAAAAAGCCATGGGTTATAGAAGATAATCAAGGATGAAATACAGAAATTTATAGATTCCAAAGGGAATGAAAACACTTCCTACCAGAACCTATGGGATACAGGCAAAGCAGTGCTCAGAAGTCTGTTTATCTCCATAAATGCACACATCTGGAAGGATCAAAGAATCTAAATCAAGGAACTGACCCTACAGCTTGAACAAGTAGAGAGAGAACAACAGAGGAACCCCTCAGGCACCAGAAGAAAACAGATCATAAAGATCAGTGCAGAACTAAATGAATTAGAGAATAGAAGAACAATTGAAAAAACTGAAAGGACCAAAAGCTTGTTTTTGGAAAAATCAACAAAATTGACAAACCATTGGCTAAACTTACTAAAGAAAAACAGGAAAGGAAACAAATAGCCCATATAAGAAATGAGAGGGGAGTTGACAGAACAGATCTAACATAAATAAAAAATATCATAACAGAATGCTATGAAAGACTGTACTCTAATAAGTTTGAAAACCTAGAGGAAATGCACAAATTCCTAGATTCATATCACCTACCAAAATTATCACAAGGTGAAGCAGAGCAGCTGAATAAACTGATCACAAAAGAGGAGACTGAAAAGGTCATCAAAAAACTGCCAACCAAAAAAAGCTAGGGTCCAGATGGCTTCACTGCGGAATTCTACCAAGGTTTTAGAGCAGAGTTGTCTCCAATACTACTGAGACTATTTCACAGCACAGAGAGGCATGGAATACTCCCAAGTTCATTCTATGAAGCCAGCATAACCCTGATACCAAAGCCAGGGAAAGACCCAACCAAAAAGGAGAACTACAGACTGATACCACTCATAAATCTAGATGCAAAAATCTTCAACAAAATTCTTGCCAATAGAATACAACAACATATCCAAAAAATAATCCATCATGACCAAGTTGGATTCTTACCAGGAGTGCAAAGCTGGTTCAGCATCAGAAAAACAATGAATGTGATCAACCACATAAATAACACAAAAGACAAGAATCACCCGATCTTGCCTATTGATGCAGAAAAGGCATTTGATAAAGTCCAACACCCATTCATGCTAAAAACTCTCAGCAAAATAGCAATAGATGGCAAATTCCTCAATGCAATAAGGGCTGTTTATACAAAGCCAACTGCCTATGTCATCCTGAATGGAGAGAGACTGAAAGAGCTTTTCTTTCCCTTGAGAACAGGAACTAGACAAGGATGCCCATTCTCACCTCTCCTATTCAACATTGTACTAGAAGTTCTAGTCAGAGCTATTAGACAAGACCAAGAAATAAAGGACATCTAGACTGGCAAAGAGAAAGTAAAAATCTCCCTATTTGCAGATGATATGATGATACATGCAGAGAATCCTAAAGAATCCATAAGTAAACTACTCGTACTGATTGAAGAGTTCAGCAAAGTCTCATGATACAAGATAAACATAAGTGAATCAGTAGGATTCCTAGATGAAGTACCCAGGAATAAATCTAACCAGAGAAATGAGAGACCTTTCCAAAGAGAACTACAAGCTCTTACTACAAGAAACTAAGTGAAACTTACATAAATGGAGAAACCTATCCTGCTCATGGATAGGAAGACTTAACATTGTGACAATGTCTATTTTACCAAAAGCAATCTACTTACATGATGCAAGCCCAATACAAGTTCCAGTGACATTTTTTAACAGGATGGAGAAACAAATTACCAGCCTTGTACAGAAAAGGAAGAAGCCCTGGATAAGTAAAGCACTACTAAATAAGAAGAATACACTGGGAGGCCTCTCATTATTTAACTTTAGAAGCTGTTACACTGCCACAGTAGTCAAAACAGCCTGCTTCTGGTACAAGAACAGACAGATCGATCAATGGAACAGAATTGAGACCCCAGAGATGATACCATCTGCCTATGAACAGCTGATATTTGACAAAGGCCCTAAGACATTAAACTGGGGTAAAAACAATATCTTCAACAAATGGTGCTGGCAAAACTGGATATCTATCTGCAATAAATTGAATCAAGATCCATATCTTACATTTTATGCAAAACCCAACTCAAATTGGATAAAAGACATAAATATCAAATCTAAAATGGTAAAGCTCATCCAAGAAAAAGTAGGAACAACAATGGAAGTTTTAATACACAATGTAGACAGACTTCAAAATCTGTCAAACAAAGCACAATCAACAGAAGAGAAAATAGATAAATGGAAACTATTAAGAATCCAACACTTTTGCTCACACAAAGACTTTATTCATAGAATTAAAAGACCACCTACAGAATGGTAAAAAATACTTGGCAACTGTGTGTCAGAATGACCCCTGATCTCCATAATATGTAATGTACTACAAAATATCAAGAAGAAAAAGATAACTCATCCAATTAAGTGATGGGCAAAGGAGATAGACAGATACTTCTCTAAAGAGGAGATCCAGGCAGCCAAAAAACATGCAGATACACTCACCAATCATTAGCTATTAAAGAAATTCAAATCAAAACTACAATGAGATACCATCTCACCCCAACAAGGTTAGCCATGATCCAAAAAAACCCAAAACAACAAGTGCTGGAGAGGCTGTGGAGAAATTGGAACTCTCCTACATTGTTGGTGGGATGGCAAAATGGTGCAATCTCTTTGGAAAGCCATCTCACGGTCCCTTAAAAAACTGGATATAGATATACCATTTGACCAGCAATTCCACCGCTTGGAATGTATCCTACAGAATCAAGGCCATTCATACCAACTGATACATGCACATGAATGCTTATCGCAGCACAGTCCACAATAGCTAAAAGATGGAATCAACCCAGATGCCCAACAACAGAGAAATGGATAGGTAAACTATGATATATATAATGAAGGGAACACTATGCAATGACAAAGAACAAGGATGATTTCAGGTAACATCTCATAACCTGGTTTCAACTGGAGGACCTTATGTTGAGTGAAGGTAGTCAGTGACAAAAGGACAAATATTGTATGAGACCCCTATGATAAGAACTTAAAATCAGATTCATGCATAGAAGAAAAGACTCTCTGATGGCTGCAAGGGTGGGGAGGGCGGGGAGTGTGGGGGCGCGAGGAGGGGAGGGTTTAGGTTAGATAGTTGTTAGAAATTTGGTTGGGTGAAATTGGTGACAGCACACGTTAGTTAAGAAGATCAATATTAATTGGACTTCAACATAACATGATTACTCCTCCTATCTTAATCCAATATTGTAAGGACAAAGTAGCTGGGTCCGGGGTCCAGGGACTGTGCTCTCAGGGGAAATCGAGGCCAGTTGGCATAACTAGCATTTTGCTAATGAGGACTCTCCACACTCCACATTGGTGAGTGGCATATGGGATCTTAAAAGCTGCCAAGCAGCCATCTGAGGGTATAGCCAATGGTCCCAACTCAGCAGGAATGGATGATCATCAAGGTCCGTAATGACATGGGAGAAAGAGAACCCAGAAGACAGAGAGACCCAAGTGAGTGGGCCTCTACATTGACTTGTGACCAGAATAACAGGATGGTGCCCAGCCACCACCAGTGATAGCCACGATGGAGCTCACAAAATTGAGTATCGCTGGCAACACAAGAATAAAAGGCATGCACCCTGAGATCTCACTAAAACCACAGCTGATGGTTCAGGGGCTTTGGGGTTCCCCTGAGAGCATGGCCCCTGGCCCGGATGCTGCCCCTGTCATAAATCATAATGTAGGCCAATTCTTTGGACAGTAATGGATTGGACTTGGTGAAGCAGAGTGACTATATTTCGTGGGTACTTTATGGTTCTGTGCATCTATAGGGTGTTGTCCTGCTGACCTCATACTGGAGGAAGGGGAGTGGGTGGAGAGGAGGAGATAGGAGACTGTTGGGAGGATAGGACATGAATGGAACAGAGAAGAAGAGTGTGCTGTCACCGTGCAGGAAAAGCAGTAGAAGCTGCATATAGTTGAGCATGCAAATTTATATGGGAATGTACATTTTCATTCAATCATCATAATAAAAAAACATAAAATATTGAAGGCATATTGAAAAACTCTATATGGATCTGAAAAGATACTTGAATTTGAAAATTGAAAAGATTTGTACATACTGTCATGGATTGAATTGTGTCCCCCCCAAAATATGCATAGCCATGTTGCTGGGCTATAATTCCCAGTATCTTGTGACTGTCCATTTTGTGGTTTTCCTATGCTGTATATTAAAGGATTAGGGTAGGTGTCTTAGGCTGGGTTTTCAAGTGAAGCAAAACCAGTAACACGTGTAGGTACAAGGAAAGATTTATAATATATATAGATAGATATAGATACAGGAAACAGCTCACGCAATCACAGAAGCTGATTGTCCCAAGTTCTGGCACAAGCCTCATGTGGCCACAGAAGGTGACGAACCCAAAGTCAGCAGGTCAGAGACCAGAGTTCTGGATCACTGGTTGTGTACGTTGGTGGATCCCAAGCTGGTGGTGAGATGGAGCAGCAGAAGTTGGCGAACCCGGGATCGGCAGGTCAGGGAGCAGGACTCTCAAGTGCCAACTGTAAGGATTGATGAATCCAACACTGCTAGTTCAAGTTCAGGAACCAGATGCTGGAAGAAGAGAGCAGGAGCTCCTGGCTACGTGAGCAGATCAGCAGTAGTAGTGAAAAGTAGAGAAATGAGAGCCGAGGGGCGAGAAGCCACCGCAAACCCCTCCCTGCCACTTAATACAGCAGCCAAATATGGAGTAGCCAAGTTGACATAATCCTGACCACCACAGTGGGACTGTAAATCTCTTTACAAGATCACCTCCCTGCTCCGCTGTAGAGGGAGTTTCCCTGGAGCATGGCTTGCCCCACCCTTAATCCTTTCATCCCTCAAGAGATAAAAGGAAAGAGAAGCAAGCAGATATTTGGGAACCTCACACCATCAAGACAGCAGCACTAGGAGAGCAGTGCATCCTTTAGACCTGAGGTTCCTGTGCCAAGACACTCCCTGGACCAAGACTGGTGCAATATTGGACTTTCCTCTAGAGCCGACAAGGGGAGAGCCTTCCCCTGGAGTGGACACCCTGAATATGGACTTGTAGCCTACCAGACTGTGTAAGAATAAACCTTCCTTTGTTAAAGCCATCCATTCTGTGGTATTTCTGTTAGAGTAACCCTAGCTGACTAAATAGGCAAAACACATACATACACACTATACCATTTTTTACTTTAATTCCAAGAATTAAAATAAGTCATACAAAAATTATACAGATATCCAGGCAGGAAAAATTAGGTTGGGTTCAGAATTCTACTCTCTAACACTAAAAGCCAAAGTATGATGGAATAATGTCAACAGGGTTTTAGAGGAAAAATATTTAGCGGGGTAGATTTAAAACATTACTAAATTTTTATTCATGGTTGAAGGCAGAAGCAAAATATTTTAGGAAATGTAAGAATCTAGGAAATTTATCAATTTTATGCCCCTTATGGGAACAAGAATATTTTGAAGGCATTTTCCAATTCACTGAAAGTTGAATCAAATGTATAAACCCACAAAAGTTTGTGCTCTGATGCCAGTATATGAGGAGTGATCTCTGGGGTTCTGCCTTGTCCTTCATCCAGTACACTGGCCTAGTGGGTCCACCCCTGTGTCTTCTGAAGTAGTAGCCCAACCAGCTTGTTTCAGTGTCTCCTTGCCACCTGTGAACACAGGGCAGCATGGATCAAACCTCAGGGTGTCTCTGCCTAAGCGATGCTCTGCAGCCAAAGTGCTGTGACTTTACCCCAAGAAGGTGCCAGGAAGCAACAGAAGTGAGAGTTTTTCAGAGCCCTAGATGTGAAATGCAGCCTAGGGTCTCCATATAACCTTCATTCATCTGTATAACTCTGCTAGGAGTAGCTGGGTGGTAAAAATTGTTAAGTGTTCAGTTACTCACTGACTGAAAGTTTTGCAGTTTGAATACATACAGAGACACCTTGAAAGAAAGAACTGGTAATGTACTTCCAAACAATCACAGCCATTGTAGACCCTATGTAGTATAGTTCTACTCTGAAACACATGGAGTTACCACGAGTCGGATTCAACTAACTAGCAACTGGGTTTTGGTCAGGCTGAAAAGGGGAAAATTGGGGCACCTGCAAGTGGGGCTGCTGTGAGATGGGAGCTACCTTGGTGGCAGCTGACAACAACAATCCCATGAGGATACAATTTCCGTCTCGTCTCTTTCCATCTGGACCTCTTATTAACGAAAGTTTCTAATGATTAAAACAGTTGGTATGAGCTGATTCTAAACAGTTCAGTCATTGACAATGGGCCTAAAGATAGCATATGCATTGCATAGCAACCAAGTCTCTTGTGGGTCAGCTTCTGACCCAAGAAGGTAACAGGTGGCAGTGCCCCACTCAAAGATGGCAGCCAACATCCTGTTTTGAATGTGTGTTATCCTTCGCTGTCCTGCCAATCAGCAATCTCCTACGTCAGCCTTCTGAATGTTTCCTGATGTGGGGGATTAGGTTATTGGCTCTTCAAAGTTTTCTGATGTGGGAGACTAGATTACTGGCAAGACTGTATGGAATGATACACATTGTAAACAGTTTCTGGCACCACTGCTTATTCCCAACTCTGGTCAAAAGTCTGCTCACAAGAGACCTGGTTACTATGCAGCATGTACACATTCCTAGTTTCTGCTGGCCATGACTGAATTGTTTAGAACCGATTCATACACCTGGTTGGGGAGAATGAAAGATTTAGCATCTTTTTTTTAAAGCAAATTTTTTTTAAAGCACCTTTTTCCAAGAGATTGTCTGGAATTATAAGATACTGTCTACTGCAAAATCTTATTTTTGGATTCTAGAAGCTGAGTATTACCTTAATGTTGCTATATGCATTCTTTTTAGAATAAACTCTCTCTAGATGGACGTCATGGGCTGATTAGGTTTGACTAGGGTTCAGTCACTTACAGAGAAAGGCAAAATGTTTCTGTGGTACACTTATATAACATGAATGTTATATATAAATATGTATTTGACAGGTTATGAACAATGTTATTTCTAGGTAGTAGTATAGTAGTTTTTTTTGTTGTTGCATTAGCCTGAAGTTTTATTTTTCAGAGTTTGCTACAATGCATATATTATTTCTAAAATAAAAGCACAATAAGTACTGTTTAAAAATATTATAAATGTAGGAAGTGTAGGGGACATACAACCACAAAAATAGACAACATAAAACAAAATTTGTAATGGCAGTGGCATCTCCCAGGAAAGATATATGATTTAATATATTAATAATGTATATAATTTATACACTTAAGGATCAAAATATAATTTTCCTTTAAAAACCCAAATGTTTTTACTTTTAAATACTCATAATATTTAAGTGAAAAAAACTACTCATTTTCTCAGGTGTTGCCGTGGCTGTTCATGGAACTCATCATGCATAAACTGAGAAAAGTGACATATTCAGTTGTTTTATCAATACGCATAGTCTTTTCTGAAATTCATCTCGTATAGCCTGTGTGCTTCTTCTTCTTTGTTGTTAATTGGTTACCATTGTGAGTTACATCTGACTCATAGTGACCATGTGCATAACAGAACAAAATATTGCCCCATCCCGTACCATCCTTGTAATCATTCGTGTTTGAGCTCATTGTTGCAACTGCTGTGTCAATCCATCTCACTGAGGGTCTCTGTCTTTTTTACTGACCCTCTACTTTACCAAGCTCACTAATTCTGGAGGGAAAACCTAGAATACAGTTCCAGAGCCTGGCTTTTCTCGCTTATGTCTGCTTCACTTCAAAGGAGAGGAATGGAAAGGGCGTTATAAAAAAGGAACCATGGCTTGTTAGGAAAGATGAATCACCAAGAGCTGAATCAAACCGGGGCCACTGATGGCGCCCTAAATCATAAGAACAGCCTGTCACAGGAATCCCCAGAGGAGATTTAGAACTTGGCACCACTCATCCATCTCTTCCAAGGTGCATTAGTGGGCCCATGTGCTCCTTTGCCAAGTGATATTTTGGAATAAGGAACTCCTGGGGGTCTTATCAAAATCAGCTCTGATTTTAAAAAGTGATCAGCCCCCAGACACTCCCTGGGGCCATATTGTTGTTGTGAGGTGGTAGACATGGCTGTGTACATTTATGTCACTTCAACCCCATCCCAGCTGTTTAGAATAACCAGCTAGCTCTCAGTGGACTTCTCCACCCTTTTCTTGGAACTAAGAAAAGGTTAGTTGAGTAGTACATCAAGTGTGCTTTCCCTGAAAACTTCTATTACGAAAATAGAAATGACATTCGACGTGGAGGAGAGTGCTGATGTGTTTTCAAGTAACAATTTCAACTCATCAAAATGTACACATGGAAAGATCAGGTGACCTAGCTGGTTCCTTCTGCTTGCTATCCATTCTCTCCCCTGTGCCCAGGGAAGAAATGACCTGTTTTTGGAAGGAATTTTCTAGAAGTTACCTAGTTCTTCCTCTGGCAGTTCCACTTTTAGTACTCTAAATTTTCTCTTCCACCACCCAGACTGAAATAGGTCGGTTTCTTAACACTTAAACTGGAGTAGTTGAAGACTAGTCCACCCTAGCTCAAGCCTATCTCCTGTGGTGGACTTCCTGTTAACCCTTTCTTCAACCAACTTCCTTAGCTCAGTTTAAACTTACAATTGTCATCCACTCTGCTGCTTCAGTTCAGGCAGACAACTGAAGACTACATCTAGTGTCTTGGTTATAAAAATGATGATGTGAGGCAGAATGTGGGTGATTCTCCAAACTACCAACTGAATTCAGCTGAGCAACCAAGTAGTTGCTAGCTGATTGGTTGTGATCCAACTGTCCGAAAGGTTGATGTCTTTCAAAACCAGGGTTAGTTTCCATAACTGACTTTCTGGTTCTGTGATCATTCATCTTAATCGGCACATTAATATTTATTTGCTTTTAGATTTTTGTGTTTGATGGGATTTTTCATTAGGAAATTTATTCTAATTAATTTTAAGGCACAACATACCACTGTTAAGTCTGATTCTACTCGAAGAAAGAGTCTCTTCAGTATGATACAAGGTGAAGAAATTTCAGTTTCAGTAACTTTCTGGGTCTGGAAACTGGAAATAGAAGAGTCAATGAGCTGCGCTTTTTCCTCTTTTTCTGTCTCCCTCTCTTCCTTCCCTTTTTCCTGCTCCTTCCATATGTCCTTCAATCTCTCAATAGATGACATTGCTAATCTAGGTTGCAGACACTAAAGCATTGCCTGGAAGGGATGAGAGTATGAAGTTCTATCTTCCCCCTTTTTTATGCTCTAATTGTGAATATGTGAATCACCACTCTAGGAATCCAGACTGGGAAAAGAAAGGAAATATATAAGAGAGGAGAAAAAACTGCCTGGTCGCGTTTCCAGCCAGTCTTGCAAGGTGTCTACCAGACAGGCTAATAACTTAAGACAATGTCTGACAGGTTGGTATTTCAAGTTTGTGTTCCTGAAAATGTTCTGGGAATCAAAATATTGTTCTACCTACCTGCCGCGTGAAAGTTGAAGACTCAGAAAGAGGAATGACTAGAAAAAGACTATTTCTGATCTTGTCAATAAATTTCCCAGCCGTGCTTGCTGTTTATTTGAATTATGTATTAGGAGATATTCTCCATTTCCCAGGAACAGTTTGCTAGCTGGACTTAGTCCTGTATCTCCTCTGTTCCCATATGTTACTTAATTTTATTTCTCTGCTTTAGGCTTGTTTTTCTCTTTGTGTTCTCGTCACCATCAGAGAGAGGTGTACACTGTGAAGGGCTTGCTTTCCTAGAATATGCATAGCCTCATGGGAGGAGGCAGTCACACCTCTTACCTTCTACCTCACAAAATTGTTAGGTTCTTATGCCTTCTAAATTTCTTCTTTCACCTGGCAGACACCCAAGCATTCTTCTGATGGCCATTGACATTTCCTGAATTGTCCATGGCAACAGTTGCCATGAGACTCTACCACCTGATCTTGCTGTCACTGTTTGCACCATGAGTGCTAAACAGTTTTGTTAGGTTCCCCATGAGTGCTCTTGATCTTTTTGCTTTCTTATAGCTCCCACTCTCACGGAACAAACTCTGTGGGGACCACTTCATGTTGCTGTTAGTTGCTGTCAGGTTGATTGCAACTCATAGTGACTCTCTATGTGTCAGAGAACTGTATTCTGTATGGATTTAAATGGCTAATTTTCACAAGTAGATTGCCAAGCCTTTCTTCCAAGGCACCTCTGGGTAGACTTGAATGTTTACCCTTTTTGTTAGTAGTAGAATGTGTTAACTGTTTGCACCATCCAGGGCCACTGGGGCCACTAGGAAAAAGTTTATGGAGCCATGATCTCCCTCTAAGAGCTCCAGGTTCTTGCTGTTCTGCTCTCCATTGGCAGGTAAGAATTTCTGACGAGGGTGGGAATGAGAACACCTCCATCTTCTTTGAGAAGGCAGAATAGTATCTATCATGAGGAATGGTATCTGCTGCACAGCCATGAAAGAGGCGCAAACACAGAGCAAGAGGCAAACGCATCTGAGACAATGCAGGCACCTAAGGAGAACCGTTCCTTAGAACTACTTATGATGAGGTGGCAGCTTTTAGTACCTTGTTGTACTGCATACCTGGGTTCTAGAGGCCCTGTTCTCCCAAGGCTGCTTATGGTGCTCCCAGGTGACACCACGTCCATGTCCAGGCTGCTCCCACGTCCCTTGCACATCATCTGTCTTATGTTCCTACTCTGTAAATTTGCATTTTTGGCTACATGCTTCCCATTACTCCTCCCTGCTCCCTCCCATTCTTGCCATTATTTGTAAGAACAAAGTTATTTCTCTCCTGAACAGATATTTCCATAGAAGGAAAGGCTGAGTAATACCAGATGTGGCCTTTACTTTGCATATTGCTCATTTCCATACCCAGGAAACCAGGCAGAGATATGTCTCTGGAATCTTTTCCCATTTGTGCATATGGCCCCGAGTTACCACCTTTCTACCAGGGATACAAATTGCTTAATTGATTGTTGTAAGGTGTCACTGAATTGACTCTGACTTATGGCAACCCCGTGCACAATAGCATGAAATACTGCCCCCTGTTCTATCTTCACGATTATAGGTATGCTTGAATCCATGGTTGCAGCCACTGTGTATTTTAAGTACCTGTCAACCTAGAGGAAGCCCTGGTGGTGTAGTGCCTAACTGTTACATCTGCTAACCAAAGGGTCAGCAGTTCGAACCTACCAGGTGCTCCTTGGAAACTCTACTCTTTCCTGCAGGTTGCTATGAGTGAGAACTGATTTAACAGCTGTGGTTTTTTTGTTTGTTTGTTTGTTTTGTTTTTTGGTTTCTAATATACAGGGCTCATCCTCAAGCACTATACTGCAAAATCTTCTGGTGGTCCACAGTTTTCATTGGCTAACTTTTGGAAGGAGATCACAGGCTTTTCTCCCTAGTCTGCCTTAGTTTTTGTATTGGTGGTTACAATGTTGTCATCAGCATGGGTGGCTTTACATGTAACTTCTAGAGCAGTGGGCTCCAGGTTTGTCCCACTTCCCTTTCCAACCTACCCCACACCCACTCTTGCCATCCCTTCTGAAATTTGTTGAACAGGTGGGGAAGGGCGTGATGATGAAAGCAGAGATCCTAAAATAGGTCAGGCTATCCTGTAGCTCTCAGAATACACATTATTAATACCTAGTCACTGAACCATACAGCCTGAGCTGACAGGACCACCTTTGCCTGCTGCTTCTGATATGGGATTTTAAAGAAACAGCAAATGCTAGTTTAGGACTTACAAAAGAAAAAATAGGAACGAAAGAAGACAATTTTGGGGTGAGTTGGGATGAAGGGAAATGAGCAAATATCCCATCATACCTGGATTCCAGTACATACCAAACCTCTCTCTTTGTAACCCACACTGCTATATCAAGTTATTAATGTGGGGTTTGGGAGGAAACTAGTGTGGGTAGAAATAAATCCTACCTTGCCTTGGTTCAGGTTTGAACTTTATGAGGATAGAATCTTAAGCATACAACACAGGATTTTATGCATCAGCACAACTTTGAGTTAAATTGTTCTCAGTGGGTATCTTGTAGGGGAAAGTGAATATGAATGGCCTTGTTGCTCTGGAGGTTGATTTGCAATTACTGGGATGTGATAGGAAACTTGATCTTAACACTGCCCAGTAAAACAGTATTCCCCACTTGCATATGGTGCCTATGGTCCATTTAGTTTCCTATACACAAAATAATCTCTTTGGTAGTCAAACTCCCATGAGCCACCCAGAATACAGGGAAGAAAGCTCTGTTGCTTAGCAACCAATGGAACATTACAACACTAGATAAATCGAATCAACATTGTTCCAAATATCAAACCCCTAGATGATGAAAAAAACCCCAAAGCCATGTCCATGACTTCTCAGAACTTCCCTTTCCCTAGACTTAGCTGCTCAGATGCTGGTGAAACTTGGACAATCTTTAGAGCCCTACAGGGAGACAGAGAATGGCATGACAGATTTCACAGCAGAATCATCAGGACTAGTTCCAGAAAGGAAATACCTGAAGACAAATCTCTAGGAGTCTGGAATCTAATGCCAGCCTTGGCAGCAGTGGGCACTGTGGCACCTGATCAAAACAACAATGTCAAAAAAGCCCAAGTCTGTTGCCACTGAGTTGATTATGACTCATGACAACCCCATGAGTGACAAAATAGGACTGCTCCGTAGAGTTTTCTTGGCTATGATCTTTATGGAAACAGATTGTTAGACCTTTCCTCCACCGCACTGCTGGGTAGGTTTGAATCACCAACTGTTAGATAAGCAGAGGACTACAAACCAGGGATATTTTCAGATCTGGTTAGAGATAATAAGAGTCGAAGATGTCAAAAACTCGAGATCCAGCACACTCAGCCTCCATCAGCAGCTGTCCCTCAGTTGCTCTCTAACCCCTGTCACCAAGTCCCAGCAACGAGCTGTACCTTCTGTACTCACGCTTCTCAGATTGTTACCTTGGACTTGCTTTTTCTCTTAGAGTCTCTTTATGTCTATTTTAGCTGAACTCTTCCAATGGATGTTTGTCCAGGGCCCTGTACCTTGGCAGTAAACAACTTCGAATGATATCGAGCAGCCTCAGAAACCTGAACACACTGCTATCAAGTCAATTCAGACTCATAGCAAGTCCACAGGACAGAGTAAAACTGACATATAGAGTTTCCAGGGAGCACCTGCTAGATTAAAACTGCTGACCTTCTGTTTAGCAGTTACAGCACTTAACCACTATGGCACCAGGATTTCCCTAATGGCCTCAGTATTCCATTTTGTCCCTTTTTCTTATGGAAATAATCCCATGTCATTCCTAGAAATCATTCTTGGAAGAGAACCTTTTCTCTGAAGAGGCTAAATAGGTGCTCTTCTACAAAGCTTTGCTCCTGCCACAGTGCTGGTGAAGAACTCTTGAAAGTTTCTGACATGTAAACTTAGGAGGCGCAGTGGGTGTTACTACCACGTGGAAGAGGGAAGCTAACACTGACTGGGGTCCGTAGTATGCTAGGTATCTGAGTGAAACAGGACTGGCTCATTTAACCTCTTGACATCCATACAAGGTGGGAGCTATTATTTCTATTTCGTTATTGTGAGCTGCCATCAGATTGGCCTCTTACTCACAGAGACCTCATGCATAATGAGGTCAGACTATCGTGATCCGTAAGGTTTTCACTGGTTGATGTTTTGCAAGTTAACCACCAGGCCTTTCTTCCTAGTTTGTCTTAGTCTGGAAGCTCCACTAAAACTCATTCAGTATCACAGCAATACAAAACCCTTCACTGATAGATGAGTGGTAGTAGCTCTTGAGGTGCATTGGCTGCGAATTGAGTCCCAGTGTCCTCTACAGAAGGCAAGAATTCTAGCACTGAACCACCACTGGCCCCATTTCTATTTCACAGATGAGGAGAGTGGGGCTTAGTAAGCTTATAACTTGCACTTAGTAGAGAGTTCTATCCTAACAGGTAGTAATTTGAAGCTTCTCTCTTATCGGTGGGTGCCTGTTGAGAGGTAGAGCACTGATAAAAGGGTTCCTTACTTATTTTCAAGGGGCCACAGGAGAGTCATTTAAAAGAAGGGATGAAGGAGAGGAATAGGGCTGTTCTTAATAATGTAGAGGATGGTCCTCATTGTACAAAGAACCAAAAAAAAAAAAAAACCAGTAAAAGAACAAAAAAAAACCCAACTAAACCTAATGCCACGGAGTCAGTTCCAACTAGTGATGACACAACACATGCAAGAGAAGATCCTTTCACATGACAAAATGGGGTGAGACAGGAAAATATTTTTATCTTTCTTCTGAGTTTAGCCAAAACAGTGGACTCAACCACATCAATGATCATGAAGATAGCACAGGATTGGGGAAAGTTTCATTTTATTGTACATAAGTTCTCCATGAGTTGGAGTGGACTCAGTGACGACTAACAACAGCAACAGCAATCTCTGCTAGTTGGGTTTTGCCCTTGAGAGATGTGTGGATGTCCATATCTTCCAATGTTTACATCTGGGACAATTTGGGCAGGTCCTACTTTACTCTCCTGATCCTTAATTCTCGACTGTATTCCCACTCAAGTTTGGATTAGACTATCTTGAAGAACGTGGACAGTAACTCAGGGAACTTGTGGCACTGAGAAGGAAATTTAAAACCCTACACATATCATTGTCTCATGGCTCACCAGGAAAGCCCCCATGAGGCTAGACCCTCTAAGAAGACCCCCACCATGCACATTGTTCTTTCTCTACTGGTTCCCCATCTTCAAGTTTCCTTTGGTCAGATGCCTCCTTCTTCAGGTCCCCATAGGAGCACATCTCCAGTTACCTTTTGGAAAATCTGTATCCGTGTATCCAGGGAGCTACAGCCAGAAATACAATTAGAATGCTCCTTAGAAGCAAGTGGTGAGACTTTGGCTTGCTTACTTTTGGGACACGTCATCAGGAAAACCCAGTCTCTAGAAAAGGGCATCATGTTTGGTAAAACAGAGGGTCAGTGAAAAGGAGGGGAGCTCTCAGTGAGATGGACTGGCACAATACCATGGTGGTAGACTCGGACTGACCAATGATCATGAAAAAGGAGCAGGATCGGGCAGTGTTTTATTCTGCTGTATGGAAGGTTGCTATGAGTCAGAACTGACTTGATGGCAACCAACAACAAAAACATACTCAGGTAAATCTCTGAGTTTCAAGATCCATTACCACTTTCCCTCTCCCATCCTAATAGTATATTTCCACTCTAAGTCACTACGTTTATGACAACACCCTGCAGGACAAGAATTGCTTTGTCCCCCAGTTAATGGAAGCTTCCTTACCTTCCTTCTCTCAGCAGCCTTTGTCCTGCTACCTCAAGGCAGAAAAACTACAGAAGCCCAATCTGGACCTCAAGCAAGGTCATGCCATGACCCCACCAGGTGCTCTGCACTCATCTCATGAAGCTGTGGTCATCATGATGACTGTTCTTTGCTGTACTTCTATAAGTAGACACCATGCAGTACATTATTTCAGTTGGATATCATTAACCCCAGGTGACAGAGCAGCACTTAGAGATGGTGCAGTTTTCTAGTGACATCCAGTAAGTAGCTGAGGAGTTGTGATTTGAGCCAAAACCAAAAAAAGAAAAACCAAATCCATTGCCATTGAATTGATTCCAATTCATAGCTACTACATGTGTTAGAATAGAACAGCTTTGCAAGATTTCCTTGCCTATAATCTTTAGGCAAGCAGGTTACTGGTCCTTTCTTCCATGATATCACTACATGAGTTTGAGCCACCAACATTTTGGTTAGCAGCTGATTGCTTTAACCACTGTGCCACCGTGGCATGGTTGAGTGCATACTACTGGCACCATCCAGGGGCCTTAAGGGCCACCTACTGGCTGGCTATTTTTATTTTTCTGATTTTTTAGAAGTAGCTTGCCAGACCTTTCATCTGAGACCTTGGTAGGTAGAATTGAACCTATAAATTTTCTGTTAACAGTAGATACATGAACTGTTTACACCACAAGGATGCTATGATTTGTCTATCACTAGGCCCTGTAGGACGTTATAGCAAGAATTTCTCTAAACTCTCCAGACCTATCACTGTATTGGACAGGCCATTATGCTAATTTTTTAAGCAGAAATTCAGTAGTGACCCACACAGAGCTAAAAGGGCAAAACTGAAAGGCAGTAAGAGAATAACCTTTTACATCCCACAAAATTGATGGCCTGATTCCACTGCCCCAAAGGCTTGTATAGCTCAGCAACTTAAAAGCAACCTTTATTCTTGTTCATTTTAGTGAAGTCCATTCATGCTAAGAGTCAGTGTCCCACACTCAGCACCAGTGTAGAAGGGAGCTCACAGTGCTTACAAAAGTATGGGCATAATCAACATGAGTGATGACAGAATTTTCTAAAATAATGACTATAACATTAAGATCATCATTATTAAAATTGGAAATGGTAACATGATGCTTTAATCATTGAAATAGTGCTTTTTCTTGTATAGAAAGAAAAAATGGAAGACTTCAAACACCACTGTGATACCAACATGAATCCTAATAGCTTTCAGGAATATCAGACTAAGTTTAGAAAAGTGAACCATTATCTGTTACCTAGGGAAAGCAGGTAGGTCATTGCAGTGGGAACAGTTTAATTTGAGTCTATGCATCTCAACACAAATTTAAACTTCCAGTGCTGAAATAGGTGAGTGCAGAAGGGCCATATCCATGTGTACTAATTAATGATTCAAATTAAGCAGGATTTGGGGGGTGAAGTCAAGATGGCAGACTAAACACATATCTCCCTAAATCACTCTGGAAGCCCAGACCTGAATTGGTAATTAAACAAAGACTTCAGAACACCTAATGAGCCCTAGGATACTGCATGGGGCTGTTAATTTGAACTTCATACCACTGAACAGAAAATTTCCTCTCTTTTGCTGACCCCTGCTCTTGGTGAGTGCTGGCTTTCACAGATCGAAGGTAACTCACCATTTCAACATTTTTTTCTCTGTCTTAGCTGGCGAGTGGAGCTGAGACTGGACTAGCCACTAATCTCAGATGCACTGCTGGAGGGACTGGCAGGCAAAATTGCCATATTTTGAGAGCCTGGCTTTGGACTCTGTGCATCTCGGCCCCTTTGGCCTCTCCACCTCCACTGTTAACTAGCCTGTACTGAGGCAGGCAGGGGGCTTGTGTATAACACCATCTTGTTCCACTGGGATGTGGATATACCCATACAGATGCCTCAGCAGGACCTAATTCCTTGGCGAGGAGGCAGCACCTGCTCAGAGTAGGGTGCTTTTATGGCACTATTCTACACAGTATCGCCTATGGCTGGGGCCTGAAAGCAGAGGCCAGAAGGGCAGTAGCATTTCTGTATTTTTAACTAGTTTATAACATCTAGAGTTGGCTATAGATGTGCTTACTTTGCCAGCTGGGAAGAGGGACATGTACACTTGAAAATCTGACTGACTTTGGAAGTTGTCGGATAGTTTTTACCTTTCATTTAAAGAGAAACAACTATGGTCCATCCTCACAGCATCTCTCCCAGCCTCTATTGACTTACGTGGTGCCCCAAAAGCAACAAAGTCTAGATAAAAGCGTAACCAAGAAATCACCCATGGCTTCAGAAGGCCTTCATGAGAAAGCACCAGAGAACTCCCCAGATGAAGAAACCTTTCTGAAACTATCAGAAGGTGAATACAAAAGGATTATATATAGAGCCCTCCTAGACCTTATACAAAATGCAGCAGAGCAAAATGAAAAATTAATCAAGCTGTTTCATCTGATGAACACCAGTACCCTGAAATCCAATAGATCAAGAGCAAAATCAAAAAGATAGAAACTTCCATCCAAAGCTAAGAAAACAGAATGGAACAAACGGAAAAGAGACTTTCTGACTTGGAAGACAGAGCTACTGACTCCAGGATCCATGGGGAGAAATCAGAAAAAAGAAACAAAAAAAAAATGAAGAAGCATCAAGAAGCATGTGGGACTGACTCTATTAAGAACAATCTACAATTAATTGGAGTTCCTCAACAGGGCGAGACACCTGAGAACACAGAGAATACTGTTGCTGAGCTGGTGACAGAAAACTTCCCAGAAATTATGAAAGAAAAGAATATAGATGTCCAAGATACATATTGAACACCACTCAATATAGATCTCAAAAGAAAGTCTCCAAGACACACTATAATCAAGCATACCAAAATGAAACATAAGCAGAAACTCTTAAAGGCAGGAGGACTCAAAGCAAAGCTAACATTCAGAGGGAAACCCTGTAGGCTTTCATCAGATTTCTCAGCAGAAACAATGCTGGTGTGGAGACAGTGGCATGACACATTCAAAGCCTTCAAGGAGAAGAACTTCCAGCCAAGAATTATATATCCTGCAAAACTGTCTTTCAAATATCAAAATGAAATTAAGACATCTGTGGATAAACAGAAACTCACAGATTTTGCCAAAACCAAACCAAAGCTACAATAAATACAGAAAGAATCTTTTGGCTTAGAAGGACAAAACCACTAACTTATATTTTAGAAGGAAATACAATACACATCATCCAGAATCCTACTCAGTTAGGGAAGACTCCAAACTCAATCAAAGTGCTAATAGTGAAAGAAATAATCCAGTGATCATATCATGAAAGCTATGATATCATCATATTAAAAAGAGGGATGTACTACAGTCATTACAGTCCTTCCAGATAGAGAGGGTTTATACATAGTTTATTAAGGGGGATCACAGGGGCAGCCATAAAGCACAATAAAGATGCAACATACCAAATCAAGAAATGTAATACAGGAATTTCAACAACCATAAAACCAACCCTGAAAAAGGTGAAAATTCAACTCACGAAGAATAATATCCTAGAACAGATTAATAAGAGCAACAGAGAAACATCAACTCAAAAATAAACATATCACAATGACAGCACTAAGCACATACCTATCAATAATTACATTGAATGTGAATGGACTGAACGCTCCAGTAAAGAGACATAGAGTGACTTCTTGGATCAAAAGACACGACCCATCCATATGTTGCCTACAAGTAACTCACCTTAGACTTAAAGATATGAACCAACTGAAAATTAAAGGATGGAAGAATATATATCAAGCTAACAATGAACAAAGAAGAGCATGTGTGGCAATTCTAATCTCAGATAAAATAGATTTTAATGTAAAATCCACCATTGTGGACAAGGACGAACACTATTTATTGCTGAAAGGTTCAATACTCAAGCAGGACTTAACAAGATTAAATATTTATGCACTTAATATTAGAGTACCTAAATACATCGAAGAAACACTAAGCTCAAAAATGAGACATATCACTCCACAGTAATAGTGGGAGACTTCAACATTCCACTCTCAATATTGGACTTATCAAATTAAGCAGGAGCTACAAACTCCATTGAGAATTGTTTGGCTTGACTTCTCTTTCTGTGATGAGAAGTCTTTTGATTGAAATGGATCACCCAGCCTGGAGTGAAGCCTGCCTCTGCCAGCTTACAGGTACTTAGCATCTGAACAAGCACTTGAGAAGTATGATGTAACTGAACTCATAGCTGGGAAAACATGTTCAATAGCATATCCTTATTAAGTATTTCTACCATACAAATACAATAGACATAAATAAGCTCAAGAGCACTGAAAGTAAAATAATTAGAAAATAATGAGTTTGAGGTATCAGCTTTATTTTAATATAATCTAATTATAACTTTATATAATGTAACTTTTAGTAACAAACCAAAACCAAACCAAACCCACTGCCACCAAGATGATTCTGACTCATACTACCCTACGGGACAGCTCAGAATTGCCCCATATAATTTCCAAGGAGTGCCTATGTTGTTAAAGGTAATTCTTACATTAAAGGTAATTCACTGCTAGAAATTGGTGGTTATGTTTCCAAGTGTGCACGTTACTTATTCCAAGAAACTCAGAGGGCAAATACTGAGTCTTGGGCCACTCTGTTTTGACCACTGTCTTGACATTGGGGTCCAAATTTTTTTTATTGTTATGGTAGAACCATTTGGTTTTCCGGCCCCACCTACATCCATGATCCCCTTCCATCTACCCATCTTCAAGCTAGGGAAGGTAATGGGAAATGATTTAGTTATAATAAAAGAAAGATAATACCCCTAATTTGTAATTTCCTAATGAAACAGAAATCTGTGGGTAGGACTTTGGGGTAGTATTTATTATTATTATTATTTAAGATTGGTGTGCCTCTTTAGATTTTTTGTTCCTTTTTCTTCTTCCTGCCTGGGATGCACACGTAGGCCTCAAAGGGCAGCAATCATCTTGTGACCATGAGGCAACAAGAAGGTAGAGCAAAGTTTACTTGCTAAGGTGGCACAACAAAATGATTTAAAGAGCTGTATTCAACAGTGTGTTGGAACTGGCTTGTATTGGCTTGCAAGAGTGTCTTGTTAAGTTTTCAGGAACTTCTGCAAGCCTGGAAACCCTGGTTGCATAGTGGTTAGGTGCTACACCTGCGAACCACAAAGTCAGCAGTTCAAATCTGCCAGGTACTGCTTGGAAACTCTGGGGGGGGAAGTTCTACTCTGTCCTGTAGGGTAGCTATGAGTCAGAATCTGCTTGATGGCAGTGGGCCTGGTTTGGTTTTGGTTTGCTACTAGAAGTTACATTATATAAAGTTACAATTAGATTATATTAAAATAAAGCTGATACCTCAAACTCATTATTTTCTAATTATTTTACTATTGTTTAATGCTCTTGAGCTTATTTGTGTCTATTGTATCTGTATGGCAGAAATACTTAATAAGGTTGTGCTATCGATCTTTTCCTAGCTCTGAGTTCCGTTACATCACGCTTATAGCTTGAAATTATATCATAGTGGAGTATTTACATGATGAAAATCAGTGTATGTGGCAAATCAGGACTTTCCTTCAGAGTTATCAAACACTAACTAGCACACATTGCTGAGCTTCCCAATGGCCTTATTGAATTCTTGTATTGGCTTTCAAATACTTTTTCCAAGAATTCTTGTTAGATGAGATGAGTAAGCTCCAATGTTTTTAAGCCAGTATTAATCAAGTTTTTTGGTATTTGCAGCAAAAACAATTTTGACTTATATAATTGTTAAGTCATTTAGTGCACACCACAAACACAGGTGGAGGATATTCAGTGTAATATCATGGATGTGCGGAAAAAGAAAGAAATCCTGCTTGGAACTTAAATCAGGCCGTTGGAATTTGCAGAAGAGAATCTTGGCAGCCCATACAGTGTTTGAAGCATTACATAAATATCTGATACTTGACTCAATAACTATCAACACTTAGTGTCAGCATATAAATGTTGGGTTGGAAAAGTAGATAAATTGATTTTCCATTCCCCTAGTTCCAGCGTCTTCTTTTTCATTGACGCTGTAGCAACAGATCCAATTACTAGTGTAACAGTCTGTAATGTAAACATGTTATTTCTCTGGTTAAAGAACAATTCTTTTCAGAGTCATATAATGTGATAAGCTATCCTTAATTTATGACAATAAAAACAATAATTTACTCTTTCCTCCAAAGCTATCAAAAAATTCACAGTCTCTATAACCTATAAGCTTTCTAACCTTAAGTTGTTGTTATATGTTTCTTCACATTTTGTGAGTTAGAATAAGACTTGTGAGTTCAGAGAAGGCCAGTACTAGGACATAGACTTCACAGTTGAAGATATTAAGGTTCAGAAATGTTGAAAAATCTGTTGAAGGTGAAAAAATAAAAAGTGAGGCTAGATTGCAGTGAATTGCATAGTCTTGTTTCTTTTATTTTCTCTCAGAACCAGGTTTCTGTATTCCAGTATAAATATTGAGTTTGAATGCATGAAAATCATCTTTCTTGTTTTTAAACAGGGAGGTTGAATTTTTGGGGGGTGAGGGCATGCCTTCCGAGCTTTTTCAGAAGATCTAGAGATCAATTATTTGGTTCATTGAATGCAAAATAAAATACTGCAAATGCAGCTAGATTCTTTAGTGAAGCTTCTGAGAGGAAAATACATTGTGACAAAAAGTGAGCAGGCTGATCATCTCTTTCTCTTCCTCTATGGTAGCCTTGCCTTCTATTTATTCATGCTTTGTTGAATAAATATTTCCTGACCACCCACCACATACTAGGAAGTATTTAGGTTCTGAAGAAGTTTTTTTTTTTTTTTTTGGCATCAAGGCAGCTCTGACTCACGGATACTCCATGTATAACAAAACAACATGTTAGCTAATCCTGCACCATCTTCATGATCACTGGTATGCTCCAATCCATTGCTGAAGTCATTGTGTATTTCTAGTCCCCTCCCACCTAGGGACTTAACTTCCAAAACTACATTAGACAATACTGTGTTGTGATCTGTAGGATTTTCTTTGGCTAATTTTTGGAAGTAGAATACCAGGACTTTCTTCCTAGTTTGTCTAAGTCTGGAAGCTCCAGTAAATCCTGTTCAACATGAGTGAACATACTGGTATTTGAAATACTGGTAGTATACCCTCCAGAACCACAGCAACACACAAGCTCTCACGGTATGACAGACTGACAGGTGGGTGATGGCCGGGGAATGCAGTTATGGGAAAACACATTCCTGTTCCCATGCAGCAGGTATGGTGGAGAAGGAGACTGTTGCGGGGAAGGTGGGCAATTTACAATCTAACAAATAAGAAAATTCTGTGGAGAAAACAGAAGAAGATGATGTGTTAGACTGTGGTGGTAGCTGGGACAGAGTAATTTGATCGAGAGTTACCGGGTGGTTTCACTGAAGAGAAGATTTTGAATGGGGCCCAAATAACATTTGGCAGTCCTGCAAAGACTGGGAATTGAACACTGGGGCACAAAGAACAGCAACTGCAATGTTCCTTAGTAAGGAATGAGCTGGGTATGTTTGTGACAGAGAAAGAAAACCAGTGTGGCTGCCAACTCATGAGCTGGTGATAAGAGATAGAGTTGGAGGGCTGTTTGGATTATTCACATGAAACATTTAGGTCATGGTGAAGACTGTGTGTTATCCTAGTTTCAATCAGAAGACCTTGAAATATTTTTAGGTAGAGGAATGACACTGGGGACTAATGCACATTTTAAAAAGAAGGGAGGTAATGATGGTAGAATCAAAAGGTTATCTAAACCTCACTGCTGTCAAGTCGATTCTGACTCATAGCGACCCTTTAGAACAGAGTAGAACTGCCCCATAGATTTTCCAAGGAGCACTTGGCAGATTTGAATTGCTGATCTTTTGGTTAGCAGCCACAGAACTTAAAAACTACACCACCAGAGTTTCCAAAAGATCATCTAGAATACAAGAAATATGGGTAGCTTAACTAGGAACTGTGAAGATGAAGGTAAGTTTATGGATCTGAGACGTGTTTTCAAGACAGAACCACATGAGGTAGTGATGTATTGGATGGGTGTCTCCACATGTGAATAAAATCAAAGTGCCAGGGATGATGGTTTAGTGTTTGGCTTGAGCAATTGGAGTGACATTTACTGAAAGGAAGAAAACTGAAAGAAGGAAAGGAATTCTGTTTTATGTGTGTTATATTATGGAGCCCTGTTAGCCCTTATTATAGGCGGCAAATACTCAGCTGGATATGGAGCTTGAAATCCAGAGTCAAGGCATGAGATAGATTTTAGGATCATGTAAATAATATTTAAAACTAGTGATGTAGGTGATCTATGGCGAGAGACTTGGGACAACTAACAGCAACAGAGTAGAGATACAGGAAGATAGGCTAAGATTTGGGGTTGTTTTATTTACTTTATTTTCAACCCTATTCAACTTTCTTTTTTGACTAACCTACAAAAACCCCACCAATTATTATTCATCTTCCAGTTTCCTCACACAGCATTTCTAGGTTATTGTCATTAGTAACCATCTCTTTCCTCTCTGTGTGTTCTGTTATTCTTGTACAACCTCATTCATTTGTACAACTTCAACTGATCTGTACTGATAACTTCCCACATCTATGTCTGTCCCTACTTCTTACCTAAGCTCAAGTTAATCAAATACATCTGATTCAAATCTGTTTAAGTCAAGAGGCATTTCTTGAGCAGCTTCTACGTACCAACCCATGTGCAAAGTAGGTTGATTGGGCGTCACAAGACGGTATTATCTTGATGTATGTAATCCTCAGCCTTGAAGGCTTACACACTTGATTCTACTAGCATAATAAGTGGACCACTTTCTCAGGGTGAAAATTAGTCCAGCTCACAAGGATCTCGCATATGTGAATTAAAAGGTCAGTTTACTAATTTACAATGAGAAACACAACACACATGAGGAACAGACACTCATATTAGGTTGATCTGCACATTTTCCCCATGTAGAAAAACTTCATTTAAAGAGAAATTGCCAAAAGATTTCCAGATTATAGGTGATCAGAGCAAGGGGCCTTGGTGGCAGGTTTTCATGCTTAAAATCATCGGGCACTGACAGTCTGATGCACCCATGTCCACTAGAGAAATAAGTGCACCAAACAAATGATGTTTCCCATAGACTTCTTAGGATACCAGAGGCATTCTTTGCTAAAATAAGTCACTTCCACTTTCCTTTCTCTTTATTCTGTGATCGTATCCATGTTCTGTTTGATATATATGTTTTTTCCTCTGAATAAGCTCATAAAATCAGATAACTTGCTACCAGGTCTTGTTCTTGCCTTGGAGTTGTTCTGCCTGTTTTGAAGTATGTGATCTGGCATGCTGTGACAAAAGAAAACTTAATGTAGTTAATATTTGTAAACTAGCTGTGAGATGTGGTCTGAACAACTTCCTTAATCCCTAACCTTGAAGAAAAGATGTGACATTTGGTAATCTCTAGCCCTAGAGAAAAGATGCAACAAGCCAGTCTTTGATGCCACATTGGCCTTTCTTTATTGTGTAAGGTCAGGGTGATAAATTCCCATGTATACCTTGAATTTCTGCCTACTCATTGAGAGATGGCAGAGACAGAACCTTCCTCTAGAGTCTATCTTTCTCCTAAAACTCATACTTTGACCTCAGATTCCATCTATCCCTGCCAACCTTGGATCCTAGATATGAGAGGTATCAGCTGAGTTTAAGCCATGGCCAATTGTTCCTCACAAGGTGATTCATAAAAGGTAAAAGCCTGAAGTCTACAAGTTTGGATGTTAAGCATGGAGCTAACATTGTAATTGTTAATTCTGATACTCCAATTCTAAATAAATATCTTGAGGTGCCTTGTCAAGCTAAATGATTTTATGAATGACAAACCTGAGTATCTCTCTATTAAGCTAAATGGTTTTATGAATGACAAACCTGAATATCTCCCTATTAAGTTCCAAGACAAAATTGTATGTGATGTCAAGATTCAGAATTCTATGAGTATTGCAGTCCTTAAGCTGATTTCACACCAAGGTAGAGTCCAGCAGGACACTGCCATGTCTCTGTTCTACACACATGCTTCTTCATCAGGGCATCTTTCCAGGAGCCTATGAACTTTAAAATCCAGTGTACTCAGGCTCACAGATTCCAAAGCCCAGGTATTTTCTTCCTGCAGTCTTCCCCTATGCTCCCATTAATAAAGTGTAAGAGTAACAATAAAGTAAAAATTAACAATGGCTAGTCAGGGATTATTCTGGGGCAATAATTCTTAAAGGAGATTTTTGTTTCACTTTCTTATTTATTTATTTTTTAAAATTTATTTATTGTGATTGACTGAAAGTGTAGAATCTAGTTTAAATTCACATGACAGCCTATGTGCAGCTCTTTCTGCTCTCTTTGCCCAGTGACAGCACATTCCTCCTTTCTGTTCTGTACACATTACATCTTCCTAACAATCTCACTTTCTTATTTTGACGCAACTTTTTGTCTCCTAAGATTGAAGGGCAGAAATCGCTTTTTGTTGAGTAAGCACTTATGCTGCCAAACAAAGCAAACAAGAAAACACCATCCACAAAGAGGCCCTGGGTAGAACAGTGTTCACTCCCGGGCAAGAGAAACAGAGTGAGAGCAACTTCAGGAGGAGGCACTGGTTCCCCATCTGGGGACGCACACACCCCTTTCACTCCTTTCTCGTCAGGAACAGACACAGTAGTAGGATTGGCCAGGTGCCGTATGGCACATCCACATCAGCAGAACAAAGAACTACTCTACAGGCCTGTAACAGGGAGAATCCCCTGAAGAAGGCAGAATATTCACGCAGTATAAATAGCGTTATCTCCCTGTAAGAAAATGTTCCAGGCCTGAGGCCTTGATTGGCTGGACAGCCCAGAAAAGTGTCAGAGAGTTGTACGTGGGCTGCTGTCCCTGCATTTTCAGTGTGCCTTCACTTTACTGTGTCCTTCCAATACCAGTGTTCTCTTTTCCTCATGCTAACAAATTAGTGGAATGAGCAAATGTCTGACTGCCTAAATGAATAATCAATATCCAGATCTTAGCATGGCAGGGGTCAGGTGGGAGGGCTTCTCTTATTCTGTAAGCAATCCTATAACCTAATAAGCTTCTGGAAGTCACTTTGAACCAAAGCAACAAGCCCCTGTGATCTAATCACTCTACTTGTAGGAATTTATTCTGAAAACATCATTTAAAAATCAGTTGAAGATTTATATATAAACCAAAAACCAAACCTGGTGCACTTGAGTTGATTCTGACTCATAGGTACCTTTTAAGGCAGAGTAAAACTGCTCTGTAGGGTTTCCAAGGAGTGCCTGGTGGATATGAACTGACTACCTTTCGGCTAGGAGACATAGCACTTAATCACTATACCATCAGGGTTTCCAATTTATATATAAGAATATTAACTATAACATAATATTATAATAGCAGAAAACAAATGCAAAAATAGAGAACTTACACAGTGACCCATCGGGGACTATCCTTGGCCAAGACTTTTTACAGGAGTCCGTTGCTGTGTCAGAGGATGGGAACAAGGATAGATCTTATAACATGTCAGATAGAATTAGGCCAGTATTTAGCCTAGGTGTTGGAATTTGGGACTGAGAGTACCAGGATCAGGCCCTCCCCTGTAAGTCTTCTATTGCAAATAGCCAGTGAAACATTCAAAATATGCATCAGCTTTACCTAAAGACAGAAAGTCTCATGGTACATTTCTCCATTTTTTCTTTCTTTCTTTCTTTTTTTTTTAATGAATGAGTGAAAATGTGCATTCCCATATAGCATATGTGGTACCAGCAACAACACAGTTGGGAGCCAGAGGGTAGCAAGAATCCTTAATCTGCATGGCAGCAATACCAACAGCAGTGGACAGTGTCATCAATGCTAATTCCACCAGAAATTTGTAGTACTGGTGATAATGACCAATTGCTCCCAGTAACCTGCCTCTCCCTTCTTCTCAGGCCATCATATTTGGGGGTAGAAACTACTCTTATTGGCTCCAGGGAGGACATTTGACTGAATCCTGATCAGAGCTTTGTATCACCCTGAACTAAGGACTGAGTCAGAAGTGAATGGGGCTGCTTTAGAGCCGATATAATGGGACTTTTGCTAGAATTTGAGACGTAGCTGAGAACTAAAACCCAGATTTTCTAACTGGCACTTTGCTGTGATAAGAAGAAAGCCAAGCTAATGTGAAGGCCACATGGAAAACAAAGCAGAGATGGAGAGAGGGCAGTCTTCAGTGACAGAGTTTTAATCTCTGGATTCCACTGCGACTGCTCCTTGCTTATCCTTGAGCTTTCAGTTATGTGAGCCAATAAATGCCCTTTTCTGCTTGAGGAACTTTGAGTTGTATTTTCTGTCACAACCAAAATAATACTAATTGATGATAACACAGTAATCTCCTGGCTCTTGTTTCTTGGTAGTATGAGATTCCAATGTCTCTCTGCTTACCTCTCTATTTTAGATCTCAAAAGAGATTGGCTTAAATTGTAGATTAATTTACAACCACAGGAAAGACACATCAGAGGACAAAACGGAAGACTGTCACAAAATAATGGGATGACCTAGCCATTTTGGGGAGAGAGGAAAAGAGAAGAAAGAGGAGAGTAGGCTGGAGGGAAGAAAAGGAAGAAAAAGGAAGGAGAAGAGGAGAAGAGAGAAGAGGAGGTAAGGAGAAGAGGAGCAGAAAGAAAAGAGGAGGGTTGTTGTGGATTGAATTGTGTCCCCCCAAAATGTGTATAAACTTGGCTAGGCCTTGATTCCTAGCATTGTGTGGTTGTACATCATTTTGTCTTCTGATGGGATTTTCCTGTGTTGGAAACCCTACCTCTATGATATCAGTAAAGTAGGATTAGAGGGCATTATATTAGTGAGGCATGATTCAAAGTATAAAATTAGATTGTCTCTTGAGCCACTCATGTCTTTCAATAATTACACTGAAAGTAAAGACACTAAATGCACCAATAAAGGTATAATGAATAGCAGAGAGGACTAAAAAACACAATCTATTTGCTGCCTGCAAGGAAGACATTTTAGACTTAAAGACACTAACAAACTAAAACCCAAAGGATAGAAAAAATCATATCAACCATACAACATTCAAAAACAAAAAACAAAAAAAAAGAGCAGGCATGGCAATAGTCATTTTTGGCAAAAAAAACTTTAAAGTCTACCACAATGGATAAGGAAAGACACTATACAATGATTAAAGGATCAATACACTGGGAAAATGTAATCATATTAAATATTTCTGTACCCAAAGATAGGGCTCCTAAATGCATAAAACAAACTTTAGATTCAATGAAAAGAGAAATAGACAAAACCGTATTAATAGCAAGAAACTTCAACATAACACTTTCAGTGAAGGACAGAACATCCAAAAAGAAGCTCAATAAAGACACAGAAGATCTAAATGCCACAATCAACCAACCTGACCTCAGAGCCATATACAGAACACTCCACCCCAAAGCAGCCAAGTACATTTTCTTTTCCAACACACATGGAACCTTCTGCAGAATAGATCACATATTAGGCCATAAAGCAAGTGTTAAGAGAATCAGAAGCATCAAAATACTATAAAGTGTCTCTTCTGAACATAAAGTTGTACAAGCAGAAATCAATAACAGAAAAAGCAAGGAAAAAGAATCAAATATGTGAAAAACTGAAGTGGCTCAAAAACTATGGTATTATAGAAAAAATTAAAGGCAGAATAAAAAAGATTACAGAATCAAATGAGAATGAAAAGACACCCTGCAAGAACCTTTAGGACACAGCAAAAGCAGTACTCGGAGGTCAATTTTTAGTAATAAATGTACACATCTAAAAAGAAGAAAGGGCCCAAATCAAAATATTAACCAACATTTTAAATAAATAGACTGAGATCAGTCAAAGAAGCTCTCAGGCACCATAAGAAAGTAAATAATAAAAACTAAAGCAGAGTTAAATGAAACAGAGAATAGAAAAACAACTGAAAGCAATAGGAAGAACAAAGGCTGATTCTTTGAAAATGGCAACAAAATCGATAAACCATTGGCTAAACTGACAAAACAACAACCACCACCACCAAACATAACAGGACAGGCAATAGCGCAACAGACTCAACTGAAATTAAAAAAAAAAATCATAACAGAGTGTTATGAAAAATGTACTCTAACAAATCTGAAAACATAGAGGAAATGGACAAATTTCTAGAAGCACACTATCTACCTAAACTAACATAAAGAGAGGTAGAACAAACAAATCCATAACCAAAAAGAGATTGAAAAGGTAATTAAAAAGTTTTTAACAAAATAAAACATGGCCCTGACAGCTTCACTAGAGAATTCTACCAGATTTTCAGAGAAGTATTAACACCACCATTACTAAAGTTATTTCAAAGCGTACAAAAGGATGAAATATTTCCAAACTCACCCCATGAAGCCAGCATCACCCTGTTACCAAAACGGGTAAAGACAGCACAGAAAAAGAAAAGCACAGACCAATATCTCTCTAGCCAATAAAATTCAACAACATACTAAAAAAAAATTTCACCATGACCAAACGGGATTCATACCAAGTATACAGTGATAGTTCAACATTAGAAAAAACAGTCAGTATATTCCATCATGTAAACAAAACAAAATGCAACAACCATGTGATTTTATCAATTGATGCAGACAAGGCATTTGACAAACTCCAACACACATTCATGTTAAAAACTCTCAGTAAAATAGGAATAGATGGGACATTCCTCAGCTTGATATGAGGCAGCTGTATGAGCCCACAGTCAACATCACCCTAAATGGAGAGAGTCTGAAAACGTTCACCTCGAGAATGGAAACCGCACAAGGATGCCCATTGCCACCAATTTTATTCAACAGCATGCTGGAAGTTCTAGCCAGAGTAATCAGCAAGATAAAGAAATAAAGGGCATCTAGATTGGTAAGGAAGAAGTAGAAATACCTCTATTTATGGGTGATAAGATCTTATACACAGAAAACCCTAAACAACCAACAAACTACTGGAACTAATAGAAGCATACAGCAAAGTATCAGTTTATAAGGTAAACATTCGTTACTCAGTTGGCTTGCTTTACATTAACAAAGAGACGATCAAAGAGGAAATCACCAAACCAATACCACTTACAATACCTCCCAAGAAGATAAAATACTTAGGATTAAATCTAACCAGAGATGTAAGTGACTTATACAAAGAAAACTACAAAACACAACTGCAAGAAACCAAATGAGATATACATAAGTGGAAAAACACACCTTTCTCAGAAAGGAAGTCTCCACATTTTAAAAATATCTATTTTACCCAAAGCAATATAAAGATACAATGCAATCCTGATCCAAATTCCAGTGGCCTTTTAAAATACGAGATGAAGAAACAAATCACCAACTTTATGTGGAAAGAGAAGTAGGACTGGGTATATAAAGGATTACTGAAGAAGAGCAAAGTGTAAGACCTCACGCCACCTGACTTTAGAACACAGTATACCATCACCATAGTCAAAAGAGCCTGGTTCTGGTACAAAAACAGATACATAGACCAATGGAATAGAACCGAAAATCGAGACATAAAGTCATCCATCTATGAACAGCTGATGTTTAAGAAAGGCATGAAGTCCATTAAGTGAGGAAAACACAGTCTCTTTAACAAATCATGTTGGCATAACTGGATATCCATCTTCAAAAAATTGAAATGACCCATACCTCACACCATGCCTCAAAACTAACTCAAAATGGATCAAAGACCTAAGTGTAAAATCTAAAGTGACCAAGATTACAAAAGAAAAAAATAGAGACAATGACAGGAACTCCAATATGCAGCATAAACTGAACATAAAACATTACTAATGTAAGTTCTCTAACTAGATAAGTATTATTTTAGATGAAGTAAGTACAACACACAATATAGGAGAAGACAGAACAACTGGGCTAAATCATATGCTAAGAAGTTTCCTAAATACTACCAAACACTTTAAGGGACAGATCAGTAGGAGCAGCAGCTTGGCAACCATAGTTTCAGGGGACATCTATGACAATTGGCATAAATAAAGTTTATTTAGAAAATGTCTGTATCCCACATTGGTGAGTGGAGCATGGGGTCTTAAAAATTAGCAAGTGACCATGTAAAATGCATCAGTTGGTCCCAACCTACCTGGAGCAAAGTAGAATGAAACATAAAAGACACATGGAAAGAAGGAGATAGAAGGGGCCACATAATCTAGAGACTACCTAAGGATGAGACTGGAAGAATGAGAGGGTGTCTGGCTACCAACAATGACTGCCCTGACAAGGAAGAGAACAAAGACTCCCTGAAGGAGTGGGAGAAAAGTGGGGTGAAGAACTTGAACTTTAGTAAAAAGACCAAGATTTGATGAACTGACAGGTGAAGAGCCTGTAGAAGACATGGTTCCTGGACTAAAATGGTACTGGTGAAGAGTGTGCTTCTTAAGTATACACATGAGATTAACTGGGCAGCACCTGTCTGGAGGTAAAATAAGAAAGTGGAAGGTGACAGGAGCTGGTTTAATGGACACAGGAAATACATGATTGAAGGGAAGAGTGAGCTATCGCAGTGTGAGGAGAGCAACTAGAGTCAAGGAACAATGTGTGTAAGTTTTTGTATGAGAATTGATATGAATTTTAAACTTTCTATTAAAGCTCAATAAAAAAATAATGAGAAGAATTGGTCTATGTTCAACCATTTCAGGAGGTAACAAATGATGAGGAATCAATGCCACTGAAGGAAATGGTACAAGCTGCACTGAAGGCATTGCTGAGAGACAAAGCTCCAGGAACTGACAGAACACCAGCTGAGATTTTCAGCAAACATGCAGTGTTGTAAGTTCTCAGTTTTCTCTGCCAAGAAATTTGGAAGACATCTACCTGGACAGCCAACTGGAAGAGATTTATATTTAAGCATATTCTCAGGAAAGGTGATCCAACCCAGTGCAGAAATTATTGAACCATATCATTAGTACCACATACAATTAAAATGTTGCTGAAGATCATTTAAAAACAGCTGTAGGAGTATGTCAACAGGGAACTGCAGGAAATTCAAGCTAGATTCAGAAGATGTGGAACAAAAGATATCACTGCTGATGTCAAATAGATCTTGGCTGAAAGCAGAGAATACCAACAAGACATCTACCTGCATTTTATTGATCATGCAAAAGAACTCAACTGTGTGGATCATAACAAATTATAGATAACATTGTGAAGAATGAGAATTCTAGAACTCTTAATTGTGCTCGTGAGGAGTCTGATTATGAATCAAGAGCCAGATGTATGAACAAAACAAAGGGATACTGCATAGTTTAAAGTCAGGAGAGGTGTGTGTTGTGGTTGTATCCTTTCATCACACTTATTCAATCTGTATGCCAAGCACATAATCTGTGACTGTATCAAGAAGAAAGAGGCATCTGGATGGGAGGAAGACTCATTAACAACCTGCATTATGTGGATGACTCAGTCTTGCTTGTTGAAAGTGAAGAGGACTTGGAGTACTTACTGATAAAGATCAAAGACTACAGCCTTGAGTGTGGATTATACTTCATCATAAAGAAAACAAAAATAATCACAACTGGACCAATAAGCAATATCATGATAAACAGAGAAAACTTTTATGTTGTCAAGGATTTCGTTTTACTTGGATCCACCATCAACATCCATGGAAGCAGCAGTCAGGAAATCAAAAGATACATTGAATCAGCCAAATCTGCTGCAAAAGACATCCTCAAAAGGTCAGAAGCAAAGATGTCATTTTAAGGACTAAGGTGCAATTGACCCAGTCCATGGTGTTTTCAGTCACCTCCTATGCACGCAAAAGCTGGACAAGGAACAAGAAAGACAGTAAGAACTGATGGCTTTGAATTGTGGTATTGGTGAAGAATATTGAACATGCTGTAGACTGCCAAAACAATGAAAGAAACTGTCTTAGAAGAAATACAACCAAAATGTTCCTCAGTAGCAAGGATGGCAAGACTACATCTCAACTCCTTGGGACATGTTATCAGGAGAGATCAGTCGCTGGAGAAGGACATCATGCTTGGTAAAGTACACCGTCAACAAAACAGAGGACGACCTTCAGTGAGATGAACTGACAAAGTGGCGCAACAATGGGCTCAAGCTTAGCAACAGTTGTGAGGGTGGCATAGGACTGAGCCGTGTTTTGTTCTGTTGTTCTTTGGGTCACTGTCAGTTGGAACCTACATGACAGCACGTAACAACAACTGACAACAAGTGCCGAAGCTCACTAGACAGAGGGTGCGGGGAAAAGAGGAGGAAGAGAAGAGAGAAAGGGGAAGGAGGAGGGTGAGAGAAAAGATGAGAGGAGGAGAGAGGGGAGAGACTGAAAGGAAGAACAGTAGTCGTCTTAAGGAGACAGGTGGTGGAGCTGATCAAAGTACTGCCTCCTCAGCCGTCCTCCTCTCTGTGGCTGATGACTTGGAGATCCCTGTCAGGCAATGAAGTGAATTAAGAGCCTGAGTGTTTAAAAAGGCCTGCAAAACTTTATGGCAGGGACTATGATAACATTTACACGTCTCCAGCAAGCCAGCCAAGTGCCGTCGAGTTGGATCCAACTCATGGAGACCCTAGGGGCTCTCCAGCAAAAGGAAGTTAAATAAATCTCCTGCCTGGGACAGAATCACTTGCCACCTTCGTTTGGTTGATAGAGAATGTCCATTCCGCAGAGCTGTCTCTGCCAGCTCCTCTCACACAGACATCCATGATGATGGCACCTTCACCTCACCCTTCAAGTGCCAGCTCTCCCCATGCCTCTTTGCTGCCAGACTCATTGTTCCTGTGGACTTGCCCACATTCTGAGCACATTCCTAGGATCAGAGTACGGTGATGAGACTCTTAGGCTTACTGTAATTATGCATCTATCAGTCAATCTTCTCCCTATCTCCTTGAGGTCAACCTGTGTCTTGCCTTTTGTTGAATTTCCTCCTTCCTTTCACTTTTGTCCCCTGGACCAATATCTAAACAGAGTGCATTCTTAATAAATGTATGTTTGATTTTGAATGTTCATAGTTGGCTTCTTTCATTTTGCCTTCCCAACCCAAAAAATGGACTCTCAACCCAGCTCAGCAGTGAAGGGGTCATTGGCCTCTGACCCCCTCAAGCCCGCTGTCCTAGGTACTCCAGGTCTCATGCTGTTAGAGCTTTGGTGACGTGTAATGAAAGCTCTGCCTCTCTCTTTACTGTCTCTCCCAAATTAAAATGAAATGCACAGTTGGTACACAGACTTGAAGTCCTTTATGTAAGACCTTGCTGGAAGGCCTTGCATGGGAAAAGTGTTGAATAGTAAAAGATTAAAGGCTTTAGGGTCAGATGGACCTGGCCTTGTCTTTCGTAAAAAATTGATCAAGTTACAAAAGAACTAAACGTTGCCCAGCCACCACTGATGATTACCCTGACAGTAATAAAATGTAGAGTCCCTAATACAACAGGAGAAAAATAGGTATGTAGAGTTCGAACTCTATTAAGAAGACCAACAGACTGAAGTTCCTGGAAGTCTCCAGAAGAAATGGCCCTGAATTCTCTGTTAGCCCAGAACTTAAAACACTCTCAAAGCCAAGTTTTTAGACAAAGATTGGATTGGACTATAAGACATAAAAGGATGCTGGTGAAGAATGTGCTTCTTGGCTTAAGCAGATACACAAGGCTAACTGGGCAGTTCCTGTGCAGAGGTGAGCTGAGCAGACAGAGAGAAATAGGAGATGGTTCAATGGACACAGGAAATATAAGGTGGAAAGGAGAAGCGTGTGTCATAGTGTGACGACAGTAGCTAGAGTTACTTAGCGGTGTGTTGTGTGACAAGTTGACTCGGATTGTAAACTTTCACTTAAACTAAAATAAAATAGTAAAAAAAAAAAAAAATGATCAGGTTACCCAACTTGTGAGCCTCAATTTTCTAATCTGTATGTGGAGAGAAAAATACCTTTGTTATGAGGTGGCTGTGAACATTAAATGGGATGATACTTGTTAAATCCCAGTCACATGATAAATCTCAACAAATACTAGCTCGTATTCTCATTTCTCAGGTTTTTCTAGAATTGTTTCACCTCAGGCACAGAGGTAAATGATGATTTAACTGAGAGTCAGGCTCTAAAGAGTTTGCATGTTATTTGTTCCCAGATGGGTAAAGTGTCTAGGTCAGGAAGACCATGGACGCTATGTGGGTGGGCACTTCAGTGACATGCAGGCCCCCAAGAGGAAGCTTTAGGCAGGCAACTAACTCTGTGTAACCCAAGTCAGCAATGTACAGAGGGTCTTCACATCCCACCTCGTTAGGAGAACTAGTTCTCCACAGTCTCAGACCTGGACTAAGCAGCTATGTCTAAAGCTACAGCAAGAGACAAATGTCCCCTCCATTCCCTGGTCGGTTGTAGGGTAATTCTATTCAACTATATATATATTCTCTCCTAATAGCGCTGGTTTTGCTCTTCCCCAAAGCATACCGGGGATGGGCTGGGCTAGATTTGGGCTAAGGTACAAGGCCAAGAGGGGTCCAGGGAGCGTCTTAGCAACAACAAGAAGAAAAGTATCTGGGCCTGGATGTGAAGTACCTGGGAACACTGGCTGCTCAAGGACCTTAGAGAGAAAAGCAAAGTCTTAGTTCCAGCTAGAATGCTATGTCAGCTGGTGTCCCTTGCTAGGCAGTAGCAGACTTCTACACTGGTCCAGCTGCCACTCTGAACCCAACACGTATGTACCCAGTGCCGTTCAGTTGATGCTGACTCATAGTGACCCCATAGGACAAAGAAGAACTGCTCCACAGTGTTTCTAAGGAGTGCTTGGTGGTTTTGAACTGCTGACCTTTTGGTGAGCAACTATGCCACCGGTGTTCCCCTAAATAAACCATATGTCCCAATTTCTGGCTCTGGAATCATTCTTTGGTCTCTAGGAGATGTGGCTGACCTTGGGATCAGGTGCGATTGGATTTTTACACAGTGATCTTCAAGGTTTGTATGCAGAAGGCTTGGTTTTGGAGCACTGACAATGAAGCGTGACCAGCCAAAGCCCTATAGTCAACTGAAGCCATTGCTGTACAGTTGACTTGGACTCATAGCAACCCCTGCTCTGAGAATCGTGTTCCATATAGTTTCCAATGTCTGATTTTTTGGTAAGTAGATCACCAGGCTTCTCTTCTGAGGCATGTCCTGTGGATTTGAATCTTTACTATTTTGATTACCAGCTAAGTGTTAACCTATTGCACTACCTGGGGACTCCTATAGCCAATTAGTGAATGCCTTTGGGCCTTTGTTGGAGGTCAGCTGGTCATGGGTGGATTGATTAACTTGAGTTTTCAGTTTTGTTCCCATTGTTCTGTGTGTCTGTCTTTGTATCAGTACCAGACTGTTCTGACTAGTGTGGCTATACAGAAGATTCTAAGATCCAGTAGTGCGATGCTTTTCTCCTACTTTTCCTATTCTTCAAGAGTGTTTTGCTTATCTGGAACTTCTTAAATTTCTACAAAAGGTGGTGTTTTGCTTTTATATCTTGTTAAAGAACACTGTTGTTATTTGGATGAGGATTGACTTATATCCGCAAATAATTTTGGGGAAGATTTATATTTTCACCACGTACTGCCTGCCTATCCACAAGCATGGTATGTTTCTCCATTTATGTAGCTTTCTTTTGGTTTCTTGTGATAATGTTTCAAAGCGTTCTTTGTACAAGTCTTTTATGTTCATGGTTAGATTTATTCCTAAGTATTTCATCTGTTTAGGGGCTATTATAAATGATATTGCTTTCCTGATTTCATTTCAAAGTTCTCTTTGTTAGTGTAAAGGAATTCAACTGATTTTTGTATGTTAATCATACATTCTGCTACTCTACTGAATATTTCTTTTAGTTCTAGTGGTATTCTTGAGAAATATTTAAAGACCTCTGTGTATGGGATCTTATCACCTTACCATCTTCTTTTCAAATTTGAATGCATTTCATTTTTCTTACCTTGTGGTTCTAGCTAGGTCTTACAGCACAGTGTTAAATAGGAGCGATGATCCAGGGAATTCTTGTTTGTTCTCATTCTCAGGGGAAAGGCTGTCAGGCTCTCTGTTGAGAATGACGTTGGTTGTTGGTTTTGTATAAAACCAAAAACCCAAATCCACTGCTGTTGAGTCACCTCCAACTCATAGCAGCCTTATAGCACAGAGCAGAACTGCCCTGTAGAATTTCCGAGGATTCAAACTTCTGTCTTTGATTAGCAGCCATAGCACTCAACTACTACACAACCAGGGTTTTGTATAGGTGCCCTTTTTATTCTGAGAAATTTCCCTTCTATTACTAATTTATTCAAAGGTTTTTTTTTTTTTTTTTTTTTTAATCAGGATTGGGTGTTGGACTTTATCAAATGTCTTTTCTACATCAATTGAGATGATCATGTGATTATTTTATTTTGTTTTATTTATGCAGTGGATTATATTGATTGATTTTCTAGTGTTTAGCCATCTTTGCATATCTGGCATGAATCTCACATTGTCCTGGTGTATTTTTTTTCTTGTTTTTAAATATGATGGTGAATTCTATTGGACAGAATTTTGTTGTGACTTTCTGCATCTCTGTCTGAGAGATACTAGTCTGTAATTTCCTTCTTCTGTAGTTTCTTTGACTGGCCTTGGTATCAAGGTTATACTGGCTTCTAACTAGCCTATTGCTAAGAGAACCTTTTTCACCCCATATTGGTGAGTGGCATCTGGGGTGTTAAAAGATAGCAAGCTGCCATCTGAGGTACATCAAATTGGGCCAGCTCATCCAGAACAGATGATGAGTGAGAACAACAGAGACATGAGGAAAGAAGAGCTTAGGAGACAGAAGGAACCATGTGAATGGGAGACTGTATCAACATGTGACCAGAAGAACCTGATCGTGGCTGGCCACCACCAAAGGCAGCCATGACGGGGAACACAATGTAGAATCCCTGTGGTAACAAGAGAAAAAGAGGGGTGCAGCTCAAGAACTTTACTAAAAGATGACAGGTGATGGTCCAATGGCCTGGAAGATCCCCTGGGAACATGGCCCCTAAACCTACTGCTGCCCCTGACCAGAAAACACTACTAAGGTCAACTCTTTGGACAAGAATGGACTGGACTCAGGAACACACTGTGACGATATGGTGTATGTACTCTATGGTTCTATGCTGTCTTACTGGTCTCTTTCTAAATGGGAGAGGAGAGGGTAGAGAGGAGGGTATGGGGACTTGTTAAGAGGATACTAGGAGTACAGAATGAAAGAAGGAGTGTGCTGTCACTGGGCAAGGGGAGCAGAAGGAGCTACAGATAGGTGAGCATGCAAAATTGATTTGGATTGTACACTTTCACTTAATCACACACACAAAAAAAGTTTATGCTGGCTTCATATAATGTAATTGGAAATATTCCTTCCTTGTCTCTGCTTTGAAACAGTTTCAGTAGTACCAGTCTGAATGTTTAGTAGAATTTTCCTGTGAAGCCATCTGGGTCAGGGATTTATTTCTTTAGAAGTTTTTTTTTTCAGTTGTCTCCTTAATCTCTTCTCCTATTACGGGTCTATTCAGATTTTGTAGAATGTTTCTGGAAATTTTTCCACTTCCTGTAGGTTTTTAAACTTGTTGGACAATTTTTCATGATATTCATTTGTGAGCCTTTTTATTTCATTTGTGACTGTGGTAAATATATACCTTACCTCCTTTCTCATTTGGGTTATTTTTTTTCTCTCCCATTTTTCCCTTGTTAGTTTGGCCAAAGGTTTGTCAATTTTATTGATCTTTTCAAAAAAACAACTTTTAGTTTTGTTGATTATTTTTGTTTTTCTGTTCTCTATTTCATTTATTTCTGCTCGGATTTGACTCAATCGCACTTGGCTAGGCGGCTAATCTTTATTATTTCCTTTCTGCTGGAGACATATAGACCAATGGAGTAAAGTTGAAACCACAGAGATGCTACTATACTCCTATCAACAGGTGATTTTCAACAAAAGCCCTAAGACTGTAACTGAGGTAAAAACAGTCTCTTTAACAAATGGTGCTGGCAAAATTGGATAGCCATCTGCAAAAAAATTGAAACAAGACTTATGTCTCACACCTTACACAAAAACTAACTCAAACTGGATAAAAGACCTAAATATCAAATCTAAAACGAAAAAGATCACACAAGAAAAAATAAGGTCACAGTGGAAGTTTAAATACACAGCTTAGACAGACTTCAAAATGACAAAGCATGATCAACAGAAGAGAAAATAGATAAATAGGAACTACTAAGAATTAAACACTTTTTCTCATCCAAAGACTTCAAAAAGACCACCCACGGAATGGGAAAAAAATATTTGGCAACTACGTGTCAGACTGACGTCTGATCCCCATAATCCACAAGGTACTGCAAAATACGAACAAGAAAGAGGTAAATAACCCAACTAAGCAATAGGTGAAGGAGCTGTACAGATGCTTCACGAAGGAGGACATCCGTGCAGCCAAAAGACACATGAGGAAATGCTCACCATCATTAGCTATCAGAGAAATCCAGATCAAAACTACAATGATATACTGTCTCACCACAACAGGGCTGGCCAAAACACACACACACACACACACACAAAACAACAGATGCTGGAGAGACTGTGGAGAGACTGGAACTCTCCTACACTGCTGGTGGGATTGCAAAATGGTACAACTTCTTTGGAAAGCTACTTGACACATCCTTAAAAACATGCAAATAGATATACCATTTGATCCCACTGCTCAGAATATACCCCGCAGAATCAAGAGCAGTTACAAACAGATACATGCACACAAATGTTTATTGCAGCACAGTCCACAGTAGTGAAAAGATGAAATCAACCCAGATGTCCAACAACAGATGACTGGATAAACAAACTATGGCACATACACTCAATGGAACCGTATGCGGTGATAAAGAACAATGATGACTTTAGGAAGCATCTCATAACCTGGTTTCAACTGGAAGACATTATGCTGAGTGAAATCAGTCAGTAGCATGAGGACAAATACTGTGTGAGACCCCTGCTATAAGGACTTAAAAAAAGACTTATGTACAGAAGAAAAAATTCCTTGACAGCTACATGGGTGGGGAGGAATGGAGAGGGCTGGTCATAGACTACATAGTTGATAGAAATTGGTTAGATGAAAGCAGTGACAGCACACATTAGAAAGAAGATCATCTTGACTGCACTTCAACATAAACTGAAAACTCCTCTAATCTTAAGCCAATACTGCAAAGATAGAGTGGTAGGGGTGGGGGGTCTGGGGACCATGCTCTCAGGGGACACCAAGACTAACTGGCATAACTAGCCTATTGCTAAGAGACTCTTCTGCACCCCATATTGTTGAGTGGTATCTGGGGTCTTAAAAGCTAGCAAGCGCCCATTTGAGGTGCACCAAATGGTCCTGACTCACCCAGAACAGATGATCACCAAGAACAACAAAAACACAAGGGGAAAAGATCCCAGGAAACAGAAGGATCCATGTGAGTGGGTGACTGCATCAACATGTGACCAGAAGAACCAGATGGTGCCTGGTCACAATCGAAGACAGATGTGATGGAGCACACAACGTTGAGTTCTATTGGCAACACAAGAAGAAGAGGGGTGCACCTCAAGAACTCCTCTAAAAGACTTCAGTTGATGGTCCAGCAGCCTGGGGGATCTCCTGGGAACATGGCCCCTAGACCTGCTGCTGCCCCCAACCAGAAAACATTACTGAGATCAACTCTTTGGGCAGGAATGGACTGGACTCAGGGATACAATCTGATCATATGCTGTGTGTACCTTATGGTTCTACGCATTTATAGGATACTGTCCTACTAGCCTCTTATTGCTAGAGAGAGGAGAGGGTGGTGAGGAAGGGACAAGAGATTGTTAAAAGGATACAACATATATAGAATGAAAAGGAGGAGTGTGTTGTCATTGGACAAGGAGAGCTGAAGGAGCTGCAGATAGGTGGGCATGCAAATTTAATTGTGATTGCATACTTTCACTTAATCACAATTTAAAAAAATACAAAAGAAAACCCTACGGATCATAACAGTCCAACACCCCAGTGATCAGAGGGTAAGTACAGGACTGGAGGGACATTTTATTGTGTTGTGTATGGAGTCTCCGTGAGTCAGATGACAACTTAACAGGGGCTAATAATAACAGCATAGTGCATTTAATACTGAATTCATGAGGTGTAGCGCTTCTAAAGAACAATCCGGGCTTGGTCCAGTCATTCTATTTAGCTTCCTTTTATGTTGCCTTTTAGCAGAAAGTTAAGAATTTACCTTTCTGTGTCTTCTGGATTTAGCTCCCAGTGTTCCACGAGCAAACAAATTCGTAAAAATGCACTCGATTTCCAAATACAGAGTCACATTTGGCGCTTAAAATTTCCTCCTGGAATAGGTATGGTTGTGTTGTTACGTTTAGTCAATTCTGACTCATGGTGACCCTATGTGACAGAGTAGAACTGCCCTACAGTGTTTCCTAGACTGTAAGCTTTTCAGCAGCAGATCACCAAGTCTTTCTTTCACAGAACCACTGAGTTTAAACCACCAACCTTTTAGTTAGCAACCAAGCACTTAACCATTGTGCCACTAGAACTACATGGAATAGGTATTACTATCCCCATTTTCATAAAAGGAAACAGATGCTTAATAGAATTTATTAGGGAGGCCCAAATATCTTCAATTAGGGTTCCTAATTCCACCTTGCAACTCCCAGCTCATTGTTCTTTACAATGGACCACACTGGCTGTGCAGATTCAGAAATTCTCGTTTTGAGTCCTGTGCCTGCGAGTTAGCATTTCCTACTTGATATTAACTCATTTATCATTCACTTACAGCAGCCTTCGCCATAAGTTGCAGGTAGCTCCCCCTCCACTGCCCTCCCTCATCCCTCCCCACCCCCCTCTTTGAGGCCATCAATTTATTTTCCATCATTATCACTTTGGCTTGGATCTGCACCAGTTTTCTCTAAGTGATAGAACACCCTGTATCCCGATGAGAAATGCACTACTCTGCAAAGCAAGCCTTTGAGTCTCTTTGTGAAAAGAGTTCCAACAGTGTGGCAGATTTTAATGACCCCCATCTCTCATGCCTGTACGGGGTCACCTGAGCCATGCTGCTCAAAATGATCTAACCACCTCATAATGCAGGCTAAGCCAGACTCAGCTCACCACAGGGCACCCGGCCTAATTCATTGTACCACTCAAAGCCATAAATCACAGAAGTCCCCCCATTTTCTCCCTACCGTTTCACCAAAAGGGAAGCTCACATGAAATCTATTTACATGGGCTGATTATTCAATTAATTTTTTCATTACACTTGCCAGAAAGTATTGCCAGGATTTCTAAAGCTGCCCTGTGTATTTGCATTAATGATGACGGTGGTTCATGCTACTTAATTTAGCAATTGTGACCCATTTGGAGGTCATGCCCAGCCATGTGCAGACTGGGGACTGCAGAGAGGCTGCTATTTGGCCAGGAACACGTGAGTGCCCAGCAGGTGCTTGGGATCACTGCCGTTAGCTGCTCTAGTTTGCCCCTGACTTGAGGAGACATCATGCACAGAGTAAATGCTGCCTGGTCCTGCACCAGCCCATGATGAGTTACATACTGGACCATTGTGACCCACAGGGTTTTCACTGGTTGATATTCAGAAGTAGATCAGGCCTTTCTTCTTAGTCCATTTTAGCTTGTAAGTTCCACTGAAACCTCTTCAGCATCATAGTAACATGCAAGGCTCCACTGATAGACGAGTGATGGTTATGCATGAGGTACATTAGCTGGGAATCAAACCCAGGCCTCCCTCACGGAAGGTAAGAATTCTACTGCTGAATACCACTGCCCTATAAAGGTAATTTGGTGTTATTGCTAGGTGCCATCAAGTAAATTTCAACTCATAGCAACCCCAGGTGACAGTAAAACTGCTCTGTAGGATTTTCTTGGCTGTAATCTTTACGGAAACAGGTGGCCAGGCCTTTTCCTGTATAGCTACTGGGTGGGGTCAAACATCAACCTTTCAGTTAGCAAATGAGCCTTTACTCTTTGTGCCACCAGGGTCGCCTGAGGATAATTACAGAGACATTAATAACACTACAGTAGCTTTAGCAAAGCCTTGGGAATCTCATGCTCTCCAGCCTAGGAGATTACAAGAATCTTCAAATTTCGCTTCCTGTTTCTCTGACCTCTTCCAATCCATCAGCTACAGAGGTTGCCAGAGTGATCTTTCTAAAGCATAAATCTAATCTTGTTTCCTGTGTCTTGTGGAATAAACTACAAGCTCCCAGCCTGCTTTGCATACAACATAATAGCCTTAGAAATCCAGTCCCGGCCTACCTGGCCAACCTCAGCTCTTGCTACCTGCTTCCATGTCCCAAGATTCGTTCTGCACTTGAGTCCCACAGAAACACCGCAAACCCATGCACAGTTTCTGAGTCAAACAAATTCTCCCCGGTCTTTCACCTGCCTAAAGTGCCCTGTACTTGCTTGTCAACCTGGAAAGTTTGCACCCATTATTCAATAGCCCAGAGTCTCTAGATTGTGCAAATGGTTGACGTACTTGGCTGTTTACTGAAAGATTGGTGGTTCAAGTCTACCCAGAGGCACTTAGAAGAAAGGCCTGGTGATCTTCTTCCGGGAAAGCGGTCACCGAAAATCCTATGAAGCACAATTCTGCTCTGACATATAAGAAGTCCTCATGAATTGGGGTAACTTGAAAGAAGCTGATTAATTTAAAACCCACTTAACCCCAAACACAGATCAAACGTAACCTCTTGTGGCAAATTTTTGTGGCTCTCACAGGTCCTAGCAATCCATTTGTGAGCCCTCCATAGCATATCATGCTGCTTTAGTCTCAGCCCATACCTCTTATCTTAAATATCTGCTTCCCTGTGAGCTCGTTAAGGCCAGACTTCGGTCATTCTTTCTTGTACCTCTAATACAGCAAGACTCAAGAGACAACTGCTTTTAAGCTACAGGTTATTTAGGCTTCACCTAGACCTAGTGAGAGGCCCAGGAATTGGTATTTTTAATGATTCCCAATGATGTTTCTTTTACTGACAGGCTGGCAAAGTCCACAGACCATGAGTTTTTGACCTAGCACCCCTGTACATGGCCTACCTCCAAGAAGGACTTCACTAATTCCTCCTCAAAAAATGGATGAACATGTGCCTGCTGCACAGACAGTATCACAGCTGTTGTTGTTAGCTGCCATCAAGTCAGTCCCTGACTACAGTAAGAAATACTGCCCAGTCACGTGCCATCCCCATGATCTGCTGCAGATTAGACCACAGAATCACAGAGCAGGCTTATGCTTTTCAAGGCAATGTGACCATTTCCTTGCTTTAATCATAATGGGTTAATGCTAATCAAAAGTTGGAATCAGAGCCAACATGGCACCCTAGACAGACTCATCACACCATCCCTCTGCAGCTAAGACTCAAAAATCTAAGTGAAACAGATAAATGTGAATCCTGGAAACCTAAGCATCAGATATAGTGATAAAGAACTAGAATAAACACTAAATGGAAGAAGAAACAGAAGGAAACAGAGAACAAAGAGAGATACACGGTGGAAGTTCCCTGCCTATTAACACAGCACGGCATTGCCATCTTAGAGCCCAGCTAGCAATGACCCCAGACAGGAAGTACAGAAAGACAACTTCAGGGCTCGCCTAACAGGACAGAGAGCACACCAGTAACCAGAGAAACATACTCGACCATCTCTCACTCTTCTGTTCCATATGCTACTAAATCTCTTCCAGACAGGCCACCTGGCTAGAGAGCTACCAAACCGCTGCCAATCCAAGCCTGCCCTGCTCCCATCAGTCATCTCCTGTCACGTCAATTTTATTTTCCTTGCTTGCTTTTCTTACTCCTTCCCACCTAGCCTCCTTCACCACCTTACCACTGGGCCATGCCATACCACCACAGGTAGAAAACTACTGGCTTTCCACCAGCCTGCTTCCCCCCCCCAGCTGTCTGCCAGCTCATGCTGGGCCAGTTTTCTCTTTATTCCTTTCTTTCTCCTTCTCACCTAGCTCCACACATCACCTCCCCCACTTTCCAACCAGACCTAGATCAGCCCCATCACACCCACCAGCTACCCTTTCTTTTCTCTCTTTTCTATTCTTTTTTTTTTTGTCCACTCAACTAGCGCTATACACTACACTTTCTTCATCTGGCTCTTACCATACTGGTATGACTAGTGTGCCCAGCTCAGACCTACCCACATGCCAGACTCACATTACCCTTCCTCACCTGCTACTAGACCAGCCACTGAATGAAGGGAAGCAAACCCTTCACATTAAACATAAATGGCTTAAATGCACCACTAAAGAGACAGACAGTGGCAGAATAGATTAAAAGCACTGTCCACCAATACGGAAACCCTGGTGGGGCAGTGGTTAAATGTTACATCTGCTAACCAAAAAGTTGGCAGTTCAAGTCCACCAGACTCTCCCTGAAAGCTCTATGCAGCAGTACTACTCGGTTCTATAGGGTAGCTATGTGTCAGAATCAACTTGACAACACTAGGTTTTTTGGGGTGAGTTTATCCACTGATATGCTGTCTATAAGAGGCACATTTTAGACACAAAGACATAAAGATCAAAGGATGAAAAAAATGTTGATAGGAGTATAGTAGCATCTCTGTGGTTTCAACTTTACTCCATTGGTCTATATGTCTCTTTTTGTACCAGTACCAGGCATTTTTGACTACTGTGGCAGTGTAATAGGTTCTGAAATTAGCAAGAGGCCTCCTAGTGTGTTCTTCTTTTTCAGTAGTGCTGTACTTATCTGGAGTTTCTTCTCCTTCCAAACAAAGTTGGTGATTTGTTTCTCCATTTCTTTGAAAAATGTTCCTGGACTTTGTGTTGGGATTGCATTGCATGTGTAAATATCTTTGGGTAAACTAGACATTTTCACAATGTTAAGTCTTCCTATCCATGAACAGGGTAGATTTCTCCATTTATGTAAATCTCTTTTGCTTTCTCACATGAAGATCTTGTAGTTCTCTCTGTATAGGTCCCTTATTTCTCTAGTTAGATTTATTCCTAGGTATTTTATCTTCTCAGGGGCTATAGTAAACGGTTTTATTGATTTGGTGAATTCTTCTTTCATGATCTCTTTGTTGGTAAAAAGGAATCTTAATGATTTACTTATGTTTATCTTATATCCTGATACTTTGCTGAACTATTAGTCTGAATAGTTTATTTATGGATTCTTTAGGATTCTCTGCATATAAAATCATATCATCTGCAAATAGGGAGATCTTTACTTCTTCTTTCCTGATGTGAATGCCATTTATTTCTTTGTCTTGTCTGATTTCTCTGGCTAGAACTTCTAGTAAAATGTTGAATAAAAGTGGTGAGAGTGGGCATCCTTGTCTAGTTCTTATTCTCAGGGGAAATGCTTTGAATCTGTCTTCGTTCAGGATAATGTAGGTGGTTGTCCTTGCGTAGATGTCCCTTATTGCACTAAGGAATTTCCCTCATATTTCTATTTTGCTGAGAGTTTTAAGTGAGAATGGGTGTTGGACTTTGTAGAATGTCTTCTCTGCATCAATTGACAAAATTAGGTGATTCTTATCTTTTGTGTCATTTATGTGGTTGATCACATTAATTGTTTTTTCTGATGTTGAACTAGCCTTGCATCCTGGTATGAATCCAACCCAGCTATGATGAATCATTTTTTTGATGTGTTGTTGAATTCTATTGGCAAGGATCTTGTTGGAGATTTTTTTGTATCTAGGTTCATGAGTGATGTTGGTCTGTAATTTTCTTTCTTTCTTTCTTTTTTTTTTTTGGTGGGATCTTTCCCTGGCTTTGCTATCAGTGTTGCGCTGGCTTCATAGAATGAATCTGGGAGTATTCCACTCCTTTCTATGCTGTGAAATAGTCTCAGTAGTATTGGAGTTAATGCCTCTCTAAAGTATGGTAGAAATCTCCGGCAAAGCCATCTGGCCCAGGACATTTTTTGATTGTTAGTTTTTTGATGACTTATTCAATCTCTTCCATTGTGATGGGTTTATTAAGTTGTTCTACTTCTTTTTGTGATAATTTTGGTAGGTGATATGAATCTAGAAATTTTTCCATTTCCTCTAAGTTTTCAAATCTGTTAAAGCACAGTCTTTCATAGTATTCTGTTATGATACTTTTCATTTCAGTTGGATCTGTAGTGACATCTCTCATCTGATTTTTTATTCAGGTTACTTGTTTCCTTCCTGTTTTTCTTTTGTCAGTTTAGCCAATGGTTTATCAACTTTGTTGATCTTTTCAAAACTCCAGCTTTTGGTTTCTGTCTATTTTTTCAGTGGTTTTTCTGTTCCCTAATTCATTTAGCTCTGCTCTAATCTTTATGATCTGTTTTCTTCTAGTGCCTGAAGGGTCCTACTGTTACTCTCTTTCCACTTGTTCGAGTTGTAGAGTCAATTATTTGGTTTTAGCCCTTTATTGCCTCTGGAGGTATGCATTTATAGAGATAAATTCACCTCTGAGGACTACTTTTGCTGTATCCCACAGGTTATGATAAGATGTGTTTTCTTTCTCTTTTGATTTCATAAATTTATTTCACCCCTGATTTCTTCTATAACTCATGGCTTTCTGAGCAAGGTTTTGTTCCATTTTCTTGAGTTCAAATTTCTATCTATGTTTTTTTCTGTTACTGATTTAGACTTTTATGGCTTTATGGTCTGAGAAGATGCTTTGCAATAATTCAACGGTTTGGGTTTTGTTGAAACTTGCTTTATGTCCTAAACTCATAATCTCTTCTGGAAAATGTTACATGTGCATTGGAGAAGAAGAGGTATTTATCTGTTGATGGATAAAAAGTTCTGCATATGTTGATGAGGTCTGGTTGGTTGATTGTCGCAATAAGATCTGTGTCTTTACTGAGCTTTTTTCTAGGTGATCTGTTCATTACTGAAAGTGGATTGTTGAAGTCCCCAACTGTTATTGTGGAATGATCTATCTCATTTTTCAATATAGTCAGTGTTTGTTTAATGTATTTAGATGCTCTCATGTTGGGTGCATAAATATTTAATATTTTTAATTCCTCCTTGTGTACTGAAACTTTCACCAATAAATAGTGACCATCCTTGTCCAGGACAGTGGATTTTACATTAAAACCTATTTTGTCTGAGATTAGTATTGCCTCTCTTGCTCTTCTTTGTATATTATTAGCTTGATACATATTATTACATTCTTTAATTTTCAGTTTGTTCATATCTTTGAGTGTAAGGTGTGTTTCTTGTAAGCAGCACATAGATAGCTGTGTCTTTTGATCCAGGATACCACTTGTCTGTTTATTTGAGCATTCAGTCCATTTACATTTGGTGTAATTATTGATAGGTAAATGTTTAGTGCTGTCATTTTGATGTTTTAAATCTTGTGTTGATGGTTTCTATGTTGCTGTTAATATTCTGTTCTGAGTCATTCTTTATGGGTTGACTTTTCTTCTTTTTCAGTGTTGGTTTTGTGTTTGTTGAGAGTCCTGTATTATATTTCTTGTTTTGATATGTTGTACTTCTACTATGCTTTGTGGCTATGCCTGTGATCTGCCTTAGTATTCTAACTTTAAACCCGATTTTAACTTCTGCATATCTTTTCAACTTCTGCTCCATCTAAAAGGACTACAACTACTGTAGTATGTCCCTCTTTTTAGTGTGATGATGTCATAGTTTTCTTGATATAATCACTGGTTCCCTGCTTTTAATATTGTAGGTTTGATTGAATTTTGTGGCTTCCCTAACTGAGTAGGATTCTGGATGCTGTGTCCTGCATTGCCTCTTTAAATATACACGTGATGGTTTTGTTTCCCAAGCAAAGAGCTTCTTTCTGTACTTCTTGTAGTTTCGGTTTGGTTTTTACAAAGTGTCTGAGCTTCTGTTCATCTGCAAGCATCTTAATAGCATCTTTATCTTTGAGAGATAGTTTTGCAGGATATATAATTCTTGGTTGGAAGTTCTTCTCCTTCAAGGCTTTGAATGTGTTATTCCACTGCCTCCTTGCCAACATTGTTTCTGCCAAGAAGTCAAACAGAAGCCTACAGGCTACCCTCTGAATGTTAGCTTTACTTTGAGTCTTACTGCCTTTAAGATCATCTGTTTATCTTTTACTGAGCTTGATTATAATCTGTCTTGGTGTCTTTCTTTTAGGATATATTTTTTGTGGTGTTCAGTGCACATCTTGGAAATCTATGGTCTCTTCTTTCATAATTTCAGGTAAGATTTCTGTCAGCAACTCAACAACAATACTCCTATGCCTTCATCTATGCCTCTCTGTTCAGAAATTCCAGTTTTTCATAGATTATTCTTCTTAATAGAGTCTCATGTGTTTCTTAATGCTTCTTTATTTTTCTCACTTCTTTTCTCTGATTTCTCCTCGTAAATGCTGGTGTCAGTTGCTCTATCCTCAAGACTAATAAGTCTCGCTTCTATCTCCTCAATTCTGCTGTTTTGGCTTTGGGTTGAATTGTCTAACTCTGTAATTTTCTTATTGATCTGATGGATTTCAGATTGTTGATGTTCCATCAGTTTAATAGCTTATTTTTTCATTTTGTTCTGCTGAATTTTGTTTAATCTCTAGGAGGACTCTCTATATCATTCTTTTGTGCTTGACTTGTACTTGTACTTGACCTCTGATAGTTTCAGAAAGCCTTCTTCATCTGGGAGGATTTTTGATTATTTTTGGGAGTTTTTCAGAGCCATGGTGGACTGTTTCTTTAAATGGTTAGCAATGATTTGTTGCCTTCAGGCCATCTAAAGGCTGTTTAGTTTCTGTGGTGTTACCTCAACAGGAGCTGAGGCATAGTTCTGAGAAGGAAGTTGTTCACCTGCCATCTCCGTGTATTCTAGTCACTGGCTTCAGCAAACTCTCTGGAGTGTCAGTCTCTGACTCCTGGCTGGCAAAGATGATGCCCTCATTATGGAGTCACTGGGGGGCCCTCAGATGACCCTATAATGTGGGTCACTGAAGTCTGGAGAACATGCTGCTGAGCCATTCAACAGTTATTTCTCCAGGTAGGCTTACTTTAAAAAGCTAGGAGCTGTCCTACAGCTGCTGAAATCAGTCAGGCCATCAGGTGCAGCAAGCCCTGCCTTTTGGCTGACAACTGAAGCACCTCTCCAGCCATCCCCAGATCCTATAGCATAATTAAAAATAGGGTGGGGTTATGGCCTTCCTGCCATCCTCAGCTGGGCCCCACCTGTAAGACAACACTGTCCCAAATGCAGCCTTTCTGCTGGAAAAGCACTTTCCAGACTGAAAAGTGGCTGCTCAGCTTGGGAGTTAACTCCTGCTGAGTCCTCTGGTTCGGCAACTCTGCCTCTCAAACAACCAAGATGACATCCCAGTCGAGCTGACCTTTCTGCCATGAAACAGCAGAGTCTATGACACAGCTCAGAAATGAAAGGGTGGAGGAGCTGTTGTGCCTTCAGTCAGCAGCCAGGCTCTCAATGTGTGTCTATCCCATGTACTGTCTCTCTGCTGTGCCAAATGCTGTTTACTTTGCCATTGCAGTTCAGTGTTTCTGCAGGCATGCATATTCCCGGCCTCCCAGAGAACCATGAAGGCATCAGTACCCTCAGTCCACTTGGGTCAGTAGGAGCAGGGCTCAGCCTGAGCTGCTTCATTTTAAAGAGAGGTAGTTTTTCATTTAGTGTAGTGTAGTCCAATCTGACAACCCTATGCCATATCCTAGGGTTCTTTGGGTGTCCAGAATGCTCTGTTTAATTATCATTGCAGGTGTTAGTTCTCTGTGGAAATGGAGGTGACATGTAGCTAGTCCACCATCTTAACCCCACCTCCTCTCTGTAGGGTTGGCTGATTTTCAGAAGCAGATAACAAGGCCTTTTTTCCCCAGTTGATCTTAGCTGGAAGATCCGCTGAAACCTGTCCAACAGCATAGCAACACTCAAGCCTCCACTGACTGATAGGTGATGGCTATGCATGAGGTGCATTGGTTAAGAATTGAGCCCAGTGGTTGCACATGGAGGTGAGAATTCTAACACTGAACCACTGCTGCATTCATAAATGTACTGTACTCTGAGAAACAAATTAATATCAATATTATGTGTTCTGATGTTTTGGGAAACTGAGTGGCAAGATTAGACACTCAAAAGAAGGCATGTTTCCACTGCCTGTCAGGCTGTAGGGGAAGAACAGATGTATGAGACTACAGACCTAATCTGATTCCCAGAGAACTATGTTCTAGATCTTAGGTCAAGGAGACATGTATTCTTGCTCTGTGTGGGAGGAAAGTTGTCTCTTATAACCTGCAGAATTACAGGTGTGTATATATGAGAACAGCTACATGCAGCCAATAGAATTCTGTTCTTTATAGTGTAATTATCTTTTGTTACTTCCACACTTTTCACACAATCCATTGAGCATTATAGTCTGAGGTGGCCTTGAAAGTAGGCAATGATTCAGTTCAATAGTGAGCAGCAGTGACCAGAGAGAAAGAGTGGAGGAGCAGCTGTCACATTCTTGGGTAAGCCTCCTCAATCCCTTTGGCACGTTTTGTTTTCCAAAGATGGTTGCAACAATATCTTCCATTTTATACCCTTTTCTTACGGTGTGACCTTGACAGCCCTTTCATGGAGTGGTGGGGTCTGTGGTTTCTGCCCTTGAACTTTGGCAAGCTTTTATGATTACCTCAACTAAGATTATGGAAACTATAGTTTATGGTTTCTGAGATAGGACCTTAACATTGCATGCATTTCCCTTTGTTCCATTGGAATCCAGCCACATACTCTGAGGAAGCCTGGGCCACATGGAGAGGCCACATGTAGGTGTTCTTGCAAGCAGTCTTGACTGAGGTTCCAGACAGTATTGACTGCCAAACCTATAAAGGTTCTAAGGGAGGATGCTTTTAAGTGGTTCCAGGAGCCAGCAGCCAGTAGTCAAGCAGTCCATCCCTGCGCCTGCCTTCAAGCCTTTCTAGCTGGGGATCCAGATGTAGTAAAGTGGATACAAGCTGTCTCTGTTGTGTTTTGTCCACATTGTAGCCCTACTGAGGTCATGAGCATAACAGGATAGGTGTGTTACGTCACTCGGTTTTGAGCTGATTCGTTGCACAGACATAGGTAACTAGAGCCCCCTCTAGTCTTACTTTCTGGTTGAGGTTCACTGGAAACTTAAAATTGGAAACCTGTCGCTGTCAAGTCAACTCTGACTCAGTGTTACACCATGTGTGTCTGAGTATATCTGTACTCCACAGGGGCTTTAATTGCTGACTTTTTAGAAGTAAATCAGGCCTTTCTTCCAAGGCATCTCTAGGCAGACTCGAACCTCCAATCTTCTGTTATCAGCTTACTGTGTTAACTGTTTAGACTTCTCTGGGAAGCCTTTGAAATCAGCAAGACCATTTTAATTGCCTGCATGGCTCAATATAATGAAGTAGAGAAGGCAAAATATAAATATAATTGGTGACCAGGACTGAGGGCTTCATGTCTCTAGAGACACAGGAGAAATATTCATCCCACTGAAGATTTATGGCCTTGAAGAAGGAAGAAACAGCTCTATATTGACAAGTATTTTTGAAAAAAATAAGCAAGCCATTTTTCTTGAAATAAGACTGTATTTTCACCAGGAGCCAGACTTCAACTGCAAACTAGAACTCACCATTTTAATTTATGGAACTCAGGCAGAACAAGTCTCAAGCATCCTTTTATTTTTAGTAAACCACAAACCAAATCAAAGCTGTTTTGAAAAATTATGAACACAAGCATTTTGTTCAAGCTGTAACCTAAACTTTACATCTGATAAAACAATTTTTCCAGGTTAAAACTTACTAGGCTATAAAAATATTATGTTGTTGTTAGGTGCCATTGAGTCAGTTCTGACTCATAGTGACTCCATGAACAACGAATAAAACACTGCCCAGTCTTGTGCCATGTCCACAATCATTTTTTTGCTTAAACCCATTGTTGTGGCCACTGTGTCAATCCATCTCGTTGAGGATCTTCCTCTTTTCCACTGACACACCATTCTACCAAGTATGATGTCCTTCTCTAGGGACTGATCCTCCCTGGCAACATGTCCAAAGTATGTAAGATGCTGTCTTGCCATATTTGCTTCCAAGGAGTACTCTAGTTGTACTTCTTCTAGAACAGATATGTTTGTTCTTTCAGTGGTCTATCGTCCATTCAACATTCTTCTCCAACACCGCAATTCAAAGGCATCAATTCTTCTGTCTTCTTTGTTCACTGTCCAGTTTTCACATGCATGCGATGCAATTGAAAATACCATGGCTTGGGTCAGGTGCACTTTAGTCTTCAAGGTGACATCTTTACTTTTCAATACTTTAAAGAGATCCTTTGCAGCAGATTTTCCCAGTGCAATGCATATTTTGATATGGACATTGATTGTAGACCCAAGTAAAACGGAATCCTTGACAACCTCAATCCTTTCTCCATTTATGACAATGTTGATTATTGGTCCAGTTGTGAGGATTTTTGTCTTCCTGATGTTGAGGTGCAATCCATATTGAAGGTTGTGGTCATTGATCTTCATCAGTAAGTGTTTCAAATCTTCTTCACTTCCAGTAAGTAAGGTGGTGTCGTCTGTGTAACTCAGGTTAATGAATGCTACTCCAATCCTGATGCTGTTTTAAAAGATGAACCTAAAAAAAAACCCTCCATAAGTAAATACACATAACATTATTCAACTCCCTTGTGGTACCCACTAATTCATTCAAAGTTTATTGGTACAATTGTGAGAAATACTTGGTTGACATGAACTGAGGAGGGAGGATGTACATATACCCACCTCCCAAAGCCCCACGTGTTCTGTATATTGAAGGAGCTGCACAAATATTTGTGATATGTCACATGATATATTCAAATGACCCAGAGTTTTAGAGTTACATTTGTTTGTTTTTAGTTACTTTGAATTGTTTCTGAGTCATGGTGACCATATGTTCAACCCAGTGAAACACTGTCCGGTCCTGTGTCATCTCCATGGTGCTTGAGTTCATTGTTGGACCACTGTGTATTTTGAAGGCCTTCCAAATGGGATGGCTTATATCCCAAAACTTTATTGCACTGTTCTGTTGTGATACATAAAGTTTTCATTGACTCATTTTTGGAAATATATCACCAGGTCATTCTTCTTCATCTGTCAGTTTGGAAGCTGTGCTGAAACCTGTCTACCATGAGTGAGCTGGTATTTGAAATACTGATGGCGTCGCTTCCAGCATCACAGCAACACATGATCATGTAGTATTACAGCATCATGCACAACAGCGTGACAACTCACAGACAGGTTGTGGTTGGAATCATATAACCAAAATAAATCCGTTGTTGTTGAGTCAATTCTGACTCACAGTGACCTTATAGACCATGCTTGTTATTCCAGCTGATGGACTCTGGCACCTTGAAAAATTAAGATACCTTTCATAGACCCCTTTCTCATTAGTAGAACAGAAAAAGTATATATGCCTGCTTCACAGGGTTTGTATATGCAGAACCGTGTGTGTGTGTGTGTTTGCATGTTTGTGTGGGAAAGAGGAAAGAACTTAATGCTGGGATGCTGCATGCTCACAGGAAGGTGCATGCTCCTTTGTGTAGTACAGCTCTGTCTCTGGGAAGTGACTGTCCATCGGATACTACACTTGCTGATCTTCCTCCTGGAGCAGGGTGAGGCCTGGACTAGTCTTAAGATGGAGGCAGGAGTGGCTTGTGTATTTACAAGCCAACATACTTGTATCGTGGGTTAGCTTTCTGCATCTCTTCTTTCTTTGTCAGCCATCTGAACGAAGAAAATCCCAGGGTCTAGGCGATAAATGGTGGAGCCACCGCAAGGTACGAATGAAGCCCTGGATTTGAACTGCCTGTAGTAGATGGCATCTTAATTTTGACCCACAGGAGCCTGTGGGAGTCCTGGGATGGTCTCTCAGGTGGGCCTGAATAAATGACACCCACACAGAAAGATCAGAAAACAATAGAATTTAGTTCTTATAGGTCCCAGAGAGGAAACACAACATGCCTCCATGTAGCATGTGGGGCCCCACGGGGGTCACACTTGGGGATAAGGCTATAGCCAACTAGAGCTGTGGGACAGGGTTCATGTGTGGTAAGCAGGGTCGGGTGTCAGGGTTAGCAGGCACTTAAGACCATTTATCGATCAGTTTAAATATCTCTAGTTCATTAGTGCAGGAAAAGAGAGAGGTTTTTACCATGGGAAGCTGTGTGGAATGTGACTCTGGACAAGCAAGGAGGACTTACAGCTGTTTAGAGACTGGTTGCAAGAGAGTAACAAGTTTTTATTATGAGGATTCTTATGGGGCATAGCCAGGAGGGCAAGTTGGAGCCCCTAACTATTGAGAGCCTATGTGACAATATAGGAAGGGCCATGTAGAAACCGGTAAAGGCCAATGAAGAGGAGCTAACAGATGCTGAAGCAGCACATTCTGTAGGTCACACATCAATGTTATGAAAGATGGCTGAGGGGAGGGAGTGATCGTCTATGGAATTTGGGGGTTATTTGTTATGGCAGCTAATGTTACTGTAAGTATGCATAATGCATGTGAAATGAAGAACCCAGTGCCTGGCAGATAGGAGAGTTCAATAAAGATTTTGTTTGTTCCTTTGAATAAATAACAGATGGATAGTTACCTGCCCCTAGGTGAGACAGTTGGTTAACGTATTTGGCTGTTACCCAAGTAATAGCCAATAGCCTTGGAAGAAAGTTCTGGTGAACTACTTTCTAAAATCCAGCCATTGAAAACTCTGTGGAGTGTGGTTCTACTCTGACACAGCAGGGGTCACTGTGAGTTGAAAAGGATCTGAAAGCAATTGCCCTTTAAAATCTGTCTATTTATTAGGAATTTAATTTGAGGTAGAATGCTAGTTTAGTTGTAATCCTTTGTGGTAATCTTTGTGAGTTTTGGTATGCCAAGCGAAGTCTGTTTAAGAAGTCTTGCATTGTAGTGAAAAAGATGCTTTAGAGGAATAAGCAGCCAATGAGTAACTATACTTGATTCTATAAAGCTCCTGATTCCTTCAAATTTCACTTTAGTATTGATGTATGTAAGGACACCCGGTGGTACAATGGTTAAGCTCAGCTGCTAACCAAAAGGTCTAAGGTTCGAACTCACTAGCAGTTCTGTGGTAGGAAGACGTGCAGTCTGCTTCTAAAAAGATTTACAGCTTTGGAAAGTCTACAAGGCAGTGCCACTCTGTTCTGTATAGTCACTATGAGTCATAATTGCCCCAACAGCAGTGGGTTGTATTTTTTAAACTGATACTTTTGCTATAGATTAGTAATTACTGAAGGAAGATAGCAGGAGGGTTTATGAAAAGGCTGAAATGCTCTGATAGAAAAATTCGTATCTCAAGGAACATACATATCAAAGAACCACAAAGCATTTCAAGGTCTCTCCCTTCCCAATCATGAAGGGGTAAAATTTTTCATAGCACGGAGTAGCCACTGAGCAATTTGGTATTCCCCACTAGTTAAATCCTAACCATGTTAAAAAATAAGATTGGATATTTTATGTAAAAAAAAATTTCATTTTGATATAGCAACAGCAAAAACAAATCCTAACGGTAATATCATTTGCTTTTTTGAAATCTAGTGATTCAAGAACATGAAACACAATATAATACTAGTGGACTAGCAAAGGAAACTCTAGTGGCATAGTGGTTAAGTGCTGTGGCTACTAACCCAGAGGTTGGCAGTTCAAATCTACCACGTGCTCCTTGAAACTCTGTGGGGAAATTCTACTCTGTCCTGTAGGGTTGCTGTGAATTGAGTTCCCTCGTTGGAAGTGTTTATTATTATTATTTATTTATTTTTTATGTTGGTTTTAAACTAGCAAAACTTAAAATTTTCTGCTATACCTCCTTTTACCATATTCTTGTGCTCTTGTATGTGATTTGGGAAACTGAAACATTTGATTTTGTACAATTAATTCTTTCCTTGTCAAGAAGTTTTATTAAGATGATCTACTTCTCCTTGTGATAATCTTGGTGAGTTATATGAATCTAGAACTTTGTACATTTTCCCCAGGTTTTCAAAACTGTTAGAGTACAGCCTTTCATAGTATTCTGTTATGATATTTTTTATTTCAGCTGGGTCCATTGTAACATCTTCCATCTCATTTCTTAATTGAGTTGTTTGTATCTTCTGCTGTTTTTCTTTTGTAAGTTTAGCCAATGGTTTATTAATTTTGTTGATCTTCTTAAAGAACTAGCTTTTGGTTTTGTTAATTTTTTTTCAATTGTTTTTCTATTCTCTAATTCATTCAGCTCTGCTCTAATCCTTATAATCTGTTTTCTTCTGGTGCTTGTGGGGTTCTTCTGTTCCTTTCCTTTCTACCTGTTCAAGCTGTAAGGTTAATTCTTTAATTTGGGCCCTTTCTTCTTGCCAGATGTGTGCAGTTATAGAGATAAACTGACCTCTGAGCACTGCTTTTGCTGTATTCTGTAAATTCTGGTGGAATGTTTTCATTCTCATTCAAATCTATAAATTTCTTTATTTTGTCCTTAATTTCTTCTATAACCGAAGGCTTTTGGGGCAAAGTGTTGTTCAGTTTCCATAAGTTTGGATTTTTACCTGTGAATTTCCTGTTACTGATTTCAACTTTTACAGCTCTATGGTCTGAGAAGATACTTTGCAGTAAATCAATGCTTTGGATTTTATAGAGAATTGCTTTATGACCTAACACATGGTCTATTCTGGAGAATGTTTCATGTGCACTGGAGAAGAAGGTGTACTCATCTGCTGATGGATGAAAAGATCTGTATATGTTAGATAAGGTAAGGTGGTTGATCATTGCAATAAGATCTTGTGCATCTTTACTGAGCTTTTTTTTCTGGATGGTCTATTTATAACTGAAAGGGGAGTGTTGAAGTCTCCAAATATTATTGTGAAATGGTCTGTCTCATTTTTCAGTGTTCTCAGTATTTGTTCAACGTAGTTAGGTGCTCTGGTATTGGGTGCATAAATATTTAATATTGTTATGTCCTGACTGAGTATTGAACCTTTCAGCAATAAGCAGTGACCATCCTTGTCCACAATAGTGGATTTTACATTAAAATCTATTTTATCTGAGATTTAGCATTGCCACACTTGCTCTTCTTTGAGTATTGTTAGCTTGATATATATTATTCCAACCTTTAATTTTCAGTTTGTTCGTATTTTTAAGTCTAAGGTGTGTTTCTTGTAAGCAATATACACACGCGTCATGTCTTTTGATCCAGGGTGTCACTCACTGTCTCTTTACTGGAGCATTCAGTCCATTTATATTCAATGTAAACATTGATAGTTATGTGCTTAATGCCATCATTTTGATGTAATTACTTTTATGTTGATGTTTTCTATATTGCCCTTAATGTTCTGTTCTGGGGCACTCTTCTTTACGAGTTGTTGTTTCAGTGTTGGTTTTGTGTTCGTTGAGACTCCTGTATTGCATTTCTTATTTTGATACAATGCATTGTTAATCTGATTTATAGCCACATGTGTTATCCCCCTTAACATACTAAGACTAAACCCAATTTTACTACTTCATAGCTCTGAAACTTCCTCTGTGTCTGAAACAGCTATAACTACCATAGTGTATCCCTCTTTTAGTGTGATGGCATAATAGTTGTCATGATATGATTACAGATTCCCTTATTATAATACTGTAGCTTTGATGAAGTTTTGTGACTTCCTTAACTGATCGGAATTTTGGATGAAGTGTCCTGAATTGTCACCTAAAATATACATTTATTTAGGGAAGAGCTTCTTTCTATATTTCATGTAATTTTGGTTTAGTTTTTATGGAGTCTCTAAATTTCTCTTTATCTTCAAAAGTCTTAATTTCACCCTTATATTTGATAGACAATTTTGCAGGATAAATAATTCTAGGATGGAAGTTTTTCTCATTCAAGGCTTTGAAAGTGTCTGCAACTGTTTTCTAGCCGGCATTGTTTCTGCAGAAAAGTTGGATGAAAGCCTACAGGGCTTCCCTCAAAGTATTAGTTTTGCTTGGAGCCTTGTTGCCTTCAGAAGCATCCGTTTATGTTTTAGCTTATCAAGCTTGATTATAGTGTGCCTAGGCATCTTTATTTTGGGATCTAGATTTTGTGGTGTTCGGTAAACATCTCGGATACCTATGTTCTATTTGTTTGCTCATAATCTCAGGACAGTTTTCTGTCAGTGTCTCTACAGCAATACTCTCTATATTATCATTAATGCCCCCTTGTTGAGGAACTCCAATTAAACGCAAATTATTCCTCTTAGTGGAGTCCCACATGTTTCTTAATGCTTCTTCATTTTTCTTGTTTCTTTTCTCTGATTTCACCTTATGCAAAAAAAAGTCTTGGTCCAGATGGCTTCACTAGAGAATTCTATCAAATTTTTAGAGAAGAGTTAGCTCCAATACTGCTGAGGTTATTTCACCACAGAAAGGGAAGAAATACTCCTAAATTCCTTCTATGAAGCCAGCATTACCCTGATACCAAAACCAGGGAAATATTCCACAAAAAAAGAAAATTACAGACCAATATCACTCATGAACCTAGATGCAAACGTCTTCAACAAAATTCTAGACAATAGAATTCAACAGCATATAATCATTCATCATGATCAAGTTGGTTTTATTCCAGGGATGAAAGGCTTGTTCAACACCAGAAAAACAATTAATATAATCAACCACATTAATAACATAAAAGATAAGAATCACCTGATTTTGTCAATTGATGCAGAAAAGGCATTTGACAAAGTTCAATACCCATTCATACTTAAAACTCTCAGAAAAATAGGAATAGAGGGAAAATTCTTCAAAGCAATCAGTAGCATCTATGCAAAGCCAACTGCCTTTATCATCGGAATGGTGAAAGACTGAAAGAATTCCCTTGAGAATGGGAACTAGACAAGGATGTTCACTCTCACCACTTCCATTCAACATTGTGTTAAAGTTCTAGCCAGAGGAATTAGCAAGGCAAAGAAATAAAGGGCATTTGTATTGATAATGAAGAAGTAAAATCTCTCCATTTGCAGATGATATGATTGTATATACAGAGAATCCGAAGGAATCCATAAGTAAACTATCAGAACTAATAGAGGAATTCAGCAAAGTATTGGGATACAAGATAAAAATAAATAAATCAGTAGGACTCCTTTATTCTAACGATGAGATTATTAAAGAAGAAATAACCAAATAAATTCCATTTACTGTAGCCCCCAAGAAGATAAAATACCTAGAAGTAAATCTAACTAGAGAAATGAGATCTTTACAAAGAGAACTACAAGACCTTACTACAAGAATCTAAGAGAGAGTTACATAAATGGGAGTACTCTAACCTGCTCATGGATAAGAAGACTCAACATTGTGAAAATGTCTATTTTACCCAAAGCCATCTACTTATATAATGCAATCCCAATAAAAATTCCAGTGATAGTTTTTAATGAGATGGAGAAACAAATCATCAACTTTGTTTGGAAAGGGAAGAAACCTCGGATAAGTAAAGCACTACTGAAGTGGAAGAACACATTGGTAGGCCTCTCACTACCTGACTTTAGAACCTATTACACTGCCGTGGTAGTCAAAACACCCTGGTTCTTGTACAAAAAGAGACATATAGACCAATGGAACAGAGTAGAGACTCCAAAGATGCTACCATCCTCATATGAACAGCTGATATTTGAAAAAGCCCCCCAGATTTTAAACTGGGCTAAGAACAGTCTCTTTAACAACCAGTGCTGGCAAAACTGGATATCCATCTGCAAAAAATTGAAAAGAGACCCATATCTCACACCTTATACAAAAACCAACTCAAATTGGATAGAAGACCTAAATATAAAATCTAAAACAAAAAAGCTCATCCAAGAGAAAATAGGATCAGCAATGGAAGTTTTAATACACAAGGTAAACAGACTTTGAAATCTGACAAACAAAGCACATACAACAGAAGAGAAAATAGATAAATGGGAATTACTAAGAATCAAACACTTTTGCTAATCCAAAGACTTCATCAAAAGAATTATAAGACCACCTACACAATGGGAAAAAATATTTGGCAACTCTATGTCAGACCAATGTGTGATCTCCATAATCTATAAGATATTAGAAAATATCAACAAGAAAAGGATAAATAATCCATTTAAGTGATGGGTGAAGGAGATGGACAGACATTTCTCTTAAGAGAATATCCAGGCAGCCAAATAACACATGTAGAATTGCTCACGATCATTAGCTATTAAAGAAATTGAAATCAAAACTACAATGAGATACAATTTCACCCCAACATAGTTGGCCATGATCCAAAAAACTACAAAACAACAAATGCTGAAGAGGCTGTGGATAAATTGGAACTCTCCTACACTGCTGGTGGGATTGCAAAATGGTACAACCTCTTTGGAAAACAGTCTGGTGCTTCCTTAAAAAGCTGAAGATAGATATACCATTTGATCTGGTATTTCCACTGCTCAGGATTTATCCTTCAGAAATAAAGGTTGTCACACAAACAGACACATACACACAAATGTTTGTTGCAGCACAATCCACAATAGCAAAAAGTTGGAATCAACCCCGATGCCCACCAACAGATGAATGGATAAGCAAACTATGGTACATATACACAATGACAATTTTAGGACACGTCTCCTAACATGGTCTCATTTGGAAGAGATCATGCTGAGTGAAATCAATCAGTGTCAAAAGGACAAATTTTGTATGAGACCCCTGTTATAAGGACTTAGCAAGCGAATTATGAATAGAAGAAAATGACTGTGTTGACTACACCGGTGGGTGGGGGCTGAAGGTTTATCATAGTTGACATAATTGATAGATGTTAGAAATTTTATTCTTTTATTGTAATTAATAAAAAAAGAAAGAAAAAGAAAAGAAATAAACATTGGATAGTGGAAAAAAGGCTTATCAACTTAGGGAAATACAAGTAGCATATTGGTCATGCATGATAAGGACTTACAAGCCTCAAATTACCAAATATTTCAAACAAATCCCAGAGTATGACTTTTAGATGTCAATAGACCTGGTTTTGATTTCCAAGAGGGCCATTCTCTTATTTGTGTAATCTTTGTGTATATGTTTTCTCGTGTTTAAAAAGGAAATACATTTTACCCCAGAAAGCATTTTCTGGGTTAAATGAGATCATGCTGTAGGAGCCAAAATGCCCATTTGACAAAGCTACAAGTTAGTTTCAGAAGATAACAGTTTAAATATCAATTTTGTCACATACTAATTCTGTGTTATTTCAAGTTTCATTTACCTTGACCCTTTAATTTTTTTATTCATATAAATAAAGCTAAGGCTGCAAGCAAAAATAAATAAATAAATAAATAAAAGTTTTAAGGAAACCACCCAACTGTCTGGAAATAAGCCTTCAGATCTGAATAGCACGATGCTTTAATTTGTGATGACTATCTACCTTGAGGAATGGCTCCATCTCCTCCTCCTTCATATTTTATCAGACCAACCTTTGCTTGAAAAGATAGTCTTCATTGCTCATTTTCTGGCCATGTAAAAAAATATTAGCTGTGAAATACTCAAGTAGAAAGCTCGTTTTCAAAGACAGGATGCTGAGCCTTCATTTTGTACATAATCTTTAGCTAATTCTGTGATGGATTTAATAAGGGAGTAGGAGTCAGGAAGGTGATGGACTGCAGTGCTGTGTGATGTTAGTAATGGTTTCAGACCATTGTATGTAAGGAAGAAGCCAGGTCCTACAGGTGGCAGCAATGAGACAAAAAGGAAAAACCAATTTTCAGAGAATGGTTTATCATTTCAGTTCACCTTAAAACAGAGTCTGAGGCTTAAGGGGAATCCTGGGTGGTACAAATGGTGGCAAATGGTGAATGTGCTCAGCTGCCAAGCAAAAGGTTGGTGGTTTGAATTCACCTAGACATACCTCAGAAGAAAGGACTGGCAATTAAAAAATCAGCTATTGGAAACCCTATGGGCATAGTTCTACTTTAGCACATGTATCTGGTCACCATGAGCCAGAGTTGTCTCAGTGATAAGTCATTTAGTTTGGGTTTGAGGCTTCAGAGAGTTTAAGGTCTAGTGGATTCCAGGAAGTCTGGAGTGCGACGGGATGCAGGCAGAGCAAGTATAAAGAAGTGCGTTGCTGTCACCCACAGCTTCATCATAGGATGATATGTGCGTCTCACGTTGACTTCAGGGAGACCATGTTGCTCAGAGGGTGTGTACTGCAAAATCAACTTTACCCAAAGAGTTTGTCTAGTGTTTGTCCCTGGTTCTCGGGAGATAAACTCTGTCATTGTTGTTAGGTACTGTTGAGGCAGTTCTGACTCACAGCAACCTTATGTACAAAGGAAGGAAACACTGCCCCGTCCTAAGGTATCCTTGTAATTGTTGCTATTTTTGAACCTTTTGTTGCAGCTACTATGTCAGTCCTTCTCTTGAGGGTCTTCCTCTCTTTTGATGCCCTTTTCTTACCAACCATGACATCCTTCTCCTGGGACTGTTCCCTCCTGATAGTATGTCCAAAGTACATGAGACAAAGTCTCACTATCCTTGCCTCCAAGGACTATTCTGGCTACCCTTCTTCCAAGATGGATTTGTTTGTTCATCTGGCAACCTATGGTATATTCAATATTCTTCAATGCTGTAATTCTAAGGCTGTAACTCTACTTTGGCCTTCCTTATTCTTTGTCCAGCTTTTGCATGCATATAAGGTGACTGAAAATAGCATGACTTGAATCCAGCCAAGCCAAGTGTCGTCGAGTCGGATCCAACTCAGGCCTACCTTAGTCCTCAAAGTTACATGTTTGTTTTCAGCACATTAAAGAGTAGTGCAGTGGTTAAGATCTAAGGTTGCTAACCAAAAGAAAGCAATTTGAACCACCAGGAGCTTCTTGAAAACCCTGTGGGGCAGTTCTACTCTGTTAAATAAGGTAACTATGAGTTGGAATCCACTCCATGGCAAAAGGTTTAAACCCTTGGAATTTCCTTCCATTGGCGTGTCTTTGTTATTCATGGTAGGCTTGGATCACACCTAAGGATTTATGCTGATGAGATGACTTGGTGGGATCTGGAGACTGAGTTCAATCTTGTGGTCAGTGATTCCCTCAATCATACTTACGAAGACTGCAAACTGAATTGTTCTAAGTGCTACATACCTCATTGCTGAGTATCACTATGGTTGCCTTTGAATTGCTTTCAGTGGGAAGCTATGTACTGATGTCAGTAAGTAATACACCCTTCAAAGCAATTCTGGAAGCTTTTCTAGAATGGCCATTGCATGCTGTGGCAAGGTGGTAAGTTGATGAACTTAATAATATAGTTATCTGCGAGGGAGTTTTTAGTGAGTAAACAAATAACTGTGTTGGAACACCCTCCCTATTTACCAGATCTGGCCCCCAGTGACTTTTTTCTTTACCCAAAGATAAAGGAAATGTTGAAAGGAAGACATTTTGATGACATCCAGGACATCAAGGGTAATATGATGACAGCTCACCTTAAAACAGAATCTGAGAGTTCCAAAACTGCTTTGAAGTGTCAAGTAGGTGTTAGGGTTGGTGTCTAGCTTCCCCAGGTGACCACAGTGATATTCAACAGTGAGGTATGTGGCACTTCTTCTAGGATGAGTTTGAGAACTTATGGGCAGTTCTGTTATGTAATGCATGCCAATAACATCTACAAACACTGAAGCTCATGTGAGCTTTCTTCACTGACCATATTCTATACATCATCATACATTGGTATGCTGGGAAGGTGACAAGTCTTGACTCCACAGGGAGGGGACAAGGAAGCTTCACACTAGGAGTCAAGTAAAGCCAGCTCTCAGGCTGTTTCTAGTTGGTATATGTTTTTCTGTGATAAAACTGTTTTGTACACATAGTATTTTCAGTGAGTTTTGTGAGTTATTCTAGTGACTTATAAGACTGGAAGGGGTAATGGAAATCTCTGAATTTGAAGCCATTTGGTCAGAAGTGAAAGTTCCACATCCAAACTTCCTGAGGGACAAAACTCCTGGGCTGAGGGCTGTGTATACTTCACTGGTCTCATGCCTTTGGGAGCAAGGGAGAATGAAGAAAACTAAAGACACAAGGGAAAGATTAGTGCAGAAGATTAACAGACCACAAATACCACAGCCTGCCCCAGACTGAGCACAGCACAGTTAACTGGTGCCCAGCTACCGCTATTGACTGTTCTGATAGGAATCACAATAGAGGGTCTTGAACAGAGCTACGGAAAAATGTAGAACAAAATCCTAACTCACAAGAAAGGACCAGATCCACTGGCCTGATAGCGATGGAGAAACTCTGAAAGAATGGCCTCTGGATAAACTTTTAGCTCAGTAATGAAGTCACTCCTGAGTTTCTCCCTGTAGCCAGTGTCTTAGTCATTTAGTGATGCTCTAATGTAAATACCACAGGTGGATAGCTTTAACAAAGAAAAGTTTATTCTCCCACAGTCCAGCAGGCTACAAGCAGGAATTCAAGGTACGAGCTGCGAGGTAAGACCTTCTCTCTCTGTCGGCTCTGGAGGAAAGTCCTTGTGTTGCATCAGTCTTTCTTTGGTCTGGGAGCATTTCAGTGTGGGAATGTCGGGTCTGAAGGATGTGCTCTGCTCCTGGCATTACTTTCTTGATGGTATGAGGTCCGCAACTCTCTGCTTGTTTCCCATTCCATATCTCCTGAAAGATGGAAAATGGTGCAAGCTACAACCCATTCAAACACCCTTTACATTGGATCAAGGAGGTGACCTGGGTAAGGATGTTTTAACCCTAGTCCTCTTTAACATAATCTCATCTTGCCCAACAAACCACTGCACAGGTTAGAATTTACAGCATAGGGAAATCACAAAATGGAGGGCAACCACACAACACTGGAAATTGTGGCCCAGCCAAATTGCTACACATTTTTGCAGGGACATAATTCAATTCACTACAGCCCAAGATTAGACAGGCATTTAAAACAAAACAAGACTAAAGGACCATACTAGTCCAAAGGCAAGGATAGGAAGGCAGGAGGGGACAGCAAAGCTGGCAATAGGGAACACAGTGTAGACAAGGGAGAGCATTTACATATTGTGGGGTTCATTAACCAATGTCATAAAGCAATATGCATATTAACTATTTAACTGGAAACTAGTTTGTCCTGTAAAACTTCATCAAAAGTACAATAGAAAAAAATATGATTGTAGCACATGAAGTTAAAAAAAAAAGAAGTAAATGTCCCTGGATGGTACAAAAGGCTTGCAATTGACTGCTAAATGCTGGTGGTTGGAACCCACTCAACAGTGCTACAAAAGAAAGGTCTCTCAATCTGCTTCCATAGTCATTATTAGCAAAGAAATCCAATGGAGCAGTTCTACTCAGTAACACGTGAAATCACCACAAGTTGGAAGGGACTCCACGGCATTGAGTTTTGGTGTGGTCAGACTTGGGAGTGTCCTGGGGGCCTCCAAGCTTGTCCCTGGTAAGCTAAGGTGACAACAGTCTTGTAGAGAACTGTGCCTTTACCCTGGAAACCTGATGAACTCAGAATAGCTAGAATCAGAACTGATTGTGCAGACAGGAAGGGATTCATCTATTGTTAGCCATCTTCCATCGCCCACACTTTGCATTCCATCACCAGGATAAGTGTGGACACGGGGGGATCCTGACTCCTGAGGCACCTTCTTCCTCAGCACCAACATGGAAGCCCCCAAGCGACAACAAGGAAGTGAGAAGTACATGGCATAGGTACAAGGCCAGAGGCTACCTAGGCTTGCTCTCTAGTGATGTAAGTGATGAGTAACAGCCATCAAGGTGACAGTGACAGTGACAGCCATCTAGTGGCAGTGACAGCAGCAACAGGGACCTTGTCCCAGGGATATGGAAACTTCAAACCATTCCTAGGTCCACCATTGCCAGGAAGGAAGGCAGTTGTGTGATCCAGGATAGGGCATAACTGGATCCTGGACAAATAGCCAGTTGAAAGGGTTTTGGAGTTTTCATTAATGCTTTTGTTAAAATTAAATTTCACTGAAGCATATTATAAATTGTGGCATGTAAGACTATCATGATGCAGTAGACAAACTCAGGCACATCTCAGCTCACAGTCCTTGCTTCCTCCGAAGTTCCATACTGTTGTTTGGAGTGCAGTGCTAGGCTTAAGTAGGCATGCTAATGGCCAAGTGAGGCATGTAATTTGTAAGCAACATTTTAGATTCCCATCAGATTGCATTCAGTAGAGAAGCAAATGATAGTAGTCAGTTTGTGCTGATAGGAATGGTGTGGGGTCAGGTGGGAAAAGACTATGGCCTTTTCATCTTTCTTTCTGTGTTTACTTCCAGTGCATACCAGGGGTAATAGGTTTAAGATCTAGAGGTGCCCTTGGATAATTGGGGCACAGGTTTTTACTTCTCTGTGTGGGAGGGCAGCTCTCTAGAAAGTTAACTCCCTCTTCACTTCAAGAGGACAAGTTAGTTTGCTCTTCTGACAGGCCTAAAACTTCCTGCTCCTGACTTTTCAGGTTTTATGGGGACAAAGCAAACAGCTTAGTGAAGGGACAGTAAGGCAGGAATTGAGGGTCCACTGGGACAGACCTAGGAAACATAACCAAAGAAATGTTGAAATCTCAAGCTCTGTGAACAAGCATATTGCACGTCTCTGCCCCAGACAATTTTCAGAGGCTTTTAAGAGCCGTTTCGGTATTTCATGGGAAAATTCATGGGATGGGATATGTTAATTTCTAATCTGAGTTAAAACGTCCCTGGGTGCCACATGTGGTTTGCACTTGATTGCAAACTTAAAGATTGGAGGTTAAAAGCCACCCAGAAGCACTGAGAAGAAAAGAGTGGCTATCTGCTTCCATAAAGATTATCAAAAAAGAAAAACCCACATTCACTGTTGTCAAGTCGATTCTGACTCAATGAGACCCTGTTGGTCAGAGTAGAACTGCCCCATAGAGTTTCCAAGGAGTGCTGGCAGATTTGAACTGCCAACCGTTTGATTAGCAGACATAGCACTTAACTATGACACCACCAGAGTTTCCACACCCCACCCCACCCCCCAAAAATTGTATGGAGCAATACTACTCTGGAAACCATGAGGTCGCCAGGAATTGGACGTGACTTGGGTGACCTGACATGTCTCCTTTCCCTTTGGCTGCTCACGTTTAAGTTGATGCCCAATCCTGGCAAGGAATGTGCATGAACTTTTTAAATATCTGTGCTTTGCTACATTGGATCCGACTCGATGGCACTTGGCTGGCTTTGCTCCATTGTTGTGGGAGCTTTGATGTGCTAAGCCTAAAGAACTCTGGTGGCACACTGGTTAAGTGATTAATCAGACCTACCAGTCTCTCTGCGGGAGAAAGTTACAGCACTCTGCTCCCCTAAAGATTAGAGCCCTGGAAACGCTGTGGAGCAAGGTTGCTGTAGGGTCTCCATGAGTTGGAATCAACTTGACAGCAACAGATTCTTAAAAGACATGCCAAGTTGAACTGACTTATGTAATCTTTTCTCTCGATGTTTGAAGTATCTTTCCATATAGGCTTCCTTGAATCTCCAAGCCATTATCAGCTTTAGTAGCTAAAGACCATAACGTTATATGATATGTATCACCTTACTGGAAGTGATGTGTTAGGACAAGAGAAGAAAAATATCAGTCCTATAAAGATAAAATCTTACTTACGTGGCATGATGTTTCCATGACTTTGGTGTTTATCATTGCATAAAGTACTGATTTAGTCTCTTCAATTGTTACAGGCACATTTACCTCTTGGATTTTTCGCCAGTAACTTTGATAACTTTTTTCCCAAGGCGATGTACATTTCATCTGCTTTCAAATTTATAGGTATTGGACTGTTACTTGGCTCTTGGCGTATAGTATTCTATTGTCTTTATTGTCACTCTTATTACCTTTGGAAACCCTGGTGGCATAGTGGTTAAGTGCTATGTCTGCTAACTGAAAGGTGGGCAGTTCAAATCGACCACTCCTTGGAAGCCCTATAGGGCAGTTCTACTCTGTCCTATAGGGTCATTATGAGTCAGAATCAACTTTACGGCAGTCGGTTTGGGTTATTATCTTTATTTAATCTGTTCTCTGTTAGCTAATAGTTTTTCAATCATCATTTTGTCTTTTTCTTAAATACCCTCCATGGTAGTTTTTTTTTTTTTTTTTTCAGTCTTAGAAGAAACGGCTTTTGCCTTTGATGTTGTTCTCTAATATATCTTTGTCTTTTGAGTTGCTGCAGGATCGGTTACCTTTGACCATGGTGACCTTATAATAGAACAAAATGTTGTCTGGTCCTGTGCCATCCTCATCTTTATTTCGTTATTTAAAACTTCTGTTATGCTTTAGGAGAAAGTTTATAGTACAAGTTAGTCTCTCTTTCAAAAATTTGTGCACAGGTTGTTTTAGCACATTGCTTGCAATCCCTGCAATATGTCAGCACTCTCTCCCTTTCCACACCAGATTGCCCATGTCCATTTGTCCAGTTTCCCTATCCTTTCCTGGCTTCTTGTCTTGCTTGTGGGTGTGTGTTGTCCATTTTGCCTTGTATACTTGATTTAACTAAGAATCACATTCCTGATGTATGTTATTGTCTGTTTTATACTTAATCTTTGGCTGTACAGTGGATTTCGTAACTTCAGTTTTGTGTTTATTTTAGACTTCATACCCTTCTAGTATCTTTATTATTTTCTTCCTGTTACCTTCTGTGTTCTGCTACTAACTTTTTGAATGAGGTGGTTTGATCATTATCTTATAGCTCTTATCTTTTCTAATATAAGCATTGAAGATTATGAATTTATCTATGAGTATTGCTTTAGTGCATCTGTCTTATGGTAGATTCTTTAGAGAAGCAAAACTAGTGAAACAAATATACACAACTATTTATTTGTATACATATATGTATATATATAAAATCAAACCCATTTCCAACATGCTAGTTCTGCAGCTCTTAACCACTGCACCACAAAGACTCCAGTATATATAAACCAAAAACCAAACTGAACCTACTGCTGTGAGTCAATTCTGACTCACAGTGGTTGTATACGCCGGAGTAGAACTGCACCATAGGGTTTCCAAGGAGTGCCGGGTGCATGTGAACTGTAGAACTTTGGGTTAACAGCCACAGCTCTTAACCACTACACCACCAGGTTTTCACGTGTGTGTGTGTTTGTGTGTGTGTGTGTGTGTGTGTGTGCGTGTTTATTGGCAGCAATGACTATGTATATATAGAGATTTATCTGAAAGAAAATTGTGGAGGATATTGTTGTTAGGTGCTGTTGAGTCACTTCTGAGTCGTAGTGACCCAATGTACAACAGAATGAAAAACTTCCCATCCTGTATCATCCCCACAATCACCGCTATGCTTGAGAGTTTTGTTGCAGACGCTGTGTCAATCCATCTCACTGAAGGTCTTCCTCTTTTTCTCTAACTTTCCACTTTACCAAGCATAATGTCCTTTTCCAGGGACTCATCCCTTCTGACAACATGTTTACAGTATGTAAGACATAATCTTGCCATCCTTGTTTCTAAGGAACACTCTGGTAATGTTTCCTTTAAGACAGGTATGTTCTTTCTCTTGTCAGTCCATCGTATATTCAATATTCTCCAACACCACAATTCAAAGGGAATCAATTTGTCTTCAGTCTTCCTTATTCATGGTCCAGCCATTGAAAACACCATGGCTTGGTTGAGGTGCACCTTAGTTTTCAAGGTAATGTTTTCACATTTCAAAACTTTGAAGGGGTCTTTTGGAGCAGATTTGCACAATACAGTATATCTTTTGATTTCTTGAATGCTGCTTTCATGGGCTTTGATTGCAGATCCACGTAAAATGAAACCCTTGGCAATCTCAATCTCTTCTACATTTATGATTATGTTGCTTACTGGTCCATTTTTGAGGGTTTTTGTTTTCTTTGTGTTATGGCATAATCCAGACTGAAGGCTGTTATCTTTATCAGTAAATATTTCAAGTTCTCTTTACTTTCAGCAAGCAAGTTTGTGTCATCTGCATATTCAGACAGTTAGAGTCTTCCTTCTGTCCTGATGCCTCACTGTTCTTCATACAGCCCAACTTCTCAGATTGAATAGGTATGGTGAAAGATATAACTCTGAAGCGTGTCTTTCCTGACTTTAAACCATGTCGTGTTCCCTTGTTCTGTTTGAATAACGGCCTTTTGTTCCTGTACATATTCCTCATGAGCACAATTAAGTGTTCTGAAATTTTCATTCTCTGCAATGTTAACCATAATTTGTTGTGATCCATGCAGTTGAATGCATTTGCATAGTCAATAAAACACAGGTAAACATCTTTCTTTTATTCTTTGCTTTCAGCCAAGATGCAGTTGACATTAGCAATAGTATTTTTGGTTCCACTTCCTCTTCTGAATCCAGCCAGAATTCCTGGTAGTTCTCTGTCAGTATACTGCTACAACCACTTTTGAATGCTCTTCAGCAAAATTTTATTAGTTTGCAATATTAATGATATTGTTCAATAATTTATACATTTGATTGGATTACCTTCCTTTGGGGTAGGCCTAAATATGGATCTCTTCTAGTTGGTTGACTAGGTAGCTGTCTTCCAGATTTCTTGGCATAGAAGAGTGAGTACTTCCAGTATTGCATTCACTTATTGAAACATCTTAGCATTCTGTCAGTCCCTGGAGACTTGTTTTTCAACAATACATTTGGCACAGCTTGAACTTCTTCTTTCAGTACCATCAAGTCAGAAATCTGTGTATCAGACTTCAGGCTGGAGGCTTCTCCTGACTCATTGTATGGGCTGACGAACTTATAACTAGGAGGTCAGATGACAGGCTATTGACTTATGGGATGTGCAACCAGCAGGCTAGAGAACAAACTTCTAGCTCAAGTCCCTAGAACTGGAGATCAAATGATGAACAGCTGAATACAGGATCCAAAGTGAGAGAGCTAAAAGTGAGAGAGAGCTTTGCCAAAAAAACTAAAACCAAACCCACTGCTGTGGAGTTGATGTTGACTCCTAGCAACCCTGGAGATAGAGTAGAACTGCCCCAAAGGAGCACCTGGCAGATTTGAACTGCTGACCTTTTGATTAGTATTCATAGCACTTCACCACTACACCAGAGCATCTTACATATATTGGATACAAGTTACATCCCAAGGAAATTCTTCCTATATCAGAGTAAGGGTGTAATTTGAGTTAGAGTGTCACTTGAATTATAGCTTCTTGTAAGGCAATGACTCAAGATACACACCACACTAATCCTGCCTCATTAACACATAGCGATTAGGATTTACACAACAAAAAGTGGAAGATTACTGCATAACATCAAAAAATGAAGGATAATTACAACATCACAAAATGGAGCACAACTCCAAAATGCTGGGAAAAATGGCCTAGCCAAGTTGGCACATAACATTAACCATCACAGTGTCCCACCTAGTATTAATTTGTAAGATTTTCATTATGGTTCAATCTCAGTTGTTTAAATACTCCCATGATGATATTTTCTGTGACTCATGAGTTATTTTAAAGTGTGTGTACATTTAAATGTTGATAATCAAAGTTGGAAATGTAAACAAGATTGATTACATGTATGTTTGGAAATTTTCAACAACAGCCTTTTTTTAAAGCATCTTTCTGAAATGTCTAAATGTATGGCTTTTACAGTTATCTTTTCATTGCTGAATTCTAACTAACTTCAATTATGGTGAATAAAAAGTATAGGATGACAGTTCCATGAAAAATGTTAAGAACTTCTTGACTTAGAAAGATTCCAGATGATACAACTTCGGTTACTGAAAGTGAAGAAGACTTGAAGTACTTACTCATGAAGATCAAATATTGTGGCCTTTAGTATAGACTGCACCTCAACACAAAGAAAATAAAATCCTCACACTGGACCAGTAAACAACATTGTGATAAACAGAGAAAAGACTGAAATTGTCAAGAGCTTCATTTTACCTGGATCCATTCAGGCAAGTTGCATAGCACAACTGTACTGCAAAAGATGTCTTTAAAGTGTTTAAAAGTACTATCAGTTCCTAATCACATGCTACTTCTTGAAATGGCTGAATATGGATGAACTAATTTCAGTATAGTAACTCTATGTATTCCTTCTATTTTCTTTTGATGAACTTTCTGCATCATTTAATATTTTCCTCATAAAACCCTAGTATTGCAGCTCAAGGCTTGATTTTTTTCATTACTTCTTTCAGCTTGAGAAATCCCAAATGTGTTCCTTCCTTTAGGGTTTTTATCTCCAGCTTTACGTACATGTCATTATAATACTTTGTCTTCTTGAGCTACCCTTTCAACGGCACTTGGCTGGCTTTGGCATGCAGCTCTTGTACTTCATCATTTCTTCTGTTTTCTTTAGCTACTTGAAGTTTAAAAGCAAGCTTCAGAGTCTCTGCTGCTATCTTATGTGTTGTAAATTCTATGTCTATGATGTTAATAAGGTGGTATTAGAAGGAATTACGTTAATGAGGCAGGACTCTACACTGGAGTCGATTTTGACTCATAGAGACCTTATATGACAGAGTAGAACTGCCCCACAGAGTTTCCAAGGAGCACCTGACGAATCTGAACTGCAAATCTTGCAGTTAGCAGGTGTAGTACTTAGCCACTATGCCACAAGTATTTCCCTACAAAATTAGATTGTGTCTTAAGCCAATCTCTTTTGAGACATGAAAGAGAGAAGTGAGCAGAGAAATGTGGTAACTGCATATCACCAAGAAAGTAATGCCAGGAGAATACTTCATCCTTTGGGGTCAGGGTCCCGGCCCACTGAAGTTCCTAAGCTATGAGATGATTGGTGACAAGGACTTTCCATCAGAGCCAACAGAGTAAGAAAGTCTTTCCCTGGAGCTGACACCCTGGATTCGGACTTCTTTCCTACCAGACTGTGAGAGAATAAACTTTACTTTGCGTTGTTTCTGTTATAGCAGCACCAGATAATTAAGACAGTCCTCACAGTTTGATAAAACTTACTTTACATGTTCCTTCTTCCATCACATCCTTTACTTCTTGAATTTTCTTCCTCAAGTGCACACTTTCTATCTTTGTTTTGAGTTACTATTCCTTTTCTCAAGGAATGATAGCTGGATATATTTTCATGAACACTTTTTTTTGGTACAAAAATAGCATATCCCATTGTTTTTACATTGAATTTCAAATCTAAACTCCTTTTTTAAATTTTATTTTTTATTAATTACAGTAAAAGAATCAAATTTCTAACATCTATCAATTATCTCATCTATGGTAAACTCTCAACCCCCTGCCCACTTATGTAGCCAACACAGTCATTTTCTTCTGTGCATAATTCTCTTTTTAAGTCCTTATAACAGGGGTCTCCTACAAAATTTGTCCTTTTGACACTGACTGATTTCACTCAGCATGATCTCTTCCAAATGAGACCATGTTAGGATATGCTTTTTTAAATTGTAATTGTTTTTTATCATAGCATAGTGTTCCACTGAGTATGTGTAGCATAGTTTGTTTATCCCTTCATCTGTTAATGGGCATCGGGGTTGATTTCATCTTTTTTGCTATTGTGGACTGTGCTGCAACAAACATTTGTGTACATGTGTCTGTTTGTGTGACAACCTTTGTTTCCGAAGGATAAATTCCGAGCAGTGGAATTACAGGATCAAATAGTATATCTATTTCCAGCTTTTTAAGGAAGTGCCAGATTGTTTCCCAAAGAGGTTTGTACCATTTTGCAATCCCATCAGCAGTGTAGAAGAGTTCCAATTTATCCACAGCCTCTTCAGCATTTGTTGTTTTGTGTTTTTTGGATCATGGCCAACCTCGTTGGGGTGAAATGGTATCTCATTGTAGTTTTGATTTGAATTTCTTTAATAGCTAATGATCATGGGCAATTCTGCATGTGTCTTTTGGCTGCCTGGGTATCCTCTTTAAAGAAATGTCTGTCCATCCCTTCTGCCCATCACTGAAATGGATTATTTATCCTTGTCTTGTTGATATTTTGTAATACCTTGTAGATTATGGAGATGAGATGTTGGTCTGACATGTAGTAGCCAAATATTTTTTCCCATTTTGTAGGTGGTATTTTAATTCTTTTGATGAAGTCTTCGGATGAGCAGAAGTGTTTGATTCTTAGTAGTTCCCATTTATCTATTTTCTGTTGATTGTGCTTTGTTTGTCAGATTTCAAAGTCTGTCTACCTTGTGTATTAAAATTCCCTTGTTAATTCTATTGTTTCTTGGATGAGCTTTATTGTTTTAGATTTTATATTTAGGTCTTCAATCCAATTTGAGTTGGTTTTTGTATAAGGTGTGAGATATAGGTCTTGTTTCAATTTTTTGCAGATGGATATCCAATTTTGCCAACACCATTTGTTAAAGAGACTGTCTTTACCCCAGTTTAAAATCTTAGGGGCTTTGTCAAATATCAACTATTCATAGCAGGATGGTGACATCTCTGGGATCTCAGCTCTGTTCCATTGGTCTATATGTCTCTTTTTCTACCAGTACCAGGCTTTTTTGACAACTGTGACAGTGCAATAGGTTAACCTTACAGCTTGAACAAGTAGAAAGAGACCAACAGAAGAACCCCTCAGGCACCAGAAGAAAGCAGATTATAAGAATTAGGGCAGAACTAAATGAATCTGAGAATAGAAAAACAGTCTAAAAATCAACAAACCAAAAGCTAGTTCTTTGAAAAGGTCGACAAAATTGATAAATCATTGGCTAAACTTACAAAAGAAGAACAGCAGAAGATACAAACAACCCAATTAACAAATAAGATGAGAGATGTTACAACAGACCCAGCCGAAATAAAAAATATTGTAACAGAATACTATGATAGGCTATACTCTAACAGGTTTGAAAACCTAGAGGAAAAGGACAAATTTCTAGATTCATATTACCCATCAAGATTATCACAAGAAGTATATCAATTTAATACACGTATCACAAAGGAAGAGATTGAAAAAGTCATCAAAAATCTACCAACCAAAAAAAGTCCTGGTCCAGATAGCTTCACTGGAGAATTCTATCAAACTTTTAGAGAAGAGTTAACTCCAGTATGATTAGGGCTATTTCACACCATAGAAAGGGATGAAATACTCCCAAATTCATTCTATGAAGCCAGCATAACCCTAATACCAAAGCCAGAGAAATAGCCCACAAAAAAAGAAAATTACAGGCCAGTATCATTCATGAACCTAGATGCAAAAATCTTCAACAAAATTCTAGACAAGAGAATTCAACAGCATATTAAAAAAATCATTCATCATGACCAAGTTAGTTTCATTCCAGGGATGCAAGGCTGGTTCAACATCAGAAAAACAATTAATGCAATCAACCACACTAATAACACAAAAGATGAGAATCACCTATTTGTCAATTGATGCAGAACAGGCATTTGACAAAGTTCGACACCCATTCATGCTTAAAACTCTCAGAAAAATAGGAATAGAGGGGAAATTCCTCAAAGCAATCAGTAGCATCTATGCAAAGCCAACTGCCTTCATCGTCCTGAATGGTGGAAGACTGAAAGAATTCCCTTTGAGAATGGGAGCTAGACAAAGATGCTCACTCTCACGACTTCTATTTAACATTGTGCCAGAAGTTCTCGCCAGAGGAATTAGGCAAGACAGAGAAGTAAAGGGCGTCTGTACTGGCAATGAAGAAGTAAAAATCTTCCTATTTGCAGATGATATGATTGTGCATACAGAGAATCCAAGGAAATCCATAAGTAAACTGTTGAAACTAATAGAGAAGTTTAGCAAAGTATTGGGATACAAGATAAACATAAGTAAATCAGTAGGAGTCCTTTGTATCAACAGTGAGATTATTAAAGAAGAAATCACCAAATCAGTACCATTTACTATAGCTCCCAAGTAGATAAAATACCTAGGAATAAATCTAACCAGAGCAATAAGAGACCTTTACAAAGACAATTACAAGGCCTTACTACAAGCAACTAAGAGAGAGTTACACAAATGGAGTACTCTACCCTGCTCATGGATAGGAAGACTCAACATTGTGAAAATGTCTATTTTACACAAAGCCATCTGCTTATACAATGCAATCCCAATAAAAATTCCAGTGACAGTTTTTAAGGAGATGGAGTAACAAATCACCAAGTTTGTTTGGAAAGAGAAGAAACCTCAGATTAGTGAAGAACTACTGAAGCAGAAGATTACACTGGGAGGCCTCTCACTACCTGACTTTAGAACCTATTACACAGCCACAGTTGTCTGAACTCCTATCTTGACGACCTATTAAAAAATCCCAACCTAGTTATTTGTGTACATACTGTTTTCATATGTATTTATAAAAATAACTAGATGGAACAATTGCTAAAGAAAGTCATCATCTTGTTTGATAAAGTCATAGAAAGCAAGGCAAAACCTCCACAATAATGGACTCAAACATACCAACGATTGTGAGGATAGTTCAGGATGAGGTGACACTTCATTCTTGTTATATGTCAGGTTGCCATAAGTTGAGATTGACCCAATGGCAGCTGACAATAAGTTATTTTTGAGCTACCTTCTCCTTGTCATGTTTCTAGAACTGTTTTAAAATTTTGTAAATTCACTAATATTGAGGCATTAATGGAAACAGTGCTCTTTTAGGGCTGGCAAATGAACACATAAATGCACAGCGATGTTTACTGAAGCACAGTACACAATAGTAAAAAGATAGAATCAACCTAAGTTTCCATCAGTGGATGAATGGATAAACAAACTATGTATATGTACACAATAGAACATCATGCAATGATAAAGAACAACGATGATTTCTAGGAAGTATCTTATAACCTTGTGTCAACTAGAAAACATTATGCTAAGTGAAATCAGTCAGCTGCAAAAGGACAAGTACTGTATGAGACCACTATTACAAGGACTTACAAAAGGACTTGTGCACAGAAGAAAAGACCCTTTGCTGACTACAAAAGTGGGGAGGGAGGAAGAGGTTGTTCACAGATAGGCAACAGGAATTCAGTTAGCTGAAGGGTGTAACAGCACTCAGTAGAAGGCAGGTCAGCATAACTGGATTACACCATAAGCTAAAAGGTTTTCTAAATTCAACCCAACATTTCAAAGGATAGAGTTGAGGGATAGGAGCCTGGGGACTATGTTTACGAGAAACATCAAGGTCAATTGGCACAATTAGCTTTACCTAAGAGAGTCTTCTGCACCCCACATTGGTGAGTGGCATCTGGGGTCTTGAAAGCCAGCAAGCTGCTATGTGAGGAATATCAATTAGTCCCAATCCACCTGGAACAGATGATGACCGAGAACACAAAAGACATGAGGAAAAATGAGCCCAAGAGACAGAAGGACCCATTTACTTGGGGGGCTACATAAGAATGAGACTAGAACCAAATGGTGCCCAGCCACCTTCAAAGACAGCTTTGATAGAGGACCCAGTGTAGAGTCTCTGATGCAGTGTGAGAAAAAGAGGTGTACAGATCAAGAACTCTACGAAAAGACCAGAGCTGATTGTCCAACTACCTGGAAGGTCCCCTGGGAATACAGACCCTAGACTTGCTGCTGGCCCAGACCTGAAACTAGTACTGAGGTCAACACTAGACAAAGAATGGGCTGGACTTGGGGACACAGAGTGAACATGTGGTATGTGTGCTTTATGGTTTTAAACATTTATAGAAGGCTCTCTACTGGTTTCTTTCTAGAGGAGAGAGGAGAGGGTGGAGAGGAGGGAAAAGATGTTCATTAAGGATGTGAAGAGTGAAAAGGAGGAGTACTGTTACAGGGTGAGGAGAGCACACAGAGTTGTAGAGAGGTGGGCATGCAAAATTGCCTTCGATTGCATATTTCCATTTCATCATTTAAAAAAGATGAAAAAAATGAGGCCCTCTTAGAACTTAATATTCTATGATTTTCTGGCTTCTATAATCGATGTAATCAAACTCATAGCAACCCTATAGACAGAGTAGAACTGCCTCATAGAGTTTCCTAGGAGAACCTGGTGGATTTGAACTGCCAATCTTACGGTTAATAGCTATAGCACTTAACCACCAAGCCACCAGTTTCCCATGAGTCAGAATCAACTTGATGGCAGTGGGTTTTTCTTGTTTTGGTTTATAGCTACTGTTAGAGAATTCTGGAGGCAGTTTAATTGGCATTGTTTTGTAGGTGATCTGTCATTTCTTTCTCTGGTTACTTTTAAGATTTCTTTTTTTCAACTCTCTTTGGTGGTCTGTGGTTTCCTATGATGTGTCTCTGATGATCTTTTTATATATTTTGCTGTAGATTTGTTCCAATTTCTGAATCTAAGGATTTGTATATTCTACTGCTTTTTGGAAAGTTCTCAGCCATTACCTCTTTTAATATTTTAGCTTCTGCATTCTCTGTGTTTGCTTCTTTTGGAACCTTGAATAGACCCTAGTTTCCTTTTCTCTCTATTGTTTTAAGTTGCCTGTCTCTTTATCTCTTTGTGTTACACATTCTGGGTAACCTCTTCCCATCTACCTTCTAGTTTATTCGTCCTCTTTTTCAGTGGATCAAATCATGTCTTTAAGCCATGTTTTGCATTTTGATTTAAATAATTGTATTTTTCATGTTTAGAAATTCTATTTGGTTCTTCTTTGAGTCCATCTGGTTGTTTTAAAATTATCTTATTTTTTGCTCATTTTAAAAATCACATACTTTATTTCTATGGATATTTTTATGTAGTTATCTTACAATCTGTATCTGATAATTATAATACTAGAAGTTCGTGGAATTTTATTTTATATTATTCTTGTTGATGCTTGGTCATGGTAGCTTTCTTCCTCAAGTATTTTGTATTTTTCTTTGTGAGCTTCTATTTTACTGGCTGTTGTATTTGAGATGCCTTAAAAGCCTTGGATGAGAATGACTTCCTCTAGAACAGGATTCAGGTTTGCTTCTGTTTGGTGCCTGGAGTGCTACCAACCTAATGCCACTTCAGTCTAATTACTTATGTGGGACTTCCTGTGCCAATCAGAAGGGAATGCAGTCCATACTTGTGTGAGCACAGGGCTTGATTAAACATTCTTAAGGGAGATCTCTTCCATGCTCAGTCTTTCCCAAGACAAATGCGTTTTCTGTTTGCCTTGAATTCTTTTGCTAGCAGAAGGATTTTTTCTTTCTTTTTGCTAGTATACCTTTTCATTATGGGCTTAGCTTTTTGGGGGTCCTGTCTTTATGTGGAAAGTCTCAGTTCCAACTCTTCGCTATATATCCAGATGACATACTTGGTCTTTCATTCTTTACAAAATCATTAAATCTCAAGCCCGGAATACTGCTACCAGCCAGAGCCCCGGGGGCAGCTCTGGCCCGTGGATACATTTACTACTCTGCTTTCAGCCCTCACTTCGTTTTAATTCCTTGGAGTTTCCTTTGACTTCTTGTGAGCTTTACTATGAATCCTTATTTGCTGTAATATGCACAGCATATATTTGTTTTATCTATTTATCTTCGAAGAAGTACAGCCAGAATGCTGCTTGAAAGCAAGGATGTAGAGGCTTTGTCTCACGTGCTTGGCACGTGTAATCAGGAGGCAAGTCATCATGCTTAGTAAAGCAAGAGGTTTAGCAAGAGAGAGATGACTCAATAACATGGATTGACGCAGTGGCTTCAATGATGGGCTCAGGCGCAGTAACAGGTAGGACCAGGTAGTATTTCATACATGCAGTTGCTCTGAGTAGGCATGGCTTGTACAGTACTTAACAACATTTGTTCTATAATAAAAGGTTTTCCAGAATATCTATGTCACCCTACAACCAGAAGGAAAAAACCAGAAGACAGTCTCTGTTTTTTAGTGCTGTTTTTCTTTTTAAATATTTCGCAGTAGTTATTTACCGTAGCAGAAGAAAGGATTGGCAATCTGCTTCCATAAAGATTATAGCCAAGAAAACTCTATTGAGCAGTTCTACTCTGTGACACATGGAGTTACAAACGACTTAACGATAGTGTTTTTTTCTTTTCTTTTTTAACTTACCTTATGTGCAGACTTTCCACTCTGCCTCTCCTACCCCTTTTGCTCTGTTTAACACGTAAGTTAACGCTGGCATTTGTTTGTCCTTTTCTTGCTGGAGGTTACAGAGTGTGAAACTGGAGAAAAGGTTTACAGAGAGCTCCAGTTTCTGCAGGATGTGGACCATTATGGCGGGTGGCTTGTATTCTGGTTTCCCTTCTGCGGTTTTGTTATACGTCTGCCTCATTGTTGGGTTCTCACTGAAGTTACTCTTAGACTTTTAGTCACTTTCCCAACTCAAGACAAAGCCTTGAAATTTGCCTTTGGATAGGTGTTTATTCCTATGGTTCACCTCTTCCCAGTAGTCATGATGCCATCTGCAGCCGATGGGAGATATACAAGGTGTAACCCAGGGATCTGGGCCCCAACACTGTAGTCCATGGGAAGAGAAGGATGGCACTGGGTCTCTTTGTGTTTCTTTCCCTCCCAAGTCTCTCTATATGGCACTGTGTCTCATTCATTTCCTTTACTGCATTGCTAAACTCCTGTTATTGCTGAAGGTAATAGCTTTCAGCAATTATAATCATTTTCTAGTCCCTCTTCAGCTTGCCTCTCAGCTAGGGGAAAGCTAAGGTGAGACACTGAGATAGATTGTGGGAAGGGCTTCATTTCTTAAAGTATTTTCTACCTGTTACTCCTCAGCAGCCCACAGAGCCTAATTCCCTTGAAACTGGGAGATACACGTGAGACATTTTAGGATTTGGCCCATTTAACTTCTTTCTTCCATTCTCCTCCATTCTGTTTTTTCTGAGAGGAAGCATAATTACAGGAAATGCTAATCCTTAAGAGCTTTTTCTTGTTAGCTGCTGCCATGTTGGTTCTGAAGCCTGGAGACCCCACCTGTGCCTTATGTGCATCTCAGACTCATCCTTTAATGTGATGAAGAACTGGGATACTTACATGAATAAAATAAAGTTTGTTCTTATAAGTAGGTCGTTTTTTAAATTGTACTTTAGATGAAAGTTTACAGAATAAACTAGCATCTCATTAAACAGTTAGTACATGTATTGTTTTATGACATTGGTTAACAACCCCACAACATGGTAAAACTTTCCATTCTCAGCCTTGAGTTCCCTCTTACCAGCTTACCTGCCTCTCCTGCCCTTCTAGTCCTAGCACCTGAGCTGGTGTGCACTTTTAGTCTTGTGTGTATGTGTGTGCACGCACACATGCACGCCTGTGTAATGATTAGCTGTAGGGTAAACCTTGGGAGTGATTTCATTACTGAGCTGAAAGGGCATCCACTGGCCATATTATCAGAGTTTCTCCAGTCTGTGTCAGACCAGGATTATTCTTTTTGAGTTAGAATTTTGTTCTGTATTTTTATCTAGCTCTATCCAGGACCCTCCGCTGTGAACCCTGTCAGAGAAATCAGTGGCGGTAGCTGGCCGCTATCTGGTTATATTGGACTCTGTCTGATGCAGGCCATTAGAGACGTGGCCCATGGGTCCTTTGGACTAACCTTTCCATATTTAGTTTTCCTCATTCTTCCTTGCTCCCGAAGGAGTGAGACCAGTGGAGCATCCTAAATGGCCACTCATGAGCTTTTAAGGCCACAGATGGTACTCACCCAAGTAGAATGTAAACACATTCTTTATGAGCTACGTTGTGCCAGTTGAGCTAGATATTCCCCAAGATCGTGCACCCTGCAATCCCTCAGCCCAGTGACTGCATCCTTCAGGAAGTTTGGACGTGTCTATAGAGCTTCTGTGACTTTGCCTTGTGCAAATCATGCTGCCTTCCTCAGTATTGTGTGCTGACTTATCTTTCATGAAAGTTAGCACTTATCTATTGTCTAGTATTTTTCCAACTCATGGCATGAGTCGGATCCAACTTGATGGCACTTGGCAGTGTTTTTCCATCTCTATCCCTTCCCTCCCTCACAACTGTAAAAGATTGTTTCTTTTTGTGTACAAATCTTTTCATGAGTTCTTACAGTAGCAGTCTTGTAAAATATTTGTCCTTTTGTGATTGACTTACTTCACTCAGCATTCTGCCCTCTAGTTTCCTTCATGTTATGAGATACTTCACAAGTTCATTCTTGTCCTTCATTGCTATGTGATACCCTATCGTGTGAATGTACCACAAGCAGTGGGAGTTTAGGTTATCCATCTTGTCACTATTGTGAACAACTCTGTAATGAACATTGGTGTGTATGTGCCTATTCAGGTGATGACTCTGTTTCTCTAGGATACATTTCTAAGCTTGAGATTGCTGGATTGATGGTATTTCTATTTCTAGCTTTCTAAGGAAACTGTGTAGTGTTTTCCAAAATGGTTGTATCATTTTGCATTCCCAATAGCAGTGTATAAAAGTACTGATCTCGCTGTAGCTTTTTCAATATTTATTTCCTTTTTTTTCCCCCAACTTGTACCAGTAACGCTGGGGTGAGATAATATCTCATTGTACTTTTGATTTGTATTTCTTTAATGGCTAGTGATTGAAAGCATTTCCTCATGTTTCTGTTGGCTGCTTCAGGGTCTTCTTCACTGAAGTGTGTGTTCATTTCCTTTGTCCATTTTTTAACTGGATTGTTTCTTTTTGTTGTAGAGGTGTTAAATTTTCTTGTAGATTTTAGAGTTTAGGCCTTTGCCTGATTTATAATAGCCAAAAAAAGAAAAGAAAGAAAGAAATTCTGAAGGTTCTCTTTTTATTCTTTTGATGAAGTATTTTGATGAGCATGTTGCATTTTTAGAGGAGTCCAGTTATTTAGCTTCTAGTCTGAAATTTATGTATTGTTGGTTATGGTTTGTATCCTGTTAATGCTAGGTATTAGGGCTTCTAACATTGATTCTGTTTTTTCTTTTATGAACTTTATAGCTTTTGACTGTATATTTAGGTCTTTGATCCGTTTTGAATTAGTTTTTGTATGTGGTATGAGATATAGGTCCTCATTCATTGTTTTGTACATGAACATCTAGTCTTGCCAGCACTGTTCATTAAAAAGATTCTCTTTTCCCCATTTGATGGATTTGACAGGGAATGCGATAAAGTCCCTGAAGTGTTGTTGTTTTTAGGTGCTGTCAGGTTGGTTCTGACTTACAGTGACCCTATACACAACAAAACAAAACACTGTCTGGTCTTGTGCCATGTCCACAATCATTTTTACGCTTAAGCCTATTGTTGCGACCACAGTGTCAATCCATCTTGTTGAGAGTCTTTCTCTTTTTTGCTGGTCCTCCACTCTACCAAGTGTGAGGCCTTTCTCCAGGGACTGATTCTTCCCGACAAAATGCCTAAAGTGTGAAAGATGCAGTCTCACCATCTTTGCTTCCAGGGAGCACTCTGGTTATAGTTCTTCCAGAACAGATCTGTGTTCTCTTGGCAGTCATGGTACATTCAATATTCTTCTCCAATACCATAATCCAAAGGCATCAATTCTTCTTCCGTCTTTTGTTTATTGTCCAGCTTTTGTATGCATATGATATGATTGAAAATGCCGTGGCTTGGCGCTCAGGCACACTTTAGTCTTCAAGGTGACGTCTTTACTTTTCAATACATTAAAGAGATCCTTTGCAGCAGATTTTCCCAGTGCAATTCATCTTTTGATCTCTTGAGTTCTGCTTCTATGGGCATTGATTGTGGACCAAACTTAAATGAAATTCTTGGCAAACTCAACCTTTTCTCCACTTATGACAATGTTGCTTACTGGTCCAGTTTTAAGGATTTTTGTTTTCTTGGTGTTGAGGTGCAATCCATACTGAAGGCTGTGGTCCTTGATATTCATCACTAAGTGTTTCAGATCTTCTTTACTTTCAGGAAGTAGGGTGGTGTTATTTGCATAATGCAGGTTGTTAACGAATCATCCTCCAGTCCTAATGTCTCATTTTTCTTTGTAAAATCCAGCTTCTCAGATTATTTGCTCTGCATACAGACTGAAAAGGTTTGGTGAAGGGATACAACCCTGATGCACACCTTTCTTGATTTTAAACCATGCTGCGTCCCCTTGTTCTGTTCACATGACTGCCTCTTTTTCCATGTACAGATTCCTTAAAAGCACAGTTAAGTGTTCTGGAATTACCGTTTCATGCAATATTAGCCATAATTTGTTATGACCCACACAGTCGAATGCCTTTGCATAGTCAATGAAGCATAGATAAGCATCTTTCTGGTGTTCTCTGCTTTCAGCCAAAATCCGTCTGACATCAGTAATCATATCCCTGGTTCCACATCCCCTTCTGAACCCAGCTTGAATTTCTGGCAGTTCCTTGTCAATATATTGTTGCAGTTACTTTTGAATGATCTTGAGCAAAATTTTACTTGCATGTGATATTAACAATACTGTTCAGTAATTTCTGCATTTGATTTGATCACCTTTCTTTGCAATGGGCATATATATGGATCTCTTTCAGTTGGTTGGCCAATTAGCTGTCCTCCAAATTTCTTGGCATAGATGAGTGTGTACTTTCAGTGCTACATCTGTTTGTTGAAATATCTCAGTTGATATTCTATCAATTCCTGGAGCTTTGTTTTTTGCCAGTGCCTTCAATTCATCTTCTACTTCTTCCTTCAGCACTGTCAGTTCCTGATCATATGCTACCTCTTCAGAAGGCTGAACACCGACGAGTTCTTTCTGATATAATGACTCTGTGTATTCTTTCCATCTTCCTGTGATGCTCCCTGAGTCATTTAATATTTTCCCTGTAGAATCCTTCACTACTGCCAACTCGAGGCTTGAAATTGTTCTTCAGTTCTTTCAGCTTGAAAAATGCAGAACATGTTCTTCCCGTCTGGTTTTCCATTTCCAGTTTTTTGCACATGTCAGTAGAATGTTTTGTCTTCTCAAGCTGCTCTTTGATATCTGCCATTCCTTCCTTTTGTGTTAGCTGCTTGATGTTCGAGAGAGTAAGTTTCAGAGTCTTTTCTGACATCCAGTTTGGTCTTTTCTTTCTTTCCTGTCTTTTCAATGACCTCTTGCTCTCTTTATGGATGATGTCTTTGATGTCATTTCAGAATTCTGGTCTTTGGACATTAGTGATAAGCACATCAAATCAGTTCTTAAGATGGTCTTTAAACTTAGGAGAGATACATTTTTCAATTTTTCTAAATTTGTACTTTGTACACTCCATGTTCCAATTATTATTATTATTTTTTATTGCGTTTAAGTGAAAGTATACAATCCAAATCAATCAAGGTGATACTTTGGCTGTCATGGATTTGTTCTGATTTTCTTCAATTTCAGTTTGAATTTGCATGCGAGCAATTGATGATCTGTGCCACAGTCAACACCTGATCTTGTTCTGACTACTGATAGGGAGCTTCTCCATCATCTTTTCCACAGATGTAGTTGCTTTGGTTCCTGTGTATTCCATCCGGTGAGCTCCATGTGTACAGTCACTGTTTGTGTTGGTTAAAAAGGTATTTGCAATGAAGAAGTCGTTAGTCTTGCAGAATTCTATCATATGATCTCCAGTGTCATTTCTATCAACATGGCCTTATTTTCCAACTACTGATCCTTCTTCTTTGTTTCCAACTTTTGCATTCCAGTCATAAGTAATTATCAATGCATGTTCAATCAATTTTAGACTGCAGAAGCTGGTAAAAATCTTCAATCTCTTCATCTTTGGCCTTAGTGCTTGGTGCATTGCTGAGGCCTGTCACCCACAAAAGCCCCCTGTGAACAAAGTTACAAGCTTATGTGATGGTGGGTGGAGGCATCTCACTCCTGACATATTCTGGCCATACTCTCCTTGATAATATTTTGCAACCTAATCAAACCTTCCTCAAAAATACCCTCTTATCTCCAGGCACAAGGATCAAAGAAGAAGGTTTTACAACCCTCTCGGCTTAATGAATTCCAACATAGGATGCCCAGCCTGAGTATACTAAGGCCGGCCCAGCTCCGCTGGCTTCCCCCATCTGCACATCCCCCTCCACAGAAAAACGATTGTGGAAAAGTCCTGGGGAGCTCCCCAGGGATGACACCACACACAGCCTTTCCACTCCCTACATCAGGAAGACAGGTAGGCTTCCAAGTTTATTATATTCGGTATGGCAAATAGACAAATACTAAAGAAATATCCTTCTTAGAACAGTTTAAGAGAGGCTTAGAGTGGGGGATGGTGGGCACTTACTGTCCCCACAGGAAGAGATAAGAAAGAGCAAAGAAGGAACAAATAGAGACAGTCAGATTAACTTTTAAGTTGAGTCTGTCCCTCCTTCCTGCACCTTTGACCTCGAGGATAGAGCTGAAGGTATAGCTTTATTTTCACTGTTGATTATAATCACAATATATTTGTCTTGGGCCATTACCTAAAAGACCCTAATAATTAACATGAAAAGAGACCACGAGGTACCAACTTCTTACTAGCCAATAGCTTACGTGGTCAAAGAGCAGTTACCTCATTGATTATAAAAATAAAAAAAGACAGATCTTAGCGGGCTGCCATTCTTCAGACTTCTAATTGTCTGTCTCATTTCTTTCTTTTTTGCCGACACCACTCCCTCCCTTCATGGTCCTGAAACCCTGCTGGGGCTGGCTCCTGGCAGTGCATACATTTGAATAATAGTTGTATTAACTGGTCTTTCTTATAGGTATGTGGATATTATCCTGTCGCTGACAGCATTATGCTTCAGGACAGATTTTGTAATATTCTTCTTGATGATGAACACAACACTGATCCTCATCAAATTTTTGTTCCCAGCATAGTAGATTATTTGATTGTCCAATTCAAAATGGCCAACACTGCTCCATTTCAGCTCACTAATGCCTAGGATATCAATGTTTATGTGGTCCATTTCATTTCTGACAATTTTCAATTTTTCTAGATTCGTACTTTGTACACTCCATGTTCCAATTATTATTATTATTTTTTATTGCAATTAAGTGGAAGTACACAATCCAAATCAATTTTGCATGCCTACCTATCTGCAGCTACTTCTACTCTCCTTGTGTGGTGACAGCACACTCCTCTTTTTCATTCTATACTCTTAACAAGTTCCTATCCCCTCCTCTCCAGCCCCTTCTCTCCCATCTAGAAAGAGACCAGTAGTACAACCTCCAATAAATGCACAGCACCAAAAGGTACACACACTATATGATAACACTGTGTCCTTGGTCCAGCCCATTTTTGTCCTAATCCATGTTCCAATTATAAATGGATGTTTGCAGCTGTTTCTTCTCATTTTGAGTCATGCCACATCAGTGAATGAGGATCCTGAAGGCTGTACTCTATCCACATCATTAAAGTCGATTCTACTTTGAGGAGGCAGCTCTTCCCCAGTCATCTTCTAAGTGCCTTCTAACCTGGGGGGCAGGAGGAGTTCATTTTCTGGTGTTATATCTGATGGTGTTCCACTGCTATTCATAAGGCTTCTCCCTGGCTAATTCTTTTCAGAAGTAGACTGCAGGGTTCTTCTTCCTAGTCTGATACAGTGGGAGAAAAATGGGAGTGCAGAACTAGAACTCTATTAAAAGATCAGACTTGACAGCCCATCAGAATGGAGGGTCCCCTGATAATATGGCCTCTGTACTCTCTATTAGCCCAGAGGTGAAACCAGTATTGAAGCCAACTCCTAAGACAAAAATTGGACAGGACTGCAAGACATAGAGTGATGCTGGAGAAGGATGTGCTTCTTGGCTTAAATAAATACATAAGACTGTCTGAGCAGCTCCTGTCCAGAGAGAGAAAGAGAGGGTGTGGACGGATAGGAGTTGATTGAATGGATATGGGAAGTACAGGGTGGAAAGGAGGAGCGTGCTGTCACGGGAGTCAGGAAGAGGGGGTCAGGGAGAGCAGTCAGAGTTACATAGTGGTGTGTGTGCCAGGTTTTACATGGCAAATTGGTATGAATTGTAAAGTTTCATTTAAAGCACAATAAAATATATATTAAAAAAAAAGAACGATGTTCACTGTTGGTTTTGTACAGATGTCCTTTGTTATGATGAAAGTGTTGCCTTTTATATCTATTTTATCGAGAGTTTGTATTAATAATGGGTGTTGGACTTCATTCAACGCCTTTTTGCATTGACTGAGATGATCATATGATTCTGTTCTTTCCTTTATATATGGGGTGGGTTGTACCAGTTGATTTTCTAGTTTTGACACATCCTTGTATATCCAATATGAATCCTACTTAGTTGTGGTGTATCTTTTTTGATGTGATGTTGTGTTCTATTGACTAGGCTTTTGTTAAAAATTTTTGTGTCTATTCATGAGAGATGTTGGTTCGTAATTTTTTTTGAGATGTCTTTGTCTGGTTTTGGTATCACGGTTATGCTGCTTAATAGAATGAATTCAGAAGCATTGCTTATTTTACTATGTTCTGAAATAGTCTGAGTAGCCAGCTCTTCTCTGAACATTTGGTAGAATTCTCTAGTAAAACCAGCTGGACTAGAGCTTTTTTTGTTTGGGACTTTTTTTTTAATTCTCTTTTCAGCCTCTTGTTATATGTCTGTTCATATTCTCAGCATCAGTTTATGTTAGTTTGAGTAAGTAGTGTGTTTCTAGAAATTTTTCCATTTCCTGTAGGTTTTCAAATTTGTTGGCATATAATTTTTCATAATACTCTTTTACGATCCTTTTCATTTCAGTTGGATTTGTTATAATGCCTCTATTTCATTTCCTTTTTTGGATTATTTATGTTTTCTGCTGTTTTTCTCTTGTCAGTTTGGTCAGTGGTTTGTTGATTTTGTTGTGTGTTCAAAGAACCAAGTTTGGTTTTGTTGATCATTTCTATCCTTTTTCTATTTTCTATTTCATTTGTTTCTGCTCTGATCTTTATCATTTCCCTTATTCTGAATCTTTCAGCAATAAATACTGACCATCCTTGGCCATGACAGTGGATTTTACATTAAAGTCTATTTTATCCGAGATTAGTATTGTCACACTTGTTCTTCTTCGTCTATTGTTAGCTTGGTATACATTATTCCATCCTTTAATTTTCAGTTTGTCCGTATTTTTAAGTTTAAGGTGAGTTTCTTGTAAGCAACATATAGACAGGTCATGTCTTTTGATCCAAGATGTCACTCATTGTCTCTTTACTGGAGTGTTCAGTCCATTTACATCAGTATAATTATTGATAGGTATGTGTTTGGTGCTGTCATTTTGATGTATTTATTTTTGTGTTGGTGTTTTCTCTGTTGCTCTTAATATTCTGTTCTGGGTCATTTTTCTTTATGAGTTGATTTTTACTCTTTTCAGTATTGATTTTGTGTTTGTTGAGACTCCTGTGTTGCATTTCTTGTTTCGATATGCTGCATCTTTATTGTGCTTTGTGGCTACCCCTATAATCTCCCTTAATAATCTAAGTTTAAACCCAATTTTAACTTCTGCATGTCTTATTAACTTTCCCTCCGTCTGGAAGGACTATAACTACTGTATTATATCCCTCTTTTTAATGTGATGGTATCTTAACTTTCACGATATGCTCACTGGATCCCTTCTTTTACTATTACAGCTTTGATTGAGTTTTGTGCCTTCCCTAACTGAGTAGGTTTCTGGATGTGTGTCCTGCATTGTCTGCTAAAATATAGAGTTAACACTTTTGTTTTTCTAAGCCAAGAGCTTCTTTCAGAATTTCTTGTAACTTTGGTTTGTTTTTTACAAAGTCTCAAAGTTTCTGTTTATCTGTAAATGTCTTAATTTCATCTTCATATCTGAGAGGCAGTTTTGCAGGATATATAATTCTTGGTTGGAAGTTTTTCTCCTTCCAGCACTTGAATGTGTCATCCCACTTCCTCCGTGCCAGCATTGTTTCTGCCAAGAAGTCAGACAAAAGACTACAGGGCTTCCTTCTGATGTCAGTTTTGCTTTGAGTTTCTCTGCCTTTAAGAGTTTCTGCTTCTGTTTCATTTTAAGTTTGATTACAGTATATCTTGGTGTCTTTCTTTTGGGGTCTACTTTTTGTGGCATTTGAGACACATCTTAAATATCTTTGTTCTTTTCTTTCATAATTCAGGGAAGTTTCTATCAGCAACTCGATGATAATACTTTTTGTGTTTTCAGGTATTCCTTCCTGTTCAGGAACTCCAATTAATCATAGGTTGTTCCTCTTGATAGAGTCACACATGTTTCTTAATGTTTCTTCATTTTTCTTTTCTCTGAATTCTCCTCATAAATGCTGGTGTCAGTAGCTCTATTTTTAAGGTTAGTAAATACAGTTTCTAGTTATTCAATTCTACTGTTTTGACTTTGAATTGAATTGTCTAATTCTTCAATTTTGTTATTGGTCTGTCAGATTTCAGAATGTTGATATTTCAGCAGTTTAAACAGCTTGGTTAATTTTTTTCATTTTGCTCTGCTGCATTTTGTATAATATCTAGGAGGGCTCTCTGTACAACTCTTTTGTACTCGACCTCTCTGATAGTTTCAGAAAGGCTTCTTCATCTGGAAAGTTCTTTAGTTCTTTATTTTTGGAGTTTCTGGAGCCATGGTAGAATTTTCTTTAAATATTTGGCCAGGGTGTGCTGCTTTCTGTACATCTAGAAGCTGTTTGGTCTCTATGGTGTTGCCTTAACAGGAGCTAAGGTGCAGTTCTGAGAAGGAAGTTAATCATCACCCACCTCTATGTATTCCAGTGACTGGGTCCAGTGGAATCTCTGGGGCAGCAGGCTCCACCTCTTGGCTTGCAAAGACATGGCCCTACTTATGGAGTCACTGGGGGGCCATCAGCCCACTCTATGATGTGGGTCAGTGAAGGCTGGAAGAGATGCCGTCAGGCTTCACCACAGTTATGTCTCTAGACAGTCTTATTTTGAAAGGTAAAAGCTATCTGACAGCTTCCAAAATAAGTCAGGCTGTCAGGTGTGCAAGCCACTGCCTCCAAATGGCAATGGAGGCACCTTGACACCCATACCCAAATGCTGTGATGCCCTGCTGTCATCCCCAGTTGGGCCCCACCCATAAGGCTACACAGTGCTAAAGACAGCTTTTTTGCTGGAATAGTGCTTCCCAGGCTGGCACTGCTTCCCAGCCTGGTAATCACCACTGCTAAGTCTTCCATTTGGGTAACTCCACCTCTCAGTTGAACAAGCTGGCATCCCAGACAAGCTGTCCTGTCTGCTGCAAAGTAGCCGAATCTATAGCAGAGGAATGGAAAGAGGGAGTGGAGGGGCTGTGGTGCTCTGAGTCCAGAGTCAGCCACTGAAATGTGGCTGATCATGTTAGCAGTGCAGCTGAACTTTGCTGCCAGTTAAGCCCATTTCTTGCCTGCCAGCTAACAAAAAGAAAAAAGAGTTAAAAATGCCAATTATCTTCAGCCTGCAAGAGCTAGTCATTCACCAAGGGTGGGGGTGAGCGAAAGAGTAGCATGTAGTCCAAACTGACCCGACAGCCTTATGCCATATCCAAGGGCTCACTGGGTGTCCAGAAAGCTCTATTTAATTATTAATCTAGGCCGTAGTTTTCAGAGAAAATTTAGGAGATGTGTGTCTAATTTGCCATCTTGACACTGTGTGCTTCCTATTTCCTTGATTCTGGTGGCTGTAGGCTTCTATTGCTGTTCTGTGTTCATTTGAGTTGTTTAGCTAATATTTTTATTTTGTCCTTTTCATATTCTGTTCTGTGTGCATCTATTGTTACAGATTGGCTTCTGAGGACTGCCTTTGCTGTGTTTCATAGGTTTGGGTGTGATGTGTTTTAATTCTTGCTTAAATTTTTTATTCCACCTTTGATTTCTGGTATTATCCAGTGGCGTTTAAGCAGGGTGTTACTTGGTTTTCATGTAATTGACTTTTTCCCCCTTGCTCTTCCTATTGATAATTTCTACTTTGATGGTTTTGTTGTCAGAGAACATACTTTGTGTTATCTCAGTGTTTTGGATTTTGTTGCGGGTTGTTCTCTGACCTAAGATGTGTTCAAGTCTATAGAATGTTTCATGCACATTGGAAAAGAATGTGTTTGCAGCTGTTGATGGAGTGTTTTATACATACCTGAGATCAATTTGGCTGACTCTGCCCTTTAGCTCTTCTGTATATTTTGTTGAGTTTCTTTCTAAATGTTCTGCCCTTTCCTGAGAGTGATGTGTTAAAGTCTCAGACTATTATTGTGGAATTGTCATTTTCCCTTACCAGTGCTGTTAGAGTTTGTTTTATGGGTGCTGGCACCCTGTCATTAGGTATGTAAATGTTTACTATGGTTAAGTTGTCATGATGGAGCATCCCTTTAAAAATTACATAGTGCCCTTCTTCATCTTTTATGGTGGATTTTGTTTTAATGTCAGTTTTAGCTGAGATTAGTATTGCTACTTCTGGTCTTTTTTGATAGCTATTTGCTTGATGAATTTTTCCCACTTTTGATTTTCAATAAATGTATGTATTTACATATTTATTTCTAAAGTGTGTCTAATATAGAGAGTGTACTGATGCATTCTATTTTTTTTTTTAAATTCATTCTGTCGCTCTCTATGGATTCATTGCCATTTACTTTCAGTATAATTATTGATAGGTGTGAGTTTATTACTATCATTTTTTAGTGCTGACATTTTTTTTGTCCTTCTTACTCCCCTGCTGAATTCATTTTGTTCACGAATTTCTTTTGTTTTTTGTAGATTTTGTTTTTATTGAGACTTTATGTTTTTCTTCTTTATCTTGATAAGTAGTTTTGTTAAATTTCTTTGTGGTTACTCAAGGAAGCTTTTTTTAAGGACTGAAAAATAATGGCTATTTAAAGTGGAGAGGACAGCGCATGTCTGGTGCAAATAATTAAGTGCTGGTGGGATTACTAATAGGTAGGTTGGCAGTTTGAATTTACCTCGAGTCCCTTCAGAAGAGAGACCTGGTAACCTACTACTGAAAGGTCATAGCTGTTGAAAATCCTGTGGGGCATAGTTCTATGCTGAAACACATTGAGTCGTAATCAATTGGAAAGCCTTGATGGCATTTTTATTTATTTATTTATTTTTAATGAAAAACAAAACAAAATCGGGGAGTGCTAACTTCAAAGGAAGAGTATTCGAGTGACCACAGAGGGCGATCTGACTGTGATGGTTAGGTCATGGAAGGACAGAGAGGATGTACACTCATCCTTTCTAGATGAAGATGCGTCTGATTAGACAGATGAAATGACTTAGTAGAGAGTGCTGGAGGAACAGGTGAGGAATAGTGTTACTGCTGTGGACTAGGGGAACCACGTGGGAGGTGAGACTAGGAGGGATGCAGGGATCAGTCATCAAGCCCTGCATGCCCTTCATGCTCTGCATCCTCATTGTTGTGAACTGCTGTTGATTAGCTTTTGACCATGAAGTCCTATATGTATCAAAGTAGAAATGTGCTTTATGTGGTTTTCAGTGGCTGAAAACTTTTTCAGAAGTAGATCATCAGACCTTTCTTCAGAGGTACTGATGGGTGGACTAAAACACCAATTTTTTGGTTAAGAGCTAGTACTTAACTATTTGCCCTACCTAGGGACTCTATCTGTGGTTCTGTTGTTAGCTGCTGTCAAGTTGGCCCCTTACTTGTGGTGACTTAATACAAAATGAAATGAATGCTTCCTGGTCCTATACCATCCTTATAATTGATTGACTGTTATGATTCATAAAATTTTCATTGGCTAATTTTTGGAAGTAGGTCACCAGGCTTTTCTTCCTAGTCTATCATAGTCTGAAAGTTCTATGCAACAAAGTTCAGCATTGTTAAAACATGCAAGCCTCCACTGACAGATGGGTGGAGGCTGTGCATCAGGTGCATTGGCTGGAAATTGAACCCAGGACTGCCTAATGCAAAATGAGTGTTCTACCATTAAACTACCACTGTCCCCATGTGCTAGTAGTATGGAGTGCATCCTCTGAATTAGGGAAAACACTGGATGCTTTCAAGGTGAGAGGTTTCATAATCAAATTATGTTTTAGAAAATCATCTAGTCGTATTGGGAAGGATAGATTAGAGAAGAAAGTAGCAGATCGTATAAATGGCTTCAACAGCTGCCATCCCACAGGCTCATCTTACAATATGACTTTAATACTCCTTCCATTCAGGTGTATCTGGCCAAGCTTATGATGCTGTGTGACTCACAAGTCAAATCATAAAAGGCAGTAGAGTTTCCACATCCCTCCATTGGTATGGTTGCTCTTGGAACTCAGCCACCATGCCATTAGGATGACCAAAATTTGTGAAGAGGTCCACATGGAGAGGAATTCAGGATCCCAGCCTATGGCCTGCACTAACCAGCCCTCTGATTCACTGTCTCAGACTTATTTTCTCTAGTCTCTGGTTGAATCATCCCAGCTGATGTCACATGGAATACAGAAGAGCTGACTCTGTTGAGTCCTGCCCAAATTGCACATTTGAAGGCAAAATAAATGATTGTTTTTGTGTTAAGACCCCATGTGCTTTGGGATGTCTTGCTACACAGCTATGGATAACTGATACAAAGAGAAAGAAGGAAGCGGGGTATCCATTAGGGAATACACTTGTTCAAGCAAGAGAAGATGAGGGTCTTAGCTAAGGCATTAATTAACTGAACAAACAGCTATGACATACCAGATGCTGTGCTATGCCATGGGACAACAATATAAGCTAGGCAATGTGCCTTCCTAAAGAAACTGACTGACTTGTTGCTAGTGAGGAGGGGATAGATTATGGAATAGATCCACCAAGCTACTTTAATGCATTTACCTAAGGCTGTGTACGCTCCACATGTAACATTCAGAGAATACTCTAGAAAATAAAACTAAAACAAAGGGGTAGAGGTTTTGGCATTCAGAGAGCATGTAAATGACATTGTCATTACTTTATAAGCCCCACTGAGCATGTTAAGAAGTGTTTTTTGTCTTTGTCGCCACCAGAGAAAAGCTTCATGTGGGTACTTTGCTTGCTTCCCTAACATTGTGTGATTTCTAGTTCAAAGCACAGAGCATTTGATATTTGCATTAGTGCTTGTTACTTTTTTTTTTTTTTTAAGAGGCAGAGAGTGGGAGGATTACCACAATATTCTTTTCAAGTGCTTTTCAGTTCCTGATCAAAGGAGGGGTTTTAGAGTCTCAGTTTGCCTGAGATTCAATGTAAGACTATTCTTGGTTTTGGGTATTGAATAAATCATTTTTATTTAAATACCACAAAGAAAGAATACTAACCCATGCTTTGTAAACTACGGAGTTTCACCAAAATGCCAGTTATTTTTATTATTTCACAATGGAATTTGGAAATTGATAATCTTCAGGGGATTTATTGGTCACTAGCACATTTCATTTTTAAAGTAATTATCCATTTAATGCATATAACCACTTCTTTTGTGAAGAGTATCCACTATTCCTCTTAAATTCTCAGTCTTATGTTTGTGGCAAAGTGTTGTCCTTATTTCCACCCCCTTTTGTCTAGCCATCATGATAAGGTGTCATCTTCATGCTTTGATTTGACTTGTCAAGTAGTACACTCTGGCTCTGGTTCCCACACCTCTTCTGAGAATAAGCTTTTGAGTCATCAGTGGCTTTTTGTTACCAAACTCTTTGTCCTCTTCTGAATGCTCAGCTGGCCTGAAGTGTCTGCAGCATTTGGTCCTGCTATTATCCAGGTCTTGAAACTCTGATCTCTTCCGTCTGCTGCATTAACACCTATAGTTCTTATTTCTCTGATTTCTTTCTCTGTTTCTATTGGTGGTTCTGCCTTTTCCCTCCATCTTTCTTCTTCTTAAATGTGGAAGCAACTTAGAGTTCAGTTTTTTAATCTTTTGCAACCTCCCTAGACAGTGTCATGTGTTTCTAAGACTCTTATCTATCTAATGACAACCTATATTCTTATTATGGACTGAATTATGTTTCTCAAAACTACCTTCACATATATTTTGTTACAAAATAAGCTTTTCCATAAGAATGTGTTCATTTCCTTATAAGTTCAACTTCCTCACTGAAGCATAAGAAAAATGAGTAAAGACCTAAGAAATGCTTTATAAAAGAAGATACTTTACCAGCTCCATCTGAATCTACTATAATTGGCTTTGTTTCTACCATGGTTGTATGGCTTCCCCGCCCCCGATAAAATTTGTGAAGATTGACTGTGTTCTTTGCTGCAGACTCTAGATTATTATGTGGGAATCCCGTCTTCTGTGAAAGCTGAAAGCATTGTCTTCTTTATTACAAATATTTTGTCCATGTCTAATCAACATTAAATTATTGTAACTGAAAGAAAAAAGTGTTAAAATCTATCCCTTGTACTTGTAAATATAATCATGTTTGGTAAATGTAGTTCTCTCTTTTTTTTTGGTATTAATGAGGCTGTACCAGAGTAGGGTGGACACTTAACCTAATCACTTCTGAGTTACAAAAAGAGTAGAATAGACAAAGGACACCAAGGAATGTTAAGAGAACTCCTGGAACTAGTGACAAGAAAAACTCTTCCTGTAATTCTGATTTGAACTTCTCTAAAACCCTGAGACAATATATTTCTGTTTTTTAAAGACATCTACTTGTTATATATTTTGTAACCAACTTTGTCTTAGTTATCTAGTGCTGCTATAAAAGAGTTACCACAGTCGAACAGCTTTAACAAGCAGAAGTTTACTGCCTCATAGTCTAGTAGACTAGAAGTCCAAATTCAGGGTTCTAGCTTCAGTGGGAGGCTGTCTTTCTCTCTGTGGGCTCTGGAGGAAAATCCTTGTCTTCAGTCTCCTTCTGGTCTAGGAGCTTCAGCACAGCGATGCTAGGTCCAAATGACACACTCTTCTCCTGGCACTATTTACTTGTTGATACGAGGTCTCTATTTCACTGCTTGTTTCTCTCTTCTATATCACAAAAGAGATTGACTCAAGATACAATCTAATCTTATAGACTGAGTTCTGCTTCATTATCAAAACCACCTTTAATCCTGCCTCATTAACATCATGAAGGTAGGATTTATAACATACAGGAGAATCATATTAGATGACAAAACAGGCAATCACACTGTACTGGGAATCACAGCCTAGTTAAGTTGACATGTATTTTGGGGGGACACAATTCCATCCATGATAGTAACTAACAATTCTGATGAGTCTCAGACACCATACCTACTACTTTAGAAGCACAAATGGCAAGGAATCTTCAGTTTTAAAGACACAAAAATGAAAAACGCATAGTCTTTCACAGTAAGTAGTTTACAGTATTATAAGACAGATGAAACACGGACACATAACTTTGTGAGCTGGAATTGTGCCTTTTTCAATTCGGGCTTCCTTGTTAGCCCTGTAATATAGTGAATACTTAAGATTCGGGATAATAGACCAAAAGGGATTACTTTCACTGTGTAGAAGTGGTATTGAAACAAGAAGTTTAAAGAATGACACAAAATAGAACTTGCTATTTTATTTGAGCAACTCTCTGTTTGTCATACTGTGGCAGCTTGCATATTGCTGCGATACTGGAAGCTATGCCACTGGTACTTTAACTACCAGCACGGTCACCCATAGCAAGTGGGTTTCAGTGGAGCTTCTACACTAAGACAGATAGGAAAAACAGCCTGGTGATTTCCATCTGAAAACTAGCCAGTGAAAACCTTATGGATGACAACTGAAGATTGTCTCATACAGCACTGGAAGATGAGTCCTGGAGGTTGAAAGGCATTCAAAATACACAGTGGCTACAACAATGGACTGGAGGGTATCAGTGCTCGTGAAGGTCGCACGGGATCAGGCAGTGTTTTGTTCCGCTGTACATGAGGTCATTGTGAGCTGAAGCCAGCTGGAAGACAGCTAACAACAACCACAGTGATGCTGTTTGATACTGGTTAGAGGCCCTGAAGAAAGCTCCTTGCCATTTGCTTGGTAGGCTGGAACGTATTCTTTAGTTGTAAGCAATAAAAATGGACTCAGTGAACTTAAGCAAAGAAATGGAGTTTATTGAAAAGATTAGAAATACTTCTGGAATTAAAAACGGAGCTGAATAATCAGAAGAAAGGTTGCCCACATCATTCTAGAAATCTGAGCACTGAAAACACATAGATCATCTTTTCAGAAACTTGCCACAAGTGACTCACCTCCAACTGTCTTTTTGTCTTAGAGCACCAATTACTGGTCATTTGGGGCCATGTGCCTGAACCTGGTATCAGAAGCACCTTCACAAGAACTCTAGTGTAAAAGATGCTTTGCAGGCTAAAACCACACCCAAGTGGAAAAAAAGGAGCATTAGGATTATAGCAGACATTCAACAGTGGGTTGTTGAATGAAGAAATAAGCGAATCAGACAGCTGGATTGATTAGTTGATCTATAAAAACTCTGACAATAGTGCTACAACTCTCTTACCAACCAGGGTGACATCTTCCAGACATTTTAGCGTAGCTGGTATGATGAATGAAATTTATGTCTGTCCAATTGGACAGCCAGGAATTCTGTATATAACTGTCCTATTGAGATTCAAAAATCACTGTGGTCATCATCAAATCAAGAGAAAATACACCCCGAAGAAGCATCTGCTCATCACACTGTTATTTTTCCGCTGATGAAAGCGTTATGGGCTGTTGAGGAATGCTGGAGAGGATGCAATCATGTTCCTTTGGATATAAAACACTTGAGATTTGACAGTTTCATATTTTTCTTTATTTTTGTTAAGGCAAGATCTTGACAGGGCTATATTTTTGCCACCTACTTCTTCTGTTTTCTTATAAATGGCAGTGAACGAAAGAGGGGAAACAGAGACACCTTATTAATCAACTCAGTTACGATTTTACCTTATGCCCAGAAGGGCACGCTGAACCATCCATGTCAGAAAGGAAAACATGCAACTCGAACAAATTAAAGACTGTAGAAATTCAACAGGTGGACAAGAGCCAGCCAGCTCCTCCAGGAGACATTGTGCCCTAAAGGCCATCTGGATAGCATTTAATGCTCAGGAAAGGAAAGAAACAACCATATTGATCCACTTGACCGTTTTCATGCCTTGAGTCTTTCGTAGGACTGTTTTTTAAATGGCAGCATCAAACTTCCAGTCATCAATTTCTGTGCCCCTATTGTTGTAAAACTAATTGACCCAAACCTTAGTGATACAAAGCAGTTTATTATTGTCTCTTGCAATTCTATGGATAAACTGGCTTGTCTGGGTTATTGTGTCTTGGGGTTTCCAAAACAATTGCAATCGGATCCTGACTGGGGCTGGAGTCATCTGAAGGCGGCACTGGGACAGGCATCTGTCATGATTTCTTTACTCACATATATGGCACCTCAACTCAGATGGCCGGGTGAGCCAGGCATCTTTCTCTTTCCATATGGGCTTCCTTTCCATGTGGTAGGACAATTTTAGGGTGCTGCAAGCTTACCAACAACCCAAGCAGAAGCCAAGAGACTTCTCATGACCTAGCCTCAAAGCCACATAGAGTCACTTTCATCACATTCTATCAGTTGAAAGTAACTCCAGGGCCAGCTAAGATTCAAGGAAGGGGGACTACACAAGCTTATGAGTACCACAAAACTTGCCTCACTGGGAGGTATCTTTGAGAAAGGCTGCTATTAACCTCTTGCCAAGTACCTTGCCTTTCTAGAGGCCCTACATGGTCTCATGTCCCATACACTATGGTTTGCACATCCTGGAGTCCTTTCAGATCCTCAGCTCTGCCCTGTTCCCTCAAGCCACATACACCTGCCTCTCTTCTCTTTGCAATATTGCTCTGCCATCGTTCTCCCTGCTCTCTGGCGTAGTTAACTCTTACTTATACCCCAGATCTCAACAACATTCTTTCAAGGGAGCAGATCTTGATGCTTCAGTCTTGTCCCTTCTGTTAAAAGCTCTTGAAGAAGTAGATCTCTACCCTTCTTGGTCCCAGACTCTGTGTGTCCTTTTATCTACCAGCTGCAACTGAATCAGTACTAACTCATGGTGATCCCATGTGTGTCAGAGTAGAGCTGTGCTCAGTAGGTTTCTCAGTGGCTAATTTTTCAGAAGTAGATCAACAGATTTTTCTTCTACGGTACCTTTAGGTGGACTCAAACCTCCAACCTTTAGTTTAGCAGTGAAGGCAGTAGGGTGGGAGGAAAGGAGTTCTGTGGGGATGATGTGGACCAAGGATGGAGAAAAAGATGAATGAATTCTCGCCTGAGCCCCAAGCTGGAAACATTGGTTTCATTTGGTTCTTGCAGTGGGTAATCTGAGCCGACAGTGCTCAGTAGACAGAAAGAGGCAGTTGGCCTTGGCAGGTGGCAGGTGGGATTTTTTAAGCAGCAAAAGCTGGTGTAAGTCTGGTAAGACCTGCACATTAATTCACAGTGAGTGGATGCATGCTATGTCTCTTGTGACTGAAAGTGGCTGTTGTCATAACCAGCAATCTTAAAGCTAGAAGGCATTCTTGGACAGGTATGGCAGTTTAACCTGTGGGCCCCCAGGTTCCCCAGCCTTCTGAGGCCACCAACCAGCTGTTGCTGAATTGACTTTGACCCATGGAAACCTCATGTGTGCGGAGTAGAAGTGTGTTCACAGGGTTTTCAATCACTGATTTTTTAGAAGTACCTTGCCAGGCCTTTCTTTCAAGCTGCCTCCAGGCAGGGTCAAATTGCCAACCTTTTGGCTGGCTTGGCTTGGTTAATAGCCAAATGCTTAACCATTTGTGCTGCCTAGTGACTTACTTCTATCATTATGACTTTTTGTTTCTTTACTGCATTTTGATTTGTTGACTAGTTACTTCTTCTTATAATATGTCAATGAATTAATCACTGGGAGACAAAAAGGCAACACAACTACATGCTTTGCTGTCTGTGCTTGAGCTGCATTGGTGTGCAGTCACCAATCAACCAATGATGGATAGACTTTGAAAGAAGTGACCTGACTGGTCACTGATCATGATGAATATGTGCTATTTACATAATAACTCGTGAAACAAAGAGTTGGCATCAAAATTTGTACTTTATGCATTTACTCATAGTTTATACATGATGGTCACTAAACTGTGAACCATTTTTGGAGGGGACTGATGTTACTTAGCTAAACGGTGATAACTGAAATTCATGCATATCAGAGCTGTACAAACGGAGGACAATCTGTATATGGCATTTAAGTTGCATTCTGTGTAACACACTGAAGTGCTGTTAAAGGGAGTAAAGGATCCCTGGTTGTTACCTAAACACTTGGTTGCTAGCTGTACTTATTCACTGGCAAGTAAGTGCTATTCTGAGAAAATATGTCTTGATATTTAAACAGATTTTGATGGTCATGTAACCTATTTTGTAATTTAAAAACTACCTTGGAACTGTTCACCATCCTCCCCTGCAATAGGTCCAAAGGCAAGGCCATAAGCTTTAAGATTTTTCCAAAGGGATTTTTCATTTTCACCCTAGATTTGGTTTGTAGAAATTAGAGGTAATCTTTGTTGATCTCGATTATCTTAGTCCTGAGTTGTTTTATCTATAGATCACCACCTATTGGGTTTAGGACCTTAACTTTACATTCATCATTTCCATTATTCATCAAAGACATATTAGGTCCTTCTCTGGGATAAACACTGTTGGGGATACCACAATGATTTTAACTATGATACAGCCCATTACAAGCAGCTCTGATGGCACAATGATTAAAACACGTGGCTGCTAACCAAAAGGTCAGCAGTTTGAAACCACCACCTACTCCATGGGACAAAGAGGTGGCAGTCTGCTTCCTTAGTCAGTTGCTGGTTGTGAAACCCTATGGTGTAGTTCTACTCTGTCCTATAGGGATGCTATGAATTGGAATCAGCTCCGTAGCATTGTTTCTTGTTGTTGTTGCTGCCCTTTGCAGTTTACTAGGAATATTCAGGAATGTAAATTACTTCTTAACACGCAAATAACAGATTAAGACAATTATTAACATTTCAGTCTTTTTCCTTACTCTACTTTTGTTAGACTGATGGGGGACGAGTTCCTAACATTAAAAGCATCTCCAATTCCTGTTGATAAGCAAAAAGCTTAAAACATTCAAACGCATTTGCATGAACACCAGCTTACTCAGTTTGTTGTACTGTTGTTGGGTGTAATCTAGTTGACTCTGATTTAGTGATCCCATGAGACAGAGCAAAACTGTTCCTGTAGGGTTTTCTTGTTTTCAAGAAAACAGATCACCAGCTCGTTTTCCTGAGGAGCTGCTGGGTGGATTTGAGCTGCCAAACTGTCACAAGTGTTTAGGTAACAACCAGGGATCCTTTATTCCCTTTAACAACACTTCAGATAGGTTTCTGGTAAATGCATTTCACATCTTATTTCTTTGTGCCTATGACTGTACGCATGGCTAATGTAAGAAAAGAAATCTTCTTGGGATTCAGTATTGTCGGGGTGATGGGTTTATAGCCATTCCTTGTCTATTCCTTTATAGCCACTAAGCCAGTCCTTAGTGCTAGCTCTGCTAACCGAAAGGTCGGCAGTTCAAAACCACCAGGTATTCCTCAGTTCTGCTCTGTCCTGCAGGGTGACTATGAGTCAGAATCAACTCGGCAGCAGTGGTTTTCTGTCTTCTTCTCATTTATGACACGTAAGGCCAATACGCCACCTCTGTAAGACTCTATGTTCTCAACTGTAAAATGAGACAGCCCAGTAAATGACTTTTAAGGTCCTTTCACATAAAACTCTTCGAATACCAAGGACTCTGTATGCAGAAAAAGAAGAATAGGAAAAACCAGCTTCCTGGGGAGCCACGCTTCTCTCCCAAATATGTCGGAATCTGCCAAACCCAAACACATTTTACCAGCTCCCCTCTCCTGGATTTACAGAGCTGTGTGTATTTTGAGGGAAATATAATCCATGTGTTTTTTATTAATTTACCCTTGATGTGACAAAATACTGTTTTCTCAGAGTTTTTTTATGTCTTGGGAATGTCTTTTTTTTTTTTTTTTTTTTTTTTTTGCCTTCTTTGTAAGCCCTTTCCATTTTTAGCACCAAGTTTGCTGCATTTGCCTTAAATAGTTTCTCAGACTTCTCAGCTGGGGGAAATCCTTGATTTCATTTTGAGCAAGAAAGCCTGCAAGGTGTGGTTGGGTCTGGTGGCTGCTGTCTGCCCAGTTTTTCCTCACAGGAGTATTTTCTAACTATATCCAGCTCCAGATCTGCCCTACCAAATTTGAAGCCTGGGAACTTGTGTAGAGTTCCATCTTTTTCCATGTTCTGTCTCCTGGTACTGGGCTGCTACCACCTTTATCCTGCCTAGCACTTCCACTGCCTGTTGGGAGAAAAGCAGCAGGATTCTTCTGGAGCCCTGTTCTTCCAGGCCTCACCTTCGAGCTAACGGCTGGGTACCCCTGGCCTTATTGCCCACCCAGCATGCTCCATCCACCTGGGCTCTCACCACCACAGATCTTAGATGCCTTCACACGGCTACTTCTCAAAGAAGCGTGTCTGTAAGGGAAGGCTGTGTGGGAAGTCGTGAGTCAGAATACTCGGGTGGTGCAAATGACGGACGTGCTGAAATGCTACCTGAAGGGCTGGAGGTTTGAGTTAACCCAGATGCACCTTGGAAAATAGGCTTTTTGAGCAACTTCTGAAAACTCAGTCACCGACAACCCTATGGAACACAGTTCTACTACGAAACGCACGGGATCAAGTCAGTCAGAACAGACTCAAAGGCAGCAGGAGGCTTAAGCAGTGAGCAGGAATAGGAAAAGGTTTCGGAGGAAGGCCGTGACCACTGAGCCTCATTTGTGGGCCTCAGAGCACTTCCATGGTCAGGTGCAGGGTGTTAAACAGGCCTACCAAGCCGGCTTGCTAGTCCCGGGGCTGCTGTCTTAGCTGAAGCCAAGGCAGAGGATGAACTATGACGGGTCGCCACGTCTGCCAGCTAGGGGTTCCCTCTCCCCCCTAAAGCTGCCTTCTCCGAGGCTCCCCTGTTAAGCAGTGCGTGGTGGTGTCATGGTGCAGCTGACCTACTGAGGGAAATTTACAGAGAGAAGACCGTAGAATTGACACAATACGAAGCTTTAGCCCTGTATGTCTTTTTTGAACTTTAAAGGCTCCCCTTTTGTGCTTGCAAGTGAGAAGGTAGCAGGCTCCTCTCCCCACCCCACTCCAGAAATGCTCAGCACTTGGGTTCCAGTGTCTTTTCTAGAGAAGCCAGTGCTTTGTGCAGTTACATGTGGCCTTTCTGCCATTTAAATGGGCACATCTTGCACCTCGGCAGAAGCATGCACAAGCTAATAAAGAATCTCAATTTACATGAGAATGACACAGCCAACTGTGAAGGGAGTGATAGGGTTGCCCAGAGCCAAAGTCTTTCTGCCCGAGCCCATTCAATTTGAATTCCTCTAGAAACGGCAGAAACGCCAGCTCCGCGGTGCTTGGGCAATATTGGAAAGGTCAGGACAGGCAATGTCAGACACGGTCTGCAGCAGCTCTACAAATGCTCCAGTGGCGGTGCATAACAATGCATCACAGTGGCCACAGGCTGCCCTGGCTCCGAGGGGCTTGAGCTATTTATCTGGTAGCAACAGATTTCTTTCTTCTCTTCTGCTCCTTTAAATGTTTTGATCTGGCTTCCAAGTGTAGCCCTCCACAGAGCATTTGCACATTAAATATAAACTGCAGGAACTCCAGGGGCTCAGAAGCCTGCACACAGCTTACCTTGGAGAGATTTTGTCGGAACAGAAAACTTGTGATAGTCTGCCCTGTTTTGCCTGAGGCATAGTTGTGTTCAAAGCTTTTTCTTCAGGTTTTTAAAAAACCACATCTGGGATATTTAGGGAAGTAAATAGTAGATCTACAGGTAATCAAGAGAATGAGGCTGCCATCAGGTGGGAGCTTCAGAATGAGATGCTAGATGAAACCTGAGGTGCTAGGCGCTGATTAGGGGTCTCTTGTGAAAGGAGTTCCTGGGTGGTGCAAAGCAGAGTAGCACTCTGCTACTAACTAAAAGGCTGGCAGCTCAAGTCTACACAAAGGTATCTCAGAAGAAGGGCTTGTCCATCTACACTGGAAAGATCACAGCCGCTGAAAACGCTGTGGATCCCAGATCTCCTCAGATGCACAGAGGGTCGCCATGAGCTGGGATTGACGCTACAATTGCTGGTCCTGGCTTTGGTTTTTGTTTAAGGAGGAGTCATTGGGTGGTGCAAACTGCTAAGCACTCATGGAAGGGGTTGAGGTTTGAGATCACCCAAAGGTGTCTTGAGAGAGAAAAGGCCTAAAGATCTAACTCCATAAGGAGATCACCGCTGCTGAAAACCCTGTGAAACAGTTTTACAAGTTGGAGTCGACTTGATAGAAACTTTATTATTATTATTTGTGAAAGGAAGGGAAGGATACAGGATACAGGATTGGGCAGAGGAAGCAGTTCTAAGGTGCACGTCCCACAGGATTTGGGCAATGCAGAAGGGAGCACTGGAGTCAGTACTGCTTGCCACAGTATCCCACATCAGGGTCAAGGGCCTTTGTACCCCCTCGTTCAGGATCAAGATATGGGCTGCCTCTGTGCTGCAAGCCAGTACTGAAGGTGCCAACAGGTGGAAGCTGGCTACTGAACACACTCCCCACTGCTGGGCAGCAAGTGATACTGGGCAGAGCATACAGTGTCCATCACCAGGTGAGGGAGATGCTATGTTTCAGGGCAGCCACAGGGTGATCTTGCACAAGACATAGCCTTTCTGGCTCAGTTTCTTTTTCTGTTCAGGAATGCGATTGGGCTGAATGATACTTGAATTTGTTTCTTTTCGATTTTGTGAAATGATGCAGGAACCACAAGTGAGTGGAATAAATTATTCCTATATTATTCCCTTCTCACATTTCTTGATTTTTATGTGTCTTGGTCATCTAGGGCCATTATAACAGAAGTACCACAAGTGGTATTTCTTTAACAAAGAAATGTTTATTCTCTCACAGTCCAACAGGCTACAAGTGTGGTTTCAGGGAGCTGGCTTCAAGGGAAGACTTTCTGTCTCCCGGTTCTGGAGGAAGGTCCTTGTGATACATCAGTCTTCCCCTGGTTTGGAAGCATCTTAGCACCGGAAGTCAGGTCCAAAAGAAATGCTGCACTCCCAGCACTGTTTTCTTGGTGATGTGAGGTTCCCACGTCTCTCTGCTTGCTTTTCTCTTTTATATCTCAAGAGATTGGCTTAGGACATTGTCTAGTCTGTCTGATAGATCTCATCAATAGAACTGCCAGTAATCCATCTCATTACTTTATAGTGGTAGGATTTATAACACATAGGAAAATCACATTAGATGACACAATCACATTGCAGAATCATACAATACAGGGAATCATGGTGCAGCTAAGGTGACAGACATTTTTGGTGAACACAATTCAATCTGTGACATTGTGTTGCTTATTTCTCATATTATTTTCATTCATACTGAACATGGAGAGAAGTGTTGAGCCCGGGTGGATTTGTATTGGTCTGTGTCATAGACAGTTCCCCATTCCTCTCCACAGTTCTTCGTATTGGCTTCTGGTGGCAGCCTTGCTATGGGAGGAGAGTGCATGTGTTCCTGTGATGGCTAAGACCCCTTCTCTCTGGTGCGTGATGTGAGATGTTGGGGTTTGTCCTGAGTGGCCAAATTTCAGAAGACTCCACAGTGGCCTGAGAGAGTAGCTAAGGCCTTAAAGGGCTGTAGCAGTCATTGGATTTTAGTTAAATTTGAACAAAAACTAGGAAAACCTGTTAGAACTCCTGGAAAACCATGATTTGACTAAAAGAAATCTTCCGTACGTGTCCGGGGGATTTACAAAATGGCGACAGTCGACGAATACGTGTGGAATGCCTAACACGCATCAGGACCCAGGGTAAGTGTTATGGATACAGCGAGGAAAAAGACGGAACTATCCTTTGACTTTGCAGAACTTACAGGAAGAAATCAAAGGCAAACAAGTATGACATAGTCAAAGTGATCTCAGATGTCACAAGAGCCATGAAGGAAATAAAAACGGTACAATGGTAGAGAGGTGGGCCCTATTTGGAAAGGTAGGAAGGGAGATCTGAGACCCTGGAAGAGTCACGTGAGAGAGAGCACAGTGAGCTGGATGGGAAGGAAGCCAGAACCTGTGTCTCTGAGAAGTTTGTACCAGCCCTTAGAACATGTAGGTCCCGTGGAGAACTTACCTGTTCACATGGTGTTTGTAGTTTCTACAGCTTTGTGTAGTTATTTCCTTTTTTATGCCTGAATGTATTTCAATTTGAAAATAGCAATATATCTCAACTGGTAAAATGGAAATTAAAAAAGTAACCTTTTTTTTTTGGTCTATCCTTGGCCAGAAGGGAAAGAAGATACTCAGTAGGCACACTGAAGCTCAAGGACAAAAACTGGGCAAGAAGGGCCACTGAAGTGGCCATGCCACTTTTGACTTACGAGCTTCCTTTAAGATGTGGTAGGATACATAGCCCTCATTCTTCTGGTTGTGGTTACTTCTACTGCTTCAACACCTGACATCTGTACATGCCCTCCTCGACATTTTTTTCAGAGTCAACTCCTTCTTCCTGGGCCTTAGGGAGAGACAGTGCATTGCTGCAGGAGAGAGACACATTTGAAGTCATGGAGACTTGGTACGGTGTCCAGATCTGCCTGTTAGCTGTGAAGACTGTAGCGTACTGAGAGATGTTTTTGATTCTTCTGCACATCTGCAGAAAAGGAACAATAATGCTTATCTTGGAGTCTGACCTGTGTAACCCAGAGCATGGAACAGGGTGGGCTCTTGCTCTACTGCACCCTGTTCTTTTATTTTTTCAACAATTCTATCTGTGCAATTCAGTGACATTGATTACATTCTTCAAGTTGTGTGATCAGTCTCACTATCCTCTAAGTTATTCTAACACTGTTAGCACAAACTCAATATCCCCTAAGCAAAAACTCCCCCTCCAGTCTGTTTTTAACACAGCCAAAAAACTCATTGCCATCAAGTGGAGTCTGACTCATCACAACCCTAGAGGTCAGAGTAGAATTGCCCCATACAGTTTCCAAGGGGCACCTGGCAGATTTGAATTGCTGACCTTTTGATTAGCAGATGTAGCATTGACCCCACTACGCCACGAGAGTTTCCTGTAATACAGCAGCCAGAGGAGTTCTCTTACAACCTGAGTCGGGTCATGTCACTGCTCTGCCCAGGGTACTTCAGTGGCTTCCCAAAACACTCAGAGGAAAAGACAAAGCTGCACAATGATCTCAACATCTTCCTGGACTACAGCTCTGTTCTCTTTGCCCTGTCTCCCTGTCTCAGCCCTGCTGGCCTCCTTGCTCTTCCAGAACAAGCACTCTTCTGCTTCAGGGGTTTTCTTCCAGCTCCACCCTGAACCTCTATTCCCCAGATGTCTGCAAACCTTGCTTCCTCGTTTCTTTCTGACCTTTCCTCAAATGTTACTTCTACATTTATAATAGTGAGATGTTCCCTGTCCACCCAATCAAAAATTATCTCCTGACTTTCTATCCTCTTTCCTGTCCCAGCTTTCTTTTAATAGCCTTTATCACAGTGTAAAGTACTACATATTTTACCTATTTATCCCTTGTATATCTCACTCATTAGGCTGTAAGTGCCATGAAAAGAGAGATTTGTGTATGCTTTGTTTACTGCTGCATTACCCAATACCTATAGTTTTCACTGGCACATAGTCAGTTTCAATAAATATTGTTGAATGAATGGAAAATACTTCTCTTCTTCTGTGATTCTCTGTGGCCACCACTCAATTGGATTTCCATAACATCTTGCCAAGCTTACACAATTTTATATCCTATGACACAGACTTGTCTTTCTTATACAACCATCTGATCCTTGATGACAAGGCTGGTATTAGTTCTGTTTGGTGTCCCCCAGCATAACACATGGTCTGGCATGCAGCAGAGGTTCAAAAATTGATCCCTTGAAAGATGTGACCGAATGACAGGCTCTTTAGCTAAATGCCTGTCTTCTGTGTTCTTGCCTTGGAGGGTTGAATTCAACTCAGCAGACACGTACCGAGTAATTTCTATGTTGGACACAAGAGCTCCAATCTTCTAGTAGTGTTTTAGTCAGCTAGTGCTGTTCTAACAGAAATACCATGAGTGGATGGCTTTAACAAAGGAAAGTTTATACTTACACAGTCCGGTGGGCTGTAAGTCTAAATTCAGGATGTCCACTCCGGCTCTGGAGGCAAGTTCGGTGTTGCTTCAGTCTTTGTTCAGGGAGCATTTTGGCACAGGGACCTCAGGTCTGAAGGACATGCCTTCTTCTGGTGCTGCGTTCTTGATGATGTAAGGTTCCCAAATCTCTCTGCCAGAGTTTTCCCTTTATACCCTAACAGACTACCTCAAGGCACAAGACAAACGTACACAATGAATCTTGTTCTGGGAACACAACTGCTGCCCACTTGCCCTTATTAACATCACAGAGGCAGGAATTCCGTATGGAGGAACATCATGCAATAACAGGAATTATGGCACAGCCTATTTGTTACAGGTTTTTTAGGTAACACGTTCAATCTATGACAAGGAGCGACAGAGAAGGCAGACAATTCTAATGGAATGATGGGGCTCCACCTGTCATCCATCAGTGTGTTGTTCTGCGGTGGCTTGTGTGCTGCTGTGATGCTGGAAGCTATGCCAACAGTATTTCAAATACCAATAGGGGCCACCCACTGTAGGCAGTTTCTGTGGGGTTTCCAGGCTAAAAATGAACTAGGAAGAAAGGCCTGGTGGATGCTATGGAAATCCATTTTTGAAAATCAGGCAATGAAGACCTTACAGATCATGACAGAATGTTCTCTACCTTCTTTGCTGTGGACATGTCGTTTAGGAAGGATCAGTTGCTAGAGAGGGACATCATTTTAGGCAAAAGAGAAGTCCAACTAGGCATGGAAGATGAACATTGCTGAGATAAACTGGTGTAACAGCCACGACAAAGGACTCAAATGTACTGGTGACTGTGAGAATGACATGGGACCAAGCAACATTTTGTTCTGTTGTACATGAATTTGCCTTGAGTCAGAGTCAACTTAATACCAGCTAACAAGAGGAGTCCTGAGGTGGCACAAATGTTCACAAGAGGTGCATCAGGTCTCTCCTGTGTTGGTAATGGAGGTTTCCTTGAATCCATGAGGCCAGAGCTAAGTCTTCAAGTTCTGCCACCCTAAGGAAAAGGTGGAAAAGTGCAGAGATATGTGGAAACACATATTGTAGATGACAGAAAAGTCATGAGCAAAGACACGGAAGTAAGGAATAGCAATCTATGTAGGTGACTGTAGCTGGATTCTGTGGAAACATAAAGTGTGAGGCAAGGATTGAGGAGAGATGTGGTGGAAAGATTCAGGTATAGGCTAGTTCATGTAGAGTCTTACCTGTTGACGAGTTTAGACTTTAATATGAGTGATGCAGGGAGTCACTGAAAGGAAGTGTGAAGGGAGGAGGAAAACTCAAGATGAGTGGTCAATTACTGTCTTAAATCTGTGGTGGAATCCCTAGGTGTGATAAATGGTGCTATGGAAGAAAGGCCTGGTGATCTGCTTCTATTAAAATTGTCACGGTTGTTAGGTGCTATCAAGTTGATTTCAACTCATAATAACCACATATGACAGAGCATAACTGCCCCACAGGATTTTCTAGGCTATAATTTTTATGGGAATAGATCACAAAGTCTTTTCAGCCACTGGGTGAGTTTGAACAATTATCCCTTGGTTAGCAGCTGAGCACTTAACCATTGCATCAGGCTTCTTCCATTAGGGTTACAGTCAAGAAAGCTCTGTGGAGCGGTCAGGCTCTGCAACACACGGGCTTACCCTGAAATGGAACGAACTTGGTGGTAACAGACAACAAACAACAACAGTCTCGGACAATTACAGGAGAGATCGCTGCGTGTGGTTCTCGAACACAGAGATCACAGCAACAGGCTGAAAACTAAGCAGAGTTTTTAAATAATCAGATCTTTCTGAAGGCTGGCTACCAGCTTGGAAGGAAAAACCACGACTTAAAGGTGGTGAATCATTGGCTGCTTGGCACAGAAACCTTGGATAGCATTTCTCAAAGCACATTCAGCAGATTACCAGCATTAGAATCATCTAGTGAGAATGTCATAGTGGAGATACCTGGGCTCAGCCGTAGATCTACTGAATCAGAATATCTGGGGACTAGGTCAAGGAATCTGCACCTTAAACAAGGTCTTCGTGGATTTCGACAACAGCAGCTGTAGAGTGTTGGATGATGTTACGCACTGAATCATGCTGCCCAAGAAGATAATTTGAAGTTCTCACCCCTGTACCTGTGAATGTGGCCTTGTTTGGAAATAGGCTTCTTTCCCACTGAAGATGCTATCAGTTAGGTTTACCTGGGGTCCCAACCGCATGGCTAGTGTCTTAGAGACATAGAGGTGCAGTGAGGAAACAAAGCCAAGTGTCTTAGTGATCTAGTGCTGCTATAACAGAAATACCACAAGTGAATAGCTTCAAGAAAGAGAAACTTACTTCCTCACAGTAAAGTAGGCTAAAAGTCCAAAATTTTAGGGCATCAGCTCCAGAGAATGGTTGTCTCTCTCTGTTGGCTCTGGAGGAAGGTCCTTGTCCTCAATCTTCCCTGACTGAAGAGCTTCTCAGGTGCTCAGACCCCAGGTCCAAAGGACATGCTGTGTTCTGAGCACTGCTTTCTTGGTAGTATGAGGCGCCCTACTTTCTGCTCTCTTCCCTTTCCTTTTTATCCCTTAAGACATAAAAAGTGATACAGGCCACACCCCATGGAAGCTCCCTTTACATTGGATTAAGGATGTGACCTTAGTGAGGATGTTCAGTCCCACCTAATATTTTTCGACATAATCCCATTTTGCACCATTAACCACAGGCAGAGATTAGGATTGTAACATACACAAAAATTACAATCACAAAATGGAGGACAACCATGCAGTGCTGGGAATCATGGCTTAAGCAAACGGATACACATGTTTTAGGGGAAACAATTCAATCCATGCTACCAGGGAATGTCCAGAATTGCTGGGGGACACCAAAGCAGTTCCCCTCTCAGCACCCTCAGAAGGAACCAACACTGCCTCTACCTTTGTGGGCACTTCCAGCCTCAGACTGTGAGACAATCAATTTCTGTTTTTCAAAGCCACCCACTTCACATTCTTCTGTTATGGCAGCCCTAGAAGACTAACTGTAGTTTCTTCCAAACTTTTGTTTCCCATTGTCCGTGGAAGAGAACTTCAGGAGTGATTTCTGGACACTTTTGAGAAGGGAGACAACACATGGGAGGTTTGGGTGGGTCTACAGGTGACCATCAAGATTCATTTTGCTCATAAGATCCTTCTTTTCTATCCCACAAAGTCTTCACTTCTCTCCTACTAAACCAGGATTTTCTAGGTAGTTGATTCTTCAAAAAATGACCAGCCTTTATTTCACCCCAGGTCCCTTAAGGTATTTCAGTCCATCTGTACACTGATATCTAGAGAAATGTACCGGGGATAAAATTAGGCTAATGCGGCAAAGTGTGATTCAGAGCTCAGCAGCAGGAGGAAGAGAGGTTCTTCAAACACGATGGCCACTTACCCATAACTGACTGCTGGAGCTAATCTCGTGTTGCAACATGCGAGGGCACAGGATGCCCCAAATAACCACGCCAGTTAGTGCTCATGACTTACAGCTTCTTCTGGGCAGCGAGGGTCAGCAGATTTAAGCCTTCCCCTTTCCTGCCATGCAGCTTTGGCCTTTCCTGCTGTGTCTATCTCCCTTGCATTCTGTTGCCTTTTCAGCTGTGAATCTGAATGACAGGTTTCTCTTACTGAGTCACTGCTTATACTTTCTTACAACTTCAGACCCAGTATTTAATTTGTCAGCCCAGATGATAACTCCTCTGAACTTGTTTAGGAAACATTTTACAGAAATTAAATTACACTCTTGCCATCTCCTTCCCAATATCCAGGGGGAAAAACCCAACCTAGTTTAGCTGTCTCTGTGTGTTCGTTTTTGGTTGCAGTGCTAGATGCTGAAATGGGCTCCAGCTGGGGAGCTGCACTCATTCAATGACAAGTTATTGTATACTTCACTTTATTTTTTTGCTGTCTCCATTGCTGTATGGTACACATTCTTCTTCCAGCATTGCTCCAAGACTGGAGAATGCATAATTTAAGTTTTAGAGTCACACCTGTTTTCTATTAGTTGTTGTGCGTTATTTTAATTCTTTGCCTATTGTATGTGTTCTGAAAACATAAGTAAATCAATGTCTTCATTCAAAAATCTATGTCTTCATTCATTTCACGAGTAAAATTTATATTATCCACATCAAATGTAATGATGACTTCCAATGAATAACCCTTGATTATCAGGTGCACACACCCTAGGAACCCAAGAAGTGGGATAATTATGAGCAACTTGAAGGTTTTCAACTAAAGAGTTCACAGAGGATCCCTGCAAAGTGATTGGGTAAAAGAATGAGGATGCTTCAAAAGTCCTCTCTGGAGAGTCAATATGAATGACTCACTTAATGGGAAATAATCAGAAAGAGTACTTTTGACAGAAAAGGAGCAGAGAGGAAGGCAAAGAGTCCTCCCTTAGGGGTCAACAGGCTGGTTCCTGCTCCATCTCTGTCCGTATCCAGCGTGAGAGGATGAGCCACTAGCCCTGCTGAAGCTGTCCCCATCTCTTTTTTCTGCCAAATGAAAGGGCCCCATTTGCCCATTTCAGATAAAAGAAAACATTTGCGAAGCTATCAGACTGCTGCGGAGAGGAGCTATGTTCAGGCACCCCATGCATTCCCACACCGGTGGAGGTTATTTTGTAGATTAGCCACAGACTAACGCTGTTTGACAGTCAGTGTCATTTTCTTAGAGACAAAATTAGAGTCCTGGTGCTGTCAATGTTGGGCTTGGCCACAGACTAGTTTTGGCTGATGGACCATGGGTGACAGTCATAGCACAGGAATGTCAGCTCTTTGGAGGCCTGCACATTCCTGTTCATTCGCTTGTACTCTGGTGGTGTGCATCAGGAGGACTTCTCACAGGACCTGCTGTCCTTCACCCTGGTTCCCAGAAAAAAACACAGCTCAAGAAGATCTGAACCCGTGAGCCATCTGTGACAGAGCCGCCTAGCCTAGTTCAGCTTAAATCAGTCAATCCACAGTCAGCTTGCTGAACCTTAAACATAGGAATAAGTGTTAATTTTTGTGTGCTACTGAGTTTTAGGGCATTTTGTAATACAGCATTACTGCAAGGATAACTGACAGATACAACTCACCACCACAGGTCAGTTCCAGCTGACGGCAGCCCCACCGTGGATTACTGAGTACAATTGCTCCATAGAATTTTCTTAGCTGCAATCTTAACAGAAACAGATTGCCAGGCCTTTCACCACGGGGGGCACAACTGTTTGTGTCATGCAGGGACCTGACTTACAGAAACACGATGCAACAAATTTGGTGTTTGCCAAAGGCTTTATTTTAGAGTTTTCAGTGTAGACTAACGTTTTGTCTGTATAACTTAAGGAGAAAGAAAACTGGGCTGATTGCGTAGTCACAGCGCAACACTGTCTGACACACAGCAGATTTCTTTGGGAAAGGGGGAGGAGTGTTAGAAAGCTGTATTTTGGCAAACATTCTTCCCAGGTGAGCTTTCATACAGCAAGAGACTTTGAGGGGTGATGGAAACAAGTTAATTTGGGGGAAGGATGCTCCATCTTCCTCTCTTTGGTCAAACATGAAGATGATATTGAAGAACGTGACTATGGGTGTGGGGTCCAGAAAAACCTGTACCATTTAGACAGAGAAAGCTCTGCCCAGAGCTGTCGGCCTACAGAAACACCTGACATAGCGAAGTACTCTGTACGTCACTGATTCTTTCTCTTTAAGCTGTGAACAGCATTGTCTCTCCTCTATCCTAAAAATCACCCTCTAGACAACAGTGTTCAGTTCTAGTTACTGTCCAATCTCTCATCTTCTTCCTACACTCAGGCTTCTAGAATGTGTAGCTGGGGCACGGTGTCCACACTGCCTCACCTCCTACTCACTCCTCAGTCCATTACCCTACTGCTGTTGAGTCAGTGGAAGGCCAAATCCCTCACTGCCACCGTTTACGCAGTTCTTTCTAAAGCCATTCATCACCTCCATATTTTCCACTATTCCACCTTCTGTATAACTGGTCCTCTACAAGGGGTTATAACTGTTTGCCATGTCCTCCTCTCTAAAATATTTTCCCAGTACTTCTTAGCCAATTTTCGTCACAGACATTTTTGAGTTTCTAATCGAAGCTTTTGATGTTTTCTCTGTAAAGTAGTACATACTGACAGACACAGAAGTTCCTGGGTTAAGCACTTGACCACTAACCCAAAGGCTGGTATTTCAAACCTACCCAGAGGTGCCCTGAAGATGGGCCAGGGATCTGCTTGTGAGAGGTCACAGCCTTGAAAGCCCTGTGGAGCAGTCCTACCATGTACACATGGAGTTGCCAGGAGGCGGAACTGACTCAGTGGAACTAATAACAGCAATAACTGACAAACATAAAATTTGAATATTACTTCTGGGGAAATGGTCATGGATAAGGATCTCTTGATCCTTGAAAACCAACTCCTGCCTCTCTTTGCTCTTCATTTCCTTCCTGGGCCCCCTTCTACACCTGTCTCTTAAGTATGACATTTTATAGTGATCTGATAATTTTCATCTTCTTTTCTCATTCTGTGGCTTGGCTTTCTCGTTCTATTCACCTATGTGATTTCCTCCACTTCTACCCTCTGTACTAAGGACTCCTACATTGTATTTGTTTAATTCCTTAACGTGGCCCCTCATGTCTTTAGTTCTTCTCCATCTTATCTGAAAGGTCTTCTTGGTTTCTTCCCTTCTGCTCTCTGGATTCTTCTCTAACATCTCTTAATAGTCAGTAATTCCCTACCATGCTCCACAAATATCATGTTTTTGCCCTTGTACTTACTAGTTTCTCTTCCTTCTTCCTTCTCAGGCCTCTTTTAATTAGTTCTGTAATGATCAATTTAGACAATACCTTCTGACCCCTCTGAGGAGGAAACCGGATTGCACATCCAGGCTGGGAAAGTATGCCGTATCTAGGGTCTCACCTATTCTGTGTGTATTTCTCATACACTCATAATGGGCCAAGGGGTGACTAGGAGTTGAGGAGGTAGATTCAGCATGCAGACTACTGTTTCCGTATCTGTCTTCTTCAATAGGTAGTGAGCATCTCAAGGATGGTGACCTGTGCTTTTTTCACCTTTGTTGCAAAGCAAGTGAAAATGAGTCCTGTGTATACCATGTGCACTGTCAGAGCAAACCTTACCTGATGCCAGCCTCCCTCTGTACTTTAAATCTAATATTCTTTATTGTTTGAGTGGTGTGTTGTGTCAGTTGTAGGTGAGAAGACCCTAGTACCATTTTCCTGCCCTCTGACTTCCAGATCCCTTGCTCTGAATTTGACTTAGTCTCACCATTTTAGCAATCAGAGCTCATTGTGCTTTATCGGGCTGATGGCTAAAAATGTTACACTTTATATGTGAAAGTTCTAGTGCCATGTCATTTCTATTTGCTGACTGATGATATAAGTTATTTTGTTGTTGTTATTGCTCGAATTGAAATAAAACATTAAAGTAGTAATTCTAAAAAAAAATATCCGTTAGCTAAAGAATTAGCTAAGGTCTTTGGGTAGAAACTTTGGTGGCATAATGGTTAAGAGCTACATTTGCTAACCAAAAGACTGGCAGTTCAAATCTACCAGGAGCTCCTTAGAAACTATATGGGGCAGTTCTACACTGTCCTGGATGCTTACTGTGAGTCAAATTGACTCAACAGCAACTGGCTTGGCAGGCTTGGGTGGTGCCAACAGTTTTCACTCAACTGCTCACCGAAAAGTTTGTGAGTCGAATCTACCCAAAAGAAAGACCTGGTAATCTACTTTCAGAATATTAAAACCAACCCAAACCCATTGGTGTCAAGTCAAGGCTGACTCATAGCTACCCTTCAAGACAGAGTAGAACCGCCTCATAGGATTTCTAAGACAGTAATCTTTAGAGGGAGCAGACTGCCACATCTTTCTCTCATGAAGCAACTGGTGGGTTTGAATCATTGATCTTTCACGTAGCAGACAAGCCCTTAACCACTGCACCACTAGGGCTTCTGGTCTAGAATATTACAGCCACTGAAAACCCTGTGGAGCACAGCTTCACTCTGAGACACATGGGTTCACCATGCATTGGAACTGACTTGATGGAGATGACTTTTTCCTAAATACCCTTCCAGACAATAATTTTACAAAGCTTGCATATCTATTTAAAAATTAATTTAAAAGGAAAAGCATAATGCAGCCAGGGATTTTGGAGATGGTGGCCTGTAGTCATGTAAGCAACAGGCTCTTCTGTAGAAAAATGGGACCGGTCTGGTGTGTCTCTAGTCCCAGCACTAGGGAGATGTACCCCATCTTGGGCTTGCTTTTCTTCTGTAAAATGAAGGGAGAGAAAGAGATGATCTCCCAGGTCCTTTCTGGTCTTAAGCTTCCATGATGTATGACTGTTTGAATTAAATTGATTATTTCCCAGACTCTCCTGTGAATGCCCACTCAGACCCAGCTCTGTCTGCTTCACCTTTCTGACAGCGATAAGTTGAAAAATCACATGGAAGGGATTTTTCAGTCTTAAAATTAGGAGACACATCTCGCTGTATTACGTGGGTAACTCAATTCAATTCACATTTCATTCAGTGTTGACTAAATAGTTTCTTCAGTCACTTTACAAAGGAATCTCCTGGCTTCCTTCAAAAACCTTGGGAAAGCTGATGATTTTCTGCTCTCCTTTAATCAACAAACATTTATTGATTATCTACCACAGTCCAGATACTGAACATACAAAGATAAATCAAATGGGACTTATATCTTTTGAGGGAATACCAAACAGTGCTTTCAATAAAAACAGGCTCTGGAGTTAGATTTATTTGGCTTAGAATCCTACCTCTCCTGTTGGCTGGGTGACCTGAATAAAGTTCTACTCTGACCTCTAGGGTCATTATGCATCAGATCTGACTTGACGGCAGTGAATATTTATTTAAGACTGCTTTCTTACATTATGGAAACCCTGTTGTCATGGTGGTTAAATACTATGGTTGCTAACCAAAAGGTTGGCAGTTCAAATCCACCAGGCACTCCTTGAAAACTCTATGGGGAAGTCCTACTATGTCCTATAGGATGTCTATGAGTTGGAACTGACTGGATGGCAGTTAGTTTGGTTTTGGGTTTCTTACACTGTGGAAGTAGGGATAATAGTAATATCTATTTTATGAGGTTTGTGGAAAGGCTCAATATGTAAGGGAAGCAAATTAAATGCTCAATGCAGAGATAGTTTAGTTATGCATGTGTTACAAACAAGCTAAGTTTACATCCATAGCTGCATTTCTCAATATTGAGGATATTATCTTCATACTTAAACAAAGAGAGGATGATGGATCATCCTTCCTACAAATTAACTTGTTTCCCTTGCCCCTCAAAGTCTCTTGCTATCTGAAGGACCATCTGGAAAGGCTGTTTGCCAAAATGCAATTTCCTAATGTTCCTCTCCCTTTCCCAAAGGCACTTGTTGGGTAATATCAGACATAGTGCTGTGTGTGACTATGTGAGAGGCACAGCTTTGTTTCTCCTTAAGTTATGCAGACAAAACGTTGTCTACATTGAAAAATTCAACATTGCTTTCCTTGATACCTAGAAGTAAAGCATTTGGCAAATACCATGTTTGATACCATGTCTGCATTAATGGCCGCAATTGTGCTGTATAACAAACAACTCCATGGGATAAGGCATTGGGCAAGTCCAGGGACATAGCGTGCTGGGGATTGCAGGATGCCATGAGAGTGGCATGTACATGGAACGCACATGAAAGTATTCTTGGATACACATGTCAGAACATATTTAAAGTCTAGAAGAGAATTTGGGGTGCTGTGTTGGGAAACACATAGTCTTGGACATGGGTTAAGAGGCTATTCCTTTCTACATACAGTGGTGAATGATGAGGATGGTGTTTAGGTAGAGGTGAAGAGAAGATTTGAGATATATTTTGGAGGCTAAACAGGACTTCATGATGAATTGGATTTGGGTGGGAGGGGGGAATCAAGGGTGACTCTTAAATTTCTGGCTAGTCTGACTCGACGGCACTTGGCTTGGCAACTAGTACTAGTAACTAGTACCATCTATTTACCATGATGAGGAAGATACAGAAGAGCAAGAAAAATCAAGAATATGGGATTAGAGCTCATATGTTTAAATTATCTGTGGGACATCAAAAGATACCAAGCAGACCACTGGGTATATTAATTTGGAGCTCAAAGAAGAGTTCTGTGCTTAATATAAAAGTATAAGAGTCTTCAGTAATCACTAGTTTAACATTATTGAGCAGTTACTATATATAATAGGTGCTGGGAATAAATCACTATATAAAGCAGACAAGGTACCTCATGCCATGCACAGTCTAACCATACAGACAGACAACAATCAGGTGAATATGAAGAGTGCCAGTTAAGTTCATGAACTCATCCTAGAAAAAGGGCTACACAACTCATTACTGAATATTATTACAATGGCAGCCTTCGAAGCACTCCCCTTGGAAAGTTATGCACCAGTGCCAACCCCAGTCCACCCTTCAAAGCAATTTTGGAACTCTTTTTCCAGAATGGTCATCAGAGCTGTCGTAGTATTACCCTTGATGTCCTGAATGTCATCATAATGTCTTTCTTTCAATATTTCCCTTATCTTTGGGTAAAGAAAGAAGTCACTGGGGGTCAGATCAGGTGAGTAGGGAGGGTGTTCCAATACAGTTATTTGTTTACTGGCTAAAAACTCCCTCACAGACAACTAGACAGTTAAGTTCACCAACTTGCCACTGTGCCACCATGCAAAACGGCCATTCCAGAAAGAGTTACAAAATCACTTTGAAGCGTCAACTAGGTGCTGGCATTGGTGCAGAGCTTCCAAAGGGCAAAGGGGAATACTTAGAAAGTGACCATAGTGATGCTCAGCAGTGAGGTATGTAGCACTTAGAACACTTAGAACAAAGTTTGCGGACTTAATTGTCACACCTTGTAAACAAGGTAACTACTGAGTTTGGTATGTGATGGAATAGGTTAAGCATGGGAGGCTATGTAGGCCTTTGAGCAGGGAAGGTCTTTTTGAGGAGGTAATCTTTAAGGACAGGATGTAAGGATTTGCAGAAGGAACATTTCAGGAGCAGGGAACTCAAAGAGGAGCTGGAAAAGGGCTTGGTAAGGCTGAAGATCTCACAGAAGACCACTGCTGATCCACCAGAGGGTTCAAAGACAGTGAACATTGGAGGATTCCAACATTTCCATTAGCATTCCAATAGTCAGCAGAGCAGGAGGTGACTGATCACACTGGTAATGCCTAGCAAGCAGCTGGCGCTGGACAACGGAAGCTGGGGATCAGGCGTGCACTTGTCGTGAGCTGCCATCTAGTCAGCTCCTACTCCTGGCGACTTCAAGTATACCAGCGAAACACTGCCTGGTCCTGTACTGTCTTCATGACCCTTATCGGTGTGTCACAGTCCACTGGGGCTACTGCGTCAGTTCATTTCAGTGAGTGTTTCCCTTGTTTTCAACAAAGATAATGGACAAAGATGATGTCCTTTTCTGGCAACTGGTCTTTCCTGGTGATGTGTAGAGTAAGCCAGGGTAGTTATTTGAGAGTCATAATGGAAATGTGGCCCTTGATGTCAAGGGGGATTCTCACTTACTGTTGTGGAGCTTATGGCGAGAAAAGAGGACACTGAGTGCAAAACTTGGGGAGAGAATTAATAAGCCCTGAAGGCTACTGAAACCAGGAGTCTGCGAGGTGGGAAGGAAGCTGAGAGCGGTGGGAGGGGACCGTGTCAGGGACGAGGTAGTTCAGGGTATCAGGAGCAGCTCTGAGATGACGAGCAGGACAGGGAGAAGATGGAGCAGTTAGGGAAACACTGGGGGCTGGGACTGGAAGCTAGATTATAACTGGCTGGAGTCAGCACTGGACGTAAGAAAAGGGAGAGAGCAAATGGAAGATGTAAATATTTGCAGTCAAAAAGATACAGATTGGGTTATAGCTTCAGAAAGAGGAAGGACCGTGGGGAGTTTCTTCGCTTTTTAGAATGCATTCTTCTCCTTAAAAGGTCTCTGTGTCAAATCTGGGCCTCAGTGCTGAGGCAGCCTCCAACACAGCTACTGCCCTCTGGCCCCAGACTTTTCTTCGGGCTCTCGTTATGAACAAAGTAGCTAAGCAAGCCTGGTGCTTCCATGCAGGGTCTTCTTCAAGCTTTAAAACACCTCTACTCTAACCTGGATGATGGGGCCTGTCACAGTCCATCAGTTTTGCAATTCACATTCCAGCTTCTCCTCTTAAAACGTTACCCCCAGGAAGTACGCGATAAATAGTTGTAGTTTGGTGATGGCCTTGATTTAGCAGAGCTTTGTTGCTCCCACAAAGAACCCATGGCTTGTGCTCTGTGCACCCCGACTGCTCAGTCTGTGGCATGTCGGAATATGTCGGAGCAGAGTTACTGACAGAATGTCCCATTCAGGACTGACAGACCACTGGCTGTTGTTTGCTAGTTTGAGACGTTTCCTCTGCCAACACCTCACTCTTCTAATTGCATTTAAAAACAGACAAGGCTTTAAAAAGTCAAATAGCAGGTACAGGGGAAATGGAAATAGAGTGCAGTCAGGGTGTGCCTGCCTCCTCTGAGATTCAAGATGTCAAACTGTGTTACTCTGGTTATTGCTTTACAGTATTTCAAATCGTGTTACATTATATCACGTCACTCTGGAATATGAAGTGAGCCCCAAACTGTCGGATAATGGGCAAACACAGGGGCTGCCTGACAGTATGAATTATCCTTGAGTGGTTTGGCATAAAGTAATCATACCACCTTCAGGGAGAGAGAGAAAAATAACTCTGAGCCAGACATTCTGGACCAAGCAACGTAGTAATCAGCGTCGCTGACCCACTGGTGCAGCGGGCTGGTGGAGCTGTTGCCCCCGTTGTGCACTGCAAGCCGCTCTGCAGACACCTGAGTCTGAAGATAAAAACTAGAACCACCAAGGTTATTCATGATTAATAGAGCATTGCTCACCCAGCAAGGGAAATTAGTGACGGGTAGAAATGACCATTTAATTCATCCTGCGAGATTGCACTTCCTCCACAGGCACTGAGCAGCCTGGTGCAGGAGCCCTGTCTCCCAGTCACAGAAATGCACCCCTCTCTTTGAAGCCAGGTAGGGCAGTATGATTCACAGCTCGGAGAATGTGGCTTTATTTCACAAACAGGCATTTTGGAAACTGGGTTTTTTTTTTTTGGTGCTACTTTATTCTCTAGGCAAAGTCATTCTATTTTTAAAAACGCTTTTTATAATCTGAATTTGCATCTCTACTAAAAACTTCAAATAAGGAGCCTTTAAAAGATGAGCTTCACTGACAACTGTTGATGGTGTGATGTGGGAGAAACGTCCAGTGGAGAGGCCAGACAACTGGTGTGGTGATCACATCCCAGCAGCTGATTCCTTACTCATGGGTTGACCCTGGTCATGGGGTCAAGTCAAGCCAGGAGCGGCAATTCCAAGGTGAGTGGAAGCCAACTACTAGTGTGAAGAACCGTGATTTTTGAAAGGTGGCTGTGATTGGCAGTGCTAACCAAAAGGTCAGCAGTTTGAATCCACTAAGTGCTCCTTGGAAACGCTATAGAGCAGTTCTACTCTGTCCTGTAGGATTGCTATGAGTCAGAATTGACTTGATGGTTGATGGCAGTCGGTTTGGTGGGGTTTGGATGTTTGGAGGTGGGCTACCACCAGCGAGCGTCATGGTGAGGCCAGCGCCTGGGGAATGGCTAGCAGGATGGCCTTGTGAGCATGCCCAGGATCGAGTATGGACAGTGCTTTGCAATTTGATACAGAACTTCCTTCATGTGTGAGGTGGAGCAGGATTAGCACCCCTCAAAGAGCCGTGGGTGTAGCTAAGATACGGCCCTTACTTTCCTGCTTGATTTATCCCTAGCTACTCCCTTCCCTGACGATGTGTGACTTGGTCGATGTCTTCCCTCGCTAACTGCCCTTCCTGTATACCCTGGCACTTGATCCCTTTTGATGTAGTCCTCATCTACCCTAACTGGAGTCTTTTTTGAGAGCATGACTTAAGTGCAATCTTTTTCAGGAAGTCTTTCTGAATTCTCAGCACCACTCCTCACCTCGGTGGCATTCCTCTAGAAAATAACTGTTGATTTCATATTATCTAATAGTTTTATTTTTGAAATTTGGGCCAACTCCCAAATGTTCTGGCAGACCTTTCGGAGATTCTGGAATCATCACCTCAAGTTCTTTTTTGTGACCCAAACTCCTGAAACTAAAAACATCTAATGGGAGCCACCAGTTGCTCTTAAGTTGGCGCTGACCCTTGGATGTCAGAGCAGAACTGTGCACTATAAAGTTTTCAGTGGCTAATTTTTCAGAAGTAGATCACCAGGCCTATCTTCTGAGGTACCTCTGAGTAGTCTTGAACTTTTAACACTTCAGGCTAGCAGCTGACTGTATTAACCATTTGCACCACCAATGGCCTTCTCCAACAGAACAGACAGGTTGTAATTAAATAATGATCTAGTTTGGGGGGAAATGATGGCAGGCTGTGAGAATCATGGGGAACCCACCCAGAGGTTCCACAACTGTGTGCTCCAAATTTCATGTCGGGGCAGAAGATGGCAGAAGGAACACCTGAGGACCAGAAAGACCCACTTTTCTTGCTCCACATGCAACCCATTTTTCCTGTCCCAACCATCCTCTTCCTGTTTCTGAGTTTCCTCTCCCCTAGAGGAGATCCAAGTTCCAGTGGCTCACTCAGTCCATTCAGTAAAATAGAGCACCCAAAGGACCCACCTCAGAGCGCCTTTCCTAGGGATGGTGGCATTTGATAGGCTATGTCTCTGGGTTCCCCAGGGACGTACCTCAGGGGATTTGTGGCTCTTCCAGGGAGGCCTACTTAAGCTGCCCAAGAAGTAACTTCCTTGGGTGGTTGCTCTGCCACCCCACAGAAGGCCTAACATTAAGGGTTCCTCACCTGCCTCTGTCTCTTGGCAGGGCAGCAGCTGCTGCTAGTTTTGAGTTAGCTCTGCCAGAACCTACTCACTCTAGAGAGTAGTAATTTAGAAGAGAAAGGCTATGTCGGGTGGAAAGGTTTTTAAATGTGGAGAGGTGAAATGATATCTACTCTTTTCTACTGACCCTTCAAAATTAGATAGGAATCAGGTGGGCAGCCTTGGGTCATCCTTTCAAGGGTCAAACCATAAGTAAACCCACTGCCACCCAGGTTTTTATGGACTTATGACATTAGCTATTTTCTTAAACTGTGTAAGGATGGACTGTGCCTGGTTTCTGAGCTCTTACTGTTGACCTGGGTAGTGTCTTTCTCCTAGGGCTTGGTGGATGGACAGTTTCTTGCCCTGCTCTCCTCTCTGCCCCATCTTAGTCCAGAAAGTTGCCGTGTCTTACCAACAAACCCTGAATTATGACTTTGGTTTATCTCAAGAGATTGACTTTTAAGTTGTCCAGACAGCCAAAACACAAGCCAGAGCACACACTGAGATAAAGAAGAGAACCAGCAACACTGCTGACTTCACTTGGGGAGCTCCAGTGCTCGCCTCACAAGCTCTTGGATGTTCGTGTTTTGAACACTTACACTTGATTAAATGACTTTATGTCCTTGTACTTCTGTATTCCCTAGCTGTCATCCTTACATGCATGAGCTGGTACTTCTAAAGTCACATGCGTATTTGAAACCAATTTACCACACTATTATTAATTTGTATTATGCTTTATAATTTTCAAAGCTCTTTCATGGGCTTCAGAAACCCTGGTAGCATAGTGCTTAAGTGCCATGGCTACTAACCAGAAAGTCAGCAGCTCAAATCTGCCACATGCTCCTCAGAAACTGTGTGGGGCAATTTTACTCTGTCTATAGTTGCTATGAGTCAGAATTGACTGGATGGCAATGAGTTTGTTTTGGCTTTGGTTTTCATGGACTTCAGTATATTTTGTTGAAATGTTTGTTGTACCTTAAAGAAGTCAATGGACTTTTCATATTTGTTTCCATGTTGCAGCCATTGCACAACCCTTTTGGAAATTTTGATTTTGATTTGAAGGAACTTTACGAGATACACAAGCCGTGTCATTACTCTAGACTAGAGCAGTAGTAGAGCCCTAGTGGCACAGTAGTGTAGTGCTCAGGCTGTAACAAAAAAAAATGGCAGTACAAATCCACAAACAGCTCCTTAGAAACTCTGTGGGGCAGTTCTGCTGTTGTAAGGTCACTATGAGCTGGAATCCACTAGACAGGAATGGATACGGGTACAAAGAGCAGTAATACTCAAAGGTTAGAGAGCCTCAGAATCACCTAGAAAACATGTTAAATCACTCCAACCATAACTTTCCTTACTATGAAGAACTTTATAAAACCTGGGTGGAAAAGGCTGTTTGTCATTCAGAGAGTTTCTATACTTTGTGCTAGACCCAGTACTGGATGAGGTTTTAGGTTATCTATTCTAAGAAGGGGGTGAGTATATCCTTTGTACAGAAAAAAGGGTGCATGTGATATTGCAATGGTTAAGAGCTCAGACACTGACGAAAAGTTAGCACTTCAAACCCACCCAGCAGCTCCATGAAAGAAACACCTGACAATCTGCTCTCATAAATATTATAGTCAAGAAAACCCTAGGACAGCTCTACTCTGACACACAGGGTCACTATGGATCCGAATTGACTAGACAACACAAAACAACGTGGATATTGGAGGCCAAAAGAAACAGCATTGACAGGATGGCTAATTGCCCACCATAAGTCTGCACTCTTCCAAAGAAGAAAGATGTAGTGGGAAGTGGTTGTCCAGCCCCCAGTGACATTTAGGTGATCAGTTCTTGCCAATGAACTATGACTTAAGTGCCATTTCCAGGCTAAAGAACTTAAAAAATGGCTGTACCTTCTCTACTTTCTTTTACTTCATCCAATGACTGCATCCAGAGGTCTATGAGGCTAAGAGGAGGGGATTACCTGGGTCTCCAGATTACCTTGTAGAAGTCTGCAGACTAACCAGCAGTAGCTGCATTAGACTGTTATGTGAATAAGAAATACAGCTTCTCTTTTGCTAAGCCACTGAAATTAAAGTTTTTTTTTTCCTTTTCGTATAGCAGTTGTTGTTGTTAGCTGTTGCTGACTTAGCCCCCAACTCAAGGCAACCTCATGTGTAACAGAATGAAACACTGCCTATTTCTGTACCATCTCCGCGACTGGTTACAAATCAGACCCTTGTGATCCATGTGGTTTTCATTGGCTGACTTTCAGGGTAGGTAACCAGGCCTTTCTTCCTAGTCTGTCTTTGTCTGGATGCACCACAGATACCTGTTCAGCATCATAGCAACATGCAAGCCTCCCCTGACAGGTGAGTGGTAGCTGTAGTTCTAAATTATGTAGTCTCATAGAACTTCAATAGGATTATTTGATGATCACCTTATCAAATGTAGATATAACTGTTCTCAGACTCAGTTATTAAGAATCTAAATGAAGACCAAAAAATATCTCAAACCCATTGCTGTAGAGTTGATTCTGATTCATGGTGACCCTATACGACAGCGTAGAACTGCCCCACGGTGTTTCTAAGGAACAGCTGATGGGTTCAAGCTGCCAACCTTTTGGTTAGCAGCCAAATGTTTAACCACTCTGCCACCAGGGCTCCTAGAAGAAGATAGAAAGACAATAATTATTCTGTAAGACTCAATGGCACTTGGCTTGGCAAGACATGTCTACTGGTGGCTTATTCTGGAGTCCTTGTGATTGTCTGGATGATTGCCTTTTCAATGGGAAATCAACTTTGATGGAGGCTATGTGATGTTAAAAACAAACAAACAAAAACAATGCATTGTTTCCTGACTCATGGTGACATCATGTGTCACAGAGTAGAACTTATGTGTTATAGAGTAGAACTTATCCGTAGGGTTGCCTTGTCTATAATCTTGATGGAATCAGAGCTCTAGGCCTCTCTTCCATGGCACCATTGAGCGGGTTTGAACCATCAACCTCCAGGTCGATAGTCAAGAGTGAACCATTAGCACCACTTGAGTCTACCTCATGATGTTATCCATCTTTTTAATAAATTTTCCCCTGCTGTGCAAGTTTTTATTAGGTACTTCAGTAAACCAGAGGAGTTTTGTTTCTTGCATTAGTGAGCTCTCTTCTTTTCTTGGAAGAAACAAGAAAATGCATTTTAATTTGCCACTGGTCATGCTGAGATGACAGATAATTAGAAACTTTAATCAATCTTGTTTTATCCGCATGACTTTTGTATCAAAAAGAGGCTGTGTTTTTTTTTTTTTAAAGCCACAAACAAATACAACATTTAAGACTGTGAAGCATCAATAATGAGGTATAATGATGTTAAAGTAATGATATCTCACACTTTTTTTCACCAAACCTTTTGGGTGTATCAAATTCTTTTCCTCTATGCCTTTCTGAGTTTCCATTTGCACATAATTTTTCATTTATTTGTATGCCCTTCATATGTTTCAAATCACTGCTCCAAGTGTCACGGATTTGAATGGAAGAGGGACTCTTCAAAGTAGCTTATTCCTCTTCAGGCCATTTAATTTGTCTTGGCATTTAACATTTTTTTTTTTAATTTTTATTTAACATAACTGAGTGAAAATGTACATTCACATATAAATTTACATGCCCCCCTATATGCAGCTTCCACTGCTCTCCCTGTCCGGTGACAGCACACTATTCCTCTCTGCTCCATACATGTCTCATCCTCCCAACAGCCTCCTTTCCCCTCCTGTCCGTCCACTCCCCTTCCTCCAGCCAGAGGTCAGCAAGTTGATATCCTATAGATGTATAGAACCATAAAGTGCTTCCAATATATGGTCACTCTGCCTTGCCAAGTCCAATCCATTCCTGTCCAAAGAGTGGGCCTTTGTTATAATTTATGTGAAAGGGCAGCATCAGGACCGGAGGCCATGCTCTCAGAGGAACCCCAAAACCGCTGGACCATCAGTTGAGGTCTCTTAGTGGAGATCTCATGATGCACCTCTTTATTCTTGTGTTGCCAGTGACACTCCTCTCTGTGAGCTCCATCGTGGCTATCACTGGTGGTGGCCAGGCACCATCCGGTTCTTCCGGTCTCAAGTCGGTGTAGGCACCCACTCTTGTGGGTCTCTCCGTCTTCTTGGTTGTCTTTACTGCATGTCATTTTGGTCCTCAGTGAGCACCCGTTCCTGTTGAGTTGGGACCATTTGCTGTGTCCTCGCATGGCACCTTGGCAGCTTTGAAGACCCCAGACGCCACTCACCAATGTGGGGTGCAGAGAGCTCTCTTAGCAAAACGCTAGTTGTGCCAATTGGCCTGGAATTCGCCTAAGAGCATGCTCCCCCTCCCCCCGCCCCAGCTACTCTATCCTTGCAGTATTGAGTTCAGATGGAAGGAGTACTCAAGTTATGCTGAAGTCCACTTAATGTTGTTCTTGATGGCATTTAACATTTTTGAAACATGCTTTTGAGTAAGCCGAGTTTAATTTCAGATTCTGGTTTACCATTTCCCAGCTTTGTGATCTTCAGCAAGTGTCATGGACTGAATTGTATAACCCCAAAATATGTGTCAATGTGGTTAAGCCATGATCCCCAACACTGTGTAACGGTCTTCCATTTTATGCTCTGATGTCAGTGTCTTCCATTTTGTTGTGTTGTGTAATTATGTGTTACAAATCATGAACATTCATGTATGTTAATGAGGCGTGATTAGTGGAGGTTCTATCTAGAGACATCTCCTTACTAATCTTAGTAAAGGTGTGACTCATGTCATGGCTTTACTCAAGTCACACCTGTACTAAGTCATGCCATCACCAGCTTACTGGAGTCACACCCGTGCTTGAGTCGTACTTTTTATCTTAAAAGACAAAAGGAGAGAGAAGTGAAAAGAGAGGGGGTGGACCTCACACCACCAATAAAAGAGATCTGACAGCACAGTGCAGCCTTTGGACCTGAGCTTCCTGTGCAGAGAACTTCATAGACCCAGGTGAAGATTTATGCCAAGACACATAGAAATCTCCAGAGAATGCTGGGCCCACAAATGATGAAAGGAGAACAAGGACCTTTCCCCAAAGCCAATAGACACAGAAAGCCTTTCCTGGAGCTGGTGTCCTGAACTTGAACTCCTAGCCTCCCACACTATGAGAGAATAAACTTCTCTGTGTTAAGGTCACCCATTTACGGTATTTTTGTTATAGCAGCACTAGATAACCAAGAGAACATGTCACTTCACCTCCCTAAGGGGACTTCCCTTCACTCTGTAAATTGAGGATACATTTACTGACCTCATAAAGTAGTAATAATAATCAAGAGAAGTAACAAACGCAATGAATCTAACATGGTGTCTGGTACAGAATGCTGAAAATAAGTTCTTGAAAATCTTAAATGTTTTCTGCTCTGGTCTCTTACTTGGGTCAGTCTTCTTTTCCTTGTGAAATAGATCCCATAGTTTGGTGACTAGAATTTATTTATTAAGAATCTGTTTGGCACTCCCTTACCCAAAGAGCTCGTAGTTGAGCACTTGGTCACTTAAACAAGCCATTACAGCAAGTGTGTTAACTGAGGAAATTCCTGGGTGCTGCATACCACCCATCTCCCAAATTTGTTACACTGTGTTGGTGGCTTGCATGTTGCTATGCCACTGTGATGTGGATCAGTATTTGAGATACCAACAGGATCACCTATGGTAGACAGGTTTCATTCAGAGGAGTTTTCAGAGTAGGACAGACTAGGAAGAAAAACCTGCTGATCTACTTCCAAAAATTAGCCAATGAAAGCCTGACAGATCACAACAGAATATTGTGCTGGAAGATAAGCCCTCTAGGGTGGAAGGCATTCAAAACACCCAGTGGCTGCAGCACCAGGCTTGAGTGTACTAACATCCATGAAGATGGCACAGAAGCGGGCAATGCCTCGTTCTGCTGTCCGTGAGGTTTCCATGACTTGGAGTTGACCTAGTGGCACCTAACGACAACAGCAACTGGGGATTAGTGGCTCAGGGGAGCCTGCACAACTCTTCTATCACCTGCCTTGGAGAGTTGCATATATTGATCTTACCAATTAAAGAGGAAAAAGTCCTTTTTTGGAGAATGTAAGAGATTGAAGAATAAGATGGCCCACATTCCAAGAAGATGGCTGTGATTGCAGGCAGTTGACTACATTTTGAGGCTTGTGACTCTGCTAGAAATTCTGGAGAGATATGGGGGAGAAAGGCAGATTCTGGGAGTTGTGAGTATGCACGGTTTCTGGTGTGATGAGACATGGAGCTTAGTGACAGAGACAGCAAGAGGCCAAGGAGTCTTAGGTTTCACACACTGTTTTAATTTTGTTAGTTTGCCTCACACTGGCATCTGAGAGTGTGCAGATGGATGCTGCATGGTGCACATGCCCTTCACATGTTGCCTTCAGTCTCTTTTTTCACAGTGATTCCTGAACCTCCTGCTGTCTTACCACTGATCCAAACCACGCCCATTTCTCAAGGCCCAAGTGATGTTTGACTTCCTCCCTAACATCGTTATATTCTCTCTATAGTGATGTATTTTCCTTTGTTTTGCTCAGAAGTATGTTGTTTACATTACCAGTACACAATTTAAGGTTATTTTCATGTTGCGTTATTTATAATTTTCTTGATTTTCCAGCTAGACAGAACTTACCAATGCAAACCTTATTCATACATTTAACCATCTAGCCAATGAACATTGACCAAGAACACACCATGTGCCAAACATGATGCTAACTGTGTACACACGAGTTATTGTATTTTATTCTTCACAAGATGTCATGAAGGAGTTATCACCCTAGTTTCATAAATTCTTCTTTGAGCCTTGTTGTTAGGTGACATCTAGTCAATTCCTACTCACAGCAACCCCATGTGACAGAGTAGACCTGTCATAGGGTTTTCTTGACTGTAATCTCTATGGGAGCTGATAGCCAGGTCTTTTTCCCAAAGGACAGCTGGATGGGTTCAAATAGCCAGACTTTAAGTCATTAGCGTAGCCCTTAGCCATTGTGGCAGCAGGGCTCCTACCTTAAGACTTACGTTTCTCAACGGTATGTCCACAAATCCACAGCCCTATCACATAGTTTAGAAGTGAGAAATTTGGATTTTAAGTTCTGGCCTCAAATCTAATCATCTTTCCTTTACACCAGTGCCTACTCTCTCAAGGTTGACCATACTTGCTTCTTGTTTTGTATTCATCAGAGTCTCCAGTTATGTGCTTGACATATAATTAAAACTTAATAAATCTTGATTAAGTCCTTGAAAAGGACACTGTAGGGATGTCTTTTGGAATCCTGCTTCACTTTTAACTTAATTTTTATCCTTCAAAAATGATGAATGGAATTTAAAATAAGTGTTTTAAAATTATGGTTGGAGATTTTGTTGATAATTTTATGACCGCTTTTAAGATAAATACGACGTGGAGTTCGCTGAGCTATTTGTGGTTTTCATGTATGGATTAGCTTAGGGTTTGCCACTAGTTGTTAAGGAGAAGGAGGCCAAGGTCAAGGGCAGAGACTCAGGGTCTTGATCTTGGCTATGTTAAACCTTTCAAGAGATTTGATGCTATCTAGAAATCAGTATTCACAGGGTCAGTAACTAGCCTGCTTAGTAGATGGAGTAAACTGCTGGGAACACAAAAAGTGTTTTCAACTGAATTATTGTCTACCTGTACAGGCTTGATTTTTAATTAAACCAAGGTGTCCATTACTAGGGATGCTTCCATCTGCAGAATGGCCCAGAATTATAGTCCCTCTTGAAAGGGCATGCAGTGTCTTTTGACTGAACAGCTTTTGATCATCAGCTGCATAAAAGCCCTGTGTAAGTCTAGAGGGCATCTGAATGAAATACATCGTCACAGCAAAAAGCTAGGGAAAAGCATACTCTCTGATACCAAGAAGACTTTACTCCAAACCACAGGACAGACTCCTAGTAGTCAGACTGGATCAAACAGAGTCTTTTGTGTTAGCCAAGGGGCAGACTCAAAGTCTAGAATTTTGACCATCTGTGTTATATTCTGTCACTCTGATAGTTGAAGACAGGCCAATTTAAGGAAATGCTAAGAAACCATTGATGAAAAGGGTGAAGTATTGGCCCTCCTGCTGGGAAGCAGAGCAGTTAACTCATTTTTCCCGTAGTGACCCTTGATTGCTTTTATTCCATATTAACAGAGGAGGATGGGGTCAGGGCGGAGGTGGGCAGGATGGGGAAGATAACCAAAACAAAACAAAATCAAAAAGCTAGTTGGGCCTTCTGCAGACTAATTTTTTGAAATAGCAGTTGCTTCTAATTTCCTTTCCTACTCAGATTTAGGGAAGTAAGAGAGGAAAGTGCAATACCAAGAGGAAAGGAGGAAAATTTATTTCCTGTCTTAGTTATCTCGTGCTGCTGTAACAGGATGACGGCTTTAATAAAGAGAAACCCACTCTCTCACAGTCTAGAAGACTTGGAGTTCAAACTTAGAGTGCTATCTCTGTTGTTGTTAGGTGTCATTGAGTCCTTTTCAACTCAGAGCAGCCCGATGCCCAGTGGAACAGAACTCGGCCTGCTCCTGTGCCATCCCGACAGCTGTTACGCTTGGCCCCGCTGTTGCAGCCACTGCGTCAGTCAATCTCACTGAGGGTTTCTCTTTCTCACTGACCCTCTACTTTATGTAGCAAGATATTTTTGTCCAGGGACTGACCCCTGGACTGATAACATTTCCAAAGTATATGAGAGGAAGTCTTGCTATCCTTGCTTTGAAGGAACATTCTGGTTGTACTTCTTCCAAAACAGGTTTATTCATTCTTTTAGCAGTCCACAATATATTCAATATTTTTTGCCAGTACCACAATACAAAGGCATCAATTCTTCTTCGGCCTTCCTTATTCATTGTCCAGTTTTGCATACATATGAGGTGACTGGAAACACCACGGCTTGGGTCAGGTGCAGCAGCTCTAAGAAAAGGCTTTCTTTGTCAGTTTTGAAGGAAGGTCCTTGTTATCAATCTTCCCTTGGTCTAGGAGCTTCTCTGCACAGTAATCTCAGGTCCAAAAGATGTGCTCTGTCTCCGTGCTGACTTCTTGGTGGTATAAGATCCCTAACTTTCTGCTCCCTTCTTTTTCTTTCTGTCTTCTGTAAGACAAAAGAGGATGCAGGCCACAACCTAGGGAAATATTCTTTACATTAGATCAATGGTGTGACCTGAGTAAGGGTGTTATATGTCACCCTCAACCACTTGGCTTGGCCAATCCTCTTTAACATAATCTAATCTTGCCTTATTAACCACAGGCAGATATTGGGATTTATTATATATAGGAAAATTATGTTATTCACAAAATGTAGGACAACCACATGATCATAACCATATCATAACCTAACCAGTCTGATACACATTTCTGGGTACACAATTCAATCCATGACCTTCTAAAATTTACATCAAAAGCTAAAGAGATCAGCATAGGCAAAACAATTTTGAAAAAAGAAAAAAGGGGTAGAAAGTATACTACCTGATTTTAAGAACTGATATAAAGATTTAGTAGTCAGGGGTATGGTTCAAACAAAGGGACAGACACATGAAACAGAGTAGAGACCAAAAGCAAAAACCAAGAAACTCAAACCTGTTGCTGTCATGTTGACTCTGACTCACAATCAGTCTATAGGACAGGATAGAACTTCAGGGCTGTACTCTTTACAGAAGCAAACTACCACATCTTTCTTGCATGGAGTACCTGGTAGGTTTGAACCACCACTATCTCAATTAGCAGCCTAGGGCTTAACCATTGTGCCCTCAGGGCTTCTTACAGGATCAATAAATTTTGACAAATGTAAAGGAAATTCAGTGAGAAAGGATAATCTTTTTGATTAATAATGTTGGAAAACTGGACATCTATATGCAAAGAAAAAAATGTTAACCTTAAACCTTATATAAAAATTAACTCAAAGTGGATCACTAATCTAAAATAAAGCACAAAAATAAAATTTCCAGAGGAAATATAAAAGAAAATCTGTGACATGGGCTCAGACAAAGAATTCTTAGTTATAAAAGCAAAGCATAATGCATAAAAGAAATAAAACAATAAATTGACTTCATTAAAATTAAAAACATTATAACATCTAGGAATAAATCTAATCAGAGAATTAAGAGACTTATACAGAGTGAATTACAAGACCCTATTGCAAGAAACCAAAAGAGACTTATATAGGTGGAGAAAACCACCTTCCTCGTGGATAGGAAGAGTTAACATTGTGAAAATGTCTGTTACCCAAGGCGATCTACATATACAATGCAATCCCAATACAAACGCCAGTGTCATTTTTTGGTGAGATGGAGAAACAAATCGCCAACTTTGGAGAGGGAAGAAATCCTGAACAAGTAAAGCACTACTGAAGAAGAGAAATACAGTGGGAGGTCTCACACTACCCAACCTTGGAACCTATTGCACTGCTACAGTAGTCAAGACAGCCTGGCACTGGTACAAAAACAGAAACATAGACCAATGGGACAGACTAGAGAACTCAGAAATATCACCATCCTCCTATGGACAGCTGATATTTGACAAATGCCCAAAGGATAAAAACAGTCTCTTTAACAAATGGTGTTGGCAAAATTGGATATCTACCTGCAAAAAACTAAAATGAGACCCATATCTCACACATCACACAAAAACTAACTCAAAATGGATCAAAGACCAAAGTATCAAACCTAAAACAATAAAGGTCATTCAGGAAAAAAAAATAGGGACAACAATTGAAGTTCTAGACAGACTATAAAACCTGCCCAACAATGTGCAAACATCAGAAAAGAAAACAGATAAATGGAAAACACTAAAAATCAAACACTTGTGCTCATCCAAAGACTTTATCAACAGAGTTAAAAAACTACCTAGAGAATGGGAAAAAATATTTGACAACTACATGTTGGATTGACGCCTGATTTCCATAATCCACAAGACATCGCAAATGTCAACAAGAAAAAGATAAACAATGGGCATAATGTAAACAATGGAAAAAGGAGATGGACAGATACTTCACCAAAGAAGACATCCAGGCAGCCGAAAGACACATGAGGAAATGCTCATGACCATTAGTTATCAGGGAAATCCAAATCAAAACTACAGTGAGATACCATCTCACCCAGTGAGGTCAGCAATAATCCCCAAACCGCAAAACAAAAAATGCTAGAGAGGCTGTGGAAAGATTAGAACTCTTAGCTGGCGGGATTGCAAACTTGGTACAACCTCTTTGGAAAGCAATTTGGCACTTGTTTAAAAAAGCTAGAAATAGAAATACCATATGATCCAGCAATCGCACTGCTTGGAATATATCCTAGAGAAATAAAGGCAGTCACATAAACAGATACATGCACAAAAACGTTTATTGTAGCACTGCCCGCAGTAGAAAGAGGGAATCAACCTAGATACACAACAACAGGTGAATGTATACACAAACTATGGTACATATACTCAATGGAACACTATGCAATGATAAAGAACAATGATGATTTCAGGAAGTATCTCATAATCTGGTTTCAACCAGAAGACATTGTGCTGAGTGAAATCAGGGAGCTGCAAAATGACACGCATTGTATGAGACCTCTGCTACAAGGAGTTTTTTAACTTTTTAACTCCTTAGACTTAGGTACAGAAGAAAAGGCATTTTGAGGGCTACAGGAGTGGGGAGGGAGGAAGAATGTGGATCATAGATTAGGCAGTTGATAGGAATTTGGTTAGCTGAAAAGAGTGACAGCCTGCAGTAGAGGGCAGATCAGCATAACTGGACTGCTTCGTAAACTAAAAGGTTTTCTGAACTCAATCCAATATTTCAAAGGATAGAGTAGCAGATACAGGGGTCTGGGAACCATGTTTTCGGGGGAATTTTGAGGTCAATTGGCACAACAAGCCTTTTACTAAGAGAGCCTTCTGTACCCCATATTGGTATGTGGCATCTGGGTTCTTAAAAGCTAGCAAGCTTCCAGCTGAGGAACAACAATTGATCTCAACCCATCTGGAACAGATCATGACCTAGAACATCAAAGACAGGAGTAAGAATGAGCCCAGGAGACAGAAGGACCCATGTGATTGAAAGACTACATAAGCGTGAGGCCAGAAGAACCAGCCTAGCCACCACCAAAGGCAGCTGTGATAGTGAATGCAATGCAGCGTCTCTGATTCAGCACAAGAAAAAGAGGTATGTAGTTCAAAAATTCTACTAAAAGACCAGAATTGATGGTCTGACAGCCTGGAGGTTCCCCTGGGAACATGGGTCCTAGACTTGCTGCTGGCCCAGACCTGAAGCCAGCACTGAGGTCAGCTCTTCCAACAAGAATGGACTGGACTCAGGGACACAGTGTGAGCACGTGGTGTGTGTACTTTATGGGTTTATACATTTGTAGGAGGCTGTCCTACTGGTTTCTTTTTAGAGGGGAAAGGAGAGGGTGGAGAGGAGGGGACAGGTATATTAAAAGTAAAGAGTGAAAAGGAGGTATGTGCTGTCATAGGGTGAGGAGAACAGATAGACTTGCAGATAGGTAAGCATGCAAAATTGATTTGGCCTGCACACTTTCATTTAATCATAATAAAAATATTAAAAATATTCTTGCTATGAAAAAAGTTAACAGCCAAGCCAAAAGCCAAGTGCCGTCAAGTCGGAGTGAAAATAAAAAGACCAGCTACTTCAAATTATATGTCTGATAAATTATTTCTGTCCAGAATATATAATGTCTAGAAATATAAATAAATATCAAAACTCAACAGTGAAGGACTAAAACAATTTAAAAAGAAAAAATAATATAAAAGGGTTCAAGGGTTGGGCAGACACTTTACCAAAGATAATATATGGAAGTCAAGCACATGAAAAGGCATTCAGCATTAGTAGTCACTAAATCCCAAACCGCCATTGCTGTCGAGTTGATTCTGACTCATAGCAACCCTATAGGACGGGGCAGGACTGCTCCACAGAGTTTCTAAGGAGCATCTGATGGACTTGAACTGTTGAACTTTTTTCAGCTAGCAGCCATGGTACTTAACCAGAATGCAACCAGAGTTTCCTAGTAGTCACTGGGGCACACAAATTAAAATCATGATGAAGTACTACTACATATCTATTAGACAGCTAAAATCATCCTGACAATACCAGTATCTCAGATGTGGAGAAACTGAAACTCTCATGCATTGCTGGCAGAAATATAAAATGGCACAGATCCTCTACAAAACACTTTGAAAGTTTCTGTAAAGCTAAACATATGCTTCTCACTGACTCAACAATTGTATTCCTAGAGATGAAAACTTATACTCAACAAAAAGACATACATGAATGTTTATAGTAGCTCTATTCATAATTGCCCAAAACTGAAATCGACACAAATGTCTTTCAATGAGTGGGTGGGTAAGCAAACTGGAGTATATTCACATAATGGAATACCCCCCAAAACAAACAAAACAAAACAAAAAAAGCCCGCACAAAAAAACCAAACCCACTGCTGTCAAGTTGATTCCAACTCATAATCACCCTACAGGACAGAGTATAACTGCCCCATAGAATTTCCAAGGAGTGCCTCGTAGATTCAAACTGCCAGTGTTTTAGCTAGCAGATGTAGCACTTAACTACTATGCCACCAGAGTTTCCATACAATGGGATATTACTCTCCAGTTAAAAGGAATGAAATGTTGATAGACTCAGTAACTTGAATGGATCTCAGATGCTTCAGGCAGAATGAAAGAAGTCAGTCTCAAAAGTTTCCACACTGTGTGAGTCCATTCTTCCATGTGTCTGCCACTTTGTCATACTGTGGTGACTGGTGTGTTGGTGTGATACTGGAAGCTATGCTGCCAGTATTTCAAATAGCAGAAGGGTCACTCATGGTAGGCAGGCTTCAGCAGAGCCTCCAGATTAACACAGAATAGGAAGAAGGGTCTGATGATCCATTCATAAAAAAATTATATCAGTAAAAATGTTATAAATAGCAGCAGAACAATATGTGATACAGCGCTGGAAGATGAACCCCTTAGGTTGGACTAAAAAACACCAAAGTTTTCAAGTCAATACTGACTCATAATGACCCTACATGACAGAGTAGAATTGCCACGTAGAGTTCCCAAGGAGCACTTGTTGGATTTGAACTACTGATCTTTTAGTTAACAGCTGTACTTAACCACTATTACACACCCTCAGGTTGGAAGGCACTCAAAATCTGCCTGGGGAAGATCTAGCTCCTCAAACTAGAGTCAACTTTAGTGATGTGGATACAGCCAAACTTTTGAGGCCTTCAGTTACTTCGGTGGGAAGACTCAAAAGGAGAGGAGGAAACAACTGCAAATATTCACTAATAACTACAACTTAAAATGTACAAAGTATGAATCTAGGAAAATTAGAAGCTGTCAAAGATGAAATGGAACACATAAAAATTGATACCCTAAACATTAGTGAGATGAAACGAACTGGTATCAACCATTTTGAATCAATCATATAGTCTACTACACTGGGAATGACGAATTAAAGATGAATGGCTTTGCATTCAGAGTCAAAAAGAACATTCCGTGATTTATCCTGAAGTACAATGCTGACAGTGATATGCTGATATCCATTTACTTACAGGGAAGACCAGTTAATGTGAGTATTATTCAAATTTGTTAACCAGCTACTAAAGCCAAACAGAGGAAATTAAAGATTTTTTTTTTTTACTAACTTCTATCATCTTAAGTTGATCAAACAGAATCACGATGCACTGATAATGACTGGTGACTGGAATAGGAAAACTGGAAACAAAGAAGGAGGATCTGCAGCCAGAAAATATGGCCTTGGAGACAGAAACCATGATGGAGATGGAGTGACAGAATCTTCCAAGACCAATGACTTGTTCATGGTAAATACCTTTCTGTTAACAGCATAGATGGCAAGTATACATGCAGTCCTTACCAGATGGAAACAAAGGAATTGAATCAACTGTATCTGTGGAAAGTGACTATGAAAAAGTTCTATGTCATCAGTCAGAACAAGGTCAGGGGCCACCTGTGGATGACACCATCAATTACTCATATGACAAGTTCAAGCTGAAGCTGAAGAAAATTAGAACAAGTCCACAGGAAGCAAAATATGATTTTGATCATACCCTAGATGAATTTAGAGACCATATCAAGAACAGATTTGACACATTGAACACTAATAACTGAAGACTGCATGAGTGGTAGGATGATATCAAAAACATCATACCTGAAGAAAGTGAAAGGTCATTAAAAAGACAGGAAACGAAAGAAAACCAAAAATGGATGTCAGAAGATAATCTGAAACTTGCTCTTTAATGTATCTAAAGCACATGGAAGAAATGAAGTCAGGGAGCTGAAAAGAAGATTTCAAAGTTTGGCTTGAAAGGACGAAGTATTACAATGAAACAAACTTACAAAGATCTGGAGTTGGGAAACTAAAAGGTTCAAACATGCTCTCATTTCTCAAGCTGAAGAACTGAAGAGAAAAATCAAGCCTCAAGTCACAGTCCTGAAGGAGTCTGTGTGCAAAATATTGAATGACAATGCAGGAAGCTTCAAAAGAAGATGGACTACACAGAGTTGCTGTACCAAAAAGGATTCCTTCAGGTATTTCAGGAGGTAGCCTATGACTAAGAACTGACGTTACTGAAAAGAGAAGTCCAAGTTGCAGTGAAGGCATTGGTGAAAAGCAAGTCTCTAGGAACTGATGGAAGACCAAGTGAGATGTTTCAGCAACAAATGGATGCAATACCAGAAGTGGTAGAGCATCTATGAGGTCTGACAATTACGTCAGTGAACCTAATTACTCCAAGTGCTACATACCTCATTGCTGAATATCACCACAGTTACCTTCGAAGGACTCCCCTTGGGAAGCTATGTATCTGACATCAGCACCTAGTCCACCCTTCAGAGCAATTTTGGAACTCTTCCTGGAACTGCCATTGCCAGTGGCAATTTCATGAACTTAATTGTATAGTTGGCTGTGAGGGATATTTTAGCTAGTAAACAAGTAACAGTATTGGAACACCACTCTACTCACCTGATCTGGCCCCTGATGATTTTTTCTTTAACCAGAGATAAAGGAAATATTGAAAGGAAGACATTTTGATGACATTCAGGAGGTCAACGACAGTACCATGACACCTCTGACAGCCATTCCCAAAAATGAGCTCCAAAATTGCTTTGAAGGGTAGACTAGGCACTGGTACTGGTGCATAGCTAGCTTCCCAAGGGGTGTACTTCAAAGGTGACCATAGTGATATTCAGAAATGAGCTTGTAGCACTTTTCTGAGGATGAATTCACAATTGTAATCGTTAAGAGATTTGAAAGGCAGATACCTGACCAACCAACTGTAAGAGATCCACATTAGTGCCCATTCCAAAGAAAGGTGATCCAATGGAATGCAGTATCATTAACATCACATGTGAGTAAAATTTTGCTGAAGATAAATAAAAAATGATTGTAATAGTACATCAACAGGGAACTGCCAAAAATTCAAGCTGAGCTCAGACGAGAACATGGAACAAGGGATATCATTTTTGATGTCAGCTGGGTCTTGGCTGAAAGCAGAGAATACCAGAAAGATGTTTACTTGTGTTTTACTGGCTGTATGAGAACATTCCACTGTGTGGATTATAACAAATTACGGAGAGCATTGCAAAGAATAGGAATTCTAGAACACTTAATTGTGTTCATATGGAAACTGAGCATAGATCAATAGGTGAAGGTTAGAATACAACAGGATACTGTGTGGTTTACAATCAGGAAAGGTATGTGTCAGAGTGTATTCCTTTCACCATACTTAGTCTGTTTACTGAGCAAATAATCTGAGAAGTTGGTCTATTGGAAGAACAATGAGACATCAGGACTGGTGAAAGACTGGTTAACAACACGTGATATACAGATAACGCAACCTTGCTTGCTGAAAGTGAAGATTTGAAGCACTTACAGTGAAGGTCAAAATCAAAGACTAGAAACTCCTATACAGTTTATTCCTCAACAAAAAGAAAACAAAAATCCTCACAACTCAACTAATAAGCAACATCACGATAAATAGAGAAAATATTGAAGTTGTCAAGGATTTCGTTTTATTTGGTTCCACAATCGATGCTGTAGAAGCAGCAATCAAGCAATCAAAAGAGATGTGGCACTGGGCAAATCTGATGCAAAAGACCTCTTTGTTCAAAAGCAAAGATGTCAATTTGAGATCAGCCAAGCCAAGCCAAGTGCCGGTGAGTCGGATCCAACTCATAAGGTATACATAACCCAGTCCACAATATTTTCAACTGCCTTATGTGCGTGTGAAAACTGGACTATGAATGAGGAAGACAGGAGGAACTGATGCATTTAAATTTTGATATTGGCAAAGATTACTGAAGATTCCACAGGTTGCCAGAAGGATGAATGAATCTATCTTGGAAGAAATACATTGAGTGCTCCAGAGACAAGGATGGTAAGACTTTGTCTCACTTACTTTGGATATGTTATCAGGAGGGATCAGTCCATGGTGAAAGACATCATGCTTGGTAAGGTAGAGGTCAGCAAAAGAGAGGAAGTCTCTGGGAGAGATGGAATTGACACTGAGTCTGCAACAACTGAATCAAAGATAACAACATTTGTGAGGATGGTGGAGGACTAGGCAGTATTTCATTCTGTTGCACATAGGGTCAGTGTGAGTCAGAACTGACTCAATGCTGCCTAAAAACTAATAACAATGATTCCATTTAAATGATAGCATTGAAAAGGCGCAACTAATATATGAAGAACAAAAGACATTGTTTAGGGGGTAATGGAACTGTTCTGTGTCCTGTTTGTGATGGTGGTCACAGAAATTTATCCCGTTGTTGTTAGGTGCCTTTGCATCAGTTCTGACCCATAGCGACCCTGTGAACAACAAACCAAAACACTGCCCGGTCTTGCGCCATGTCCACAATCACTTTTATGCTTAAGCCCATTGTTGTGGCCACTGTGTCAATCCATCTTGTTGAGGGTCTTCCTCTTTTTCACTGACCCTCCACTCTACCAAGCATGACGTTCTTCTCCAGGGACTGATCTTCCCTAACAACATGTCCAAAGTATGTAAGATGCAGTCTTGCCGTCTTTGCTTCCAAGGAGCACTATGGTTGTACTTCTTCCAGAACACAACTGTTTGTTCTTTTGGCAGTCCATTGTACCTTCAACATTCTTTTCCAACACCACAATTCAAAGGTGTCAATTCTTCTTTTGTCTTCTTTGTTCGCGATACAGCTTTTGCATGCACATAGTGTGATTGAAAATACTGTGGCTTGGGTCAGGCACATTACAGTCTTCAAGGTGACATCTTCACTTTTGAATACTTTGAAGAAGTCCTTTGCAGCAGATTTCCCCAATGCAATGCATCTTTTAATTTCTTGACTGCTGCTTCCATGGACGTTGGTTGTAGACCCAAGTAAAACGAAATCCTTGGCAACCCCAATCTTTTCTCCATTTATGACAATGTTGCTTACTGGTCCCAAATGAATGGATTTTTGTTTTCCTAATATTGAGGTACAATCCATGCTGAAGGCTGTGGTCCTTGATTTTCATCAGTAAGTGTTTCAAATCTTCTTCATTTCCAGCAAGTAAGGTGGTGTTGTCTGCATAATGCAGGGTGTTAACGAGTCATCTTCCAATCCTGATGCCTGATCCTTTTTCATATAATCCAGCTTCGTGAATTATTTGCTTGGCATACAGATTTAAAAGATGTGGTGAAAGGATACAACCCCAACACACACCTTTCCTGACTTTAAACCATGCAGTGTCCCCTTATTCTGTTTGCATGACTGACTCTTGATCCATATACAGATTCCTTAAGAGCACAATTAGGTGTTCTGGAATTCCCATTCTCTGCAGTGTTAGCCATAATTTAGTATGATCTGCACAGTGGAATGCTTTTGTTAGTCATCCACTTGTATTTCTGTTATAGCAGCACTGGATGACTAACATATCCACCCAAAGCCTTCTTGGAACAAAAGCCCTGACTACCTACTTCTGAAGAATCAGCCATGAAAACACTGTAGAGCCCAGAACCATGCTGATGTGCATGCATCAGCGAAACATCAGTGAAACACAAGTAAACATCTTGCCGGTATTCTTTGCTTTCAGTCAAGATCCATCTGACATCAGCGATGATATCCCTGGTTCCACATCCTCTTCTAAATCCAGCTTGAATTTCTGGCAGTTCTTTCTCAATATAGTGTTGCATTTGCTTTTGAATGATCTTGAGCAAAATTTTACTTGCACAGGATATCAGTGATATTGTTTGGTAATTTCCACATTTGGTTGGGTCACCTTTATTTGGAATGGGCATAAGTAGGGAGCTCTTCCAGTCAGTTGGCTAGGCAGCTGTCCTCCAAATTTCCTGGTACAGACATGTGAGCGCTTCCAGTGCTGCATCTGTCTGTTGACATATCTCAGTTGACATTTCATCAATTCTTGGAGCCTTGTTTTTTGTCAGTGCCTTCAATGCAGCTTTGACTTCTTCCTTCAGTACCATCAGTCCCTGATGGTATCAGTCCTGATCATATGCTACCTCTCAAAAGGCTAAACATCGACCAGTTTTTTCTGGTATAATGGCTCTGTGTATTCCTTCAATCTTCTTTTGATGCTCCCTGAGTCATTTAATATTTTCCCTGTTGAATCCATAACTATTGCAACTTGAGGCTTGAATTTTTTCTTTAGTTCTTTTAGCTTGAGAAATGCAGAACATGTTCTTCCTTTCTGGTTTTCCATTTGCAGCTATTTGCACATGTCATTATCATACTTTTGTCTTTTCAAGCTGCTCTTTGAAACCTCTGTTTAGGTCTTTTATTTTGCTATTCCTTCCTTTCACTTTAGCTGCTCAGTGTTCAAGAGCAAGATTCAGAGTCTCTTCTAACATCAAATTTGGTCTTTCTTTACCGTCTTTTTAGTGATCTCTTGCTCTCTTCATGGGTGATGTCTTTGATGTCATTCCATAGTTCATCTGGTCTTCGGTCATTAGTGGTCAACACATCAAATCTGTTCTTGAGATGGCCTTTAAACTCATGCAGAATATACTCAAGTTCATTCTCTGGCTCTCGCAGACTTGTTCTAATTTTCTTCAGTTTCAGTTTGAATTTGCATATGAGCAATTGATGATCTATGCCACTGGTTTTGTTCTGACTGCTAATATGGAGCTTTTCCATTGTCTTTTAACATAGATGTAGTCAATTTGGTTCCTGCGTATTTCATCTGGTAAGGAGGGTAACACCATTCAGTAATCAGCACAACAGCATCAGGTAAGGAGGATAAAGACAGTGAGCAGCCCCCACTTGTCTGCCAGTAGAGGCTTGTTTGTTTCTGTGATGTGGGAAGCTATGACACTGGTATTTAGGTACCACCAGGGTCAACCATGGTAGACAAGTTTCAGCTGAGATTCCAGACCAAGACAGATGAGGAAGAAGGACCTGGCAGTCTACTTCTGAACTGAATTAACCAAGGAAAATCTTACAAACAGCAGGCGAACATTGTCAGATATGGTGCCAAAAAGTGAGCGCCCAGTGTTGGAAAGCACTCAGAAGACAACTGGGGAAGAGCTGCCTCCTCAAAGTAGAGTCATCCTTAATGATGCAGGTGGAGTAAGGCCTCCAGGATCTTCTTTTGCTGATGCGCCATGACTCAAAATGAGAAGAAATAGCAGCAAGCATCCATTAATAATTGGGACATGGAATGTATGAAATATGAGTCTAGGAAATTTGGAAATTGTAAAAAATGAAGTGGAAAGCATGAACATTGACATCCCAGACATTAGTGAGCTGATATGGACCGGTATTGGCGATTTTGAATCCGACAATCATATAGTCTACCATGCTGGGAATGAAAACTTGAAGAGGAACAGTGTTGTGTTCATCATCAAAACGGGCATTTCTAGATCTGTCCTGAAGTACAGTGCTGTCAGTGATAGGATAACATCCATATACCTGCAAGGAAGTCCAGTTAGTACAACTATTACTCAAATTTACACTTCAACCACTAAGGCCAAGATGAGGAGTTTTAAGATTTTTTACCAGCTTCTGCAGTCTGAAATTGATAGAACATGCAATCGGGATACATTGATAATGACTGGTGATTAGAGTGCAAAAATTGGAAACAAAGAAGAAGGACTGGTAGTTGGAAAAGCAGCCCTGGCCAAAGAAATAGTGCCAGAGATCACATGATGGAATTTTGCAAGACTAACAACTTTTTCATTGCAAATACCTTTTGTAACCAACACAAACGGCAAGTGCACACACGGACGTCACCAGATGGAATACACAGGAACCTAATTGACTGCGTCTGTGGAAAATCCTGTTGTTAGCTGCCATTAAGTTGTCCCCAGGTTCATGGCCTTCAACTCATGCACAATGAAGTGAAAAGCAGCCTGGTCCTGTGCCATCCCCACTGTTAATTGCATATTTAAATGTTTTGATCCATAGTATTTCCACTGGATGATATTTTCAGAAATAGATCACTAGAATTTTCTCCTAACCAGTCATAGTCTAGAAATTCCACTGAAACCTGTTTACGGTCATAGTAACACATCAGCCTCCACTGTCACTCAGGCGATGGTTATGCCTGAGGCACACTGACTGGGACTCAAACTTGGGTTTCCATATGCAAGGTGAGAATTCTACCACTACTACATGAATCTATAGGTGTATTAAAATTCATGGACTTGTGCACCCACAAAAGACCAATTTTACTGAATATTAATTTAGAAAACAAAAAGTGCACTGTGACTTGAAAAGTGGAGAGAGTCTGTGATAGAGTAAAGGGGAAGCACAGGTAGCATACCAGGTAGGACTTGGGGAGGGGTAGGATTTGAGACGGACCTTGAAGAATGGATAGAATTTCAGTAATGGGAGAAAAGGAAGCTGAGTGGTGTTTGCGGAGAGGGAATTCACTACCTGATGGTATCAGAATGAAGGTGAGACAGAGGCAGGACTGGGCCCATTGGAACGCTGGCCAGGCAGGCGAGTGGCACTTTATCACAGGCTCAGGAGCTCCAGATGAGACATTTCTACCTATTTTCTTTGTAGGGAGTACGAGGTCGAGCTGGCTGGAGTTAATAAATAATTTTGAGCAGGATTCCAAAGAAGAAATCCAGGAGGATTGAATTCCAAGGAATTTTTAAGCTTCCTGAAAGCCTCTTAGGGGTAAGAGATACTGGAAAATGTTTCTTAGATTTTCAATTATGAAATTCTTTCTTAAGTTTACAAATGAAACTCTCCATAAAATACAGTATTCACCAGGGAAATAATTCTGAGATTGATATAAATCCTTTAGTCTCAGAATATTTATGTAAACATCTGTCTAAGTCAGGATCCTGGTGGGAAACAGATGGTGTGCTGTGAAAGGGAAGCTGGAGAATGTTGAGGGACAGGGCTGTTTACACAGATGTGGGTAGGGTTAAGGAACCATCAGGGGGTGGTCAAGTGCGCCTGTGGCTAGGGACAGCAGGAAGCTGTTAACACTCTGAGCCTGCAGGCATAAGAAAAAGGAGTGATTCCTAGAACTCTTGAGGGTCTGCTGTTGTAGGTGAAGCCACCCAATAGAGCATGGCTTTCAGTAGAGGAACTCAGTGCTGTATGATCGCAGCTCACAGGCACAGTGTCCAGTCCAGTCCCATTGACATCAAACCCACTCTGACTCATGGTGACCCCAGGTGTGTCAGCGTGGTTCTGTGCTCTACAGTGTTTTCATGGCTGATTCTTCAGAAGTAGGTAGTCAGGGCTTTTGTTCCAAGAACACTTTGGGTGGATATGTTAGTCATCCAGTGCTGCTATAACAGAAATGCAAGTGGATGACTAACAAAGAGCAGTTTATTTTCTCATAGTCCCATAGGCTAGAAGTCCAAATTAGGGCACTGGCTCCAGGTGAAGGATTTCTCTCTTCACTTCTGGAGGAAGGTCCTTGTGATACATGAGTCTTCCCTGGTCTGGGAGCATCTCAGCATGGGAACTTCAGGTCCACAGGATGTGCTTTGCTCCTGGTGCTGCTTTCTTGGTGATATCAGGTCCCCATCTGTTTTCTGCCAGGACCCTGACTGAGACAGATGTTTACATAAATATTTTGAGACTAAAGGATTTATATCAATCTCAGAATTATTTCCCTAGTGAATACTGTATTTTATGGAGAGTTTCATTTGTAAACTTAAGAAAGAATTTCATAATTGAAAATCTAAGAAACATTTTCCAGTATCTCTTACCCCTAAGAGGCTTTCAGGAAGCTTAAAAATTCCTTGGAATTCAATCCTCCTGGATTTCTTCTTTGGAATCCTGCTCAAAATTATTTAGTAACTCCAACCAGCCCAACCTCTGTTTGCTTCTTTCTTTTATATCCTAAAAGGGATTAGCTTAAGATACTATCTAGTCTTGTAGATCTTACCAATATAACTGCCACTAATCACACTGGATGACAAAATGGAAGACAGGTATACAGTTATACAGGAATCATGACCTAGGCAAGTTGACAGATATCTTGGGAGGATGCAGTTCAATCCATGACAGAGGACTCCAGCCTTCAACCTTTCAGTTAGCAGCAAGGTACATTAACGCTTTACACTACCCGGGACTTCTGAAGATTTTTGTTGTTGTTGTTACCTGCATTAACTACTTAACATTATGGATTGAACTGTGTCCTTCCAAAAATGTCTGTAGTGATTTGGCTGAGCCATGATTCCCAGCACTGCATAACTGTCCTCCATTTGGTGATTTTCCTACGTGGTAAACCCTAATCTCTGACTGTGCGTAAGAGAATGATAGCATATTAAAGAGGATTAGGGTGGTCCTGTAATATCCTTCCTAAGGTCACTTGCCTAAATGTAAAGGGAATTCTTTTGGAGTGTGGCTTGCACCATCTTTAATCCTACAAGACATAAAAGGAAAGAGAAGCAAACAGGGAGTGGGGACAACACACCATCAAAAAGGCAGCACCGGGAGCAGAGCACATCCATCAGACCTGAAGTTCCTGCTCTGGGATGCTCCCTGACCAAAGAAATGCTTCTGAATGGACTTGCAATGCAAGAACCTTCCTCCAGAGCCAACAAAGAAGGAAAGCCTTCCTCTGGAATAGACCTTCTAAATTCAGACTTGTGGTCTACTGAACTGTGTAAGAATAAACTTTTCTTGTTAAAGCTATCCACTGTGTATCTCTGTTAGAGCAGCACTGGATGACCAAGACAACTTGTTTATAAGTCGGTTCCTAACTCATGGTGACTCTGTACACAGTGGAATTGGACTGTTGTGGTCCATAGGGTATTCACCGGCTGAGTTTTCAAAAGTATATTGCTGGACCTTTCTTCCTAGTCTATCTTAGTCTGGAAGCTCTGCTGAAGCCTGTTCAGCTTAATAGCAACAGGTCAGCCTTCAATGACAGACAGGTGGTAGCTGGGCATGAACTACACCATCTGGCAGTCCAGCCCAGGTCTGCCACATGGAAGTCAAGAATTCTACCACTGAACCACCACTGCCCCCTTGCTATCCACAAACCAGCAGCTGTCTGATGGTAACCACATGTGCTTCAGAACAGAACTGTGCTCTGCAGGATTTTCAGCAGTTGATTTTTTGGAAGTAGATTGCCAGATCCTTTTTCCAAAATGCTTCTGGATGGACTTGAACTTTCAACAGTTTCATTAGCAGCAGAGTAAAGTAACCGTCTATACCACCCAAGGACCCCAGCAGGGAGGAATCTAAGGGATAAGTACTATGAACTCTCTTCTTTCTGCTCTTCACTCTGCTAGTGCCCATTGGCCAAAAGTGGAGGTAGCCAGCAGGCCCCACTGATGGAGTTCGCAGTGGGCAGTTTTTTGGGGTCTGGAGGTACAGATAGGGGATATAGTGGACATGAAAGAATAACAAAAGCATTCTTGTGGTCCATTTGGGTTTAAGTGTTCTGCCTACTGGGGTCTCAGTTTACAGGAGCTTCTGGGGGAAAGGAGGAAGTCTGGAAATGGACTGGGAGACATGGTGCTGGCCTGGGTCAGGTGCTTAACTAGGCTGGTCAGCATGGAGAGAAACTTTCCCCTCCATGGCCTCAGGCAGAACCAGGTGCTCCCAAGGCACTCTGCGGATCTGTCTGTGAAAGCACTTACTGTGTTGCATGAATTACTTGTTTACAAGTATAGTTTGTAGTTACGCATGCCTGGCACATACAGATGTCTGTCACAAATACTGAGGGAAGGTACGTGGGTCAAGTTCAGGCTGAAAGTCAGTAAATTTTGCTGGGAGATTTCCAGTGATCAAGCTCACATTTCAGGAGTGTCACTTACCTCATTGCATGGGGACTAGGCTTGCTGGGTCCTCTCACTGCCTTTGTCTTACTTTGTTTCCGTCAGTTAGAGATAAGGAGAGCAGCCTCCACTAACAGAGTGGAGCAGCAGCCATAAAGAAGTAGGAGTCACTGGAAATTAGGAAGAAGGAACCCTGGGGACAGGATGCCTCCTGCTGCGTCCTTCCTAATTAGCAACCAAGGCACTAAAGGGACTCTCGGAGACCAGATAATGACCATTAATCCCACTAAAGAACGTTACTGTCTCTGTCACTGTTTCTCCTCTGGCCCTCCTGGGATGTCTGTTTCATTGTCAGGTTTTGATTTGTGACACCACGAATGCCCCAAAGCTATGCCCCTAAGCTGCGCTATGACTGATGAAATTATATATATTTAGAATTGAAAACACTTAAGAAAGCTTGTGGTCCAATTTAATTGAGCCTACTGAGAGGAAACTGAGGCTGAGACAGGCTAAGTACTGAGCACTGCGTCTCTGCCAAGCACTGTCTATCAGTTCCTTATGGATAGTGCGTGGCACTAGGCTGAGATCTCCCAACGGCAGGCATAGTTCACTCTGGTGTGTGCTAAGACAGCCTTCCCCCAGTAGGACTATGTCACCATATTTGCAAGCACAGATGTTGTCACAAGTATTCAAACATCACTAGAAATCCCCAGTAAACCAGAGATATGGAGCTAGAGCAGCAGTTGGAGTTAACATCTGCCAACTGCCAATGCGGATGACTTCAAGGACATCTAGAGCAATTGGAAGTTATTACTTCCTGATTGTGCTTATCTGCCAAATTCTCTTCTTGCACATGTCAGGAATGCCATTATTAGAACATTACCATAAATGTTTGTTTGTCACAGAAAGTTGTCTTCAAATGTTCCTCCGCCAAGTAGGTCCCAGTCTATCAATGGCAGGCTTCATTGTCCTCTACCATAAACTTCCTACTAATCCATTCATCCATCCACCCACCTATCCATCCACTGGTCTATTATTCAATGCCAAATATCTACTAAGTGTCTGCTACATGCCTGAGGTACACCTGACTCAAACCACAGTCTTGTCAATCTCCTCGCATGCATGAAAAAGCTGGACAATAGAAAAAGAAGACAGAAGAAGAACTGAAGGATTTGAACTGTAGTGTTGGGAAAGAATAATGAAGACAACATGACCTGCCAGAAGAACAAACAAATCAGCCTTAGAAAAATTACAGTCAGAATTCTCCCTGGAAGTCAAAGTGGTGAGACTTAGGCCTACTTACTTCAGCCATGTCATTTGGAAGGACCAACTGCTAGACAGGAACATGGTTGATAAAGTAAGCGGTCAGCAAAAACCAGGAAACCCCTCAGCAAGATGGAGTGATACAATAGACCCAGTAATGGACTCAAACATGCCAACAATCAGGAGGACAGTGCGGGACTAGATCACGTTTCAATCTGTTATACATTAGGTTGCTGTGAGTCAGCGCTGACTCAACAGCAACTGTGACAACAGCAAACTAGAGATCTGTAGTTCAGATTCTCATGACAGCCAAAGAAAAGAATAGCAATAATCCAGGAAGATTATTTAATTAGACTAGTTAGGCCTAAATTCAATCACCAGCAGTGGAGTAAAAGGATAATATGAGAGACATTGGAAGATGAATCAACTGGAATTAGTAATTGATTGATCATCATCATGGGGTCATTATATACCACCATGCAAGTTGTACACTGCACGACCCTATGTGACTGGCCCCTAGTATGAGGAGGGGACAGAGCCTGCCCACAGGTGGACAATGGCCTTGAATCAGTATTGCCTTTTATTACTAATTCCTCATGTGTCTGGCCTAGTGCCTGACACATTGTAAATATTTAGCAAATATATGTTGAAGATGAAAAATATAATTACTGCCACCAGGAAGCTCATTCTAAGGAGGTGTGATGGGTAAATACTTAATTAAAATCTAAAGTGTCCAGTGTGGATAACAGGAGAGAGACAAGGCTCTGAGAGCACACAGCTAGTTAACAGCTGCTCGTCTCTCCTGGCTCCTGAGCCAGTCAAATGGTACCCCAGACTCTGGTTCAGTCAGCTTGGACAAGGACATCAGAGCTTTGCTTTATTGAGCAATTTTACTTGCTCCACACACTCATTCATAATTCACCAATGTTCAATAGCAGTAGCCAGGTTTCGGCACCATTCTAGTACTGGGGAATTCATCAATGAGTCAGATTTGGCTTTGCCTGAGAAGCCCTTGGGAAATTTTGAGCACAGAGGGATGTGGGCTGCCACATTTGAAAAGAATTGCTCTGTATCTCACCCTGGTTTGAAGAAAGACTATGTAGGAAGGCAGGAGGCAGAGGAAGAGGCACATCCACGGCCAAACTGGAATAAAAGTTCACAGTGAAGACCTGAGCCACACTAGATTCTGAAGTGCTTTTGGAAACACCAACCAGTGATAAATCAGGTTAAGTACAGATGCGTGGCAAGTGCATTAAAAAAAACCCAAATTATATGAAAGTTGTTCATCAATATATTGTTCGTATGTCCCCTTTTAGAAATGAAATGCTTTTATTAAGTGAAACTTATAATTTCCCATCAGTGTTTACTGTAGCAGAAGTTGCTCTGCTCTTATTCGAGCCGGAGCCTTGTGCTTTATTATCACAAGCTTTGCTTAACCACACAATCAAAATCCTTGCTTAATTTTAGGTGTCAAACATTCTGTTCTCGTAAAGAAATAAATGGCTTTCCAAAGAGTCAGCTTTAAAGGTGCGGAGGAAAGTGGCAGGTGGCTCAGAGTAGATGCTGCTGACATCCTGTTCTCCAATTTAGTTACCACCTTCCCAGCTGCTGGATCTGGAAAATCCTTTGGTTCTCTTATTGAAGAGCAATGTTACGTTCTTATCTTTAGAAAAATTAACCAAAGGCTATTGTTCTTAGCCTTCATAGCATTAAGATGTTGTTAGATCTCAATCTCTCTTTCAGCTAAAAAGAGAGACTGGAAGCAGGAAGGGGAACAGAAATGGAATGAAGATACCGTCATAGAGAGGTTAGAAAGTGAACTGTTAAATAACACTGACGCCTTAACAAGTGAGAGACTACTTGCACCTCAGGTGAGAGAGGAGCTGAAAGCTCCTGGTGGGGTGGCAAAGAATGGCTGAGGAAGGCCTTTCATAACACAATACTCCAACTCTTTGGACCTGCCTAAAAGTAAGGAGCCTGGGTGATACAAGTGGTTTACAACTGACAGCTAACTGAAAGGTCAACCAGCCCCAGCTCATCTTTTGTCCCCTTACCTCTGACCTTGTCTCCTGCAATACTCTGTCATGTCACTCCACACTGGCCTCACTGCAGTTCCTGAAATTAACACACCAGGTCTGCAGCTTTCAATACAGTGTATTCCTTCAACTTTTTCCCTTTGGGCATAAATATTACCTTATCAGTGAGGCCTTGTCTCACCACAAGAAACTAGTTACCACTGAACTGATTGCATCTCACAGTAAATCCCTGTGTGTCAGACTAGAACTGTGCTCTGTAGGGTTTTCAGCAGCTGATTTTTCAGAAGTAGATCACCAGGTCTTTCTTCCAAGGTACTTCTGCATGAACTTGAACCTTCCAACCTGTTGGTTAGTATTTGAGTGCATTAACCTTTTGCACTACCCAGGGACTCAGAGGCCTTCTTTAACCATAAAAACTCCTCCTGCTGACACACATAAGTGTGCATACCCAAATACATGATCTTGTCACTTTTGTCCTGCTTTCTTCCTTCTGTATCATTTACAACCCCCTGACACTATTTCATTGTTTACTTATTGCATGAACTCTCCCACCTGAGTTTAGAGGCCATTTCAAGAATAGATTTGATAATTTGAACACTAACAGTCAAAGACCAGATGAGTTGTGGAATGATGTCAAAGACATCACCCATGAAGAAAGCAAGAGGGCATTAAACAGACAAGAAAGAAAGAAAAGGCCAAATTGGATGTTGGAGGAGGCTCTGAAACTTGCTTTTCAATGCTGAGCAGCTAACGCAAAAGGAAAATGATGAAGCAAAAGAACTAAACAGAAGATTTCAAAGGGTGCCTTGAGGAGACAAAATAATGCATTATAATGACACATGCAAAAAGCTGGAGATAGAAAACCAACAGAGAAGAACACAGTCTGCATCTCTCAAGCTGAAAGAACTGAAGAAAAAATTCAAGCCTTGAGTTGTAACAGTGTAGGATTCTACAGGGAAAATATTAAATGATACAGGAAGCGTCAAGAGAGAATGGAAGGAATATGCAAACTCACTATACCAAAAAGAATTGGTCATTATCCAACCATTTCAAGAGGCAACATGTGATCAGGAACTGGTGATACCGAATGAAGAATTCAAAGATGCATTAAAGGCACTGGCAAAAAACAAGGCTCCAGGAATTGATGAAATAGCATTTGAGATATTTCAGTAAAAGGATGCAGCACTAGTCTATGCAGCACTGATCTATGCCAAGAAATTTGGAAGACAGCTGCATGGCCAATCAGGTGAAAGAGATCCATATTTATACCTATTCCCAAGAATGCTCATCCAACTGAATTGAGAAATAACCATACAGCATCATTACTATCACACACCAGTAAAATTTTGCTAGAGAGCAGTCAAAAGCAAGTGTAGCGGTGTATTGATAGTGAACTGCCAGAAATTCAGGCAGGATTCAGAAAAGGATGTAGAGTCTGAGATGTCATTGTTGATGTCAGGCAAGTCTTGGCTGAAGGCAGAGAATGCCAGAAAGATGTATATCTATGTTTTATTGATTATGTAAAGGCATTTGACTGTGTAGATCATAACAAATTATGGTTAACATTGCAAAGAATAGAATTCCAGAACACTTAATTATATTTATCAGAGTCTGTACATGGATTAAGAGGTAATTGTTTGAACAGAAAGGGACACTGCACAGTTCTAAATCAGGAAAGGTGTTTTTCAGGCATGTATCCTTTCACCATACCTGTTTAATCTGTATGCTGAACAAATAATCTGACTGTCTGGAGTATATAAAGAATAATGAGACATCAGGATTGGAAGTAGACTCATTGGCAACCTGAGTTACGTAGGTGACACAACCTTGCTTGGTGAAAATGAAAAGGATTTGGAACACTTACTGATGAAGATCAAAGACCACAACCTTCAGTATGGATTGCACCTTAACATCCAGAGAACAAAAATCCTCCTAACTGGACCAATAAGCAACATTATTATAAATGGAGAAAAAAATTGAGGCTGTTAAGGATTTCATTTTACTTGGTTTCACAAACAATGCCCACAGCAGCATCAGTCAAGAAATCAAAAGATGCATTGCAATGGGAAAATCTGCTGCAAAGGTCCTCTTTAAAGTGTTGCAAAGTGAAGATATCACCTTGAAGACTAAAGTGAGCCTGACCCAAGCCATAGTATTTTCAATTGCATCATATGCATGTCAAAGTTGGACAATGAATAAGGAAGACAGAAAAAAAATGATGCCTTTGAATGGTGGTGCTAGTGAAGAATACTGAATGTACCATGGACTGCCCAAAGAACAAACGGATCTGTTATAGAGGAAGTGCAATCATAGTGCTCCTTGGAAGCAAAGAAAACAAGACTGCGTCTCATATAATTTGAATATGTTGTCAGGAGGGATCAGTCCCTGGAGAAGGGCATCATGCTTGGTAGAGTGGAGGGTCAGCGAAAAAGTGGAAGACCCTCAACAAGATGGACTGATACAGTGGCTGCAGCAATGGGCTTAAGCATGAAAATGATTGTGGGTGGGCACAGTGCAGGACTGGGCAGTGTTTCGTTCTGTTGTGCGTAGGGTTGCTATGAGTTGTAACTAACTCGACTGCTCCTAGCAACAACAACATAAACCATGCAGGAGTTTAGTACCCCTATTTCTTCTGGAAGGCAGCCGACTTTAATGGCATTAGCTTGTTCTTCAGTGATACTTTGAATGATGGTGCTACTGATTCTCAGCAGTATGAACTTGGGCAAGTCACTTTCTGTATTTAACCACACGGTTGTTTTAAGAATCAAATCTGGTAGGACCTATGACAGTCGTTACTCTGTGAATGTTTCATCCATGGTGATCTGTTCCTATATTGATCACATACTAGAAAACCCTATGAGACTGCTTTACTTTGTCACACAGAGTTTGCTGAGTTGAAATTTACTAGATGGCACCCAACCACCACAAGAGAGTTTGCTAACTTGGAATGTAAGGTCAGGATGACTCCTTCACTAATAGTTCACACCCTAGGCCCTGCCTCCCTGCTGCCATCTAAAGTCCCTGCTACTCTGGACTGCCTTTGTTGACCTGTGCACCTGACCCATTCCTGCCCAGGTTAGCAGGTTCAGCCAGATTCTGTCACTTACTGCATGACCATTTCTCACCCTTCTTGCCAAATTCCATCACTTCCTAATTAATCTGCTCACTTTATAACTCCTTTCCTGCTTTACTTATCTGTACCTTCTTCATACATAAAATGTGGATAATGATAGTGCTTACCACATGGAGCAGATGGGAGGTTGAAGACCACAAGAAGTGCTTGAGACTCTGCAGTGAGCTGATGTGTGGGAAATGCTTAGCTCAAGTCTAAATGTTATGGATAAAATTGTTCTCTCAAGATTTGTGTTGGAATCCTAAGATCTATTCCTGTGGGTATAATCCTGTTTAGAATTAGGGTTTTCTTTGTCATGTGAACTAGGGCACATCAGTGGTAGTGCATGTCTTCAACCTCAATACTTTTGAGTTATAAAAAGACTACGTTAGACTCAAGAGAAAATGCAAATGGGGAAAGGTAGATGCTATTTGATGAGAACAGAAGTATATGAATCTGCAAGGCCAAGAATCCCAAGGATTGCCAGCTCCTGGATGCTGAAATAGACAAGGACTGCTCCTTATGCTTGTGCCTGGAGTCAGATTTCTAGCCTCCTGATCTGTGAGAAACATTTCTCTTTTGAAGCGAGCTGGATGTGGTTTTTCTGTTGCAGCAGCCCTAAGCTAAGACCTTGTGTTTGCTAATGTTTTCATTGCTGGTGAGAGGTTATTTCTATAGTAATCTCCCCGTTTGCCTTGTTGTCCCCTCAGCTAGCAAGGAGCCTGGTGGGCAACACTCTTGAGCCTCCCACCTTTTCACACATAGCTCTGTGCTGTATTCTGCCTGTTTTCTTGCTGGAATCCTGCTTCTTAACACCATCGATGGACCGATCACGTGCTAAGAGTCTACAGGAATAAAACCAAAGTGGGTGTGATGCTTCCCTCAGTGAATTTACAATCTGTACCTCGTCCTCTGAAAACAGACACTCAGAGCAGAGGTGTTGCTGCGTGCAAATGAACGGAAACTGGGTGACTTTGATACAAAACAAGCACTTTCACTTCTTTCACAGCTACAGATTCTCAGTAGCATATTGCTCAGGGAGCTGGGGGTGGGGGTGGGGGCTGGAAGGAGGCAGGGCAGCGGGACTGTTTAGCTTCATCCAGTGAATGCTGCCCTTCAGCATCTTCTTACCTGAAGGGATATCTTTGAAAAAGGGCCAGGGACAGGATTGGTTCTGAAACATTCGGTCATTGCCCGCTTGCTGAGGAAGTGGCACCACTTACAGAACCTGCGCTCTGTGGGTACTACTTTCAAAGTGTTACCTCTCCACTTGATCAATGACCTTCAGTGTTGATGGTGCTAGGGGTCCTTGAGTCAACCCTTGTTGCCTTTCTCTTTGGTGCTTTACAGGATTACCATTTAAAACAAAAACAAGTTGTCGGTGTGGTGGCTGGAGACCCAAATAGGTAGAATCTAGATATGTAATGTAAATCCATATTCTATCTTTTTTCAACATTGTCTTTTAAGTGGAAGTTTACAATTCAAGTCAGTTTGTCATATAAAAACTTACACACACATTGTTATGGGACCCTCGCTGTTCTCCCCTGCACTGTGACCGCACACTTGTCCCCTCCGCTCTGTATTTCCCATATCCATTCAATTGGCTGTTATCTCTCTCTGCATTCTCATCTTGCCTCCGGACAGGAGCTGCCTAGTTATCCTCCTACATCTGCTTAAGCTGAGAAACACACTCTTGACCAGTATCGTTTGATGTTAAACCATAATCTACTTTTGTTATTGTTAGCTGTCTTTAAGTCTGTCCCTAACTCATGATAACTTCATACGCAACAAACACCGTCCAGTCCCGTGCCATCTGCATGACGGTTTGTAGATAAGACCATTGTGATGCTTAGGGTTCCAGAAGTAGATTGGCAGACCTTTCTTCCTAGTTCATCTTAGTCTGGAAGCTCTGCTGAAACCTTTTCAGCATCAAAGCAACACAAAACCTTCTCTGGCAGAGGGGTGGTGGCTGTAAGTGAGGTGCATTAGCTAGGAATCAAGTGCAGGTCTTCTGCATGAAAGCATTTTAGTTATCTAATGTAGCTATAACAGAAATACCACAAGTAGGTGGCCTTGGCAAACAGAAATCAATCCTCTCATAATCTGGAAGGCTAGTGAATTCAGGATGTCAGCTGCAGGGAGAGCTTTTCCTCTCTGTCAGCTCTGGGGATAGGTGCTGGTGTCATCAGTCTTCTCCGGGTCTAGGAGCCTCTCAGCACAGGGACCCAGACACTCTTTTTCTTTCTTGGTGGTAAGAGATCCCCTCTCGCTGCTTGCTTCTCCCTCCTTTTAGCTCCTGTAAGATAAAAGGTGATTCAGGTGGGGAAACTCCTCTGACATCAAGATCACGGCTGTGACCTGAGTAAAGGTATTGCATCCCACCCTAAATCTCTTTAACATAACTTAGTCTTGTTTTATTAATCACAGACAGAGATCAGGATTTACAACACGTGAGAAGTGACATCAGATCACAGAGTGGTGGACAATGACACAATACTGGGAGTCATGGCCTAGCCAAGTTGATACACATTTTGAGAACCAGGGAATAATTTAATCTATAACAAAAGGCAAGAATTCTACCAGTGACCCTTTAGGCTGCAATCTTTACTGAAGTAGGCTGCCACATCTTTCTCTGACAGAGCAGCTGGTGGATTTGAATTACCGACTTTTTTTTTCTTTTTTTTTTTTTTATTTAACATAACTGAGTAAAAATGTACATTCACATGAAAATTTACATGCCCCCCTATATGCAGCTTCCACTGCTCTCCCTGTCCGGTGACTGCACACTATTCCTCTCTGCTCCATACATGTCTCATCCTCCCAACAGTCTCCTTTCCCCTCCTGTCCATCCACTCCCCTTCCTCCAGCCAGAGGTCAGCAAGATGATATCCTATAGATGTATAGAACCATAAAGTGCTTCCAACATATGGTTACTCTGCATTCCCAAGTCCATTCCATTCCTGTCCAAAGAGTGGACCTTTGTTATAATTTATGGGAACGGGCAGCATCAGGGCCGGGGGCCATGCTCTCAGAGGAACCCCAAAACCGCTGGACCATCAATTGAGGTCTTTTAGTGGAGATCTCATGATGCACCTCTTTTTATTCTTGTGTTGCCAATGAGGCTCCTGTCTGTGAGCTCCGTCATGGCTATCACTGGTGGTGGCCGGGCACCATCCGGTTCTTCTGGTCCCAGGTCGATGTAGGCACCCACTCTTGTGGGTCTCTCTGTCTTCTTGGTTGTCTTTACTGCATGTCATTTTGGCCCTCGGTGAGCATCCGTTCCTGCTGAGTTGGGACCATTTGCTGTGTCCTTGGATGGCAGCTTGGCAGCTTTGAAGACCCCAGATGCCACTCACCAATGTAGGGTGCAGAGAGCTCGCTTAGCAAAACGCTAGTTGTGCCAATTGGCCTGGAATTCGCCTAAGAGCATGGTCCCCCGCCCCCCGCCCCAGCTACTCTATCCTTGCAGTACTGAGTTAAGATGGAAGGAGTACTCAAGTTATGCTGAAGTCCGCTTAATGTTGTTCTTGTTCCTAATGTGTGCTGTCACCGCTTTCTCCCAACTAGATTTCTAGTAACTACCTAAACTAAACCATCCCCCCCTTGCCCTCCCTCTCTCCCTCCCCTCCCTTGCAGCTGTCAAACAGTCTTTTCTTCTATACACAAGTCTGTTTTTGAGATCTTATCGTAGAGGTCTCATACAGTATTTGTCCTTTTGTCGCTTACTACTCTCACTCAACATAATGTCTTCCAGTTGAAACCAGGTTAGGAGATGTTTCCTGGAATCATCGTTATTCTTTATCATTGCGTAGTGCTCCATTGAGTATATGTACTACAGTTTACCTATCCATTCTTCTATTGTTGGGCATCTAGGTTGATTCCACCTTTTTGCTATTGTGGACTGTGCCAAGATAAACATTCTGGTGCATGTGTCCGTTGGTGTGAAAGGCCTTGAATCTGTAGGATATATTTCAAGTAGTGGAATTACTGGGTCAAATGGTATATCAATATCCATTTTTTTAAGGAAGCGCCAGATTGCCTTCCAAAGAGGCTGGACCCTTTTGCAACCCCACCAACAGTGTAGGAGGGTTCCACTTTCTCCACAGCCTCTCCAGCATTTGTTGTTTTGTGTTTTCTGGATCATGGCCAATCTTGTTGGGGTGAGATGGTATCTCATTGTTGTCTTGATTTGAATTTCTTTAATAGCTAAACATCGTGAACATGTCCGCATGTGTTTTTTGGCTGCCTGGATCTCCTCTTGAGTGAAGTATCTGTCCATCTCCTTTGCCCATCGCTTAATTGGATGGTTTATCTTCTTGTTATTGATATTTTGTAGTATCTTATAGATTATGGAGATCAGGCGTCGATCTGACATAGAGTTGCCAAATATTTTTTCCCACTCTGTGGGTGTTCTTTTAATTCTATTAATAAAGTCTTTGGATGAGCAAAAGTGTTTGATTCTTAATAGTTCCCATTTATCTACTTTCTCTTCTGTTGATTGAGGTTTCTTTGACAGATTTTGGAGTCTGTCCTCATTGTGTATTAAAACTTCCATTGTTGTTCCTACCTTTTCTTGGATGAGCTTTATCGTTTTAGGTTTGATATTTAGGTCTTTTATCCAGTTGGAGTTGGTTTTTGTATAAGGTGTAAGATATGGATCTTGATTCAGTTTATTGCAGATGGATAACCAATTTTGCCAGCACCATTTGTTGAAGATGCTGTTTTTACCCCAGTTTAATGTCTTAGGGCCTTTGTCAAATATCAACTGTTCATAGGCAGATGGTGTCATCTCTGGGGTCTCAATTCTGTTCCATTCATCAGTCTGTCTGTTCTTGTACCAGTACCAGGCTGTTTTGACCACTGTGGCAGTGTAGTATGTTCTAAGGTCGGGTAATGAGAGGCCTCCCAGTGTGTTCTTCTTCTTTAGTAGTACCTTACTTATCCGAGGCTTCTTCCCTTTCCAAACAAAATGGGTGATTTGTTTCTCCATCTCATTAAAAAATGATGCTGGAACTTGTATTGGGATTGCATTATATAAATAGATTGCTTTGGGTAAAATAGACATTTTCACAATGTTGAGTCTTCCTATCCATGAGCAGGGTAGGTTTTTCCATTTATCTAAGTCTCTCTTAGTTTCTTGTAGTAAGGGCTTGTAGTTCTCTTTGTAAAGGTCTGTTGTTTCTCTGGTGAATTACCGACTTTTAAGTAAACAGTTGAGTGCTTAGCTAGTATGGCACCAAGGCTACTTTGGACCTTTAATTAAAAAATATATATATATCCATTGCTATCTGGTGGATTGTAACCCACAATGACACTATTGGACAGAGTAGAATTCCACCATAGTGTTTCCAAGCAGTGACTGGTTGATTTGAACTGCTGACCTTTTGGTTTGTATTCAGGCTTAACCACTTCACCATTTCAGTTAACGCAGGCGTTATAATGATAAGTTTTGTATTTTAGACCTAAGGAATTCCTTTTACATGATTCTCTGAGGGTGCTTCTTCCATAATTCAAAACTGATATTATTTTTGAGTATCTCTTTGTAGGAGTGAAATTTTGATGTGTTAAAAGAAATTTAAAATATGAAGCATTTTGTAAGAGATGTACCCTCTTGCATCCCCCCAACTCCCACTCCAAAGTCGGCACAAAATGTGCTGTGACCAGTGACTGCTCTGACAGGAGACACAACAGAAAGTCCCTGACAGAGTCAGAGAAAAGAACTCAAATTCTAGCAGAAAGATCAGCTTCACCGTCTGACTGGGATTGGAGGAATCCCAGAAGATGTGGCCCCCATACTCTCTGTTAAGCCAGAACTAAAACCATTCCTAAAGCCAGCTTTTTAGACAAAGACCAGATTGGCCCGCGAAACATAAAATGTTACTTGTGAAGAGCATTGTTCTTAGTTCAAGTGGGCACGTGAGACCAACTGGACAGCTCCTGTTCGGAGGTGAGACGAGAAGGCAGAAAGGGATCAGAGCTGACTGAGTGGATACGGGAAATCTTGGGTGGAAAGCAGGAATATGTGGTCAAATTATAGGCAGAGCAGCTAATATGTGTATAAATTTTTGCATGGGAAACTAACTTGAGCTGTAAACTTCTGCCTAAAGCAGAATTTAAAAGAGATACTGAGCAGAAAAGATATTATGAAAATCTTTTCCAGTGGTGTGTTGACTACGAGTGTATGTATCTGTGTGTATATGTGAAGATAGGGAGGGAGGTGTGGGCCGAGGCCCCCATGCAAATTTAATTCTGCAGATAAATATTTTATTGAAGAATTGAAATCAGTGCTTATGTTACTTATTCTAATCCTATGTTTTTAATCGTGAAAGTTTTTCCACACACTGTTAATGTACTGAATTAGAAAGAAGAACTGAATGGATCATGATGGGTTGTTTGGGGTCAGTCCACTTGCTCTCACAGGTCTCTGTATTTTCAGGAAAATGAATGTTTTACACAGTCTCACTGAGTCCTGGCCATTCACCACTTCCCTTTATGACAGTCAAACTTCAGAGCCTCTCCCAGGGATGCCTCTTGCCTTGCAGTTACTCATGTGCGATTTTCTGTTGACATCACGGGGAGTTGCCTGCCATATGGCTGAGAGCAGACTTTCGCCCTTTGCCGTTTAGCTACTCCTCACAGTAATGATTCTGTTTTCCTGAGTGAATTTAATTGCAAAGCAGTAAGTAATTGCTGAAGTCGGTGGTATAGAAAGGTTTTGGTGGCTCACTGGGGAGCTTCCCCTATTAAGAGCTATTGTCTATGTGATTATGAGGTTAGACAGATAGCAAGACAGCTGCCATTCAGTCTGGCTCCAACTCATGGCGATTCCTCACAAAACAAAACAAAATATTGCTTGGTCTTGTGTGTCATCCACACGAATGCCAGCATGTTTGAGTCTATCGTTGCAGCTATTGTGCCAATCATTCCCCACCAAGGATCTCATGCCCCCTCGCTGGCCCTCCACTTTACCCAGCATGATGTCCTCCTCTGATGACCGAGCCCTCCTAATGATTTGTCCAAAGCAAGCAAGTTAGGTAATGTTCTGTTGGCCCCACAAGGTTCTGTGGACTGATTTTTGAAATAGGTTACTAGGCCTTTCTTCCTAGTCCAGCTTAGTCTGGAAGCTCCACAGAAACCTCTCTATCATGGTTTCAGCATCACACCAGCATACAAGCCACCACAGTATGACAAACAGACGAGTAGTGGGATTGCAAGGTTATACTCCCTCTATTCTATAGAGTGGTAAGTCTTCATCAAAGTCCCATTTGCCAATTTCTAATTGTAGATTCATCACCCAGAATGGAAACAGGACACTGGATGATAAGAACCTGGAGTCTGGGATCTGGGTGCCTCTGACAAAGTTCCATGGGTAGAAAAAGGAAATGAGTGGAAGTTGTGTAGTATATGCAGAGATGCATGGAGGCCAGAGTATTGGCAATTTGGGTCTTTAGAAGACCTGGCTGCCTCAGGAGTAGTACTGGCTGGGGTCTAGAACTCTCTCTGTTTATCTCAACTGTTGGGCCATACTTAGGGATAAATCTGCTTCTGTTGACTTGATTCTGACTCATAGCAACCCTACAGAACAGAGTAGAACTGCTCCAGAGGGTTTCTAAGCAGCTAGTGGATGCAAACAGCCTACATGTTGGCTAGCAGCTGAGTTTCAGCTAAACATACTCCTACCCAAGACAGATTTTTTGAGAGGTGCAGCCACCACGAATTGGATCCGATTCAACAGCAATAGGTTTTTTGGGGTGTAGTGACAAGGGTGGCTCTTAAAGTTTTTGTTTACATGCTTGATCAGGGTGTGCTAAACACACAAGGAGTGTTTGTTCTCTGTTCCTCCCTAAGTGTCACTATGTCTTCCTGACACTAATGAGTGAGACAGGACCCATTCTCCCAATCATTCTAACCTCAAAACCCATTGCCATTGAGTCACTTCTGACTCATAGTAGGCCTATGTATTCTAAGCTGTGGAAAAATAAACCACTGACCAGTTGCTATCAAGTCAACTTCAACTCATGGGAGCGCCACGTGCATTAGAGCAGAGCTGTGCTCCACACGGTTTTCAATGGTTGGTTTTTCAGAAGTATTTTGCCAGGCCTTTCATCTGAGGCACCTCCTAGTATACTCGAACCTTTGCATTACTCACGGACTTCACGGAAAAACAGCACAGGCTGTATCTGAAAGGGTTTATGGTACAAAGCTGTCTTTAATAATGCTAGCTTTGGGCAGGCAATACGTAAGAAATGCAGCCTTAAAGAAGAGGTGTTAGTCTCAGATGAAGGGAGGAAGGACATTCCAAAGGAAAGTTAATGAATCAGGCTGGGGTGGGACGGGATGAGAGGAAAGCTGAGAAAGTAGGCGAAAAAGGCAAATGTAAAGGATTTCTGTGTGTGCCAAAGGCAGGGCCTGTGTGTTGCTGGAGGTGTGGATGGGCTTCTGGGATTCTGGGAGAGCAGAGTCCTGGAGTGGAGGTGAGTATCTGTGCAGAATAATGGGGAGGAATCTGGGATGTGATGTGACACCAGAGCCCTCTAGGGAGGCAACAACCTGCCCTCTGCTCTCTTGTCCTGTCATCCTCTGCATGGCTAGCCTGGCTCTGTACCCATCGGCACTGATGTAGAAGCCGGCGTGCAGTTATTAAAATGCATGTGTCTGACACTAAGATGGACTCCCGCCGCATGCTGGATGGCAGATGTCAGGGGTTGCTGTGCTCCCAGCTGTACTCTTTCCACACAGAAAACAGAGCAAGATGAGGGTTTAGCAAAGAGAAAGAGGGATTTACTTGGATTTGACAAAGATATCCTGGCTGTGAAACCACAAAGGGAAATATGATCTTTGGGATGGATGCCTGCAGGGCATCTGAAGTCTCTTTCCTTCCTACAATTCTAAATGAGCGGGGAACAACTCCCCAGAGTGGTTTGGCTTAAATGTGCTTCTTTCTGAATCCAAAGACATAGTCCAGAGATTGCCCCAGATGCCACTCCAAGCCCTGGTGAATGAAAGAGTGAACCAGGGGTCATTTTCTACCTTCCTTGTATGTGTGTTTTATATGAGTATGAACAAGTCATTTGAATATTTCAATTCAACATTAGCATAAATAGATGGGGCCACTTGATGGCAGCTAACAGCAAAAGCACCATGGATTAGATAGATAGACAGAAAGGCAGACAGATAGAAAGACAGGCGGGTAGAGGGGTAGGTGAATAGGTAGACCGGTAAGTAAAGCAGCTACCATCACGTCAATTCTGACTCATGGCCAACACATGTGCAACAGAACAAAGCACTGGTGAGTCCTGCATCATCTGTGGGATCACCAGCGTGAGCAAGTCATGGGAGCTGTTGTCCCAGCCATCTGACTGAGGGCCTCCTCTGCCCTCATCGACCCTCTAGCTCACCAGCAATTGGTCCTTCCTGATGACTGTCCAAAGCCAGTTTGACAATGTTCTATTGTGATCCCTATGTTTTTTCATTGACTCATTTTTAGAAGTAGACCATCAGGCCTTCTTCCTAGCCTACTTTAATGTGAGGCTCTGGTGAATCCTGCCCAGCACACAGTTAACATGTAAGCTTCCGCTGGCAGCCAGTAATGCACTGGCAGAAATCAAACCTGGGTCTCCTGCATGGAAGCAGAGAATTCTACCACTGCACTCCAGTATTCCGAGCAATAGTATCCGTGAAGTTGAGTTTTATATACAAGGCTTGTTTCTCTTCCAAAACATATGAAAAGAACACAGATAGCATTGCAAATAATCTTGCACTGACTGGATGATCTCTTAGGCTCCTTTCAGCTCAGACTAGCTGTAGTTCCAGGCAAATGACTGAGTCTTTGATGCTTGTCTTCAGTGAAAACATCTCAGTGATTTATAGATCCAAATTATTTTCTTTCAGCTGCATCACTGCAGTAAACAGAAAGGAGGAAAATAGTTGTCCTCATTCTTACACCGACGAAAAACATCTAAGTGCTACCAAATGCAGAGAAATCACTCGCGCTTTCATTGTATTGTGCAAAGAACAAAAATGAACTTGGTTTGTGCAAGATAAAATTATCCTTCCTTAGGTGGCCTTCACTGTGGGAGATTTTGGAGGAAGAACAAAAAGCGGGAAGTTGCCTGATGGTATTCATTGCAGGAAAGGGATGGGGATTTCGCAGACATGGACGGTGGGGAGGCGTGCTGTGGCACTGCAGTGGCTTACAGATCCTGGCAGATGGTGCTTTGGTACATGTGGTTCGTTTAAGGAGTCAGAAAAGGCCAACCGTAGCTGGAGTGTTACATCCCTACAGTGATGGTATATTTTATGCCTTATCTTGGCTAGGCTATGGTTCCCAGTGGTTTGTTCCCATAATATCATCTAATGTTATCACCTTCTATAGTGTAACGTAACGTAACATAACGTAACGTAATGTAGTGCAGCACAGCTCAGCGAAGTGCAACGCAAGGCAACACAATGCAATGCAACGCAATGCAGCGTAGTGCAGCGCATCGCAGTGCAGCGTAACGCGATGCAGTGTCACGACATGTAACGTAATGTAATCAATCAGTTGAAAGAGGAGTTTCCTTAAGGTGTGCTCTGCCTCCAGGTTATAAACAGATATTTTGGAAGCACTCGTTTTCTCCCCTTTATTCTGCACTCTTCCTGTCACCTGGCCTAAGGATCTCAGGATGCAAGCATGAAGGAGTCTCAAGTCTGTCGCACTGTATGTCGATTTTGGGCTTCCCTGCACTCATAATCTCATGAGACAATTCTGTGAAGTAAATCTCTTTCTCTTTTTCTGAAAATATATATATACACATACATTTGTATGTACGCATGCATGTGTCTCCCTGGTTCTATTTCTCTTTAAGCCCTAAGACTCCTAGCTTATTGGAATTTAAGCATCTGTGTCTCGTCTTAGCTGTTCCCTTTGACTTTGGCCTCAGGCCTCTGAGGATCTCAGATCCACCACTTACTAGTCTCATGATCTCTGTTTACCATAGGGAGTCTCACACATTTTAGTGTTCATCAGAACCTTCTGGAGAGTTTGTTAAAACATAGATCATCAGGCCTTCTGCCCAGAACTTCTGAAGCAAGAAGTCTGTGGCAAGCTGAGAGCTGGCATTTCTGACCAGTTCCCAAGTGATGATGAGGCTGCTAGTCTGGGAACCATCCTCTGAGGACCTTTGCAATAGCCCATGGAGTGCCTGCCACATACCAGGCCCTTCTAAGTTCTGGAGGTGGATAAGCCAGGGTCTCTCCCTCAAATTGCTTACTTAGCAAACAATTCAGACTCTGAGAGTCAATTTATCACATATGTAAAGTGAGAATAATTATACTTACGCCCCAGGACTATTGTGAGAATTAAGCGACACGAAGTCACAGACCTTTGCTATTTTAGAAGGACACATCTTGAGACATTTACAAAAGTTACCATTTCTGTGAATACCATTAAAACATGATTTTCTCCATAAAATTTATTCAAGCATAAGTGAAATTTTAAGTGACCCTTTGAGGCCTCTAATGATTCCATAAATATAGGATTAAAGCAATTTATAAAGCAATTAAAATACATTCTTGCTAGAATGTTTACTGAACAGTCTCAAATTACTTTCTCTTAATTCTATATAGAGTCTTCAGTGGATCTAAGCAACTATCAGATTTACCATTATACTCTTGAATTTGGAGTTTCTGGTTGGTACAAATGGTTAATGCACGTGGCTATTAACCAAAAGGCTGGTGATCAGTTCCAGCCAGCAGTGCCTCAGAAGGCTCTGGTGGTCTCCCTAAACCCAGCCACTGACCACACTGTGGAGCACAGTTCTGCCCTTACATGGATGGGGTCACCATGAGTGCAACCAACTCCTCAGAAACTTGTATTTATCCCACACTTCTTTTTTCATTTTCTTAAGTAACTTTTTCCCCCTACAAAGACACACAATTTTTATTTGTCAAAATGCTATGGCATGTTTGACACTGACTATAGAAAGCTATGGAAATTCTAGTAATGTAGTCATTAAGAGTTACGACTGCTAACCAAAAGGTTGGCAGTTCAAAGCCACCAGATGCTTCTTGGGAACCCTACAGCGCAGTTCTGCTTTGTCCTACAGGGTCACTAAGAGTGGAAACTGACTTGGTGATAACAGAGATTTCTTTTTTGTTTGTTTTGTTTTCAAATAGAAATCTACCAGGTTGCATCAAGATACAGACCAGGCAGTGAGCTAGGCTCATTCATTAGCTTGGGCATCCCTTGATAAATCAGCTGCCCTCAGGACTGCTGCCATGCTTCACACTGCAGAAGGTGTCTTCCACACTGCCGTCTTCCTCACCAGGTCTCCTGGAGCTGTGCAACATGGTGGCCCTGTCTTTCTGCATGGAAATCTAATTTGTGACTCAGCAAAATTACAATTCACCATGTTGCAGACCTCCAGAGCTACCCACAAGATACCAAGACCGTGGTTGACTCTGCAAAAGGCAGTGCTCTGCTGGGTATGAGTGTGCCTCTAGAAGTGCCTGGAACCCCTCTGATGCTTCAGATAATCCTTTACCCAGGTCAAATTTTCATCTGGACATTTCTAGTGTTGGCTCTATTCTCTCTCACTGTGTCTCTGAATTTGGCACTCCTTCAAGTTTATTCTGTTTTCCAGGTTTTGTTGGCAAGTAAGCCACCACTGCCCAGTTGCCTACCTCAAGGCAGTTAGCTTTATCAGTCTGCAACACACCAGGAGGAGAAACAGGCTTGAGGTTGGCTCTCAGTGCTGCCAGTTCTCTTACAAGGTCCAAGGCAAGAAGGATTGAATTTTTTGTGTCAGCTTGGCTAGGCTATGATTCCTGGTGATGTGGCCGAATGTTAGAATAATTGTTACTCCATAATACAGTATAATGGAGTGTGATTTCTTCCTATAATGCAATCTAATGTAATGTAGTAAGTCATCTGAAAAGAAGGTTCCTTAGGATGTTGTCTGTCTTCAGACTACTGATAGATATTTTGGCAGATCTCTCTCTCTTTCTATTCTGTACTCTTCTTGTCACCGACTTCAGCCTGCACAAGTCTCTAGCCTGCCACCTGATGTACAGATTTTCAGCTTTCTAATCCCTACATTGTATGGGGTCAATCCTTTCAAGTAAATCTCTCTCTCTGTTTCTCTCCATGCGTGTCAGTGGTTCTGTTTCTCTAGAGAAGCTTGATAAAGGCAATATGAACCCTTGGGCCCTCCCAGGAATGAATGATGTCTGGGTAATGAATGAAATGAAAAGCAGTCATAGAGTCATGATATTCTTTGGCAGGAAGGGCTCTTGCATATTATCTAGATTGGCCACAACCCTATTATTTTGGTAGTATCTATTAAAAAAAAATTGTTAAGCTTTCATTTTCCAAATGACACTATTTTCAAACAAAATAAAAGTTGTGATATCTTTTTTTTTTTTATGAAATAAACTTAGAGATCTCGTGGTTTCTATTTATTGCATAATACCTTATATCATGAAAATCAAGCTTCATAAAAACTTACTTTTCTACTGTGTTCAGAATTTAGGGATTTGTGTTCTGTTAAACAAATGTCCAATTTCCAGATTAATAGCAAAAACCAAACCAAACCAACCACCATCGAGTTGATTCTGACTCATAGTGACCCCATAGGACAGAGTAGAGCTGCCCCATAGTTTTCAAGGAGCAACTGGTAGATTTGAACTACCAACCTGTTGATTAGCAGTCACAATACTTAACCACTAAGCCACCAGAGTTTCCTTCTGTATTAAAGACAGTCCTTATTGTGCTCTAGTGATAGTTCAGTGGTAGAATCCTTGCCTTCCATACAGGGAACTTGGATTTGATTCTTGGCCAGTTCACCTTATGTGCAGCCACTGCCTGTTGTCAACAGAGGCTTGTATGCTACTATAGAGCTAATCAGGTTTCAGAGATGCTTCTAGACTAAAAAGGACTAGGAAGAAAGGCCCTGGCTATCTACTCCTGAAAACCAGTCAGCAAAAACCCTGTGTATCACAATAGTCTGCTCTGCAACCAATTGTGAGGATGGCAGAGGACTGGGTGGCATTTTGTGCCACTGTGATGGGGTTGCTGTGAGCTGAGTGGACAGCAACTAACAACAACAAAATCTGCCCTTCACCTGTTTCAGTTCTGTGGTCACGTATTCGTTGAGCATCCAGGGCTGCGGACCTCCTCTGCACTTCATCGGTGATCATGACATTCAAGGGAAGAACACTAGGCAGCCTGGAGAGCCTGACATCTATAAATGGTGCTTCTGGGCCCCTTCAATCATTAACCAAGGCAGCTGGTCTCCAATCCTCATATATCTGTGTCTTCGAGGTTGCTTTTCTTATGTGAATTACAGTGGCTCCTTTCTGATTTGCCGGCTACCCATTTCTAGAGCCAGCCCCAGACACATGTAGCCTTCATTTCTTGTGAATCTGAATAGAAGCAGAATGTTGCATTGAAGAAAAATCCTGAATCCTAGTCACCCTAGATTCTTCGTGCTGGAAGGACCTTGAAGCTCCAGGCCCTTCATTTCAATTCTACTCCTGAGTGCTATCAAGGTAAGTCTTATTCTACCTCTTTGTAACAACTCTGGATATTTGAAGATAACCATTATGTTCTCCACTATTGCTCTTACTTTTCTTGCTGAGATTGCAGGTTTGTAAACCAATTTCTCATGTGATAGGTTTTGGGGTTCCTACACTTCCATGGTCACTTTCCCCCAAAGCTTTGTACCTCTCTTAAAGTGGAGTGCCCAGACTGGAGCACAACAGTATCAGGGATGACCTCCCTAATCATACGTGAAATAGTGTGTTTATTTAGTTCTGCTCCAGGTGGCACCATAGTTAAAGCCTTCACCTGTCAATTATAACATCTGTGGTTCAAACTCACCCAGCAACTCCGCGGGGGAAAGACTTGGTAGTATGCTCCTGTAAAGATTACAGCTTAGGAAATGCGGTGGGAAAGTTCTATTCTGTCCTATAGAGTCATTATGAGTTGGAATTGACTTGATGGCACACAATAACACAACTGGGTGAACTATAGCTGGAGCTACATTGATACTCTAAGTATGATATGGTACATTAAACCACATCTAATACCCAAACTCCAGGATGCTCAGAGGTCTGAGAAACATCGTTTACTAATGGTCATCCTAACAACTGCCACTTATTTAGTGGATATGTTTTGAATGCAGGTTATCTCACTTAATTCCCTTCATTTTATGAAGTAGACGTCACATTATGACATTATACAAATGCTGTTAAATCTCCATTTCTGCAGATAAAAGAGCTGAGGCCCAATAGGGTTTGATGATGCACCCAATCCTCCAGCGAACAAGCACAGGATTAAAAGGCTGTTTACTTTTTGCCACACTCCATTACCTCTTTCTCTTTGATGGGCAGGTGAAAGGAGATGTTTAGCCTGTAACTGAGAGAACTGCTGCCTTCATAGAGTTGAAGGGTTATTAGCTACAACCGAGAGAAGACTGAAACTTGATGGGTGAGGACTACTGTGGGGAATGCAGACGGGGCATTTGAAACAAACACCCTCTAAGCCTGTGATGAGTCCAGTCCCCTCAGCTCTGAGACAGACTCTCCCGACTGGGATCTACTGTTGCTGTGGCGCTATAGCAGCCAGGGTATAGAACAGATTTTGTAAAATATAAAAATAAATGTCTTGAAAGTAGTTAAGTTACGTGTCATACAGACAGCACAAGATTGGATTGTCTTTGTCTCTGTTGGTTTCTGTGATGTCATGAACAGAGAACAGGTGTTCTTCACCTGCCATGCGTGAGAGTCACATGAAAGGTTTATGACTATTTTAAATGCAGATTTGGTTGTCACCCAGCAGGTCTAGGGTATAACCCTGGGGTTTCTGTTTTATGGAGCTTTCAGAGTGCTTGTGATCTGCTTGTGGGCCTGGGAGCAGAATGTGGATACCACCTCTTGTGGGATAAAATCAGTTGCCACTGAGTCGATTCTGACTCATGGAGACTTCATGTGTGTCTGAGTAGAAGTGTTTCCCATAGGGTTTTCGGGGGTAGAATATGGAGAAGTAGATTACCAACCCTTTCTACTGAAGTGTCTCTGGCTGGACTTGAACTTCCAGCCTTTCAATTAGCAGCTGAACGTGTTAAACTTCTGCACTACCCAGGGACTTTGGCCTTGGGAGATGTATTGTTCAGCTGCCCTCTAGTCAGCCCCTGTCACAGATCTCCATGTACAAGAGGACTGGACTGCTATGATCCATAGGACAATCATCTGCTGATTTTCAGAAGTAGATGGTCAGGCCTTTTTTCTTAGTCTGTCCTTTCTGGAAGTGCCACTGAAACCTGTTCAGCATCATGGCAGCACACGAGCCTCCAGTGACAGAGGATTGCTGCACATGAAGTACACTGGCTGGGAATCCAACCTGAGTCTTCTACGTGGGAGATGAGAATTCACCACTGAATCACCACTTCCTTCATCTGGCATGACAGAATGACTTAGTTCTGTCTAGCATCCAGGATCCTTCAGAATAATCGGACGGGGCTGATCTTTACTTGCTCATTGAGATGGCTGGCTTGGCTCTGTACAGTCAGGTGCGTTTAACATGTCTGTCATATCATGGTCATAGGCCTCAAGAAGAGCAGCAACACAGCCCTGCACGAGTCACCATGGTGCCAATAGATTAGAGGAGATTCATGGGGTTATCTTCAAACTAAGCAACAAGTTCCCTAATTATCAGTATTCTTTCTGTGTACTCTAAGAGTTTGCATACTTTCCCTGTGGTAGAATGTAGAGAAATCAAAACAATAAACTAAAAGATCTACCAATTCATTGGAGCACAAAATTTGAATCTGTGTTTGCTAACAGTATTTCAGTTTCTGGGCAAAGCTTACATGGAGAGACTGAATAATTATATTTCTGTCTTTACTTTGGGAGGAGTCTGTTTATATATTGTTTTGGTTAAGAATGCTAGAAACTTGAACTTCTCTGCTGTGATGTTTATCTTCATCAGATAAATTTATTGCTTAGCATTGTATTGATTTTGTCTTATAAACACACTCATCAAGAGGCTGAGCTAGGTCTTAGAGAGAGAGATATTTAGCATTTCCTTTAAGATTTTTAGTTGGGTATCCTTAAGTGAAGAAAATAGACATAAAAAAACAAATGATACTTCTATATTATCTTGCAGCTTTTAAAACGTTTGGTCCTTTGAAGTAAGGAGATCACATTTGCCATTGGGCATTTTAGTGTTTAGTCATTATTCTGGAAACCGTGGTCATGCAGTGGTTAAGTGCTATGGCTGCTAACCAAAAGGGTGGCAGTTCAAATCTACCAGGTACTTCTTGAAAACTCCATGGACAGTTCTATTCTGTCCTATAGGGTAACTATGAGTCAGAATTGACTCAACAGTAGTAGGTTTGATTTTTAAAAAATTTTTTTTTGGTTTAGTCATTATTCTGGAGCTCTGGTGGCACTGTGGGTAAAACTTGAGGCTACTAACAAAAAGGTTGGCAATCTGAGTTCACCAGCCAGTCCCTGGAAATCCTATGGGGCAATTCTACTCTGTCTTATAGGATCGCTGTGAGTCAAAATTGACTCGATGGCAAGTGGTTTGTGTTTAAGTTTATTTTTTGGAGTTGTATGTGTACTTTTCATAAATTTGCATTCAATCTTATTGGCGACCTGTAACCTTTAATAGAAAACCCCTATTAACCTAAAACTAACCTAAAGAGGCTAGACATCCTGCGTGGCTCAAACGCTTAAGGAATTGGTTCTTAACTGAAAGGTTGGTAAAGTGTACCCAGAGGTATCTTGGATGCAAGCCCTGGCAATCTACCTATGAAAAGTCAGTCGTTAAGATCCCTATGGAGCACAGTTATACCTTACACATACAGTGTCACCGTAAGTCCGAATCAACTCAATGGCAAGAGACTGCATTTTTACACCCTATGTACAGACAGGCAAATTAAAGTGAAATGAATGGATATAAAAATGACTAGCACATTATCAGAAACCCTAGTGGCATAGTGGTTAAGTGCTATGTTTGCTAACGAAAAGGCTCGCAGTTCAAATCCACCAGGCACTCCTTGGAATCTCTATGGGACAGTTCTACTCTGACCTATGGGATAGCTATGAGTCAGAACTGACTTGAAGGCAGTGGCTTTTTCTTTTATCTTCTTCTTCTTCTTCTTTTTTTTTTTTTTAGCATATTTCCTTTCAATTAGTTAATTAATTCATTTATCAAATATTTGTGGAGCACCTACTTTATACTAGGTGTTTTTCCTCCACCAAGTCCTAAAATCTAGATACCATTGGGCAACCATTAAGAGCACAGGTTTTGTTTCCAGCTGACTTGGCCAAGAACCCCATTTATGCTATTCCACATTTGACCTAATACATGTTACTTCTTTCCAGCTTAGCTTCTTTTCTTGTAGAATATGAATAATAATAGTACTACCTCAAAGACATTTTTAAGGTGAGGCACAAACAAAATAATGATTATGGAGCATTTAGTTCAGTGCCTGAGAGTATAAGACATCTAATAATTTGCAGAATAAAATATCACTTTACAGTGAAAACTGCTGCTCAGAAAGTTAACCATAGCCAGGTAAGACACATTTGGCCTTGTGTAAGTGACTACACATTAAAGGATGAAGAGTTACTTAGATATTAAGAAGCACTCTCTACAATAAGATGTTCAGGGGCAAACTTCTCTGAATAGCTATTATGTCACTTTGCATTATTTTGCTTACAAGTCACAGAAAACATCTCACTTTGGCATACAGAGTCAAGGGTATTTCTGAGTCTCTTATTGCTGCTTTGTCCGTAGGCTCCAGGTGGTGGCCCCATACCAGCAACTGAGTCTGTCGTCAAGGTAATAGTAATAATGGCTATGGCAGCTTTGAGCAGTGCATCATCACAGGGTGGGATTAGGGTGAGGTGATAGAGGGCTTTAGCTTGGATGTGAACTTTAAGGGATGCCGAAAAACTCAGCAATCAAGACGTATATGTATATATATGTGTGTGTGTGTGTGTGTGTGTGTCTGTATACATATATACATATACAAAGCAAAAAATCAAACCCATTGCAGTTGAATTGGGTCCAACTCATAGTGACCTTATAGATCAGGGAAGAACTGCCCCACACAGTTTCCAGGGAGCACCTGGCAGATTTGAATTGCCGACCTTTTGGTTAGCAGATGTAGCACTTAACCCACTATGCCACAAGGGTTTCCTATATATACACGTTTACAGTTTATTGATTATTCTGATAAAATGTATGTAATAAGACATATGCCATTATAATGATTTATATTGCTCCCTCCCCCAGGGCTAATATTTTAATTGAATTTTGTTGTGCTGAAAATATACAGAGCGAACCCTGTTCCCTTTCCACAGTTTCTAGAGATAACGATCAGTGACACTGGTTACATTCTTCATATGGTTAACATCCTTGTCATTTCTATTCTGGTTGTTTCACTTTGCTTAACTTATATTGCCTACCTCTCAATTTTCTCATCTATGCTTTAAAATATTTAATGCAATACTGCACAAGTAAAAAGTAGTACAAAAATCTATGCTGAAAAAAATGCCAAAATAAAAATAAAGGTAGGGTCACCTGAAGAGGGACATCCATTCTAAGTAGCCCCAGTACATGTGTCTTTTGCACTCCTGAGTCCTTACTGAGCTACACTTTTTCTCAGAGCTAATTCTTACGGTCAGAGGAATGAAATACATCCACTGGCACCTACTAATAAGGACCCACTTCTGAAGGTGGGGTTGGAACCAATCCCTTTCCAACTCTTTATGAGAGATGAGCTGGCTCCCATAAGGAAAAAACATGAAAATTAAATTATGGTCACCCCAGGAAGGCAAGATGAATCTTAGGCATTAATAAAGGAGGTTTCACTATAGATATCAATTTAGTTAAGCAGATTCTGTTTGTCCTCCAGTCCCCTCAAAGATCCCCTTATATGCTAACTTACAAAAATTTGTATCTATGTAGTTGATGTTGGTTGTTGTTGAATTAGCCCCAACTCATGACAACCCTATATGTAGCACAACAGAGAGTTGCCCAGTCCTGTGTCATCTACATGACTGTTGGCATGTTTGAAGTCATTTTTGCGGTTATGTCAATCCATCTCACTGAGGATCTCTCTCATTTTTGCTGACCCTCTCCTTTACCAAGCACAATGTCCTTTTCTAAGGATTGGCCTTTCCTGACAATGTGTCCAAAGTGCGTGCAGTGAAGTCACACCATCCTTACCTGTCAAAAGATGTTCAGGGGCATGTTGCTTCTGCAACACTCTTTGTTTTTAGTTAATTCAAGAAGGAAGAGCTGTTGATGGCAGCAGGAAGGCTGTAGAAGGTTTGTCACCCACGGATCTGCCCTGTGGGGATGGTAAGGACCAGTGGGATTGCAGTCTATAAGGGTTCCTGGGCCTGTTTAAAGTCATGAAAAGCAGCGATTATATGTGCACACACACACACATGTATGTGCTAGCCTATAAGTGCCAGGCAGTTGTGAAGCAATTGGATAAGGAGAGGAAGTGAATATTTTTCCCAGCTGACTAATCCAACTATCTGTCCTGGGGAGCATTGCGTTTGGCACGGTGGTGACTGCCTGAAGCACATTCTCAGTAGGGTACTTACTGAATATCTGCAGTGATGAAGATGCTGTTGACACCTGAACTCTTGTTACGTGTATATTACGCATAAAGTGTTTTCATGTACAATAGCTTGTCCAGTTCAGCAAAGCTGGTATTTTTATTTCCACTTCTAACAGACAAACAGATTAGTGCTGAGGGAGCTTAAGGACAAATGTAACTCAAAGGACAACTAGAAAGTGGCTGACATCAAATGTTGATTCAGATCATTCTGGTTCTAAGACTCATGCTCTTTTTGGTGTACCTGTGCCAAATTCCCACCTGGTTAGTTGTCGGTTTCATTGTGTGCCATCAAGTTGATTTTGACTCATAGCAATGCTATAGGACACACCTCTCATATTCTCTCAGGACAGTATCATTGTCCTCTGTGTAAGTTCAGAATCTGTTCCAGGGACCAGAAGAGGCATTGGTATGATGAAGTTGATCAGATTATGTGGGGTGGAAAGAATGGTGAAAATATTATGCTGGTCTCAAACTGGGCTGTCTTCAAGAACTGCAAGCTGTTGGTAAATAAAAAACTGTTTTTGATTCTTAAAAGAAATGTATAATGGGTTTTCCTCATAAACTGCAATTATTTTTAAATAGCACTAATGAATAATTTGAAGACCCAGTGGGTTGAGCAATTAGTTTTAAGTGTGAATTAATTGCTTTCTTTACAATATTCCGTATTCATTTTCTTGTATAACATGGACAGACATTTCATCTTCTTTAAAAATATTTTATGCTTTCTCCAATGTTCTGGCAGGTGAGGAAAGAAGCTGCTGTAGTCACTGTAAAGTGTGAATCACACGATTTTTGTGCTGCCCCTGCTTTGGGGAGCTACTGGGGCAGTGGAATGCGGGGCTAGATCTTTTCTTCCCTGGAAACCCAATAGATAGGATGATGCCTAGCAGAGGCTAGCAAGCTTCTCTCGTTTGTAATGCACAGTGAGAAACTGAAGCCCAGAACAACTAGACATGACGACATGTGAAGACACACTTTCATATCAAAGTTATACGGAATAGCTGTTTCAGGACATAATACTTGGCTCTGTGCCAGCATTTTCCACTCCATTCCACTCCACTTATGGCACATTCCAGTGACCATTCTATGTCTGTGCTTGAATGGTGATTGTTAGGATATTCATTTTATAATACTTCACTAACTGCTACAATTGTTTTGCATGGAAGTACTGGTGTTTTATGTTGCAGTATAAGAGTTAAAAAATACATCTCCAGCAGTTTGAAAAAGATTGTCCTAGGGGTGTGGAGAAGTCCTGGGTAGTACAAATGTTTAACAGCCTCAATTTCTAACTGAAGAGTTGGGCAGTTCAAATCTATACAGAAGAACCTGCAGAAGAAAGGCCTGGCAATTTATAGCCCCCCAAATGAGCCCCCAAAAGTGCTGTGTAGTACAGCTCTGCTCTGACACACCAGAGTCACCAGAATCAACTTGATGGCAACTAGTTAGCAGTGTGGAATTCTGAATAAATCAGACCATAGCTTCCTGCTTACCTTAATTTTTTAAAATTGTTACAATTATACACAAGGTCTGACAATTAAGTCCACAAACTTTGTTGTTCTAAGTGCTCCATACGTCACAGCCAGTCACAGAGGTGGGAATAGACCCAGCTTTCTGACTCTGGGTCTGGCATTTACCCTGTCTAGCCAAGTGGTAGCAATAGAACTCAGTTACTAACCAAAAGCTCAGCAGTTCAAATTCATGAGCCACTCCTTGGAAACCCTATGGGGCAATTCTACTGTATCACTGCTGAATATCACTATGGTCACCTTCGAAGTACTCCGCTTGGGAAGCTATGCACCAACCCCAACTCCTAGTCCATCCTTCAAAGCAGTTTTGGAACTCTTTCTGGAATGGCCATTGTGCACAGCAGTACAGTGTCAAGTTGGTGAACTTAATTACACAGCTGTCTGTGAGGGGGTTTTCAGCCAATAAACAAATAACTATTGGAATATCTTCCCTACTCACCTGATCTGGCCCCCAATAAATTTTTTCTTTACCCAAAGATAAAGGAAATATTGGGGAAGATATTTAATGCCATTCAGGATATCAAAGGCAATACAATAATGACAGCTCTGATGGCCTTCCAGGAAAAGACTTCCGAAATTGCTTTGAAGGGTGAACTAGGTGCTGGCATTGGGTATATAGCTTCCCAAGGGAATTACTTCGAAGGTGACCATAGTGATAGTCAGCAATGAGGTATGTAGCATTTTTTCTAAGATGAGTTTACAAACTTAATTGGTAGTACTTATATGTCACTGTCCCCACTGGTGTGACAGCTAAGCACTTGGTTAGCACAACCACTGAAATATTGGTGGTTTGAACTCTCCTAGAAGCAATGCTGGAGAAAGACCTGGCAATCTGATCCCATAGAGATTACAGTCTAGAACAACTTACAGAATGGTTCTATCCAGTCACATGAAGCTCTTAAGAGTCGAAAATTGACTTGATGACACCTAACAGCAATAAAATACATATGTAGCAAACCATGTGACATTTCAGCGATCTTCACATGCCTCTCCCCCTACCCAGAAAAAGGAAAAGAAAAGAAACCCACTGCTGTCAAATGGATTCCAACTCATCGTGACTCTACAGGACAGAGTAGAACTGCTCCATAGAGTTTCTAAGGAGCACCTGGCAGATTCGAACCACTGACCTTTTTTTTTGGATAGTACACATAGCACTTAACCATTACACATGGGCAGTTCAGTGGTATTAGTCAAAACCCTGGTAGCATAGTGGTTAAGTGCTTCAGCTGTTAACAAAAAGGTCAACAGTTCAAATCCACCAAGCACTCCTTGGAAACTCTATGAGACAGTTCCACTCTGTCCTCTAGAGTCACTATGAGCTGGAACTGACTGGACAGCAGTGAGTTTGGTATTTTCACATGGGCAGTTCAGTGGTGTTAATTATGCTCGTCATGTCGTGCAACCATCATAGTTATTTCTGAATTTTTTTATCACCCTTAACAAACCTCTTGTGTTACCTGAGTGCTGCGTCTTGCTTTCTCTCTCCCTCTGGCCCAGCCCTTGTAACCACTAATGAACTTTGGTCTCGCTACACTTGCCTACTCCAGGTATGTCATGTAAGTGGGATCATACAGTATTTACTCTTTTGAGACTGACTTATTCCACTTAGCATAAGCATTTTCAAGGTTCATCCATGTGTAGCATGTATCAGGAATTCTTATCTCTTTGAAAGAGAGAGCTGTTAATTCAAAAAACCCCAGAGTTAATTTAAGCATCAGAGAAAGCAGAAGCAACAAAGCTGCCCCTCTGTCTATGTTGCAGGAGTGTGGGGACTTGCAAGTCTCATTTTCAGATCTAAGCCTGTCCCCCACTGAAAGCTCTCTTGAGTCTCTGCACAGGGTAGCGACTGAGCTAGCGGGGAGTCTCTCTGGGTAGGGGTCCGTGGTCTCTTTAGAAGGAAGCATTTTCACAGAGAAAGAGAAGGGGAGAGAAAAACAAGCACACAGGGCATTTCATTATTAAGAACCAAGCTTTCAGTGTCTTTCCAGCCTTTCAGGATGAGGCCCCAGTTGCTGTTGAGTTGAGTCTGGCTCTTGATGATGCCATGTGTGTCAGAGCAGAACTGTGTTCCACAGAGTTTTCAATGGTTGATTTTTCAGAAGCACACTGCCAGACCTTTCTTCTGAGGCAAACTCCGGGTAAACTCAAATCTCCAGCTTTCTAGTTAGCAACTGGTGTGTTAACCATGTGAACTACCCAGTGACTTCAAAGAAAGAGCAGCCATCTCTTGAATCCTCCCATCTAAATCAGCTTTCTGTAATGGGTACATGCGGGTTAATAAACGTTCGTTATCGATTTTTTTATTTTATTGATTCTGATTATCTTGATACCTTCTTAAGGGTCCAGTAGACCTTCTTCAGAGCGATATTTCAAAAATGATGTTTGTGGAATGGTAAGAATTGAAAGCTTTGGTTCCAGTCTTGACCCTGACTCACACTAGCTTTGCAGTCTTGGACAAAGGGAAAAGTGCACTTTTTTCATTGATTACTGGTAATTTTTTTCCTTGCTCCTCAAGGACACTAAAGCCTACAGCTTTTGTATGTTATGTAGAACAGCCTTTATTTGCTATTAATAAAAAATAACCAAAACTTGGAAATAAGTAAGTGGCATGTCCCTTCAACGTCGTATATGGCCCAGAGCCACCCAAGGTGGGAATTTATTATTTTGGTGCATTCTCTGGAAACCCTGGTGGTGTAGTGGGTTAAGTATTACATCTGCTACCCAACAAGTCAGCAGTTCAAAACTGCCAGGCGCTCCTTGGAAACTCTATGGGCAGTTCTACTCTGGCCTCTAGGGTCACTGTGAGTTGGACCCAACTTGATGGCAGTGGGTTTGGTTTGGGTTTTCTGGTTACTATGGATTAAAGATCCAGACTTGGTGAATTTACTTTGTAACTTACATATTTTTGTCCAATGGAGACACAAGTAATTTCTTTTTGGTAGAACTGATAATCTCAAGGGTTACAGTTTATTTCCCTGTTGGACATGAAATGATTTTGTATCTAACCTAAAAGTTATATCCTAGTATTTCTTTAACAAATTATCTTTAAATACTTAGCTCTTCCAATGTTCTTTACACCAGCATTAATATATTACTGATTCCCCCACTAATTAATGAATTGAATAACATCTTTGACATGTGTTCATTTTATTTTTACGAGAGTGAAGGATTTCATCTCTTGGAAAATTATGTTTTTTTGTAGGTTACATTCCAGAAATGCCCAAGTGGCCTAACCTGACACAGTTGATTACAATGTGTCACTTGAGAAGAGCGTCTCCAGGGCTGCTGGAGCCCAGGCATGGCTCTTTGCCTTCTAGGGGAATTTGGAGGGTAATTGGACTCAGCTTCCACTGCCTCTAGTTCTCTGGATTTTTACTTTTTTATTTTCTCCCTGTCTATGACTTTATGTTCTGCTTTGTTTCTAGTTCGTTGTTTCCCATGGGTGTCAGCAATAGCTGGGACTTCGATTTGATGATCTGAGTTTGGTGAGTGCTCTTGCAGGTGGATGCCAGAGATCTTTCTCTGTTGGGTGAGACTGAGGTTTTTGGCTTTATCTTTCTTTGTTGTTTGTATGTCTGTCTATTTGTGAGCTCAGATCAGTTAAGTATCTTGTGATGATTTGGAAGAAGAGCTCTTCAAGGGCTAAACTGATGGGTTATTATGTTTGAACTTGAGGCTGAAAGCGTGGAATGCAAGCTATCAACTTTGTGTATGTCTGTGATTCAGAAAGGATCTTAATATTTCATTGTGTGAGTATGAAATATTTTCCTATTTCTAGGTTACTGTACTAAAAGCCAACAAACCAAACAACAAAAAAAGCAGTTGCTGTTATTTCAGATTTACAGTGACTCCATGTGTGTCAGAGTAGAACTGTGCTCCATGATATTTTTGAATAACAGAATTTTAAAAAGTTGATCATCAGACCTTTCTACAGAGGTACCTCTTGGTGAACTTGATCTCTAACCTTTCAGTTAGCAGCCAAGGGCTTGAACCATTGGCACTACTGAGGAATTCTAGGCTACTTTACTACATGCCTCAAAATAAAGGATCTTGGATCTATCTGTTAACAGAAATAGATATTCATATAAACTTCTCACCTTTCCAACACTTACAGAAAATAAGGAAATGAACACTTTGTTTTTAAAGTAACCTCAAGATTTTATTGTCTTGATAATAAAACAAAGTAGCACGTAGAACTGGATCACTTGGCCCTTTCTGTTTTATCTCCTCCCAGTTCAGAAGGCTTGTGTCTCTTAACAGCCAGTGTTCTCTTAGGTCTGCATCTGGACTCAGCACCCTGTGTAGTTCAAGGCTTCTTCCGGAAAATGGGCTTAGTCTGCCCACCATTTCATCTCTGCTTCCTGTTACAACACCACCTTCCCTGGGCATATAAAGAGTCTTTGCCCTTCTTGTACTGTGTCACTTTGTGGGGCTGGTGCTTGACATACTTCTTAGAGAAAGCTCGGCAGGTTTTACAGTTACCATGTTCGTGAGTGTGCCGTCTGCATGCAGAGCAGGAAACTAACACTTTAAAAATGATGATTAAAGAACTAATCCTTCTTACAGTAAATGCTACCTCAGAAGCATTTTTATGTAAGAATCTAAGTTCACAAAGTTCAAATCAATCTTTGGAAAAATTAGAACTTTTAAATAACTATGATTTCAAAAAAGTAGTAGCATGTTTTCCTTTGAGCTTGCTACTATGGTAATAAGATCTAAAATTTCAAACCCATTGCTGAAAGTAGAGTGGTCCCATAGGGTTTCCAGGGATTGGCTGGTGGACTCAAATTACCAGCCTTGTGGTTAGCAGCCAAGCTCTTAACCACTGTACCATCAGGTCTCCATTATGGATAATACATGCATACATTTTATATTTTATTAAGATTTTGGCTTCATTAACTTTGTAACCTTCTTACACTGGTCTACTAATAAAATAAACTAACATACTCATGTGGTATTTAAGATTATGAAACATATAAATTTTATTTAACTAAATTGAGTAACAATTCTGACAGATGTTTTTCTAATAGTATTCACACTTTGTAGCATCAACTTGGACACCATTTCCAGCCTCCTTAGGTAACTAGAAACACTGAACTAATATCAAATTGAATTCAGTAATCAGTATTGATTACCTAGGTAATTTACAAGTAAGATTGCATACTGAAACATTGGTCAAAGCCTGATTTTAAACTGCTGTACTTAGTGTTTCCATGTGCTACACAACCAAAAAACAAACTCATAGCAGCCCTATAGGGCGAAATAGAATGCCATATATGGTTTCCATAGGATGCCTGGTTGATTTGAACTGCCAGCCTCTTGATTAGTTGCTGTAGCTCCCAGTCATTACTCCACCAGGGTTTCCTTGTGTGTTACAGAGTGGCTATATTTTTGGATAACACAATGAAGCCTGTGAAAACTGAAACTTGATGGAGCTACCTTGTTTTTCTGGGTTTCACAGGTCTTCAGCCTTTGACAGGATAGTCTTGCCACTTTTCTACTGCTCGTTTTAGTGGGAAATATTTGAATTTTCCTTTTCTGGTATGTTTCCACCTTTCACGGGTTCCAGCTTTCACAAGCTTTACTGTATCAAGTAACTTTATTGATTGATTGATTTTTACTAGAGTTAGAAGGTATAAAGCAGAGATAAGTGGCCACAGAAAGCTGTTATATATAGTCACAACCTCTGCTAAAATCATCTGTACAACAGTGAGTAGTTTTCTATTACCTTCCTCACAGTTTTCTCTGTGAAATAGATGTTAGTCACTTTGATTAAAAGTTATGGTTTTTATTGGTGGTAGGTGCTCTAATCATGCCACTAAACTTCATCCTGTAGGACCTACTCAATGTAAAAATTAAAAAGCAAGTAGGTTAGAAAGGAAGAAGAAAAAGCGTCTTTATTTGCAGGTGGCATAGTTGTCTATGTAGAAAATCCCAAGAATCTACACAAAGCTTCCTAGTGAAGTTAACAAGGTTGGGGAATACATGGCCAGTATATCAAAACCATCTGTGTTGTTATACATTAACAATTAACATTTGGAAATGGGAGAAAAAAGGTGACATTTACACTGGCACTCAAATCATGAAATACTTAGGTATAAATCTAACAAAATGTGTACCCTGTCTATGTGCTGATAACTGCAAAATGGTGATCAATAAAATGAAAGAAGATTTAAATAAACATGTTCATGGATTGGAAAACCCAAATATTGTCAATATATGTATTCCCAAGTTGATTTATGAATTCAATGCAAACCCAATGAAACCTCAGTAGACTTACAAAGGAATTGTCAAGTTGATTCTAAAATTGGTATAGAAAGGCAAAGAATCAAGAAGAGTCAAGAAGAACTCATATATCTGTTAGGAAGGAAAAATTATGCTATCCAATTTAGCATTTGTTTTAAAGTTTCATTAAACAAAACAAGGTGGTATTGGCAAAAGGATAGATCTGTGGATCAATGGAACAGAAAAGAGAGTCCAGATATAGACCTTTGTGTATATGATAAACTGATTTTTGACAAGGGCACAAAGGCAATAATAGAGGAATTATGGTCTTTTCAACAGATGCTGAAACAACTGAACATTCAAAAGAATGAATTGCAATTCATACATTACATCATATAAAAAAATTAACTCAAAATGGATTACAAATCTAAATGTAAAGCCAATTAATTGTAAGACTTCTTAAAGAAAACATAGGAGATAATCTTTGTGACTTGAGTTTAGGCAATGATTTCTTAGATATGACACTAAAACCATGTTCCCTAAAGAAAAAAATATGTAACATCTATCAATAGGACTTAAAAAAAATTAAAATTAAAATTTTTGCTTTCAAAGGACAGTATTAAGAAAATGAAAAGACAACCTATAGATTTGCAATGTTTCCAAAACACATCTGATAAGGATTTGCATCTAGAATGTACAAAGAACTCTCAGAATGCAACAGTAAGAAACAGACCACTTAAAAGAGTCAAAAGATTTGAACAGCTTACTAAAGAAGCTGTGTAAAGGAAAAATAAGCATGAGAAAAAGTGCTCAACATTCTTGTTGTTAGTTGCCTAGAAGTCTGCTCTGACTCAGGCAACTTCAGGTATAATGAACCAAAATATCGCCCAGTGCTGAGCCACCTTCATGATCATTTATATGTTTGTCAGTACAAATGTTTGTATCAACCCATCTCATTTCCTTGCCATTGCTGGCCTTCAGCTTCTCCAAACCTGATATCCATGTTCTGATGATGTGTCCAAAATAAGTGAGTTTAAGTTTTGGACAATATTCTATGATTTATGAAATTTTCATTGGCTAATTTTCAAAAGCTGATCATCAGGCCTTTCTTCCTAGTCTGTTTCAGTCTGGAGGCTCCACTGAAACCTGTCTTTTAGGTTTGACCCCTCTGGTATTTGAAACACCAATGACATAGCTTCAAGCATCATAGAAACTTGCAAGCTACCACAGTACAACAAACTGAGAGGTGCCAAGCCAAGCCAAGTGCTGTCGAGTTGGAAACTGAGAGATGGGTGATGATAAATTAGTTTCTACCAGATGTTTTACAAAAATTATATCGCCTAATCTTCTAAACAACTTTATGAGGTAGGCAGTGCCATCTTACCCATTTTATAATTTAAGAAATTGGAGTAAAAGTATTTAAACAAATCGACAAGTGTAATACCTTATCTGTGGCAAAGTCAGGATTCAAATAGGCTATTTGACTTCAGAGTCATACCTAAAATGGTTTGATAAACTGCTTTCTGTGGCTAGTTTTAAGACTTGTTGTTCTATAGACTATTGACCTTATGACCCTGTGACAGGACAAAATGTTGCCAGATCCTGAGTCATCCTCACAATAGCAGGTATGTTTAAGACCACTCTTGCAGTCACTGTCCCAGTTCATCTTGTTGAAGATCTTGTCCTCTTTCACCAGCCCTCACTTTATCAAGTATAATGTCCTTCTCCAGGGATGAGTCCCTCCTGACAACATGTCCAAGGGAAGCGAGACAAAGTTTTATCATCCTTGCTTCCGAGGAGCGTCCTGGCTGTACATCTTCCAAGACCGATTTGTCTGTTCTTATGGCAGTCTGCGGTATATTCTGTAATCTTCATCAACACTATAATTCAAAGAGTCAACTCTTCTTCCGTTTTCCTTTTTCACTGTCTAGCTTCTATATGCATATGAGATGATTGAAAAGCTCATATCTTGGTCAGGTGCACCTTAGTCCTCAAAGTGACACCTTTACTTTCCAACACTTTACAGAGGTCTTTTACAGAAGATTTGCCCAGTGAAGCATATGTTAGATTTCATGACTGCTGCTTCTGTGGGAGCTGACGGTGGACTCAAGTGAAATGAAATCCTAGGCTACTTGAGTCCTTTCTCCATTTATCATGATGGTGTTTACTGGTCCAACAATGAGGACTTTTGTGTTCTTTATTGTTTGACCTTTATCAGTAAGTGCTTCAAGTTCTCGTCAGTTTCAGCAAGCAAGGTTGTGTCATCTGTGTATTGTGGGTTGTAAATGATTTTTCTTCCAATCTTGATGTCATGTGCTTCTTTCTATTGATTAGCTGTGTGATTTTGGGTGTGCTTGCTAACTCATCTAAGACTTGTTCTTCTATATTTTCATAAAATAGGGATTCCTCCTACACATCCCCTCCAGTGTGTGTGAGCACTGAGTTATTGTAATGCAGAGCCCCAGCTCAGGGCCAGAGGAAGTTCTCAGTTACATCTAATGCAGTCTACTCATTTTTACAGATCAGGAAACCAGGCCCCAGAGAGACCACAGAGCTTGTCACAGGTACCTGGAGGGTGTCAGAGTGAAGGCTCTGTGCAGACTTCCTGACTTTTTATCCAGAGCACTGAACTGTAAGGGCTGTGACTAGCTGTTTTCCTTGGAAGCATCTACCTAGGGGCTAAAGCATTCATTATCACATTCCCAGTGTACTCCAAAGCAGCTCAAAATACTCCCTCCCTGGCAACAAATAACTCACAATGTCATTACCTGCCTGATGCCTTTTGAGCAGTGCCGTTCCCTGGAGTGCTCCGTCACTGGAGTGACAATCCCCTATGTCATGTGTCTCCCAGAAACTGACACTCTGCTTGTGTTAAAATGCCCATGATCTATGACAGGGAGTATCAGTTCATCCCAGAAAGTAGAAGGTGTTGTTGAGGCTGTCCTAATTCTAGAAGATAGGGCTTGATTTTGGATGGTTCTGAATTTGTGGTTTTTATTTGCAACTTAGATCTAAGGTCTATACGAGATTGTGAAAGGGACACTAGGATGTGCTAAAACAAATAAATAAAAAATCCAAACCTGCTGTATTGAGTCAATTCCAACTAATGTGACCTCATGTGTTATAGACTAGAACTATGCTCCATAGGGTTTTCTTGACTGTAATCTTCATAGAGGCAGATCATCATATCTTTCTTCTACAGCATAGCTGTGTAGATTTAAACCATGAGCCTTCAAGCTAGTGGTCGAGTGCAAACTCTTTGCGCCACCCGGGGAACTTTTACAGAATGGTGAGATGAATGTTTTCCACATTTGAAGCTGTGGGGTAGCTATGGGAACCCTCCCTCAAAACCCCCCTGAGTGGCAGGGCAAGGATGGAAGATGCAGGGTTCTGGCCTCTTGCCCCAGCTCCAATTATAATAGTTCTGTGTTTCTTAAACACCTGGGGCTTGCTATAGGTAACTTTTGGTGAAAGTATTCTGGGGCTAAAATTATGTTTAAAAACCATTGGACTAGTATAACTTTCCTGTTTTGTAACATTGAGGTCTGTTAGAAATGATTTGCCCAATATACAAGAGTAAGCCTGACTCAGAATGCAGATTGGAACTCAAGCTTCTGATACCCCATACTTTTTTTTTTACCTTCTTTCTACTCAATGAGTCTACAAGTTGGCCTTATTTCTAGCATAAGGTTTAGCAAATTTTTCTGTAAAGGGATAGATAAGAAATATTTTTGGTTTTGTGGACAATAGTTTTGTCTCAATTACTCAGTTCCACCATTTTAGTGAAAAATAACCATAGGTAATATGTAAATAGATAACTACGGTTGTAGTCCAATAAAACTGTATCTACAAAGTCAGGCAGCAGGCCATATTTTGCCTGTGGGGCACAGTTTGTTTACCCAGATTTAGCATAATTAAAAACTACTGTAGCATTTCAGGTGGGTTACAGTTTTGATTCTCATTCCCTCACCTAACATACAGCCACCACCTGTCTTTTGGTGGAGGCTTACATGTGGGGCAGTTCTACTCTGTTCTGTGGTGTTGCTATGAATCACAATTGACTGTACAGCAATAGTTTTTGTGTGTGGTACTAGAATGTTAAACAGATTTCAGAGGAGCTTCCAGACTAAGACGAAATAGGAAAGAAGACCTGGTGATCAACCTCTGAAAATAAGCCAGTGAAATCTCATGGATGACAACAGCCTGAACCACAGTTGGTCATGGCAATGGTGCTTAACTAGGCAATGCCTTGTCTGGTTACACATGAGGTTTCCATAAATCAGAGGTGAGCTCCATGGCCACTAACACCACCACGAAGACCAACATGCATCAGTAGGAAGAAACCACACCTACACATCGTAAAAACCAAACCAAACATGTTGACGGAATCAATTCTGACTTATAGAGACCCTACAGGACAGAGTAGAACCACTCCATAGTTTCTAAGGGGCACTTGGTGGATTTAAGCTGCTGACCTTGTAACTAGCAGCTGTAGCTGTTAAACTGCCACCAGGGTTTGCTATACATGGTGAGAGTTAATTAACTTATGGATTTCTTTAGCTGGACTCTCATACTGCTGTTGGAGAGGTAGACTTCAGGTCTGGTTGTGGAACAATGGGGTGTGCTGTAACAAATGGTCAACCAGAAAAGGAATGATAAGCTCTGTGGGAGACTATGGGTATAACATCTGAGACGACTTCACAAGGAGACCTTTGAGTTGGCTTTGGACAGTGTTAGGATGGATGAAGAGGAAGGCTGTTTCAGTGGAGGAAACAGAATGAGGCAGAGTTCTACGGGGCTTACAGATGCAAGGACTGGTAAGAGATGGTGTGAAAGGAGACTAAGGGGACATTTTAGAGGGACTTACATGCCCTCTTGAGAAAGCTAAACTTCCTTTTCATAGGTTATTGGGAGGTATTTAACAGGTTTTAAGTAAGGTGTTGGTAAGGCATAGTGAACATACCATGGAGAATGAACAAATCAATCTTAGAAGAAATACAATTAGAAAGATCCTAGAAGTGAAGACAATGAGACTTTGACTCACTTACTTTGGATATATCTCAGGAAAGACCAATTACTAGAAAAAGACATCATGAATGGTAAAGCACAGGGTCTGCAGAAAAAGAAGAACCCATCAGCGAGATGGACTGACACAACAGAGGAAGCCATGGACTCAAACATACCGACAATCATGAAGGTAGAGCAGGACCTGGCAGTATTTCATTCCGTTGAACGTAAGGATAGCATGTGTTGGAACTGACACAATGACAACTAACAACAACAAAAACAGCAACAGAAAAGCAACAGTATCAGGCATTTCACAGGGACTGGAATGAACAGAATAGGGGCACAGGGCATGCTGAGATTGGAGGCAGAGAGACAAATTAGGAAGTTGGTGAGATGATCTGGGAGAGAGATGCTGGTCAAAGCCAGTAAGAGTCAGCACAGATCCCTCTTGACTACAGACATCCCACTCAAGAAGGGTCCATATGTGTGATAAGCTGTGAATGCTAATTTCCATTTATTGATGATTGACTGAGCTCTATGAGACTGAAATTGGATGCCTGTTTACTTCTTATTTTCTGTGTGACTTTGGAAAACTCTCTGACCCTCTCTGAACTTCAGATGCCTCACCTTCTAAGTGATAATTCTAATAACTGTTGCCAAAGATTTTTGTAAAGATTAAATGTGACAGCATATTAAAGCTTCATTTTAAGTCTTGTTTTTTATGTATGGGTACATAGCAGCTGTTTGTTTTATTTTTATTCTTTTATTATGAACTGAATTCTCAAAGAAATTAAACCTGAAGAGATTTTTATCTTTACAGGGACAGACACTATTCTTGAAGGTGTAATCCACTGTGGAAATGTCAGATCATTTAGACATTACTTATGGATCATCAGGATATTCTCAAAGGATTTTAAGATGTCTTCTAGGCTGGAACTTTAATAAAATGTACATTCCTTGTGAATTACAGTGCTCACATGAAAATTTGCTATAAACTACAAATAGAGATTGCTACTACCATCAATGTCATTCGAAGGCTTCTTTGTTTTAAACTTGACTGATGTCATTCATCTGTGCATTCCTGAAAGAAATACACTGAAGTCAGGTGACTTCCACTCCAGTCTCAAGTGGTACTTAGCATGATAGTTATTCAAGAAGGACATCCTCCTCAAATGTGCAGGAGGCACCCTACAACTAGATTTAATTTCATGCTGAAGGGCGTGAATATTCATTTTCCCCGATTGTTACCAAGAGTCCAATTTTAATTTGTTTGCTATTTCTGTTAATACCAAAGCCTACTTAGTGTATCCACTGAAAGTCCTTAAGAATATTAACAGGGAATCCTCATAGAATTGCTACAGTTTTTAAATGTTTGTGAATTACCCTGACAGGCTTTTAGTTTTAATTCACATTAAGTAGATTTCATTATTAAGAATATGTGCAAATTAAAATGAGACCATTAACATCTTAAAAACACTGCATTTTTTAAAAAAGAAATTTAGTTCTAAAAAACGTGGGAAAATGTATTTTGTAGAAGCGATCGCCAAAAATAAAAAGAGAAATACACTGAACACACTAGTCAGGTAGGTTGTCCACCGCCACTAGCTGGTTCATCCCACGGTGGTCACTCGAGGGTAGCCATGATGCTGGAGGCTATGCCACCAGTATTTCAAATACCCGCAAAATCACCCATGATGGACAGCTTTCAGTGCAGCTTCCAGACTAGTACGGGGAAAAAAGTCCTGGCAATCTACTTCTGAAAATTAACCAATGAAAATCTTATGCACAACAAAGGCACTTTGTCAAGTAGAGAGCTAAGAGACAAATCTCCTAAGTTAGAGACACTCAAAATACACAGTGGCCTCAAGAATGGCTTTGAGCTTACTGACAACTGTGAAGATGGTGCAGGACCAGGCGACATTTCTTTCTGCTGTACATGGGCTGGCTGTGAGTCAGAGCCAGCAGCAGCTAACCATGACGACAGAGATCACGGGCTCTTTGTAGTAATAATAATTAATATTTGATAGCACCCAGTCTATTCTAGACACTGCTGAGCATTTTGCCGACATTTCTTATTGAATTCTCAGTCCTCCTCTGAGATAGGTCTCCCTCCACCTTACAAATGAGGGCACAGGCTAGGAGCTTGTCAAAGCTATAACATGAACCCGGGTCTCTGACTATTTCTAGGAAACCACACAGTCTAAAGTGTTTTTGTGCAAGCTACAAGTGGCCTGGTGCCTGTCTTTATGGTCTCGCTCATTTGGGGCCATCTGGGAAATTTTTTCACTACCCATCTGCCAGTTTGATGTACTCTGGGGACTTAGGAGCTCCTGTGATACTGGAAGATATGTCACAGGTATTTCAAATACCAGCAGTGGTAGGTAGGTGTCGTTGGTGTTCTCAGACTAAGAAAGGCTAGGCGAAAAGACCTGGTGACCTACTGAAAAACCTGGCCATTAAAAATCTTATGAATAATAGTGGAACATAGTCTGATATAGTGTCAGAAGATGAGCCCCTTTGGTTGGAAGTCATTCAAAATACAGCTAGGGAAGAACTGCCTCCCCAAAGTAGAGTTGATCTTAATGACCTGCATGTAGTCAAGATTTTGGATCTTCATTTGCTGATGTGGCACAACGCAGTATGAGAAGAAACAGCTGCAACAGCCTTTAATAATCAGAACATAGAATGTACAAAGTACAAGTCCAGGAAAACTGGAAGTCATCAAAAATGAAATGAAATGTATAACAAATCAATATCCTACGAATTAGTGAGCTGAAATGAACTGGTAGGTGCCATTTTGAATCAGGCAATCATAGAGCCTGCTTTGCTGGGAATGACAAATTGAGCATTTCATTGTCAAAAAGAACATTTCAACCCACCCCGAAGAACAACACTGTCAAGGATAGGATGATAATCACATATGCACAAGGAACACGAGTTAATCAGACTATTATTAAAAGTTACACACCAGCCACTAATGCCAAAGAGGAGGAAATTAAAGATTTTTACTAACTGCTGCAGTCTGAAATTGATCATTTAATCGAGATGCAGAGATAATTACTGGTGATCAGAGTGAGAAAGTTGAAAACAAAGAAGGATCAGTAGTTGGAAAATATGGCCTTGGTGATTGAAATCACATCAGAGATTAAATGATAGAATTTTACAAACATGTTTTTTCAACACATAAACAGCATCTATACGTGTGGATCAAACTGGATGTATAACACAGGAGGAATCAAATTGACTACATCTGTAGAAAGAGAGGATGGGACACTCAGAACAGGGCCAGGGGCTAACGGCACAACAGACCATTAACTGCTCATGTGGAAGTACAAGTTGAAGCTAAAGAAAACTAAAAAGAGTCCACGAGAATCAAAGGACTACTACCTCGAGTATATCCCACCTGAATGCAGACACCAACTAAAGAATAGATTTGACAAATGGAACACTAACATCAACACCAACACCAACACCAACACTAACACTAACACCAGCACCAACACTAACACTAACACCAACACTAACACCAACACCAACACTAACACTAACACCAACACCAACACTAACACTAACATTAACACCAACACTAACACCAACACCAACACTAACACTAACACCAACACTAGCACCAACATTAACACTAACACTAACACCAACACCAACACTAACATTAACACTAACACTAACACCAACACCAACACTAACATTAACACTAACACTAACACCAACACCAACACTAACACTAACACCAACACCAACACTAACACTAACACCAACACCAACACTAACACCAACACCAACACCAACACCAACACTAACACTGACATTAACACTAACACTAACACCAACACCGACACCAACACCAACACTAACATTAACACCAACACCAACACTAACACCAACACCAACACTAACACTAACACTAACACCAACACTAGCACTAACATTAACACTAACACCAACACCAACACTAACACTAACACCAACACCAACACTAACACTAACACTAACACTAACATCAATACCAACACTAACACTAACACCAACACCAACACTAACACTAACACTAACACCAACACTAGCACTAACATTAACATTAACACTAACACCAACACCAACACCAACGCCAACGCCAACGCCAATGCCAACGCCAACGTCAACGCCAACGCCAACGCCAACGCCAACGCCAATGCCAACGCTAACACTAACACTAACACCAACACTAACAAATGGAACACTCAACACAAGATGAGTTGGGGAATGACATCAAGGACATCATGCATGAAGAAAGCAAAGGTCATTAAAAAGATGGAAAAGAAAGAAAAGTCCAAAAGGAATGTCAGAAGACACTCTGAAACTTGCTCTTAAATGTAAAGTTGCTAAAGTGAAAGGAAGAAATGATGGCATAAAGGAACAGAATAGAAGATTTCAAAATGTAGCTCAAAAAGACAACATAAAGTATTATAAATGTATGAAGACCTGAAGCTAGAAAACCAAATGGAAAGAAGACACTTGGCATTTTATAAGCTAAAAGAACTGAAGAAAAAATTTGAGACTTGAGTTACAGTATCAAAGGACTCTGTGCAAAATACTGAATAACACATGAAGCATCAAAAGAAGATAGAAGGAATACAGAGTCACTGTACCAAAAAAATTTGGTTGATATTTAACCATTTCAGGAGGTAACATGTGATCAACAACCAATGACCTTGAAGGAAGAAATCCAAGCTGATCCTAACGTATTGTTGAAAAGCAAGGCTCCAGAAGTTGGTGGAATATTACTTGAAACATTTCAACAATGCGATTTAGCATGGGAGGTGCTCTCTTGTCTATGCCAAGAAATTTTGAAGAGCACTGTGGCCAGCCACCTAGAAGACATCCGTATTTGTTGCCATTCTAAATAAAGGTGATCCAACAAGCAATATCATTAATATCACACACAAGTAAAATTGTGCTGAAGATAATTAAACTGAGTTCCTGCAGTACTCGGAGAAGAAATTGCCAGAACTTTAAGCTGGATTCAGAAGAGGACATGGAGCAATGGACATCACTGCTAATTATCAGATGGATCTTGGCTAAAAGCAGAGAATACCAGAAATAATACCTGTATTTCATTGACTATGCAAATGTGTTCAACTGCGTGGCTCATAACAAATTATGAATAGCGTTGCAAAGAATGGAAATTTCAGAACACCTAATTATGCTCCTGAGAAACCTGTACATAGACTAAAGGGCAGCAATCCAAACACAACAAGGGGACATTTTGCTGTTTAAAGTTAGGACAAGTGTGTGTTAGGGTTATATCCTTTCACCATACTTCATCTGTATATTGAACAAATATTCCAAGAAGCTGGAACTGTATGAGAAAGAATGTGATGTCAGGTTTGATGGAAGACTAAAAAAACTATGGATACTCATATGCAGATGACACAATCTTGCTTGCTGAAAAGAAAAAAGCCTTGAAGCACTTACTGATGACGTTGAAGACTACAGCCTCCTGCAGAGATTACACCTCAACATAAAGTAAACAAAAATTCTCACAACTGGACAAATAAGCAACCAGGACAAACATAGAAAAGAATGAAGGTGTTAGGGATCGAGTTGTGTTCCCCCTAAAAATGTGAGTAGCAGTTTAGTTGGGCCATTATTCCCAATACTGTGTGGTGTTCCTTTATCCTGTAAACCCTGCCTCTATGATATTAATGAAGGAGGATGACCAGCAGTTGTGTTGGCAGGGCAGGACTCAAAGTGTAAGATTGTATTGTGCCTTGTGGCAATCTTTTGGAATACAAAAGGAAGAAGCTAGTGTAGAGATTTGAACCTCTTGTCATCAGCGTAGTGGGCTAAGTGCTACATCTGCCAACCAAAGATCGGCTGTTCAAATCTGCCAGGTGCTCCTTGGAAACTCTGTGGGGCAGTTCTACTCTGACCTCTAGGGTCACTAGGAGTTGGACGCAACTCTACAGCAGTGGGTTGACCATTAAAAAAAAAGCAGAACCAGGATCTGAGTGTATCCTTTGGAAAGGACTGTGGTCCCTGCACCTCATGATGACGAGGACCTTCCACCAGAGCCAGCAGGAGAAGCCTTCCCCTGGAACTGATAACTCTGAATTTGGACTTTTAGCTTACTGGTCTGTGACAAATAAAATTTCTCTTTTTAAAGCCATCCACTTGTAGTATTTCTGCTAGAGCAGCACTAAATGACTAGGAGAAAAGTTTGTCAAGGATTTTACTTCACTTGGATCCACAATTAATGCCCATGGAGGCAGCAGTCAGTAAATCAAAAGACATATTACTTAGGGCAAATCTGCTGCAAAAGTTCTCTTTGTTTTTGTAAAACAAAGGTGTCACTTGATGGCTAAGGTGAGCCTGACTCAGGTCACGGGCTTTTCAGTTGCCTCATGTGCATATGGAAGCTGTACAGTGAATAAGGAATACTAACGGAGAGCTGTCTATGTTTAATTAGTGTTGGTGAAGTATATTGAATGTACTATGGATTTCCAGAAGAATGGACAAATCTTGGAAGTACAGCCAAAGTACTCTTTGGAAGCAAGGATGGTGAAACTTCGTCTCACATACTTTACGCATGTACCAGGATGAAGCAGTGCCTAGAGAAGGACATCATTGTTGGGAAAGTAGAGGATCCGAGAAAAACAGGAGGTCCCTCAACTAGGTTGGTTGCTACAGTGGTTGCAACAACGGTCACAAGCACAGCAGTGACTGTCAGGATGGCAAAGGATGGGGCAGGATTCTGTTCTGTTGTGCACAGCGTATCTGTGAGTTAGAAATGACTGAATGGCACCAAACAACAACAAAGGGAATTCTTAAGCAGCCTAGCAATTTGACTTTGCTTTAGTTTCCTGTGGTTGCCGTAACAAACTGCCATCAATTGGTTGGCTTTAAACAATAGAAATATATTCTGTCACTGCTCTTGGAAGCCTAAAATTGTAAGTCAAGTCTGCAGGGCCCATTCCCTCCACTGCTGCAGGAAAGCATTTTTCGTGCCTTCAGTTTCTTGTGGCTCCAGGCATTCCTTGGCTTGTGACTACGTCACTCCATCTTCTGTCTGCTTGGTCACATGGCTTCTCTACTCTCTGTGTGCCTCTTACAAGGACACTTGTCTCTGAAAATAGGGCTTATTTGGGTAATCTTGGATGACTTCATCTTGAGACTCTTAGTGTAATTAAATCTGCTAACACTGTTTTCTCCAGACATTTTACGTTCACAGGGTTTGGGTATCAGGATGCAGCCGTGTATTTCTAGGCACTACCAATCAACCCACTGTAGGCCCTGAACTTGTTTAACACAAGCTCCCTGTCTCCCGAACGTGGGCCAGGTTAGACTACCTTGTCGGTCCTTGTTCCTGAATGGCCCTTACTGTCTCATGCCTGTGGGCTCTTCTTTCCTCCCCGTCTAGCCAGTCATTGGAGCTCCAGGCTCATTTCCATGTCTGCTACGAAGCCATACACACACTCACCATGCCAGGTCTAGCTAAAGAATCAACACCGAGCACACCTCACTGTTCTGAAACTGTGCTTGCTTCTCCTGGCTCACCTAGGAGTGCTACTGATGACTGCCACCCTTCCCCAGATGATGCACCTGAGGCACAGAGAGGCTAAGTAACTCACCGTAGGTCATATAGCTTGTAAGTGGCAGAGGCCAGACATAGCCCTGACAATGTGACTGCAATGCCGCATCCCAGTCACTGTGTTGCTGCCTTACCTCTCTCTGTCAACGACTCCCACTCCTCTTCTCCTCCTCTTCCAAATGCCTTTGGCTCTCTAAAAGCAGCTCAGAAAATTATTTGCTCTTAACATAGTGTGCTTGGTGTGCCTGGGTGGTGGAAACATCTAACACTCTAGCCACTAATTGAAAGGTTGGACTAAGTCCACTCAGATATGCCTAGGAAGAAAATCCTGACAATCTCCTTCAAAACAATTAGCCCTTGAAAACTTTGTGGACTATAGTTCTTCTCTGACACATGAGGTCACCATGAGTCAGAACTCACTTGATGACAACTCTTTGGTTTACAATATGCTCAGAACCCCTGGTGGCATAGTGGTGAAGTGCTACAGCTGCTAACCAAGTGGTCAGTAGTTAAATCCCGCAGGTGGCCCTTGGAAACTCTATGGAGCAGTTCTACCCTACCCTATAGGGTCTTTATGAGTCGGAACCTACTCCACTGCACCTAGCAACAACCGGAATTGTGAATTAACTCTTCAAGAGTATATCTCTCTTCTCTTCAGCTAGAGGGTGAGGCTGCTGTGTGTCCTGTTCCTTATCCTGTCCCTTCAGCATCACCACAGAGCTTGGCACAGTGTCGCATGATGTTCTGGTGTCTTTGTTAGGAATCCAGTTGGTACTAGAAGACTTCCTCCCTTGTAAGTTACAGATTTCTGCTGGTGTTTGTTGGTCATTGTGGGGACTTGTTTCTATCCTGGGACATCAGCCACTGGTCCTGTGGGATAACTGCAGTAGTGTTTCAGCAAGGTTTGCACCTCCTAGAATCAGGCCCCTTCCTTGAACATCCATCACAGTCATCTTCTGTTGAAAAGTCAGTAGCTCTGAAGCCATCCTGCTCCACCCCAGCTGCATCCTTCCCCAGCCGGCCACCTTGTCCGTGCTTTTCAATAGGCATGTGGATTGTCTAGATCAGTTTCCCTAATACCAGACCACTGAACCCATGAAGCAAATCCTTAAGTGGTCTAGCTTTGTTCTACAAACCTATGGTTAGCACTGCTTATTGCTCATTTGGGCCAAAAAAAAAAGTTTCTTATAAAGTTATGCTTTAGACAGTGGTGCCCTTGAGTGGTGCAAACAGTTAACGTGCTCAGCTACTAACCAAAATGTTGGAGGTTAGAGTCGACTCAGAAGAAAGGCCTGGAGATCGATCTACTTATGAAAACAGCCACTGAAAACCCCATGAAGCCACACATGAGGGTGTCCTGAGTTGGAATTGACTGTTTTCTTTTCTTCTCCTTTTTTTTTTTAGCTAACATCAGAATATATAAGAGGAAGAGAGCTAACAGATCAAAGGTAGCTGAGGTGGAAAAGATGCTATGCTTCTAGATACCAGGAGACAAAACCACCCTCTTTCTCATCAGGAAAATCTGCTTAGGTTGTCATACCTATTGTGTTAGGAAGAATAATGGCCCCCTGCACGTGACCACATCCTAACCCCTGGCACCTGTGACTACGTTAGGTTATATGGCAAAGAGGACTCAAAGGTGGCATGGGATTACGATTACCCATCAAGTGACCTTAAAATAGGAAGATTATTCAGAAATACGAAGGGCTCCAATACAATCACAAACAAAACTAGACCTGTGATTGTGGAGCTGATTCTGACTCACTATGACCCAGTGTGTTACAAAGTAGAACCGATCCATAGGGTTTCCTTGTCTGCAGTCTCTATGGAAGTAGGTTGCCAGGCATTTCTTCCCCACCTCTGCTAGTGAGTCTAAACTGCCAAACTTTTGCTTAGGAGCATGAACTCTTTGTACCACTCAGGGGCCTCAATGTAATCACAGGTGTTTGTAAAAATGGAAGAAGAAATTAAAAGAGAGTTCAGAGAGATTGCAGTGTGAGAAGGGCTGGCTTTGAAAAAGGAAGAAGGGCCCATAAGGGAAGGGAACTGGACAGCCTCTAAATGTTGGAAAAGTCAAGAAAAAGGACTCTAGGGTTTCTGGAGAGGAATACACCCTTCCAATAACTTGATCTGTGCCAGGCGAGATGCACATCAGACTCCTGATATAAGGAACTCTAATAAATTTGTGTTGTTTGTAAGCCACAAAATTGATAATTTGTCACAGCTGCAATAGAAAACTAACAGATCTATAAACCTTACCAGTAGCCACCAAGTCAATTCTGGCATATAGCTACCTGATAGGACAGAATGTAACTGCCCTGTAGAATTTCCAAGGAGAACCTGAGGGATTCGAACTGTTAACCTTTTGATTAGCACCCAAGCTCTTAACCACTGAGCCATCAGGGCTCTCTATCCTTAAATAGTGAAACTTCTGTGAACGTGAGGAGGAACAATTTGCATTTTACAGTTCACGAATCATTGTTTTGACTAGACTGCAAGCCTGGACATTGCAGATTTTGCTAATTGTGTAGGCTGGTGGAATGGCTTTCTGGTGGTTTTTCAAACTTTCTTGTGATTTTCTTAAAATGTATAAAAAGATAAGGTGTAGCAAGCTGTGCAGAACTTTACCTCTGCAAAGTTCTTTAAAAAGCAATTCTGGATTTAAACAAACTTTGTCAGAATCACGAAAAACAGCCACGGTAGCTAACGAAAGCTGCTGGAGTTTTGCCATGGGAACAGCTGTTTTGTTTTTAAACCAGGAATAACAAACTCAAACTGCAAAGAGTGAAGGTAGGGAAGGCAGAGTGGAAGCTGCCCTTGCCTCCTTCTCATTAGGGGAAACTGGCTGCAATTTCTTGCCAATTCCCTGAGTTCGGCAGACACTGCCTGCTGTTCAGGAAAGGGCAAGAGCAAACGCATGGGGTTTAGATTCCAATCGATTTGGATGTGAATTCTTAATTCACCTTACCAGCTGCAAGATTTAAAAAGTAAGCAACATATGTATCCCGGGAGCCCACTGTGTAAGTTGTAAAATGGGTATCACAATGGCAGTTACCTCCCTGAGGTGGTGTGATCACATGAGATGACATACGCCACTTGTTCGGTGCCAGGGAAGTCAGAAGGGCTGATTGTCTGATGCTGCTGTTCAGCCTAGGCAGGAGACAGGCTGCAAGGCTCTAGGCAGTACCTCCCAAGCCAACTGTGGAAAAGGAACTTGCTGAAGACTTCCAGAGTCACTGGGTTTTACAAACGGTTGAACACTCAACTTCTAGCTGTAAGGTGGATAGTTCAAGTCTACCCAGAGGTACCTTGAAAGACAGGGCTGTCTATTTGCTTTGAAAGGTCACATAAAACTCTATGGAGAGCAGTTCTACACTGCACATTTGGGGCGACCATGAGCCAGCACACACTTGACAGCTATTCCCATCAACAGAAGTTTTCAGTCCTTTGCGTAGCAGTCCTGCACGTGACTGGCTCACTGGTCAGGCCACATGGAACTCACACTGCAAGCTGTCCTGAGGGCAGATCCAGGGAATCTGAAGTTAGCTTACTGGTTTCCAGAGAGTCTTAGTTTCCAAGAGCTGCTGTAACAGACATAGCAAAAGTGGGTGGCTTTAATGAACAGAAATTTGTTTTCTTTCACTTTAGGGTGGCTACAAGTCTGAATTTCTGGGCTCTAGGTTTAGAGAAAGGCTGTCTCTGTTGGCTCTGGGGAAAATCTTTGCCACACTACTTCCTGTGCTCTTCAGTTCCTTAGTGGTCTCCGTGTGAAGTCGCTTTCCTCCTTTTGTGCTTGCTTCTTTCTGCTTTTCTTTTAAATCTATTTTTTTCATTCTCCTTTAGTTCTCATTAAACAGTTACTATACATATTGTTTAATCACATGGATTGCCAACCTGAAACATGTCAAAACTGACACAATCTATAAACCTTACTCTGTGAATTGGGATTGACTCAACAGCAACAGGCAAAGTTGCTAGACTGTGTTAGTTTTCTACTGTGGCTGTGACAGGTAGGAAGCAGTCTGCGAAGCTTTTCTTCCTTAGTTCCCCATTTCCGTTTGTCTAATCTTTTTAAATCTCTAGTCATAAGTGTTAGGTCTGCTAACTGAAAGATTGGCAGTTCAAATCCACAAGGAGCTCTTTAGAAACTCTATGGGGCAGCTCTACTCTGACCTGCAGGGTTGCTAAGAGTCAAACCCAACTCGACGGCAGTGGGTTTAGTTTTTGGTTAGTCATTAGGTTTAAGACACACCCTACAACTGATGGGTCTTGTTAACATAAAGAAAATCCTGTTCCCAGAAAGGATTATAGCTGCAGGTATGTTTTCTGTGCTTGTGTGCCCTCAAGACAACTCTGACTTATAGCAACCCTACGGGACAGAGTAGAACTTCCCCAGCCCAGGTGATATAGCGATTAAGTGCTCTGCAGCTAACTAAACTCAGTCATTTGAACTGCTCTGTAGTAGAAAGAGATGGCAGTGCTCTTTCACAAAGATTACAGCCTGGGAAACCCCATAGGGTAGCTCTACATTGTCTTCTGGGGTCACTAGGAATCAAAATTGACTGGATGGCAAAGGGTTTTTTTTTTTAAATCTTTATAGGATCAGATTACCAGGTCTTTTCTCCCTTGAAGCAAGCGGTAGGTTTGAACCACTGGTCTTTTGGTTAGCAGCTGAGCTCTTAACCGCTGTGCTACCAGGACTACCCACAGGTCTAGGGGTTGGAATTCTAACACATATTTTAGGAATGAACAATTGAATCTAGGGCACAGAAGCAGTTGTGTGAAGGGAACAAGAAAGACTGAGTCCAGGGAGCCAAGACGACCATGAGGAGTTGGGAAAGTCACTGAATGTCATATTGTGCCAGGGGGCTGGGTAGGAGAGAATCTGGAGGAAGGCTGCGTGTTAGCAGGAGTGTGGGTAGGCAGAGTGAGGCACAAATGGTAGGAGAGCTGATCTAGAGCAGCCTTGCCCTGGGGTGGGTGTGTTCAGAGGGCTCAGCAAAGGCTCATGGTGGTGCAGAGATTAGAGACCTGGCCAGGCAGCTCAGCCAGCAGAACTGCCCAACTCAGCACTCTTAAGTATCAGCCTACTTATAAGGTTCCAGGGAGAAGTTTCCATCTGGGCCCTGTGTCAGGAAATGTCAGACCTCTGAAGACATGACTGTGCATCATAGCTATATTTTGCCTCACCAAAAGCTTTGGAAAGCCAGAGAAGAAATAAGCTAAATCAGCTTATCGGAGAAGGAAGGGGGCCCTCAAATGACCAGAATGTCCCCAGGCAGAGGACACAGTGGGACAGAAGGGATATGGAGGTAATGAATGGCAAATAGCACAAAGCTCAGAGTTGAAAAAATCACAGCTAGTCAGGGGTCCGTGAAGTGAGGCTGGCTGTTGGGTTTGAAGGGAAAAAGCAGATGGGACAGTAGCTTTCTGCCTCTTATTAGTCTTTAGGAAGCCTTATCTCCTGTTTTCACACATTCATAGCTCGTCTTCCCTGTTGGATTCCAGCTATGGCACTCTGGCTTGAGGTCTGTTTCTGAACTGGATACAGCTGAGCAAGCATGGCAAGTGTTCAGCATTCGGTAAGTGCTCGATAAAAGTCAACTATTTTTATTATCAATATAACCTACCACTGTGTTTCCATAAAGTTCCAGTCGCATGAATTTGTGTGTCTCTTAGAGAGTAGGACTAGACATTTCATAGCTTCAGGCAATGCAGTTTCACTGTAGATTAGCACCTTGTAGTTGTAATACCCATGAAATCTCTCTGGGTGGCATTAGACAAGACAGCACCTTCCCTCATGATGACTTGCTGGAGAGAAACTTGGCTCCCATCCTACGGGGTCTGGAGGCCCAAGCTCAGCATTTAGCTTGAAAGGTGATAGGAGACCAACAAAAGAATGGCCGAAACAGCCATATTTCCACAAATATAGGGCAGGGGTCCTGCTGTGTGAGTTCCAGAGCAGGGGACAGCATGGCAGCCATCTCCTCCTCCATCCCCACAGGAAAGTGTGGATTCAGTGGTAAGCATGTTGATGTGAAATCTTGCTAGCAAGACATCCCTTAAATTCTTCTGACTGGAATTTCTGAAGTGTCTGGGATTGCTGGCCTACAAACACTCCAGGCCATGATACATAAACTCACGACATTTATGTTTTGAAATGTCAGAACTTTGAGTTTAAAAACAGACTTTAAAGCTCAGAGAACCTGGCAATTGATCAGTATTCTCTATCCAGAAGGGAAGAGCAGAATGATTTGTTGTGTCTCCATACTCACATGGATACGGTTGGGTATGATTACTTTTTTCTCCATGATACTCAAATATCCATCTGTCTGCTTCACCCTCTGACCCCAGTTTTGTCATTTATTATTTGGCGTATCATTTATTGTCATTTATTGGTATGTACAGTCCAGCACTTTAGTGGGTCTGCAGATCATTTTTTCAAACACAGTGCTGGTATATGTTCAGAACAGGGAGGTTAGACTCGCAAGGTCTCATGTCGCTAACTGCGTGTTGTTTACCTACAAATCTGTGGTCTGAATTCTGTCTTTGGTGTCTGGAATTCTCTCTGATCACAGTGGAGAGCCCATGACCAGAATCTTTTAAGTAAAAGTGTTTCCTTTGCTGTAAGTATTTGCTCTATCCCACCAGGATCCGCTCCTGACTTGGCTCTTCCAGTGCATTCGGTCCACAGGCAAAAAACATTTACTGAGCTCGTATTGAATGCCAAGCTCTGTGCTAGACAAGGAGGGAAGTCCTGAACAGTTCAGAAACAGGGCAACGTGGCTGCTCTCAGGGTGCTCATCTTGGGACAGATGCACAGAAAGTCTGAGTTGTCTTGACACACAGACAAAAGGACAGTCGGCCACACACAGCCAACATAGTTTAGGTCCTGGGAGAGGTTGATGGATACACTTTAGTATGCTTTCCTTTTTGGAAATGGACTGTTTGCTGGTTTAGGGATTCAGGCAACGTTGTCTAAAGGCAGCTGAAATTCTGTAGTCTTCTACATGTAAGACTAGAAATGAATCAAAACCATCATACTCTGTGTTGTTCTGGGAAAATCAAGGGAACATTGAATTTCTGGGCATCAGAAAGCCTGGGTTTTGGTTCCTTTTTTTGTTTTTTTTTTGTTTTTACCTAGAGGCTATCGTCTATTTCTTTGTGTCAATTTTTTATTCACTAAAATGAAGAGCATCAATGCTGTAGTTAGTGACAACATGTGTATAAAGATTATGTTCAAAAAAGCCAACCAATTCCTCTGAACATTTGTATTATGACTAAATAGAAAAGACATTTTGTACATATGTGTATTAACATTTTTCTAATATTTATAGGAACACCTGAGTGGACCAAATGGTAATGCACTCGGCTGCTAACCAAAAAGTTCAATGTTTATGTCTACCCAGAGGCTTCTCAGAAGAAAAGCCTGGTGATCTAGTTCTGAAAAATCAAACACTAACAATTTTGTAGACCACAACTCCACTCTGGCACGTGGAGTCACTGTGAGTTGGAATCAATAAAACAGCAACTGTTTTTTTTAAAATATTGAAACTAATACACTTTTATTTTAAAAATTGCCTTGTTCATAGTATCTTTTCATAGTAGTTATATTCATTTCCTCAAATAGCAGTTTTGTTAACGAGGTAGGGCTCGATGTACACAATTAGGCTGTGTTGTAAGTCAGTTTCTTTTGATGCATGAAAGAGAGAAACAAGCAAAGGGACTGGGGAACTCATACTAAGAAAATAGCACCAGAATAAAATTGTATCATTTGGACTTGGGGTCCCAATGCAGAAGAGCTTCTAGATTGCAGGAATATCGATGATAAAGATTTTCCTCCAGAGCTGACAAGGACAGACTTTCCCTGAAGTTACACCCTGAATTTAGACAGACAGCTTACCAAGTTGTGAGAGAATGAACTCCTATTCGTTGAAGCCATCTACTTGTGATGTGTCTGTCATAGCAGCACTAGATAACCGAGATGGTCACCATTGGTAGAAATGGACTCAAAGGCAGCTGGTGCTACAGATTAGGACACTGAGATCCAGAGGGGCTAAGTAATGTGCCCTAGGTTGCAATATAAAATAATAATAGAGAAGAGAGAATGTATTTTTTGAGAGGTGAATAACCAGTAACCAGTGTCAGAGCAGATCTGTTCTTCATACAATTTTCAATTGCTGATTTTTCTTAAGCACATTACTTGGACTTTCTTTCAAGATATCTTTTAGTAGACTTAGTCTTCCAACTTCACAGCAGTTGAGCACCTAGGGACTCTCCTAATCTGTATCTGTTCAGGTCCTCTGTGAAGCAGATGACAAGAAATAGCTGGAGTGCAAGAGCTTTACCCATAGAGGATGAGTAGGGAAAGGAGTGGGAAAAGGCTGTGTGTCAACATGGCTGAGCTGTATTGGCAGCGCTTCAGCAGTTATATAATAATGTCATCTGGCAGTTAGGTGATGATGTAATGTTGTCAGGTGTGTAATGGTGCAGTCTTCTTCCATTTTGTGATCTGATGTGAACAAGTAATCAGTTGAAAGGGAGTTTCCTTGAGGGTGTGGCCTGCCTTTAACATACGTGGATATTCTGGCGAAACTTATTTGCTCACTCTGGATTCTGCATGTGTTTTGACATCACCTGACTTCAGTTCCTGAGACTTGATCCAGAGGCCTGTCATATTGTCTACAATCTTGAAATTCTTCAGTCTGTATTTGAGCTGTCAATCTTGGGTTCATCAGCCTCTGCAACTACATGAGACAGCAGAACCTTTCAGCCTGATGCCTGACCCATGGACTTGGGACTTGTCTGCCTCTACAACTGCATGAGAAATTTTCTTGAGAGAAATCTACCTGTGTGAATATATATTGGTTCATTAGTTTTGATTCTCTAGAGAACTCAGCCTAAGATGGTAGAGAAGTTCTTCAGACCCTGATGCAGGTCTGATACCTATGAATGAGAGGGGGGAAGGAGGACAGTGAGGCTGGAAGCCTTAGACTACTGTACAGCTCTGAGATCCTTTTTATCAGATGAATGGAGTGCTCTAATGCAGAGACTGCAAACAGAGAAGACCCATGTTGGGTAGGAATGGTCAGACCTTTGTGCTCTTCTATGCTTAGCAGTTTTTTTGGAACTGTCTGGGGTAACTGTAGCCCTCACTCAAATGCTACATTTGGAGGCTGACAACCAACTCTACTTCTTGCAACTGAAAGGCAAGTTCTTTCTTGAAAGGAGATCATATCTGAGTGGCCGTTAATCTCTTTCTCTCTCTACATATATCTAAACCTATACCTGTATCCAATAAAGAAAGTTCAAAGCAAAACCATCTCTAATCCTAATTGAAACTACACATATCTTTTCATAGGCTTTTTGTTTGTGTGAATGCTCACACATATATGAGGGAAAGCTTGCACATTTCTTTGTACCTAAGACACAGTTTCCCTGAGCATCTGAATGGGTTTTACCAGGGTTGATGACCCAGGCCTATGCTCCACCAGAAGTTGGCAAAGTGAGCCCCAGCAATGAAATCTTGGTGAGCTCTGGACACATAAAGGTGGTGAGCTAGTTCTAGATCTGCCTACTGCCTGAGGAGGAGCTGGATCTCCAGGGAGAAGCTGGCAAGTAGGCAATTCTCACTTCCCTGGAAGGGCCTCCTCCTTATGGATCTTCTCTTCACTGGGCTCTTCTCCAGGTCTTACAATCTATGATTCCTTATCTCCTCTCTTATTCCTGAATTACCATTCAGGGTTTAAGATACTAGATTTTAGGAAACGTATCTTGCTTTCACATTTTTTAGCTAAAGCTTTTAAACATGGTGTTTAGAAAGCAGCTGCAGGAGCCCCAGGCCAGAAGGAGCTGTTCCTGAACGGAAATGAGTTGGACCATCTGTCAGTGGCTTCATGAGCCTTACAGCTGCAGACTCCCTTGCTGTCCTGAGTTTGGCCTGTGAATGTCTTGCTGTCTCTGTTCCACTCATTCCAGCTCATGGCATTGCCTACTTGTTCTCCATCTTTATTTCCTGGTTGTGCCTTCCCTTGCTGACATGTGGTTTACCATGTCTGCTCACTGCTTCTCTGGTCTGATTCCTGTGTTATTCTGATTTCTATCATGATGAGCCCTTGTATCTCTTGTCCTTATACTCTCTACATTTTTAGTCAGTAATCTACTATCTGTTACTCTTCTTATGTTGCTGTGAGGTGCTGTAGAGTCAATTTCAACTCATAGCGACCTCATGCTTACACAATAGAATAACCCCACACGGTTTTAGAGAGTGCAATCTTCACAGAAGCAGAATGCCAGCTCTTTCTTCCTGAGTTGAGTTAAATCACTAATCTTTTGGTTAGTAGTTGAATGCTTAACACTTGAGCAATCAAATCATCTTATCTGTTTATCTTAGGAAGGGAAAATTAGTATTGTCTTGTTTGGCTTGACATAAAGTATTTGATTAAAAAGTAGATGAGACTGAATTTCAAATTCATGGATCAGGAGCATTGGAAAAGGGAAAGAGATAGTAAAGGAAGACTAGTGAGCAGACATTTGGGGTGAGAGGATGATAGAACTAGGATATCTGTCCTTCACCTCCATGAAGCACCAGGTTGACATGGTGAGTTGGCTGTTCTGAAGAGTGTTCTCTACCTTGTATTGGATGCTGAAACGTGTCCCAAGGACTCCCTTCAGAAATGAAGGATTTTCTTCTGCTTCTGGAATCTCTGCTTGCAGGCAGCCCTGAGATTTCAGCTCTCTAATCACTGTGGAATAAAGCTGTTAACATTTCAAATCAAATATCTATTGAAAATGTACTCTATATAAAGCATCAAGCTAAGCGATGTCTACAAAGCATTTGTAAGTTGCCTTAGTATGTCCTGCAAAGAGGGAATGTGATGGTTAATCTTGTGTGTCAACTTGGCTGGGCCATGATCCTCAGTGGTCTGGTAATTATGATGTAGTTTAGTAACTTTTAAATGATGCAATCACCTCCACAATGAGACATGACATAATACAGTACCTTCATGATGAGCTTTGCTGTCAATAGCCAACCAACTGAAAGAGTTTCCTTGGAAGTGTTGCCTTCATCCATCATAGGCAGACTTTCTGGCAAAGTTGGCTGGCTTTTGCTTTCTTTGGATCCTGCAGCTGGCTCTTGTTCTTCTAACCTCCAGTTCTTGGGCCTTGGGCTAGCAATTACCTGCTGTCTTACCTGCCTATTTTGGGATTTGTTGGCCTCCACAATCTCTGAGCCAGATGCCTCCTATCTGATCTTATGATCTTGGATGAGCTAATATCTGTGGCTATGGGAGTCAGGAAATGCCTTGACTGGGAGGCCTTGAACTGGTCCTTTCCAGATTTTAAACTTGTAAGCCATTTCCTTTACATAAATCTCTTTATATATATGTATATGTATACATATATGTATATGCATATGTTTATATGTGTGTATGTATGTATTATATATGTATATGTATATATAAACACACATAGATGCATATATATGTATGTATGTTCATATGCTGCACGAGTTTTTCTTCTCTAGAGAATACAGCCTTAATACAGGGGTTAATACAACTAACATGAAATATCTGCAGTCACAAGACAGGGGAAGATGCCAGGAACAGTTGTGTCCAAGGTAAGGTGAACTTAATCTAGATGTATACCAAAGAGATTCAAAGGACAGTGAAGACCTCGGATTGTTTGGGGTCAGCACTGAATCCAAGGCAGGAAAACCTAAGTAATTAAAGGTGAGACATATAACAATACTTGTTCCAGATGATTAGCTTGCTGGGAATAAAACCCCAGGACACAGCTGTGGCCCAGCCCTCTGGCTGACAAAGGCCAAGCAGGATGTTAAAGCCCAGCCAGCTGGCCTGGGTTTCTGACAGGCTCTCACCACCTGCATGTCAGTTGGTCATACTTTGATGGTTTCTGTGTTGCTGTGATGTTGGCAACCATGTTGTCAGTATTTCAAAGCCATTCATGGTAGACAAGTTTTAGCCGGACTTCTAGACTAAGACAGAGTAGGAAAGAATGCTTCCAAAAATTACCCAGTGAAAACCTTAGGGGTCACAACAGGATGTAGTCCAACTAGTTTGCTTTGGATTCATCATCAGGAGGGATTGACTGCTGGAGGAGGACAGCATGTTTGGTGAATCAAAGGGACCACTAGGGTGAGGGAGACCCTTGGTGACATGGATTGGCACAATAGCCACAATGATGGACTGGATAGAAAATGTTGGTGATCACGAGGATGACCTAGAGTTGGGCAATATTTTGTTCTGTTGCACTTGGAGGTGCTAGGAATCAGAATCAACTAGAGGTTCCAGGTGGGGAGCTAGAGTGCTAGTCAGAAGTAGTATATGGACAGAACTCTCATATCTGAGCCTGGGTAAGCCAGTAGAGTAAGATGCCAATACCCACCCAATGGCGATGGACATATGATTTCCTCTCTGTGTCATCAGGATTGTCTGCAAAGTGAGGCTGAAGGTAAAAACTGATAAAAGAGACTAATGAAACCATGCTTGGTCAATGAATAAAATATATCCCAAGCTCACTTCTCTACAGTCTACAAATGGGGATCAGAGTTAGCTTTTTCTATGACTTTATCATTTCCCTGATACCAGAGAGTAGCTTTCTGGTTGTAAACTTTACCCTTGGATCACTCATTTCTTCCATGTTGCCTGAGTGGCTTTTAATATTTTCAAAAAGCTAAATCTCCTCTTCTGTCAATCCCATAAGGCAGTTAAGCTGGCTTAGAAACTGTCTTCTCACTCAGAGAGTTAAGTTGAACAACTTGGGGTCTTGTTGAGCCATAGAGCATTTGTCTCAGAACTGAACTGGAACACACTTTTACTGGGACATGTTGCCTCTTTCCCCACACCTTTGTCTGGCTAAGTGTGGAGGATAGTTCACAACAATGTGTGGAAGCTAAAGAAATGTGGAAATGTGCAAATGACTCCCTATGGATGGAGCCTGGAGAATCAGGCAGGGCTTGGTGAGGGATGAGCCTGAGTGAACTGAGCCAAGGCCACAGGCCTTTGTGCAGCCTTCAGGGTCTGGACTTGCACTTGAGAATGGTACAAAACATTTGGGCAGTCAAACCAACATGATTGGATTTATTCCTAGAAGGACCAGTCTGGTGGAAATGGGGTGATGGGGGAGCAGATCAACAATCAGAGCACAGAACTGTTTAGCAGTAACCCAGGAATGGAGGGGAAACCTGGCACCTATTTGAGGGGGCTATGAACAAAGTACAGCAGAAACAAGAATGGCAACTACAGCTGGCAAGGAACTCAGACGTCAGTGCCACCAAGGGTCTTGCAAAGACACAGACCCAGCTTTTAAGGTAAGACACAGAAGGACCAGCTGTGACTGAACCTATTTTGAAGGTAAATCTCTGGCAACAGTGAGCTTTTACTCATACTGAAATGTTTTTTGTCACTTGACATCTGCTCCCATACAGACCTACTTCAATATGCCCAGCAGATGAGTAACATGACAGAGTCACTATCTACAGATTAGTCAATGGGTGTAAACAAGTCTAGATGAGGCCTCTGGAACTGGGAAATTTGGTTGATTCAACAAGTAGTAGTGTTGTGTTAGCATCTTCTGTTCATTTGCAGTAGTTTTTCACCTGGTCACTTATGCAGTATAGCAGAAACTGCAGCTCAAGTTTTAGTACTCAAAAAGCCAAGAAAAGTTACTTCATTGTCTGTAGCTTGAGCTTTCACAGACCAAGCTGTGGATAATAACTGTTGTTAGCTGTTGTCGACTTGACTCTGACTCGTGATAACCTTACATGAAACAGAATAAAGCGTCCTGCATCATTTTTACAGTTGCCAGCATGTTCAAGTCCATCCTTGTGGCTGTTGTGCCGACCCATCTCACCAAGGGTCTCTCATGCCCTTGCTGGCCCTCTACTTCACCATACATGATATTCTACTGCAAAAATTGATCCTCTCTGATCACACTTTCAAAGTAAGTGAGTTGAATGATACTCTATTGTGATACATAAGATTTTCATTGACAAATATTGAGAAGTAGATAGCCAGGCCTTTCTTTCTAGTCTCTCTTTGTCTAGAAGATCCACTGAAATCTGTCCATGGATGATCCTGTTGGTATTTGAAATACCAGTGGTATAGCTTCTAACATCTTGGCAACATACCACCCACCACAATACAGGACAAGCTGACAGACAAGGTGGAAGATTGAACAGTAATGCCTGCTGCTACATAGCTGTTGTAAAATACAAATGAGTCAAGCTCCCAGCACAACACTTGACTTGCACTAAGGCTCAATACATGCCAGTCAATATGAATATAGTATATTTTTCTTTCCATTATAACATTTTGGGCTCTTTGTATCTGTCTAGCTCACTGGGATGTCTGCATTCTGGAAGCTCTAGCAATGTCCCACTTCATGGTGAGTCTATGGCCAGAAACACAGCTTCCATGTCCCTCCTCAGCTGCCCTTCCTTTGCTTAACCTTCCTCCCTGTTGTCTCCTGGACCTTTACAGTGCCTGAGACAGTGGAGGAAACCTGTTGAATAACAGTCAACAGTCTCTCTGGGAAGCATCAACACTTTCAGGGTAATTTGCTGTGATTTTCTGGAGGTGAGCCTTGGGGAAAATTCAGATGTCAACCATAATTTGGTACTTGAAACATTGAAGAAGAAGGCTCTGATTTCTTTTCAGCTATGTTTTCTCTCCACACTCTGCCAGCCTCCAATTTTTCTCTCAGAGGTCATCTGAGCAGTCATCTCAATGGTCATCACTGCACACTGAGGGCTAGAGATGCCTCAGGCAAAGCAACTGTGGCAGGTGACAAGTGTTCAACCCTCCCTGCATCCATGTCCTGGACTGCTCTGGTCTTCAGACTCCCTCACTTCTCAGGTGTTAGCGACTGATACCCTCCAAAATATATGTTAGAGGCCTAAACCCTGTATCTGTGACTATAATCCCATTTGGAAATAGGACTTTGTTATATGAAAGAGGCCCTATCAGCATAGGGTGTGTCTGAAATCTAATCACTTCAAGTTAAAAGGAGCTGCAGAGACTTAGAGACAAGGAGCACAAATTCGGGGGTGGGAGCGGTGTTGTGCGTGAGGGGCAGGGGAGGATAGATGCCATGTTAAGATTACTGAGGAGTGAATAAAACCAAAAATATATAAACCCAGTGCTGTCAAGTCAATTCCAACTCACAGCAACCCTGAAGGCAGAGTATAACTGCCCCATAGAGTTTCCAAGAAGTACCTGGTGGATTTTAACTGCTGATGTTCTGGTTAGCAGATGTAGCACTTAACCACTACACCACCAGGGTTTCTAAAGAGTCAACAGAGATAACAGCATTATAGCCAGTGATCTGAATTCAGACTTCTAAGTTCTTTACAATGAGAAAATGCATTTCTGTTAAAGCCACCCACTTGTGGCATTTCTATTTTGGTATCACTAGGAAATCTCTGCCAGTGTGGTATTTTCTGAGAATTTTCAAGGTGTGACACATTAATGAACACCAAAGACTCAACTCAATAAGCAGCACTATTTACACACAGTAGATGATGAGTTAACCAAATCAAAAACCAAACCCATTACTGTCAAGTCAATTCCAACTCGTAGGTGATGAGTTAAAGTTCTCCTAAATGTTATTTATATGCTTAAAATATTTAAAACAACACAAAACTAACTATTGTGTTTTAAGTTTAAAAATGGTGCATTTCTAGAATCATAGTCTCAGTGCAGTTGAACTGCCCTGGTAAACCAGACCCTGGAAGCTGGGATCCCAGCTCCACCATTTACTAAATGTGCGACCAGCAAGTTTCCTCATCAGCCAGCCAGGTGAGCAAAAGGCAAGCAAGACTGAACAGCAAAGTGGCCTTTGGTGTCTGTCACTGACCTTCTGGGCAAATAAAGGACATGACTTTGCTTCAAGTCCACCTTCTAAATCTCATGCAAAATGTATCTTGTGGTCCATGCTAACCCAGAACTGTGCTGAAAATCAGAGTCTGGGGACTGTAATTTGATTTTAGCTAAACTGACATGAAACAAACAGTTAAAAACCATCTGCACTGGGGAGCAGAGTCAAGATGGCAGACTAAACACACATCTCCCTAAATCCCTCTGCAAACCAAGACCCAAATTGATAATTAAATGGAGCCTTCTGGACACTAAGTAAGCCTTAGAATGTGGCATAGGGCTGATAATTTGGACTTCATACCACTGAACACAAAATGTCTTCTCTTTCACTGACCCCACTCTTGGCAAGTGAGGGCTTGCCAGACTGAAGATAACTCACCATTTTATTTTATTTTTTCTCTGTCTTGGCCAGTGGGCGGAGTTGGGACTTGACTGGCTGGTGATCTCAGACGCACTGCTGGTGGGATCGGCAGGCCCAATTGCTGTATTCTGAGTGCCCAGCTTTGGACTCTGTGCATCTCAGCATCTTTGACCTATCTTTCTAATGCTGCCGCATGGTAGCCACATGGAGGCAGTGGCAAGCTTGTGCTGGACACCATATTGATCCACTGGGATATGGACACACCTATATGGAGGCCCCAGCTTGACTTAGTTCCTAGGCTGGGAGGCAGTGCCTGCCTGGAGGAAAATGCTTTCCTGGCAGAGAGGCAGTGTATTGCACAGGGTCTCTTGTGGCTGGGGCCCAGCAACAGAGGCTATGGATTCTGAGCATCTTGGCACCTTTGGCCTTCCTTTCCACTAGTAGACTGGCCCCAGCCAGGTGGTTAGCCTGTGTGGTACACCATCTTCTTCCACTGGGAGGCGGAGTACTCATACAGAAGGCTCAGCTAGACTTGATTCCAGGGCTTGGAAGCAGCACCTGCCCAGAAGAGAGTGCTTTTCCAGCAAAAAAGCAGTATTCTACAAAGTGTCACCTACAGCTGGGGCCCAACATCACAGGCCAACAGGTCAGTAGCCTTTCTGTATTTTGAGCTAGTTTTTAACATCTGGGGTTCAATATAGAGGTGCTTACATTGCCAGCTGGGAAGAGGCAACTATACACCTGAAAACCTGACTGACTTTGGAAATCGTCAGATACTTTTTTACCTCTCATTATAAGACAGTACAGAGAAACAACTGTGGTCCATCCTCACAGCATCTCTCTGAGCCTCTTTTGACTCACATGATGCCCCGAAAACAAAAAAATTCTGGATAAAACTGTAACCAAGAAATCATCCATGGCTTCAGAAGGCCCCCAAAAGAAAGCACCTCAGAACTTCCCAGATAAAGAAGCTTTTCTGAAACTATCAGAAGGTGAATACAAAAGGATTATATAGAGAGCCCTCCTAGACCCTGTATGAAATGCTGCAGAGAAAAATTAAACAAGCTGTTCGATCTGATAGACTACCAGTACTCTGAAATCCAACAGATGAAGAACAAAATCAAAGACATAGAAACTTCACTTCAAAGCCAACAAAACAGAATGGAACAAATGGAAAAGAGACTTTCTGATTTGAAAGACAGATCCACTGCCTCCAATATCTGTGAGAAGAAATCAGAAAAAAAGAAACAAGAAAAATGAAGAAGCATTAAGAAGCATGTGGGACTCTATTAAGAAGAATAATCTGCGATTAAGTGGAGTTCCTGAACAGGACAAGACACCTGAAAACACAGAAAGTATTGTTGCTGACCTGCTGAGAGAATACTTCCCAGAAATTATGAAAGAAGAGAATATAGATATCCAAGATACATATCAAATGCCACTCAATATAGATCTCAAAAGAAAGACTCCAAGACATATTATACCCAAGCTTAACAAAATGAAACATAAGCAGAAACTCTTAAAGGCAGGAAGACTCAGAGCAAAGCTAACATTCAGAGGGAAACCCTGTAGGGTTTCATCAGATTTCTCAGTAGAAATGGTACTGACATGGAGACAGTGGCGTGAGACCTTCAAAGCTTTAAAGGAGAAGAATTTCCAACCAAGAATTATATATCCTGCAAAACTATCTTTCAAATATGAAAATGAAATTAAGACATTGTCAGATAAACAGAAACTCAGAGACCTTGTAAAAACCAAACCAAAGTTACAAGAAGTACTGAAAGAATCTCTTGGCTTGGGCTTAGAAGAACAAAACCACTAACTTTATACTTTAGAAGCAATTACAGGACACATCACCCAGAATCCTACTCAGTTAGGGAAGGCTCCAAACTCGATCAAAGTCATAACAGTGAAAAAAATAATCCAGTGATCATATCATGAAAACTTTGATGTGATTGTATTAAAAAGATGGATGTACAACAGTCATTATAGTCCTTCCAGATGGAGAGGAAATTGATAAAAATGGTAGTAATTGAAATTGGGTTTATACATAGTTTATTAAGGGAGATCTTAGCAGCAGCTGTAAAACACAATAAAGATGCAACATATCAAATCAAGAAATGTAATACAGGAGTCTCAATGACCACAAAACCAACCCTGAAAAGGTGAAATATCAACTCACAAAGAAGCATATCCCAGAACAGATGAAGAAGAACAACACAGAAAACATCAACACAAAAATAAAAATATCACAATGGCAGCACTGAAGACATACCTATCAATAATCACATTGAATGCGAATGGACTGGACGCTCCAGTAAAGAGACATTGAGTGACATCTTGGATGAAAACACATGACCCATCCATATGATGCCTACAAGTAACTCACCTTAGACTTAAAGATAGGAATAAACTGAAAAATTAAAGGATGGAAGACTATATATCAAGCTAACAATGAACAAAGAAGAGCAGGTGTGGGATTCTAATCTCAGATAAAATCAAATTTAATGTAAAATCTACCGTCATGGACAAGGATGGATACTATTGCTGAAAGATTCAATACACAAGTAGGACTTAACTTACTAAAGAAAAACAGGAAAGGAAACAAATAACCCAAATTAGAAATGAGAGGGGAGTTGTCATAACAGACCCAACAGAAATAAAAAATATCATAACAGAATACTACGAAAGACTACTGAAACAAATTTGAAAACCTAGAGGATATGGACAAATTCCTTGATTCATATCATCTACCCAAACTATCACATGGTGAAGCAGAACAACTGAATAAACCCATCACAAAGGAAGAGATTAAAAAGTCATGAAAAAATTGCCAACTAATAAAAGCCCAAGCCAAGATGGCTTCACTGCAGAATTCTATCAAGCTTTTAGAGAAGAGTTATCTCCAATACTACTGAGACTATTTCACAGTATAGAAAAGGACGAAACACTCCCAAATCATTCTATGAAGCCAGCATAACCCTGATACCAAATCCAGGGAAAGACCCAACCAAAAAGAACTACAGACCAATATCACTCATGAATCTAGATGCAAAAATCTTCAACAAAATTCTTGTCAATAGAATACAACAACATATCCAAAAAATAACCCATCACGACCAACTTGGATTTATACCAGGGATAGAAGGCTGGTTCAACATTAGAAAAACAGTTAAAGTGATTAATCACATAAATAACACAAAAGACAAGAATCACCTGATTTTTTCCAGTTGATGTGGAAAAAGCATTTGATAAAGTCCAACATCCATTCATGCTAAAAACCTTCAGCAAAACAGGAATAGACGGCAAATTCCTCAATGCAATAAGGGCCATTTACACAAAGCCAACTGCCTACGTCATCTTGAATGAAGAGAGACTCAAACAGTTTTCCTTGAGAAACAAGGATGCCCACTGTCACCTCTCTTATTCAACATCATAGTAGAGGTTCTAGCCAGAGCAATTAGACAAGACCAAGAAATAGAGGGCATCTGCATCAGCAAAGAAGTAAAAATCTCCCTATTTGCAGATGATGTGATTGTACGGGCAAAGAATCCTGAAGAATCCATTAGTAAACTACTCAAACTGATAGAAGAGTTTAGCGAAGTCTCAGGATACAAGATAAACATAAGTAAATCAGTGGGATTCTTTTATACCAACAATGAGATTATTAAGGGAGAAATCACCAAATCAACATTTACTACAGCTCCTAAGAATATAAAGTACCTAGGAATAAATCTAACCAGAGAAATAACAGACCTTTACAAAGAGAACTACAAGTCCTTTCTACAAGAAACTAAGAGATACTTACATAAATGGAGAAATCTACCCTGATCATGGATGGAAAGACTTAACATAGTGAAAATGTCTGTTTTGCCTAAAGCAATCTACTTATATGATGCAATCCCAATACAAATTCATGTGACATCTTTCAATGAGATGGAGAAACAAATCACCAAATTTCTTTGGAAAGGGAAGAATCCCCAGATAAGTAAAGCACTACTGAAGAAGAAGAACACATTTGGAGGCTTCTCACTACCCAACTTTAGAAACTATTACACTGTCACAGTAGTCAAAACAGCCTGGTACTGGTACAAAAACAGACAGATAGATCAATGGAACAGAATCTTGACTCCAGAGATGACACTATCTTCCTCTGAACAGTTAACATTCAACAAAGGCCCTAAGACATTAAATGGGGGAAAGACATCCTCTTCAACAAATGGTGCTGGCAAAATTGGATATCCATCTGCAATAAATTGAAACAAGACCCGTATCTTACACCTTATACAAAAACCAACTGAAACAGGTTAAAAGATGTAAATATCAAATTGAAAATGATAAAGCTCATCTAAGAAAAAGTACAAACAACAATGGAAGTTTTAATACAAAACATAGACAGACTTCAAAAATCTGTCAAACAAACCACAAACAATAGAAGAGAAAATAGATAAACGGGAACTATTAAGAATCAAACACTTTTACGCATCCAAAGGCTTTATTAATAGAATTAAAAGGCCACCTACAGAATGGGTAAAAATATTTGGCAACTATATGTCAGAGTGACACCTGATCTCCATAATCTATAAGGTGCTACAAAATAGCAATAAGAAAAAGATAAATCATCCAATTAAGTGATGGACAATGGAGATGGACAGACACTTCTCTAAAGAGGAGATCCAGGCAGACAAAAAACACGTGAGGACATGCTCACGATCATTAGCTATTAAAGAAATTCAAATTAAAACTACTACAATGATATACGATCTCACTCCAACAAGGTGGGCCATGATCCAAAAAACACAAAACAACAGATGCTGGGGAGACTGTGGAGAGATTTGAACTCTCCTACACTGCTGGTGGGATTGCAAAATGGTACAACCTCTTTGGAAAGCAATCTGGCACTTCCTTGAAAAGATGGATATAGACATACCACATGACCCAGTAATTCCACTGTTCAGAATATATCCTACAGAATCAAGGCCATTCACACCAACTGGTACATGCACAAGAATGTTTATTGCAACACAGTCCACAATAGCTAAAGGATGGAATCAACCCAGATGCCCAACAACAGAGGAATGGATAGGTCAACTATAGTATATATACTCAATGGAGCACTATACAATAATAAAGAATGATGATTTAAAGAAACATGTCATAACCTGGTTTCAATTGGAGGACATTATGTTGAGTGAAAGTAGACAGTGACAAAAGGACAAATACTGAATGAGACCCGTACTATAAGAGCTTATAAACAGACTCATGCATAGAAGAAAAGACTCATGACTGCAAGGATGGGTAGGAACGGAGGCCAAGCGGGGGGCAGGTTTAGATTAGATAGTTGATAGAAACTTTGTTGGGTGAAATCTGTGACAACACACATTAGAAAGATCAGTATTAACTGGGCTTCAACATAACATGATAACTCCTCCCATCTTAATCCAATATTACAAGGACAGAGTAGCTGGGGCGAGGGGGCGGGGACCATGCTATCACTGGAAATTGAAGCCAATTGGCACAACTAGCATTTTGCTAAGAGAGCTGACTGCATGCCACATTGGTGAGTGGCATCTGGGGTCTTAAAAGCTGCCAAGCTGCCATCTGAGGGTACAGCAAATTATCCCAACTTAGCAGGAAAAGATGATCACCAAGTACTAAAACGACATGGGGGAAGGAGAACCCAGAAGACAAAGAGACCCACATGAGTGGGTGACTACATCAACTCAGGACAGGAAGAACCAGATTGTGCCCAGCCACCACCAGTGGTTAGCTGTGATGGAGCTCACAAATTTTAGTCTCACTGGCAACACAAGAATAAAAAGGGCCAAGCCAAGTGCTGTCGAGTCGGATCATATCTCCATTAAAAGACCATGATTGATGGTCCACGGGCTTCGGAGTTCCTCTGGGAGCATGGCCACTGGCCCTGATGCTGCCCCTGTCCTTAAATCATAATGAAGATCATCTCTCGGACAGGAATGGATTGGACTTGGCGTCACAGAGTGACCATATCACATGAGCACTTTATGATTCTATGCAACTATAGCATGTTGTCCTGCTGACCTGTTACTGGAGGAAAGGGAGTGGGTAGAGAGGAGGGGATAGGAGGTTGTTGGGAGGATAAGACATGTACAGAGCAGAAAAAGAAGAGTGTGCTGTCACTGGGCAGGGAGAACAACAGGAGCTGCATATAGGTGGGCATACAAATTTATATGGGAATGTACATTTTCATTCAATCATAATAAAAAAAAGAAACACTCTCTCTTTGCAGAAAACAAAAATCTTCTGCATTAAGGCTACCACCCGTAAGAACCTTAGCTGTTCTCTTCCTTTTTCTGCCTTTCATCTACCCTTGTTCACCTGAATACTTGACCTTAGCCAGGAGGCCTCACTGAAAAGAGTTCCAGAGTGAGGACAGAGACAAAGGTCTTGTGTGTGAGGGAAGCGGGGAGCAGGGTGCGTACACATCATTTTGAGAACAAAGAGCATAGATTGGAAGGCACCCATTTTGTACATTGTAAGTTTCCTTTTTCTTTTTCTAGTATGTTGATGATAGAAAGTATTCCCTGTGACTGCTCAGGTGGGCTAGGAAAAGCCAACCTCGAAGAGAGCTAACTCATGTCTGCTACCCCAGTTCATTCTCGTTGTCCTTTGAAATGACGGCATTTATGGATGGAACTATAATCTGCCTAGACCAACTGTGTCTTCTGGTTTTATTAAGTGACTAGTTTTATTTTTTTTGAGTGACAGTCTACAATTCAGATCAATTCTGCATGCCCACCTAGCTACAGCTCTATCTGATCTCCTCACCCTGTGACAGCACATTCTTCCTTTTCATTCTGTACTTCTAGTATCCTCTTAATGAGCACCACTCCCCTCCTCTCCACCCTCTTCTCTCCTATCTAGAAAGAAGCCAGTATAAGGTCCTCCTATAAATGTATAAAACAATGACGTACACACACCATATGTTCACACTGTATCCACGAGTCCAGTCCATTCTTGTCCACAGAGTTGATTTCAGTGCTGGTTTCATGTTAGGGCCAGCAGCGAGTCTAGCATCCGTGTTCCCAGGGGACCTTCCAGGCTGTCGGACCATCACTTCTGGTCTTTTAGAAGACTTGTTGAACTTCACACCTCTTTTTCTTATGTTGTCTCAGGGACTCTATATTGTGACCCCCCCCATCGTGGCTGCCTTTGGTGGTGTCCAGGCATCACCTGTTTTTTCTGGTCTCGTGCTGATGCAGTCTCCCACTCATATGGGTCCTTTTGCCTTCTGGACTCATTTTTCCTCATGTCTGTGATGTTCTTGGTCGTGGTCCGTTCCAGATGGGTTGGGACAACTTGATGTACCTCAGAGCAGCTTGCTAGCTCTTAAGACGTTAGATGCCACTCACCAACGTGAGGTACAGAAGACTGTTTTAGTTAAGACTAGATATGCCAATTGACCTCAGAGTCCCCTGAAAACATGGTGCCTAGATCTTTATCCCTGCTACCCTATCCTTTGAAATATTGGGTTGAATTTAAACAACTGGTTTTTATTGAGGATTGTTTTGTAATCTGAAAACACGATGGGACATTCTCTTTGGAGTGATTATCTACCTTAAACACTGGGATACTTGGTAACAGGGAATTTGATTCCTCTACAACTTCTTGGAGATAGATCATCGCGTTATCCTAACCTGTTGGTGGTTTCTGGTACTTAGCCACAGAGGTACAAGAGTTTGCGTTCTGATGTCTCCAGTTCAGGCTGAAATGTATAAGTAATTTCCCAGGCTGAGTGTAGTGAGAAAAAACCAATTACCACGATCACTTTTGTTTTTTGGTTTAATTGTGTGTTGTCTTTGCCTTCACATGACATGATTCTTGTCTACTGTCTAATAAGTACCACAACCACTTTTTAGACATAAAGGGAAAACTAGTATCTGCAAGAAAGGCAAGGTCTCTTTATCGGGTTATCCTGAATCTCTTTGAGTGCTCCTTTTCTGGATCCATTTAGTTTTTATTTTATTTTATTTTATTTTATTTTTATTTAACATAACTGAGTGAAAATGTACATTCACATGCAAATTTACATGCCCCCCTATATGCAGCTTCCGCTGCTCTCCCTGTCCGGTGACTGCACACTATTCCTCTCTGCTCCATACATGTCTCATCCTCCCAACAGTCTCCTTTCCCCTCCTCTCCTTCCACTCCCCTTCCTCCAGCCAGAGGTCAGCAAGATGATATCCTATAGATGTATAGAACCATAAAGTGCTTCCAACATATGGTTACTCTGCATTGCCATGTCCATTCCATTCCTGTCCAAAGAGTGGACATTTGTTATAATTTATGGGAACGGGCAGCATCAGGGCTGGGGGCCATGCTCTCAGAGGAACCCCAGAACCGCTGGACCATCAATTGAGGTCTTTTAGTGGAGATCTCATGATGCACCTCTTTTTATTCTTGTGTTGCCAATGAGGCTCCTGTCTGTGAGCTCCGTCATGGCTATCACTGGTGGTGGCCGGGCACCATCCGGTTCTTCTGGTCCCAGGTCGATGTAGGTACCCACTCTTGTGGGTCTCTCTGTCTTCTCGGTTGTCTTTACCGCATGCCATTTTGGCCCTCGGTGAGCATCCGTTCCTGCTGAGTTGGGACCATTTGCTGTCTCCTCGGATGGCAGCTTGGCAGCTTTGAAGACCCCAGACGCCACTCACCAATGTGGGGTGCAGAGAGCTCTCTTAGCAAAACGCTAGTTGTGCCAATTGGCCTGGAATTCGCCTAAGAGCATGGTCTCCCGCCCCCCGCCCGAGCTACTCTATCCTTACAGTATTGAGTCAAGATGGAAGTACTCAAGTTATGCTGAAGTCCACTTAATGTTGTTCTTGTTCCTAATGTGTGCTGTCACCGCTTTCTCCCAACTAGATTTCTAGTAACTACCTAAACTAAACCCTCCCCCCCTCGCCCTCCCTCCCTCCCTCCCCTCCCTTGCAGCTGTCAAAGAGTCTTTTCTTCTATACACGAGTCTGTTTTTGAGATCTTATCGTAAAGGTCTCATACAGTATTTGTCCTTTTGTTGCTGACTACTCTCACTCAACATAATGTCTTCCAGTTGAAACCAGGTTAGGAGATGTTTCCTGGAATCATCGTTATTCTTTATCATTGCGTAGTGTTCCATTGAGTATATGTACCACAGTTTACCTATCCATTCTTCTATTGTTGGGCATCTGGGTTGATTCCACCTTTTTGCTATTGTGGACTGTGCCACAATAAACATTCTGGTGCATGTGTCCGTCGGTGTGAAAGGCCTTGAATCTGTACGATATATTCCAAGTAGTGGTATTACTGGGTCGAATGGTATATCGATATCCATTTTTTTAAGGAAGCGCCGGATTGCCTTCCAAAGAGGCTGGACCCTTTTGCAACCCCACCAACAGTGTAGGAGGGTTCCACTTTCTCCACAGCCTCTCCAGCATTTGTTGTTTTGTGTTTTCTGGATCATGGCCAATCTTGTTGGGGTGAGATGGTATCTCATTGTTGTCTTGATTTGAATTTCTTTAATAGCTAAACATCGTGAACATGTCCGCATGTGTTCTTTGGCTGCCTGGATCTCCTCTTTAGTGAAATATCTGTCCATCTCCTTTGCCCATCGCTTAATTGGATGGTTTATCTTCTTGTTATTGATATTTTGTAGTATCTTATAGATTATGGAGATCAGGCGTCGATCTGACATAGAGTTGCCAAATATTTTTTCCCACTCTGTGGGTGTTCTTTTAATTCTATTAATAAAGTCTTTGGATGAGCAAAAGTGTTTGATTCTTAATAGTTCCCATTTATCTACTTTCTCTTCTATTGATTGAGGTTTCTTTGACAGATTTTGGAGTCTGTCCTCACTGTGTACTGAAACTTCCATTGTTGTTCCTACCTTTTCTTGGATGAGCTTTATCGTTTTAGGTTTGATATTTAGGTCTTTTATCCAATTGGAGTTGGTTTTTGTATAAGGTGTAAGATATGGATCTTGATTCAGTTTATTGCAGATGGATAACCAATTTTGCCAGCACCATTTGTTGAAGATACTGTTTTTACCCCAGTTTAATGTCTTAGGGCCTTTGTCGAATATCAATTGTTCATAGGCAGACGGTGTCATCTCTGGGGTCTCAATTCTGTTCCATTCATCAGTCTGTCTGTTCTTGTACCAGTACCAGGCTGTTTTGACCACTGTGGCAGTGTAGTATGTTCTAAGGTCGGGTAATGAGAGCCCTCCCAGTGTGTTCTTCTTCTTTAGTAGCACCTTACTTATCCGGGGCTTCTTCCCTTTCCAAACAAAATTGGTGATTTGTTTCTCCATCTCATTAAAAAATGATGCTGGAACTTGTATTGGGATTGCATTATGTAAATATGGATCCATTTAGTTTTGACCTAGGTCCAAATCTTCCTATGTTTGTACCTGTAGACAGATAAATGGAGATTACACTGGTAGATGGGTTTCAGCAGAGCTTCCAGACCAAGACAGAGCAGGAAGAAAGCACTGGTGATCTACAAGGCCACAGAGCTAATTGAAGAAATCAGAATAGATTTTAGCCCTCCAGATTCTCATTTCTGTGTTTTTTTCCACTGTATTTGTTCATTGGCTTGGCTTGGCCAAGACAATGATGATAAGAAGTATATAAGGGAGTAGACAGTGTATTGGAATTAGCGTTTCATCTGTATTCTGCTATTTTCTAGGTATGGCCAGTTGGGAATCACTGTAACTTCACTGTTGTGGATTGAATTGTAGTTGTTGCTAGGTAATGTTGAATCGTTTCCGACTCACAGTAGCCTTATGCACAACAGGATGAAACACTGCCTGGCCCTGCACCATGCCCGCAGTCGTTTTACTTGACACCATTGTTGCAGCCGCTGTGCCTATCTTGTTGAGAGTCTTATTTTTTGCTGACCTTTTACTTTACCAAGCATGATGTCCTTCCCTAGAGATTGATCCCCCCGACAGTATGCCAAAGTATGTAAAGCAAAGTCTTGCCATCCTTGCTTCTAAGGAGAACTCTGGTTATACTTCTTTTCAGATTGATCTGTTCATTCTTTCAGCAGTCCCTGGTATATTGAATATATACATATTCAATCAATATTCACTATTCTTTTCTAAGACCACAATTAACACAGAAGTGTCATTTCTTTCTAGTTTTCATGGACGTTGGGGTAAACCACATAGGCCATTACCCTTTAGGTACCTTTTTAACCTTGACCCTTGAGAAAACATGTTTCGACAAAGCATTTTTGAATCAAACAATGATCTAGGTGTGCTTTTTTAAAAGCATTGTACTTTTTAAAAGGATTCAGTCAGTTTTGGGAAACAGACTCCAAAGATCAACCTGGGAGCTATATTTAGGACAAATCAGTAATTATTTTAAATGTTCTTTAAGACAATGCTGCATGAAAATTCTTTTTGACCACAGATTTATTTATCAGTTCTGTTTCAATGCTTTTTTCCATGGCATTGCTGGTAAGATTTAGTACAAAAATTTTGAAAGTTCTCATCTTTGGAACATTTTGACAAATATCACCTCAATGTGCACGTCATATATTCAGTATGGAAACCCTGGTGGTATAGTGTTTAAGTGCTACAGCTGCTAACCAGAACTCAGCAGTTCAAACCCACCAGATGCTCCTTGAAAACACATGGGGCAGTTCTACTCTGTCTTGTAAGGTTGCTACGAGTCGGAATGGACTCAACAGCAATGATGTTGGTTTGGTTGGTTTATGTTCAATATACTTCAATCAGTTTCTATGATCCACTCAGCCTGATTTTTGTTTTAACAATTTTTTGATGGTGGCGGTCAGGAGTTGCATGTATGGTTTTTCTGTTACAGCAGCACTAGAAAACTAAGACACTCCCCTGTTCCCCAGGCTCAGCTTCCTCTTCTGAAAAATGGGAATGACAAATCATGTTGTGCCTAGCTCAAGTGAAGTATAAAAGGTCTGCAAACTGCAACAGGAATTTTGCTCTGAAGCAGCAGCAGCAGCAGGATTTTCTGAGGGCCTGCAGCTGCACTGCCTTCCTTGCTCAGACAGAAGGCAGACAGGAAGCAGAAGGCACACAACTCAGAGTCAGGGTCGTCAGGGAGCCCCCACTGCACAGAAAAAAACAATCCTTTCCTTTCGTTGACTAATTCTGATGACAGCCTTTCCTATTTTGTTTCCAACCTTATCAAAGCGAATGTAACAACCACTTATGTGATAATCATTTTATCACCTGGGTGCTATTGTAAATATGGAATGGAGGCTGCTGCAATGGGCCATCTTCACAACAGCTCCATCTAAATGCAAATGTGATCCCCTGCCAAACAGGGAGGTGAAAGCTTTCCTATTAGCAGGCGGGAGATAGGAGAGTTAATTTAATGCTAAAACATTCCCAGGCAAGGAGTGCCATTTCCACTGTTGAGCAGTGGTCTCATTTTCTCTCCAAGACCACCGTGCCCATAATAAGATAATTTTTACCTTTTTAAACTTTGCTGAAAGAAAAAGGACAGCCATCTATCTTTGGAAATGGCTCCCTTTGCATTCATTTTATCTACAAAAATGCAGATATTTGTCTGTTCGGTGAATGAATGGCCTGGAAGCAGTGGAAAGATGAAGATGACTTCAGTGCTGTGATGTGCTGGGATTCACTGCCTGTACTTGACTCTCTGAACTCTCCACGGGCAGGCTGTGCTGGAATGGTATTTGCCCAGACTAGTTGGATGGGCTCTAGCCAATCTTCCTGTGTTAAGGGAAGAGGAACAGAAAAGATGAGAAGAAGCAGAATGTGGACAACCAAGTCCATTCACATACATAACAGTTACTGTTAAAAGATTTTTTAAATGTACTGTATTTTTCAGAACAGTTTTAAAAGTGCAAAAAAATGGCACAGTAGGTAGAGTTCTCATACACCTCCTCACCCACCCCTTCCAAACACTTTGTGCAATTATTAAATATGTCTTGCATTAGTGTGGTGTATTTGTTACAACTGATGATCACATGTTAATGCATTGTTATTAACTAGGAAATCCTGGTCACACAGTGGCTCAGTGCTATGTCTGCTAACCAAAAGGTCAGCAGTCCAAATCTACCAGGCACTCCTTGGAAACTCTGTAGAGCAGCTCTAGTCTGTCCTATAGGATCGTTATGAGCTAGAATCGACTTGATGGCAGTGGTCTGGTTTGGTTTATAATTAACTAAAGTGGTGCAGTGGTTAAAGTGCTTGGGTATTTATCTACCAGTCCTTCCACAGAATGAAAGTCCTGGTAATCTTCTCCTGGTAAAGATTACACACTAGGAAACCCTATGGGCAATTCTATGCTGTCCTGTAGGGTCACTGTGAGTTAGAATCCACTGTATGGCACAAAATAGCAGTGACAAAGTCTATACAGTTCATTCTTTGTGTTGTATAGTTCTATGGGTTTTGACAAATGTGTAAAGTCATGTAGCCATCATTACAGCATCATGCAGAATATTTTGCTCCCTTTATAATTCCCTGTGATTCACTTATCTATCCCCATCCCTAACCCTGGCAACCACTGATTTCTTTTCTGTTTCTAGAGTCTTGCTTTCTCCAGAATGTCATACAGTTAGAATCATCTAGTATGCAGATTCTTCAAACTGTTGTTGTTAGTTACGGTCAAGTCAGTTCTGATTTATGGCAACTCCATGTATAATAGAAGGAAAGGTTGCCAGGTCCTGTGTCATCTTCATAACTGTTGATATCTTTGAGTCTATTTTTTTCCAGCTGTTGTGTCAATCTATCTCATTGACTGTGTCCCCTTTAGCTGGCCATCAATTTTGCAAACATGAGGTCCTTTTCCAGTCCCTCCTGATTACATATCCAAAATTAGTTGGCTGAAGTCTTGGATAATATTTTTCAATCTGTGGAAATTTAAGTGGCTGATTTTAGGAAGTAGATCATCAGGACTTTCTTCCTAGTTTAATGTCCTAGCTCCACTGAATCCTGCTCGTGGTAGCATGATAGCAACTTACAAGTTACACTGACAAATGGGTGGTAGCTAGCTGTACATGAGATGTGTTAACTGGGAATTGAAACTGGATCTCCTTCATAGAGGGCAAGAATTATACACCTGAACCAACAGTGTCCTCAAAACAAGCTTTAGCAATATGCAGATCCATTCTTTAACCCATGTTACCTTTACAGGGCTCAACTGAGAGTCAACTACTCACTGAAAACAGACTCAAGGATCCCTGTTCTTTTGGTCCCCCAGTATGGCTGTAATACAAATACAAATACAGATACAGATACAGATACAAATAAAAATACCACAAGTGGTAACCTTCAAGAACAGGGATTTATTTTCTCAGAGTTCTGGAGGCTAGAAGTCCACATCAGGGTCTCAGTCATGCTGATTCATTTTTGTTGGTAGCCCTGGGTAATCATTTGTTCTATAGCTTGAAGGTGATCCTCCCATGTCATCCATCTTTCTCGGTATGTGTGTGTGTGTGCATCTACTCTTGTCTTTGGATAACTCAGATGTGATTAAATTTAGGGTTTACCCCACACTGGAATAAACTCATTAACATAACAAAAAGTCAAAGCCTCTGCTGTGGATTCCATTATCACTCACAGCTACCATATAATAAAAGAACACCTGTATTTCTAAATAATGTCATATTCGTGGGTAGAGGGGTTATGATTTCAGCACGTGTCTTTAGGGGACACAATTCATTATGTAACACCTGCCAATCAAAACATTAAGCACCCAGGTCCCGTCTTGTCTTTCTTGTGTGAGCCTTTTAACTGTTACACAGTTTAGAATCTGTCAAAAGGCATCAAAGCAGTCAGAGAGGATATATATTTGAATGCAAGTCATCTTACTGACAGCCATTATTCTGTAGCATCCTCAGTGCAGACATACCCAGAAAGTGTAAGATTCAAAAGGAAGTGACTAACTCAAAAAGTATGATAAAATGTTAGAAGCTGAGAGAGATAGGAAAAAGAAAAGTTAAATTAGTTATACTGATTTACCCCAACAGAGCAGTGAGCTTTTTATTAAACGAATGGTTAGATGCAACTTAAAATCTGACTTTTTTTTTTTTTTTTTTTTTTTGCTATTGATCTTCGCAGACATCTTTTGCTTACCTACTTAAACCAAGAAAGATTGACCCAGGGTCACCTTGGAAGAAAGGCCTGATGATGTGTTTTTGAAAGGATGTAGCCTTAGGGAACAGTTCTGTTCTGCACACATGGGGTCTCTGTGAGTTGGAGTCAACTTGACAGTAGATGATAACAGCATCAAGATTAAAATCCATTCTTTCAGACACCAAAGCCCATGAATTCATTTGCTGTGCTGTAGTCTTCAAAAATTACCAAGTGCGGGAATCTCCCAAGTTGCTTCTAACATTTTAGTTCCGTTTCAGAGTCATCACATCTGGGACTGGCACTCAGAAATCTGCATTTTAAATAAGTTCCTGTCCCAATTAATACAGAGACCAAAATTTAGTTTGGTGCCCTAGAATGTCCTCAGAAAGATGACACTTAATAAAAAAGTATTGCACATTAGCCTGATATACTCAGAAACATCTTACAAACTAGGAAAGAACATTACACCAAGATCAGTTTTGCTATAATAAAATCCAAACCAAACCCATTGTCACTGAGTTGATTCTGATGCATAGTGACCCTACAGAAGGGAGTAGAACTGTCCCATAGGATTTCCAAGGAGTGCCTGGTGAATTCAAACAGCAGACCTTTTGGTTAGGAGCCATAGCCTGTAACCATTGTGCCACCAGTGTTTCCTTTTCTGTAGGAAGAATTGACTTTTCTTTCTATTTCTCCCCTGAAGATTGAAGCCCCACTCCCCTCTGATTTCCTGTGGATTATATTATTGCCAAAGGTGATCTCAGATAAAAACGAAGTAATTCTAATTAACTACAAAAATACATGCATGGTGGTTCCTGAGGCCTAACCTGTAAGGGACAACAGGATCCTTCTAGGATATTCTCATTTCATTTCATTTAAGCCATGACAGCCTATTTTAAGGCATTTCATGCTTTCTGTAGAGAAGACGTGTATTATTTCTAGTAAGAACTGGATTGGGTGCTAGGAAGGCAGGCCATATGTAAGCACCCTCTAAAGATGCTGGGAGGTTCCCTGAGTGGTAGAAATGGTTAACAAGCTCAGCTGCAGCTGCTAACTGAAAAGTTGGTGATTTGAGTCTACAAAGGCACCTCAGAAGAAAAGCCTGACAATCTGCTTCTGACACATCATAGCCTTTGAAAAGCCTACAGAGCATACTATTCAGACTCATGAGGTTGCCATTTGTTGGAAGTGACTTCATGGCAATGGGTTAGGAGTCCTTGATGGCGCAAATGTTAAGCTCTTGACTGCTAACCAAGAAGTTTGAATCTCCTCAGAGGCACTGCTGAAGAATGCCCTGATGATCTGCTTCTGAAAAGTCAGCTATTGAAAATCCTATGAAGTGCAATTTTACTCTGACTCAGAGGTGATCACTGTGAATCCTAGTCAACCGGTTAGGGATCCTGGGGGTGAGTTTTTCGACTTGCCAAGAGCCTGCCTGGTGGTATAGTGGTTAAGTGCTACATCTGTTAACCAAAAGATTGGCAGTTCAAGTCTTCCTGGTGCTCCTTGGAAACTATGGCGCAATTCTACTCTGTTTTATAAGGTTGCTATGAGTGGAGATGTACTTGATGGCAGTTAGTTTCTTTCTTTCTTTCTTTTTTTTTTTTTTAAAGAACCTGCTTGCTTGCTTTGCTTCACATTCTACTCTCCCAAAAGGGACCAACCACTGGCCAGGCAGGAAATGGGATGTTGAGTGCCACTGATCTCACTTGGCCTCACTACTTTTTAGTTTCCTTCCTTGTGTCAAGGAAAAAAAAAAAAAAGAAAAGACACCAGGGAGCCAGGAGAGGATAGGTTTATCTGAAAGAGCTGCTGAGGGGGAAGTGATGGAGGAAATTAAAACGATAAAAGACAAACCCCAACAATAGAGACGACTTAGAGCAGCTGTTCTCCTTTGGATGTCTTTGCTCCAATTAATACTCTCTACAGCCTCAAGGTAAGATTACAAAGGAGGTAATAAGATCCTTTAAATCCTACTGTTTGCAAAGAATCCTTATTGTCTAATTCTCTTGGCTTTCCTGTAATGCTTTCAAGAGCTTTCAAAGCCAAAGTTCCAGAAACTGAGGGCTCTTTCCCCTTCAGCCTGAGAGATAAGTAAAAATAATTGATTCTTCAGGGTACTTAATTTGTCAGAGATGCAAACTGAATTCCCAAAAGACTGGGATCTATTTGTTATATAAATGTTTCTAGGATGAAAAAAAGCTGAAGGCTGAATCAGATTTGAGTTGGATAGAAAAGTTTCAGGATCGTCTGTGTGTGTCTATGCTCAGAATTTTAAAGGCCCTTGTGCATGTTAATAAAAGAAAGAAAGAAAGAAAAAAAAAATTCCCAACACTGCCACTCTGGACCCCAGACAGGTCATTTAATGCTCTGGCTTTGTTTCCCTATCTCTGTTGGAGTCAACATTAAAGTTGGAGCCAGGAAATCTGAATTAAAATTCAAGTTGTGCTACTGATTATATGATGACGGAGAAGTCTTTGACTTTCTCTGCGGAAGTGTTTCTCCGACTGTAGAATGGGAGAAAGAATGCCTGTATTAGAGGATCATGGTTTACTCACGTTGTCATCTACCTAATCATTCACATATTCATTCAGTCATTCATTCCTTCATCCATTCATTCATCATTAAGCCCTAGCGTGTTCTAGGTGCTAGGATGTTGTGGTAAATAAGCCATCGTGTCTAGTTTCAAGAAGCTCATAGATATGGGGTCAACATACAACTGAACAACTAGTATTGTAGGCAGCTGTTTCAGAGATGGGAGAATTGTAGGGAGGAAGCAGCAACACATAGTCAGTGCAACACTGCAGGTATGAGTAGCCCAACAACCGTTCTCTTTTCTAATGGACTTCACCTTGTTTCTGTAATCTGTACTTTGATAATTCTGTCACAGTAAACCCTCTCTTAGGAGCCCTGGTGGCACAATGGTTACAGTGCTTGGCTGCTAACCAAAAAGTCAGCAATTGGGACCTACCAGCCACTCCATGGGAGACAGAGGTAGCAGTCTGCTTCCATAAAGATTTACAGCTTAGGGTCATTCTTTGTCATACAGGCCTGCTATGAGTTTGAATAGACTTGATCACATTGGGTTTGGTTTGGTTTTAAACCCAATTGGTTTAGGCATAGTGTGCTTCCAAATCTATCACCCATCTGTCAGTTTGTTGTATCATGGTGGCTGTGATGCTGGAAGCTAAGCTTACCCTGTTTCAAATATCAGCAGGGTCATCCAAGATGGAAAGGTTTCAGTGGAGCTGCCAGACTCAGACGGATTAGGAAAAGAGGCCTGGCTATCTACTTCTAAAAACTTAGCCCTTGGAAACAACAGAAGATTATGTGATATAATGTTGAAAGATGAACCCTTAGGCTACAAGTCCCTCAAAATACGCAGTAGCTGCAAGAATGGACTCATGCCCACCAAGAATGGTGAAGATGACCCAAGACTGTGCAGTGTTTTGTTCTATTTAACATGGAACCACCGTGAGTCAGAAGCGACTGGATGGCAACTAACATCAACAACAACGTTACACAAAGCCAGTTACTGGGAACTGATAAAGTGACTGATGAAGGATGTCGAGAAATGTTTCCTTGTCCTTAAAGAGCACCGTTTCTTACTCCGGTTGCTGTAGTTACTGCATGTTTTGCCTGTATTTATAGCAGCCATCTATGACAATGAAGGAGCTGAGAAGGCAGATCAGAAAGATGGAAAAACATGGGTTTTTGATGGCATTAGTGAGTGACTGAATATAGTGTGACTTCTCATCTCGGGACTTTTGTTTTGTAAGATTGTTGTTAGGTGCCTTTGAGTCGATTCTGACTCAAAGCTACACAACAGAGTAGAGCCGCCTCACCACGTTCTCTAGATTGTAATCTTTATGGGAGCAGATCAGCAGGTCTTTGTTACTTTGGGGCTACTGGGTGAGTTAGAACCACCAACTTTTTAGTTAGTAGCTGAGTGTGTAACTGTTGTGCCAGCAGTGCTCCTTGTTCTATGAGATGTGTCTTAAAATCCTGAAACCAGTTGAGTCAGAGCTTCTGTGCCAACAGTTAGAACACTATCTGGAGGTATCATGGTTGATTCTTGAAGAAGTAGGTACTGGTACAATGCTTAAGAGCTACATCTGCTGCCCAAAAGGTTGGCAGTTCAAATCCACCAGGTGCTCTTTGGAAACCATATGGGGCAGTTCTATTCTGTCCTATATGGTTGCTATAAGTTGAAATTGACTCAATGGCAGCAGGTTATTTTTAGGGGATAAAAGAAGAAAAGGACAGTCTAGGCAAAGGAAGGTGCATGGCCAAAGGCACTGTGGCTTTTGGAAAGAATCTGGCCTACTGGGGAAGTTGCAAAACAAACTCAAGACAAGGGAAGGTTGCGAGTAAGGAGCCTAGAGGAAAAAGCTATTTCCAGATCAGGTAAGTGCTTGTATATCTTTGTAACAATGAGGAACGTCTTTCTTGCATGAGAGTAAAGGCCTGTCTTAGTTTCTTACTGTAACTGCAATAGAAACACCACAAACAGGTGGCTTTAACAAACACAAATTTATTTTCTCACAGTTTAGGAGGCTAAGAGTCCAAACTAGCGGAAAGCTCCCTCTCGGTTCCAGGGGAAGGTCCTTGTCTCTTCAGCTTGTTCCTTAATCCCTTGGTGATCTTCATGTGGCCTGTATTTTCCCTTCCTTAGTATGTCCCTCTCAGAGCCTAATCTGCCCTTTTTATATATCCAAGGTGACTGACTAAAGATATACCCTACACTGATATGGTTTCATTAACATAGCCAGCCAAGTGCCATCGAGTCAGATCCGACTCATGGCGACCCTCGGGGCCAGGGTAGAACTGACCCCCAGAGTATTCAAGGAGCGCCTGGTGGATTTGAACTGCTGACCTTCAGTGGTAGCACGTAACCCACTACACCACCAGGGTTCCCCTGTCATTAACATAATAAGGTCCTATTCTCAAATGAGATTATACTACAAGTTTAGGATTTACTGTGCTTATATTTGGAGATACAATTTTATCCAAAACAAGGACTATTTTTAAGTGGGGTTAGGTGACCACCAAGTCACTTCTAGCTCTCATTTTCCATCTTCAAGTCAGATCTACTAGGTTGCAGGGTGCCGTGGGTAATGGTTCATACCAGGTTCCCATGAATGCTGTTCCTGTGAGCACAAATCTTGCATGTGAATGGCATTGCCAGCCTGCTGTTTTCAGTGGCCTTGGTCCCCACTGGGGGCTCTGAGATGAGGGTGGGTCCTAGGGAAAGCACACCAGTTGTCATTCCACCCCAGTACCATTACTTGTCGCCTTTCCTAAAATACTGTCTTCCTGGTGGTGTAGTGGTTAAGTGCTATGACTGCTAACCAAAAGGTCAGCAGTTCAAATCTAACAGGCACTCCTTGGAAACTCTTATGAGGCAGTTTTACTCTGTCCTGTAGGGTCACTATAAGTCAGAATCAACTTGACAGCAGTGTATTTGGTTTGGTTTCTTCAAATATTTATATACTGATCTCATTCTTCTCTCCTTTGTCTCCTTCCTCTTCCAACTCCTCTTACTCTCAATTTTTCTCTTTTTCCCATCTGTCAAACTGGATTTTTATCTCTACTTCTTTCTTCTAGGAAACTCTGTTGTCATAGTGGTTAAGTGCTGTGGCTGCTAAACAAAAGGTCAGCAGTTTAAATCTGCCATGCACTCCTTGGAAACTCTGTGGGGAAGTTCTACTGTGTCCTATAGGGCTGCTGTGAGTCAGCAGCAACTTGATGGTGCTGGGTTTTTGGATTCCTTCTTGGAGGAAACCCTAGTGCCATATGATTAAGACCTATGGCTGCTAACTGAAGATTGGCAGTTAGAGTTCACCAGGTGCTCCTTGGAAACCCTATGGAACAGTTCTACTTTGTCCTTTAGGGTAACTATGAGTCAGAATTGACTTGACTGCAATGGGTTTTAGTTTGGTTCCTTTTACTAGGCAAAATGCCTCTCTATTCCCTTGGCTGTTCCACATGTGACAAATGTTCATTGCCCTCTTGTGGGAAATGAAGTGCACCTATTTTTGTTGCATCAAAATATACCTTACATTCTCTATTTATTGTAGCACTGTCCACCGTAGCAAAGTGTCTATCAACAGACAAATAGATAAACAAACTATGGTACATATACACAATGAAACACTATGTAATGATAAAGAACAGTAATGATTTTAGAAAATCTCTCATAACCTGGTTTCAACTAGAAGACATTACGCTGAGTGAAATCAGTCAGCTGCAAAAGGACAAGTGTTGTATGAGACTTCTGCTATAAGGACTTAAAAAATGGACTGAAGTACAGAAGAAAAGAGTCTTTGATGGTACAAGGGTTGAGAAAGAGGGAGAGAGATGTTCATAGATAGATAGTCGATAGGAATTTGGTTAGGTGAAGGTACTGACAGCACACAGTAGAGAGCAAGCCAGTCAACATAACTGGACAACACCACCAACTGAAAGGTTTTCCAAACTCAACCCAGTATTTCAAAGGATAGAGTAGCAGGGACAGGGGTATGAAGACCATGTTTTCAGGGAACATCAAGGTCAACTGGCATAGCTAGTCTTTAGCTAAGACAGTCTTCTGCACACCACATTGTTAAGTGGCATCTAGGGTCTTAAAAGCTAGCAAGCTACCATCTGAGGTCCACCAAATGGGACCATCCCATTTGGAATAGATGATGATCGGGAACATCAAAGACAAGGGGAAAAATGAGCCCAGAAGGCAAAAGGACTCATTTGAACGGAAGACTGTATAAACATAAAACCAGAAGAACAGGTGGTGCCTGGCCACCATCAAAGGCAGCTCTGATGGGGGACACAATATAGAGTCCTTGAGGCAACATGAGAAAAAGAGGCGTGGAGTTCAAGAACTCTTCTAAAGACAGAATTAGTGGTCTGACAGCCTGGAAGGTCCTCTGGGAACATAGCCCCTAGACTTGCTGCTGACCCTGAACTGTAACTAGCACTGAGGTCAACTCTGCAGACAAGAATGGACTGGACTAAGGGATACAATGTGAGCATATGGTGTGTGTGCTTTATGGGTTTATACATTTATAGGAGGCTGTCCTACTGATTTCTTTCTAGATAGAAGAGGATAGAGAGGAGGGGACAGATGCTTATTCAGAGGACACTAGAAGTATAGAATGAAAAGGAGGAATATACTGTCACAGGGTGAGGAGATCAGATGGAGTTGCAGATAGGTGGGCATGTGGAATTGATCTGGATTGTATACTTTCATTTAATCATAACTAAAAGAAAAATATCTTGCATTCTCAAATGATGGTTACCCAATTTGTAATCCACTTTCCTGCCTAAATGTGTCTCTGGATTTCATTTGCTAGTTCATGCTAAGTTATTCCCACTTAAATCAAATTCTTTTAAATACACCTGTTTTAGAAATGGGCCAGCCATATCCTTAGGGTGCAAGAATGACTGTAATAGCTGTTGAAATTATCTGTGTTCATAAGGGATCAGACATGACATTTTTACATTTTTCTCACATATATAGAACTATTAGGATCCAATTAATGAGGTACTATTTATAAATTTCTTTGAAAGCAATTGTTCATTTCAAAAATAGATCTAAAATAGGATTTGATGTGGGATGTAGTGTATTAAAGAAGACTGCCTCCTACTGCAGAAGAAATGAAGGGATTATTTAGAATGTGTGTGTGTGCACGTGCACCACTGAAGGGGTTATGGAGCCTAGGGCAGACAGAACGATTCAGGAGGCAATGACACAGGACAAGCAGATTAAATAAATGCTAAGTATATATCACAGGTTTTTCCTCACTTCACACAACATTTCAATGCAGTTTTCACTGAATAATTCAGGACTAGAATTCAAGCGTTAGCTCACTTAGGGAGGTTTGTGAATGGGATAAAATAGAATTAGGAGGCTTGATTCTGCCAGGGACCATGTATTCTTGTTCATAATCACCAGAATCATTCTTGTTGTTTAGAATAAGGAGAAAGAGAAGAAGGATGGCAAAGATAGAAAACTTCATTTTTATTAAGACTTTTACAGACATGAAATTCTTACGAGTATACCTAAAATCTAGCAATCCACTGCATTTTGTTTTGTGATTTCATCTTTCTTTTGCCATCTCTCTAGATAATAGGGGAACACACGTAAATGAGATCTCATATATATGTTATATTGTTCCTTTGTGCCATCAAGTTGATTCAGACACATAAGAGAGACTAGAACTGCCCGCAGGGATTCCTAGGCTGTAACAGTTACAGAAGCAGATTGCCTGGTCTTTTCCCTGTCAGGTAGGCAGCTGAGTGCTTTATTACTGTTGCTCCACTAGTGCTCCTTCTCATACATATGGTAGTATTTCCTATCCACACAACCAAAAACTGCAGTGAACACACAATTGCTGACTCCCTTGATGTTTTGAGGAATGTCCTACTTGCACACTAAATGGCAAGAAGCCAGCTTCCCAACACCACCGGAGTAATCTCTTTACCATACAAGGACTGCCAATTAAATTTGCAAATGTATCCTAGAAAAGATGCTACAAAGCTCATTGCTGAATATCACTACGGTCACCTTCGAAGTCCTCCCCTTGGGAAGCTATGTTCCCATGCCAGCACCTAGTCCACTCTTCAAAGCAATTTTGAAACTCTTTCTGGAATGGCCATCAGAGCTGTTATCATATTACCCTTGATGTCCTGAGTGTCATCAAAATGTATTCCTTTCAATATTTCCTTCATCTTTGTGTAAAGAAAGAAGTCATTGGGGGCCAGATCAGGTGAGCAGGAAAGGTGTTCCAATACAGTTATTTGTTTACTGGCTAAAAACTCTGTTATAGACAGCTACACGGTTAAGTTTGCGAATTTGCCGCTGTGTGTAAAGGCCATTTCAGAAAGAGTTCCAAAATTGCTCTGAAAAGTGGACTGGGTACTGGAGTCCGTGCATAGCTTCTCAAGTGGATTACTTCACAGGTGACTATAGTGATACTTAGAAATGAGATACATAGCAGTTAGAACAATTGGATTTGCAGACTTAATTGTCACACCTTGCATACTTCATGGGAGAGCTGCCTTGTTGCTAGAAAGCATATTCCCGTTTTCTCCTCCCCCAATAATATAAATTCACTGCCCTCTAAAGTTGCTGTCTAATCTTTCAAGTTGCTGTTGTCAGTTTGATCTCTTGTGGACAGCTCTTAAAGAGCACAATGTTCAAGGCAGACATTTTTCACTGGTTAAAATAAACTATGTGGTTTGGCTTTAAGCAGACGTTAGGGATTATTTTTAGTTTAAGGTTTACAGATTATCTCAAGGTAACAGTTTCAGGGGTTCATCCAAACTTCATGGCTAAAGAAAGTCTGGAGTCCATGAGAATTTGATATTCTATTCTATGCTTTCATTCTTTTGATCAGGATTCTTCTATGGAATCTTTGATCAAAATGTTTAGTCATGGTATCTCCGCACCATCCAGTTCTTCTGGTCTCATGGCAGTTGTTCACAGAGCTAATTAGCCACATACTCCATATTCCCCTGCTATTCTTGACTCACCTTCTTCCTTTGTTCCAGATGAGTAGAGACCTATTGTTGTGCTTTGGGTGGCATCCCAAGTCCTTTGAAAAATTCCACATAGACATATTCTGTAGAAGAATTTTCAGTGTGGGTTGGATCTCATATTGGATAGTTGAAGGAGATGAAGACATTTGCAGATTAATTGCCCCTTATTGATAGGAGGATAGAGTTAGGTTAGAAATAATTTAGCTAAACTAATGCTCATATGATGTTATTGCTGTTCATTTGTTTTTGGTTTCTTTTTCTTTTTTCAGGGGTTGAATGGGGGACCAGGCAGTCTGCACAGAGGAAAACTGAAAAGTTTTTAGCTTAAAAACATACATGATATACATATATTTAAAGTATATCATATATATATATATTACTTTAGAATTATATTTGTTTAATGGTTAGGAGTCACACTTGTTTGAGACTGTTGTTGTTCAAGGGAATGTGTTATGATAAGTGTGTTGACTTATTTCAGATAAAAATGTTTTACATTGGACCAAACGTAGAATATTCCAGTAACGTTGTTTGGAACAATTTTCCATGATAGAAATGTCTGTATTAACAGATACAAAGTTTAACTGGAGGGCCTGGATAATGTGTTTGGTTAAGCACTCAACTATGAACAGAAAGGTGGGCGGTTTGAACTTAACTCACCTCAGAGGAAAAGACCTGGTGATCTGCTCTCCTTCAGTTTCTTACAGCGTTGGAAACTCTATGGGGCCATCTTCTCTATAGGGTCACTGTGGGTTGGAATGGATCTGATGGCCTCCAACAACAGCAGCAACAACAACAACAACGTTTCCTAGTCCTTCTCTACTTGGTGGCAAGCCCTTTACCTTACTCTTTTGTTTTTTTTTCACAGGTGCTACCATATGGCTCAGCACACACTAAGTCTAGAAAATTTCATGCTCAATTTTAATAGCAAGTTTGCTCAATGACGTTTGGGCTTGTTCTTGTTTGCTTTCCCCTTTCTCCATTCCTGTCACACTATTTTTTTCTTTCTCTGTCTCTTCAGCTTTCTCCACTTATAAATGGTTGCTACGGTACCACCCCTCATGTTATGAGCTGCCATCAGTTGGTCCCCATTCATGGTGACCCCATGCACAATGGAGCAAATGTTGTCCAGTCCTGTGTCACCTCATGATTATTTGTGAACTGGGCAGCTGTGATCCATAGGGTTTTTACTGCTAATTTTCAGAGTAAGATCACCAAGCCTTTCTTCCCAACCTGTTTTAGTCTGGAAGCTCTGCTGAAACCTGTCCAGCATCAGAGTATCGTGGAGGCTTTCACTGGTAGGTGGATGGGTGATGGCCCAAGTCTCCCACATGGAAGGTGAGAATTTTGCCACAGAGCCACCACTGCTCCCATTATTACTCATACATTGACTGTTAAGGATGAGCCTTGCTGCCCTTAGAAATGTACCAAAGGAAGCATCTAGAATGTACTTCTCTTTGACATTTATAAAGCTGTGCTTGTATCAATCCATCAATGCCTAGGTAAGTACAAGCCTCTATGAACCCTCTTCCTGGGGAAAACTAGGAAGAATGTCAACAGGTAGCCCAGGTGCTGACTTCACATAACAAGTTACCTGAAAGCTCAGCAGATGTTAAGGTATCTTTTCTGAGGCTTCTACTGACTGTGAAGATAAATTAGACAATTGACAATTGTACATGTGTGCAAGCCAGACAAACTCTAATGTCAGTGACACATCAAGATGCCATTTCTTACGTAGGTTGGAATGGATATGCTCATTTTATCTCTCGGATTCAAAAGAAGCTAATTGCAGACTTTTCTAAAGACTAAAAATGTTTTAAAATGGGACTTTTGAAAACTAATCTTCTGCGGAAATGGGCAGCAAGAAAGAAAGATTAAGAAGCAAGCCACAGACAATGCAGAGTGACCATATATTGGAAGCACTTTATGGTTCTATACATCTATAGGATATCATCTTGCTGACCTCTGGCTGGAGGAAGGGGAGTGGACGGAGAGGAGGGGAAAGGAGGCTGCTGGGAGGATGAGACATGTATGGAGCAGAGAGGAATAGTGTGCTGTCACTGAGCAGGGAGAGCAGTGCAAGCTGCATATAGGGGGGCATGTGAATTTACATGTGAATGTACATTTTCACTCAGTTATGTTAAATAAAAATAAAATAAAATAAAATAAAAGTAAAAAAAAAAAAAAAAAAAAAAAGAAGCAAGCCACGGAGACCAGAATAGACATCACCACTAAACATGCCAGGTAGGTCTAAGCCAAAAATGATAATGCTGCCCAGGTGAGGGGCTAGGCAGCCAGGATCCTTGACAACTCCAGGGTCAGGAGAGGACTTAGGTTTAAAGTAGCCCAGAGTCATGTAAATGAGGAGTCTGGCTGTTTGTTTGCACTCTAAAAGGAAGTCAGTGATCAGGTACAGTTAGCATGAAGTAACTAAGAAAATATTTGACATTTTTCCTTTACTGGGACAAGTTGTAAACCAGTGGATGAACTGGAGAAGGACTACAAGGTCTGGTAACTAAATCTGTGAACTTAATCATTCTAAGTGCTAAATACCTCACTGCTTAGTATCACTAAGCTCAGCTTCAAAGTACTTCCATTGAGAAGCTATGCACCAACACCAGCACCTAGTCCACCCTTCACAGCAATTTTGGAATTCTTTCTGGAGTGGCCATTGCACACGATAGCAGGGTGGCAAGTTCACGAATTTAATTGTATAGTTGTCTGTGAGGGAGTTTTTAGTCAGTACACAAATAACTGTATTGGGACAACCTCCCTATTCACCTGATCTGGCCCCCAATGACTTTTTCCTCTACCTGAAGATAAAGGAAATATTGAAAGGAAGATGGTTTGATGACATTCAGGACATCAAGCATAATAGACAACAGTTCTGATAGCTATTCCAGTAGGTACAGCAAATTAACAAGAGCCCTACTGGTGCAATGTTAAGAGTTGGGCTGCTAACCAAAAGGTGAGCAGTTCAAACTCCCAGCTGTGCTCTGTAGGGCAAAGATCTGCTGATTTTCTCATGTAAGGACTACAGCCTAGAAACCCTATGGGGCAGTTCTACTCTGTCGTATATGGTTGCTATGAATTAGAATTGACTTGACAGCAAGCACCAACAACACAGATAATCAGAAGTTCAGACACAGGTTGAGGGTTTTTGTGTCTTGACAGCTGTTCATGTGAAAACATCTGGGTATTTTTGTTGACCACAAGTTTATTCTGAGTCCACAGTGTCTGAGTACCCTGTTTCATTTCTCTGAGTGGGGATGTACTAGGTGGGAAAACCAATGACATCCTAAAATAGTCCCAGAAGCCAGGCCAACTTTACCAGAGTGTTCTTGTTGTAGTATGTAAAAATTGTGGATCTGCAAAAAATATGAAACAAGTGCTGGAGAGGCATTGGAGAAACTGGAACTCTCCTATACTGCTGCTGGGATTGCAAAGTGGTACAACCTCTTTGGAAAACAATCTGGTGCTTCTTTAAAAATCTGGAAATAGATATACCATTTGATTGAGTAATCTCAATGCTCAGTATATATACTACAAAATTAAGGGCAGTCACACAAAGAGATACGTGCACATGAATGTTTATTGCAGCACAGTCCATAATAGCTAAAAGATGGAATCAACTCAGGTGCTCAACGTCATGGATTAAATTGTGTCCCCCCAAAACATGTGGTAATTTGCCTGGGCCAGGATTCCCTGTGTTCTATGATTGTCCTCTGTTTTGTGATTTTCCTAAGCTGTATGTTAAAGAACTAGGGTGGGACTGTAAATCCCTTCTTAAGATAACCTCCCTGCTCCACTGTAAAGAGAGTTTCCCTGGAGCATGGCTTGCCCCACCCTTAATCCTTTCATCCTACAAGAGATAAAAGGGAAGGGAAGCGAGCAGAGAAGTGGGAACTTCACACCATCAGGAAGGCAGCACTGGGAGGACAGCGTGTCCTTCAGACTTGAGTTTCACATGCCAAGATGCTCCCTGAACAAAGACTGATGCAACACGAGGACTTTCCTCCAGAGCCAACAAAGGGGAAAGTCTTCCTCTGAAGTGGACATCCTGATTTTGGACTTGTAGCCTACTAGGCTGTGTAAGAATAAACTTCCCTTTGTTAAAACCATCCACTCTATGGTATTTCTGTAAAAGCAGTACTAGTTGACTAAAACACCAACAACAGATAAACATAATATAGTACATATATTCAGTGGAACACTATGCAATGATAAAGAACAATGATGATTTTCAGAAGCATCTTATAACCTGGTTTCAGTTGGAAGACATTATGCTAAGTGAACTCAGTCAGCAGCACAAGGACAAGTATTGTATGAGACCCCTACCATAAGAACTTAAAAATAGGCTCACTTACAAAAGAAAAGACTCTTAGATGACTGTAAAGGTAGGGTGGGAGGGAGAAGGCTGGTCACAAATTAGACAGTTGATAGAAATTTGGTTAGGTGAAAGCAGTGACAGCACACAGTAGAAAGAAGATCAACTTAACTGGACTTCGATATAAACTGAAAACTCTTCTAATCTTAACCCAATATTTCAAGGATAGAGTGGCAGCAGGGAGGGTCTGGGGACTACTGTCAAGGCACATTGAGGCCAATTGGCATAACTAGCCTATTGCTGTGACAGCCTTCTGCACCCCACATTGGTGAGTGGCATCTGGGATCTTAAAAGCTAGCAAGCTCCATCTGAGATACACCAAATGATCCCAATTCATCCAGAACTGACAATCACCGGGAACAACAAAGACATAAGGAAAAAGAGTTCTGGAGACAGAGGGACCCTTGGGAATGGGTGACTGTATCAGCATGTGACTGGAAGAACCAGATGCTGCCCAGCCACCACCAAAGACAACCGTGATGGGGCACACAACATTGAGTCCCAGTGGCAACATGAGAAAAAGAGGGGTGCACCTCAAGAACTCCACTAAAAACTGCAATGATGGTCCAGCAGCCTGGGGATTCCCCCAGGTGCATGGCCCCCAGACCTGCTGCTGACCCTGACCAGAAAACATTACTGAGGTCAACCCTTTGGACAGAAATGGGCTGGACTGGGGGGACACAGTGTGACCATGTGGTGTGTGTCCTTATGGTTCTATGAGTCTATAGGATGCTGTCCTACTGCCATCTTACATAGGGGAGAGGAGAGGAGAGGGTGCAGAGGAGGGAACAGAAGATTGTTAAAAGGGTATCACACACATAGAACAAAAAGGAAGAGTGTGCTGTCATTGGGCCAGGAAAGCAGAAGGAGCTGCAGACAGGTGGGCATGCTAACTTAATTTGGATTGTATGCTTTCACTTAATCACAATAAAAAAATTTTTGGATATGGAGACAGGCACAGGGAGATTAAAAGACGTGCCTAAGGTTGCACTGCTCCTGAGTGGTGTGTTATGGTTTTAACCCAGACTACCTGCTCTTAACCCTCGTCTTATACTATCCTATGTGCTGCTGTTGATCTGAGGGCATATTTTCTGAAATCTGCCTGGATGCAAATAACAGGTAAAACACTACCACGTAAGGACCTGGGGCTGAAGGGTTAGTGAATGAAGTGTAGAAAGGCAGGCTTTTGTGATCCAGTGGCAGCTCTTTCTGTGTTTAGCAGAGAATACCTTGCCTTCTAGCTGAGTGATGTTTTCAAGCCGGTGAGTCTGCAGACAGAGGCTGGTCCTGAGAGAGGATGTGAGGATGCTATTTATTTCAGGTGCTCGCTGCTGTGGTTCCCAACCAGACCTTTGCAAGCAAGTGTCTGTGCAAGGGTGCCCTTGGACTCTGCAGGACCTCCCCTGCTCTGCTTTGCCTCTGGTAATTGAGCTGCCGACCTCTGTGGGAAACTCGCTCCTCCACCTACAAGAAAGGGAATTGATCTGTCAGATATATATCCACATTTCTCACCTGAGTGAATTCATTCTCTAGGTGTGATACACATCACGCTTTCAAAGTCAAGCACTGAATACTGCCACAGACAGTGTGGGGGACTGTATGGCTTTCATTTTTTCTCCTTCTGACGTATCCAAAATGTCAAGATATGTGTAAATCATTTGGCTATAAATGGCATATGTATCAGATAGATCTAGAATCTCTTTTAGCAACTTAGCTCCCAAAGATAGACAGCCTTAGGTTATTTGTAAGAGATTGTAACAGTTCTAATCAGGGGTCCTTGGTGCTCCAGGGTAGCCTGTACAGAGTAACCCTGTCCCCTAGGTATTAATATGCTATATTCTACCACCTGTCAGTTTGTATGACGTCTGACAATTAAGTTCGTGAACTTATACTAGAAAAACTGCTACATGTCTCATTACTGAATAACACTATGGCACCTTCTAAGTGCTCCCCTTGGGAAGCTATGCATCCATGCCAGCACCTAGTCCACTTTTCAAAGCAATTTTGGAACTCTTTCTGGAATGGCCATCAGAGCTGTCATCATATTACCCTTGATGTCCTGAATGTCATCAAAATATCTTCCTTTCAATATTTCCTTCATCTTTGGGTAAAGAAAAAAGTCACTAGGGGCCATATCAGGTGAGTAGGGAGGGTATTACAATACAGTTATTTGTTTACTGACTAAAAACTCTCTCATAGACAACTGTACAGTTAAATCCATGAACTTGCCACTGTACCACCACAAACAATGGCTATTCCAGAAAGAATTCCAAAATTGCTTTGAAGTGTGAACTAGGTACTGGCATTGGTGCATAATGTTGCAGGTGACCATAGTGATATTCAGCAATAAAGTATGTAGCACTTAGAACAATTAAGTTCGCTGACTTAATTGTTAGACCTTGTATCGTGTGGTAGCTTGAGTGTTACTATGATGCTAGAAGCAATACCACTGGTGTTTCAGATACTAGCAGGGCCACCCTAGGGGAAAGTTATTAGCAGAGCTTCCAATTAAGATAGACTAAGAAGAAAAAACTGGCCATGAAAATCAACTTCTGAAAATCAGCCGATGGTGCTAGACTCTTCCCAGTAGGATCTTTTAAAGGAAGACTTGAGTGGGTACTCCTACAACCACCCAGGATGGTTTCCTTTCTTGTGGCTGCACTGACTTTTTTATTTGTACAGCCAGCTCTGTGGACATCATGCCTCATTGTCTTTGCCATAGTCAGAGAATGAAAGTCAAAATGACCTTGGTTAGTGTTGTACCTAATTCCATCACTGTCTAGTGGTATGATTTCGCTTCTCTGAGTCGTATTTTCTTCACCTATAAAACGAAGGAAATGGTTCTCACCGCATGTGGCTGATGTTATGATGGCATGCAATTATTTTAAGTAAGACACAGTACATGGCACGAATTAGATGCTCTGTGAAGTCACTTCCATCTACTCCCCACCTTGTAGGATTTTTCTTTCTGCTCATGAGAGTACTGAGCCTCCATCCTCACTTGAGGGCACTGGGCAGAAACACATTCTGTGACAAAGGATGCTAATGTCTTGAGTCTTCGGGCAGCTTCATTACACCCCATTTAAACCACAGGCCCTCTGGCAATCTGGTGCCCCATGTAGAGTCTTTCTTAGACTATATATATATAATATAATAAAATACCTAGGAATAAATCTAACCAGAAATGTAAAACACTTACACAAAGAAAATCACAAGAGTCTACTGCAAGAAATGAAAAGAGATCTACATTAGTGAAGATACCTACCTTACTCATCATGGATAGGAAGACTTAACATCATGAAAACGTCTTTTTCTTTTTTTGAAAAATATGTTGTTGAATTCTATTGGCTAGAATTCTGATGAAGATTTTTGCATCTAAGTCCATGAGAGATAATGGTCTGTAATTTTCATCTTTCATGCTGGCTTTACCTGGTTTGGGTATCAGGGTTATACTGGTTTCATAGAATGAATTTGGGAGTATTCCATCCTTTTCTGCTGCGTTTTTTCTTGTCCTCTTCCTCATCTCTTGGAGAGTTCTAAGTATTAATGTTTTGTATTCTATCTTTGATAATTCTAAGAAGTTCTCTTCCTCTGGAAAATTTGATTCTTTGTTTTGAGAGCTTTCTGAAAAGATCATGGTCCACTCATTTAAGTGATTTGATAGGGATTGCTGTTTCCGAGCCATCTGTAAATTGTAGTTATTTGTGTTTGCTTAATGTGTTCTAGCTTCTTGTTTTAAAGTGTACAGCTTACTTTTCTCATACAGATTTAGCTCAGGTGTCCAGGCAGTTCATCACCAAGTATGTGGTGCAGGCTCTTGCCTACTGTTCTAAATGGGCAGTGTCTGGCTGCATTGCTGAGAAATGCAGGGGATTAACAGCCATCTCTGAGGGTCTGTGAAGTTGGTGTATCCCTGTATGTTTGAATATAGGTGAAGGAAAAATTTCTGCCCTGAGTTTTCAGTTTAGGGGAGTTGGCAAAATTTTTTTTCCTTCCCCTTGCCCCACCACCTTCCCTGAGTTTGCTAAACCATTTCCACTTCTGAGTCTTGGAGAATGGCTCAAGATGGACTTAATGAGTCCTGCTCCCAGCTCAGTTAACAGTGTCAGACTCCAGAGCTATGTGCAGTGCAGAGTAGGGAGGGTGAGAATGGCTCCTCAAAAAGACCTATTTCCAGCTCAGTTAATGGCATCAGACTCTAACTCCAACCATGGTTCAGAGAAGGGAGGAGGAAGTTCAGGGGGAAAGCAAAGAGGCCCATATTGTAGGAAAGATTCAAATCTGTGGACAGTACTTTAGATGCAGTGATTTACATTTTGACGACCTGGTGTTGCACCTCTGAAGGCTTGAGTGGACGCCCCAGACAATCACTTCCGCTGAGGAGGACACCCATCAACCTCCTTGTTGGCCCATCATGCTGCAGCTGCAGCTGCTTCCTGGAAGGGCAGGTCTGTGGAATCCTAAGGACTTCTGGCACTATTCTCCCTTAGACTTTGATCAGGCCTCTTTCTCAATTTTCCCTTCAATGTTCAGGAGTCCTAGGATGTCCTAGGATTCATTTATTCTTTGAGATCTTTATTGTTAGAGGGGCTGTGGGAGGCATCCATCTTCTCCGCCATGTCGACCCTGCATCCTCTAAAGGCATTTTTGTAACAAGATGGAGAAACAAATCACCAACTTCAGAAGAAAAGGAGAAGAATCCCCAGATAAGTAAAGCATTACTGAAGAAGAAGAGCAAACTGGGAGGTCTCACATTGCCTAACTTTAGAACCTGTTACACTGTCATGCAGTGAAAAAAGCTTGGTACTGTTATAGAAACAAACACATAGATCAATGGAACAGAACTGAGACTCCAGATACAGCATCATCTACTTGTGAGCAACTGATATTTGACAAAGGTCCAAAATCCCTAAACTGGAGAAAAGATAATCTCTAACAAATTGTGTTGTAGTAGCAGTGTTGGGAGCCCTTGTACATGGCATAAACAGACTACAAAATATGACCAACATCTCATAAATACCAGGAGAGACAATAGGTAACTGGGAGCTCATAAAAACAAACACTTATGCTCATCCAAAGACTTCACCAAAAGAGTGAAAAAGACTACTGATTGACTAGGAAAGAATTTTAGGCTATCACGAATCCATTTGGCATCTAATCTCCATAAGCTACAGGGTACTGAAATACCTAAACATGAAAAAGACAGATAATCCAATTTAAAAGGGCAAAGGATATGAACAGGCATTTCAGCAAAGAAAGCATCCAGGATGCTAGCAGATACATAAAGAAATGCTTATGATCATTAGGATTAAACCAAAGCCAAATTCATTGCTGTCAGGTCGATTCCAATTCACAGTGTCCCTATAGAACAGAATAGAATTGCCAAATAGGAGCACCTGGTGGATTCAAACTGCAGACCTTTTGATTAACAGACACAGCACTTAACCACTACACCTCCAGGGTTTCCTCATTAGGATTAGAGAAATCCAAATCCAAACTACAGTGAGGTACTATCTCACCCCAACAAAGCTGGCATTAAGCCAAAAAAACACAAAATATTAAATGTTGGAAAGGTTGGGAAAGACTGGAACTCTTCTACATTGCTAGTGCGAATGTAAAATGGTATAAACACTTTGGAAATCGATTCAATACTTTATTGAAAAGCTATAAAAAAAATACTATGTGATTCAGCAATCCCACTGTTCAGACTATATCCTAGAGAAATAAGGGCTGTCACACAAACAAATACATGCATACCAATATTTTTTGCAACACTGTCCACAATACCAAATGGATGGAATCAACCTGGGTGTCTATCAACAGACGAATGGTTAAACTATGATATAGTCACACGATGGCATGCTAAAGAACAACCACAGTCTTGGGAAACACGATAGCAGAGAACCATTTGGAAGCCATGATGCTGAGTTAAATTATTCAGGTGCAAAAGGACAAATATCACATGAGGCCATTATTATAAGGACTTAAGAAAAGATTTAAGCACAGAAGAAAATAATATTTGATGATAGGTAGGTGTATTTTAGGGAGGTGTATTCATAGATTAGACAGTAGATAGGAATTGGGCTAGAGAGAGGGAGTGACAGCACTCAGTGGAAGGGAAGTTAGCACAACTGGACTACACAGAAAACTAAAACGTTTTCTAAATACAACTCAACATTTTGAAGGACAGAGTAGCAGGGACATGAGTCTGGGGGCCATAGTTTCAGGGACATCTAGGCTAATTGGTACGACTAAGATTTTTTTTAAAGAAAATGCTTTGTTAACCATTTTGGTGAGTGACATGTGGGGTCTTAAAAGGTAGCAAGTGGCCATCTGAAGAACATCAGCTGGTCCCAATCCACCTGAAACAGACAAGAATGAAGGACATCAAAGACATGAGGAAAATATGAGCCCACCAGACAGAAGATGCCGTGTGATCCAAGGCTCTATCAGCACGGGGGCAGAAGAACTAGATGGTGCCTAGCCACCCCCAGTGACTGCCCTGACAGGGAAAACAGGGTAAAGTCTTTGATATAGTGAGAGAAAAATGAATGTGTAAAACTAGAATCCTATTAACAGACCATACCTGATGGTCTGTCAACCTAAAGGGTCCCCTGAGGACACGGCCACTGGACACTCCGTTAGCCCAGAGATGAAACCAGTACCAAAGCCAGCTCTTTGGACAAAGATTGGTGACTATAAGACATAGAGTGACGCTGGTACAGAATGTGCTTCTTGGCTTGCAGGTGTACATGAGGCTGTCTGAGCAGCGTCCAGAGGTGAGATGAGAGGGTGGATGGAGATAGGAATTAGTTTAGCAGATACAGAAAGCACAGTGTGGAGCGGAGGAGTGTGTTGTCACAGGAGGTGGAGGGGAGAGCTGTTACAGTAGCATAGTGTTGTATGTGAAGAGTTTTATATGACAAATGATTTAGATTATAAACTCTTGCTTAAAGCACAATAAATTATAAAAAATAAAATAAATGGGATTAAAAATAAATAATTGCATTTCAAATATTTATCAAAATATTGAAAAACTTTTGATACAGTAGTGTTGCCATAGAGAAGTTCAGACTTAAAGAGAGCTTATACGTAATAGAAGGAAACATTTCCACATCTTGCACCATCCCCACAATTGGTCTGTGTGAGCCCATTCTAGTAGCTATTGTTATCAACCCACCTCATCAAGCATTTCACTCATTTTTGATCACCTTCTACTTTATCAAACATGATGGGTTTTTCCTGGCAATTGGACTTTCCTGATGATGTGTCCAAAGTAAGCAAGATAAAGTCTCGCCATTGTTGTTTCTAAGGAGTATTCTGGCTGGCATGGTAATAGAGTCACTTCTTCATTAACTCATTACATAAGGAGCTGTGGTGGTGAGTTTAAAAACAAGTACGATTTGAAGCAGTGATGAGTATTAGCGATATGTTGTGGTGTCTGCAACTAGTATAATTTGATACAAAACTATCTGTGATTTTTGGTAAGGATAAAGTCCTGGAGACTGCAAATGTTACTGCAGTTTGTTGCCTAAAATGCTGAATTTCAGTTAGAGGTAAGGAAAATGAAAGATGTTAAGTTTTTTTTTCCACTCAGATAGATGATGAGATGCGTAGCACTTGGCCCCAGGAATCTTCACTCTTAAACTCCCTGCTCTCCCAGACTCGTCACCTAGCAGGTAAGTAAATGAGTCTGCAGTGAGTGGACAAGTCAGTCCCCTGCCCTTTAGGCACAGTCCACTGTACGGACATAGTCATATCTTTTTGTTACAATAGGTTGGTAGGGACAAAGGAACCCCACAAGTGCCTGAGTAATTTTTACAGTCTCAAATGCTTTTCCTATTCATCTCAGAAAGTATCATTCACATTTGTTCATTTTCCCCTTCCTGTTGCCTTTACTTTCATCCAGTGAAGGTGGCCCATGATCTCACCATTCTGCTTCAGCTTAGTTACTGCCATTGACTTGATTCTAACAAATGGTGACCCAGTGTACTGCAGTGTAGAACTGCTCCATAGCATTTCCTTTCCTGCTGTTCTTTATGGAAGCACATTATTAGCTCTTTCTTCTGCAGAGCACCAACCTTCAGGTTAGAAGCCCGTTGAAACCCACTTATGCCACCCAGGGACCTTCTCAACTAAAAAGTCTAAGTCAAGTTTGCTTTGGGGTGCTACCTAGTGTGTCTGGTGCAATTTCATGGACTTACCTGACATGAAACATGTCTTCTCACCTGCCTGTAAGATAACTGAAAGTTGTACAGTGGGGAAAGTTTTCACCTCAATGTGAAATGCAATATGAAAGTTGGCAGGCACCTAATATGTCAAAGACAGTATACTAGATGTGTTCCATATGTTTTGTCACTTTGTCTTAACAGCTCCATGAGAAGTCACTTCTCTCATGTTTCAAAGAACAAACTAGAATCAGAGTTTAATAGCATTTGCAAAGCAATGTACCTAGGATCTGAACTGGCAAGATGACTATAACTTACTCCAAATCCTTGAAAAGAATATACCACCGCTCCTTCATAAAGGGGGTAATAGCATAAGCAGAAGCCCAGGGAAAGGAGTTCTCTGAAGCTGAAATATGATGTGGACGTTGGATGGAGTCACAAATGAGTAGTTTGGTTAAAAAGGTGAATAGCACCGTCCCTAAAAAATAAAACAATATTTGACAGTGAGAGGGAAAGCCCCTTGCCTGAGACAATCTTTACAGCATGTATTTAAATCAGGCCCCTGTGGGAATTTTGTGGAAAGTAATTCTTATTGTACACAGGAAGCTTGGCATCTCTGGTCACTACTGTAATGCAGTAACATTGTCTGTCACTCTAAGACTTCCCTTTTCACCACCCCTTTGGTGAGTGGAGACCCGCCCTGCGTGACTGAGATCGAAGTTCTCTAAATGATAGGTCTCCTGAAAACCACTGCCATTGGTCCAGTTGATTCTGAGCCACAGGGACTCTATAGGACAGAGTAGAACCACCTCACAAGGTTTCTAAGGGGTGGCTGGTAGGTTTGAAGTTTTGGGTTGGCAGCCAAACTCCAGGGCTTGTTAAAACTGAGCCTGTTGTGCCCCAGCCCCTGAGATTTTGATTTAATAGATGTGGATGTGGCCCAAGAATTTGCATTTCTAATAAGTTCCCAGGTGGTACTGATACCACTGGTCTGGAAAGCACATGTTGAGAATGTAGTCGACTAGTTACCATTGAATCAGTTCTGACTCATGACAACACTATACACGTCAGAGTAGAACTGTACTCCAAAGAGTTTTCACTGGTTGATTTTTTTGAAATTTGATTGTCAGGCTTTTTTTTGATGTGCACCAGGCGCTCCTTGAATATTCTGGGGGTCAGTTCTACCCTGGCCCCTAGGGTCATCACGAGTTGGATCCGACTCGACGGTACTTGGCTGGCTTGGCTTGGCTTTGGTGGAACCTTCAACCTTTTAGTTAACAGACAAGCATGTCAACCATCCTAGGTCTAGAATCTGGTCTAGATCATTGTTATTTGGTCTCCCCTACTTGTAGAGAAACCTCCCTACGTTGAGTAGGATCTTGGCTCCTCCCTGTGAAAAGCTTCCTCGAATGCTCCAGGATTTTTCTGGAGTGATCTTGTACCCCAGACTCTGCTCAGGATTTAAGAGCCACTGGTTGTGAAGGCTCATTCTAAACATTTCAAGCTCTATGCATTTTTCCCCCATTTTACTGTACTTTAGATGAAAGTTTACAGAACAAGCTAATTTTTCAACAAACAGTGTACTCATTGGTTTACGATGTTGGTTATGAACCTTACAATGGACCAACATTCTCCCATCTCAGCCTTGGATCCCCTGTTGCAGGCTTCCCTGTCCCCTCCTGCCTTCCATTCCTTGCCCGTGGTCTTTTATGCTCCTTTAGTTTGTTTTGTTTTTGTTTTTAAATGAAACTGTCCAATCCTTGGCTGAAGGGTGAACCTCGGGAGGGGCTTCATTACTGACCTGAAAAAGTGTGCAAGAACCATACTCAGGATTTCTCCAGTCTCTGTCAGGTTAACAAGTCTGGTCTTTCTTTTTGAGTTAGTAGTTTGTTTTACATTTTTCTCCAGCTCTGTCTGGGACCATCTGTTGTGATCCCTGTCAATCTACTGCATTTTCTATGTTCTCAAACTCTTTCTAACACTCAGAGCATTTACCACCTCACCTGGCACTTCTTTGTGCCCATTTTATTTCCTCTATTTTATTTCTGACATCTCCGGTAATCCAACTTTGACACTTCTTACAGATACAGAAGCTCTTCATGGGAGGAGGTCATTTTGTCAGGCACTTACAGCACTCAAGATCCAGGCTGTACTCTGAGACAAGGCACTAGAAAGAAGAGCGGCTCATGATGGCTCCTGTCTGTATTCTTCTTCTCTATAGGGTCGCTATGAGTCAGAATCAACTCGATGGCAATGGGTTTGTTTTTGGTTTATTCTTAACCTTCAAGTAATTCAAATTCAAGGAGCCAGAGACAGCTCGAGGATGTTCATGTGGTATAAAGATGGGCTCAGAGCCAAGGACAGCAATCTTCCAGACTTTGCTATATTCAAATTATATCTCAGCCTAACTATTGTGGATGCATAGCCTTGAGCCAATTTGGTCTGGTCCTAAAGTCCTCAGTTTTAAATGTTTACATGCAGTCGTCTCCTTTATCATAGTTGTTATTAAGCCAAAATCAAATCCACTGCTGTGGAGTCAATTCCAACTCACAGCGACCCTATAGGAAAGAGTAAAACTGCTCCATAGAGTTTTCAAGGAAAGCCTACTTGTCATTAGGTACTGTCAGTTTGGTTCTAAGCCACAGAAACCCATGTACAATAGAAGGAAGTGCTGCCTGGTCCTGCACCAGCCTCACAATTGTTGCTGTGTTTGAGTCCTTTGTTGTAGCTGTTGTGTCAATCCATCTCATTGAAGATCTTTCACTTTTTCACTGACCCTTTATTTTATCAAGCATGATGTCCTTCTCCAGGGACTGATCTTTCCTTGTAACATGTCCAAAGTACTTCAAATGTGTGTGTGTGTGTGTGTGTGTGTGTGTGTGTGAGAGAGAGAGAGAGAGAGAAAGAGAGAGAGAGGCTAAATAGAGGTAGTGCAGGTAGTAGGATGAATTGATATTAACTGCTTAATACAACTGGATAAAACTATGTAAGGGAAAGCAGATGGTATATCAGATTTTACCAATCTCAAAGCAAATACATCTAGATTAGGATATAAGTGATTGCAATTTTAATGCTTCTTTCTGAAGTCTTTCCAGAAAATTCCAAAGTAAATATACTAAAGAACAGAGAAGACAATGAAAGACAGAGAGAGGGAAATGGGACTGTTGGAAGTGGTTCATGGATGGGGTAGCCCTGTAAGGAATGGTCTTCCCAGCCCCTTCCTTCTCTAGGAAGCCAGTGAGATGTCTAGAAAGCTGCTGTGTCTGTTTCTTATTGCTGTGTAATAAGTCACCACAAACACAGAAACTTAAAGCAGTGGCCATTTATTCACTCAGCGTTCTTTCACCACAAGTCTGGATGGCTCAACTGGATTCTGTGCTCAGGTATCCCAAGGCTGAAATCAAGGTGTCATGGGCTGTGCTCTGATCTAGATACTTTAGAGAAGAATGCACTTCCAAGCTCACGTAGACTTGTCAGAATTCAAAGGAGAAATCAAAAGTTACTGTTGGGGACTCACTGTGAAATGGGGTGGCTAAAATCTTGGTGATGAATTATCTCAATGGAGGTGGGAAAGGATAGAGCAGAGATGCCCTGGGCTCTGAGAACATTAAGGTAAGGCCTGTATGCCACAGGCAAACAGGGTAGAGAGAGGAAGGAAGTGGCTGACAGAGTAGAAGATGAAGAAAAAGAGAAAGTACATCTCCTCTGTTATGGATTGAGTTCTGTCCACCGAAAAATATGTGTAGCCATGTGGCTGTGCCATGACTCCCAATATTTTACAATTACCCTCCATTTTGTAATTTTCCTATGCTGTATGTTAAAGGATTAGGTGGGACTGTAAATCCCTTCATAAGATTGCCTCCCTGCTCCACTGTAAAGGGAGTTTCCCTGGATCATGGCTTGCACCACCCTTAATACTTTCATCTTACAAGAGATAAAAGGAAAGGGAAGCAGGCAGAGATTTGGGAACCTCCTACCACCAAGAAGCAGCACCAAGAGCAGAGCATGTCCTTTGGACCTGAGGCTCATGTGCGAAAATGTTCTCACTGGATTTGGACTGAGCCTGTCAGACTATGATAAATTCTCTTATTGAATGGACTTATAATTCATAAATGGATTTGTGGCTTAAGTTTCTCTTCTTAGTGCCTTCCATTCATGGTATTTCTGTTAGAGCAGCACTAGCTGAATAAAACAGAATTTGTTACCATGAGAGTGGAAGCGGATTTGAAACTATGACTGGATAGAAGACTCAAAAGAAATCAAGGAGAAAGTTAACACTGCAGAAGGCACAGATAATGAAAAAATCTGAGAACCAGTGGCAGTGGCAGTGGCAGCAGCAGAACCAGAGGCAGCACTGGAACTGACTTGTGGAGCAAGAGAGCTAAGTGCCTGTGCACAGAGACTTCCTGGCAGAACAGGTTGCCTCCGGGCACTTGAATCAGTGGAGCTAGCCTTGCTGACCCAAGGAGTGAGAGAGCTGAGTGCCTTTGTGTGGGAGGCTTCCTAGCAGCATGGGGGTGCCTCCGAGCATTTGAGTCAGTAGAGCTACAGAGCTTCGGAACACTTGCCACAGCAGTGAAGATGTGGGCCTGAGGCCTGGGCCATGAGGCCATAGGAAGCAGAAGCTGAAGAGATAAACAATATGAGAAGCTGAGCTACCTTGGTCTCAGAAGGTGTGGCTGTGATCTTGGGGGTTTGAAAGGGTGGACCTGGGCTTTCCATGCTTTGTCAGAGTGGAATTGCCACTCAGTTGGGCTTAGGGTACACCTAAAGCTGACGGGTCAGAATTTCTGTCCAAGTGGGCCTTGAAGGCAGAGTTGTAGCACAGGGCTGAGGACCTCCACTCAGAATCCAGAGAATGTGGCCAATACCTAGAGCCTGAAGGGCAAGGCCATTGTGTAGAATGTCTCAGAAAATGTAAGACTGTTTTCAAAGCTTTGAAGACTAATTGTAATGTGTTCTACTGACTTGCCTGTTGCCTGTTAATGCCTTCTTTCCCTGCAATTTCTCCCATTTGTAATGGAACGTCTAACTTGTACCTGTTCTGCCATTGTACCTTTGAAAGCAGTTAGCTTGCATTCAAGGTTTCACAGATGTAGAAGAGTTTTCAGATTTTGGACTTGGAACTGATTTAAGACTTCTACCATATGGGATTGACATGATTTTGCTATAGTGAGATAAATGTGTTAATGTTTCAAAGATTTGATTTTTGGGGTGCAAAAGGGTGGGATGTCATGAATTGAATTGTATAACCCCCAAAATATGTGCAGTAATTTGCTTGGGACAGAATTCCCTGTAGTCTATGATCATCCTCCATTTTGTGATTTTCCTATGCTGTATGTTAAAGGTTAAGGGTGGGGCTGTAAATCCCTTCATAAGATCACCTCCCTGCTCCACTGAAAAGGAAGTTTCCCTGGAGTATGGCTTGCATCACCCTTAATACTTTCATCTTACAAGAGATAAAAGGAAAGGGAAGCAGGCAGAGAATTAGGAACCTCACACCATCAAGAAAACAGAACCAGAAGAGCACGTGCTTCAGACCTGAGGTTCCTGTGCTAAGATGCTCCCTGGATAGAGACTGATGTAATACCAGACTTTCCTCCAGAGACAGAAAGGGGGAAAGCCTTCTTCTTGAGCATACATCCTGAATTTGGACTTGTAGCCTACCAGCCTGTATAAGAATAAACTTTCCTTTGTTAAAGCCACTCACTTTGTGGCAATTCTGTTAAAGCAGCACTAGCTGACTAAAACGTCCTCTTAGGTGTAGAAAATCCAACACACATGCATTTTGTGTTGGGTAGCCATCTGGTACAAGTCTCTGAGTGGTACAAACAGTTAAACATTTGACTACTAACTAAAAGGCTGGCAATTTGCACCTACCTAGAGATATCTCAGAAGTAAGGCCTAGTGATCTGTTTCTGAAGGGTCATAGCCTTGCAAACTCTATGGAGTGCAGTTCTACTCTACACACATGGAGTCATCATGAGTTGGCACCAACTCAAAGCACTAACAATAACCTCTTGGTACCTCTGCTGTCCTACAGATTCATAGATGCTTTTTAATAGAACTTTAGCTTGCACTAGCATTTTTGTGTGTTTGTGTGATCAAGCATGATGCATCCTGGTTAATAAAAGCAAGAAGGCCACTGGAGTTTCCCTAGACACCTAAGAGGCCCAGGCCTAATTGTGCTAATGAATATCATTGATCACAGTAGAAGAGAAAGTGAGATATTGGTAAATGTTTTCAGGATTTCATGAATATGAGACTTAAGTCAATATCTGCTTAATAATTCTGCATGTGGATTTACCTCAGAAATTTCCATTTTCTTCTTTCAGAAAGTTAAGAAGCAGAATGGAAAGGAAATAGTACCATAATCAACAGTTCAGCATAAATATAAACCATAGTGATGCCAGGCGTCTGGCATGTTATTTCCTTTGCTGAATTGATTCCCACCAGGACAATTGCCTTCCATGGAAAAATCTGTTTCTCAGGGGTTTCAAAGCTAACTGTGACAGCTCCTTGATGGTTTTTATGGAGTAACAAGTTGTTAGATCATTCAAGTTCCCTGTGTTATCTGTCTACTTGACTTTTATTTTCCATTTCCAGAATTTCCAAAAATACCTTTCGCTTATTACTCACCTATACTGTCAGAAAAAATACTATAAGATCATTTGAAACTCCAACCTATAGGTTGTCTCACACTCATCCCAGATACCATTTCTGATAGAGGATAATTGCTGACTTCTTTGAGTGGAGAGGTAGGGGTGGTTCAATAATACTTTCCAGTTCTTTCAAGAAATACTAAAAACATAAAAAAAAAGGTAGACGTGGTATCGTAAACCCCAAACCCAGTGCTATTGAGACGGGTTCAACTCATGCAACCCTAGAGGCCAGAGTACCACTGCCCCATAGAGTATCCAAGGAGAGCCTGGTGGATTTGAACTGCCAACCCTTTTGGTTAGCAGTGGTAGCACTTAGACATGGTATCATAGATTGAATTATATCCTACCAAATTATGTGACAACTTGAGTAGGCTGTGATTCCCATCATTGTGTGGTTACTCTTCATTTTGTGATCTGATGTACTTATTCTATGTGTTGTAAATCTTGCCTGCAGTTAATCAGGCAAGATCAGGATTCGGTTATGCATGTCATGTTAATGAGGCAGGTTTCGGGTGGGGTATAACACCCTTACTTAGGTCGTAGCCCTGATTCAACATAAGGGGAGTTTCCCTGGGTTATGGCCTGTGTCATCTCTTTTTCTTACAAAACATAAAAGGAGAGACAAGCAAACAGAGAAGGAGGGACCTGACTACTTATAGTATTTCTATTATAGCAACACAAGAAAACTAAGGGGGTCCTTATTGGTACATTAAAAGCTTGGTTGCTAGCCAAATGGTTGGCAATTCAAATCTAGCAGCCTTTCCTTAGAAAGCCTGCGGGGCAGTTCTATTCTGTTCTGCAGAGTACTATGAGTAGAAATCTACTTAACAATAATTGGTTAGATAGCTAAACAAATGAGACACAGGCAAAAAATTTTTCAGCTTGATGTTTAACCAAAGGAACCAGGGTGACCTTGATCCACCCATCTACCTGTCCACAGATCCATCCATCAATCCATCAATCCATCCACCTCATCTACCCTATCCACCCCATCAATTCATCCTTGGTGAGCTTGTCTACCCTCAGAGCTTCATCTTCTGCAAATGTCCTGCTGAATCCTCAACTCTCTCATTTTTCAAAATATCCATGTACCTACCCACTGCAAAGACACTGTGGTTATTAAAGTTATATGTCTATTTGGCTGGGCCATGATTCTCAGTCATTTGACAGTTATGATAGTTTGATAGTTGTATGAGAATGTGACCTCCTTCATGATGGAATCTGCTGTGAGAAGCCAATAAACTGAAAGGGAGTTGCCTTGAGGGTGTGGCCTGTATCCAATATAAGTGAACTTTCTGGCCAGGCTTGGGGCTTTTGCTTACTCTGGATCCTGCTGCTGGCTCCTGTTCATCTGACCTCTGGTTTTGGGGACTTAGCTGGCAGCTTATCTGCTGATATTGGGATTAATCATATCTGCAGTCTGCTTAATTGCTGATCTTGGGATTTGTTGACTTTCTCCATCTGTGAGCCAGAGGCCTGTTGTCTGTCTTGCTGATTGTGGATTGACCAACTGGTAGAGCCAAGGTAGGCAGTTGCTCAAACATAGCTAGCTGAAATGTCTTTCATAGGACTTTGGAATTTTAGTGAAATGAAGTAGGGAAAGATAAATGGTCAGAGTTTGTTCAATCCAGTGGCCTTTGACTGAGTTAAAAAGGAGAGAAATGGAGAAACCAGGACATGAGTTAGAGTTTCCCAGCTTATAGTAGAAAACTTTCAAATAAATTTTTTATATGACATAAAAGTTTATTTCTGTCTCACACAAAAAGAGCCTAGGAATACACAGTCCATGAATACTAATGCCATTACAAGAAGATGTCAGCTTTCTGAGGTGACTGCTAAGACCCAGTCTTCACATCAAGTTCCAGGAAACAAGATAGAGGAAGCAGATGGAGAGGGAAATGCCTTCACTTCCTACAAATTTCACACCATTTTTATTTATATCTCTTTGACCAGTGGCTATATCTGGCTGCAAGTATGAATCTGGAATGCAGTCTTTCAGGTGGTGACATGATTATGTTACCAAAGAGGAGGGTAATATACACAGGGAGGCAACTAGTGGCCTCTATATACTATTTTTGTTGTCATTGTCATTTCGGTGAGGGAGGAAGGTCAGGAAGTGGAAAGTATGCTTCCCAAGAAGCTTGAAGCATTATTATGTCCGTACTTCGTAAGGACTGAGCTGGAGCAATCACAAGCAGCAGCAGGAGCTGCTTTGTGGAAGGACTGCAAATTACAGTACTGTACTGGCCCTTAGGCAAGCTATTAAACTTAAACCTCACAAACAATCCTATTGTTGCTGTTAGTTGCTATGGATTCACCTCTGACTCATGACAACTTCATGTAAAAAAAAAATTCGCCTGGTCCTACATCATCTTCATGATCCTTTGCATGTTTGAGTTCCTTTGTTTTACTGGTCCTCTCTTTGCCAAACATAATGTCCTTTTTTAGCGGTCAGTCTTTCAGGATGTGTTCAAAGTAAGCAAGCCCAAATCTCACCATGTCTGTTACTTTCCTTTTTTTGTTGTGATTGAAAGACAATGTACATTCCCATATAAATTTGTATGCCCACCTATGTGCAGCTCCCACTGCTCTCCCTGACCACAGCACTTTTCCTCTCTGCTCCATACCTGTCTTATCGTCCCAACAATCTCCTTTCCCCTCCTCTCATACCCACTCCCCTTCTTCCAGTAAGAGGTCAACAGGACGACATACTATAGATGCATAGAACCATAAAGTTTATACGATATGATCACTTTGTGCAGCCAAGTCCAAGCCATTTCTGTCCTAGAATTGACTTCCATTAAGATTTATGGACAAGAGCAGCATCAGGGCCAGGGGCCATGCTCCCTGGGGAAACTCAAAGCCCCAAGACCATCAGTTGCAGTCTTCCATTGGAGATCTCAGGGTGCACCCCTATTTATTCTCTTGTTGCCAGTGAGACTCAACTTTGTGAGCTCCATCATGGCTATCAGTGGTGGTAGCTGGGCACCATCCAGTTCTTCTGGTAATGAGTTGATGTAGAAACCCACTCACATGGGTCTCTCTGTCTTCCGGGTTTTCTTTTCCCCATGTCGTTCTTGTCCTCAGCGATCTTCCACTCCTGTTGATTTGGAATCAGTTGCTATGCCCACAGATGGCAGCTTTTAAGACCCCAGATGCCACTCACTGATGTGGGGTGCAGAGAGTCTTCATTAGTAAAATGCTAGCTGTGCCAACTGGCTTCGATTTTGCCTGACAGCGTGGTCCCCGGATCCCCACCCCAGCTACTCTGTCTCTGCAATACTGGGTTAGGATGGGAGGAGAACTCAAATTGTGTTGAAGTCCAGTTATTGCTGATCTTCTTTCTAATGTATGCTGCCACCGATTTCACCCAACCAAATTTCTATTATCTAATCTAACCTCCCCTCCCCCTCCCTCCTTCCCCACCCTTGCAGCAGTCAGAAAGTCTTTTCTTCCATGCATGAGTCTGTTTTTAAGTTCTTATCGTAGCAGTCTCATACAATGTTTGTCCTTTTGTCACTGACTACTTTGACTCAGCATAATGTCCTCCAGTTGAAACCAGGTTAAGAGATGTTTCCTGCAATCATCATTGTCCTTTATCATTGCATAGTGTTCCACTGAGTATATATACCATAGTTTACCTATCCATTCTTCTGTTGTTGGGCATCTGGGTTGAATCCATCTTCTTCCTATTGTGGATTGTGCTGCAGTAAACAATCATGTGCATGTATCAGTTGGTGTGAATGGCCCTGTAGGATATATCCCAAGCAGTGAAATTACTGGGTTAAATGGAATATCTAGATCCAGCTTTTTAAGGGAGTGCCAGATTGCTTTCCAAAGAGGTTGCACCATTTTGCAATCCCACCAACAGTGTAGAAGAGTTCCAATCTCCTCACAGCTTCTCCAGCATTAGTTGTTTTGCATTTTTTTGTATCATCACCAACATTGCTGGGGTAAGATGGTGTCTCATTGTTGTTTTGATTTGAATTTCTTTAATAGCTAATGATCATGAGCATGTCAGCATGTGTTTTTTGGCTGCCTGGATCTCCTCTTTAGAGAAGTGTCTGTCCATCTCCTTTGCCCATCACTTAATTGGATGATTTATCTTTTTCTTATTGATATTTTGTGGCACCTTATAGATTATGGAGATCAGGCATTGGTCTGACATACAATTGCCAAATGTTTTTTCCCATTCTGTAGGTGGTCTTTTAATTGTATTAATAAAGTCTTTGAATGAGGAAAAAGTGGTTGATTCTTAGTGGTTCCCGTTTATCTATTTTCTCTTCCGATGATTGTTGTTAGCTTGACAGATTTTGAAATCTGTCTACATTGTGTATTAAACCTTCCATTGTTGTTCCTACTTTTTCTTGGATAAGCTTTATCATTTTAGGTTTGATATTTAGGACTTTTATCCAGTTTGAGTTGGTTTTTGTATAAGGTATAAGAGATGGGTCTTGTTTTATGTAGTGCAGATGGATATCCAATTTTGCCAGCACCATTTGTTGAAGAGATTGTTTTTTCCCCAGTTTAATGTCTTAGGGCCTTTGTCAAATATCAACTGTTCGTAGGCAAGTGATGTCATCTCTGGGATCTTGATTCTGTTCCGTTGATCTATCTGTCTGTTTTTGTACCAGTACCAGGCTGTTTTGACTACTGTGACAGCATAATAGGTTCTAAGGTCAAGTAATCAGAGGCCTCCCAGTGTGTTTTTCTCCTTTAGTAATGCTTTACTTATCTGGGGCTTCTTCCCTTTCCAGACAAAGTTGGTAATTTGTTCCTCAATCTCTTTAAAAAGTGTCTCTGGAACTTGTATTGGGATTGCATTATATAAGTAGATTGCTTTGAGTGAAATAGACATTTTAACAATGCTAAGTCTTTCTATCCATGAGCAGACAAGTTTTCTCCATTTATGTAAGTCTCACTTAGATTCTTGTAGTAAGGGTTTGTAGTTCCCTTTGTAAAGGACTGTTATTTCTCTGTTTAAATTTATTCCCAGTTACTTTATCTTCTTAGGGGCTATAGTAAATTGTATTGGTGATTTCTTCCTTAATAATCTTGTTGTTGATACAAAGGAATCGTACTGATTTACTTATGTTTATCTTGTATCCTGAGATTTTGCCAAACCCCTCTACCAGTTTGAGGAGTTTCCTTATGGATTCTTTGGGATTCTCTGTGTATACAATCATATCATCTGCAAATACAGAGATTTTTCGTTCTTCTTTGCCAATGCAGATGCCCTTTATTCCTTGATCTTGTCTAATCGCTCTGCCTAGAACTTCTAGTACAATGTTGAATAGAAGAGGTGAGAGTGGGCATCTTTGTCTAGTTCCTGTTCTCAAGGGAAACTGTTTCAGTCTCTCTCCATTCAGGATGACATAGGCAATTGGCTTTGTATAAATGGCCACTATTGCATTGAGAAATTGGCCATCTATTCCTACTTTGCTGGCAGTTTTTAGCATGAATGGGTGTTGGACTTTATCAAGTGCCTTTTCTGCATCAATAGGCAAAATCAGGTGATTCTTGTCTTTTGTGATATTTATGTAGTGGATCACATCTATTGTTTTTCTGATGTTGAAACAGTCTTGCATCCCTGGTATGAATCCAAATTCATCATGATGGATTATTTTTTGGGTATGTTGTTATATTCTATTGGCATGAATTTTGTTGAAGATTTTTGCATCTAAATTCATGAGTGGTATCGATCTGTAGTTCTCCTTTTTGGTTGAGTCTTTCCCTGGCTTTGGTATCAGGGTTATGTTGGCTTCATAGAATGAATTTGGGAGTATTCCATCCCTTTCTACACTGTGAAATAGTCTTTGCAGTATTGGTGATAACTTTTCTCTAAAAGCTTGGTAGAATTCTGCAGTGAAGCCATTGTGGCCCAGAATTCTTTTGGTTGGCAGTTTTTTAACGACTTTTTCAATCTCTTCCTTTGTGATGGGTTTATTCAGTTGTTCTGCTTTACTTTGTGATAATTTGGGTAGGGGATATAAATCAAGAAAATTGTCCATTTCCTCTAGGTTTTCAAATTTGTTAGAATACATTCTTTCATAGTATTCAGCTATAATATTTTTGATTTCTGCTGGATCTGTGATGACAATTCCCTTCTCATTGCTTATATGGGTTATTTGTTTCCTTTCCTGTTTTCCTTTAGTAAGTTTAGCCAATGGTTTACCAATTTTGTTGATCTTTTCAAAGTACCAGCTTTTGGGCTTTTCAATTTTTTCAGTTTTTCTTCTATTCTTATTCATTTAGTTCTGCTCTGACCTTTATGATCTGTTTTCTTCTAGTGCCTGAGGGGTTCCTCTTTTATTCTGTCTCTACTTGTTCAAGCTGTAGGGTCAGTACTTTGGTTTGGTTTCTTTCTTTCTTTCTTCCAGATGTGTGCATTTGTGGAGATAAACTGATCTCTGAGCACTGCTTTGGCTGTGTCTCACACGTTCTGGTAGGAAGTGTTTTTGTTCTCATTGAAATCCGTCAATTTCTTTATTTCATCCTTGATTTCTTCTATAATCCATGGTTTTTTGAGCAAGGTGTTGTTCAGTTTCCATGTGCTCCACTTTCTATCTATGCTTTCTCTGCTACTGATTTTGACTGTTATGGCCTTATGATCTGAGAAGGTGCCTTGCATTAATTCGGTGGTATGGATTTTGTTGAGAATTACTTTATGTCCTAACATGTGATCTATTTTGGAGAATGTTCCCTGTGTACTGGAGAAGGTGCACTTGTCCTCTGATGGATAGAAAGTTCTGTATATGTCGAAAAGGTCTAGTTGGTTAATTGTGCCAATAAGATCTTCTGTGTCTTTACTGAGCTTTTTTCTAGGCCATCAGTCCAGTATTGAGAGAGGAGTGTTGATCTCTCTCCTTTTTGAGTGTAGTCAGTGTTTCTTTGACATATATAGGTGCTCTAATATTAGGTGCACAAATATTTAATATTGTTAAGTTCTGCTTGTGTATTGAACCTTTCAGCAATAGTGTCCATCCTTGTCCACGATGGTGGATTTTACATTAAAATCGATTTTATCTGAGATTAGAATTGCCACATCTGCTCTTCTTTGTTCCTTGTTAGCTTGATATATAGTCTTCCATCCTTTAATTTTTAGTTTGTGCCTATCTTTAAGTCTAAGGTGAGTTTCTTGTAGGCAACATATAGACAGGTCATGACTTGGGATCCAAGCTGTCACTCAATGTCTCTATACTGGGGAATTCAGTCCATTCACATTCAATGTAGTTATTGATAGGTATGTGTTCAGTCCTGCCATTGTGATATGTTTATTTTTGTGTTGATGTTTTCTCTGTTGTTCTTCTTCATCTGTTCTGGGACATTCTTCTTTGAGAGTGGACTTTTCACCTTTTTCAGGGTTGGTTTTGTGGTTCTTGATATTCCTGTATCATGTTTCTTGATTTGATATGTTGGATCTTTATTGTGCTTTATGGCTAACCCTGTGATCCCCCTTAATAAACTATGTATAAACCCAATTTTAGTTACTATCATTCTTATCAACTTCCTCTCCATCTGGAAGGACTATAACGACTATAGTACATCACTCTTTTTAATATGATGACATTATAGTTTTCATGATATGATCACTGGATCATTTTTTTCACTATTACAGCTTTGGTTGAGTTTGGAGCCTTCCCTAACTGAGTAGGATTCTGGGTGATGTGTGCTGTATTTCCTTCTAAAATACAAAATTAGTGGTTTTGTTCTTTTAAGCCAAAGCCAAGAGATTCAGTATTTCTTTTAGCTTGGTTTGGTTTATACAAGGTCTTTGAGTTTTTGTTTTCTGCAAATGTCTTGATTTCCTTTCGATATTTAAAAACTAGTTTTTCAGGATATATAATTCTTGTTTGGAAGTGCTTCTCCTTCAAGGCTTTGAATGTGTCATGCCACAGTGTCCGTGCCAGCATCATTTCTGCTGAGAAATCTAATGAAAGCCTATAGGGTTTCCCTCTGAATGTTATCTTTGCTTTGAGTCTTGCTGCCTTTAAGAGTTTCTGCTTATGTTTCATTTATTAAGCTTGATTATAATGTGTCTTGAAGTCTTTCTTTTGAGATCTATATTGAGTGGCATTTGATATGTATCTTGGATATCTGTATTCTCTTCTTTCATAATTTCTGGGAAATTTTCTGTCAGAAGCTCAGCAACAATACTCTCTGTGTTCTCAGCTGTCTTGCCCTGTTCAGGAACTGCAGTTAATCATAGACTGTTTCTCTTAATAGAGTGCCACATACTTCTTAATGCTTCTTCATTTTTCTTGTTTCTTTTTTCTGATTTCTCCTCATAGACGCTGGAGTCAGTAGCTCTGTCTTCCAAATCAGAAAGTCTATTTTTTATTTATTCCATTGGATTTTCTTGGCTTTGAATTGAAGTTTCTATGTCTTTGATTTTGTTCTTGATCTGTTGGATTTCAGAGTACTGGTGTTCCATCAATTTGAACAGCTTGCCTAATTTTTCATTTTGCTCTGCTACATTTCGTACAGGATCTAGGAGGGCTCTTTTCTATTCACCTTCCAATAATTTCAGAAAAGCTTCTTCATCTGGGAAGTTCTGAGGTGCTTTCTTTTGGGGGGTTTCTGAAGCCATGGGTGATTTCTTGGTTATGGTTTTCTCCAGAGTTTGTTGCTTTTTTGACATCCTGTGATTCAGTAGGGGCTGGGAGAGATGCTGTGAGACTGGACTGCAGTTGCTTCTCTAGGCCATCTTAAAATGAGAGGTAAAAGTATGTGACAACTTCCAAAGTCAGTCAGGTTTTCAGGTGTATAGGTGCCTCTTCCCAGCCTGCAAAGGAAGCACCTCTATATCAAATCCCAGATGTTATAAACTAGCTCAAAATACAGAAAGGATACTGGCCTGCTGGCCTCTGCTGTTGGACCCCAGCTGTGGGTGACACTGTGGAGAATACTGCTTTTCTGCCAGAAAAGCGCTGTCCTCCAGGGAGGCAGTGCCTCCCAGCCCAGGAATTAGGTCCACCTGAGGCCTCTGTATGGGTATATCCACCTCCCAGTGGAATAATATGGTGTCCTGCACAAGTTTGCCACCTGTCTCAGTACCAGCTACTCTATATTGGAGGTGGAAAGAGAGGCAAAAGGTGCCAAGATGCACAGCATCCACAGCCTCTGTTGCTGGGCCCCAGCCTTAGGTGACACTCTGTAAAATTCTGCTTTTCTGCTGGAAAAGCACTCTCCTCCTGGAGGGTGCTACCTCCCAGCCCAAGAATTAGTTCCAGCTGAAGCATCTGTATGGGTATCTCTGCCTTCCAGTGGAACAAGATGGTATCGCACACAAGCTTGCCAGATGATTGGGACCAAGCTACTCTATGGCAGAGAGGCCACGTGTGCCGAGATCCACAGAGTCCATAGCCTCTGTTGCTGGGCCTCAGTTGTAGGCAACAGTGTGTAAAATACTGCTGTTCTTCTGGAAAAGTGCTCTCCCCTGGACAGGTGCTGCCTCCCAGCCTAAGAACTAAGTCCAGCTAGGGCCTCCTTATGGGTACCTGCCCCCCAGTGGATCAAGATGATGTCCCACACAAGGTCACCACTGCCTCAGTACCAACTACTATATGGCAGAGGCAGAAAAAGAGGCCAAAGTTGCCAAGATACACAGAGTCCAAAGCCGGGCTCTCAAAATATGGCAATGTTGCTTGCTGATCCCACCAGCAGTGTGTCTAAGAGTAGTAGCTAGTCAAGTCCCAGCTCTGCTGTGGGGTAAGACAGAGAAAACAAAATTAAAATGGTGAGTTACCTTTGGTCTGTACAAGACTGCGCTCACCAAGAGTGGGGTCAGAGAAAGACAGAAGGTTTTGCTTTCAGTGGTATGAAGTCCAAATTAATAGCCCTATGCTGCGTCCTAGGGCTCACCAGGTGTCCAGAAGTCTCTGATTTAATGATCAGTTCAGGTCTTGGTTCCAGAGGGATTTAGGGAGATATGTGTTTAGTGTGCCATTTTGACTCTGCCTCCTCTCAGCTTCTTTGTTTCTAAGACTGGTCTGACCAGTCTTCTGGAAATCCATGGTATATTCAGTATTCTTTGTAACATAACAACTGAAATGCATCAATTCTTCTTCACTCTTCCTTTTTTCATTGTCCAGTCTTTTGCATGCATATGAGGTGACTGAAAAGGCAAAGGAAGGAATTGAAGTTCATAAAGACTAAGAAACTTGTCCGTGATTACACAGTCCTAGGCTGGGATTTGAATCCCGGTGTAACACGAGAGCTAGAGGTTCTACCACTGGCGCCTTGGTGCCCTGACTGAATCTTCATAGCTACATCACTTTAGTTAGCCCTGTGCTCAGAAATACTGTTTTCCTTGAGGGCAGCAGATGAAGACCTTGTAAAGAAACAGCCACAGTGGAGGATCCTAGTCCACATTTGTGACAACATTGCTTACTGGGCAGTTGTGAGAATTTTTGTTTTCCTGATGTTGAGGTGCAATCCATACTGAAGGCTGTGATCCTTGATCTTCATCAGTAAATGTCTCAAATCTTCTTCATTTCCAGCAAGTAAGGTGGCATCGTCTGTGTAACACAGGTTGTTCATGAGTCATCCTTCAATCTTGATGTCTCATTCTGCTTCGTATAATCCAGCTTCTTGGATTATTTGCTTGGTTGCAGATTAAAAAGGTATGGTGAAAGGATACAACCATGACACACACCTTTCCTGACTTGAAACCATGCAGTGTCTGTCCCCTTGTTCTGTTCACACAACTGCCTCTTGATCCATATACAGATTCCTTAAGAGCATAGTTAGGTGTTCTGGAATTCCCATTCTCCACAATGTTAGCCATAATTTAGTATGATCCACACAGTTGAATGCTTTTGCACAGTGAGTGAAACACAAGTAAACATCTTTCTGGTATTCTTTGCTTTCAGCCAAGATTTATCTGACATCAGCACTGATATCCCTGGTTCCACGTCCTCTTCTGAATCCAGCTTGAATTTCTGGCAGTTCCTTATCAATATACTGTTGCAGTTGCTTTTGAATGATCTTGAGCAAAATTTTACTTGTGTGTGATGTCAACGATATTGTTCGATAATTTCCACATTTGGTTGGATCACCTTTATTTGGAATGGGCATAAATATGGATCTCTTCCAGTCAGTTGGCTGGGTAGCTGATGGTAACACCATCAGCTTAGCAGCGTAACAGCATCACGTAAGGAGGGTAAAGGTAGAGTGAGTAGCCCCCACTTGTCTGTCAGTGGAGGCTTGCTTGTTGCTTTGATGTGGGAAGCTATACCACCAGTATTTAGGTACCAGCAGGGTCAACCATGGTAGACAAGTTTCAGGTGAGCTTCCAGACCAACACAGGCTAGGAAGAAGGACCCAAAAGTCTACTTCTGACAGGAATTAACACAGGGAAAAGCCTCATGAATAGCAGCCAAAGATTGTCGGATATGGTGCTAAAAAGTGAATTCCCCAGTTGGAAGGCAGTTGGAAGATGACTGGGGAAGAGCTGCCTCGTCAAAATAGAGTCATCCTTAATGATGTAGATGGAGTTAGATTCTGGTAGGATGTGTTTTTATCCTCATTTGATTCTGTGAATTTATTTATTCCATCCATAATTTCTTGTATAACCCAGCAGTTTTTCAGAAGGGACTGTTTAGTTGTCGTGTGTTTGACTTTTTTTCTTTGCATTTTCTGTTACTGATTTCTACTTTTATGGCTTTGTGGCCAGAAAAGATACTTTGAAATATTGATATGCTTTGGAAACCATGCTGGCTTAGTATGTTAAGTGATATGTCTGCTAGCCAAAAAGTTGGCAGTTCGAATCTGCCAGGTGCTCCTTGGAAACTCTATGGGGCAGTTCCACCTTTACCTGTAGGTTGTAGTGACTAGTAATTGGATTCAACTCTACGGCAGTGCATTTGATTCAGTTTGTTTGGATTCTGTTAAGCTTGCTTTATGGCCTAAGATGTAGTCTGTTTTGGAGAGTGTTCCATGTGTGTTGGAAAGATGTATACTTGACTGCAGTTGAGCAGAGTGTTATGTATATGCCTATGAGATTAAGTTGGTTGATTGTGGTATTTCTATCTTCCTTATCTTTATTGAGCTACTTTCTGTATGTTCTGTCCTTTACCCAGAGTGGTATGTTGAAGTCTCCTACATTATTGTGGAGCTGTCTGTCTCTCTTTTCAATGTTGTTAAAATTTGTTTTATGTATTTTGGAGCCCTGCCATTAGGTACATAAATATTTATTATGGTTATATCCATCTAGTGTATTGACCCATTAGTAATAATAATATAGTGCTTTTCTTATCTTTTGTGGTAGATTTGACTTTGAAATCTATTTTGTTAACAATTAATATTGTCAGTCTGCTCTTTTTTGATTATTATTTGCTTGATTCTTTTTTCCCCCCTTTCTTTGAGTTTTAGTTTGTGTCTTTAAGTCTAAGGTGTGTCTATCGTAGGTCGCATATAGATTGACTTTTTTTTTAAATCTGTTCTGCCACTTTCTGTCTCTTTATTGGTGAATAAAATCCATTATATTCATCATAATTACTGATATGCATGAGTTTAGTGTTGTCATGTTAATGTTAACGTGTGTTGTTGGCAGTTTCTTTGTTCTACTTAGTTTTCTGTGTTTAGTTGTATTTCTTTTCATCTTTTCCATTATTGTTGTTTTGTGTTTGTTGAGTCTACGTTTGTCTTGTTTTTATTTTGGTGCTTAGGATTGTTAGCTTAATTTGTGGTTCCCTTAATATTTACTCATTTTTTATATGTTTAAACCAATATTTATTTCTTCCTGCCACTTTGACTTCTTCTCCATATGAAATATCTATGACTACATTTTTCAGGTCCCTCTTGTTTCAGTGTGGTCATATTTTATGTAATGATATCTGTTTTTCCATTTGCAGTATTTTAATTTTGATTTATTTTTGTGATTTTCCTATATTCATTGATATCTGGTTGCTCTGCTCTGTGTTCCAGTTTGGGGTTATTATCTGTTATTGATTTTGTAACTGAAGGACCCCCTTTAGCATTTCTTGTAATTTTGGTTACATTTTTTAAATTCCCCAAATTTCTATTTATCTTCATATGTCCTAATTTTACTATCATTTGAGAGACAGCTCTGATGGATACATAATTCTTGGCTGGCAATTCTTTTTTCTTCAGGCTTTATAATTATTATCCTATTGCCTTCTTGCCTGGATGGCTTCTGCTGAATAATTCAAGCTTAGTCTTATTCACTCTTCTTCATAGATGACTTTTTGTTTAACCTTAGAAGCTCTTAAATTTCTCTTTCTCTTTGGCTCTGGAAAATTTGATTATAATATATCTTGGTGACATTCTTTTAAGATCTACCTGCTGTGTGGTTTGATAAGAATTTTGTATAGGTATATTCCCATCTTTCATGATATCAGGGGAGTTTTCTGCCAACAAATCTTCAAAACTTCTTTCTGCATTTTTTATTTATCCTCCGTATTCTGGAAACCATGGTGTAGTGGTTAGGTGCTACAGTTGCTAATCAAAAGGCCAGTAATTCAAATCCATCAGGTGCTCCTTGGAAGCCCTGTCAGGGTGTTCTGCTCTTTTCTATAGGGTTACATGAGTCTTAATCATCTCGATGGCAGTGGGTTTTTAAAATGTTTTTTCATTTCCCTCTTTTGGTATTCTAATTACTTGTAAGTTATTCCTCTTGATAGAATTCTACACAATTCTTAGGGTCTCTTTTTAACAATTATTTAATCTGATGTTTCCTGAAATATGTTTGTGTCATGTGCTTCGTCTTCAGTCTCACTAATTTTGATTTTAGTTGCCTCAGCTTGCTCTTAGGACTTTCTACTGAGTTGTCTAATTTTGAAATTTTATAGTTAATCTTCTAGATTTCAGTTCACTTGTCTCTCTATGGATTCTTGTAGCCTGTTAAATTTCTCATTATGCCCTTCTGTAATTTTCTTAAGTTCTTCTATTGCTACATCTGTGTGCTCCTTGGCTTGTTCTGTTTTTTGCCTGATTTCCTTCCTGATATCTTGAGGAGTTCTATACATTAACCTTTTGCATTCTACATCTACCAGATTTTTTGATTCTTTGTTTTGAGAGATTGCTGAAGTCACAATAGTGCCTTTTTAAAAAATAAAAACAAAACAAAATTTTATTGTAGTTTAAATACAAATATACAGTCCATATCAGTTTGTCATATATCTGTAACTCACACCACTATTCTGCTCTAATTGTTTTCCTCTCCCTTCCCCATCACAGTGTGCCTCTTTATGTGATGTGACAGGTAGTGTTATCTCGAAACCATCAACAAGTTATTTTATTTATTTTTATTTTTGTTTACCGTGTCCTAGCATTTTGTTTTATTTTGTGCTGGTATGCCCACATACCAACATATGGCTGCTTGTGTGAGCTACTTTGATTACTGGTGACTTTGGAGCTCTAAATTTCCTGTCATTACTGAGTCTGTGAGTTTGAGAGTCTGTTTACTTTTCTTGTATGGATTCAGCTCAGGTATCTAGGATCTTAGTCACCAAATGTGTGGTGCAGGCCCTCGCCTGCAGTTGTAGATGGACAGGATGATTGCTGTAGGCACAGGTTTCTGACTTCTGAAGGGGCCAAGCACTGAGGAAGGCTGGGATCTGACAGTTGCCCCTGAGTATTTATGAGGAAAGCATGCCACTGTTTCCTACAGAAAGTAAGTGGGTTGCTTTTACAGCCAGACTATGAGTGCCTAGTGCTGTTGACTGTAAGAATTGGGAGGCACCACTTATTCTTGGACCTCTGTCACTGGTGGCTAGGTAGAATGCATGGAGCAACCAGTCCTCAGGCCACTGATATGGGAGGAGGGGAACCGTCTTTAATAGAGAGATCAGTGTCGAATATGACAAACTTGCCTCTCCATCATACAGCTGATACAGCTGAGTTTATATTTCAGGTATATATCCCATTGTACTGTACTAATGAGGGCCTACACTATTGAAATAGTCTAAGCAGGAGTGAATGGTATTGAGAGCCCATGGAGTCCTTATGACTGTGTCTGACCAAGGAAATGGTTCTACACTGAGTTCCCAGCTTAGGGGAGTTGACAAGTTATTCTCCCTACTTGTTAACTTGTTTCCTCTCTAAAGCCATATGAATGCTTAGGATATAGAGACCTATACTATTTCTGGCCTAGGAAATGCAGCAATTTCTGAAATTGGCTGGGACCCAGTACAGAGTTGGTGGGTAGGGGAATAGGTAAATGAGAGAGAGGTTTTTCCCAAAGTGATATTGTTGATCTGCCTGTTAGATTGGACACAAAAACTTATCTTTTGTTGATTGAGTGCTACTTTTCACTGGTTGTGAAGGCATGAATGTACTCTCAACCACTCTGTTTCTCCTGATGTGGAAAATGAGTCCCAAAGGCCACTGCTTGCTTCACCAAGCCTGTACTAGTGGATCTAGCCTGTGGAGTGCCAGTTCCCACTGGGTCAAGTCTGGCAACTTCTAACCACTTTTCAACTATCTCTCCTTTCCCTTGCCATTAAGTCAGATTCCTCAACTTTGCCTTTGAGGTTCAGGGCTCCAAGATTGTCATATATAATTGATTCCCTCTCTTTTTTTTTTTGATGTTTGTTCATAGAGGGACCACAGGAAGCAGCTGACTATTCTTGCCATCCTAGCCCACCTCTCTTATGTGTATATTATTATTGTTGTTGTTGTTGTTTTATGCTGTTGAGTTGATTTCAACTCATAGTGACCCTATATCACAGTAGAACTGCTTGGAGCCCTGATGGCACAGTGGATAAAAGGTCAGCTGCTAACTAAAAAGTTAATAATTCAAATCTACCAGATGCTCCTTGGAAACTCTGTAGTTCAGTTCTACTCTGTCCTATAGGGTTGATAATAGTTGGAACTTACTGGATGGTACCTAACAACAACAACATATGGTTTTCTATGCTGTAATCTTTATAGGAGTAGACTGCTGGACCTTTTCTCTCATGAGTTGTCTGGTAGCTTCAAACTGCTAATCTTTTAGCTAGCAGTTGAATGCTTAACCATTGCACTGAGAAACCTATATATTAAAACCTAAACCAAACCCATTGCTGTCTAGTAAATTCTGACTTATCGTAATCCTATAAAACAAAGTTGAATACCCCAAAGGGGTTCCAAGGAGCGCCTGGTAGATTCAAACTTCTGACCTTTTGGTTACCAGCCATTGCACTTAACCACTGTGCCACCATATATTTAGAAGTCTTAAAAAGAGGTATAGGACAGAAAATTTGTGAGCTAAATTCACCAAATTTAGGCAGTTTGGAAATGTGGGGACTAAAGCTGGCTGGAATTGAGCCAAGCCAAGTGTTTCAAGTAGGATTTGACTCAGAGTAATAGTTAAAAGGACATAGCAGCTAAAAGCAAGGTCATGGCTTAGATTTGCCAAGCCAGACAAAAGTGCACTAAAAATCCACATGACAAGAAAGATATGTGATGGGGGTAAAATGATCCTGATACTGAGAGGTTTCCACTTCTCAGTCTAAGTCATACAGCTGAGAAATGTGGGCACCACACAGTAACAGCTGACAGTATAAACGTATTGATGGAATGATTGGCTAATTCTCTGCTAAGCAGCAGAGGGATGGCACAAGATAGAGGTGTATGGCCAATTATCTGAATTCGTGACCATCTAAGCTAGTCATAATTTCCACCATTGAACTGGGTCTTCCTCTACTGATGCTTTTTAAGAGAAGTTATTTGAGAGCTAAACACAAATCTCTAGTCCATTAATCTTTGCAGTGGTAAATTAGGGCCAGAAAATGCACTATGAGATTATTGTTGTTAGCTGCCATGAAATTGACACTTTACTCATGGTGACGCCATATACGGTGAAAGAAAAGCACTACTTGGTCCGTGTTTTATTGCAGATCAGACCATTGTGATCTATAAAGTTTTCATTGACTGATTTTTGGAAGTAGATTACCAGGCTTTTCTTCCTAGACTACTTTAGTCTGTAAACTCTGCTGAAACCTGTTCATCATCATGGCAACACACAAATCTCCTCTGATAGATGTGTGGTGACTGCACATGAGATGTTTTGGCTGGGAATCAAACTTGGGTCTCCTGCATGGAAAGTGAGAAGCCTACCACTGAACCACCATTGCCCTGTACTGTAAGAATAGCATATTGTAATATAAGAAAGTTGGACATCAAGATGTGGGTTCAGAGGAGTGAGCAAGAAGTTTCTTTACAGAGAACAGGGGACAAGGAAGGAGACAAGGAAGAGTGCCCTAACCAAAGAAGGAAAAACAATCCTAGGCACCTAAGAGGAGTCCTTGGGTAGCACAAAGAGTTGAGCACTCAACTACTAACCAAAAGGTTAGAATTTCAAACCTACCCACAGGTTCTTTGAAAGATGGGCCTTGTGATCTGCTTCTGAAAGGTCACGGCTTTGAAAACACTTTATAGAATTTCTATTGTGCACATATGGGATCACTGTGAACTGGAAGTGACTCATGAGCAACTAACAATAACCACAAAATACCAAAGTAACAAGACACTACTGCTTATTTTCATGTTGGGATGAATAGAAAGGATTTTGGAAAAGTAAGCAGATAAGATATATTGCATGGTGATAACTTTCTACAAAGTGAGATGTGAAGAGACAAATCTTAGGTTGGGTTTGGAGTGGATGGAGAGGAGAGGGGGCAGTTGAATGCAGGAGAAACTAGTAGACTTTCTCCCCAGGTAAGGGTTCACAGTGGAAACCTGGAACAGCTGTCAAGCTGAGTGCAGAAAAAAACATTCTGCCAAGTCTTGAAGGCATGTCTAGTGAATTCTCAACATCTATATATTTTACTCATTCGGTCCTCAATTAACAGAAACACTATATAATCTGTGTCACATTTCTTAATTAAACTGTGTAGTAACAGTGATTTTTCAATAAATCAGATACCTTTAATAGAACTAGTAAAGATTTTTATGCTGCTTGGTGATTGTACATGAAGCTAATTACACAGGAGAGTTTAAAAACATCACGTAGAGTTGGAGCACAAAAATATAGTCAACTTTTCATTATTACTCTTCATTCATTTGCTCAAAAATAGTTATTGTATACAGTTAACCTAAGTGTGGAAATGTGGCAAATTTATTTGAACAGGTTTATATTTAAATTCTAAGCATGTTTTGGTTTTATGAAATTCTGTGGCATAGTGGCTAACAGCTATGGCTGCTAACCAAAAAGTCAGCAGTTCAAATCTATCAAGTAATCCCTGAAAATCCAATGGGGCAGTTTTACCTTGTCTATAGAATTGCTATGCATTAGAATCAACTTGTTGACAATGGATTTTTTTTTGTTTGTTGTTTTACTGTGTGAGCAACTGATTACTTGCTTTATGAAAGAGTTTGCCATGTGATTTCTCTATGTTAGAAACTTCCTTGGTGAATTTGGTTGTCCTGTTCACTGACACTACTTAAATGTGTACAAGTGGCTTTTGAAATATTTCGCTTGGAATTCACAGTATTCATGCTAGTAGGAAAGGCAAAGGTCATTGTTTGAATTTCAAATGGGAGAAGAAAGTTTCCCCTCAAGATGTTAAACGATGTTTCTAGACCTGGAAAGAGCAGGAAATCTAACTCCTAGTTCAGCATTTTCTCTGTTTTATCACATGGTCTGTTAGATAAATCTACTTCAGCTTGGTACTTGATGGTTTACTTCACATTCTCATATGTGTGACTTAGTTTATCTTCATAGCAATTCCATGAAATAGGCCAATTGTCATCACTTTCATCATCATCACCATAACAGACATTAATCATCATTTCCATTATCAACCTCATTAATTATTCCTATTTTATAGGGGGGATAATTGAGGCTGGACTATATAAAGGAGAATGTGACATCAGGACTGGAGGAAGACACAGCCTGCAATATACAGATGACACAACCTTGCTTACTGAAAGTGAAAAGGATTTGAAGCACTTGCGACTAAAGATCAAAGACCACGGCCTTCAACATACAGAAAACAAAAATCAAGGGCAGAGTCAAGATGGAGGACTAAATGCACTTATCCCGAAATCCCTCTGGAAACCAAGACCTGAAATGATAATTAAACAGAACCTTCTGGACACCTAGTGAGCCCTAGTATGCAGCATAGGGCTATTAATTTGGTCTTCATACTACTGAATGCAAAACCTCCTCTCTTTCACTGACCCCACTCTCGGCAAGCAGAAGCTTGCACAGACCAAAGGTAATTCACCATTTTGATTTTTTTTCCTCTGTCTTGGGCAGTGGGCAGAGCTGGGACTTGACTAGCTGCTGGTCTTGTACTCACGGCTGGTGGGACTGGCAAATATAATTAACAGGTTCTGAGAGCCTGGCTTTGGACTCTATACATCTTGGCTCCCCTGGCCTATGCTTCTGCCTCTGCCATGTGGTAGCTGTACAGATGTGCTTGTGAGGGATGCCAACTTGATCCACTGGGAAATGGAGAAGCCCAGACAGAGGCCATGGCCAGACTTGGTTCTTAGGCTAGGAGGTGGTGCCTGCCAGGGAAAGAATGCTTTTCTAACAGGGAGGCGGTGTTTTGCACAATGTTGCCTGGGGTGGGGACCAGCAGCAGAAGCTGTGGACTCCAGGCATTTCTGCACTCTTGGCCTCTCTTTGTGCTGGGAGCCTGGTCCCGGCAAGCCAGTGAGCTTGGGCGGGACACCATTTTGTTTCACTAGGAGGTGGATTCATCCATAAGGAAGCCTCAGCTGGACCTAATTCCTGGGCCGGGAGGCAGTGCCTACCTAGAAGAGACTGCTTTCCCAGAAGAAAAGCAGAATTCCACACAATATCACCTACAGCTGGGGCCCAACAGCAGAGGCTAGCAGGCCAGTAGCCTTTCTGTATTTTGAGCTAGTTTGTAACATCTGGGGTATAATATAGAGGTGCTTAGTTTGCCAACTGGGAAGAGGGACATATACACCTGAAAACCTGACTGACTTTGGAAGTTGTCAGATACTTTTTACCTCTCATTTTAAGACAGCCTAGAGAAACAACTGTGGTCCATCTTCACAGCATCTCTCCCAGCCCCTGTTGATCCACATGAAGCTCAAAAAGCAACAAGCATTGGAGAAGACAGTAACCTGGAAATCACCCATGGAATTAGAAGGCCCCCCAAAGAAACAACCTAAGAGCTTCCCAGATGAAGAAGCTTTTCTGAAACTATCAGAAGGTGAATACAGAAGAGTTATATAGAGAGCCCTCCTAGACCTTATACAAAATGCAGCAGAGCAAAATGAAAAACTTAAACAAGCTGTTCAATCTGATGGAACATCAGTACTTGGAAATTAAAGAGATCAAGGACAAAATCAAAGACATAGAAACTTCAATCCAAAGCCGGGAAAACAGAATGGAATAAATGGAAAAGAGAATTTCTGATTTGGAAGACAGAGCTACCAAATCCAGCATCTATGAGGAGAAATCAGAAAAAAGAAACAAGGAAAATGAAGAAGCATTAAGAAGCATGTGGTACTCTATTAAGAAGACCAATCTACGATTAATTGGAGTTCCTGAACAGGGTGAGACACCTGAGAACACAGGCAGTATTGTTACTGAGCTGCTGACAGAAAACTTCCCAGACATTATGAAAGAAGAGAATATAGATATCCAAGATACATATTGAACACCATTCAATATAGATCTCAATAGAAAGACTCCAAGACATATTATAATCAAGCTTAACAAAATGAAGCACAAGCAGAAACTCTTAAAGGCAGCAAGACTTAAAGCAAAGCTGACATTCAGAGGGAAACCCTGTAGGCTTTCATCAGATTTCTCAGCACAAACGATTCTGGCATGGAGACAGTGGTATGACATATTCAAAGCCTTGAAAGAGAAGAAATTCCAACCAAGAATTATATATCCTGCAAAACTATCTTTCAAATATGAAAATGAAATTAAGAAATTCCCAGATAAACAGAAACTCAGAGAATTTGTAAAAACCAAACCGAAGCTACAAGAAATACTGAAAGAATCTCTTGGCTTGGAAGGACAAAACCATATTTATATTTTATAAGGACACATTATCCAGAATCCTACTCAGTTAGAGAAGAATCCAAACACAATCAAAGCTATAATAGTGAAAGAAATGATCTAGTCAACATATCTTGTAAACTATGATATCATCATATTAAAAGAAGGATGTACTACAGTTGTTACAGTCCTTTCAGATAGAGAGGAAGTTGATAAGACTGGTAGGAATCAAAATTGGGTTTATATATACCTTAGTAAGCAGGATCATAGGGGCAGCCATAAAGTACAATAAAAAAGCAACATACTGTATCAAAAAATGTAATATGGGAGTCTCAGCAACCACAAAACCAACCCTAAAAAAGGTGAAAAATCAACTCACTAAGAAGGTTTCAGAACAGATGAAGAAGAACAACAGAGAACACATCAACACAAAAATAAACGTATCACAATGGCAGCACTGACCACACACCTATCAATAATTACATTGAAAGTGAATTGGCTGAATGCTCCAGTAAAGAGACATTGGGGGACATCTTGGATCAAAAGTCATGACCTGTCTATATGTTGCCTACAAGAAACTCACCTTAGACTTAAAGACAGGAACAAACTGAAAATTAAAGGATGGAAGATTATATATCGGGCTAACAATGAACAAAGAAGAGCAAGTGTGGCAATTCTAACCTCAAATAAAATAGATTTTAATGTAAAGTCCACCATCATAGACAAGGATGGGCACTGTTTATTGCTGAAATGTTCAATACACAAGCAGGACTTAACAATGTTAAATATTTATACACCTAATATTATAGCACCTAAATACATCAAAGAAACACTGACTACACTTAAAAATGAGACAGATCACTTCACAATAATAGTGGGAAACTTCCACACTCCACTCTCAATATTGGACAGATCGTCTAGAAAAAAGCTGAATAAAGACACAGAAGATCTTATTGCCACAATTAACCAACTAGACCACGTCAACATATACAGAACTTTCTATCCATCAGCAGACAGCTACACCTTCATCTCCAGTGCCCATGAAACACTCTCCATAATAGACCATGTGTTAGGAAATAAAGCAATTCTCAACAAAATTCATATCATTGAATAAATGCAAAGCATCTTCTCAGATCATAAAGCCATAAAAGTCAAAATCAATAGCAGAAAAAAAATAGAAAGTGGAACTCATGGAAACTGAACAACATCTTGCTCAAAAAATCATGGGTTATAGATGAAATCAAGGATGAAATTGATGGATTCCGATACTAGTAAAAACACTTCCTACCAGAACCTATGGGACACAGCCAAAGCAGTGCTCAGAGGTCAGCTTATCTCTGTAAATGAACACATCTGGAAGGAGCAAAGAAACCAAATCAAGGAACTGACCCTACAACTTGAACAAATAGAGAGAAAACAACAAAGGAACCCCTGAGGCACCAGCAGAAAACAGATCATAAAGATTAGAGCAGAACTAAATGAATTAGAGAATATAAGAACAACTGAAAAAATTGAAAGGACCAAGAGCTGTTTTTTGAAAAGATCAACAAAACTGACAAGCCATTGGCTAAAATTACTAAAGAAAAACAGGAAAGCAACCCAAATAAGAAATGAGAGGGAAGCTGGCACCAAAGCTCCAACAGAAATAAAAAATATCATAGCTGAATACTATGAAAGACTGTATTCTAATAAATTTGAAAACCTAGAGGAAATGGACAAATTCCTTGATTCATATCACCTATCCAAATTATCTCAAGATGAAGCAGAACAACTGAATAAACCCATCACAAAGGAAGAGAATAAAAAGTCATCAAAAAATTGCTAACTAATAAAAGCCCAAGCCAAGATGGCTTTACTGCAAAATTCTATCAAGCTTTTAGAGAAGTTATCTCCAATACTACTAAGACTATTTCACAGTATAGAAAGGGATGGAATACTCTCAAATTCATTCTATGAAGCCAGCATAACCCTAGTGCCAAAGCCAGGGAAAGACCCAACCAAAAGGGAGAACTACAGAGCAATATCACTCATGAATCTAGATGCAAAAATCTTCAACAAAATTCTTGCCAATATAATACAACAACATATCCAAAAAATAATCCATCAAGACCAAGTTGGAGTCATACCAGAAATGCAAGGAAAGTTCAACATCAGAAAAACAATTAATGTGATCAACCACATAAATACCACAAAAGACAAGAGTCATCTGATTTTGCCTATTGATGCAGAAAAGACATTTGGTAAAGTCCAACACCTGTTCATGCTAAACACTCTCATCAAAATAGGAATAGACTGCCAATTCCTCAAAGCAATAATGGCCATTTATACAAAGCCAACTACGTACGTCATCCTGAATGGAGAGAGACTGAAGCAATTTCTCTTGAGAATAGGACCTAGACAAGGATACCCACTTTCCCCTCTCCTATTCAAGATTCTACTAGAAGTTCTAGCCAGAGCAATTACACAAGATCAAGGAATAAACGGTATCTGCATCAGCCAAGAAGAACTAAAAACCTCCCTATTTGCTGAATGATATGATTGTATATGCAGAGAATCCCAAAGAATCCATAAGGAAACTACTCAAACTGATAGAAGAGTTTGGCAAAGTCTCAGGATAGAAGATAAACATAAGTAAATCAGTGGGTTTTCTTTATACCAACAACAAGATTATTAAGGAAGAAATCACCAAGTGAACACCATTTACTATAGCCCCTAAGAAGGTAAAGTACCTAGGAATAAATTTAACCAGAGAAACAACAGAACTTTACAAAGAAAGTTACAAATCTTTACTACAAGAAACTAAGTGAGACTTACATAAATGGAGAAACCTACCCTGCTCATGGATAGGAAGACTTAACATTGTGAAAATGTCCATTTTACCCAAAGCAATCTACTTATATAATGCAATCCCAATACAAGTTCCAGTGACATTTTTTGATGAGATGGTGGAACAAATTACCAACTTTGTCTGGAAGGAGAAGCCCTGGATAAGTAGAGCATTATTAGAGAAGAAGAACACTCTCATTAGGACCTATTACACTGCCACAGTAGTCAAAACAGCCTGGTACTGGTACAAAAATAGACAGATAGATCATTGGAACAGAATTGAGACTCCAGAAAGGAAATCATCTGCCTATGAACAGTTGGTATTTGACAAAGGCCTTAAGACATCAAACAGGGGTAAAAACAATCTCCTCAACAAATGGTGCTGGCAAAATTGGATATCCATCTGCACTAAATTGAAACAAGACCCATGTCTTACACCTTATACAAAAACCAACTCAAACTGGGTAAAAGACCTATATATCAATCTAAAACAATAAAGCACATCCAAGAGAAAGCAGAAACAACAGTGGAAGGTTTAATACACAATGCAGATGGACTTCAAAATCTGTCAAACAAACCACAATCATCAACAGAGTGAACAGATAAATGAGAACTACTAAAAATCAATCATTTTTGCTCACCCAAAGACTTTATTAATAGAATTAAAAGGCCACCTACAGATCTCCATAATCTATAAGGTATTACAAAATATCAATTAGAAAAAGATAAATCATCCAGTTAAGTGATGGGCAAAGGAGACGGACAGACACTTCTCTAAAGCAGAGATCCAGGCAGACAAAAAACACATGCTGACATGCTCACAATTAAAGAAATTCAAATCAAAACTGCAATGAGATACTATCTCACCCAAACAAAGTTGGCCATGGTCCAAAAAATGCAAAACAACAAATGCTGGAGAGGCTGTAGGGAGATTGGAACTCTCCTACACTGTTGGTGGGGTTGCAAAATGGTGCAAACTCTTTGGAAAGCAATCTGGCACTACCTTAAACAAATGGATATAGATATAATATTTGACCCAGTAATTCCACTGCTGTAAGATATTCTACAGAATCAAGGCCATTCACATCAACTAATACATGCACACGAATGTTCATTGCAGCACAGTCCACAATAGCAAAAAGATGGAATCAACCCAGATGTCCAACAACAGAGGAATGGATAAGTAAACTATGGTATATATACTCAATGGAACAATATGCAATAATAAAGAACAACGATGATTGTAGGAAATATCTCTTAACCTGCTTTCAACTGGAGAACACTATGCTCAGTGAAAGTAGTCAGTGACAAAAGGACAAATATTGTATGAGACCCCTACTATAAGAACCTAAAAACAGACTCATGCACAGAAGAAAAGACTCTCTCATGGCTGCAAGGGTGGGGAGGGAGGCAGGGTGGAGGAGAGGGTTTAGATTAGTCAATAGAAAGTTGGTTGGGTGAAATTGGTGACAGCACACATTAGAAAGAAGATCAATAATAACTGGGCTTCAACACAATTTGAGTACTCCTCACATCTTAACACAATATTGCAAGGACAGAGTAGCTGGGGTGAGGGGCCAGAGAACATTTTGTCAGGAGAAATTGAGGCCAACTGACAGAGCTAGCGCTTTGCTAATGAGGACTTTCTGCACCCCTCATGGGTGAGTAAAAAGCTGCCAAGCTGCCATCTGAGGGTACAGCAAATGGTCCCAGCTGAAGAGGAATGGATGACCAAGGACAGGAGTGACATGGGGAAAAGAGAACTCAGAAGACAGACAGGGTCTCTACATCAACTCGTAGCCAGAAGAACTGGATCGTGCGTGGCCACCACCAGTGATAGCCATGATGGAGTTCACAAAGTTGAGTTTCACTGGCAGCAGGAGAATAAATAGGGGTGTACCCTGAGGTGTCCAATAAAAGTCCGTAATTGATGGTCCAGGGGCTTTGGAGTTCCCCTGGGAGCATGGCCCCTGGCCCTGATGCTGCCCCTGTCCATAAATCAAAATGAAGTTCAACTTTTCCAGCAGCAATGGATTGGACTTGGTGACTCAGAGTGACCATATCTTGTGGGAATTTTATTGTTCTATGCATCTATAGGATGTCATCCTGCTGACCTCTTGTTAGAGGAAGGAGAGTGGGTGGAGAGGAGAGGACAGGAGATTGTTGGGAAGATAGGACATGTATGGAGCAGAGAGGAGAGCTGTGCTGTCACCGGGAAGGGAGAGCAGTGGGTGCTGCATATAGGTGAGCATTCAAATTTATATGGGAATGTACATTTTCATTCAATCATAATAAAAAAAAAAAAAATCCTTACAATGGGACCAGTAAGCAGCCTCATGATAAACAGAGAGAAGTTTGGACTTGCTATCAGGAGGGATCAGTCCCTGGAGAAGGACATCGTGCTTAGTAGAGGATCAGTGACAAAAACGAAGAATCTGGACAAAATAGGTTGACATAGGGACTGCGGCAATGGGCTGAAGCATAGCAACGATTGTGAGGATGGTGCAGGACAGGGCAGTGTTTTGTTGTGTATGTGGCTACTATGAGTCAGAAGTAACTCGATGGCATCTCACAACAGCGATAAATTGAGGCTCACAGAGGGATGCATCTACTTCCAAGTGGGTACATATGAATCAGAACATAATGGATGGAATTAGTCAGCTGCAAAAGCAATCTCTCTTAAGAGCCTTTTTAAATGTGTTGCTAAGGAGATTTGCAGAACACCAGACAACCCAATCAGACCAGCTTGTCTTTCAATTTATTGTCTGTGGCCAGGGATTCTCAGAGCAAACATGTAAAGGAAAGCCACTTCCAACTAACAAATCAGATTGTTGATTTTCTACACAAAGACTTGCATAACTGGAGGGCAGAATTTGCATTCAGTTTAGAAAGGTAGAGAGGGTACAGTGGTCGTTCAGTGGTATAATTCTTATCTTCCACGCAGAAGACCTGCGTTTGATTCCCAGCCAACACAAGTCAAGCACAGCTAACATCTGTCTGTCAGTGGAGGTTAGCAATTTGTTATGATACGGAACAGGCTTCAGCAGCACTTTCAGACTAAGGCAGATTGGCAAGAAAGACTCGGAAATCTACTTCTGAAAATCAGCTAATGACAGCCCAGTAGATTACAGTGGTCTGATCCACATGTGATATTGGGGAAGGTATGGGACTGGGTGGTGTTTTATTTCTCTGTATATCGGATCACCGTGTGTTGAGAGCTGACTCAAAGGTCAACTAAGAGAGAAAAGTGCAAAAACTCATCAGAAATGATGAGACAAGTTTCTCTCATCAGGGATGTGGGTTCTACTGGCTGGTGGACCATTAGCTTCTTTGAGTGAATTTAGGAAGCCTGAACTCAAAAACCGTCTAACTTCAGCCTCAGGATCATCACAGCCTCTGAGGGTTCTAGGTTTCTCATGTGAATCGAGGTGGGAAGATGGCTTCTCTATACACTTGAAACTGGGGGAAAGAATGGACTGACCATTGCTGTGGAGGAAAACTGTGCACTTTTGTGATTGCTTGCAAAAGAACAGGCCACTCTCCAGTCTGCCATAGCTGGTGTCATGAACTACAGAAAGGCTGGCAAAATGTCCACAAACTGAATCAAGGTTAAGCTGTAAATTCTGCTCAGCCTGTCATGTGTTGTCCTGGGGGGTTCAACTGAACCATTAGCTGGCCTCCAACTGGGTGTCTTTCCTACTTGGTGGTTAAGAGCACACAGCCATTGGAATAGAGAAACCTGATTTTGGGTCTAAACCCTGCTACTGAGGACCTGGGGAAATCATTCATCGCATTTGAACTTAGATTTACTAATGTACAAAATAGAAATAAAAGAAACACAATGCTGTATGGGTCTGAAAACCAGAAACCTGTTGCCACTGAGTTGACCCTAACTCATAGTGACCCTATAGGACAGAGTAGAACTCACTCTAGCATTTCCAAGAAGTGTCTGGTGGATTTGAACTGCTAATCTTTTGGTTAGTAGATGTAGCTCTTAACTACTATACCACCAGGGTTTCTATTTAGCATATAAACCCCAAATAAACCAAATCCATTACTGCTGAGTTAATTCTGGTTTACAGTGACCCTATCAGACAGAGAACTGTCTCAGAGTTCCAAGGAGGGCCTGCCTAGTGGATTCCAACTGCTGATCTTTTGGTTAGCAGCCATAGCTTTTAACTAGTATGCCACCAGGATTTCTACTTAGCACACAGCACTTTATAAATCAAAGTTATAATTTAAACAGTACTTTTCAAATGTATCTCCATTTCATCAAAAGGAACACATCTGTTTTAGACAGCTAGTGCTGCTCTAACCGAAATACCGCAGAGTGCATGGCTTTAACAAAGCAATGTTTATTCTTATAGAGACCAATAGTTTACAAGTCTAAATTCAGGATGTCCACTGCAGGGGAAATTTTCCCTTGTCGGGTCTTCAGGAAAGTCCAGTATTGCATCAGTCTTTGTCCAGAGCATCTTGGTGCAGGAACCTCAGGTCTGAAGGACATGCTCTTCTCCTGGTGCTGCTTTCTTGATGGTGTGAGGTTCCCAATTCTCTGCTTGCTTCTCTTTCCTTTTATCTCTAGTAGGATGAAAAGATTAAGGAGAACTCCCTTTAGCAGTGAAGGAGGGAGGTAATCCTACCAGCGGTAGTGAGGTAATCCTAGAAAGGTTGAGAGGGTACAGTGGTGGTTCAGTGGTGTAATACTTATCTTCCATGCAGAAGACCTGCGTTTGATTCCCAGCCAACACACGTCAAGCACAGCTAACATCTGTCTGTCAGTGGAGGTTAGCAATTTGTTATGATACGGAACAGGCTTCAGCAGCACTTTCAGACTAAGGCAGATTAGCAAGAAAGACTGGAAATCTACTTCTGAAAATCAGCTAATGAAAGCCCAGTAGATTACTGGGTTACAAAGACCACTCTTCAGACAAAGATTACATCAGACTATAAAACAAAATAACACTTGCGAAGAGTCTGCTTCTTCAAGCAGAGACATGAAACTAAATGTTGACTGCTGTCTGTAGGCAGATGAGAAGCCAGAATGGGACAGGAGCTAGTTGAATGGACACGGGAAACCCTGGGTGGAAAGAGAAAGTGTGGCATTGCATTGCAGGGACTGCAACTAGTGTGGAACATGTATTTTTATCTTGTCCCACCAGACAGTTTAAATAACAGAAAAGCACACCACTGGTTGCAAATCCCCTGTGAAGGGATGTACATTCCCACCCTAATCCTTTAACACATACAGCACCAGAAAATCACAAAATGGTTAGCAATCACAAAATATTGGGACTCATGGCCCAGCCACATGGCTACACATATTTTTTTGGGGACACAATTCAATCCATGACAACATCCACATTAAAATTTCCATTTAAAGTTATTGTTAAACTTTGTCAATATAAATGGTATATGTTTGTCAGTGAATCTGAATATGGGTACCTAGCAGAAACTCATGATGGGGGCAGATGGGGGCAGGTTTCAAGTTCACGTGAAACCATAGAGATTGGTATTCCTTATAGCTTTCTTCTCCTCCCCAAACCTTACAAATAATAATTGTGTGAATGAAGTATACTGCATATGGGAGAATGTACGGGGTGTGCACTCACCTCGCTAGAGGGTTGGGAATCCTGGGTAATGTTATCCGCTGTACACATGGAAGAGCAGACATCAGTATTGACTCCACTAAGGCATTCAACTGTGTGGATCATAACAAATTATGCATAACATTGCTGAGGATGAGAATTCACATACAATTGTGCTCATGATGAATCTGCGTATGGATCCAGAAGCAGTTTAAAAAGAACAAGGGGATGTTACATGATTTAAAGTCACGAAAGGTGTGCATCAGGGTTGTATAATTTCACCATAGCTATTCAATCTGTACACTGAGAAAATGACCCCCAAACTGGAATATATCAAGATTAAAGGAATGTTCATTAACAACCTGTGTTATGCAGATGACACAATTTACTTGCTGAAAGTGAAGAGGACTTGAAGCATTTGCTGAAGAAGACTAAAGGCTATATAGCCTGTAGCATGGATTGTACCTCAACATAAAAGAAACAAAAATCCTCCCAACGAGACCAATAAGCAACATCATGATAAATAAAGAAAGAAAAGTTTGACGTTGTCAAGGATTTTATTTTACTTTGGATCCACAATCAACAACCATGGAAGGAACAGTCAATAAATCAAAAGACACATTGCACTGGACAAATTTGTTAAAATAAATCTCTTTAAAGTGTTGGAAAGCAAAGATGCCACCTTGAGGCCTCAGATGTGCCTGACCCTAGCCACAGTGTTTTCTGTCACTCGTACACATGTGAAAGCTGGACAATGAATAAAGTAGACTGAAGAAGAGTCGATGCCTTCGAATTGTGGTGTTGCTGAAGAATATTGAACATACCATGAACTGCCAAAAGAATGAACAAATCTGTCTTGGAAAAAGTTCAGCCAGAATGCTCCTTAGAAGCAAGAAAGATAAGACTATACCTCACATACTTTGGACAAGTTATCAGGAGAGACCAGTCCCTGAAAAGGGATATCTTGCTTGGTAAATGGAAGGTCAGCAAAAATAAAGTGGGGAGGGAGGGAGATGGGTCGTCACTAACTAGACAGTAGACAGTGAAGCATCTTAGGTGAAGGAAAGGACAACACACAATACAGGACCAAGATAGGACAGCTGGACTAAACCAAAAGCTAAGAAGTTTCCTAAATACAGTCAAATGCTCTGAGGGACAGAGTAACAGGGTCTGGGGTCTGGAGACCATTGTTTCCAGGGACATGTAGGTCATTTGGCATAACAAAGTTTATTAAGAAGACATTCTATGCTGTACTTTGGTGATAACATCTGGGTCTTAAACTTTGTGAGCAGCCATCTAAAATACATCAATTGGTCCCAACCTACCTGGAGCAAACGATAATGAAGAGCACTAAAGATGCAGGAAAATGTTAGTCCAAGAGACAAAAAGGCTGCATAAACCAGAGACTCCATCAGCCTGAGGACAGAAGAACTAGATGTCATTGGCTACTGCCAATGACTACCTTGACAGGGAACACAACAGAGTCGCTGACAGGGCAGGAGAAAAGTGTGATGCAGAACTCAAATTCATACAAAAAGATTAGATTTCATGATCTGATTGATACTGGAAGACACCCTGAAGCCATGGGACCTGGATGTTCTGTTAACCTAGAACACATTCCCAATGACCACTCTTCAGACAAAGATTAGATCAGGCTATAAAACAAAATAATACTTGTGAAGAGTGTGCATCTTCATGCAGAGACATGAGACTAAATGTTGGCTGCTGTTTGGAGGCAGAATGAGAAATGAGAAAGGGACAGGAGCTAGTTGGATGGACACAGGAAACCATGGGTGGAAAGAGAAAGTGTGCTGTTACATTGCAGGGATCGCAACTAGTGTGGAACATGACTTTTTATCTTGTCCCCTCAGACAGGAAAGCACACCACTAGTTGCAAAGGGCACAAAGTAGTAATTTATTGTTTGCATAAACAAGGAGCAATGCGGGGCCTAGAAATGGAAAGAGCACATGCCTCTGCCCGAAAGGAGTGGGGAGCTTTTATGTCCTCACGTTCTCAGAGGGTAGAGACTGGTGCCTGAAATCCCAAACCCAGAGCCCTCCCATGCCTAAATTTGGAGCTCTGGGTGCTGAGTCATGTTGCAGAGATAGTCTTCCTTGTGGGACCGTTCACTTTGCAAAAGGTCTAGGTGCTGCTGTGTGTGTGCTGAAGAGTATTTTCCTCTCTAAAGAGACTCAGGTCCAAGGTCAGATTAACAGCGCGGTCCCGCACACGCACCGAGATTTGGCTTGTGCGTGAGCAGAGATCTGGCACCAAATTTCAGCTGCATTTAGGGGCTCTGTGTGGTTGGGCCAAACCGCAGCTAGAAAACATGGCTTGGTAAGCTCCAAACCGAAGGTGAGGGACCCCTGGGTGTAGTGGGGTGAAGCCTCTCTGCAGAGGCTGCAGGGTCACATAAGAATATGTGTATACATTTCTCTATGAGAAGTTAGCCCGAGGTGTCAATTTTCACTTAAAGCACAATTAAAGAGGGATTATAACCAAGAAAGCCCTATGGAGCATTTCTACTCTGTAAAACACAGGTACACCACAAGTCAGAATCAACTAAATGGTAGTGAATTGAGTTTGAATTTTAGCCTCCAATTAAAGACCAGTCTCTGTTGGTGGATATGAAAGAGACAAAACAAATTTACTGGAGGCTAACGATTGCTCACAGGCGTGCGGTGCTTACAGTCTGGGTAGAGTCAGAGGACAGGGAAGGCAGGCGGGATGTGTGCGTGTGTGCAAACATGGGTGTGTGTGTGTGCAGGCATTCATGCGGTGAAAGAAATGTTTATGAGAGAATGTGCTGAACACAGGACCAGAAGGATGAAAAATTAGAAAACAGCAAACTAAATGTGGCAGCAGTATGCAAAAATGGAAGTGTGCCTGGTGGAGGAAATTACAGGTCTGTCAGCTTCATATTCGTCGTATACAGGAGAAGGCATGCTTCCTATTGTACATGGGAGTGTAATTAAATCAAGGAGCCAGACTAAAATTAGCAGCTGGAGAAGCTTGGGAATGAACTGTTTGCCTGAGGTACCCCAGCTTGAGCCTTGCACCTGGGAGGTGTGTGAGGGCTACCTTACCCTGAGCACCAAGGTCTTCTGCGGACTGTATGTTTTCCTTTGTCTACGTCTGATTTTGTTCTTCATCTAACTCACCAGCCCAGGTGTCCTCAAGCTATTGGAGGACAGAAAGACTGGAAAAGTGCAGGGGGAAAACAAAGGACCTGTTTGTGACACTCGTAATGGAGAAATCCCGTGAATGAGGCGTGAGCCGGCTTCCAACTCAGCACAGCCCCGTCTGTGCAGCGAAGCGCGGCTGGATGGCGTTTCCTCTCGCAGGTCCCACACTGGGACTCTGCAGGAATGTGGGAGGGGAGGAAGCAGCCCTCGCAGACCGGGGCCCTTCTTTTTTGGTGATTTCACTGGACTCTGGGTACTGACAACAGTACCTCTTTCCAAGCACCTTAGAGGACCCCTGGTATTGAAGCATGGTTTCCTTCCGTTCTGTGTCGACTTCCTGTGACTCTTCCGGCCCCTGGCTGCGTTTCTCCCACCTCTAAGGACTGGAGGCACCGGGCCAGCTGGAACCTTTGTTCTGCTGACTAGAATGAGTAGTAACTCGGCTATGAAGGCCTGGAGTCACCATTCTATCAGCCTGCGCAGCTGAGCCCTGACCAGTTCCCGGCAAACCCCCACCTGGGGCTCACCTTGGACAGGTTCTGAGCCAGAGTCAGTGATTTAGGTTTAAATGTGACACAGCATCTGCCCACCAGGACGTGAGGCAATAAGGAGACATTAAAAAAAAAAAAAAGAACCAAACCAAACCCACTACTGTTGAGTCATGTCCAACTCACAGCAGCCCTAGAGGCCAAAATAGTACTGCCCCGTAGAGTTTCTAAGGAGCGCCTGGTGGATTTGAACTGCCAACCTTTTAGTTAGCAGACATAACACTTAATCCACTACACCATCGGGAGACATAGAAGTACGAGTAAAAGTGTCAGGTGCTGGGGGAAGGGGTCACACATGCTGACAGTGCTGAGGGCTCCTGTGTGCAGGCACAAGGGCTCCAGAACTTCGTACACTCCTTTAGGTTCTCTAGAGAAGCAGAACTTGTGATTATACACAACAGACAGTGTTGGATAAAGCAATTACATGTGATTAAATTCATTGGTCTCAAGTAAAACAAATTACCTTCCATCATGCGGGCAGGACTTAATTAATCAGCTGCATATTTAAGACCAAAAATCAATTATTATATCTTGTTGCTAGTTCCCATTGAGTCCACCATGGCTCATGGTGACCATGGAAAACAAGAGAAAATGTTGCCTGTTGCTGTGTCATTTTCTCAGTCATTGCTGGACTTGGGTCCATTTTTGAAGCCACTGTGTGCTTTGAGTAACCTCCAACCTAAGGGACTCATCTTCCAGTACTATATATCAAATACTATATAGGGCGGTTCTACTCTGACCTCTAGTGTCATTATGAGTCAGACATGACTCCATGGCAGTAGGGATTCTGTTGTGATCCATAGGGTTTTCACTGGCTAATTTTTGGAAATACGTTACCGGGCCTTTCTTCCTAGTCTGTCCTAGTTCGGAAGGTCCACTGAAGTCTGACTCCCCTGGTACATGAAATAATGGTGGTATAATTTATATCATCACAGCAACCCAAAAGCCACTACAAAAGGACAATATAATGAACAGTGGCCAATACATATTATGTTGTTGGTAGGTAGTGTCAAGTTGATTCCAACCCATGATGGCCGATAAACTGCCTGCTCCTGCTCTATCCTGGCAACACTTGCTATGCTTGAGCCCGTTGTTGCAGCCACTGTGCCAGTCCGTCTTGTTGAGGGAGGGTCTTCCTCTTTTTCACTGACTCTCCACTTTACCAAGCATGATGTCCTTCTCCAGGGACTGGTACTTTCTGATAATGTGTCCAAAGTACATGAGTATTCTGGCTGTATTTCTTCCACGGCAGATTCCTTCCTTCTTCTGGCAGTCCATTGTATATTTAATATTCTTCACTAACATCATAATTCAAAGACATCAGTGATTTCTCTGTCTTTTCCATGCATGTGAGGTAATTGAAAACATCATAGCTTGTGTCAGGTACTACCTTAGTCCTCAAGGTAACATTTTTGCTTTCTTTTTTTTTTACTTTTTTATTTTTTATTTTTTTTATTTAACATGACTGAGTGAAAATGTACATTCCCATATAAATTTACATGCCCACCTATATGCAGCTTCCACTGCTTTCCCTGTTCAGTGACAGCACACTATTCCTCTCTGCTGCATACATGTCTCATCCTCCCAACAGCCTCCTTTCCCATCCTCTTCACCCACTCTTCTTCCTCCAGCTAGAGGTCAGCAAGATGATATCCTATAGACGTATAGAACCATAAAGTGCTTCCAATATATGGTCATTCTGCATTACCAAGTCCAGTTCATTCCTGTCCAAAGAGTGGAACTTCGTTATAATTTATGGGTCAGGGCAGCATCAGGGCCAGGGGCTATGCTCTCAGGGGAACCCCAAAACCACTGGAACGTCAATTGAGGTCTTTTAGTGGAGATATCAGGATGCACCCCTTTTAGTTCTTGTGTTGCCAGTGAGACTCCTCTCTGTAAGCTCCATCGTGGCTATCACTGGTGGTGACTGGGCACCATCTGGTTCTTCAGATCCCAAGTCGATGTAGGCACCCACTCTTGTGGGTCTCTTTGTCTTCTAGGTTGTCTTTATGGCATGTCATTTTGGTCCTTGGTGAGCATCCGTTCCTGCTGAGTTGGGACCATTTGCTGTGTCCTCGGATGGCAGCTTGGCAGCTTTGAAGACCCCAGACGCCACTCACCAATGTGGGGTGCAGAGAGCTCTCTTAGCAAAACTCTAGTTGTGCCAATTGGCCTCGATTTCACCTAAAAGCATTGTCCCCTGCCCCCTGCCCCAGCTACTCTATCCTTGCAATATTGGGTTAAGATGGAAGGAGTATTCAAGTTATGCTGAAGTCCACTTAATGCTGTTCTTGTTTCTAATGTGTGCTATCACTGCTTTCTCCCAACCAGATTTCTAGCAACTATCTAAACTAAACCCTCTCCACCTTCCTCCCTCCCCTCCCTTGCAGCTGTCAAAGTCTTTTCTTCTATACACAAGTCTGTTTTTGAGATCTTATCGTAGAGGTCTCATACCGTATTTGTCCTTTTGTCACTGATTACTTTCACTCAACATAATGTCTTCCAGTTGAAACCAGGTTAGGAGATGTTTCCTGAAATCATCGTTATTCTTTATCATTGCGTAGTGCTCCATTGAGTATATGTACCATAGTATACCTATCCATTCTTCTATTGTTGGGCATCTGGGTTGATTCCATCTTTTTGCTATCGTGGACTGTGCTGTGATAAACATTCTGGTGAATGTGTCAATTGGTGTGAAAGGCCTTGATTCCAAGTAGTGGAATTACTGGGTCAAATGGTATATTGATATCCATTTTTTTAAGGAAGTGCCAGATTGCTTTCCAAAGAGGCTGGACTATTTTGCAACCCCACGAACAGTGTAGGAGGGTTCCACTTGCTCCACAGCATCTCCAGCATTTGTTTTGTGTTTTCTGGATCATGGCCAATCTTGTCGGGGTGAGATGGTATCTCATTGTCGTCTTGATTTGAATTTCTTTAATAACTAAAGATCGTGAACATGTCCGCATGTGTTTTTTGGCTGCCTGGATCTCCTCTTTAGTGAAATGTCTGTCCATCTCCTTTGCCCATCGCTTAATTGGATGGTTTATCTTCTTATTGATATTTTGTAGTATCTTATAGATTATGGAGATCAGGCATCGGTCTAACATAGGATTGCCGAATATTTTTTTCCCATTCTGTGGGTGTTCTTTTAATTCTATTAGTAAAGTCTTTGGATGAGCAAAATTATTTGATTCTTAATAGTTCCCATTTATCTATTTCCTCTTCTGTTGATTGTGGTTTCTTTGACAGATTTTGGAGTCTGTCCTCATTGTGTATTAAAACTTCCATTGTTGTTCCTACCTTTTCTTGGATGAGCTTTATCGTTTTAGGTTTGATATTTAGGTCTTCTATCCAGCTGGAGTTGGGTTTTGTATAAGGTGTAAGATATGGATCTTGATTCAGTTTATTGCAGATGGATGACCAATTTTGCCAGCACCATTTGTTGAAGATACTGTTTTTACCCCAGTTTAATGTCTTAGGGCCTTTGTCGAATATCAACTGTTCATAGGCAGATGGTGTCATCTCTGGAGTCTCAATTCTGTTTCATTAATCGATCTGTCTGTTCTTGTACCAGTACCAGGCTGTTTTGAACCCTGTGGCAGTGTAGTATGTTCTAAGGTCGGGTAATGAGAGGCCTCCCAGTGTGTTCTTCTTCTTTAGTAGTACCTTACTTATCTGGGGCTTCTTCCCTTTCCAAACAAAATTGGTGATTTGTTTCTCCATCTCATTAAAAAATGATGCTGGAACTTGTATTGGGATTACATTATATAAATAAATTGCTTTGGGTAAAATAGACATTTTCACAATGTTAAGTCTTCCTATCCATGAGCAAGTAAGGTTTCTCCATTTATCTAAGTCTCTCTTAGTTTCTTGTAGTAAGGGTTTGTAGTTCTCTTTGTAAAGATCTGTTGTTTCTCTGGTTAGATTAATTCCTAGGTACTTCATCTTCTTAGGGGCTATCGTAAATTGTATTGATTTGATAATTTCTTCCTTAACAGTTTCAATGATATAAAGTTTTAGCTTTCTAATACTTTAAAGAGATCTTTTTGCAGCAGATTTGCTCAGTGCAATGCATCTTTTGATTTCTTGACTACTGCTTCCATGGGTGTCAGTTGTGCATACAAGCAACACGAAACCCAGGACAACTTCAGTCTTTTCTCCATTTGTCATGTTGCTTACTGGTTCAATTGTAAGGATTCTTGTTTTCTTTATGTTAAGATGTAATCCATACTAAAGACTGTAGTCTTAGATTTTTCATCAGTAAATGCTTCAAATCCTTCTCACTTTAAGCAAGAAAGGGAGGTGACTTGCATGTGACAAGTTGTTATTGAGTGGTCCGCCGGTTCTGATGCCATGTTCTTCTTCATATAGTTCAGCTTCTCAGATTATTTGCTCAGCATATAGAACAAATAAGTATAGTGAAAGCATACAGGCATGACGTACGAGGTCGGACAACTGAGTTCATGAACTCATCCTAGAAAAAGCACTACATACCTCATTGCTAAGTATCACTGTTGTCACCTTCAAAGTACTCCTCTTGGGAAGCTATGCAGCAATACCAGCACTTAGTCCACCTGTTTTAGTCACCTGATACTGGTCTAACAGAAAATACCACACGTGGATGGTTTTATGAAGACAAACTTTATTGATACAATTTGGTAAGCCACAAATCCATTTATGAATTATAAGTCCATTCAGCATGAGAATTTATCATAGGCCAGTAGGCTGAGTCCAAGTCTAATGAGCATTTCAGCACAGGAACCACAGGTCCAAAGGACATGCTCTGCTCTTGTTCTTGGTGGTACGAAGTTCCCAACTTACTCTGCTCACTTCTCTCCCTTATACCCTCAGCTGGTAATTTGAGTCCTGCCTCACTAGCACAACTGCTGCCCATTCTCCACCATCAATGTCACAGAGGGAGCATTCACAACACACGGGAGGAATGGCACCATACTGGAACTCATAGCCAAGTCAAATCAACACATACATTTTTGGAGGAACATAGTGCAATCCATGACACCACCTTTCAAAGCAATTTGGAACTCCTTTTCTGGAATGGTTTTCAGAGCTGTCGTCATATTACCTTTAATGTCCGAAACATCATCAAAATATCTTCCTTTCAATACTTCCTTTATCTTCAGGTAGACAAAAAAATCATTGGGGGCCAGATCAGGCAAGTAGGGAGAGTGTCCCACTACAGTTATTTGTTTACTGGCTAAAATCTCCCTCACAGACAACTGTACAATTAAGTTTCCAAACTTGCCACTGTGCCACTGTGCACAATGGCCATTATAAAAAGAATTGTAAAGTTGTTTTGAAGGGTAAACTAGGTGCTGGCATCAGTACATAACTTCTCGTGAGGAGTACTTCGATGGTGACCATTGTGATATTCCCCAGTGAGGTTTGTAGCACTAAAAACAATTAAGTTTGTGGACTTGTCAGATCTCGTATGTATAAAATCAAGAGTGACAGAGAAGAAAGGGAGAAGATATTCATATGATTAGTCAGGTAACAGGCTTGAGATTCCAGTTGACTTGTGTTCCAAACTCCATAGGTCAGATGTTATGAGGAATAAAACTTCAGAACATTCTGGCAAAATGTCTGTAGTCTGGATGTAAAACGTACACTAGAGAAAAGCTCCCTTTTTGCTGTTAGGGTCTTCAGTGGGTTGATGGAAACCACATGGAGCTGTTCTTCTCTGTGCTCCAGGGTCTATGAATGGGAACTGACTTGATGGCAATGGCTTTGCTTGTGATGTTCTCCTCAATAGAATATAAACTTCAGGATGTGGAGATTTTTGTGTGTTTTTGCTCACTGTTGTCTTCTAAGTACTAATCCCTGTGTCTGGCATGGGGTGGGTACTCAATGAATGTCTGCTGAGTGAGTGCAGAAATTAAAAAGCACCACGGTATACAGAGGAAATCCTAGTGGCGCAGTGGTTAAGTACTACAGTTGCTAACCAAAAAGGCTGAAAGACTGAATCTAGCAGGTGCTACTTGGAAACTCTATGGGAGAGTTCTACTCTGTCTTATTTGGTCACTATGAGTCAGAATCAGTTTTATGGCAGTAGGTTTGGTTTTTGGTTTGTATGATATATAGCATTACCACTCATCTGTCAGTTTGCCGTACTGTGATGGTTGTGTGTTGTTGTGATATTGGAACCTGTGCCACAAGAATTTCAGATATCAGCAGGGTCATCCATGGAAGACAGGTTTCCGTGGAGCTGCTTGAATAACACAAATTGAGAAGAAGGATTTGGTGACTTAATTGTGAAAAATGTGGCCAGTGAAAACTTTATGAACAGCAATAGAATATTGTCTGATACAATGTTAGAAGACAAGCCCTTTGGTTGTAAGACACTCAGTATATGATGAGGAGAGTTGTCTCCTGAAAGTAACTTAAGGATGCAGAAAAAGTCAAGTTGTCAGAACTTTCATGTGCTACTGTATGGTGACTGAAAATGAGAAGAAACACTTGTGAATGTTCATTACTAATAGGAATGTGAAATGTATGAATCTAGGAAAATTGGAAGTTGTCAAGAATGAGACATGTACAGAGCAGAGAGGAATAGTGTGCTGTCACCAGGCAGGGAGAGCAGTGGAAGCTGCATATAGGTGGGCATGTAAATTTATATGGGAGTGTACATTTTCACTCAGTCATAATAAAAAAAAAAAAGATATGGTAAAAAGAAAGAATGAAACAGAAGGCATAAATCATCCTTAGACATTAGTGAGCTGACTCATGTCCCTGGGTCCTGTCAATGACCATGTCAACTGACCCATGGCCATTTGAATAAGACAATCATATGGTGTACTCTGCCAGGAATGACCAACTGAAGAAGAACAGTACCTTATTTATTGTCAAAAAAGAACATTTCAAAATTCTATCCTGTCTTAGTTATCTAGTGCTAGTTTGACAGAAATAACACAAGTAAGTGGCTTTAAAAGGAGAAATTTTATTCTTTCGTAGTCTGGTAGGTTACAAGTCCAAATTCAGGGCATCAGCTACAGGGGAAGACTTTCTCTGTTGGCTCTGAAGGAAGGTACTTGTCAATCTTCTGAAGGAAGGTACTTGTCAACCTTCCTCTAGACTGGAAGCTTCTGAGGGTCAGTGGCCCCAGTCCTTTCCAAAGAAAGTGCTCTGCTCTTGACACTGATTCTTTGTGGTATGAAGTCACCAAATTTCTCTGCTAGCTTCTTTCCTTTATATCTTAAGAGATTGCCTCAAGGCACAATATATTTCTTTCACATTAGTCCTGCCCCCCCAACACAACTGCCACTCATTCTCCCTCATCAGCACCACAGAGACAGGATTTACACAATAGAGGAACACCACACAATACCAGGAATCAAAGCCTAGCTGCATTGCTACATATAGTTTTGGGGAGACACAATTTAATCCATGACACATCCTGAAGTACCATTCTGTCAATGATAGCATAATATCCATAACCCTACAGGGAAAACTAGTTAATATGATTATTAATGCAAACTTACCCACCCACCACAAATGCCAAAGAGGAGGAAAATAAATACTTAAAAAAAAATTCTGCAGTCTGAAATTGGTCAAACATTCAATCAAGATGTATTAATAATTACTGATGATTAGAACAGAAAAGTTGGAAATAAAGAAGAAAAAATTCAAAGCTCAGCTTGCAATTCTGAAGGATTCAATGGGCAAAATATTGAACAATGCAGGACATATCATAAGAAGATGGAAGGAATACACAGAGTAACTGTACCAAAAATAATTGTTCAATGTTGAACAATTCCAGAAGGTAGTATATGGTTAAGATTTAATGGCACTGAAGGAAGAAGTTCAAGTTGCATTGAAAGGATGAAGAAAAATAAGTCTCTAGAAGCTGATGGAATACCAACTGAGACAATTCAACAATGCGATGCAGCCCTGGAGATGCTTCCTCATCTATGCCAAGAGATTTGAAAAATAGCTACTTGGCTAATGGACTGGACAAGATCCATATTTGTGCCCTCTCCAAAGAAAAGTGATCCAACAAAATGCAAAGTTGTCAAGCAATAACATCATTATCACACGCAAGTAAAATTTTGCTGAATATATTTCAAGCACAGTTGTAGCAGTATTTCAACAGGAAACTACTAGAAAATGAAGTTGAATTTGAACCTGCAGTGAAGGATATTATTGCTAATGTCTGATGGATGTTGGCTGAAAGCAGAGAATACTGGAAAGACGTTTACTTGTATTTTGTTGACTACGCGAATGATGGCGTGGATCATAACAAATTATAGATAATATTGTGAAGAGTGGGGATTTTAAAACAACTGTACTCCTTTAGAACCTGTACATAGACCAAGAGGCAGTTGTGTGAACAGAATAAGGGGATACTGCATGGTTTAAAATCAGGAAAGATGTGTGTCAGGGTTGTATCCTTTCACCATACCTGTTCAGTCTCTATGCTGAGCAAATCATAAGAGAAGCTGGATTACACTAAGAAGAATATGGCATCAAGATTGGTGAAAAATTCATTAGCAACTTGCTATATGCAGATGACCTTAACATAAAGAAAACAAAAATCCTTACAATGGGACCAATAAGAAACACCATAAAAAACAAAAAAGACTGAGGTTGTCAAGGATTTCATTTTACTTGCATCCACAGTCAATATCCATGGGAACAGCAGTCAAGAAATCAAACAGGACATTGCATTGGGAAAATTTGTGGCAAAGGACCTCTTTAAAGTGTTCAAAAGTAAAGATGTCACTTTGAGCACCGAAGTGTGCCTGACCCAAGTTGTATTTTAAATGTCTCATGTGCTTACAAAAGCTGGACAAAGAATAAGGAAGGCCCAAGAAGAACTGACACCTTTGAATCAAGGTTTTGGTGAGAAATACTGAATGTACCCCAGAATGCCAGAAGAACAAACAAGCTTGGTCAGGTAGAGGGTCAGGGAAAAAGAGGAAGACCATCAACGAAACGAAATGACACAGTGTCTGCAACAATGGGCTCAAACATAGCAAGGATTGTGTGCATGGTGCAAGATCAGACAGTATTGTGTTCTGTTGTACACAGGGTCCCTATGACTTGGAACTAAGTCAACAGCACCTAACATGAGAGACAAAAAAGCAAAGTAATATTGTTCAGTCTTTATCTAAGCTCTCCGGAGAATATATTTCTAGACCTAGATGTTTATTGTGCTATCGCTGGGAAGGCTTGGCTCCACTCCAAGTCACTGGGCCCAGTTCTGGCTGTCTGCCTGTCACCAGGGTAGAGGTCCACTGACAAATACCCATCAAGCACAGTGGTGTCCATGACCACGATCCAACCTTATTAGTCAGTGCTGGGCCATACTGGTAGTTCAGTATTTTGAAATTTACCCCCTATTAATCACTGTAGGAAATTGATGCTTCAGTTAATTAGCTCTGCCTTCATTCTAACTAAGGTCCTAGGTAGAACACAAGGTGTTTGTGCTTGACTGCTAACCTGAAGGGCGACGTGTTCAAGTGTATACCACGGTGCCACAGGACCAAGATTGTTGTTGTTCATGCTGTTGAGCTGAGTGACTCACGGAGACCTCATGTGTGCAGAGCAGAACTACTCTATGAAGCTTTTAAGGATGTGACCTTTTGGAAGCATATCACTAGACCTTCTGAGGTGCCTCTGGGTAGATTCAAACATCCTTTTGGTTAATAGTTGAATGCTTCACCATTTGTGCCACCCTGGGACTCCCTGCAAGGATTACAGTCAAGAGAACTCTACACAGCAGGTCTACTCTGTAACACATGGCATCATTATGAGTTGGAATGGACTTGCCGGCAACAGATTTTGTTTTTGTCTTTTCCCTTGTAATTGATCCGGCCACTCTATATCTTATGTCTAGTAGCACCCTAGCTTAGTCACTGGATAAACTTGGTCAAGTTACCTAAACACACTACATCTCATTCTTGTTGTTTACAAATTCAAGAGAACATTTGCAACTCCCTCACAGAATTGAAAAAGGAATCTTTGGGTGACAAAAACAGTTAAGTGCTTGTCCACTAGCAGAAAGATTGATGGTTCCAACCCACCCAGAAATGCCTTAGAAGAAAGACCTGGAGACCTGCTTCTGAAAAGTCACAGCCTTGAAAACCCTATGAAGCAGTTCTAATCTGCCCAGAGAGAATCCCCATGACTAGGAATCAACTTCATGGCAACTAACAACAACATAAGGCTGTTGCGAGGATTAAAGGAGATAATGAATATTCAGCGCTTGGTATGTGGTGCACTTGCTAAATGCCAGTGGTCAGGACTATTACTCTGTGCTCTGTACAGATGGGGCCAGGGAATCCATGCTTTATTTCATTCAACTGGCTGTGGAACTTCCTGGTTGAAAATGGATTTCCTTACTGGACAGAAACAAAACTGCCATGACTCTTCAAGGGTAAAATGATTAAACAGCCCTCTTGATTGCATTACCTCAGGGTTGTTAATGCTTAGCTGATTTTATGTGGGCTTTCAACAGTCTAGCTCAGTCACCAGCATAGAATCTGTCCTGCGAACGTTGGTCATTTTCCTTTTCTACCTGCTTACCTTCCTACTGGGCTCATTTGCTAGGCTCCTCTCGCCAGACACTCTGACCTTAAGGAATACAGATTTCCACCCCGTGTTGTAGAAGTTTTATATAGCAGGAAGCAGGTGGTGGCAGGCCTTCTCTCTTACGCCTGTGGTATTAAGAGCCTCTGTGATCTAACTCAGGCAGGCTGAAGACAAAATTATGGTCTCCATAGATCTGAATCGTTTCTATCAAGTGGAGCTTCCCAGCAGATCTTTTCTTGGCAAAGTCTCACCTGGACCTATGCAGAACTGTCCAACACTGGCACTATTGGTCTACCTGGGTCCTTCTCCTAGGTGTTCTTTAAGGTTGAAAAGCATTTTCCTGGTCAATGTAACTGTGTGATTGCTGGGTCCCTGGTTTTAGCATCTGCACTTCCAAATAAACCTCCTTGTCTCCCCATCCACCTGCAGACCAAAATGACTTTTAACATAGTAGTAAGCATGTTAGGCACTATAGTGTGCTAGAGGGGGCATGGTACTAGGAGCTAGACCCCCTATCTCCGATCGTAAGAACTTGGGCTTCCCAACACTCAGTATCCTCATCTCTAAAATGGAGTTGCCATGCCTAACCCAGTGAGTTGCTGTGTCAGAATCAACTTGACAGCAACAGATTTTTGTGGTTTAACTGAATGGGTTATGGAAACATTTAATATAGGTGTACACATAGAATTTGAAATGTAAATATTCTTTCTTTCCCACTGATTATATAAGCTGCTGATTAGCCCTGGAATTTTAGTTTTTCCAAGAAATTACAAAATTGTATCCCAACTGGTTTTCCTAGAGTTGCCTTTATAACTCCTCTCCCCTCTCTCTTATATGTTTCATTTGCACCTGGAGTTATCTTTCTGAAACACCAGTTCTGTCACCTCAATCCCTTACTTGAAATCATCCATTGGTCTTAATCTGACTTTTAAAACATTCATCATTTAGCACCTCCCTATTTGACCAGCCTCGTAAACAATTACCTTCACACCTTCTCTTTTCCCAGCCCATGCTTCCTTCATTTGTATGGTTCCCTCAGCACACCTTGCTTTTTCATTCCACCGAGCCTTTGCACATAGTGGTTGGTCCCTTAGGCTTGTCTGTAGGAGTCTTAAAAGATTGATGGTACAACCCCCCCAGTAGGTACCTTGGAAGAACAAACTTGGTGATATGCTTCCAAAAGATCACAGCCTTGGAAACCTTTTGAAACATAGTTCTACTTTGCACACTTAGGGTCATCATAAATTGAACTGACTTGACAACAACTAACAACAATAACAACTGTCTAGTCTGTTCTTCTCCACTTACATCCCCGTGAAGAACTGCTATGCCTCCATCAAAACTTGATCTGGATATTATCCCACAGAAGAAGCACATCCTCACAGTCACCTTTCTTGACCTTCCCTAACCCAAGCATAGTTACTTTCACTTCCTCTGTCATCTATCTACACCTGTAGCTACTATGTCAGGTATTAGACAGGAATACGTTTGGTTACACAGTAACAGAAAGCTCCTGGATTTTTTTCTTATTCAACAAACCGTCCAGGTTGAGGCAGTAACTGGCATTGACTTGGGTTTTCAGTGTTTTCATCAGAAACAAAGCCTTTATCTGTCTCTTTTTTTTACTGTTCTTTGCATGCTCTCATTCCCATGTTTGTCATCTCACAACTGCAAGAAGGTTGACCCAGAATCAGGCATCATGCACATGTTCAAAGCAAAAGAGACAGGGAGCCCAACATCGGCCATACCTGTCCCTTTTATTTGACTCAAAGACTATGAGTTTGATTTTCAGTCCTGTTTGTCAGGGAAGCAAAGGCTGTCTCTGAACCTGCCAGTAACTTCCTCTTATGTTTATTGTCTAGAATTCTGTCGCTTGCCTATTCCTCACTACAAAGGAAGTTGGCACCGCGAGTTCAGAGTTGGGCATATTGCTACACCAAACATAACTGGCATCTTTTAGCAAGAAACATGGGGGAGGGGTTGAATAAACAATTAATACAATGTTGGCCACATGTGGTGCTGTGATTGTTTCATTACATCCCCCTTTGCCCTCCTCACCACTAGACAGTGAGCTCCTTGAAAGCCAAGGCATGAGGCACTCACCTTTGCCATATCTCCCAAGAGCCCACAGTCCCTGGCAGAATCACATCTCATTAAGCCATTTATTGAGTAAACCAATGAAACCATGCATATCCCTCTAATTCCATCAGTTTACATTTTTTATATTGTTACTGTTGTTGTTTGGAGCTGTTAAGTTGGTTCTAATTCAGAGCAACTCTATGCACAATGGAAAAAAACCCTGCACAGTAGTGTGCCATGCCCGTGATCATTTTTGTGCATAAGCCCACCATTGCAGCCATTGTGTCAAGCCGTTGTGTTGAAGGTCTTCCTCTTTTTCTCTGACCCTTCACTCTACCAAGCATAAGGTCCTTCTCCGGGAACTGATCCCTCCTGACAATGTGGCCAAAGAAAGCAAGATGCAGTCTTTCCAGTTTTCTTCTAAAGAGCACTCTGGTGGTACTTCTTCCAGAACAGATCCGTTTATTCTTTTGGCAGTTCATAGTGCATTCAAAATTCTTCTCCAACACCACAATTCAAAACATCAATTCTTCTTATGTTTTTGTTCGTGGCCCAGCTTTTGTATGCATATGATACAATTGAAAATGCCTTGGCTTGGGTCAGACACAACTTAGTCTTCAAGGTGACATCTTTACCTTTCAATACTTCTTAGCAAATTTTCCCACTGCAATGCATCTTTTGATTTCTTGACTGCTGCTTCCATGGGCGTTGACTGTGGAACCAAGTAAAATGAAATACGTGACAACCTCAGACCTTTCTTCACTTATCACAATGTTGCTTACTGGTCCATTTGCAAAGATTTTTGTTTTCTTGATGTTGAGGTGCAAGACATACCACAGGCTGGGGTCTTTGATCTTCATCAGTGTTTCAAATCCTTTTCACATTCACCAAGCAAGGTTGTGTCATCTGTGTAATGCAGGTTATTAATGAGTTTTCCTCCAATCCCAAAGCCTTGTTCTTCTTCACAGAATCCAGCTTCTCAGGTTATTTGCTCAGCACGTGGATCGAAAAGGTATGGTGAAAGGAAGATACGGTGGAAGGATATAACCCTAACACACACCTTTTCTGACTTTAAACCATGCAGGGTCCCCTTGTTCTGTTTGCACGACTGCCTCTTGATCCATGTACAGATTCTTTAAGAGCACAGTTAAGTGTTCTGGAATTCCCATTCCCTGTGGTGTCAGCCGAAATTTGTTACCATTCACACAGTCAAATGTCTTCGTGTAGTCAATGAAACACAGCCAAACAACTTTCTGATATTCTCTGCTTTCAACTAAGATCTGTCTGACCTCAGCAATGATATCCCTGTTTCCATGTCCTTTTCTGGATCTGGCTTGAATTTCTGGCAGTTTTTTGTTAATATATTGTTGTAGTCACTTCTGAATCATCTTTAGCAAAATTTTACTTGCGTGTGATATTGTTCGGTAATTTCCGCATTTAGTTGGATCACCTTTCCTGGGAATAGGCATAAGTATGGATCTCTTCCAGTTGGTTGGTCAAGTAGCTGTCCTCCAAATTTCTTGGCATATAGGCTGATTTAATTCTGGCTCATGAAATGACCAGGTGTTTGGCTCGGTTTACAGAATCACTTGTGTTGGCATTATGTGGGTTGCAGCCAAAGCTTTACTTTGGAACTTATACAGTTTTTTTCTGGGAGAAGCATGCATATTAAAGTTTCTGTGTCCCAGGTTCCCAGGAGTCAGAATTGGGTTCTGATAACAAGAGTACTGCAAGATCTTTAACTCCTGAGAAGCTGCCATCTAACCCAATAGCATTGTATTAGTTTTCTGTTTCATAAAGCACACTGAAGCCCTCAACACAGACTGTGTGTGCCTGTCTGGGGAGGAAAGAAACACAAGGCAGCATTTTACTTAAAGCAGGAGGAAGCACTAGATAAAGGGAACTTAATTGAAGTGTACAGTATGCTTATCCATGTAGCTGCTGACAAAACACTACTGTCTTTTTTTTTTTCTTTTCTGTGCAGAGTACAAAAGATAAAATCACAGCCAATAAATCAAAATCCAGGTCTGTGTTCTCTACTTCTTGTAAGGGATTGCTATTTGAAAGGGTAGCTTTGTAGAGCTTGTTGGGGTATGGGCTGCAGGATGTTTAAATAGGGCTCCTGGCATGAGGAACGTAAAAGGCTTCAATCTGCATGAAAAGCTGAAAGCTATTTCCTCCTCACTTGCTGTAACTCCTCAGAGTAACTTTTTAATCTGGGTGAAGCAAAGACTATCATTTCCTCCCTAATTTAACTACCTAAATGAAGATTATGAAGCGCTGGTCATTCAAGAGTAGAATTTTCACCTTCTGTGTGGGAACCTTAGTTGGATTCCTGGTCAATGCATTTCATGCATAGCCACCACCTGTCTGTCAGTGGTGACTTTCACGTTGCTGTGATGCTGAGCAGGTTTCAGTGGAGCTCCTGGACTAAGATGGACTAGGAAGAACGTCCTGAAGATATACTTCCAAAAACAAGTCAATGAAAACCCTACAGATCACAATGACTCTGTCTGTAGTCAGTCATGGCATGGAGCCAGACTGCCACATTTGGTTCCATTGCACACGTAATCAGCATGAGCTGATTCAAGCACATTCCTCACATGTGTTGCTTTATAGCCTTGTCTGATCTTTGGCTGAAAAATGGATGTCATAAGTCACTTCAGTTCTGAGTTACAGGATCTGGGAGGCATAGTCTAAGGTGTTCATGAAGCATCTGTCAGACAGATAAGTCTGGTCTTTTTTTTTGTGAATTTGAATTTTGTTCTATATCTTTTGCAAACTATAAACTTTCACTTATAGCACAATAAAATTAAAAAAGAAACAGAAGAAATGAATAGTATAAGGAAAAGGGACATGGAATCTTGTTTCATGCTGGCAGCTAGGGCCCTAGGAGCAACATTCTTACCCTGAGGTGCTTTTCCTTGGATTCTTTCCATGCATCTCCATGCCACTAGAGAGGTAAGATATCAAGTACAAGCACTAGGAAGTGAAACTAAGCTAAATTAGTCATGGTCTAACTCTCATGATAGTCAAGAATAGCCTTGGCAAAGCTCACATCACCAAACCTATTCTACCAAAGAAGTATACTGAGGTTGGGTTCCTTGGCCCTGTTCTGTAGCCATCTCTAGAAGACAGTGTAGCTGCTATAGACAGCTAGTCATGAGACTGAGAATTTGGTATTGTGATTCTCTGTCATTGATTTCCACTTTAGAGGCAATTATTTAAATCCTGAAAGAACTCTGACAATGATTACCACCAGGACTCTGGATCAATTTGTTCTGTTTTGGCCCCCTGCTGATAATTTGCATTTCTGCCTCAGAGTCTACTTTTTATCAGGAGTCCCAGGTGATTTTTATAAATTTATTGGAATCACTTGGGGATGCATGGGACTCACCTGGGGATCTTGTTGAACTGTAGATTCTAATTCAGTGTGTCTCTGGTGGAGATGTGGGTTGGGCAGTTAGGTGTCAGGTCAGAACAAAGACTGGTTGGAAGCCCTGGTTACCACAGGTGGGAGGGGAGAGTAAAGAGGTGAATGCTTGGCTAACACTGTGGTTTTATTTTATTTTATTTTATAGTGATTGTATTTATAGCAATGAATGTTGATGATGGTTGTACAACTGAATTACAGAAGTGAAAATGTTGAATTGGTAAATGTTGTTACATATATTTTTACAACAATAAAAATAACAAACATTTTGAAAAAAGTTTATTGAACAACAACAACAGCAACAAAAGTGGTCCTAAATAGGATCAAAGAAGAAAGTAGTGACTGGAATGTGTTTTCTATTTTACACAGTTCCTTCATTCCCAGGTGCTGTCACTTCAACCTGATTATTCTTAGCTTTTCCCTCTGATGACAGCATACGGAGAAAGGACAGCTCCTACTCATTCAGAGCCAAGGTGATAAAGGTGAATCCCCTTCGATGCTCTTTTCCCATGTGTTGCGGGCTCATTTAACCCTGCACCTCACACAGCCTGACCTATCTCCCCAAGACCTCTGAACATAGTGACGGTTGAGACGGGAGGCAGGTTTTCAGCGATAGCACGGGCCTTTAACAGGCCTTGAGACCTCCGTTAGGTGTCTAGGTGACCTAGTCTGTTCAAGAAAATGAATAGCCAGGTCCTTCTTCCTACTGCTGTAGCAGAAGTGTCACATGCCTCCATGTGGTCTTTGAGCTGTCAGACAGAAGATGTAACACCAGGAAATACTCTGTGGTTTTGTGAAAGCAAGTCTTGGAAGTTGGTCATTTTTCTTAATTTCTCTCCTTGTTTTTGTACCAGACCTAAGAGGCCAGAGGAAAGACTTTAAATTTCTGAGAACAATTATTTAACATAGAAACTCTACATTGTAACTCTAAATACCAATAATTTAATTTTACACTTCCTTAAAGTTTTTATTTTATGCTAAGAGAGTGTAACGTTTGTCATAAGTACTTCATATGCTAGAAGGGAGAGGAGGACTGGGACATTCAAAAATGTTTTTTATCCTTATGCACAAAATGCTTTGTGCTGTCATTGGTTTGCTATGAGTTGGGATTAGCTAGCTGCAATAGTTTTTTTTTAATAGGTAAATTTTTCTTCCCACATTATTTCCTTCCTACTGAAAGGAAAACCTCAGAATTGGTACTTTTTGCTCTGAACACAGATTAGTCTAGAGAGCACCAGCTTTGACTGTGTTCCCGAAATTAGCAGTTTTCAATAGCCCATATAATTTAAGGACTTAGAGCACATTTGTTTTATTTGGAGGTATAACTTATTTTTTATTGCCAAGATTGGTTAACAGCTAGCTATTTCTATGGAGAGTCAGGTTATAACTGTACTGTAAGCTCCTGATGGCAGGGGCCATGCCTTAAAAAGCTCTTTAACAAAATCTATCTTATAGAGTTGCTATGAGTTAGAATCTACTTGATGGCAGTGAGTTTGATCTTTTTAAACCAACAAGTATACTGTGCTTTCCGATATGAAGGGATTTTATGGCTACTTAATAAATATTACAGAGGCATAGGTAGTTCGGTGACAGAATTCTCACCTTCCATATGGGAAACCTGGGTTCAATTCCCAACCAATGCACTTTGTATGTAATTACCACCCATCTTTGTGTAGGTTTGCATGTTGCTCTGATGCTGCACAGGTTTCAATGGATTATGAAGAAAGGCTTGATGATCTACTTTCCAAAACCTACCAATGAAAACCCTTTGAGTCATAGTAATTTTATCTCCATACAATCATGGGAATGGCAAAGGACCAGGCAGCATTTCATTCCACTGTGTACAGGGTCGCTATGAATTAAGGGCTGATCTGATATCAGCCAACAACAACTGGTAAATACCAGCTCACTTAATCCTCACAATAACCCAGTGGAAAAGATATTTTTACTATCCCCAAATTACAGGTGAGGAAAGGGATGCACAGAAATATTAAGCAAATTGTGCAGAATCATGCAGCTAGTGATTGAGAATACTGATACCGGAGTACACTCCTGAGGTTGCACTGTATGCGCAGCCTCGACCTGGAGCCCAGCACAGCATCTTACTTGTAACTGCTGGGGGCATGTGTGGTGAGTAAACAAGTCTAGCACTCTCATATCTGAACTGGGATTTGCTGCTTGGAGGACAGAAAGCCCCAAATCATCTGGTTCTTCCAAGTCTTTGAACTTAGGCTTTGATCACTCGGCAAGGTTCTATCAGTAGCAAGATGCTTGCACACTGTAGGATATACAGCAGGTGTTCATCAAACTAAAATCTATTGCCTTTGAGTAAATTCAAACTCATAGTGATCATATAAAATTGAGTAGAACTGTCCCATAGGGTTTCCAGGGACTAACTGGTAGATTTGAACTGCTGACTTTTTGTTTGGCACACCATCTCACTATCTTAACCAGTGTACCACCAGGGCACCAGGTATTCATTGAGAGCTGCTAAGTGTACTGTTGCCTGTATAAAAGTCTCCCCTTTCTTTCCCTTCAAGGGGAAAAAAGAGAGACTTTTATTTAGGAAGGGGACCCTGGTGGCATAGTGGTTAAGTGCTATGTCTGCTAACTAAAAGGTCAGCAGTTCAAATCTGCCAGGTGCTCCTTGGAAACTCTATGGGGCAGTTCTACTCTGTCTTATAGGGTCACTATGAGTTGGAATCAACTTGACAACAGTGGGGTGCTAGTGGTGATATTATTTCTTGGAAAAAGATCTGCTTCTGTTTAGAATAGAGCTAAGAAAATGCTTCAGAGCAGTTCTACTCTGTAACACATGGGATACCATAAGTTGAAATAGACTTCATGGCAATAAGTTTGGTTTGGTACAATAAAGCTGGAACCTGTATAAAAGGCAGAAATTTGTCAGAGAAGGAGAACCAAAATATTTTCCACTAAAGGGAGTGTTATAAATCACTGCATCCTATCAAAGGCAGAAAGCTTGTATGTCCTAGATGAACAAGGCTGTCCACTGGGGTTCTGGCTTTCACAGGTTTCGCCGAATATTAATTCAATGGCCACATGTTTTGGAGGCATGTATTCCTGGGCATGGCAGCCTCTGTTATGACAAGTACATCCATCCCACTGTACACAGACTTCCCTTTCCTCAGTCTGCCCCTTACCTCCCTTGTTTGCCCAGAAACTCTTATGCATCCTTCAGGATGTGGAGCTGAGTGAATGATCCTGCTGCTGTGTTGCAATAACATGTGCTCCTCTCTCTGTCCCAGCATTTCAGTGTCTCTGTCTGCATTCCACCCTTCTTGTCATTCCAGCACCTGGACACTTTATAAGTGCATGATGACTCTGTCAAAGGAAAGAAGAAGACAGAAGATCAGAGGCAAGACCCCTCACATCTTTTCTAAGGAGTTTAGAATACTTCAACACCTAAAGGTCAGCAATTAAAACTCACTCAGTTTCTCCCAGAGCAAGAGCCATTGATTTGCTTCCACAAAGATTATAGCCAAGGAAACCATATGAGGCAGTTCTAGTCTGTCACATGGGACTGCTATGAGTCAGAACCAACGCAACAGTACTCAACGACAACAGCAGTGGCAAACTGTTGTCATGGATTAAATTATGTCCTCTAAAGAGTGTGTCTAGCAGTTTGGCTGGGCTGTGATTCCTAGAACTGTGTGATTGCCCTTGATTTTGTGATTTTCCTGTGTTGTAAATCCTAATCTCTGCCTGTGGTTAATAGATTGGAATATGTTAAAGAAGATTAGAGTGGGACTGTAACACCCTTCCTAAGGTCACCTCCCTGCTGCATTGTGAAGGAAGTTTCCCTGGAGTATGGCTGACACCACCGTTTATCCTACAGGAGACAAAAGGAAAGGGAAGCAGGGGGTTCTGGACCTCTTACCATCAAGAAAGCAGCACTAAATGACCAAGACAATTATCAATAAAGAAAGAAGCAATAGCCCTTGAGGTGAGTGCAACAGTTTGTTGGGCCTGGATAAAACTTTCAGGGTAGCCTTTTTCATGGAGAATGACCACATTTGCATTTAAAAAAAAAATGTTGTGTGCTATCGAGTCAATTCCAACTCATAGCAACCTCAGATGACAGGGTAGAGCTGCCTTGTAGAGTCTTCTAAGCTATAATCTCAACAGGAGCAGACTGACAGTTCTTCTCTTCCAGGACATCACTGGTGGTTCAGCACCAGTCTTCTGGTTAGCTACTGAACACTTAATCATTGTGCTGCCAGGGCTCCTTCAAACCAGCTGACCGTCATCAAATTTGCCTCCCACTGTCACATTCTACTCAAGGATTCCCTTCTCCTCAGCTCTCTGGTGAGTCGGTAAGTGTCTTCCCTTCTAAACTCTACCAAAGAAAAGATTACACAAAACAGAACATCTTCTAATGTGTTTTCTCCCCTGAAAGATGCAATCTAAAAACTGTTTGCTATTATGGGTCACAATAAAGTAGCTATTAAATAAATGATATAAACATAAGAAGGCATCCATGCAAGTGTGTACAGGGCTTTCTTATAGACAAGGATGTCAGTGTACCAACTGTGGATAACAATGTCTTAAGTAGAAGGAACAGGAAATAAAAATGAAGGACTTTTGTAAACTGTATCCTCTTTCTCTTAGCCTGATTGTTTCTTTTTTGGCATTGTCTTTCAAGGGAGAAAATGTAGGGTTGCTACCTGGGAAAAAGGAAGCATCTGGAGAACAGCACTCAGCATTGTGAGCTGAGACGTGAGTGAGGGCAAGGCTCTGGGAGGCAGGATCCTGGAGGTCCACCTTGGGCTTGCTTGACCTCTTCAAGAAACATCCCTGGAGCAACTGTCTCATCTCAAGACACACTGGGACAAGGGGCTTAGGGACAGTCTGAAAGTGAAGCTCTACCTGGCAAGCAACTCTTGAAAAAAGTCATTCCGCTCATACTTCATATATGAATGTGTGTGTGTTGTTAAGTTAATGTAATGCCTACTTGTAGTGACCCTACATGACAGAGTAGAACTGCTGCATAGAATTTCTTAGAATGTAATCTTTATGAGGAGCCCTGGTGGCATAGTAGTTAAAAGCTCGGCTGCTGACAGAAAGGTTGGCAGTTCAAATCCACCAGCTACTCCTTGGAAACCCTATGGGGCAGTTCTATTCCACTCTACAGGGTATCTAAGAGTTGGAATCAACTCAACAGCAACAGGTAATCTTTACAGGAGAAGATCACCAGATCTTTTTGCACATGGAGTGCCTGGTGGGTCAGTCTGTCAACCTTTCTGTTAGCTGTTGAGTGTTTCTACCATTGCCTCATCAGGGATCCTGATGTGTGAGTACCACTTGGCAATTGAAAGATAAGCATGATTTCCATTATTACAGATCTACAGTAGGAATGAGGGAATAGCATAAGTAGAGGCACAAATGATGGACAATCCACTTACTTTGGGGCCACAGTAAGTGTAGTCAGAAGGTAGGCTGGGGCAAATTCCAGGGCAACCTTGAATGCCTTGCTAAGAAGAATGCTGTCTATTTTGTGAGCTCCCTTGGGGTTTAGAAGTGGGGAACGAGTATCTGCTTTGTGTTTGCAGATTTATTCTTACTGAAGGGATTGATGACAAAAGCAAGAATTGAAGGAGATGAACCTGGCCATCCTGACTACACCCGAGGGAGAAGACCAGGGCCACACTGGCAGGGGTCCTGGGCGAGGGAAAGGGGGGCTGATCCAAAAGATGCTGCACAGTGGAGTCAGCGGCAGTGGGCACTTAGGGATGAACTCATTTCGTAGGTGAACCAAGGTGGCGAATAGACTTTAAAACACAATAAAGGAGTATTTCCTGTTCTCTTAATAATACTAGTGGAGTCCCTGGGTGGTGCAAATGGCCAGTATGCTCAGCTGTTAACTGAAAGGTTGGCATTTCAAGCCTACCTCCACTTGCGTGAGAAAAAAGGCCTTTCGAGTACGGTTCTACTCTGACACTTAAGGGGGCTCCACAACCCAGAACCTACCTGATGACAAGGGTACAGAAGTGTGAAAAGACTTGGGCTTTTTTTCTGTGCCTTGAGTCTCAGGGATGCTCATTTGGAAGGCCCTGAGGGCACCCCAGATGGTTCCCTTTCCAGGTGAGTGAGGGAGGACAAACCTTTCATCAGCTGCTGCCCTGACTGGCTTCTCCTTTGCATTCAGTTTCAGCTACATTGTCAGAGAAACTTTTTCATATCTAATTTTAGGAGGCTTTGTGTACTTGTATACAGGGTATGTGTGTGTGTGTGTGTGAGAGAGAGAGAGAGAGAGAGAGAGAGAGAGAGAGAAAGAAAGAGAGGTATATATGTCAATCAAAGAAACAGAAAGAATCTTCAGCTATTTAAAAAACTGAAGAGAACTGTGCTTCCCTACTGGATTCGAGTGCAAGAAAATGCCAAAATAAAGAGGACCTTAAAAAAAATTGTTCTATAAATCTTCCCAACCCCTCCTCACTCCCTCTACAGATATGGGCACTCACAGGAAAAGAACACATCAGAGTTTCCATCAGAGCAGCAGACAGACACAGTCTTGGTCATCTCCTGCCTTGGAGCAAATTGATAAGAATTAACTCAGAATGAATAATGCTTCCTGTCTTTAGCAAATGGCACGTAGGAAGCCAGTGGGACTGAGGCCACTCTGAGTGCCACCAGCTAAGTAGGTGGCAAGTGCTGATATGTTCTACCTATAATCTGCCAAATCTCTGTTTGCCAGAATTTTTCACTTTCCAGCTGAAATATTGCTGTCACACAGGTTATTAGTCCCAATTTAGGATGTGTTCATAAGGTAAATGCTTTGTAAACTATATCTTCAGCCGGGTTATAACTTAGTATGTTTTAACTACTTTGGTGTCAGACAACGGAGCCTCGGTGACTGACAGTTCAAGTGCTTGGCTACGAACTGAAACGTTGGTCATTTGAACTCACTGGCCCCCTCTCGAAAGAGAGATGGGGCAGTCTGCTTCCATGAAGAGTACAGCTCTGGAAGTCCCTGTGGGCAGTTGTACTCTGTCCTGCAGGGTTACTGTAGGTTGGAATTGACTCAGTGGCAGTGCGGGAATGATGTGAGGGGGAGGTGTGTGTCAGACATTGAGCTATGTTTCCATGTTGTTAGTTGCCACTGAGTTGGCCCCAACTCGTGGGAAACACTTGCACAACGGAATGAAATGCCTGGCCCCATGCCATCCCCACGAACATTTATGGAGTGGACTGCTGTGATCTATGGGGATTTCATTAGCTGAGTTTTGAAAGTCAACTGCCAGACCCACCTTCCCTGTCCATTTGGAAGCTCCATTGAAACCTGTTCAGCATCCTAGCAATGCACAGGGGGTTGTGGTTGCACAAGAGGTACATTGGCCAGGAACAGAACCCGGGTCTCCTGTGTAAAAGACAGTCACTGCTGCCTCCTTCCCACAGTCATCAAAGTTTAATCTTCACACATGTCCTGTAGGTGTGATTATCCCCTCTGCACAGATAGGAGACTAAAGCATAAAGAAGCTAGAAACATACACCAGGGAGTAGCTCAGTGCTGGAGCCTAACACTAAACCGGGCGCCTTCTATTCTACTCCTGAATGAAAAACTAAAGCTCCAAAGAAAAGTAAATACGACAGTGAACATATGAAACTATTTCTTTCTTCATGTGCTGTTTATATATTTACATGTTTATGTTTCTAAATTAAAATAATTTGTGAATGCAGAAAAAAACAAAACCCAAATCCAGTTGCCATCTGGTAGATTCTGACTCCTGGTGACCTCACATGTGTCAGAGTAGAACTGTGCTCCGTAGAGTTTTCAATGACTGTGATCTTTCAGATTTCTCACTTTCTTTTTTCTTTTCTTTCTTTTCTTCCTCCTTCTCTCTCTGCCTTTCTTTCTCTTTCTGTCTCTCCCTCTCTCCCTCTCTCTCTCTCTCTCCCTTCCTTCCCCCTTCCTCTCTCCCTCCCTCCCTCTTCTCTCTTTCTTTCTCTCTCTATCTTTCTGTTTTTCCTTTCCTCCCTCCCTAATTGCTTCACTCTCTCCCTAACTCACCTTCCCTTTTTTCTTCTTTCCTTTCTCTCCCTCTCTCTCTTTTTATTTTACTTTTGATGAAGTACTACCAACCAGCTTCTCATTAAATGGTTAGGACATAAATTGTTTTCTAACATTGAATAACAATTCCAGGACATGTCACCACTCTCCCCTCTTGAACTTGGGTTCCCAATCACTAGCCTTCTTACACTCTTCTGCCTTACAGTCCTTGCTCCTGTGCTAGTGTGCCCCTTAAGTCTCATTTTGTTTTATGGGTCTCTCTAACCTTTGGATCAAGGATGAACCTCAGAAGCAACTTCATTACTAAGCTGAAAGGGTGTCTGCGAGCCATACTCTCAGGGTTTCTCCAGTCGTTGTCAGGCTAGTAAGTCTGGTTTTTTTTTTTTTTAATGAATTAGTGTTTTATTGTACATACTTCACCAGCTCTGTCTGGGATTCTGTATCGTGATCCCTGTCAGAGAAGTCAGTGATGGTAGCTAGGCTCCATCTGGCTGTACTGGACTCAGTCTAGTGGAGGCCATGGATATCTTTTTCTGAGATATCTCTGGGTAGATACAAACTGCCAACTTTATGGTTAGTAGCTGAGCGCTTAACTGTACCGCCCAAGAGAATGGTTAAAGGTGAGTTTGCTTCTTCTCCGGGGGGCATTGAGCAATGGATGGGCATCCCTGCTTATCTGGCTGCATCATTTCCGTTCCTATGACAGGGGATATTGTCACCTTGACTCACTCTTGTGTTTGTTGTTGGGGACAGTGTGACTACCATTGATTAAAACTCTCATGGTAGCCTTTCATGATGACTTTCAAGACAATACTTCAGTGAGAAAAAATCCTGGGTCTAGATAGCTGTACAGAGGAAGGACATGTTAATACGATGACTGCCAAGTAAGTTTGTGAACTCATCCTAGAAAAAGTGCTACCTACCTCATTGCTGAATATCACTGTGGTTACCTTTGAAGTACTCTCCCTGGGAAGCTATGCACCAACATCAGTGCCTAGTCCACCTGTCAAAGGAATTTTGGAACACTGTTTCTGGAATGGCTATCAGAGCTGTTGTCGTATTACCCTTGATGTCCTGAATGTCATCAAAATGTCTTCCTGTCACTGTTTCCTTTATCTTCACCATTCTTGGAAACCCAGGTAGTGTAGTGGTTAAGTGCTACATCTGCTAACCAAAAGGCCAGCAGTTCAAATCTGCCTGGTGATCCTTGGAAGCTCTATAGGGCAGTTCTACTCTGCCCTCTAGGGTCATTATGAGTTGGATCAACCTGACAGCACTGACTGGTTTTTTTACAGGGGAGGGTAAAGAAAAATTCACTGAGGGCCAGATCAGGTAAATAGGGAAGGTGTTGCAATACAGTTATTTGTTTACTGGCTAAAAACTTCCTCACCGACAACTATACAGTTAAGTTCATGAATTTGCCATCCTGCCAACATGCACAATGGCCAGTCCAGAAAGAGTTCCAAAAATGCTTTAAAGGGTGGCATTGGTGCATAGTTCCCCAAAGGGAGTAATTTGAAGGTGACCGTAGTGATAGTCAGCAACGAGATACAATGACTTAGAACAAGTTCATGGACTTAATTGTCAGACCTCATATGCTAGCAATCATGTGCTAACATTATCAATTTGTTGTCAAAAGAGAGTCTGAATTATTTTGGTTGGGTTTCCCCTCCCCCTTTTGCATGTTTAGGAAAATAGGTGACTCACACTCATATATGGAAGCTAGCTCCACTGCTGAACATTTCAAATCTGAATCTACTCTCTGCTGTTATCATCAGTAAAGGACTTTGTAAAAACTCAGCCCTTACCTCCTGTGTTAATCCATGCCAGTTTAGAAAATTCCCTGCCTGGTTGTCTGTGTTTAATACAGCATGTCTCATCAAAGCTAGCGGATTCCCAACCTTTTAATGACAGGCGGCTGCTCATGATCTGAGGAGGCAAGAAATTAATCCTCATCTATACTGAAATGGAAATACAGACACTTGAATAAATATCTCATACTGCCTTGTGGTAGCTTGAACTCTTCCATGTATACTTGACAATGCTTCAATACCTTTTCATCTATTCTTGGGTAAAATTGAGAAAGTAAGCCAAAGATGATCACATCTCCAACATAAGTATAATGGAAAGTTTTCAGAAATCCCAGAATGTTAGAAATCATTTACAACCTCCAGTTTGCTTTCCTCTTAAGACATAAACTGCCTCTTCTATAGAACTATATGGAGAGGACAAATGTTTAATTTAATAACATGTTTGACATCTACTGTACCCATAATATCATGCAAGGCTCATTTTCTTTCTGGGAAGATTTTGGCCTTGAGACCTTTGACATTTACTGATTCTGAATACTTCCCAGTGGCCTGAGGTTCCCTGGAGGATGAGCCTGGCTGTAAACAGGATCCAGTGTTGAGTGCCCCTGGCCAGCAGGACCAGCAGCAGCACTGCCCTATGGCTTTGTCATTCTGCTCCCTTTACCAGGTGTCATGGATTGAATCGTGTCCCCCAAAAAATATGTGTAGCCGTGTGACTGGGCCATGATGCCCAGTATCTTGTGGCTGTCCTCCATTTTGTGGTTTTCCTATGCTGTATGTTAAAGGATTAAGGAGGGGCTGTAAATTCCTTCATAGGATCACCTCCCTGCTCCACTGTAAAGGGAGTTTCCCTGGAGTATGGCTTGCCCCACCCTTAATCCTTTCATCCTATGAGAGATAAAAGGACAGAGAAGCAGGCAGAGAATTGGGAACCTCATGCCATCAAGAAAGCAGCACCGGGAGAAGAGTGTGTCCTTCAGACCTGAGGTTCCTACACCAAGATGCTCTCTGAATAAAGACTGAAGAAATACTGGATTTTCCTCCAGAGCCAACAAGGGGAAAGCCTTCCCCTGGAGTGGACACCCTGAATATGGACTTGTCGCCTACTGGACTGTGTAAGAATAAACCTTCCTTTGTTAAAGCCATCCACTCTATGGTATTTCTGTTAGAGCAGCCCTAGCTGACTAAAACACCAGGTGTTAGTCAGTATCATGAAGTCTAAAACAATTTGGAACTTTGTGGAAAATTGGGCCTGAAATGATATGTTACCAGTTTTCACAGCACAAGTTATTGTTGTTTTAAGCTGCTATGGAGTTGATGCTCAACTCATGGTGGCCCTGCGCATAAGGGACACTACCTGGTCCTGTACCATCCCCATGACTAGATGTGAATTGGACCAACGTGATCTACAAGGTTTCCATTGGCTGATTTTGGAAGTAGATTGCCAGGCCTTTCCACTGAAACCTGCTCAGTATCCTAGTAACATGTAAGCCTCCAGTGACAGATAGGCAGTGGCTACACACGAGGTACTTTGACCAAAAGCTGATTCTGGTTCTCCCGCTAAGGAGGTGAGAATTCTACCACTGATCCACTATCTATAGAAATGTAGATACACTTATCTCTCAGCATCTGAGTGGGATTTACTCCAGGACCCCCAGTAAACAAAACAACAACAACAACCCAGTGCCATCGAGTCGGATCCGACTCATGGCGACCCTAGAGGCCAGAGTAGAACTTCCGCCTAGAGTAGAACAATCTATATGCCACTGATAAACTGAGTGGCGCTGGCAAATTGAGGAACTGGTAACAGTAAACTTCTCACATGTTAGAGGGTTTGCATTTTTCAAACTTGCCTAAATTAAACACACACATCCATCTTATGATTTCCAACATGAGAACAACATATTCATCCTTTTCATTCACTCATTCATGGAACCATTAATTCATTCAACAAAGATTCGCTTAGCAGGGGATTTGGCATCTGTGTACAGTTACAACAGTAGCACTTATTACTGACGGTTACTTACAATGAAAGAAGTCCTGAGCCGGGGGCTTTGAATGCACCGTCTGGTTTTTAATCAAGAAATCAGCACATGACACAAAGTGGTGCTGTGGGATTTCAGAGAAGGGGAAGTGGGGCCGTCAACTGGTGTGACGAGGACATTTCTCATGAAGGAGTAGCATTCGAGTTAAGTTTTCAAGGAGAGTTACTCTGATCTCTGCATTAGCTAAGCTGTCCTCTTGTTGGAGTGCAGTAGCAGGATGGAGGAAGCGATGGTAAACGGAGACCAGTCAGGGCTGGGGCCAGCACTGCTGTCCGTCAGAGGTGGCCTGTGGTCAAAATTATAGTTTCAGGAAACCGAGTCACTCTCTACTGGGGAAGGAGGGCACTGACAGGTGGGAGATGAGGGTTAAGAGAACAGAAAAGGACTATTCTAGGCAGAGGAAACCACGCAGTGAAAAATGCAGAGACAGAAAGGTACAAAGAGTATTTGTGGAACACTTGACCTGATCGATTTGGGATAGATAGTGCATGCAAGAGAATATTAGGCTATAGCTCCGGAGCAGGGGCCAGTCCAAACTGTGGCAGGGGCCCGACTTCTACAGAAGCAGCTTAACAGCCCCTCCGGCCCCACAGACCATTGAGATGTCATTGAAAATTTTTGAGTAGGGGAATGGCAGGGTCCAAGTAACACTTTCAGATTCTTTCAGGTATGAAGGAATTTGTATATTTCTTTACTAAACAGAGCCTAGAAAATGAGCCACGAGATTGAGAAGCAGTTGTTTCCTGGTACACATGGTAGTGATTGCTTTAGCCTCATCTGCCTGGCTAGCACACTCCTCTTTGGAGAGCACATCTGTGGTTTAGTGGGGTGGGTACTGACTGCAGACTGACCTCCTCTTGTTACAGGGCTGAGTATGTAACGATACTGGTCAATCACAGTATGTCATCCTCATGGTCACGGCCATTAATCCAGGGTAATAGACAATGACCAAGACTAGCCCAGGCAAAATGTTTCATTGCAGGGAAAGCATATCTTTGGGACATGAAGCCTGGGTCCTCTTGGAGCAAAAACGACAGTGATGAAGAACAAAGCTCACTGTATAGTAAGCAGAAATAGGAGAGGAGAAAACAAAAGAGGGAGACACAGACGCAGAGACAGAGATGGGGGGGAAAGAAAGACACAGTTGTCTCTCAGTATCCAAGGGGGACTGGTACTAGGAACACCCTTCTGCCCCTACAGAAACCCCAAACCACAGATGCTCAAGTCCCTTATATAAAATGGCATCATATTTGCATATGACATATGCACATCCTCTTGTACATTTTAAATCCTCTCTAGACAACTTATAATATCTAATACAATGCAAATGCTATGTAAATAGTTGTTATACTGTATTATTTAGGGAACAAGGACAAGAAAAAAATGCCTGTTTTCTTCATCTCCCAAATATTTTCAATCTGCACTTCATTGAATTCTTGGAGGCTAAACCCTTAGATACAGCTGGCCAAGTGTGGACTGAGTTATGGGCTGAATTGTGTTCCCCTAAAATGTAGATTACAAATCCTAATCTCCCATACCCATGAATATAATCCCATTTGGAAATAGAACTTTGTTACGTTTATGAGGCCATATCAATGTATAGTGTATTTTAAGCCACTTACTTTTGGGATATAAAAAGAGAAGATTAGGCACAGAGAAGAAAGTACAAACGGAGGGCAAGATACACGGTACATGAAGATCGCCAAGGAACCGAGGAGCAGAAGCTAAAAAAGACAAGGCCCTTTCCTACAGCCAACATGGAAAGAAAGTCTTCCGCTAGGGCTGGTGGTCTGAGTTCACATTTCTAGTCCTCCTGAACTATGAGAAAATGCATTTGCACAATTGTTAAAGCGACCCACCTGTGGCATTTCTCTTAAAGCAACTCTAAGAAAGGGAAATAGATACATAAGTTGTTTGGATTTTTTAAATTGTACTTTAGGTGAAAGTTTACAGAGCAAATCAGTTTCTCATTAAATAACTAATAAATAATTCATTTTGTGACATGGACTGTCAAGCCCATGATGTGTCAACACCCTCCCTTTCTTAACATCAGATTCCCCATTTCCATTCATCCAGTTTTCCTCTCCCTTCCTGTCTTGTCTTTGCTTTTGGGCTGGTGTGCTCATTTAGCCTGGTATACACGGTTGAACTACATGTGTTATTGTCTGTTTTATAGGCCTGTCTAATCTTGCGACTTGATGGCACTTGTCTTGGCCATCTTGGGTGAAGGGTGGACTTCAGAAGTGACTTCAGTACTGATTTAAAAGATGTTGGGGGCATACTCTTGGAATTTCTCCAGTCACTGTCAGACAGTCAGTCTGGTCTTTGGGTTAAGTGGATTCTGATGCTCCTTGGAGTCTTAGAACCAATCCACTCTAGGCCAGCATCACCCTGGTCTGCGTGGAGGCTGGATATATAGACGCATACAATCTTCCCTTTCTGCTTACACCAGTTTGAATTGATTTCCATCAGAAATAAGATGGAGACTTTTCACACTGGAAGTTTTCCATAACAACTGCCACCAAAAACATCAGTGCGAGAGAGAGGATGATACGTAACAGGAAAATGTACAACTCTTTCCCTGGGGAGCAAAGGTACATGGAGGGCACGGGGTACCTAAGACTCCAACTACCCAGAGACACGGTCTTCCTCTGTTAGCTCACTAGGTTTGTAGGTTCAAAGCCTGCTGTAGTTGCACATGGTGGTGGCTTCCCGGGGGTGAGGAGCAGGGAATAAAGGAAGTGGGTGGTAGAGATAGCAGCCAGGGGATGAGACGGAGGCACAAGGGTTACACTCACTGGACTTTGACAGCCCCCTCCCCTTCCACTGCTGGTTTCATAGGGCGAAGTTCTTGAGAAGCTGAAAGACAGGAGAGAATTGGAGAAGAAAATTTTTTTTAAAGTCTTATGGTGAGTTATGCCTTAGAAACTTCCCAGTGTTCTTTAAAAGAAGCACATAGAGACTGGCTGCTGAATGGAGCTCCTTTGAGCAGAACCCCACGCAGAAATTGGCCATGGGATTTACTCAGTTACCTGTAACTTGAAATACATATCACTTAACCACCAAACTGACTCTTACTCTTTGAGACCCGTGTGTGTTGGATCTGAACTCTGTTGCATAGGGTTTTCTGTGACTGATTTTTTTAGAAGGAGATTTCCAGGCCTTTCTTCTAAGGCACCTAAGTGAACTTGGACCTCCAACTTTCCAGTTAGTAGTCAAGTGTATTAATGTTTTACATCCCCAGGGACTAGGTTGATTAACATAACTACATATCACAACTGATGCAATCACCTGGAAGCATTGGCTTTGGGTTGGCTTGCAACTGATCTTTGATGTTTTCCTTTTTTAAATCTTACCCTTCTCTGTATTTCTTCCAAGACATATTTATTTATTCTTCTGGCAACCTAAGGTATATTCAATATTCTTCACCAATGCTGTAATTCAAAAGAATCAATTCTTAAGTTTTTTTTTATTCAGTGTCCAGATTTTGTATGCATATCAGGTAGCTGAAAACAGCACAGTTGGGTCAGGTACACCTTGGTCCTTAAAGTGACATCTTTGCTTTTTAACACTTTATAGAGGTCTTTTGACACAGATTTCCCCCATGTAGTGCATCTTCTGATAGAAGACTGCTACTTCATTATAGGGTCACTATGAGTCAGAATCGATCTGATGGCAAATGAGTTTGGTTTGGACTTCCATGGGTGTTGATTATGTCTCCAAGCAAAGTGAAATCCTTGGCAACTTCAGTCTTTTCTCCACTGGTCATGATGTTACTTATCGGTCAGTCCAGTTGTAAGGTTTTGTTTTCTTTATATTGAGCTGTAATCCATACTGAAGGCCTTTGATCTTCGTCAGTAAGTGTCTCAAGTTCTCTTCACCAACAGCAAGCAAGGTTGTGCTATCTGCCTAACAAAGGTTGTTAATGAATCTTTTGCCAGTCCTGGTGCCTCACTCTTCTTCATATGGTCCAGCTTCTTGAATTAATTGCTCAGCATACAAGTTGAATAAGTACTGTGAAAGGACACAACCCTGACACACACCTTTCCAGACTTTAACCTGTATGGTATCCCATTGTTCTATTTTAATGACAACCTCCTGATTTAAGTACAAGTTCCTCACGAGCACAGTGAGGTGTTGTGAAAGTCCCCCTCTTCTCAATGTTGTCCATAGTTTTTTTATGATCCACACAGTCCAAAGGCTGTGCATCATCAATAAAAAGACATTTGTAAACATCTGTCTAGTACTCTGTGCTTTCGGCGACAATCTGACATCAGCAATGATATCCTTCATTCCATGGCCTCTTCTGAATTCAACTTGAATTTCTTGCAGTTACCTACTGATGTACTGCTGAAACTACTTTTGAATGATCTTCAGTGAAATTTTACTTGTGTGAGATATTAATAATGTTGTTTGATAGAGTTTATAATTAGCCTATTTTCAATGATGCATGTCCTCTCTTGGGTTTGGGACATGTTCTGCCCCTGTTCTTGGCTTTGAAGTGCTTCCAGCTGCTCCAGGTAATCAACCAGCCTGATACAGTCTGTTCCCTTAACTCTTAGGTGGAGTTAGTCTGAGTAGTGGGCACTTCTTGGGGTGACCTAGCTCTTATGGGAGGAGAGCAGTCACAGAACCTGGCTTTTGATTTGTTTTTGGTGTTTCTAAGTTACATTGTGGCAGAGGAGAAACATGCAAAAAAAAAAAAAAAATCATCTCCTCTAAGAGCCTTCTACAGAGTGCAAAGGCAAAGCAGGTGCAGAAAAAGCAAAGTGCTATGTTCAAAGGAAGCTTCAAGCAAGGTTCACTACAGGAGCCCAGATATCTCAGGCTGGCTAGTTGTATAGTTAACCCCCTTGATTAGCCCCTGTCCACAGGCACAGCTCTGTGCAGGATGTTTGCCACCACTGAGTGAGGACGTGGCTTGGCTAGAACATAGGCGCTGTTACAATTACAAGCCACTAGTTTCCTCATTTATCCCATGTCTACCTTAAATGGGAAGCATATCCATCTGCTGATGCTTCTACCTAGACTATCATTGATTTGATGATGTCTTGGCAGTAGGCACCACCAAAAACAAGGAGAGTTTCTCCAAGTTACTCATTCCAGTCACTCAGTAACTGTTTCAGGTACCCTTCTTGCTGGTCTTGCCTGCTGGGGGCTCGACGTTCCATCTCTGATGCCCCCTTTTTGGGTGCACCATAGCTCTGTGAGTGGAAATGATTGGGATGACTTGATGGTGATAGCGTGTTTGTACCACAAAGCACATTTTGGAGGGCATCCTGGAGTCACCAGCAAAGACAGACACCACCACAGGCATGTCCACGGGGCAATTGGGGTGGTCTTGGTCCTTAGTTGTTATTTGGTGGGCTACAAAAATAATTTTAAAAGCTTGCTTCATTCTTCCTTGCTCCCAAAGTGATAAGATGCCCACACACAAGCTCTTAAAACCCCAGATACTACTCACCAAAGTAGAATGTAGAAAATTTTCCTTATAAACTATGTTATGCCAATTGAACTAGATGTTTCCTGAGATGATGGACCCCACAGCCCCTCAACCTAGCAATTCAGCCCCTCAACCTAGCAATTCAGCCCCTCAGGGAGTTTGGATGTGTTTCTGGAGCTTCCATGACCTTGCCTTGTACAAGATGTTCTGGCTTCCCCAGTTCTGTGTACTGTCTTACCCATCATCAGAGTAACTACTTGTCTACTGTCTGTTTGGTAGTTTTCCATCTCCACCCCTGCCCTCCCTGGTAATCATCTAAGATTTTTTCTTTTTTTCTGTAAACCTTTCCATGAGTTTTTACCATAGTGGTCTCATGTAATATTTGTCCTTTTGTGATTGACTTACATCAGTCAGCATTATGCCTTCCAGTATCCCTCACGTTATGAGATGTTTCACAGATTCATCATTGCTCTTTATTGTTTTATACTACTGCATTGTATGTGTGTACCAGTTTGTTTATCTATTCGTCTACTGATGGGTTTCTAGGTTGTGTCCAACTTGTTGCTATTGTGGACAATGTTGTAATGAACACAAGAGTGCATATGTCTATTCATGTGCTGACTCTTACTTCATTAGGCTATATTCCTAGGAGTAGAATTTCTGGATCACATGGTATTTATATTTCTAGCAACCCTGGCGGTACAGTGGTTAAGTGCTATGGCTGCTAATCAAGAGACTGGAAGTTCAAATCCACCAGGCACTCCTTGGAAATTACATGGGACAGTTCTACTCTGTTCTATAGGGTCACTATTGAGTCAGAATTGACAGCAATAGGTTTGTTTTTTTTATTTCAAGGAAGCTAGACATTGTTTTCCATAGTGGTTATATCAGTTTTGCATCCTCATCTGCAGTGTGCATAAGAGTTCCCATCTCACCACAGTCTCTACACCATTTACTATTTCCTATTTTGGTGATTTGTTCCGGTAATGGTGGGGTGAAATGGTATCTCATTATGATTTTGATTTTGATTTCTCTAATGGTTAGTGCTCTTGAGCATTTTCTCATGTGTCTGTTGGCCACTTGAATGTCTTCTTTGGTGAACTGTCTCTTGATTTTCTTCACTCAATTTTTAGTCGGATTGTTTATTCTTTTGTTGTAGAGGTGTTGGATTTTCATGTAGTTTTAGAGATTAGGACTTTGTGTGATTTATAATACTCAAAAATTTTGCCCAGTGTTCAGTTCTTTTTTTACTCTTTCGGTGAAGTACTTTGATGAGTTTTTAGAAGATCCTAGATATTCAGCTAAGCTTCTGGAGTTTGTGTGTTGTTGGTTACCATTTATGTCCTTTCAATACCATGTATTAGGGCTTCTAGCATTGATGCTATTTTTTCTTCTATGAACTTTATAGTTTTGGCTTTACATTTATGTCTTTCATCTATTTTGAATTAGTTTCTGTAAATGATGTGAGGTATAGGTTCTATTTCAAATTTTTGCAGAGGGACATCCAGTTTTGCCAGTACCATTTATTAAAAGAGTATTTTCCTCATTTGATGGACTTGGGTCCTTGTCAAAGATCAGGTGACCTCTCCCAACCCATTGCAGTTGAGTCAATTCCAACTAATAACGACCTTGTAGGAGAAAGTAGAACTGCCCCACAGAGTTTCCAATGAGTGCCTGGTGATTTGTATTGCTCACCTTTTGTTAGCAGCTGTAGCATTTAATGTCTGTGCCACCAGGGTTCCCCAGGTTACCATAGGTTGATGGATTTACTTCTGGGTTCTCAATTCTCTTCAGTTGGTCAATGTATACCAGGCTGTTCTGACTACTGTAACTACAGTGTATTCTGAGGTCAGGTAGTCTTCCTACTTTATTCTTCTTCAACAGTACTTTACTTACCTGGGGCTTCTTCCCTTTCCATATAAAGTCAGTGATAAGTTTTCCCATTTCTTTAAAGAATGTTGTTGCTATTTGGATTAGGGTTGCATTGTATTTGTAAATCACTTCAGGTAGAATTGTTATTCTCACAAAGATAATTCTATCTATCCATCAACATGATATGGTTTTCCATTTACGTAGCTCTTTTGTGGTTTCTTGCAGTAATGTTTTATAGTTTTCTTTGTATAAGTCTTTTTGTTTTCTTTTCTTATTATGATTGAATGAAAATGTACACTCCCATATAAATTTGCATGCTCACCTACATGCGGCTACCACTGCTCTCCCTGCCCGGTGACAGCACACTCTTCCTCTCTGCTCCATACATGTCCTATCCTCCCAATAGTCTCCTATCTCCTCTCCACTCACTTCCCTTCCTCCAGTAAGAGGTCAGCAGGATGATATCCTATAGATACAGAGAACAATAAAGTGCCCACAAGATATGGTCACTCTGTGTAGCCAAGTCCAATCTGTTGCTGTCAGAAGAGCTGACCTTCATTATGATTTATGGACGGGGTGGCATCAGGGCCAGGGGCCATGCTTCTGGGGCAACCTCAAATCCCCTGAACCATCAGTAGTGGTCTTTTAATGGAGATCTCAGGGTGCACCCCTATTTATTCTTATGTTTCCAGTGAGACTCAATTTTGTGAGCTCCATCATGGCTATCACTGGTGGTGGCAGGCACCATCCAGTTCTTTCGGTCATGAGTTGATGTACACACTCACATAAAGTGAGTCTCTCTGTTTTCTGGGTTCTCTTTCCCCCATGTCACTTTGGACCTTGGTTATCATCCATTCCTGCTGAGTTGGGACCATTTGCTGTGCCCTCAAATGGCAGTTCAGTTAATATTGATCACCTTTCTAATGTGTGCTGTCAACGATTTCACCCAACCAAATTTCTCACAGCTATCTAATCTCAATCCCTCCCTTGCCCACCCTCCCTTCCTACCTCCACTTGCAGCTGTCAGAGTCTTTCTTCTATGCATGAGTGTTTTTAAGTTCTTATCACAGCAATCTCATACAATATTTCTCCTTTTGTTGCTGACTACTTTCACTCAACATAATGTCCACCAGCTGAAACCAGTTTAAGAGATGTTTCCTGCTATCATCGTTATTCTTTATCATTGCATAGTGTTTCATTGAGAATGTATACCAGAGTTTACCTATCCATCCCTCTGTTGTTGGGCATCTGGGTTGATTCCATCTTTTTGCTATTGTGGACTGTGCTGCAATAAACATTTGTGTGCATGTATCAGTTGGTGTGAATGACCTTGATTCTGTAGGATATATTCCAAGCAGTGGAATTACTGAGTCAAGGGGTATATCTATATCCAGTTTTTCAAGGGAGCACCAGATTGCTTTCCAAAGAGGTTGCACCGTTTTGCAATCCCACCAACAGTGTAGGAGAGTTCCAATTTCTCCACAGCCTCTTCAGCATTTGTTGTTTTGTGTTTTTTGGATCATGGCCAATCTTGTTGGGGTGAGATGGCATCTCCTTGTCTTTTTGATTTGAATTTGTTTAATAGCTAATGATCGGGAGCTTGCATGCATGTGTTTTTTGTCTGCCTGGATCTCCATGTTAGAGAAGTGTCTGTCCATCTCCTTTGTCCATCACTTAAATGAATGATTTATCTTCTTCTTATTGATGTTTTGTAGTACCTTATAGATTATGGAGATCAAGCATCGGTCTGACATGTAGTTGCCAAATATTTTTTTCCAGTTTGTAGGTGGCCTTTTCATTCTATTAATAAAGTTGTTGAAAGAGCAAAAGTGATTGATTCTCAATAGTTCCCATTTATCTATTTTCTCTTCTGTTGATTGTGGTTTCTTTGACAGATTTTGAAGTCTGTCTACGTTGCATATTAAAACTTCCATTGTTGTTCCTACTTTTTCTTGGATGAGTTTTATCATTTTAGATTTGATATTTAGATCCAGTTTGAGTATGGTTCTTGTTTCAATTTATTGCGGATGGATATTCAATTTTGCCAGCACCATTTGTTGAAGAGATTGTTTTTCACTAGTTTAATGTCTTAGGGCCTTTGTTGAACATCAATTGTTCATAGGAAGATGGTGTTATCTCTGGGGTCTTGATTCTATTCTATTGATCTATCTGTCTCTTTTTGTACCAGTACGAGGCTGTTTTGACTACTGTGGTAGTGTGATAGGTTCTGAAGTCAGGTAATGAGAGGCTTCCCAGTGTGTTCTTCTTTAGTGGGGCTTTACTTATCTGGGGCTTCTTCCCTTTCCAGACAAAGTTGGTAATTTTTTTCTCCATCTCATTAAAAAATGTCACTGGAACTTGTATTGGGATTGCATTATATAAGTAGATTGCTTTGGGTGAAATAGACATTTTCACAATGTTAAGTCTTCCTATCCAAGAGCAGGATAGGTTTCTCCATTTTTGCAAGTCTTTCTTAGTTTCTTATAGTAAGGCTTGTAGTTCTCTTTGTAAAGGTCTGTTATTTCTCTGGTTGGATTTGTATCTAGGTATTTTATCTTAGGGGCTATAGTAAATGGTGTTGACTTGTTGATTTCTTCCTTAATAATCTCGTTGGTATAAAGGAATCCTACTGATTTACTAATGTGTATTTTGTATTCTGAGACTTTGCTGAACTCTTCTGTCAGTCTGGACAGGTTACTTATGGATTGTTTGGAATTCTGTGCATATACAATCATATCATCTGCAAATAGGGAGATTTTTTAGTTCTTCTTTGCTGATGCAGATGCCCTTTATTTCTTGGTCTTGACTAATTGCTCTGGCTAGAACTTCTGGTACAATGTCGAAGAGGAGAGATGAGAGTGGGCATCCTTTTTTAGTTCCTGTTCTCAAGGGAAACTGTTTCAATCTCTTTCCATTCAGGATGACATAGGCAGTTGGCTTTGTATAAATGGCCCTTATTGCATTGAGGAATTTGCTGTCTTTTTCTATTTTGCAAGAATTTTTAGCATGAATGGGTGTTGGATTTTATCAAATGCCTCTTCTGTATCAATAGACAGAATCAGGTAGTTCTTGTCTTTTGCGGTATTTATGTGGTTGATCACATTAATTGTTTTACTGATGTTGAACCAGCCTTGCATCCCTGGTATGAGTCCAACTTGGTCATGATGGATTATTTTTTTGATATGCTGTTGTATTCTATTGGCAAGAACTTTGTTGAAAATTTTTGCATCTAGATTCATGAGTGATATCATACTGTAGTTCTCCTTTTTGGTTAGATCTTTCCTTGGCTGTGGTATCAGGTTTATGCTGGCTTAGTAGACTGAATTTGCGAGTATTCCATCCCTTTCTATATTGTGATATATTGTGAAATAGTCTCAGTAGTACTGGAGATAACTCTTCTCCAAAACTTGGTAGAATTCTGTGGTAAAGCTATCTAGGCCCAGGCTTTTTTTCATTGGTAGTTTTTGGATCACTTTTTCAATCTCTTCCTTTGTGATGGGTTTATTCAGTTGTTCTGCTTCATCTCATGACAATTTGGTAGATAGCATGAATCAAGGAATTTGTCCATTTCCTCTAGGTTTTCAAATTTGTTAGAGTACCATCTTTCATAGTATTCTGTTATGATATTTTTTTAATTCTGTTGGATCTGTTGTGACAACTCGCCTCTCATTTCTTATTTGCATTGCTTGTTTCCTGTTTTTCTTTAGTAAAGTTTAGCCAACAGTTTGTCAATTTTGTTAATCTTTCAAGAAAACAGTTTTTGGGCTTTTCGATATTTTTCAGTTGTTCTTCTATTCCCTAATTCATTTAGTTCGGCTCTAAGCTTTATGATCTGTTTTCTTCTGGTGCCTGAGGCATTCCTCTGTTGTTCTCTCTCTACTTGTTCCAGTTGATTTACTTTCTTTCTTCCTTCCAGATGTGTGCATTTATGGAGATAAACAGACCTCTGAGCACTGCTTGGTTGTATCCCATCGGTTCTGGTAAGGAAGTGTTGTCATTCTCATTGGAATCCATCAATTTCTTTCTTTCATCGTTGATTTCTTTTATAACCCATGGCATTTTGAGCAAGATGTTGTTTAATTTCCCTGAGTTCCACTTTCTATTTGTTTTTTTCTGCTATTGACTTTGACTTTTATGGCTTTATAATCTGAGAAGATGCTTTGCATTAATTCAGTGGTGTGGATTTTGTTGAGAATTGCTTCATGTCCTAACACATGGTCTATTCTGGAGAATGTTCCATGTGCACTGGAGAAGAAGGTGTAGTTGTCTGCTGATAGATAGAAAGTTCTGTGTATGTCAGTGAGGTCTAGTTGGTTAATTGTGGCAATAAGGATTTCTGTGTCTTTATTGAGCTTTTTTCTGAATGATCTGTCCAATACTGAGAGTGGAGTGTTGAAGTCTCCTGTTACTATTGTGGAGTGATCTCTCTCTTTTTTGAGTGTAGTCAGTGTTTCTTTGAGGTAATTAGGTACTCTAATATTAGGTGCATAAATATTTAATACTCACCATGAGTCAGATCCGACTCGACAGCACTTGGCTGGCTGGCAAATATTTTTATTTTATTTTATTTTTTTAATGTTTATTTAACATAACTGAGTGAAAATGTACATTCACATATAAATTTACATGCCCACCTATATGCAGCTTCCACTGCTCTCCCTGTCCGGTGACTGCACACTATTCCTCTCTGCTCCATACATGTCTCATCCTCCCAACAGTCTCCTTTCCCCTCCTCTCCGTCCACTCCCCTTCCTCCAGCCAGAGGTCAGCAAGATGATATCCTATAGATGTATAGAACCGTAAAGTACTTCCAATATATGGTCACTCTGCATTGCCAAGTCCATTCCATTCCTGTCCAAAGAGTGGACCTTTGTTATAATTTATGGGAACGGGCAGCATCAGGGCCAGGGACCATGCTCTCAGCGCCAGCCAGTGCTCTCAGAGGAACCCCAAAACCGCTGGACCATCAATTGAGGTCTTTTAGTGGAGACCTCATGATGCACCTCTTTTTATTCTTGTGTTGCCAGTGTGGCTCCTCTCTGTGAGCTCCATCATGGCTATCACTGGTGGTGGCTGGGCACTATCTGGTTCTTCCGGTCCCAGGTTGATGTAGGCACCCACTCATGTGGGCCTCTCTTTCATTCTAGGTTGTCTTTACTGCGTGTCATTTTGGTCCTCGGTGAGCATCCGTTCCTGCTGAGTTGGGACCATTTGCTGTGTCCTCGGATGGCAGCTTGGCAGCTTTTAAGACCCCAGACGGCTGGCAAATATTTAATATTGTTAAGTCCTGCTTGTGTATTGAACCTTTCAGCAATAGTGTCTGTTGTTATCCACGATGGTGGGTTTTTACATTAAAATTGATTTTATCTGAGATTAGAATTGCCACACCTGCTCTTCTTTGTTCATTGTTACCCTGATATACATTCTTCCATCCTTGAATTTTAAGTTTGTTCCTATCTTTAAGTCTAAGGTGAGTCTCTTGTAGGCAACACATGGATGGACTGTGTCTTTTGATCCAAGATGTCACTCAATGTCTCTTTACTGGAGCACAGTCCATCCACATTCAGTGTAATTATTGATAGATATGTGTTCGGTGCTGCCATTGTGATATGTTTATTTTTGTGTTGATGTTTTCTCTGTTGTTCTTTTAAATCTGTTCTGAGACCTTCGTCTTTGTGAGTTGGTTTTTCACCTTTTTCAGCGTTGGTTTTGTGGTTGTTGAGACTCCTGCATTACATGTCTTGATATAGTACGTTGGATGTTTTTTGTGCTTTACAGCTGCCCCTATGATCCTACTTAATAAGCTATGTCTAAATCCAATTTTAATTACTGCCAGTCTTGTCAACTTCCCTTCCACCTGGAAGGACTATAACAACTGTAGTACATCCGTCTTTTTAATATGATGACATCATAGCTTTCATGATATGATCACTGTATTATTTCTTTCACTACTGTCACTTTGATTGAGTCTGGAGCCTTTCCTGAGAAGTATTCTGGATGATGTGTCTATCTAAAATATAGAATTAGTGGTTTTGTTCTTCTAAGCCAAGAGATTCTTTCAGTATTTCTTCTAGCTTTGGTTTGGTTTTCACAAGGTCTCACGAGTTTCTGTCTATCTGTGAATGCCTTAATTTCATTTTCATATTTGAAAGATAGTTTTGCAGGCTATATAATTCTTGGTTGGAAGTTCTTCTCCTTCAAGGCTTTGAATGTGTCATGCCACTGTCTCCATGCCAGCATTGTTTTCTGCTGAGAAATCTGATGAAAGCCCACAGGGTTTCCCTCTGAATGTTAGTTTTGCTTTGAGTCTTGCTGCCTTTAAGAATTGCTGCTTATGTTTCATTTTGTTTAGCTTGATTATAACATGTCTTGGAGTCTTTCTTTTGAGATCTATATTGAGTGGCATTTGATAGGCATCTTAGATGTCTATATTCTCTTCCTTCGTGATTTCTGGGAAGCTCTCTGTCAGCAGCTCAGCAGCAATAGTCTCCATGTTCTCAGGTGTCTCACACTGTTCAGGGACTCTAATTAATCATAGGTTGTTCATCTTAATAGAGTCCCACATGCTTCTTAATGCTTCTTCATTTTTCTTCCTTCTTTTTTCTGATTTCTCCTCGTAGATGCTGGAGCCAGTAGCTCTGTCTTCCAAATCAGAATGTCTCTTTTCCATTTGTTCCATTCTGTTTTCTCTGCTTTGAATTGCAGTTTCTGTGTCTTTGATTTTGTTCTTGATCTGTAGGATTTCAATTCCATGAAATTGAACAGCTTGTCTTATTTTTCATTTTGCTCTGCTTCATTTTCTATAAGGTCTGAGAAGGCTTTCTATATAATCCTTTTTTTATCCTCCTTCTGATAATTTCAGAAAAGTGTCTTCATCTGGAAAGCTCTTTGCTTGTTTCATTTGGGGGCCTTCTGAAGCCATAGTGATTTCCAGGTTACCATTTTCTCCAGAGTCTGTTGCTTTTGGGGCTTCAAGTGAGTCAATAAAGGCTGGGAGAAATGCTGTGAGGATAGACTGAAGTTGTTTCTCTAAGGCTTCTTAAAATGAAAGGTTAAAGGTATTTGACCACTGCCTAGGTAAGTCAGCTTTTCAGGTGTACAGGGCCCACTTCCCAACTGGTGAAGTAAGCACCTCTATATCCAACCCCAGATGTTATGAACTAGTTCAAAATGCAGCAAGTGTACTGCCTTGTTGGCCTCTGCTGACAGGCCCTAGTCGTAGGTGACACTGTAAAATACTGCTTTTCTGTCAGCAAAGCGCTCTCCTGTGGGCAGGCATTGCTTCCAAGCCTAGGAATTAGGTCTCTCTGAGGCCTCCAAATCAAAGATGGTGTCCTGCACAAGCTCGCCACCCTCCAACTTTGTACAAACTATACTATAGCAGAGGTGGAAAGAGAGGCCAAAGGTGCTGAGACGCACAGGGTCCACAGTCTCTGTTGCTGGGCCCCAGCTGTATGAGACACTGTGTAAACTACTGCTTTTCTGCCAGAAAAAAGCCCTTTCCTGTGGGCAGACACTGCCTCCCAGGCTAAGAATTAGGTCTAGCTGAGGCCTCTGTATCCATGGTGGCATCCCACACAAGCTCACTGCCCACCACCTCCGTACAAATTACACTACAGCAGAGGTGGAAAGAGAGGCCAAAGGTGACTCTCTTTGTGCCAGAGATGCACAAAATCCTAAGCCAGGCTCTCAGAGTATGGCAATTTCGCCTGCCGATCCTACTAGCAGTGTATCTGAGACTAGCTGATAGTCAAGACCCAGCTCTGCTGGCCAGCCAAGACAGAGAAAAAAAGTCAAAATGGTGAGTTACCTTTGGCCCATGAAAGCCAGTACTGGCCAGGAGCGGAAGTCAGCTAAAGAGAGGAAGTTTTCCATTCAGTGATATGAAGCCCAAGTTAACAGCCCTATGCTGTGTCCTAGGGCTCACTAGGTGACCAAAAGGCTCCATTTAATTCTCAGTTCAGGTCTTGGTTTCCAGAGACGTTTAGGGAGATGTGTGTTTAGTGTGCCATTAACTCTGCCCCCCCTTATGTTGGTCTTTATATCCCTTGTTAGATTTATTCCTAAGTATTTTATTATTTAGAAACCCTGGTGATATAGTGGTTAAGTACTGCATCTGCTAACCAAAAGGCTGGCAATTTGATTCTGCCAGGTGCTCCTTGGAAACTCTATGGGGCAGTTCTACTCTGTCCTCTAGAGTCACTGTGAGTTGGAATCAACTCGATAGCAGTGGGGTTTTTTTTATTTTATTACTTTAGGGGTTGTTATAAGTGGAACTGTTTTCCTGACTTCCTTTTCATCATATTCTTTATTGGTTTATAGGAATCCAACCAATTTTTGTGTGTTTATTTTGTATATTATTACTCTGTTGAATACTTCTATTAGTTCTAGTAGTTTTCTCATGGAGTCTTTTGGATTTTCTATGTACAGTATCGTATCATCTGCAAATAAGGACAGTTTTATTTCTTCATTACCAGTTTGGATGCCCTTTATTTGTTTTTATTGTTCTACCTAGGACTTTCAGTACACTATTAAATAGAAATGGTGGTAGAGGGCATCCTTGTCTTGTTCCTGTTCTCAGGGGGAATGTTTTCAGCCTCTCTCCTTTAAGAAGGATGTTTGCTGCTGCTTTTGCATAGATTCCAATTATTATGTTGTGAAATTTCCCTTCTGTATCTATTTTATTGAGAGTTTGTATCAGGAACATGTTGTGGGAGGCAGGGCCAAGATGGCAGATAAGATACATGCCTCCTTGATTCTCTGTGAGAACTAAGGCCTGGGATGACAATTGAACAGAGTAGTGTGGACATCCTGGGAGTCCTAGGATCTGGCTTAGTGATGTCATTTTGGACTAGGCTCCAGTAAGGGGGAAACTACCTCTCTCAAAGATGAGGCAGTGGCATGCTGAGTACTGATTCTGGTGACTCATGATTTGGGAGGATTGCAGGTACTGATGCCTTCTTTGATATCTGGGAGATGGGAACTGGGCATGAACTGGCTAATAGGCAGAACTGCAGTGCTTAAGTAAATAGCGTATAGTGCAGCAGTGAAACTGTCCTTGGAATAGCCACATATTGAGAGCCCAGCTTCCAACTGAGGGTACCACTACCCCCAATCCTCTCTTTTCTGAGATACGCCACAGATTCTGCTGCTTCAGGCAGGTAGTGCTGCTCAGCTGGGATGCCATCTTGCTCAGCTGGGAAGTAGAGTCAGCCACCGGCAGGCCTCAGCTGGGGCTAATTCTCACAGTGGGTAGCAGCCCCTGTCTAGAAAGTACTTCTCCAGCAGAAAAGCTGTGTTTGGGATGGTGGTGCCTAGAGTTACAGGTAGGGCCTGGCGGAGGATGGCAGCAAGGCTCTAACCTTTCCCTTTCTTGAACCACATCATAGCATCTGGGGATAGCCTATGCAGTGCTTTCATTTTCGGCTGGAAGGTGGGGTCTGCCACACAGGGGGACCTGACTGATTTTGCCAGCTGTTGGATCACTACTCAGCAGTAAAGCACCTCTTTAAAATAAGACCATCTGGAGAACTGACTGCTGAGTGGGTGACAGCATCTCCACCACCCTTCAGTGATCCACATCATAGCATCAACTGATGGCTTCCCAGTGACTTGATAAGTAGGGCACTGTCTTTGCCAGCCAGGAGGTGGAGACTACCACCCCAAAGAGTCCACATGGGGCCAGTCACTAGAGTACACAGAGGTGGCTGGTGACCATATCTAGTGGTACCCTTACTCCCTTCTTAGAACTATGCTCCAGCTCCTGTTGTGGTAACATCAGAGAAACTGAACAGCTTCTACATGGTGCAAAGACAACAATCAATTGTTGATCATTTAAAAAACAGCCCAAAAGTCTCAAAATAAAGAATCAAAAGACTTCCCAGAAGATGGGGCCAAGATGGTGGACTAGACCATGTCTCCTCAATTCCTTCTGAGAACTAAGGCCTGGAATAATAATTGAACAGAGCAGCGGGACATCCAGGGAGCCCTAGGATCTGGCATCAGGTTGTCAGATTGGAGTATGGACAAGAAATGGAGTAATCATCTCTCTCAAAGAGCTAACTCACTGTTTAGGAAGACTGCAGGTACTAACACCTTGATTATTATCTGGAAGCTGGGAGCTGGGAGCTGGGCATGAGCCAACCCACACAATGAACTGCAGTGCTTAAGTAAACACCATATTGTGCAGCAGAGACACTGTGCATGGTATAGCCACATTTTGAGAGCTCAGCTGCTGACTGAGGGCACTACTGCCCCTTCATCCTCTCAGAAAAATGATGACTCATAGATTCTGCTATTTCATGGCAGGCAGGGAAGCTCTGGTGGGATGCCATCTTGGTTAGCTGGGAGGCAGAGTCACCCACCTGGAGGCCTTAGCTGAAGCAAATTAGCACATGGAATAGCAGCCCCTGTCTGCAAAGTGCTTACAGTGCTACCTAGAGTTATGGGTGGGGCCTAGCAGAGGATGGCAGCAAGGTCATAAAGACTTTCTACTTCAAACCACATCATAGAATCTGGGAACAGCCTACAAGGTGCTTTTGTTGTTAGTCAGAATGCAGGGCCTGCCACCCCAGAGAGTCCACCTGGAGCCAGTCACTAGAGTATACAGAGGCAGCTGGTGACCAATTCTCCTCTTAGAACTGCACTTCAGCCCTTGTTAAGGTAACACCAGAGAAACTAAACAGCTTCTAGACGGGCAAAAGCAACAAACAATAACTAATTATTTAAAGAAACAGTCCACCATGGATCTGGAAAATTCCCAAAATAAAGAATCAAAAACCTACCCAAATGAAGAAATCTTTCTGAAACTATCAGAGACTGAGTACAAAATTATTACACAGAGAGCCTTCCTAGAGATTAAACAAAATATAGCAGAGCAAAATGAAAAATAAAGCAAGCTATTTGAACTGATGGAACATCAACTATCAGAAATTCAGCAGATCAATAACAAAAATTACAGAATTAGACAATTCAGTTCAAAGCCAAAGGAGCAGAACTGAGCATATAGAAGCCAGAGTTAGTGACCTTGAGGACAGATCAGCTGATACCAGCATTCATGAGGAGAAATCAGAGAAAACAAATACAAAAAATGAAGAAACATTAAGAAACATGTGGAACTCTATTAAGACGAATAATCTATAAATAATTGGAGTTCCTAACAGGGAAGGATAGCTGAAAATACAGTTTTATTGGAGAATTGCAGACAGAAAACTTCCTTGAAATTATAAAAGAGAAAATAGATTTCCAAGATGCATATTGAACACCACAAACATCATACCCCCAAAAGAAAGACACGAAGCTTAAGAAAATGAAGCTTAATAAAATGAAACATAAAAAGAGGCTCTTAAAGGCAGCAATGCTTAAAGCAAACCTAACATTCAGAGGGAAGCCCTGTAGGCTTTCATCGGACTTCTCAGCAGAAATGATGTTGGCAAGAGGGCAGTGGGATGATACATTCGAAGCCTTGAAGGTGAAAAACTTCCTACCAAGAATTGTATATCCTTCAAAGTTGTCCCTCAAATATGAAGGTGACATAAAGACACTCACAGATAAATAGAAGCTTAGAGACTTCGTAAAACCCAAATCAAAACTGTGAGAAATTCTGAAAGCAGCTCATTGTTTAGATGAACAAAAATATCAAGTATATACTTAAGGAGGCAATGCAGGACACAGTATCCAGAATCATACGCAGTTAGGGAAGTCACAAAGCTCAATCAAAGCTACAATATTTAAAGAAGGGAACCAGTCATCTTAACATGAAAACTATGACCTCATCACACTAAAAAGAGGGATACACATTGCACTAGGTATAACTCTTTCAGATGTATAGGGAATTAAAAAGATATGCAAAAGTTAACATCTGATTTAAATTTAGAATATTAAGGGTAGCTTACGGGTAGCTGCAAAGCAAAATAACAGTGCAACAGTTCATCACAAGAAACATAATTCAGGAATCTCAACAATCACAAAACCAACACTGAAAAAGATGAAACGTCAACCCATAAAGAATAAAGACCCAAACAGAATAGTAAGAGTAACATAGAAAACACCAACAATGCAAAAACAAGTGCTTCAAAATGACAGCACTAAACACAAACCTGTCAATAATTACACTGAATATAAGTGGACTGAATGCTACAATAAAGAGACAGAGAGTGACATCCTGGATCAAAAGACACAATCCACTTACATGTTGCTTAGAAGAAATATGCCTTAGACTCAAAGATATAAAGAATCTGATAATCAAAGGATGGAAAACCATATACCAAGCTAACAATGTACAAAGAAGAGCAGTGGTGGCATATTAATCTCAGATAAAATAGACTTTAGTGTGAAATCCTCCATCATGGACAAGGATGGTCACTATTTCTTGCTGAAAGGTTCAATACATAAGCAGGAAATAACAATATTAAGTAGTCATCCACCCAACAGCAGAGCATCTAAATACATTGAACAAACACTAACAACACTGAAAAACTCCACAGTAGTAGTTGGAGACTTCAACATTCCACTTTCAGTAAGGGACAGGAAATTCACAAAAAAAAACTCAGTAAAGGTTAAGAATATCTTATTGTGGCAATTAACTAACTAGGCCTCATTGACATATAAAGAACTTTTTACCCATCAACAGATAAGTGCACCTTCTTCTCCAACATGCATGCAATATTTTCCAGAATAGACCATATGTTAGGATGTAAAGCAAGTCTCAAGAAAATCCAAACCATTGAATTATTACAAAGAATCTTCTCAAACCATAAAGCCGTAAAAGTTGAAATCAATAACATAAAAAAATACAGGTAGAAATCTGGACGCATGGAAACTGAATAACACTTTGCTCAAAAATCTGTGGGTTATAGAAGAAATCATGCAAAAAATAAATCTGTGGAATCAGGTGAGAATGAAAACATGTCCTACCAGAACCTATGGGATACAGCAAAAGCAATGCTCAGAGGTCAGTTTATTTGTATAAATGCACACATCCAGAAAGAAAAAGGGCCCAAACAAAAGAATTAACCCTTCAGCTTGAACAAGCAGAAAGAGAGCAACAGAGGAACACTCAGGCAACAGAATAATACATATAATAAAGATTAGAGCAGAACTAAATGAATTAGAGAATAGAAGAACAATTGGAAAAAATTAATAAAACCAAAATCTGGTTCTGTGAAAAGATCAACAAAAATGATAAACCATTGGCTAAACTTACAAAAGAAACAGGAGAGGAAACAAATAAACCAAATAAGAAATGAGATGGGAGATGTCACAACAGATCCAACTGAAATTAAAAATATCATAACAGAATACTATGAAACACTGTACTCTGACAGTGTTTGAAAACCTAGAGGAAATGGACAAATTTCTAGATTCATATCAACTACCAAAATTATCACAAGCAGAAGTAGAATACCTTAATACACCCATCACAAATGAACAGATAGAAAAAGTAATCACAAAACTACCAACCCAAAAAAATTCCTGGCCCAGAAGGCTTGACTGGAGAGTTCTATGAAACTTTTAGAGAGCAGTCAATTCCAGTACTACTGAGACTATTTCATAGCATAGAAGTGGATGGAATATTCCCAAATTCATGCATGAAGCCAGCATAACCCTGATATAAAAGCTAAGGAAAGATCCCACAAGAAAAGAAGATTGTAGGTCACTCATGAACCTACATGCAAAAATCTTCAACAAAATCCTTAACAATAGAATTCAACAACACATCAGAAAAATAATTCATCATGACCAGGTTGGATTCATACCACAGATGCAAGGCTGGTTCAACATCAGAAAAACAATTAGTGTGATCAAACACAGAAATAGCATAAAGGATAGGAATCATCAGATTTTGTCATTTGATGCAAAAAAGCATTTGAAGAAGTCCAAAACCCATTCATGCTAAAACTCTCAGCAAAATGGGAATAGAGGGGGAAATTCCTCAATGAAGTAAGGGGAACCTATGTCATGCCAACTGCTTACTTCATCCTGAATGGAGAGAGACTGAAAGAATTCACCTTGAGAACAGGAACTAGACAAGGATGCCCACTCTTATCATTTCTATTCAATATAGTACTTGAGGTACTAGCCAGAGTAATTAGACAAGACAAAGAAATAAGGGCCATTCTCATCAACAAAGAAGTGCAGATCTCCCTATTTGCACATGATATGATTGTATATGCAGAGAAGCCTAAAGAATCTATAAGTAAACTACTCAAACTAACAGAAGAGTTCAGCAAAGTATCAGGATATAAGATAAACATACGTAAATCGCTGGGATTCCTTTACACCAACAAAGAAAGCATCAAAGAAGAAGTCACCAAATCAAGGGTATTTACTATATCCTCGAGACGAACAAATACCTAGGAATAAATCTAATCAGGGAAGCAAGAGACCTATACAGAGAGAATCACAAGACCTTAAAGCAAGAAACGAAAAGAGACTTACATAAATGGAGAAACATACCTCGCTCATGGATAGGAAGACTTAACATTGTGAAAAATATCTATTTTACTCAAAGAGATCTATGCATACAGTGCAATCCTGATAAAAATTCCAGTGACATTTTTTAATAAGATAGAGAAACAAATCATCAACTTTGGAAAGGGACAGAACCCTGTACAAGCAAAAGACTAATGAAGAAGCAGAGGAATATTGTGCGAGGCCTCACACTACCTGATCTTAGAACCTATTACGCTGCCACAGTAGTCAAAACAGCCTGGTACTGGTACAAAAAGAGACATATAGACCAATGGAACAGAGTTGAGACCCCAGTGATTCACCATTCTCTTATGAACAGTTGATATTCAACATAAGGCCCTACGATTGTAAACTGAAGTAAGAATATTTTCCTTAACAAATAGTGTTGGCAAAACTGGATATCCATGCGTAAAAAACTGAAACCAGACCCATATCTCAAATCTTACACAAAACTAACTCAAAATGGATCTAAGACCTAAATATCAAACCTGAAACGATAAAGACCATGCAAGGAAAAATAGAGTCAACAACTGAATTTCTAATACATAGTTTAGGCAGACTACAAAATGTGAAAAACTAAGCATGATCAACAGAAGACAAAATAGATAAATGGGAGGTACTAAGAATCAAACACTTGCTCATCCAAAGACTTCATCAAAAGAGTTAAAAGACTGCCTACAAAATGGGAAAAAATATTTGGCAAATACATGTTGGACCAATGTCTGATCTCTATAATTTGCAAAGTATTTCAAAATATTAACAGGATAAAGGTAAATAAACCTATTATGTGATGGGTAAAAGAGATGGACAGACACTTCACCAAAGAGGACATCCAGGTAGCCAAAACACACATGAGGAAATGCTTGCGATCATTAGCTACTAGAAAAATCCAAATCAAAACTGCAATGAGATACCAACTCACTCCAACAAGCTTCGTCATAATCCAAAAAACATAAAACAACAAATGCTAGAGAGGCTGTGGAGAGATTGGAACTCTCCTAAACTGCTGGTGGGATTGCAAAATGGTACAACTTTGGAAAGCAATTTGGCTCTTCCTTAAAAAGCTGGAAATAGATATACCATTTGATCCCATAATCCCACTTCTCAGAATATATCCTACAGATACTAAGGCTGGCACATGAACAGATACATACAGAGAAATGTTTACTGTAGCACAGTATACAATAGTAAAAAGATGAAATCAACCCAGATGCCCATCAACAGATGAATGGATTAGCAAACTATAGTATGTATACTCAATGGAACACTATGCAATGATAAAGAACAATGATGATTTTACGAAGGATCTCATAACCTGGTTTCAGTTGGAAGACATTATGCTGAGTGAAAATCAGTCAGTGGCAGAAGAACAAATATTGTATGAGATGCCTATTATAAAGACTTAAAAATAGGCTAATGTACAGAAGCAAAGATTCTTTGAAGGCTGCAAGGGTAGGGAGTGATGGAGAAGGTTGGTCATAAACTAGACAGTTGATAGAAATTTGGTTAGGTGAAAGGACTGACAGCATGCAGTAGATAGTGGATCAACTTAACTGGACTTCAACATGAAAACTCTTCTAATCTTAACCTAATATTGCAAGGATACAGTGGCAGGGGCAGGGGTCTGGGACCATGGTTTTGGGGAACATTGAAGCCATTTGTCATAACTAGCCTATTGCCAGGAGACTGTTCTGCACCCCGTATTGGTGAGTGACGTCTGGATTCTTAAAAGCTAGCAAGCTGCCATCTAAAGTACACCAAATTGTCTTCTAAGGTACACCAACTCATCTAGAACAGATTATCACTGAGAACAACAAAGACTCTAGAAAAAATGGGATAGAAGACAGAATGACCCATGTGAATGAAAGACTGTAACAGCATGAGACCAGAAGAACCAAATGGCGCTTGGCCACCACCGAAGACAGCCGTGATGGGGCACACAATGTGGAATTGCTGTGTCAACATAAGAAAAAGAGCAGTGCAGCTCAAGAACTCTACTAAAAGACCACAACTGATGGACCAATGACTTGGAAATCTCTTGGGAGCATGGCCTCTAGACTTGCTTGCTGTCCCTGACCAGAAAACACTACTGAGGTCAACTCTTTGGAGAAAAATGGACTGGCCTCGGTGACAAAATACGATCATATGGTGTGTGTACTTTATGGTTCTATGCACTTATAGGATTGTCTTTTTCTAGATGGGAGAGAAGGTGAAGAGGAAGGGACAGGAGCTTTTTAAGTGAATACTACAAATATAGAATGAAAAGACTGCTGTAACAGGGCAAGGAGAGCAGAAGGAACTGCAGATAGACAGGCATGCAAAATTGATTTGGATTGTATACTTAATCACAATTAAAAAAGGAAAATAACGTAGTGTGGACTTAGTCAAATGCCTTTCCTGTGTCCACTGAGATGATCATTTGATTGTTTTATTTCTTTTTCTTTGTATGGTAGATTATGTTTATTGATTTTCTAATGTTGAATCATCCTTACATACCTGGTGTGAATCCTACTTTGTCATGATGTACAAATTTTTTGATACAGTACTGAATTCTTTTTGCTAAGATTTTTTTTTTTTAATCGTGATTGAGTGAAAGTGTACAATCCAATTTAAATGTGCACAGCTTGCCTATCGGCAGCTCTTTCTGCTCTCTTTGCGCAGTGACAGCACACATCTCTTTTCCATTCTATACACGTCATATCCTTTTAACAATCTCTTGTACCCTCCTTTCCACCCTCTCCATGCCTTTCTAGTAGAGGCCAATAGGACAACATACTATAGATGCATAGAACCATAAAGTGCACACATGATATGATCACTCTGTGTCCTTGAGTCCAATCCATTCCTGTCTGAAGAGTTGACCTCAGTAACGATTTATGATCAGGAAAAGCACTAGGTACAAGGGCCATGCTCCCAGGGGAACTCCCAAGCCTTTGGACCATCATTTGTGGTCTCTTAATGGAGTTCTAGTGTGCATCCCTTTTATTCTTGAGTTACCTTTGGGACTTGACCTTGTGAGCCGCATCACAGCTGTCATTGGTGGGGACTGGGTACCATCTGGTTCTTCTGGTCACATGCTGATATAGGCATCCATTCACATGGATCCTTCTGTCTGCTGGGCTGTTTTTCCCCTCCTGTCATTGTTATCCTTGGTGATGATCTGTTCCAGCTGAGTTGGGACAACTTGGTGTACCTCAGATGGCAGCTTGCTAGTTTTAAGACCCCAGATGCCACTGACCAATATGAGGTGCAGAAGTCTCTCTTAGCAATAGGCTAGTTATGCCGATTGGCCTAGATGTCCCCTGAGGACATAGTCCCCAGACCCTCACCGCTGCTGCTCTATCATTGCAATATTGGGTTAAGATTAGAACAGTTTTCAGTTTATGTTGAAGTACAGTTAAACTGACCTTCTTTTCTACTGTGTGCTGTCACTGCGTTCATCCAACCAAATTTCTATCAACTATCCAATCTATGACCAGTCCTCTCCCTCTCTTCCCTCCCTTGCAGCTTTCAAAGAGTCTTTTCTTCTGTACATGAGTCTGTTTTTAAGTCCTTATAGTAGGAACCTCATACAATATTTGTCCTTGTGATTGGTTAATTTTGTTGACAGTTTTTTCATCTGTTTTCATGAGAAACGCTAGTCTGCAGTTTTCTTCATTTTTTTGTGGAGTATTCACTTGGTTTTGGTATCAGGGTTATGCTTAATACACAAAATGAATTTGGAAGTTTCCCTTCCTTTTTTATGTTCTGAAATAGTACTACTGGTGTAAGATCTTTTCTAAATGTTTGGTAGAATTCTCCAGTAAAGTTGTCTGGACCAGGGCTTTCTTTTGTTGGGAGTTTCATAATTACTTTTCCCATCTCTTTTATTGTTATAAGTCTGTTCTAATTTTCTATTCTTTTTTTATCATGATATTAAATGAAAGAATACAATCTAAATTAAATTTGCATGCCCACCTATCTGCAGCTCCTTCTATTCTCCTTGCCTGTTGATGACTCCACTTCCTTTTTGTTCTATATATGTTATATTCTCTTAACAGTCTCCTGCCCCCTGTTCTCCACCCTCTCATATCCCTGTAGGGCAGAATCCTATAGATGCACAGAAGCATAAGGTACACACACCATAAGATTACATTGTGTCCCTAAGTCTAGTCCATTCCTGTCTGAAGAGTTGACCTCACTAATGTTTTCTACAAAGGGGGAACAGCAGGTCTAGGGGCCATGCTCCCAAGGGAACACCCAGACTTCTGGACAATCAATTGTGGTTTTTTAGTAGAGTTCTTGAGCTGTACCCATCTTCATCTTCTTGTTGCCACTAGGACTCATCACTGTATGTCCTATCATGGCTGTCTTTTGTGGTGGCCGGGCATCCCATGGTTTGACTTGTCACATATTGATACAGTTACCCATTCACATGGGTCCTTCTGTCTCCCGGGCTCATTTTTACTTGTGTCTTTGTTGTTCTTGGTGGTCATTGGTCTTTGTTGTTCTTGGTGATCATCTATCAACCATCTAATCTATGACCAGTCCTCTCCCTCCCTCCCCACCCTTGCAGCTAAAAAAAAAAAAAAAAAAAAAAAAAGAATCTTTTCTTCCATACATAAGTCTGTTTTCAAGTCCTTATAGTAGAGGTCTAATAAAATATTCATCCTTTTGCCACTGACTTAGTTCACTCATCATAGTGTTTTCCAATTGAAATCAGGTTATGAGAGGCTTCCTAAAAGCGTCATTGTTCTTTATCATTGCACTGAGTGTTGAAACACTCAGTGTTCCATTGAGTATATGCACCATAGTTTGTTTATCCATTCATCTGTTGTTGGGCATCTAGGATGATTTCATCTTGTTGCTATTGTGAATTGTGCTGCAATAAACATTTGTGTGCATGTATCTGTTCATGTGACTGCCCTTGATTCTGTAGGATCTATTTTGAGCAGTAGAATTACTGGATCAAATGGTATATTTATTTCCAGCTTTTTAAAGAAGCACCAAATTCCCATAGAGGTTGTACCATTTTGCAATCTCACCATCAATGTAGGAGAGTTCCAATGTCTCCACAGCCTCATGAGCATTTGTTGTTTCATGTTTTTTATATCATGACCAACCTTATTGGAGTGAGATAGTATCTCATTGTTCATTGTAGTTTTGATTTAGATTTCTCTAATACCTAATGATCCTGAGCATTTCCTCACCTGTCTTTTGGCTGCCTGGATGTCCTGTTTGATGAAGTGTCTATCCATCTTCTTTGCCCATCACTTAATTTGGTTATTTACCTTTATCTTGTTGATATTTTGCAGTACCTTATAGCTATCAGATGTTGGTCCAACGGTTAGTTGCCAAATATTTTTTTCCCATGTTGTCAGTGGTCTTCTAACTCTTTTGATAAAGTCTTTGGATGAGCAAAAGTGTTTGATTCTTAGTAAGTCTCGTTTATCTATTTTCTGTTGATCGTGCTTTGTTTGTCAGATTTTGAAGTCTGTCTAAGATGTGTATTAAAACTTCCCCTGTTGACCCTATTTTATTCCTGCATGATCTTTATCATTTTAGGTTTGGTGTTTAGGCCTTTGCTCCATTTTGAGTTAGTTTTTGCATAAGATGTGAGATATGGGCCTTGTTTCAACTTTTTGTAGATAAATACCCAATTTTGCCAAAACCATTTGTTAAAGAGACTGTTTTCAACCCCATTTATAATCTTAGGGCCTTTGTCAAATATCAACTATTCATAGGAGGATGGTGGCATCTCTGTTCCATTGGTCTTTATGTCTCTTTTTAAACCAGTACCAGGCTGTTTTGACACAGTGGCAGTGTAATAGGTTCTGAGGTTGGATACTGTAAAGCCTCCCATCATGTTCCTGTTGCTCAGTAGTGCTTTGTTTCTCCAGGATTTCTTCCCTTTTTAAACAAAGTTGGTGATTTGTTTCACATTTTACTAAAAAATGTCACTGGAATTTGTATTGGGATTGCATTGTATATGTAGATTGCTTTGGTTAACATAGACATTTTCACAATGTCAAGTCTTCCTAACCGTGAGCAGGGTAGGTTTCTGCATTTATATAAGTCTCTTTTGATTTCTTGCAGTAATGTCTTTTAGTTCTCTTTGTATAGGTCTCTTATTTCTCTAGTTAGATTTATTTCTTGGTATTTTATCTTCTTGGCAGCTATACTAAATGGTATTGATTTGGTGATTTCATCTTTGATGGCCTCTTTGTTGGTATAAAGGAATCCTACTGATTTATGTTTATCTTATGTGCTAATAATATAAAAATAAATTTATATGCTGATACTTTGCTGATCTTAGTTTGAGTAGTTTACTTATGGTTTCTTTATGAATCTCCGCATATACAATCATATCATCTACAATAAGGAGAGTTTTACTTCTTCTTTGCAGATATAGATGCCCTTTATTTCTTTGTCTTGTCTAATTGCACTGGCTAGAACTTCTAGTACAGTGTTGAATAGAAGCAGTGAGAGTGAGCATCCTTGTCTAGTTCCCATTCTCAAGGAGCATTCTTTAAGTTTCTCTCCATTCAGGATGATGTAGACCGTGGGCTTTTTGTTCGTGCTGCTTATTGCATTGAGGAATTTTCCCCTCTATACTTATTGTGCTGAGAGTTTTTTGCATGAATCATTGTTGGACTTCGTCAAATGCCTTTTCTGCATCAATTGACAAAATCAGGTGATTGTTACCTTTGTGTTATTTACGTGATTGACCACATTAATTGTTTTTCTGATATTAACCCAGCTTTGCATCCCTAGTGTGAATCCAATTTGGTCATGATGAATTATTTTTTTTTTTGGAATGTTGTTGAACTCTATCCTTAAGGATTTTATTGAAGATTTTTGCATCTAGGTTCATGAGTGATATTGGTCTGTGATTTTCCTTTTTCGGGGGTTCCTTTCCTCTCTGTGGTATAAGGATTACACTGGCTTCATGCATGAATTTGGGAGTATTCCATTCCTTTCTATGCTGTGAAATAGTCTCAGTAGTATTGGAGTTAACTCTTCTGTAAAAGTTTGGTAGACTTCTCCAGTAAAGTCATCTGGGTCAAGTGTTTTTTTGGTTGGTAGTTTTTTGTTTTTTGTTTTTTTTTTAAATGATTTTTCAATCTATCCCTTTGTGATGGATTTATTAAGGTGTTCTACTTCTGCTTGTGATAATTTTGGTAATTGATATGAATCTAGAAATTTGTCCGTTTCCTCTAGGTTTTCAAATCTGTTAGACTACAGTGTTTCATAGCATTCTGTTATGATACTTTTGATTTCAGTTGGGGCTGTTGTAAAATCATCTGATTTCTTATTCCAGTTATTTGTTTCCTCTCATGTTTCTTTTTTAAGTTTGGCCAATGGTTTATCAATTTTGTTGATCTTTTCAAATACTCAGCTTTTGGTTTTGTTAATCTTCTCAATTGTTCTTCTATTCTCTGATTTATTTGGTTATGCTTTAATCTTTATTTTCTTGCCTGTCAGTTGAGGTTTGCTTGTTACTGTGATGCAGGAAGCTGTACCAAGAAACTTGGAGGATAGCTACCCGGCCAAATGACTGGAGGAGATACATATTTATGCCCATTCCAAAGAAAGGTGATCCAACTGAATGTGAAAATTACTGAACAATATTACTGATAGCACACTCAAGTGAAATTTTGCTCAATATCATTCAAAAGTGTCTGCAACGGTATATTGACAGAGAACTGCCAGAAGTTCAAACTGGATTCAGAAGAGGAAGTGGAACCAGGGCTATCATTGTTGATGTGAGATGGATCTTGGCTGAAAGCAAAGAATACCAACAAGATGTTTACTTACGTTTCATTGACTATGCAAAAGCATTTGACTGTGTGGATCATACTAACTTACGGCTAATGTCACGGAGGATGGGAATTCTAGAATACCTAATTGTGTTCTTAAGGAATCTGTATATGGACTAAGAGGCAGACATGTGAACAGAACAAGGGGACACTGCATGGTTTAAAGTCAGGAAAGGTTTTTGTGTCGGGTTGTATCCTTTCACCAACTAATCCAAGAAGCTGGATTATACGAAGAAGAGTGAGGCATCAGGATTGGAGGATGATTCATGAACAACCTGTGTTATGCAGACAACACCACCTTACTTCCTGGAAATGAAGAAGATTTGAGACACTTAACTGATGAAGATCAAGGGCCACAGCCTTCAGTACAGATTGCACCTCAACATCAGGAAAACAAAAATCTTCACAACTGGCCCAGTATGCAACATTGTCATAAATGGAGAAAAGACTGAGGTTGTCAAGGATTTCATTTCACTTGGGTGCACAATCAATGCCCATGGAAACAGGAGTCAAGAAATCAAAAGATGCATTGTACTGGGAAAATTTGATACAAAGGACCTCTTTAAAGTATTCAAAAGTAAAGATGTCACCTTGAAGACTAAAGTGCTCTTGACCCCAGCCATGGTATTTTCAGTAGCATCATATGTATGTGAAAGCTGGACCATGAACAAAGAAGACAGAAGAATTGATGTCTTTGAATTGTGGTGTTGGAGAAGAATGTTGAATGCACCATGGATCACCAAAGAACACATAGATGTGCTCTGGAAGAAGTACAAGCAGAGTGCTCCTTGAAAGCAAAGATGGCAAGATTGCATCTTACATACTTTGGGCATGTTGTCAGGAAGGATCAGTCCTTGGAGAAGGACATCATGCTTGGTAGAGTGGAGGGTCAGAGAGAAAGAGGAAGACCCTCAATGAGATGAACTGACACACTGGGCAGAACAGTGGGTTTAAACATAAAAACAATTGTAGACATGTTGCCATACTGGGCAGTGCTTTGTTCTGTTGTTGATAGGTTTTCTATGAGTCGGAACTCACTTGAGGGCACTGTTTTAGTCAGCTAGGGCTGCTCTAACAGAAATACCACAGAGTGGATGGCTTTAACAAAGGAAGGTTTATTCTTACACAGTCCGGTAGGTTGCAAGTCCATATTCAGGGTGTCCACTCCAGGGGAAGACTTTCCCCCTTGTTGGCTCTGGAGGAAATTCTGGTATAGCATCAGCCTCTGTCCAGGGAGCATCTTGGCGCAGGAACCTGATGTCTGAAGGACGCACTCTTCTCCCGGTGCTGCTTTCTTGTTGGTAACGAGGTTCCCAATTCTCAGCCTACTTCTCTGTCCTTTTATCTCTCATAGGATGAAAGGATTAAGGGTGGGGTAAGCCATACTCCAGGGAAACTCCCCCCACAGCAGAGCAAGGAAGTAATCCTATAAAGGAATTTACAGCCCTACACTAATCCTTTAACATACAGTTTAGGGAAACCACAAAATGGAGGACAGTCACAAGATACTGGGAATCATGGCCCAGCTACACGGCTACACATATTTTTGGGAGGACACAATTCAACCCATGACAGGCACCTAACAATAACAACAACATTCTTCTGGTGCCTGAGGGGTTCCTCTGCTGCTCTCTTTCTATTTGTTCCAGTTGTAGGGTTAATTCTTTGGTTTGGATCCTTTCTTCCTTCTCAACCTGTGTGTTTATAAACTGACCTCTGAGGGCTGCTTTTGCTGTATCCCATAGCTTCTAGTAGGATGTGTTTTCATTCTCATCCAGTTGCACATACTTCTTTATTTTTTGCTTGATTTCTTCTATAACCCGTGACTTCTTGAGCAAGGTATTCAATTTCCATGAGTTCAAATTTTGTATTTTTTTTTCTGCTATTGATTTAGACTTTTGTGGCTTTATGTTCCAAGAAGAGGCTTTGGAATAATTCAGTGGTTTGGATTTGGGTGAGACTTGCTTTATGTCCTACCACATGGACTATTCTAGATAATGTTCCATATGCATTGGAGAAGAAGGTGTACTTATTTCTTGATGGATATGTTGATGAGGGCTAGTTAGTTGCCACAATAAGATATTCTGTATCTTTACTGAGCTTTTTTCTTCATGATCTGTCCATTACTGGAAGTGGAGTGTTAAAGAGTCCAGCTGTTACAGTGGAGTGATCTATGTCATTTTTCAATGTAGTCAGAGTTTGTCTGATGTATTTAGGTACTCTGGTAGTGGGTGTATAAATATTTAGTGCTGTTAAGTCCTGCTTGTTTATTGCACCTTTCAGCAATAAGTGACTGTCCTTGTTCATGATGGTGGATTTTATATTAAAATCTATTTGATCTGAGATTAGTATTGCTGGACCTGCTCTTCTTTGTATGTTGTTAGCTCAGTATATATTATTCCATCCTTTAATTTTCAGTTTGTTTGTATCTTTGAGTCTAAAGTGTGTTCCTTGTAAGCAACATGTAGACAGGTCAAGTCTTTTTATACAGGATGTCACTCATTATCTCTTTATTGGTGCATTCAGTCCATTTACATTCAGTGTAATTACTGATAGGTATGTGTTTAGTGCTGTCATTTTGACGTATTTGTTTTTGTGTTGATGTTTTCTCTGCTGCTGTTAATATTCTGTTCTAGGTCATTCTTTATGCATTGACTTTTCATCTTTTTCAGTATTGCTTTTGTGTTTGTTCAGACTCCTGTCTTTGTTTCTTGTTTTGATACATTGCATTGTTATTGTGCTCTGCAGCTACCTCTATAGTCCCCCTTAATGTCCGAAGTTTAAACACAATTTTTTTTTCTTTTTTATCTTTTTTTCTTTATTTTTTTTATTTTTATTTAACATAACTGAGTGAAAATGTACATTCACGTGTAAATTTACATGCCCCCCTATATGCAGCTTCCACTGCTCTCCCTGTTCGGTGACTGCACACTATTCCTCTCTGCTCCATAAATGTCTCATCCGCCCAACAGTCTCCTTTCCCCTTCTCTCCGTCCACTCGCCTTCCTCCAGCCAGAGGCCAGCAAGATGATATCCTATAGATGTATAGAACCATAAAGTGCTTCCAATATATGGTTACTCTGCATTGCCAAGTCCATTCCATTCCTGTCCAAAGAGTGGACATTTGTTATAATTTATGGGAACGGGCAGCATCAGGGCCGGGGACCATGCTCTCAGAGGAACCCCAAAACCGCTGGACCATCAATTGAGGTCTTTTAGTGGAGATCTCATGATGCACCTCTTTTTATTCTTGTGATGCCAGTGAGGCTCCTCTCTGTGAGCTCCGTCATGGCTATCACTGGTGGTGGCCGGGCACCATCCGGTTCCTCCGGTCCCAGGTCGATGTAGGCACCCACTCTTGTGGGTCTCTCTGTCTTCTCGGTTGTCTTTACCGCATGCCATTTTGGCCCTCGGTGAGCATCCGTTCCTGCTGAGTTGGGACCATTTGCTGTGTCCTCGGACGGCAGTTTGGCAGCTTTTAAGACCCCAGACGCCACTCACCAATGTGGGGTGCAGACAGCTCTCTTAGCAAAATGCTAGTTGTGCCACTTGGCCTGGAATTCGCATAAGAGCATGGTCCCCCGTCCCCCGCCCCAGCTACTCTATCCTTGCAGTATTGAGTTAAGATGGAAGGAGTACTCAAGTTATGCTGAAGTCCACTTAATGTTGTTCTTGTTTCTAATGTGTGCTGTCACCGCTTTCTCCCAACTAGATTTCTAGTAACTACCTAACCTAAACCCTCCCCCCCTCGCTCTCCCTCCCTCCCTCTCCTCCCTTGTAGCTGTCAAAGAGTCTTTTCTTCTATACACAAGTCTGTTTTTGAGATCTTATCGTAGAGGTCTCATACAGTATTTGTCCTTTTGTCGCTGACTACTCTCACTCAACATAATGTCTTCCAGTTGAAACCAGGTTAGGAGATGTTTCCTGGAATCATCGTTATTCTTTATCATTGCGTAGTGCTCCACTGAGTATATGTACCACAGTTTACCTATCCATTCTTCTATTCTTGGGCATCTGGGTTGATTCCACCTTTTTGCTATTGTGGACTGTGACGCGATAAACATTCTGGTGCATGTGTCCGTTGGTGTGAAAGGCCTTGAATCTCTAGGATATATTTCAAGTAGTGGAATTACTGGGTCAAATGGTATATCAATATCCATTTTCTTAAGGAAGCGCCAAATTGCCTTCCAAAGAGGCTGGACCATTTTGCAACCCCACCAACAGTGCAGGAGGGTTCCACTTTCTCCACAGCCTCTCCAGCATTTGTTGTTTTGTGTTTTCTGGATCATGGTCAGTCTTGTTGGGGTGAGATGGTATCTCATTGTTGTCTTGATTTGAATTTCTTTAATAACTAAAGATCGTGCACATGTCCGCATGTGTTTTTTGGCTGCCTGGATCTCCTCTTTAGTGAAGTATCTGTCCATCTCCTTTGCCCATCGCTTAATTGGATGGTTTATCTTCTTCTTATTGATATTTTGTAGTATCTTATAGATTATGGAGATCAGGCGTCGATCTGACATAGAGTTGCCAAATATTTTTTCCCACTTTGTGGGTGTTCTTTTAATTCTATTAATAAAGTCTTTGGATGAGCAAAAGTGTTTGATTCTTAATAGTTCCCATTTATCTACTTTCTCTTCTGTTGATTGAGGTTTCTTTGACAGATTTTGGAGTCTGTCCTCATTGTGTATTAAAACTTCCATTGTTGTTCCTACCTTTTCTTGGATGAGCTTTATCGTTTTAGGGTTGATATTTAGGTCTTTTATCCAGTTGGAGTTGGTTTTTGTATAAGGTGTAAGATATTGATCTTGATTCAGTTTATTGCAGATGGATGACCAATTTTGCCAGCACCATTTGTTGAAGATACTGTTTTTACCCCAGTTTAATGTCTTAGGGCCTTTGTCGAATATCAACTGTTCATAGGCAGATGGTGTCATCTCTGGGGTCTCAATTCTGTTCCATTGATCAATCTGTCTGTTCTTGTACCAATACCAGGCTGTTTTGACCACTGTGGCAGTGTAGTATGTTCTAAAGTCAGGTAATGAGAGGCCTCCCAGTGTGTTCTTCTTTAGTAGTACCTTACTTATGCGGGGCTTCTTCCCTTTCCAAACAAAATTGGTGATTTGTTTCTCCATCTCATTAAAAAATCATGCTGGAATTTGTATTGGGATTGCATTATATAAATAAATTGCTTTGAGTAAATAGACGTTTTCACAATGTTAAGTCTTCCTATCCATGAACAGGGTAGGTTTTTCGATTTATCTAAGTCTCTCTTAGTTTCTTGTAGTAAGGGCTTGTAGTTCTCTTTGTAAAGGTCTGTTGTTTCCCTGGTTAGATTAATTCCTAGGTACTTTATCTTCTTAGGGGCTATTACAAATGGTATAGATTTGATAATTTCCTCCTTAACAGTCTCGTTGTTGGTATAAAGGAATCCTACTGATTTACTTATGTTTATCTTGTATCCTGAGACTTTGCTGAACTCTTCTATCAGTTTGAGTGACTTACTTATAGATTCCTTGGGGTTCTCTGCATATACAATCATATCATCTGCGAACAGGGAGATTTTAACTTCCTCTTTGCCGATGCAGATGCCCTTTATTTGTTCGTCTTGTCTAATTGCTCTGGCTAGAACTTCTAGCACAATGTTGAATAGGAGAGGTGACAGTGGGCATCCTTGTCTAGTTCCTGATCTCAGGGGAAAGTCTTTCAGTCTCTCTCCATTCAGGATGATGTGGGCAATTGGCTTTGTATAAATAGCCCTTATTGTGTTTAGGAATTTGCCGCCTATGCCCATTTTGCTAAGAGTTTTTAGCATGAATGGGTGTTAGACTTTATCAAATGCCTTTTCGGCATCAATGGACAAAATCAGGTGATCTTTGTCTTTTGAGTTATTTATGTGGTTAATCACATTAATTGTTTTCCTGATGTTGAACCAGCCTTGCATCCCTGGTATGAATCCCACTTGGTCATGATGGATTATTTTCTTGATATGTTGTTGTATTCTGTTGGCAAGAATTTTGTTGAAGATTTTGGCATCTACGTTCATGAGTGATATCCGTCTGTAGTTCTCTGTCTTTGTTGGATCTTTCCCGGGCTTAGGTATCAGGGTTATGCTGGCTTCATAGAATGAGTTTGGGAGTACTTCATCCCTTTCTATACTGTGAAATAGTTTCAATAGTATTGGGGATAACTCTTCTCTAAATGCTTGGTAGAATTCTGCCGTGAAGCCATCTGGGCCCGGACTTTTTTGGGTTGGCAGTGTTTTGATGACCTTTTCAATCTCGTCCTTTGTGATGGGTTTATTAAGTTGTTCTGCTTCACGTTGTGATAATTTGGGTAGGTGGAATGAGTCAAGGAATTTGTCCATTTCCCCTAGGTTTTCAAATTTGTTAGAGTACAGTCTTTCATAGTATTCTGTTATGATGTTTTTGATTTCTGTTGCATCTGTGGTGACAACTCCCTTTTCATTTCTAATTTGGGTTATTTGTTTCCTTTCCTGCTTTTCTTTAGTAAGTTTAGCCAGTGGTTTATCAATTTTGTTGATCTTTTCAAAAAACCAGTTTTTGGTCTTTTCAATTTTTTCAATTGTTTTTCTATTCTCTAATTCATTTAGCTCTGCTCTAATCTTTATGATCTCCTTTCTTCAGGTGCCTGAGGGGTCCCTCTGTTGTTCTCTTTCTACTTGTTCAAGCTGTAGAGTTAGTTCCTTGATTTGATTTCTTTCTTCCTTCCCAATGTGTGCATTTATCGATATAAACAGACCTCTGAGCACTGCTTTGGCTGTATCCCATAGGTTCTGGTAGGAAGTGTTTTCGTTCTCATTGGAATCCATGAATTTCTTTAATTCATCCTTGATTTCCTCTATAACCCATGCTTTTTTCAGCAAAATGTTGTTCAGTTTCCAAGAGTTCCACTTTCTATCTCTGTTTTTTCTGCTATTGATTTCAACTTTGATGGCTTTATGATCTGAGAAGATGCTTTGCAATAATTCAATCGTATGGATTTTATTGAGCATTGCATTATGGCCTATCACGTGGTCAATTCTGGAGAATGTTCCATGTGCACTGGAGAAGAAGGTGTAGTTGTCTGCTGAGGGGTGGAAAGTTCTGTATATATCAATGAGGTTTAGTTGGTTAATTGTGGCAATGAGGTCTTCTGTATCTTTACTCAGCTTTTTTCTAGATGATCTGTCTAGTAATGAGAGTGGAGTGTTAAAGTCTCCCACTATTATTGTGGAGTCATCTAACTCTCTTTTGAGCATAGTCAGTGTTTCTTCAACATGCTCTGACATTAGGTGCATAAATGTTTAATATAGTTAAGTCTTGCTTGTGTACTGAACCTTTCAGCAATAAAAAGTGTCCATCCTTGTCCACGATGGTGGATTTGACACTAAAGTTGATTGTCTGAGATTAGAATTGCCACCCCTGCTCTTCTTTGTTCATTGTTAGCTTGATATATATTCTTCCATCCTTTAATTTTCAGTTTGTTCCTGTCTTTAGGTCTCAAGTGAGTTTCTTGTAGACAACATATGGATGGGTCGTGTCTTTTGATCCAAGATGACACTCGGTGTCTCTTTACTGGAGCATTCAGTCCATTCACATTCAATGTAATTATTGATAGGTATGTGTACACTGTTGCCATTGTGATACGTTTATTTTTATGTTGATGTTTTCTCTGTTGTTCTTATTAGTCTGTTCTGAGACACTCTTTTTTGTGAGTTGATTTTTTACCTTTTTCAGAGCTGGTTTTATAGTTGTTGAGACTCGTGTGTTAGATTTCTTGAAATGGTATGATACATCTTTGTTGTGCTTTACAGCTACCCCTATGAACCCCCTTAATAAACTATTTATAAACCGAATTTTAATTACTACCAGTCTTGTCATCTTCCTCTCCATCTAGACGGACTGTAACGACTGTAGTACATCCCTCTTTTTATTATGATGACACCATAGTTTTCAGGATGATCACTGGATTGCTTCTTTCCGAATCAAAGCTGTGATTTACTTTGGAGCCTTCCCTAAATGAGTATTGGGTAGTGTGTTGTTCTAAAATACAAAGTTAGTGGTTTCGTTCTTCTAAGCCAAAGCCAAGAACTTCTTTCAGTATTTCTTGTAGTTTGGGTTTGGTTTTTACAAAGTCTCTGAGTTTCTGTTTATCTGGAAATGTGTTAATTTCATTTTCGTGTTTGAAAGACAGTTTTGCAGGATATATAATTCTTGGTTGGAAGTTCTTCTCCTTCAAGACTTTGAATGTGTCGTTCCACTGTCTCCATGCCAGCATGGTTTTTGCTGAGAAATCTGACGAGAGTCTACAGGGTTTCCCTCTGAATGTTAGCTTTGCCTTGAGTCTTGCTGCCTTTAAGAGTTGCTGCTTGTGTTTCATTTTGTTAAGCTTGATTATAATATGTCTTGGAGTCTTTCTTTTGAGATCTATATTGGGTAGCGTACGATATGCATCTGAGATGTCTATATTCTCTTCCTTCATGATTTCTGGGAAGTTTTCTTTCAGCAGCTCAGCAACAATACTCTCTGTGTTCTCAGATGTCTCACCCTGTTCAGGGACTCCAATTAATCGAAGGTTGTTCCTCTTAATAGAGTCCCACATGCTTCTTAATGTTTCTTCATTTTTCTTGTTTCTTTTTTCTGATTTCTGCTCATAGACACTGGCATCAGTAGCTCTGTCTTCCAACTCAGAAATTCTTTTTTCCATTTGTTCCATTCTGTTTTCTTGGCTTTGCATGGAAGTTTCTATGTCTTTGATTTTGTTCTTGATCTGTTGGATTTCAGAGTACTGGTGTTCCATCAGATTGAACAACTTGCTTAATTTTTCATTTTGTTCTGCTGCATTTTGTATAAGGTCTAGAAGGGCCCTGTATATAATCAATTTGTATTCACTTCCTGATACTTTCATAAAAGTTTCTTCATCTGGAAAACTCCTTGGTTGCTTTGTTTGGGAGCCTTCTGAAGCCATGAGTGATTGCTTGTATCCCACAATTGTCTGTTGCTTTTTGGGTCCCATGTGAGTATATAGAGGCTGGAAGAGGTATTGTGAGGATGGATTGCAAATGTTCTCTAGGCTGTCTTTAAATGTAAAGCAAAAGGTATCTGACCAGTTCACAAGTCAGTTAGGTTTTCAGGTGTAGAGGTCCCTCTTCCCATCTGACAAAGTAAGCGCCATTGTATCCAACCCAGATGATAACAAACTAGTTCAGAATACAGCACTGCTAGTGCCCTGGTGGCCTCTGCTGACAGGGCCTAGCCTTATCCAACACTGCGTCGAGTACTGGTTTTGTGATAGAAAAGTGCTCTCCTGTGGGCAGGCTCTGGCTCCCAAGCTAAAAATTAGGTCCAGCTACGGCCACCGTACCCAAGATGGCATGCTCCACACAGGCAGCAGACAGAGGGGCTAACGGTGCCGAGAGGCAGCGAATCCTCTGCTTCTGTTGCAGGGCCCCCAAATTAGGCAGCACTATGCAAAATCACTACTTTTCTGACGGAGAAGCGCTGTCCCATTTGCAGGCGCTGGCTCCCAGGCTAAGAATGAGGTCCTGCTAAAATCTCGGTACCAACATGGCGTCCCACACCCTGACCACGGAGTTCCACACAAACCCCACTGAGGCAGCTACAAAACGAATGGCTCAAAGCATCTAGATTAACAGAGTCCCGAGCCTGGCTCTCAGAATATGGGAATTTCGCCTGCCTATCCCCCCAGCAGCGTGTCTGAGTCCAGCCGCCGGGCAGGGCCCAGCTCCGCCCACCAGCTTAGACTGAGGAAAAAAAAGTCAAAATGGTGCGTTTACCTTCCGTCTGTGAGAGCCGGGGCTAGCCAGGAGCGGGAGTCAGCGAAAGAGAGGAGATTTTTCGCTGAATGGTATGAAGTCCCAATTAACAGCTCTGTGCCGTGTCCTGAGGCTGATTAGGTGCTCAGAAGGCTCTGATTGTCAATTCAGGTCTTGGTTTCGAGAGGGACAGAAGGAGACGTGGGCTTAATCAGCCATCTTGACTCCGCCTAAACGCAATTTTAACTTCTGCATATTTTTTTAAACTTACTCTCCATCTTGAAGGACTACAACTACTGTTATATATCCCTCTTTTTAGTGTGATAGTTTTCATATGATCACTGGATCCTTTTGTTTAACTGTAGCTTTGATTGGGTTTTGTGATTCCTCTAACTGAATAGGTTTCTGAATTTTGTGTCCTGTATTGCATCCTTAAATATACACATAATAGTTTTGTTTTTCTAAGCAAAGAGCTTCTTTCAGTATTTCTTACAGGATTGCTTTGGTTTTTACAAAGTCTTTAAGCTTCTGTTTATCTACGAATGTCTTAATTTCATTTTCATATTTAAAAGACAATTTTACTGGATATAGCATTCTTGTTTGGAAATTTTTCTCCTTCAAGTGTTTGAATGTGTCATCCCATAGCCTTCTTGCCAACACCTTTTCTTCCGAGAAGTCAGATGAAAGCCTACAGGGCTTCCCTCTGCATGTTAGCTTTGCTTTAAGCTCACTGCCTTTAAGATCCTCTGTTTATGTTTCATTTTATTAAGCTTGGTTATAGTGTCTTCGTGTCTTTCTTTTGGGGTCCAGTTTTTGTGGTGTTCAATACACATCTTGGATATCTATGTTCTCTTTTTTCTTAATTTCAGGGAATTTTTCTGCCAGCAACTCAACAACAGTACTTTCTGTGTTTTTAGCTATTCCCCTGTGTTCAGGAACTCCACTTATTCACAGATTATTCCTTTTAATACAGTCCCACATGTTTATTAACGCTTCTCCATTTTTCTTATTTCTTTTTTCTGATATCTCCTCATGAAGGCTGGTGTCACTTGCTCTATCCTCAAGCTCACTAAGTCTGACTTTCATCTCCTCAGTTCTGTTCTTTTGGCTTTGGATTGATTGGATTTGTTATTAACCTGCTAGATTGCATATTGTTGATGTTCTATCAGTTTAAATAGCTTGCTTGTTTTTTCATTTTGCTCTGCTGCAGTTCTACCCTGGCCCCTAGGTTCGCCGTGGGTCAGATCTGACTCGACGGCACTTGGCTTTGGCTGCTGCATTTTGTTTAACCTCTAGGAGGGCTCTATACGTAATTATTTTGTGCTCAACTTCCAATGGTTTCAGAAAGACTTCTTCATCTGGGAAGTGTTTTGATTATTTTGGGAGTCTTCTAGAGCCATCATGGACTGTTTCTTTAGGTGATTAGCAATGGTTTGCTGTGTTTGGGCTAGAGGCTATTTAGTTTCTCTGGTGTTAACTCAACAGGAGCTGAGGTGTAGTTGTGAGAACAGAGTAGCCCATCAGTCACCTCTGTGTACTCTACTGACTGGTCCCAGTGGACTTCCTAGTATGGTAGGCTCTGCATCCTGGCTGGCAAAGACAGTACCCTTCTTGTGGAGTTGCTGGTTGGCCATCAACCGACCCTATGATGTGGGCCAGTAAAGGCTGGAAGAGATGCCGCTGGGCTGCTCAGTAGTTATTTGTCTAGGCAGTCTTATTTTAAAAAGCTAGGAGTTGTCTGACAGCTGCCAAAATCAGTCAGGCCATCAGGTGTGGCAGGCCCTGCCCTGCCTTCTGGCTGACAGTGGAAGCACCTCCCCTGCTGTCCCCATATGCTATGACGTAGTTCAAAGTAGAGAGGGGTTATGGCATTGCTGCCACCTTAAGCTGTGCTCCACCCATAAGGTAACACTGTACTAAATACAGCCTCTCTGCTGGAAAAGCACTTTCCAGACTAGCACTGCTTCTCAGCCTGGGAATGTGCCCCTGCTAAGTCCCCTGGTTGGATGACTGCACCTCCCAACTGACCAAGATGGCATCCCAGCCAAGGTACACTTCCTGCCTTGAAACAATAGAATCTATGGCAGAGCTCAGAAAAGAGACAGTGGAGGGCCACTGGTGCCCTCAGTCAGCAGCTGGGCTCTCAAAATGTGGCTATCCCATGCACTGTCTCTCTGCTGCACTCCAAGATTTTACTTTAGAACTGCAGTTCAGAGTATTTTCCAGCTCATGTCCATCCCTCATCTCCTGGAAAACAAGAAGACATTGGTACCTGCAGTCTGCTGAAGCAGTAAGTCAGCAGGAGCAGGTCTCAGGGTGCACTGCCTCACGCCAGGAAGAGGCAGTTTCCCGTTTAGTGGCGTGTAGTCCAATCTGACAACCCTATGGCGTATCCTAGGGTTCCCTGGGTTTCTGGAGTGCTCCACTCAATTATCAGTCCAGACCTTAGTCCTCAGAGGGAATTGAGGAGACGTGTGTCTAGTCTGCCATCTTGGCTCCACCTCTGTTCTAATTTCTGCTTTAACAGAATTTCTGCTTTAACAGAAATTTCACAGGTAGATGGCTTTGCGAAGATAAATTTTATTTTTCACAGTCTGGTCAGCTAAAAGTCCAAATTCAGGATGAAAGCTCCAGGAGAAGACTTCCTCTGCTGGCACTCGAGGAACTTGTCATCCATCTTCCTCTAGACTAGTTTGGGTAGGTCATGTGGGTCTAGATATTTGTCCATTTTCTCTAGGTTTTCAAATTTAATACAGTTTCTCTGTATCTTTGTCATCAGGCATGACTCTTACAGAAATACTACAAGTGGATGTCCTGAAAAAAGAGAAATTTTATTTTGTCGTAATCCAGTAGGCTAAAAGTCAGAATTCAGGATATTTTCTCCAGGGGAAGGTTTAATCTATTGGCTCTGCAGGAACATCTGTGTTGTCAACCTTCCCTTGGACTTGGAGATTCTGAGGCTCAGGTAGCCTGAGTCCTTCCCCAAGTATGTATTCTGCTCCCAGCTCTGCTTTCTTGGTGGTATGAGGTCCCCAATGATCTGCTTGCTTTCTTTTTCTTTACATTCCAAGAGATTGCCTCAAGGTACAATGTACTATTACACATTGAATCCTGTCCCACCCACAGAACTGCCACCAATCCTCCCTCATTAACACCATAGAGGCAGAATTTACAACACACAGGTACATCACACAGTACTGGGAATCCTGGCCAATCCAACGGCTACACATAGTTTTAGGGGGACACAATTGAATCCATGACACTGTTCCTTTTTATTTCAGTTGTGTTAGTTGTAATGATCCTCATGTCATTTCTTATTTGTGCTTTTTGAATCTGCTGCTGGTTTTCTTTTTCTATTTCAACTACGATTTCTCAATTTTGCTGACCATTTTAAAGAACCAACTTTTGGTTTGATCAATCCTTTCTATTGTTTTTCTTTTCTCTGTTTCATTTATTTCTGTTCTGATCTTAATTATTTCCTCTCTTCTGGTAGTTGAGGGCTCCTTTTGCTGTTCTCTTTCTATTTGCTTGAGTCATGTAGCTAATGTTTTGATTTTGTCTCTTCTTTTTTGATGTGTGCATCCACTGATATAAATTGACTTCTGAGGACTGCCTTCGCTGTGTCCCAAACGTGTTCTTACTCTTGTTTTTTTCTAGGAGTTTTTCTCATTCTGTTTTCACTTAATTGATTTTTGTTTTACTTGCTCTTCCTGTTATTAATTTCTACTGCGATGATGTAGTGGTCAGAGAAGTTACTTTGTATTATCTCAATGTTTTGGATTTTGTTGAGGGTTGCTCTGTGGCCTAAGATGTGGTCTGTTATGGAGAATGCACCATGCGCATTGGAAAAGAACGTGTACTTTATAGCAGTTGGATTGAGTGTTCTATATATGCATATGTGGTCTAGTTGGCTGATTATACCCTTTCGCTCTTTTTTTTGTCTTTATTGTGTTTCTTCATGGATATTCTCTCCTTTACCATGAGTGGTATGTTGAAATCTACTATAATTGTGGAACTGTCAAGCTCTCTTTTCAGCATTGTTAGAGTTTGTTTTATGTATTTTGGAGCAGTATCATTGGGTGCACAGATGTTTATTATAGAAGTCTTTGATAGATTTTTCCCTTTAATCAGTATATACTACCCTTCTTTGTCTTTTATGGTACATTTTGCTTTAAATTCTGTTTTATCTCAAATTACACACATACTCTTTTTTTGGCAGCTGTTTGCCTGATTTTTTCACATCTTTTGATTTTTAATAAATTTGTGTGTTTATAATGTGTGTCTCTTATAAACAGCATATTAATCGATCTTATTTTTTAAAAAATCTATTCTGTCACTCTATCTTTATGAGTTATTTATGACATTTGCATTATGTGTGTAGGTCCTACATTGTTTACTCCTTCTTTTATTGTTCTGACGTTGTTGTATACAGATTAACATCCCCGATTCCCTGTTTTGTAACTCTTTTGGTTTTGGACAGTCCTTGAGAGTTCATTTCCTAGATTAATATCTGGCTAGTAAAATTTTGTGTCCTAAATTCAGGCTGTGGTTCTGTTGTAGTTTTTTATCACAAGTAAGAACTCTATTTAAGCTATCTGGTGCTGCTTTAACAGAAATTTCACAGGTGGATGGCTTTGAAAAGATAAATTTTATTTTTCACAGTCTGGTCAGCTAAAAGTCCAAATTCAGGATGTCAGCTCCAGGAGAAGACTTCCTCTGCTGGCACTCGAGGAACTTGTCATCCATCTTCCTCTAGACTGGAAGCTTCTGAGATGTAGGGACTCCAGTTCTTTCCAAAGGACATACTCAGCTTCCAAAACTGCTTTTTGTTGGTGTGAGGCCTCCAAATCTCTCTACTAGCTTCTTTCCTTTATATCTCAGAAGGCATTCTGAAGGCACAAAACAATCCAACATCTTGAATCTTGCCCTACCAACATAACTCCTGCCCATCTACACTCATTAACATCAAAGAGGCAGAATTTACAACATGGAGGACATCACACAATATCAGGACTCATGGCCTAGCTGAATTGCTACAGATTTTGGGGGTACACAATTCAATCCATGACAGACTGCCTTTTAAAACTCTTGTAAATTTGTTTTTTTTACGTATTCTTTTATGATGACACTTGGCTTTGGCTTTACTTCGTGTTTATTTTGGAGATGTTGTATTTGAATGGGGTTTTGGATATAATATTTTCAGTTGGTAATTTTTTTCTTTGAAGGTACACACACACATACACATACTCGTGCATGCACTCATGCATCATCCTATTGTCTTCTTGCCTGTATAGCTTCTGCTAAATAATCAGAGTTTGGTCTTACTGTTTCTCCTCTGTATGACTTTTTTTTGTTTTCCTCAAGCTGCTTTCTGAAATTTTTTCTTTGTCTTTGGTTGTTGTCTTTGGTTGTGTATGTGATTATTATGCACCTTGGTGATTTTCTTTTAGGATGTATCCTATATGGGGTTTGTTTTTCTTCTTGGGTGGTCAACTTTTCCTCTTCCATAGTGTTAAAGCAGTTTTCTGTCAGCAATCTTTCAATGACCTTCTCTGTGTTTTCCATTTTGTCCCCTGTTCTAGAGCTCTGATCACTTGAAAAGTTTTCCTTTGGTTTGTATCCTACATAGTTCTCATGGTTTCTTCATTCTTTTTTCTGATTTTTATTCAAAGCTGTAGCTTAGTGTTTCTCTTTAATTTCACTCATTCATCATTTCAAACCTGCTCCTCAGCCCTTCTATGACACTCTTCATTTCTGAAATCCTGTTGTTTATCTTTTGATTTCTAATTGTTATTTTTGTATGATTTCTAGTTGTGCATTTATTTTGGCATTTTGTTCCCATAATATTTCCCTAAATTGTTCCTTGCATTTGTCTAGTTTTTCCTAGTTTTCTTTTCTGCTTTTTGCTTCAACTCTTAGATAGTTCTGAATATTTGAGATTTGACTTCCCTGCCAGGTAGTCACAGTGCATTTTCGTTTGCTATAAAGTCATCTGGTGTTTAATTTTGGATGCCTGCTGGAACCATTGTCTCCGTTTAAAAAAAATAATAAATTCTGATATTTTCTGCTGTCTTTGGGGCATTTAGTAGTTCTTTTCTTCACTTATTAATTATGGATTTTTCATTTCACCCTGCTTTTTGTTTTATTTGGTTATGTCAGAACAGGGAGGCCACGTGTTCTTTGTTGTTTGTTGTCTGTGATCAAAATACTTTCCATCTTGTCAAATGTGCAGGGCTAGTTGCTCAGCTATATGCAGCAGTCCAGGTCTAGCTGAAGTGGAAGGGCTAGTAAGGATTGCTTGTGGCATGTTCTAGGGCTGACACAGCAAGCCAGGAATAAGTGCTGGGCTGGTTACAGTAGGCTATGCCTCTACTGCTCAGGGATGTGATGTTCAGCACACAGTGCAGGTAGGCAGGAAGGAGTGGGGAGGTTGTGATGTATAGAGCTAAAATGAGTATAGGAGACAGAAGAGAGAAAGAGGTGCCAAAACCAAAACCAAAACCAAACCAAACCAAACAAAAGGAGTTCTCAGGGAACTTGCCATTGGAGTGGACAGATGAGGAGCCAAGAAATGGAGAAAAACAACAAAGAAGATAAAGAAAAAAAAGTAACTCATTAAAAATTGTGGGAAAAAATAAGAAGAAAGGACCCCAGAGGTCCCACTATACTGGTGTAAAGACTTGAGAAATGCTTATCAGGCTGTGCTGAATAGCCTAGCTCAAAGTGGTATAGGTGTTAAAAAGTGTCAGTTTTTCAGGAAAATGGAAATGAAGGTACGTATAGAGAGGTAAGAACTGGGAAATGAAGAAAGACAGAAAGAAAAAGAGAAAAGTGGGGGCAAAGGACAAATAAAGAAAAAAAGAAATACTTCCATGGATCCCACTGACACTGGGAGTCAGACTGGGGATGTGGGCCCTAAGCCTTCAGGTACAGCCTGGCTACCAGGTAATTCCAAACCATGAAGAGACAAAATAAAAAACAGACAAAACACAACAAGGAAAAACAAAATTTTAAAAAGAAAAAACCAACACAAGGACTCCACCAGTGTGGAATCATTGGCCAGGAGACTGTTTCCCAGCTAAGCAGTGTTTCATAGCCTTTCAAGGAAAGGCAAAGGTGACACACAGAACCAGGTGTTCAACAGAAAATAGTGAGAGGTTGTGGGAAGCACAGAAACAAACAAACAGCTAAGAGACATGCAAAAAGTAATACCAGTCATAGACAAATGGCACTAAAGGAGCTGGTGGGGGATGGCAATCCAAGAGACTGGGGCAGAAGTAATTTGCTCCAAGTCAAGAGAATGCAGCTTGTGGGAAATGCAAGAAATGAAGGGTTAGGTGGGAAAGGTGAGGTTGGGAATGTAGGTAACATTGGTTACCAGGTGACCTGTGCTGGGACTCCTGAAAATGCTTTTACACACTGCCTCTTTGCTAATAAATCTGTGTAGGCTGGTGAATCCAGTTGTCAGACACTGTACATCCTGGCTGGCTGAGCCACTGCTGCTAGCCAGAAGGTATCAGAGGTAGAGCAGTAGGGGGAAAACGGCAGACAGGAAATTGTGTATTGCTAGTTACCAGTTAATGTATTGCTAGTAACCAGTTAATTTGTTTCCCTCTAGGATTTTTGTGAAGCAATTTTCCTGCACTCTCTGTTTGCTGATCTCCACTGGAATCCAAGATGGTGAATCCGTGCTGGGTTAACTGACAGGAGACTTGTTCTCATTATCTCTTTTCCTCCCTGTTCTCTGTCAGTTCTTTATTTCATTTGGTGTTGGGCTGAGATCTTTATCCTTCATTTGACAATTGAGGTTCCAAGATTGACATTTGTCTCTGTCTTATTAGTTTTCCAGATCTTTGATGTGGACAGATGGTGTGGTGCTTCCATTTGTGGTGCCACATTGGCCAAAAGAATTAATACATGTTAATGCTAACTATAAATATTAGGTGTCACAATTCGCATTTTAGAGGGCAGTGATGTCTCAGTGGTAGGTTTCTCACCCTGTGAGACCAGGGTTTAATTCCTGGCCAATGTACCTTATGTGCAGCCATGTCTTGTCTGTCACTGGAGGTTTGTATGCTGCCAGGTAGCACAGTGGTTAAGCATTTGTCTGCTAAACTAAAGTTGGGTGGTTCAAACCCATCAGCAGCTCTGCAAGAGAAAGGTGTGACAATCTTCTTCTGTAAAGATTAACTAAAAAAAAAAAATTCCCATCAACTTCGTGTCAACTCATAGTGACTCTAGAGGTCAGAAGAGAACTGCCCCATAGGGTTCCAAAGCAGTGGCTGCTGGATTTAAACCATTAACCTTTTGGTCATTAGCTGTAGCTCTTAACCACTGTACCATCAGGCCTTCCTGTAAAGATTACAGCATTGGAAATGCTATGGAGCTCTTCTGCATTGTTCTATAGGGTCACTATGAGTCAGAATTGACTTGTAAGCATACAACATGATGCTGAATAGGTTTCGGCAGATCTTCCAGACTCAGACAAACTAGAAAGAAAGATCTGGCAATCTATGTCCTAAAATCAGCCATGAAAGTCCTATGGGTCACAACAATCTGATCCTATTGTATATTGAGTCTCCATGAATGGTTCATGGACTTGACAGCAACTAACAACAACAATAATAGATGCCTTACAGGTGGCAAAGGTGAAGCTCAGGGAAGGTAGCCGACTTTCCCAGGATCACATAGCTAGCAAGAAGCAGAATCAGAATTCAACTAAGTCCATTTGGCTCCAGATGATGGCTGCCCATGGGGTGACTGGAACTTGGATAGGAAGATGGCTGGTGGAGCTCACTGGAGAAAGTAAACCTCAGTGAAAGCTGGGCACTCTAAGTTCTCAACTAGAAATCTCTTGAAATTGCCCTGCTGTGTTTAAGGAGAGATGATACTTGTCTGCTTGGAGCAGATCCCCTGTAAGAGAGCTTATGCTATATGGAGTAATTGATGAAATGCCACATGCCCCTGCCGTTACCATAATAATATACTGGGTCTGCAGAGAAGCTGGAAAAGCCATTTCTGTCGGGTGGCCTATTAAGCAATTGTGAGAAGGAACAAATGGTGGCCATCTACAAGCTGGGCCCTGCTTCCTGCTCTGCTTATGGATTAGGTAATTGCTAATGGTGTCTACAGGTAATTAGCACACTGAGTCACAGCAGAGGGCCTTCCTTTCCTGTTCTCGGGGCCCACAGAACCCTGTTATGTCCTTTTGGGCTGTGCTCAGCAGGTCAGGCTACTCTGGCTGGGGTCCATGCTTGTTCCTTACACTTCCTGTCCATTACGATGAAATGCGGCCAGCAAAAGGCAGCAACAGTGCTCATCAAATCCCCATCTCAGGCCATGCCACCTTCCCTGAAACAACAGACAGAGATAACTATCCTTGCAGAGCTGCAAAAATGGACATTTTTCCTCCAAGGAACAAGCATGGATAGCACCTCTTAGAGATAACTTAACAATTATTCTTCAGAGGTAAAGCTATCTTAATAAAAGTTTAGAAATGTAGATGATCCAAAGGAGAAAACTTCTATTACCTAGAACTTCATGATCTAAAGATAGAGAACTAAAGGTAGAAGCAGACTGGTAGATGCTATTGAGTTAATTATTCAACAGGAGGAAACATCCCCAGGTCATACATTATCCTCACAATCAGCAGCTTGTTTGATTCTGTCATTGCAGCTGTTGTGTCAATCCATCTCATCAGAAGTCTGCTTCACCCTCACTGGCCCTCTCTCATGGACTGAATTGTGTCCTCCCAAAAATGTATGTGGAAATTTGGCTAGGCCATGATTCCTGGTATTGTGTGATGTTCCTCTGTGTTGTAAGCCTGTCTTTTGGAAGTCACTGAGTTGTGTTGGTGGGGCAGGACTCAGTGTGTAAGATTGTATTGCACCTTGAGGCAATCTCTTCAGATATAAAGAAGAGAAGCTAGTGGAGAGATTCGGGGGACCTCGTACCACCAAGAAGCAGTGCCAGGAGCAGAGGGCATCCTTTGGAAAGGATTCAGGGTCCCTGCACATCAGATACTCCCAGTCCAGGGCAAGATTGACAACAAAGGCCTTCTTCTAGAGCCAGCATAAAAAGTCTTCACCTGGAACTGACACCCTGAATTTGGACCTTTGCCAATTAGATTGTGACACAACAAAATTTCTTTTTTTAAAGCTATCCACCTTTGGTATTTCTGTTATAGCAGTACTAGATGACTAAGACACCCTCTAATTCACCAAACATGATGTCTTCTTCCAGAGACTGATCTCTCCTGATGACAAACTCAAAGCAAATAACTCTTGGAAAATGTTCTATTATGACCCGAAAGTTTTCATTGGCTAATATTTGAAGCTAGATTAGCACACTTTTCTTCCTAGTCGATCTTAGTGGAAACACTGCTGAAATCTGTCCACCATGGGTGGCCCTGCTGGTGTTTGAACTCCTAGTGGCATAGCTTCCAGCATCACGCAAGCCATTGCAGTACGAGAGACAGACTAAGGGGGGGGAGGGTAGACATAAAGACAACCATATTAATGTTTTATTATCTATTTAAAGACTTCTTCTCTGCATGTGTAAGTTTAAACCAAAAATAAATAAACCTATTGCCACCAAGTCAATTCCAATTCATAGCATGACCCTATAGGACAGAGTAGAATTGCTCCAGAGAGTTTTCAAGGAGCACCTGGTGGATTTCACCTGCTGATGTTTTGGTTAGCAGACAGCACTGAACCAATATGCTACCAGGGTTTCCCCAAGCTTTGAAAAAAACAAAAAAACCAAAATGTGGTCATACTTACTTGCAGCTGTGTTGCATTTAAGACTACGTCATGATGTTTTTTCATCCTATTGAATATTCTTCCCCATTCTAATTTAAAATAAATGAATAGTAATTTAGGGTATGGATGTATCTTAATTACAGAGCTGGTCCACTTGTGGGATATTTAGGTGGTTTCCAGGTTTATACTCTTTGATACAGCATGAAAGAACAATGTTTGGCTTTTTTCCTTCAGAGTTAAATTGTAGACTCACAGAAGCAACACTTTGTCAGAAAGGGACTGTTTGATTCTGATGAGGTGTGTAAGAAGGAATGCACACAGCCGAGTCAGGATGATTAGGCCAAGGTCCAGTCCCGTGCTAAATCACTTTTACACAATGGATCTTTCCTGATGGCAGATGCTTCTCGTCCAAATACTAGCCCACAGCTGATGGCTGGTATTTTCTCAGATTTGAAAGACCTGAGGTGTGCAAAAGGTCAGATGTGGCCTCTTAGTGGGGGAAGGTCAGGGCTGCCTTTACTGTTTTGTATATTCATGAACTGGCAAATGTTTACTGAGAATACCAGTGTGACATATCCCCATTTAAAACAAATGAGGCCTGTTTTTTGCCCCTTCCCAATGACACCTGGAGTGGAGTAGGAGGGAGGAGACCATGAAAGAGATTATTGTATTTACTGAGAAACACTGAGTGGCAGGAGCTGTATTTAGTCTGTTCCATACCATTTTATCAGTCAAAGTAGCTATTCCTGCTCACCTTTTATATACATGGAAACTGAGATCTAGAGAAAGTGAATAACTTACCTAGATTATTCCCATTGTAAGAAGTAGTCCCAGAGTATACTCGGGCTCCAAATCAAAATGGAGAGGACTGGGGGCTTTTCAGGGTCTGCAGCTGTTTTGACGGGGGAGGAGAGGAGAGAAGAGGCTTTGAATCAAAACGTCTCTCAGATGGGAGAGTAGAATTGTCTGATCTGAATTCACAAACATGGATGCTTGTGTATTTGATTGAATTGTTCCATTAAAGAAGTTTATTTAGGTAAATAATTATTAACAACCTAAATACTGGAGTTCAACAGCAATGGTGGTGGTTGAGTGGCAGAGTTCCACCCTCCATGTGGGAGACCCAGGTTCAATTCCCAGCTAGTACACGTGTGCACAGCTACTGCCTGTCTGTCGGTGGTGGCTTGCTTGTTGCTATGATGTTGAACAGATTTCAGCAGAGTGTCTGGATTAAGATGAAATAAGAACAAAGACATGATCATCTTCAAAAATCTGCCAGTGAAAACTCTGTGGAACACAACTGGTCTGGTCTTCACCTGCTCATGCAGGCGGTGCGGAACCGGACAGTGTTCCACTACATTGTGGATGGAGTCACCGTGAGTCAGGAGACTGACCCTGCGGCAGCAAAACAAACAACAACTTGATACATTGTATCTTTCATGTTTTTTGTCACGTTCTGCTATTGAATCAAAATGTCCAAATCCGTTTTTAAAAAGCAGCTGCTAAGCCAATGCTTCTGTGTCTAGACATCCTTGAAGGGTATCAGTTTTGCAAGCAAAGTAGAAAATAATGTGAAACATTTTAATTCCTCTCACAATTTGAGCTAATTCTCTGAAAATGTATAAAACATTGTTTGTAAAGTACTTCTGTCAGTTCTTAGTGAGCATTAAGTATTTAGAATCAATCTTTGATCATTTTTGTACTTTTTGTTTTTTCATAAGAAAAACTTAATGATCAAAGTGTTTAGCCTCATTTAATATACTGGAGCAGGCTTTAAGTTTCCTTTATAAACCACAGTGGAGACAAGCTTTCCCTCCCAGCTTAGCACAGCAGAAATCCGTCATCTCCTGACATCTACTCTTGCACATCAAACCATGCCCAGTTCAGCAGTATTCTCTTCTTGTCATGAGCTTTCTAGGATACCAGAAATTAGACTTTTATCTGCTGTTTTAGTTATGGTAAAATAAATAAAATATACAAAAAACAAAACAAACATTTTCATGTAAATTCTAAAATCTCAGCCGTATAAAAAATAAATCATTTTCTAGTTTATATTATGCCTACACAATGAGATAGTCTATGGAGTTAAACTTTTGTCTAGTGTCTTCTTTTTTCATGTTCCTAGTGTCCTACTTTTTGGATTGATACAAGTCACCAGCATTACTAAAAGCAGATATCAAATCAGTTGCTGTCAAGTTAATTGAACTCATGGTGACCCCATATGTATACAGTAGAACTGGTCCATGGGGTTTTCCTGGCTGTCACCTTTTGGAAGCAGATCACCAGGACTTTCTTCCCAGATGCTTCTGGGTGGGTTTGAACCACCCTGCTGGTTAGCGTCCCAGCACTTAACCGTTTGTGCCACCCAGGACTCCCTCCATTATAACTGTTGTTATTAGGTGTCTTGAGTCAGTTCTGACTTAAAGCAACCCTATGTACAACAGAACAAAACACTGCCCAGTCCTGTACCATACTCACAAACCTTGCTATATTTTAGCCCATCATTACAGTCTTTGTGTCAATCCATCTTATTAAGGGTTTTCCTCTATTTTACCAAGCATGTTGTCTTTCTCCAGGGACTAATACCTCTTGGCAATACGTTCAAAATATGTGAGATGAAGTCTTCCTGTCCTCACTTCTAAGGGGCATTCTGGGTGGACATCCTCTAAGACAGATTTGTTTGTTCTGGCAGTCCATTGTATATTCAGTTTTCTTTACCAGCATCCTAATACAAAGGCATCAATTCTTCAGTCGTCCTTATTTGTTGTCCAGTTTTCACATACTATGAGGCAATTGAAAATACCAGGTCTTAGGTAAGGCTCACCTCAGTCTTCAAAGAGACATAGGATTTTCAACACTTTAAAGAAATCTTTTGCAGCAGATTTGTCCAATACAACACACTGTTTGACTTCTCAATTGCTACTTCCATGGGTGTCATTGTGAATCCAAGTAAAATGAAATTCTTGACAACTTCAGTATTTTGGCATTTATCATGATGTTGCTTATTGGTCCGTTTGTGAGGATTTGTGTTTTCTTTATGTTGAAGTGTAATCCATACTACCCAAAACCTAAACTGACTGCTGTCAAGTCGATTCCCGCTCACAGCAACCTTGTAAGACAGAGGAGAACTTTCCATAGAGATTCAAAGAAGCACTTCGTGAATCCGAACTGCCAGTCTTTTGGTTCGCAGCTGTAGCACTTAACCACCGTGCTACCAGGGCTTCCATTCTAGGGTATCAAACATCCTGGTGTTCTGGGCCATCTCTGCTCTATGCTTCTTATCCTGGCATAGCTGCTAATAGTGTTCCTTTAACTCTCAAAAATGTCTTATTTTGCTGATAAAGTATATGAACACTTTAACGTACAGGAATATTTTTTTCTTTCATAAAAGAAGTAGCCCCAAGACTAAGGCCTCATAACCACATGGAATTCCATGGCAAATGCACAGAGATATAAAAAAAAGTGTCATTTATTAACATCCTATGTATTTAAATGGATTAAATTTATTTTTCACTTTACAGATTGGCAGGTAGAAGCAAAGACGTCATTTCAAAGATTAAGAGGAGCCTTACCCAAACTATCACATTTTCAATTATTTCATATGCATGTGAAAAATGCACGATGAATAAGGTTGAAGAAGAATTGATGTCTTTCAAATTATGATGTTGATGAAGAATACTAAATATATCCTGGACTTCAAGAAGAACAAACAAGTCTGTCTTGGAAGAAATACACCCAGAAAGCTCCTTGAAAATGAGGACTTCATCTCACATACTTTGGACACGTTTTCAGGAGGCGACAGTCCCTGGAGAAGGACATCATGCTTGGTAAGAGAGAGGGCCAGTGAAAAGTGAAAACTCTTGATGAGATGGATTGACCCAGTGTCTACAGCAGTAGGCTCAAACATAGCAAGGATTGTGAGGATGGCACAGGACAATGGCAGTCTTTGATTTTGTTGTACTTGGGGTTGCTATGAGTTGGAATTTACTTGACAACACCTAACAACAGTATTAGTATTATTTACCAAATGTTGAAACTATGTTTTTCATGTTGTTACATCTAACCTATTTTTATCCATGAATCTGGAAACAGAGCAGGTACTCCTAGTTTAGGCCCCTGGTTTTAATCTCTGTACTAGTTTATATTCATTGACTGCAAGTAATGGAATCTTCATCTAATAGTGTTATGACCTATACGAACAACGTGTTTGCTTGATTAGAAGTATGTAAATTCACCCCAACAAGATCGGCCATGATCCAGAAAACACAAAACAATAAATGCTGGAGAGGCTGTTGAGAAAGTGGAACCCTCCTACACTGTTGGTGGGGTTGCAAAATGGTCCACCCTCTTTGGAAGGCAATCTGGCGCTTCCTTAAAAAAATGGATATCGATATACCATTTGACCCAGTAATTCCACTACTTGGAATATATCCTACAGAATCAAGGCCTTTCACACCAACGGACACATGCACCAGAATGTTTATCGCAGCACAGTCCACGATAGCAAAAAGATGGAATCAACCCAGATGCCCAACAATAGAAGAATGGATAGGTAAACTATGATACGTATACTCAATGGAGCACTACGCAATGATAAAGAATAGTGATGATTCCAGGAAACATCTCCTAACCTGGTTTCAACTGGAAGACATTATGTTGAGTGAAAGTAGTCAGCGACAAAAGGACAAATACTGTATGAGACCTCTACGATAAGATCTCAAAAACAGACTTGTGTATAGAAGAAAAGACTCTTTGACAGTTGCAAGGGAGGGGAGGGAGGGAGGGTTGGGGAGGGAGGGTTTAGTTTAGATAGTTACTAGAAATCTAGTTGGGAGAAAGCGGTGACAGCACACATTAGAAACAAGAACAACATTAAGTGGACTTCAGCATAACTTGAGTACTCCTTCCATCTTAACTCAATACTGCAAGGATAGAGTAGCTGGGGCGGGGGGGCGGGGGACCATGCTCTTAGGCAAATTCCAGGCCAGTTGGCACAACTAGCATTTTGCTAAGAGAGCTCTCTGTACCCCACATTGGTGAGTGGCGTCTGGAGTCTTAAAAGCTGCCAAGCTGCCATCCGAGGACACAGCAAATGGTCCCAACTCAGCAGGAACGGATGCTCACCGAGGACCAAAATGACATGCGGTAAAGACAACCAAGAAGACAGAGAGACCCACAAGAGTGGGTGCCTACATCGACTTGGGACTGGAAGAACCGGATGGTGCCCGGCCACCACCAGTGATAGCCATGATGGAGCTCACAGAGAGGAGTCTCACTGGCAACGCAAGAATAAAAAGAGGTGCATCATGAGATCTCCACTAAAAGACCTCAACTGATGGTCCAGCGGTTTTGGGGTTCCTCTGAGAGCATGGCCCCTGGCCCTGATGCTGCCCTTTCCTATAAATTATAACAAAGGTCCACTCTTTGGACAAGAATGGATTGGACTTGGCAATGCAGAGCGACCATATATTGGAAGCACTTTATGGTTCTATACATCTATAGGATATCACCTCTGGCTGGAGGAAGGGGAGTGGATGGAGAGGAGGCGAAAGGAGGCTGTTGGGAGGATGAGACATGTATGGAGCAGAGAGGAATAGTGTGCAGTCACCGGACAGGGAGAGCAGTGGAAGCTGCGTATAGGTGGGCATGTAAATTTATATGTGAACGTGCATTTTCACTCAGTTATGTTAAATAAAATAAATTAAAATAAAAAATTAAAAAAAAAGAAGTATGTAAATTACTCTGAGCGTCATGGTGATGTTTTAGCCTTCTACCTTCTGGGCACAGGGTGGCTGCCTTAACTTTATACATCATATCATCACACCAACATCCTAAGCCTGAAGCAAGAGAATGGAGATATAAAAATATGTCCCTCATGTGTGGGGTTTCCATTATCTTTCACTGGTTTAAAGACCAGCACAGGAATCTGAAAAAATGTTTGTCTGTCAATAGGAAATGACATAATCATCTCTTCTCTCTGCCATCCTCAGCATGATTGCTTTTCATTCTTAGGCCAGTTCTTTTATTAAGTTAAAAAGGTAGGGTAACTCCAAGTATCAAATCATTATGCACTGTGTTCAAGATAGCAAGGAGGGGAAGGTAAAAAAGGGTCTCCTTTTGTCATGGAGGGTAATTATTTCTGGGAGCCTACCATAACCCACTTTTTTTATGTTCCAATGGCCAGTAGTGGGTATCAAGCTGCTTCCAGCACAGGGACTTAGAAATCATGTAACTGGCAAAGGAAAAAAAGGTAGGCTTCCTTGCTTGAACCAGTCATAGTTTATGCCCTGAGTGCATGCTACCCTATAAAAAAGTTGGAGTTCTACTAACAAGAAAGGAACAGTGAATGGCTACAGGGAGGTAACAAACCTCCCACAGTGTACCAAGACTTTCATTTTTCCCAGAGAACCTGGAAGCAAGAATATTTTCATCACTTTGTGTGATTGCTAATGTGTGGCCTGTGGACTGATAAATGGCTCCCAAAGTCTGACACCCACAAAAGAGTCAGGCTCTGTAACTGAGCCCTTACAGAGCACAGCAGTAGAATGAATCACTGGCCATTCAGCAAATTCATCTACAATTGATCTTCTCCATGACTTACCTGTAATTCACCTGTTGCCAGTCTAATTGGCCAGATATGCAGTTACCAGTTGGAGAACTATGGAAATAGAAGTAGAACTGGGCTTTCAGCAGTGTACAGAAGAGTAAATTAGAAGGACTATTATTTTTCCATTTTCTCTCAGCAACAAAAATAAAATGATATGACAACAACATCTTTGCAAGATACTCTTATCTATCAGCGTTATCTCTGATCGAAACTTGTATCACACACATTGTGGATAGGGTTGATGAAGCATTGTCTCTTAGATGTGAATCCTCTAACCCCCATATTGAATTCACTGAGGTTGTTGTGTATTCTGGTCTAAATTTGATAACAGCATTCAAGTCACACATTTTGTTTGGCCCTCATGCAGCCTGTTTTGGCAAGATGAATGAGTTGAACTCCACAATAGCAAGGCCAAGCTTATTTATTTATTTCCTTATTAAATCAGAAGCATCTGGAATTTTAGCTGCCATGGCAGCATTTTCATTTTTTTGTCTGTAGTGAGACTTGGGAACCCTGAATGAAGCAAAAATGTTAGCTTTTAATTAGTTGAAGTTTTAATTGATAAGAATTTATTTGTGACTTATGTAGTATTAGTGAGTAATGTGTATTAAAATTTTTGTTTAACCGATTTTACACACTCGAGTTTAAAGTGGTATAACCAGTATACTTCACAGACATTTTTCTCTGTAACTTTCAGACACCATTTAATTCAGTTGTATGTATCATTGTATCAGCAGCCATCTCAGCTTGGGCCCAATGAAGGCTTTTCTGGTCATATCTGAGAACACAAGACAGGTGCAGGCTGGGTGATATGATCACACTTGTGTTTCTAAAAGATCACTAACTGCTGCGTGGACAATAAAATGGAAGGAGCCAAAGGAGCAGTAGTCCTCCCATAGTGGCCCTAGGCTGAGTGGGTGTGACACATACAGACACATGGATGGACAGAGGCGAGCATTACCAAGTACAGTATCAAGTTCATTGTTGAAACCAGGTGTTACGGACAAGGGTGTTCAGTACAAAGTTCTTTCAACTTTTCCATGTATTTGGAAGTTAAAAAACAGAGAGAAAGAGCCTGGCTATAGGTAGAACAGTTAAGTGGGCATTGCAGTAATTCAGGTAAGGAATTAAAGGTTTTGGCTTACTTTTAAAAGTATGATTAAAATTTGAATGAAGAAGTTACAGCCAAGGCAAGAGGCAAGTGGATTGTAATGACTGAAAATCAAATCATTTCCAAATCATTCAAAATCAAAGCTGGAAGTGAGGGCATTTGGTTTATGACCACTCGCTCAATTGTAGACTCTTCTATCGCCTCAATCTATTCTCCCCCTTCCCTGTTTTGCTTGTTTGTTGTTGTGCTAGCAGATTGCCTTTCCCAAGGGCATAAAGAAAATGAAAAAGAGTCTCTCGATAAATTAGATACTTTTGCCTTAAGGCCAGTGGCATCTTTATTTATTTATTTAATGTATTAGGCTTATTTTAAAAACAAAGGAAAGTTACTAACCCTGTAGAAAAATGCATATGTGTACATATGAGGAAATTTGCATGCTCTGGAAGCAGGGGTCATTCAAAACCCTGAGTCCCCTTGGTTCAGGAACCCAGGTGAAAAACTCTTGCTTGAGTCCAATTGGGATTCATCTAGTAGAGTTCTCTGTGCTTCCTTCCTGCCTGTGATACCCGGGCAGGCCCCAGCCTGGCACAGAATGTTCTGAGAACAGTGGAGGAATAAGTAGAGCAAGGCCAAGTAGAGGGGCTTCTGTCTTTTCATCTCTGGCAAATGGCACTATCCTTCAAGCCTGAAGGTAGCCCAATTAGCATTCAGTAATTAGAATTGCTGCAGTAATCTTCCCTACTCATTTTCCTTTGTGGGCACCATGGAAACAATGGAATTACAGACTGTTGCCAGAAGCAGCAGATACAGCAATTTGTCCACAGCACTTACCCACATGGTTCACGAAGGAGATAGAGCTCATCCTCTCTGAGGACAAGATGAGAGAAAGGACAGAGACTGGTGGGTAGGAAAGGCCAGAAATGAATCAAAGCACAAGAAGGCTGTGCCCAGGACACAAGGATTGCTGTCTTGCTCTCCTGCACTCTCTTTGCTAGCTCATCTATCAGGCAAATGGAGCAACTAAATGCCCTGAACCTCTTCCTTTTGTGAAATAGTGATCACCCGTCCGTCCATCCTCCTGTCCGTCCATCCATCCTTCTGTCCTTCCATTTGTCCATGCACCCGTGCACCTATGCATCCACCCACCCACCCACCCACCCATCCATCCATCCATCCATCCATCCACCTATCCACCCATACAAGCGCTCATTCAGAAAACATGTGCCATGTGCTATGTTGGTGTTGCTGAATTGACAGTTAGGTTCATCCACCTGTCACTATAACTGAAAAGTGCAGAGACAGCGTAGGGTTCAAGGAATAATTTATTGGGCAGATTTCTGTAGCAAACCTGGGAGAACGGTGGCCAATTCAAATCATCCCGTTTGAGTTACATTTTCCAGCAGTTTTTATAGCCAGAATTCAAAGTGGTGGAGGATTGTCACAGAACAATAGTCAGGAGTTACAAGACTTAATTACATCATAAGGTTTCATTACATCTGACAAACAAAAACAGTATGAGTTGTCTATACTTTGTTAAGGAAAATCAGAGTAAACTATTATTTACATCTAACAAACAGCGTGAATTGTTTAAAAGTTTGTCAAGGAAGTTAAACAGGGAAGACTTAAAGTCTATCACAGGATAATCAATCATAGCAGATGTAAATGTCACAGGATAATCTCGCAGGGTAAACTATCCCAAAATTTTTATCTCCCTCTGAGGTCTTAAGTGACTCTATATCCTCCAAGATTATGACAGGATAAGAGATAGGGATAGGAATGTGGACCTGTTTGTCTGGTTAGAATGTAAAACCTAAGTGACCTTGTCAGGCCCTCACATCCACCATCATTGGTTGCTGGAATATAACCAAAAGCCAGACACAATTTCTGCCTTCATAGAGCTTACACTTTAGTGGAATTTGGGGCAAGAGGAAAATGAAAATAATCAGATGGTCACACAGAGACTGACTGTTTAAAACAGAAGACACAGAGAATGTTAAACCATGATCTCTGACCAGAAGCGGATAAAGGTCTGATAGAAAACAAAAACGCATAGATAATCTAAGACAATATTCTTAATGGCATCGGACAAAGTATGATAAAATGTCATGGGATTAAAGACAAGTAAATGATTAGTTCTGCTTGAGAATCAGAAAGAGTAGTATGAAAGAGAATATATGCTAGCTTTATTATGCTGAAAGAGTAGAAGCTTTTCAGATGGACTCCATGGACAATGATGAAGGCACTCCAAAAAGAAGAAACAGAAAGGCCAATGCGTCTGGGGACTAGTGAGCGGTGTTCAGTGAATCAGGCGTGGGCGTATGGGCAGGAAAGCCTTCCTCTCAGGTGAACTATCAGCCAGTATACCCCCACTGTTAGTCCATGCCCTAGTTTGTCCTGGCATCTGTCTGCTGCCTGCCTTGGCCAAACATGCCACAGGGGGTAGCAGACAGCACCTGACAGCACTCTGTCCAAGGCTCTCTCTGGGGTGACAGGCATACTCCTCTGATTAGCCTGTGGTTTTTGAGGCTGCCTGGGTCCTTCTCCTACATGGAGCACTGAGCACTTTCACCCTACACAATCGCCCAGTTGTCCTTCCTTGGAGCCACCCCACACATTTGTGTGTAACAGAAACAGATCTAATGGGCATGTGTTTATCTGCTGGTTGCTTTTCTCCACTGCCCCTTGCCCCTGTTTTTTTTTTTTTTTTTTTGAAAAGGGAAGCAAGTGTTTCTATGACCAAGAAAGGCTGGGATCCAGAAAGGCTGTCTGGATTTCACTCAGCATGCTCAGTATGCCCTGAGGCCTAAGATGGCCACTGGGGTCCTGCAGCTGGGAGGGTACCTCACCAAATGTGTTGCTTCCTTCCCAAATGATCATTTTTAGGCAGAATAAGAAGCAGAAAACTTTTGACTACAAGTTAATGTGGAGGGAGTTTTCAGAACCAATGAATCTTTGTTCTAGGAAATACACATTATTTGAAGGGCAAGAGACTCAGACATTCTTCAGTGGTCACGTGAGCCTGTGCTGGAGTAGGAAGGAATAAGAAGGGAGCACACACATACATTTCTCACTTACCAGTGTTGTTGGGTTTGCAAGTTGTTATGTGAAAATCAGCATTATTGCAAGAGTTGTTGCCAGTGTTCCTCCATCCCTGTCACTCACCACCCATCAGGCACCCCTGGCACATCTTAGAATGTGTGTGGCAGAGTACACTGCCCTCACCACCACACCTTTTGCACCACAGCAGAGCCCGTGGAGGTTAGCAGTGGTGGTGGCATGTGGGGTTACCTGCTCTCTCTGGAGCTTCAGGGGCCCAGCATCACCTGTGCATGCTCCAGGCCTCTGTGTGGACCTGCATGCTTCATCTCTCTACTCTTCCATTCTGCCAGCCCCAGAGACGGGCCTTGGTGCTGGGAGGCTCCTGGGCCCACTAGTAGATGAGGCCTGGCCACCTGGGTCTGGTGGTGGTCAGGGCGAGGTCTCTTTGGAAGAAGCATCTTCTGAACCTTCCACCCAGCTCCTGTGGCCATGGCTTCCCCTGCCTTATCCTCACAATTGCTTCTGTGTTTGAGCCCATAACTGCAGTTACTGTGTCAGTCTATCTTTTCAAGAGTCTTCTTCTTTTACAGTGACCTTCTACCTTACTAAATATTATATGCCTCTCCAGAGAAGATCCCTCCTGCTAATGTGTCCAAAGTATATGAGACAAAGTCTTACCATCTTTGCTTCCAGTGAGCACTCTGGTTGTACTTCTTCTAAGGCAAGCTTCTTTATTCTTCTGTTAGTCTATGATTAAGGCAGTAGTTATTGCCAATACAGTAATTCAAATGCATCAATTCTTCTACAGTCTTCCTTAATGAATGTCCATCTTTTGCATGCATATTAGATGATTGAAAATGTCATAACTTAGGGTCCAGTGTACCTTAGTCCTCAAAGTGACATCTGTGCTTTTCAACAGAGAGAACTTTTTTATTTTTTTTTAATATGACTGAGTGAAAATGTACATTCTCATATAAATTTACATGCCCACCTATATGCAGCTTCCACTGCTCTCCCTGCCCGGTGACAGCACACTATTCCTCAACAGAGAGAACTTTTAAAGCAGATTTTCCCAAAACAATAACTTGTTTGATTTATTTACTGCTGCTTCCACAGGCACAGATTTTGGATCCAAGCAAAATGAAATACTTGACAGTTTTAATATTTTCTCCATTTATAATCATGTTGTTTATTGGTTCACTTATGAGAGTTTTGTTTTCTACTACCTGACCAGGTCTCATGTTGATCTGCATCTGAATATTTTCGCCAAATGAAGATCAAAGGAACTCATGTTACTCTATTAATAACAGTGGCTCCATGAAATTACATCTTAATTTGCAGGGGTTTGAACCAGCTTGCCTATAATTTTCTACTTAGCTCTATTCCTTGGCACATAGAGAATTAGGCTGCTTCCTCTCTCTAAGGAATTCATTGAACAGTTGGAGATGGTCACCAGAGGCTGTATTTCTTCTTATAATTATTTGTGGCAAATGGTTTGAATATGACTGGGTTAGTCCTTTTCCTTTGAATGTGTTACAAAAGGTCACTAACTTAGTGTATGATATTCTAAATGTGTTCAGAGGAAGGAAGCCCCCAGAGTAATTGGCTTCTTTATTCTGGATACCATATTCCTGTTAAAGTCTATCACTACCTGACCAGGTCTCATATTCCTTCCTCCTAGCACCTGGCAAAGAAGGTAAGAAGGAGCACTCAAGAAGGAGTATGGCTGTCTGTACTACCTGTTATGTTCCAGTCATATATGAAGTCTGACAGTTAAAATTTGTGAACCGTAGAGTCCCTGACACAACACAAGAAAAAGAGATGTACGTCCCCAAAACTCTACTAAAAGACCTGAAATGATGGTCTGACAGCCTGCAGGATCCCCTGGGAACATGGCCTTTAGACCTGCTGCTAGCCCAGACCTGAAACCAGCAATGCAGTCAACTCTTCAGACAAGGTACTGGACTTGGACACAGTGTAACCATATGGTGTGTGTACTTTATGACTCTATGCATTTAGAGGAGGCTGTCCTACTGGTCTCTTTCTAGATGGGAGAAAAGAAGATGGAACAGGGGACAGATGCTTGTTAAGAGGGTACTAGATATGTAGTGTGAAAATGAGAATGTGCTGTCACCAGTTGGGGAGGGCAGAGGGAGTTTCAGATAGGTGGGCATGCAAAACTGATTTAGGTTGTATACTTTCACTTAATCACAATAAACAACAACAACAAAATTTTTTGACTTGCCACCATACACCTATGTTGGCAGCATTGTACAAACAACTTGATTTCATAACCTTGGTGTATCACTGTCTCATAGCTATGATTGTGTTGATGTGTGGCAGTGTCTTGGGGAGTGGCATTCATTATCGTGGTGTGTTTTTGTGTGCTATCACAGGAATGTCAAAGCTTTAACTAGAGCAACAAACAAGCATTAAATTTCTTGTTAAACTTGGCAAGAGTGGAAGTGAAATCAAGGACATGTTTAGTCCAAGTTTATGGGGGTAATGCCGTGAATAAAATGGCAATGTACAAATTGGATTAAACTGTTTTCTGAAGGGAGAGAAGGCACCACTGATGAGGAGAGGTCCGGGTGGCCAGTAACGAGCAAAACTGACGAAAACATTGCAAAAGTTTATTGAACTGTGTGTCAAAATTGTTGACTGACTGTGAGAAGCATAGAAAACCAAGTAAATGCTGACAGAGAAACAGGAAAATCTTAACTGAAAATCTTGTCATGAGAAAGGTTCATGCAAAAATAGTACTGAAGGAACTCACCAATGAACAAAAGCAAAGGAGAGTCGAAATTAGTCAAGACCTTTTGGAGAGTCAAGATTATCTTTTGGGCCATGTCGGCACTGGTGATGAATACAACACCAAAAAAAAAACATCAAAGTGCACAATGGAAGTTAGCCAATGCTCCATGACCAAAAAGCTCTTTCAGTCCAAATCAAGAGTCAAAATGATATTGCTAAACTTTTTTGATACTAGAAGGATTATTTATTATGAATTTGTATGAACTGGACACAAAGTTAATGAAGTTTACTATTCGGAAGTGCTGAAAAGGCTGCATGCGAAAGTTAGACAAAAATGACTTGAACTTTTTGCCACCAAATCATGGCTCTTGCATCACAACAATACACCAGCTTACACAGCACAGTCTGTGAGGGATATTTTAGCCAGGATAAAAATAAATGCCAGTATAAAAAAAAAGATTCTCACAGCCAACAATTTTCACATACAATTCAACAACCTTTTGCACCTCATCTGGCCCCCACCGACTTTTTTCTTTACCCAAAGATAAAGGAAATACTGAAAGGAAGACATTTTGATGTCATTGAGGACATCAAGGGTAATACAGTGGTAGCTCTGACGGCCATTCCAGAAAAAGAGTTCCAGAATTGCTTTGAAGGGTGAACTAGGCACTGGTGTCACTGTGTAACTTCCCAAGGGGAGTACTTCTAAGGTAACCTTAGTGATATTCAGCGATGAGATATGTAGCACTTTTTTGAAGATAAATTTGTGAACTTAAGTGTCAGACCCTTGTAGGTACTCCATCATCTCATTTTTCTTTCTTTTTTTTTATTATGATTAAATGAAAATGTACATTCCCATATAAATGTGCATGTTCTCTTATATGCAGCTTCGACTGTTCTCCCCATCCTGTGGCAGCACATCCTTCCTCTCTGCTCCATATATGTCCTATCTTCCCAACAGTCTCCTATCCACTCCTCTCCACACTATCCCCTTCCTCCAGTAAGAGGTCAACAGGATGGCATCCTATAGATGCATAGAACCATAAAGTTCCTATAAGATGTGGTCACTCTGCATCACCAAGTCCAATCCATTTCTGTCCAAAAAGTTGAGCTTCATTATGATTTATGGACAGGGATGGCATGAGCACCAGGTGACATGCCCCCAGGGGAACCCCAAGACCCTGGGACCATCAGTTGTGGTCTTTTAGTAGAGATTTCAGGGTGCACTCCTATTTATTCTTGTGTTGCCAGTGAGACTCAATTTTGTGAGCTCCTTCGTGGCTATCACTGGTGGTGGTCAGGCACCATCCAGTTCTTCTGGTCAGGTGTCTTCTGGGTTCTCTTCCCTCATGTCGTTCTGGTCCTCAGTGACCATCCGTTCCTGTTGAGTTGTGACCATTTGCAATACCTTCAAATAGCAGCTTGGCAGCTTTAAAGACCCTAGATGCCACTCACCAATGTGGAGTGTGGAGAGTCCTCGTTAGCAAAACGCTAGCTGTGCCAGTTGGCCCCGATTTGAACTGAGAGCATGGTCCCCAGCTACGCTGTCCTTGCAATATTGGGTTAAGATGGGAGGAGTACTCAAATTGAGTTGAAATCCAGTTAATATTGATCTTCTTACTAATGTGTGCTGTCGCTGATTTTATCCAACCAAATTTCTATCAACTATCTAATCTAAGCCCTCCCCCTCTCACCCTCCCTCCCTCCCCACCCCTGCAGCCATCAAAGAGTCTTCTTCTATTTTTAAGTTCTTATAGTACGGGTCTCATACAATATTTGTCCTTTTGTCACTGATTACTTTCACACAGGATAGTGTCCTGCGGTTGAAACAGGGTTAAGAGATGTTTCCTGTTATCACTGTTGTTCTCTGTCATTGCATAGTGTTCCACTGAGTATATATACCGTAGTTTACCTATCCATTCCTCTGTCTTTGGGCATCTGGGTTGATTCCATCTTTTTGCTGTTATGGACTGTGCTCTGATGAACATTTCTGCGCATGCATCAGTTGGTATGAATGGCCTTGATTCTGTAGGATATATTCCAAGCAGTGGAATTACTGGGTCAAATGGTGTATCTAGATCCAGCTTTTTAAGACAGTGCCAGATTGCTTTCCAAAGAGGTTGCACCATTTTGCAATCCCATCAATAGTGTAGGAGAGTGCCAATCTCCCCACAGCCTCTCCAGCATTTGTTGTTCTGTGTTTTTTGGATTATAGCCAACCTTGTTGGGGTAGGGTGAGATAGTGTCTCATTGTCATTTTGATTTGAATTTCTTTAATAGTTAATGATTGTGAGCATGTCCTCATGTGTTTTTTGGCTGCTTGGATCTCCTCTTTAGAGAAATGTCTGTCCATCTCCTTTGCCCATGGCTTAATTGGATGATTTATCTTTTTCTTATTGATATCTTGTAGCACTTTATAGATTATGGAAATCAGATGTCGGTCTGACATACAGCTGCCAAATATTTTTTCCTGTTCTGTAGGTGGCCTTTTAATTCTATTAATACAGTCTTAGGATAAGCAAAAGTGTTTGACTATCTATTTTCCCTTCTGATGACTGTGGTTTGCTTGACAGGTTTTGAAGCCTGTCTACACTGTGTGTTAAAACTTCCATTGTTGTTCCTACTTTTACTTGGATGAGTTTTCTCATTTTCAATTTGACATTTAGGTCTTTTAACCAGTTCAAGTTGGTTTTTGTATAAGGTGTAAGATATGGGTCCTGTTTTAATTTCGTGCAGATAGATATCCAGTTTTGCCAGCACCATGTGTTGAAGAGATTGTTTTTACCCCAATTTAATGTCTTAGGGCCTTTGTCAAATATCAGCTGTTTGTAGGCAGATGATGTTGTCATGGATTGCTGTTTGTAGGCAGATGATGTTGTAATGGATTGAATTGTGTCCCCCCAAAAATATATGTAGCCATGTAGCTGGGCCATGATTCCCAGTATCTTGTGACTGTCTTCTGTTTTGTGGTTTTCCTAAACCATATGTTAAAGGATTAGGGTGGGACTGTAAATCCCTTCAGAAGGTTACCTCTCTGCTCCACTGTAAAGGGAGTTTCCCTGGAGTATGGCCTGCTGCACCCTTAATTCTTTCATCCTAGGAGAGATAAAAGGAAAAGGAAGCAGGCTGAGAATTGGGAACCTCATACCGTCAAGAAAGCAGCAGCAGGAGAAGAGCACGTCCTTCAGACCTGAGGTTTCTGGTCCAAGACGCTCCCTGGACAAAGACAAATGTAATACCAGACTTTCCTCCAGAGCCGACAAGGGGGAAAGCCTTTCCTGACTTGTAGCCTACTGGACTGTGTAAGAATAAACCTTCCTTTGTTAAAGCCATCCATTCTGTGGTATTTCTGTTAGAGCTGCCCTAGCTGACTAAAACAGAATTTGGTACAGTGAGAGTGGGGTGCTACTCCAGCAAATACCTAAAATGTGGGAGCCATTTTGAAACTGTGTGTGGATAGAAGATTCAGAAGGAAAGAAGAAGGCACAGACGGTGAGAAACAGAGAACTGGTGGTGGCAGCAGGAGCAGCAGCAGCAGAACCAGAGGCAGCACAGGAGCTGACCATGGAGCGAGAGAGCTGAGTGCCTGTGCACAGTTTTTCTCACTGATTGGGGTGCCTCCTGGCACTTAAATTGGTGAAGTTGGCCTTGCTGATCCACAGAGTGAGAGAGCCGAGTGCCTTTGGGCAGGATGCTTTCCAGCAAGAGTGGGGTGCCTCCAGGCACTTAAATCAGTGAAGCTGTAGAGCTTTGGAACATGTGCCCTGGTTGGGCAGATGTGGTCCTGAGGTCCGGGCCATGCGGACATAGGAAGCTGAAGCTGAAGAGACAAACAGCGTGAGAAGCTGAGTTGCCTCAGTCTCAAAAGGTATGGCCATGAGGTGAGGGGTTTGAAAGGGTGGAACCATAGTGTCCTGTGTTCGTAAGGGTGCTCCTAAAGCTGGAGTTTCTGTCCAAGTGGGCTTTGAAGGCAGCATTGTAGCACAGGGCTGGGTTCTCCACTCAGAAACCAGAGAGTGTGGCCAATGCCTACAGACTGGAAGGCAAGTCCATTGTGTAACATTTCTCAGAAAGTGAAAGTTTATTTCCAAATCTTTGAGGGCTAAGGTAATATGTTCTGCTGACTCACTTGTTGCCTGTTAATACCTTCTTTCCCTGCAATTTCTTCCATTTGCAATGGAATGTTTAACTTGTGCCTGTTCTGCCATTGTACCTTTGGAAGCAGATAGCTTGCACTCTAAGTTTCATAGATGTAAAGAAATTTACAGGTCACCTTCAGTTCATGGAGAACCTCTACCCAGGCTGCATTGTTTTATTCATGGTGGTTCAGATCTTTCTTTCATTCCCTTGGTATTTTACATACAGTTCAGGCCTCCTGGATGGCTGTATTTGGTCAATTTCATTAATTTTGAGGTTTTTAGATGTTCAAGGGTTTAGCAGAGATGTGTTGTTACTCTGCCTTTGTGGCTCCTTCCTGGTTATGTCATTTATGTCATAGGATTAATGTTTGCAGTTCTAGGGTAAGAATTACAGATAATGTGTATAAAACACTGACAGACTGCCTGTTAAATAGTAGGTAGGTAACAAAGCAGTTGCTGTTGAGTCAATTTGACACATAGCAACCCCATATGTTGCAGAGTAGAGCAATGCTACATCGAGATTTCATGGCTGTGACCATTCAGAAGCAGATAACCATGCTTTTCTTCCAAGGTTTCTGTCATGGATTGAACTATGTGCCCCCAAAATGTCTGTCAATTTAACTGGGAACTGAGCTCCAGTATTGTAAGGTTGTTCAACATTTTATGTGATTCCCTATGTATTGTAAATTCTATCACTATGATGAAATGGATTAGTAGCAATTAGGTTGATGAGATATATTAAGTTTAGATAGTATCTTAAGCCAGTTTCTTTGAGATATTAAAGACAGAAATGAGTAGAGAAACATCAGGACTCTATACTACGAAAAAGCAGCAGCAGGAGCTGAGCACATCTTTTGGATCTCAGGCTCATGCACTAAGTAGCTCTCAGACAAAGGGAAACTGGTAACAAGAACATCCAGAGCCAACATAAAAAGAAAGTATTCCCCTGGAGCTAGCACCCTACAGCTGGACTTCTAGCTTGCTGGACTGTGAGAAGAATGAACATTTATTTGTTGAAGTCATCCACTTGTGGTATTTCTGTAATAGTAGCACTAGATAACTAAGACAGTGCCTCTGGGTGGTTTTGAACTACCAACATTGTTTATTTATTTTCTAAATTGTACTTCCTATGAAAGTTTACAGAACAAACTAGCTTCGCCTTAAACAGTTAGCATGCATATAGTTTTGTAACATTGGTTAACTACCCTACAACAGGTCAATGCTTGCCCTTCTCAACTTTAGATTCCTTATTACCAGCTTTCCTGTTCCTCCTGCCTTCTAGTCCTTGCCCCTGGGCTGACATGCTCTTTTAGCCTCAGTTTGTTCCAGCTGTTGAACTGCCAGCTTTTTTTTTTTCATTGTGATTAAGTGAAAGTGTGTAATTGAAATCAATTTTGCATGCCCGCCTGTCTGCAGCTCTATCTGCCATCCTAACCCAGTGACAGCATAATCCTCCTTTTTAGTATTCTCTTAATGAGGACCTGTCCCCTCTTCTCCACATCTTCTCTTCCATCTAAAGAGAAACCAGTAGGACAGGCTCCTATAAATGTACAAAATGATAAAGTACACACAACAAACGGTCACATTGTGTCCCTGAATCCAGTCCCTTCTTGTCTGAAGAGTTGACCTTAGTACTAGCTTCTGGTCAGAGACAGCAGCCAGTCTAGGGGCCATGTTCTCAGGGGACCCTCCAGGCTGTTGAGCAATCATTTGTGGTCTTTTAGTAGTTATTGAGCTACACACCTCTTTTTCTTGTGTTGCCTCAGGGATTCTACATTGTGTCCCCCATTGTGGCTTCCTTTGGTGGCGGCCAGGCACCATCTGGTTCTTCCTAAGTCTCAGTTGATACAGTCTCCTATTCATACGGGTCTTTCTGTCTCCTGGGCTCTTTTTCCCTCGTGTCTTTGTTGTTCTCAGTCATCATCTGGGACAGATGAGTTGGGACCATTTGGTGTGCCTCAGATGTGAACTGCCAGCTTTTCGATTCATAGCTGAGTGCTTAACTCTTTGGACTTGAGATGTGTGACAAGGGACAAATGCTATTAGTGTTTACTCTGGTGAGTTTGTGAGAGAGGAGAACTATCTGGCCTTTTACTGAAGGGTAAGATGGCTAGTGGTGACTTAGTAACTGAACCCAGTGACAACCTCTCTGTAGTATCCATGATAACATTTGAATGGAAATTAAGTGCGATGGGGTAGCTGAGTTATGTGTTTCACCTGTAGAGAGTGTTTTTATCAGGAGTACAAAACATATGAGTATATAAACAAGTTGAAAGTGCTTTGTAAACTATAAAGTGCAGGGCACACATGTTTATTATTATTTCACATGAATCTTTCCCTCTTTCTAATTCATGATCCTATTAGAGTAACATTAAGACTTCCTTGTAGAAGGCCACTGTATGTTGGCCAGGCTGCTGCAGGTAGTAGAAGCATTTTTCTCGGAAAGAAATGGCTGAAAGCCTGTAGTCTATATTGATTTACATTTGTAAGTCATAATTCCTTATCTCTTTTATGCTGTTCATATCACGACATCCATTCGGGTAAAATATTAGTCTGGCCAGAATTGATGCCAAATCCTAAGTAACTAGCAAGGGAGTGTTGATTTGTGTTGAAAAGCCAGTAGGAAACTTGATTATTGGGCTCACTCCTCCCTCTCCACTGTCCTTGCAGAGAGGGGGCCAGTGGTGCTATATCTGCTCCCAAAGTTCTTTGAGATCTTTGGATGCTACATAAATGCAAAGCATAATTATGAATTATATGTGAAACAGACGGTGGTTTTAAATTAAATTGCACCATTGTGTTATTTTTCATCAGGACTCAGAGCAGCCGACCTTCCCAGCGAAGTAACTCAGATAATTTGATTCTTGCACTTAACCAGGACTGATCACTGCAGGGATGGAAATTAATTTCTTGAAAACCAGCTGCTGTTTTTCTCCCTACTAGCCCCTCTCCAAGCTTTGCAAATGCAGTCACAATGAAACCGTGGTGCAGCCCTCTCTGCGTGGCTTGTTAATGCCACAAGGGCCCAATAAGTGGTTCCACAAATTTTTTTTTTCCTTCCGTGGGAAATGGCCAGGACCCATGATTGTCCTCCGGGCAATGGCCATCATGGTGATATGTGACCATATGAACTTGGATGTTGAAAAGGGCTGTGTCTACTCAAACCAAATGATTTGGAGCTTTCCAGAAAGGAAGTCAATCTAGTTGATTATTCATATGAACTCTAAACCCTAGTATCAGATGGAGTTGTCTCTGCCAGGGTCTACTGTCTTCACCCTTGCCAGGGAAATTGACGAGAAGAATGTCTTACTTAACCAGTGCTGCTGTAACAGAAATATCACAAGTGGATGACTTTAATAAGCAGAAATTTATTCTCTCACAGTCTAGCAGGCTAGAAGTCCAAATTCACAGCACCACCTCCAGGGAAGACACTCATTCTGTTAGGCTGTAGGGGAGGGTCTTTGTCATCAATTTCTCTGATCTAGGAGTTTCTTATTACAGAAACTCCAGGTCCAAAGGATATGCTCTGCCCTGGTTCATTTTTCTTGGTAGTAGGATGACCCTCTCCTCTATGCTGGCTTTTCTCTTTTATGTCTCAAAAGAGGCTGACTCAAAATGCAACCTAATCCTGTAGATTGCGTCCTGTCTCATTAACATAACTATGTCTAATCCTGTCTCATTCACATCATTGAGGTCAGGATTTACAACACATAGGAAAATTACATCAGATCACAAAATGCAGGACAACCACACAAAACTGGGAAACCTGTGTGAGTTGAGCTAAACCTGTAAAACGCTAAGCCTTGGCACACTCTGTGGCATGCAGCAGAATGACAGTTTCGCATGGCATGATCAGGCACAGTCTGTTAGCTGAAAAAGAAGCAGGGGATACGAGCTTTGATAGCAAGGAGACTGGGGAAATCAGGGTAGACAGAAGCTAATATTAATGAGGTACATATTCCATGCAGTAACGTCACACTGTTTGCTCATCACTGAGTCCTGCCATTCAAAGGCTGTGTGATATCAGGAAGACATTTAACCTCCCAAGTCTCAAATTTATCATTGTCCAATAAAGGCTTTGGCATAGGTGAACTCCTAGATCCTGTATGGTTCTGCAATTGTCCCAAATTATCTGAAGTTGTCATATACAAGGAGAAAGGAAGAGCTAAATCTGCTACACAGAGTTGTACTTTACAGAATTAGTAGAATTGATATGTACTAGGATCATCTTTCTGTTATATATGAGATTGCCATGAGTGGGAGTTGACTCAATGACAACTAACAAGTTGGGCCTTCTCAAGTGCACTCTGTGTTTTTTGACGTCTGGGAATGGATGATAACAATAACCTGGTGGTTGGCAGAGCCATGAAATAGAAGGAGTTTGGGGTCTTTGAATCATTGTAGAGAGGAAAGCCACCGGCTAACAGGGACATCTGTCAAAACTCAACTTCTGTTCCACTAAGCCATGAAAACAATTGTTCTTGTTGTGCCTTTAGGAGCCAGAAGTCTCCTACCTGATCCATACCAAGATTTTTCCCCCAGGTCTACAGCCACCTTAGGAAGACTAGACGTTATGTTTTATTTGCATCTTGTTAACTTGAAATGAAAAATTTTAGGGGTGACCTCACACAATTTCAGCTTTCCTCCTACTCTTGTTTTGCTCCATCTCTGTAAACTGAAATACTGTTTCAGTTAGTTCCACTGTCTCTTTTGGGAATTTACTAGCTGGGAAGAGGAATCATGTCTTTCTGCTTTACGTTCATGTCTTCGGCATGCCATCACCTACTGGATATTCAACGAGTACTTGTAGAATGACTGAGATATAAAATTCTCAACTGCTTTTGACATTCTAGGCATTCCAGAGTCCCATTCCTACCAATCTTCCAACCGTGTTTTCTGGGCTACCCCTTTCCCAGTGAGGCAGTTCACAGCGGTAGAATTCTCACCGTCCATGTGGGATACCAGATTTGATTACTGGCCAGTACACCTAATATGTAGTTGTAGTCCCCACCCTCTGCCAGGGGAGACTTGTGTGTTGCTGTGGTGCTGAAAGTTTTAGTGAATCTTCTCTTCTAATAGGGACTAAGAAGAAAGGCCTGGCAATCTACTGCCAAAAACCATCCAGTGAAAATGCTATGTATCACGGCAGTCTGATCCTGTTGTATATGGGTTGCCATGAGTTAAGGACTGACAGCAGCTTACAGCAAAAGCAATACTCCTCTCCTAGCCAGTCTGATCTGCACAGAGGGACAGAGAGGTGCAATGGTTAAGATCATGGATTATGACATCACATTGCCAGGTCAAACCCTGGCTTTACCACCATAAATGTAACTTAGGGCAATTTATCATCACTCTGTGCCTCCTTTTTAGTTTTGTAAATGAGAGTGGTCATAATACCTGTCCCACAGAGTTAGAGTACAGTTGAAATGGTTAATACATACAAAGGACTTGGAATGCTGTCTTATGAATTATAAACTATCCACTGATGCCTTCCTTTCTCACTATCATATCTTTGCTCATGCTGGTTTTCTATCTCAAGCTCCTTCCATCTTCCTTTTCCTTCAAGACTGATCAATTTCTCCTTGAAAATTGAAATATCTCCATGAAAACTCAGTTTGTCATCTTCTCTAGAAAGGATTTTTCTTCCTTAGAGCTCATTGTGTCTTCGTGCTCCACCTAGAAATACCTTCGTGTTTCCTGGTACCTGTAGTATCCTGCCCTGTAATACAAGCCCTGGTGGTACAAACAGCTAAGTGCTCAGCAGATAACCCAAAGGTTGGTGATTCAAATTCACCCACTAGGTTTGCAAGAAAGACCAGGCAATCTGCTTCTGTAAATATCAGTCTTTAATCCTATGGGGCATCCTACTCCATCACATGAGGTTGCTGTGAGTCATACTCGACTAACAGCAAGTATGACTCCTCGCTCCCATTCTGGACCCTGATCCTCTTGGTGCTTTTTGAAATGACTTCAATTCCCAGTCAGAGTAAGACAAGAAACCTTCAGCCAACATCTTTATGAATTTGTTTTCTTAGAAGAGGTGGTCCCAAAGCAAACCCTGAGCCAAGAATTGATGTTCACATGAGTTATTGTGAAACATATTTTGGGAAAAATCAGTCAGGGAAGAAGAGAAGAAAGGTAGAGAAGGGGAAGAATCCAGACAGGTGTGCACTTCCAGGTCTATGCCAGCCTGATCCCTCCGGGGAGCTCTAGAGGGCTTTTGTTCAGTTGTACTTGCCAGCTCTCAGATGAGGGCACCTAAGTGTGGTGAACAACAGCTCGTTGGCATGCCCTATCTCTACACAGGCGAACTGAACAGCTCTCATAATAAAATGCCCTTCATTTGAAGCAGAAGAGCCCAGAAGCCAGAGCAGAGGCCCAAAGGAAAAAACGAAAGGAATCTGAGGGCTTTTAAGTGGAGTACTGACAGCATCATCTGTCGCCGGCACAATTAGTGTACTATACTGACATATACTATGTGTAATATAAGGAAACCTGGTGGGGCAGTGGTTTCAATAACCAAGTGCTAATCAAAAGGTCAGTGATTCAAATTCACCAGTGGCTCTGAGGCAGAAAGATGTGATAGCCTGCTTCCACAGAGATTTATAGCCCTATGGAATCACTATGAGTCAGAACTGAATTGAACGGTGGAGATATATATATAAATATATAATATACATATATTGTATACAACATACATCTGTTATATATAATATACTAATATGTAATGTAGTATGTTTTATATCTGTAATATATATAATGAATAATATCTGACTCGACAGCACTTGGCAATGAATAGTATAATCAGTAAGGTCCCTGGGTGACACAATGATTCTTGTACTTGGCTATTAACATAACAGCTGGCAGTTTGAACCCACCCAGCGGTACCATGGAAGAGAGGTCTGGTGATCTGCTTCCACAAAGATTATAGCCAAGTTGGTAATGCTATTTTGTGTCTGCATGCATCAATAGTTTGTTTTTTTTGTTGTTCAGTAGTATTCCATTTTACAAATATACTACACTTTGTCTATCCATTCACTCATTGATGGCTATTTGGGTGCTTTCCAATTTGAGCTAACTATGAACAAATCTGTTATGAGCGTGGGGTCACTATGAATCAGAAGTGGCTCAACAGCAGTGGAGTTTTTTTTTTTTAATGCTTTTATTTGTACTAAATTTAAACATTGAGCATTAAGGATTTTGTCTAATTGACCACTAAAGCAAGGTAAACTGCTGATTGGGTTTTCCACCCTTTCCTGGTGTCCTCACTACCAACTCCTGCTCCCTAACACATGGAATGGATGTGTGGATGGCACTCTGGATTGTTTCGGCATTATGTGGACACATCTGGTACTGTTCCAAGGTTTGTCCAGCACAAGGAAATTTTGAGGTCCTTTGGGACATAGTACTCTAATTTCTCCTTCTTGTATACTTTTCTGATACTGCGAGTCATTTTGTTTCAGTCTGGCAGAGCATAGAAAGCATGTTGGCAGATGGGGTGATATGATTCTGCAAAGGTAATCAGAAGGCTGAACAGGAAGGCTGCACAGTGCCAAGAGTCTAGAGGGCATGTCACTCAGTGGGAGCTTTTAACCTCAACCTCATGGGACGATGACAAGACCCCTGGTCTTCCACCTGCTTGTTTTCAGTCCTTCCTGCAGTTGATACCTCAGGGAAAATGGCATTTCTGACCTGCTTCCCTGGTTCCTATTTGCATTCTGCCTGGAAAAATCTCTTGAATTTTACAAGTGATAGGGATGTTCTGTACTCTTCTGCCTTCAAAATCAGGATTTATTTTCAGTCATCCTTTGAGAATGCATTGGAGGCATGTTTAGTCTAACTCTGGCTGCCAGAGGGAAGCAAGTTTTCCACCTGGAGCTGGGTGATGAACTGGATGTATGCTACATAGAGAGTGTGGTGGACACGAGCTGAGGCCATGGAGCCCTGGCAGGTCACCAGAGCCCAGCTGGGTAGAACCAAAGCACTGAAGACCACCTGCATCAAGAGACTGCAGAGAAAGTATGATGGTGTACAGCTTCCAAGGCTAGGCCAGAACAGGTCGTCTTGTTCTCCTGATATACATGATCTGGGGAAGTCGTCTATCCGGTGAGAAGTTTAGCCACATGGAGACCCCTATGCTGGAGGGGCCATATGTAGGTATTTCAGCCAACAGTTGCATGGTGCTGCCAGGTGACAGCCAGCATCTGCCATTAGCCAGAAGCATCAGACCATCTTGGATGTCCAATTTAGTCAAGGCCTCTTACAACTGTAGCCTCAGCTAGTAGCTGAATATAACTCTATGGTAAATCTTAGGGGAGAACTTCCAGACAAGCCTTCTCTGGATTCTGAATCCACAGAGTTGTGAGCAAAATCAGATGGTTGCTTTAAGCTGCCAAGTTTGGGAAAATGTGTTGCTTAACAAAAGCAAACAGAGGACCACCTATAGTAGTAATCAAGTACAGTGCTGTGACACATAACATCCATTCAGGAAACTTCTGACCATGTATACATCGATCCATGATCCACTAAAGTTATAATAGAACTCAGAAATCTTGATCAGATAATGGAACATAGTGGACAAGACTAGAGCTGGCAAACACAACAGCTGGCCACATATGACACGTGTATCTCGTGTCTCTTGTACACTGAGCAATTGTACTGGCAAGCATAGAATGGCCCAGTACGTATGTAAGTTATTAAATGTTTATTTTGATAGTCATACTAAATGCTTACTGGCATATGTATACAGTGTACTTTCTAATATTATTTTAGTGTAAACTTTCCTACCAACAAATACGAAGTTTCCTGTATCACAGTGTATGCATTGATTCTTAGCAACAATATCAAATTTTGTGTATCAGTTACTTCTAGAGTATTGCAACATTATCTCTTTGTTTAATTGTTTTTAAAATATTGTTATGAAGTGCATTGTGGCTCCCAAATGAAGCAAAACCAGTGCTAGTGACACCACAGCCAGAGACAACAGAGAAATGTTGATTTGGAGGTGAGACAAAAGGTTATTAAACAACATGAAGATGGAAAACCAGTGAATGCTATTGTTCATGATTTAGGTTTGTTCACAGGACATTGAAAACACACACTATCCTATTCTACGGTACCTATCATGAATGTCAAGCAACGTGTAATTGTGTTGCAGTTGTGGTAGAGCCCTTAACATGGAATTGAAGTCCCTCAGAGGAATCCCAGGCCTTGGAGATCTCACTGTCAGTGTTCGTTCTGGAATCCATGTTTTCTGTATTCCATCCCTTTTGTGTATAGCCTACACCTGAACATTTGTCTTTCCCCATCTAGATCACTTTGGCAGTTATGACTAAGATTTTTCTGGTATCACTTCTGCATTTATTTGAGGTTAGGTTTAAGAGGTTTGACTGACATCTTGTTTCTTTCCATTACAAAACAAGCTAAAGTTTTTTTTGGTTTCACACACTGTTTCTGAGAAAAAGTTATTGATTGTCACAATTCTCCAGGTTGGGTGATAAATGCACAACGTTTAAGGAAGGAATGATGGATGGGAATACCACTGAGTGCTGTTCTACTTGATGATGTATTGAAATAATTTGGCTTTCAGGAAGCTATACTTTTCTAAGAAACCAAATGCAATAGCATTAGGAGACTGAGCATCAAAATGAGTGGTAGTATGTTTGTAAGTTGACATTTGAAGCCTCTTATTGCAAGAGGTATTGATAAATGTAAGACCTACTTATCAGAGAAGACTCACATTCTATTCTTGTGTTATCTTGGCCAAGACACTTAATCTCCCTCAGCTTAATATTCTCTGATGATTGATGATAAGACAAGGATAAGATAAGGAAAAACACCTTGGGATTGTAGACTATCTAGGCTTGAAGGCACATTTAAGGCCATCTATATCAGTTAGATACAGAGTTGGCTGCTTATGTATACAAAAACCCATATATAACTTAAACAAACTAGAATCTTCTTTCTCTCTAAGGTAAAGGTAGTCTGGATGTATTAGTTCAGGGCTAGACTGGTAGCATTTCAAATTCATCAGGTACCAGACTCCTTCTAGCTCAGATGTCTGCCTTCTCTAGTATGTGATCCCTGTCTATGTGATTCAAGGCAATGGCATTGAATAATATCTGCATTAATAATATATCTGCATTCTAGAGAATAATAATAATAGCTGTGTTCTAGGGAAGTGACTTCAGAATGAGTTCTGGTAACACTTGGGTTCTCTTAGGAAGGAAGGAGAAAAAAGATACAGGAAGGCAGCCAGCAGAGAGCCAAAAATATCCAATTTGATTAATGAGTTCTAACCAATAAATCTTTCAAAGCTTAGATATCTGGGATGCAGACAGAGAAGTGGGAAAGTTACATGGTGTGTTAACCTAACTCTGGATATTTAGATGTTCCTAAGCCTTATTTTTTTTATTTTTTAAATTTTATTTTTCTATTAATTACAGTAAAAATAAAATTTCTAACGTCTATTAATTATCTCATCTATGATAAACCCTCAGCCCCCTCCCCCAAGCATGTAGCCAACAGAGTCATTTTCTTCTGTGGATAATTCTTTTGTTAGGTCCTTATAACAGGGGTCTCATACAAAATTTGTCCTTTTGACACTGACTGATTTCGCTCAGCATGATCTCTTACAAATGAGACCATGTTATGAGATGTTTTCCAAAACTGTCATTGTTCCTTATCATAGCATAGTGTTCCATTGAGTATATGCACCATAGTTCGCTTATCCCTTCATCTGTTGATGGACATTGGGATTGATTCCAACTTTTTGCTACTGTGGACTGTGCTGCAACAAACATTCATGTACATGTGTCTGTTTGTGTGATAACCTTTGTTTCCGAAGGATAAATTCCAAGCAGTAGAATTACATCTATTTCCAGCTTTTTAAGGAAGCTGCAGATTGTTTTCCAAAGAGGTTGTACCATTTTGGAATCCCACCAGCAAGGTAGGAGAGTTCCAGTTTCTTCACAGCCTCTCCAGCATTTGTTGTTTTGTGTTTTCTGCATCGTGACCAACCTTGTTGGGGTGAGCAGGTATCTCATTGTAGTCTTGATTTTAATTTCTTTAATAGCTACTGATCATGAACAATTCTGCATGTGTCTTTCAGCTGCCTGGATGTCCTCTATAGAGAAATGTCTATCACCTTCACCGATTGCTTAACTGTATTATTTATCCTTTTCTTGTTGATATTTTTGTAATACCTTGTAGATTATGGAGACCAGACGTTAGTCTGACATATAGTTGTCAAGTATTTTTTCCCATTCTGCAGGTGGTCTTTTAATTCTTTCGATGAAGTCTTTGGATGAGCAAAAGTGTTTGATTTTCAGTAGTTTTCATTTATCTATTTTCTGTTGATTGTGCTTTGTCAGATTTTGAAGTCTGTCTACATTGTGTATTAAAACTTCCATTGTTGATCCTATTTTAGCTTGGATGAGCATTATTGTTTTAGATTTGATATCTAGGTCTTTTATCCAATTTGAGTTGGTTTTTGTATAAGATGTGAGATATGGGTCTTGTTTCATTTTTTTGCAGATGGATATCCAATTTTGCCAGCATTATTTGTTAAAGAGACTGTTCTTATCCCAGTTTAAAATCTTGGGGCCTTTGTCAATATCAACTGTTCAGAGGAGGATGGTAGCATCTCTGGGGTCTCAGTTCTGCTCTATTGGCCTATATGTCTCTCTTTGTACCAGTACCAGGCTGTTTTGACTACTGTGGCAGTGTAATAGGTTCTTAAGGCAGGTAGTGAGAAACCTCTCAGAATTTTCTTCCTCTTCAGCAGTGCTTTACTTATCCGAGGTTTCTTCCCTTCCAAACAAAATTGATGATTTGTTTCCCCATCTCATTAAAAAATGTCACTGGAATTTTACTGGGATTGTATTATATAAGTAGATTGCTTTGGGTAAAATAGACGTTTTCACAATGTTGAGTCTTTCTATCCATGAGTAGGGTAGATCACTCCATTTCTACAAGTCTCTTAGTTTCTTGTAGTAGGTCTTGTAGTTCTTTTTCTAAAGATCTTTTATTTCTCTAGTTAGATTTATTTCTAGGTATTTCATCTTCTTGGGGGCTACAGTAAATGGTACTGATTTGGTGATTTCTTCTTTAATGATCTCTTTATTAGTATAAAAGAATCATATTGATTTACTTATGTTTATCTTGTATCCCGTTACTTTGCTAAACTCTTCTATTAGTTCCAATAGTTTACTTACAGATTCCTTTTGATTCTCTGTATATACAATAATATCATCTGCAAATAGGGAGAGTTTTTGCTTCTTCATTGCCAACACAAATGCCTTTATTTCTTTGTCCTGTCTAATTGCTCTAATGTTGAATAGAAGTGGTGAGAATGGGCATCCTTGTCTAGTTCCCATTCTCAAAGGGACTTCTTTAAGTCTTTCACCATTCAGGACGATGAAGGCAGTCGGCTTTGCTTAGATGTTACTGATTGCATTGAGGAATTTCCCTTCTATTTCTATTTTTCTGAGAGTTTTTAGCATGAACGGGTGTTGAACTTTGTCAAATGCCTTTTCTTCATCAGTTGAAGAAATCAGGTGATTCTTATCTTGTGTGTTCTTAATGTAGTTGATTACGTTCATTGTTTTTCTCAGACTGAACCAGCCTTGCATCCCTGGAATGAAACCAACTTCATCATGATGAATTATTTTTTTTATATGCTACCGAATTCTATTGGCTAGAATTTTGTTGAAGATTTTAGCATCTGGGTTCGTGAGTGATATTGGTCTGTAATTTTCTTGTTTTGTAGGATCTTTCCCTGGCTTTGGTATTAGGGTTATGCTGGCTTCATAGAATGAATTTGGGAGTATTCCATCCCTTTCTATGGTGGAAAATAGTTTCAACAGTATTGAAGTTAACTCTTCTCTAAAAGCTTGGTAGAGTTCTGTGGTGAAGTCATCTGGTCCAGGACTTTTTTTTTTTGGTTGGTAGATTTTTTTTATGACTTTTTCAATCTTTTCCTTTGTGATAGATTTATTAAGTTGATCTACTTCACCTTGTGATAATCTTGGTGAGTGCTATGAGTCTAGAAATTTTTCCGTTTTCTCTAGTTTTTCAAACCTGTTAGAGTACAGCCTTTCATAGTATTCTGTTATGATATTTTTTATTTCAGCTGGGTCTGTTGTAATGACACCCATCTCATTTCTAAATCAGGTTATTTGTATCTTCTGCTGTTTTTCTTTTGTAAGTTTAGCCAATGGTCTGCCAGTTTTATTGGTCTTTTCAAAGAACTAGCTTTTGGTTTTGTTAATTTTTTCAATTGTTTTCCTGTTCTCTAATTCAATTAGTTGTGCTCTAATCCTTATAATCTGTTTTCTTCTGGTGCCTGAGGGGTTCTTCTGCTGCTCTCTTTCTACTTGTTCAAGCTGTAAGGTTGATTCTTTAATTTAGGCCCTTTCTTCTTTCTGGATGTGTGCAGTTGTAGAGACAAACTGATCTGTGAGCACTGCTTTTGCTGTATCCCATAGATTCTGGTATGATGTGTGTGCATTCTCATACAAATTTCTTTATTTTCTCCTTGATTTCTTCTGTAACCCAAGGCTTTTTGAGCAAAGTGTTAAGTTTCCATAAGTTTGAATTTCAACCTATGAATTTTCTATCATTGATTTCAACTTTTACAGCTCTATGGTTTGAGAAGCTACTTTGCAGTAAATCAGTGGTTTGGATTTTATAGAGAATTACTTTATGACCTAACACATGGTCTATTCTGGAGAATGTTCCATGTGCATTGGAGAAGAAGGTGCATTTGTCCGTTGATGGATGAAAAGATCTGTATATGTCGATAAGGTCACATTGGTTGATTGTTACAGTAAGATCTTCTGCATCTTTACTGAGCTTTTTTCTAGATGATCTATCCATAACTGAAGGGAGTGTTGAAGTCTCTAACTATGGTTGTGAAATGATCTATCTTATTTTTCAGTGTTGTTAGTATTTGTTCAATGTATTTAGGTGCTCTGGTATTGGGTGCATAAATATTTAATATTGTTCAGTCCTGCTTTAGTATTGACCCTTTCAGCAATAAATAGTGACCATTCTTGTCCACAACAGTGGATTTTACATTAAAATCTACTTTATCTGAGATTAGTATGGCCAGATCTGCTCTTCTTTGTGTATTTTTAGCTTGGTATATATTATTCCATCTTTTAGATTTCAATTTGCTCATATCTTTAAGTGTAAGGTGTGTTTCTTGTAAGCAACATATAGATGGGTTGTGTCTTTTGATCTGGGATGTCATTCTCTGTCTCTTTACTGGAGCGTTCAGTCTATTTACATTGTGTAATTATTGATAGGCATATGCTTAGTGCCATCATTTTGATGTAACTACTTCTATGTTGACGTTTTCTATATTGCTCTTAATGTTCTGTTCTGGGCCATTCTTCGTTATGGGTTGTTGTTTCAATATTGGTTTTGTGTTCATTGAGACTCCTGTATTGCATTTCTTATTATGATACAATGCATTGTTGATTTGCTTTATGGCTACATGTATTATCCCCCTTAACATAATAAGATTAAATACAATTTTAAGTGCTGCATAACTCTTAAACTTCCTCTGCATCTGAAATGACTATAACTACTATAGTGTATCCCTCTTTTAATGTGATGGTGTTATAGTTGTCATAATATGATCACAGATTCCTTCATTTTAATTCTGTGTCTGTAGCTTTTATTAAGTTTTGTGATGTCTCTAACTGATTAGAATTTTGGATGATGTATCCTGAATTGTCACCTTAAATATACATTCAATAGTTCTGTTTTTCGAAGAGAAGAGTTTCTTTCAATATTTCATGTAATTTTGGTTTAGTTTTTACGAAGCCTCTAAACTTCTCTTTATCTTCAAAAGTCTTAATTTCACCATTATATTTGATAAACAATTTTGCAGGATAAATAATTCCTGGATGGAAGATTTTCTCCTTTAGGGCTTTGAATGTGTCTGTTCACTGTTTTCTAGCCAGCATTGTTTCTGCAGAGAAATCAGATGAAAGCTGTCATAGGTTGAATTGTGTCCCCCCCAAAATATGTGTAGCCACATGGCTGGGACATGGTTCCAGTATCTTGGGACTGTCCTCCATTGTGTGGTTTCTCTAAACTGTATGTTGAAGGATTGTGTGGAGCTGTAAATTCCTGCATAGGATTACTTCCTTGCTTTTCTGTAGGGGGAGTTTCCCTGGAGTATGGCTGGCCCCACCTTTAATGCTTTCAGCCTGCAAGAGATAAAAAGGGAAAAAGAAACAAAGAGAATTGCGAGCCTCGTTACCATCAAGAAAGCAGCACTGGGAGAAGACTGCGTCCTTGAGACCTGAGGTTCTTGCTCCAGGATGCTCCCTGGACAAAGACTGATGCAATACTGGACTTTCTTCCAGAGCTGACAAGGGGAAAGCCTTTTCCTGGAGCGGACACCCTGAACATGGACTTGCAACCTACCGGACTGTGTAAGAATAAACCTTCTTTTGTTAAAGCCATCCACTCTGTGGTATTTCTGTTAGAGTAGCCCTAGCTGACTAAAACAAAAGCCTACAGGGTTTCCCTTGGAGAGTTAGGTTTGCTTTGAGTCTTGCTGCCTTCACAAGCATCTGTTTATGTTTCATCTTATTAAGCTGGATTATAATATGTATCAGCATCTTTCTTTTGGGGTCTAGCTTTTGTAGTGTTTGATAAACATCTTGGATACCTATGGCCTCTTTGCTCATAATCTCAGGAAAGTTTTCTGTGAGCATCTCTACAACAATACTCTCTATATTGAGACCATTAAAAAATGGCAGAGTAAACACATGTCTCCTCATTTCCATCTGAGAACTAAGGTCTGGATGATATTTGTATGGAGCACTGAACATTTTGGGCATCCTAGGACCAAGCATATTTGACTAGGCAACAGTATCAGACTAATCTTCCCCTCTCAAAAATGAGCCAGCAGCTATCTGACCTCTGCTTCTGCTGTTTCATGGTATTGGAGAACTGCAGCTTCCACAAACAACAGGTAATGTACATTCGTTATCAGCTGGAAGGCAAAGTCTGCTGCTCCTGACTGCCTGTTTCAGCCAGCACATTGGACAGCTCCTAGTTCAACACTGGACACCTCTCCACATAGAAGTGAAGTTGATTCTTAAGGCTGAGAGCCCTATGTACTTGCCTGGAAAACTGTATGTTGAGAGACCTGGCAACATTTCCTCCCACCTTTCTCAGATACACATTGTAAGGTTGACTGACAGCCTCCAGTGTCTCCATAAGTAGGGCAGCATCTTTGCAACCCGATAAGCAGAGACTTCCACCCCAGAGAGTCCACTTGGGACAAATCACTAGAGTATTAGAGACAGCTTGTGACCAACAATTCTTTTAGATCCAGTGCCAGAGAAATCAAACGGTGTCTAGATGGCACACAGGCTATAGGCCATAATTAATTAATTAATTAATTAAAGAAGCAGCCTTCAAATGCTCCAGAAAATTTCCAAAATAAAGATTCAAAAAATTTCCCAGACAAAGAAGCCTTTCTGAATCTATCGAAGGTCGAGTACAAAAGAATTATATATAGAATCCTCCTAGGGAATAAACAGAATGCAGCAAAACAAAATGAAAAATTTAGTAAGCTATTTGAACTAATAGAACATCAGTGATTTGAAATACATCAGATCAATAACAAAATTACATAGATAATTCAATCCAAAGCCAAAATAGTAGGATTGAACAGATAGAAGTTAGACTCAGTGACCTTGAGGACAGAGCAACTGACACCAGCATTTATGAGAAGAAATCAAAGAAAACAAATAAGAAAAATGAAGAAGCATTAAGAAACATGTGGGACTCCATTAAGACGAATAATTTACATTTAATTGTAGTTACTGAACAAGGGAGGATTAATGACAATATAGAGAGTTTTATTTTTTAAAAAAGAAAGTTCAAGTCAGTTTAAAATACAATTGAATGAATTTAGAATGCTGGTTAAGCTGGGTTTTTGGCAGCAATTTAACACTTTGCAAATTCAACTCTTTGCCTTCAAATTGTTTTGTGCAGATGGATATAGCTTCAATTCCTCAATTTAATCTCCACTTTGACCTTAGTGGAAATAAAGTGTCAACTCTGTCTTTGTTAACAATGATCATTGGCACTGTTTTAGAATAATTATTGGGTAGATCATGTGTATCTATGTGGGTGTGAGAGACTGGGAATGACTCAAAGTCACCTTAGAAATTTTACAAACTGTGTGTGTCTCTTTGTCAATTTCTCAAATTGAACTGTACCAGAAATGATGGAAGTGAAGGGCATGCACAGTTTGAAAGTTTGTAAGGAGGTTCTGATGAACCCCTTTAATGCCCCTCTATCCCCACCAGCATCTACTGAGGATTTTGCTGTTGCTCTTTGTCATCAAGTCACACTGACTCCCAGTGACTTCACAGATAATAAAACAAAATGTGGCCTACTCCTGGACCATCTACATTATCTTTGGTCTGAGTCCATTGTTATGGCTATCAATCATGTCAATCCATCTCACTGGGGCCTTCCCTTGTTTTCACTGACCCTCTGCTTTACCAGCTGTGATGTTCTTTTCCAATGGTTGGCTTTTCCTGATGACATGTCCAAAGTACATGAGTTGAAGTCTTGCAATCCTCACTTTTAAGGATTATTCTGCTTGTATTTCTCTTGTTCTTCTGAGATTTTGTCTCCTGAGGTAGAACCAATTATCAGATATGTAGCTTCAAGAGCTCATTAAATCTTTAATGATTCTAACATGGCTGAGAGACCATCATGGTTGCTGCCCCCAAAATGGGAAGAACTAGTAGACTTGGGTGCCCTGAATCTAAGACCCTGCAGAGCAAAGCATATCGTCGTATCTGCATGTAAGTTATCACAATTGCCAAAAAACAGAGCATGTGGCAATACAGAGAGACATCAATTCACCAATGACACATCTTTATTGACATCTTTATGTTAAACCGACTCAGTGGTTCTGTTGAAGAAAATCCTATGATCTGCTTCTCTAAAGATTAAGTCTGCAGTTCCCTATGGAGCAATTCTACTGTGTGCAACATTAGGTTGCTATCAGTCAGAATAAACTTGATAGTAACCAGTTTTGTTTGGTTTTATGTCAGGCACTTTGGAAGAAGAAAAGAAGGACACAGCACCTGCCTACAAGAGCTTCCAATTCAGAAAGAGGAGGTGAAAAGTTAAGAAGGCCAGCAGTCCACCAGTTCCTGGGTAGACTCTGTATCACGCCATAAACTTCTCAACAAGTTCTGCATATACTAAGCATTCTGGGGGTTCTGAGAAAGATGAAGACACCTTGGTTTCCCAAGAAAGCTATTGGTTCCACTGCTTTCTGACACATTCCCCACCTCCTGTGTGTGGGTGAGATAGACATTGTTCACTGGCAAAACATCTTTTCTTTTCTCTGTGCTTCCTGATACTCTCACAACAGGCTTCATGTGGGTGATCTTCACAGCTGGGTTGTGCTAAGAGTGGGTGACCAGATCTCCTTATACTTTTCCTGCTTGGAAACTCAGAGGGTGGGAGGTGAGGGGAGGAAAAATTTCTGATCATTAGATTTGAGTAAATCACTGTGTACATTGAATCCATGCTCTACCTCCCACCCCTATGACCCAGCTTCCTTGGCTTGTTAGAACACACTGTGAACTTGTTGATTTCTGTGAACAGAGAAAAACATCTGTACTCAATGAAGTCAACAGCAAGTCCACAAATAGGAGAACATGCCTCTATTCATTTTCCCATGAAGGGCATCTTGGCTAGGTGCTCAGACTCCAGTGACATGTTAAAAGATGGGCTCGGCAGTCACTCTGCTCCTCTTTATCCTGCTCTGTGCCTACTTAAGAACATCTGTGCTGCTTAAACACTCCATGTCTCAGCTCCCTCGTATGTAAAATTGAAGTAGTACTAATAGTCACTGTATAGATGTATGAAAAACCGAATTTCCTAGAAAAGATTTAAAACTTCTGTTCAATCATTTGCTAACTGGCATTCAGGTCAAATTGCTGAACTTCTCAGAACCTAATTTCCTTGTTCGTAAAACTGTTGTTTGTTTTGCTAGTTAGTGGCTGAACTCATAACTGTGCCCCTAGGAAACACCTGTCTGTAAAACCAGAATACTAGAATATTTTTGTGCTTCTTTAAAGGGTTAGAGATCAACTATGTGGCGTCCAGCCCAGCACACAACAAGAACTAACATCTTTTGAGTGCTTCTTCCAATTACACCTGTCAGCAGGTAATTTTTAATAACCATTACTACTTGATTCTACTGTTTCATTTATTTATTTTTAACGACATGAGTCCTCAGTGATCATGTAATTTAGGGAAGTTTTGCATTCTGTCCAACTATATCAGCATCAGGTTGGCATAACAGCCACATGAAAGGCAGGTCTGTTTTTGTCTTCCTGATTTCTCCACAGAATTCTCTCTGAGCCCTCTGTGCTAGTGAGGACACTTAAGTTTATACCTGAGGCACACAGGCCTCTGTGTTGGCCTGCCTTGCATGTTAATTCATACTTCTGGTTGTGAACACTGATGACACTGTGAAGGTTAATGACTGAAGAACAAGCACTGTGGAGTGGGTTTGCAGTAAAAGTTGTGCTGATTGCTTCAGCAATGAATACAGACAAGGGGCTGGGGAGAATACAGTAAACAGCTCCAAGTGGCAGGTCTTCTTTTGCTTGGTGATTGGTGCCACAATTTGGGAAGTATCGTAGGACTACTGTGAGAAGAATGGAAGAATTTCCCTGGAGTTTTGCCTTGGCATAGAGTTCAGTTACACAATGTGAAGTCAAGTCGCTTCACAACTCTGTCAGATGTAGCAGGAACTCTGCATATATATGTGTGTGCAAGTGTACATGTATGTGTATCTGTGCCTTGTGTATGTGTGTGCATGTATATATGTATATGTGGATGCATGTGTAGGTGCATTGTGTGCATATGTACACATGCATGTGTGTATATGTGCACATATGAATACCTTGTGAGTATATGCTCTCGTATGGGTGTGAATGTATGTGAATGTGTGCATGTGTACCTGTGAACTTGTGTATATATGAGCATATGAGTGTGTATATACGGCTGCATGGATATATATACACGAGCATGTGTGTGCTTGTGTCTGCATTTGTATGAATGTATGTCTGTGTGCACATGCATGTATCAGTACACCTGTGAATCTGTGTGTATATGTCTATGTACATGTACATGTGCAGGTGTGCCCATGAGTCTGTGTGTATGTGTGTGGGTGTATGTTAGAAAGTAGAAGGAAGCAAAGGATCATGCGTGCTAGGGTAGGGTAGTGTCACCAACAGCAGTGAAGGGGCCAGACTCAAAGAGACTCATTCTTGTCTCTGGCCCCTTTGCTGATGACATTTTACCCTGGCCTTTCTAGGTCAGCCATGAACAGCAGTGTGCTGGGGCGCACCACCAACGTATTGCCCATGCTGTCACCTCCATGCCTACAGACTCTGACTTTCAAATCTTCCTTCTGGCAACATGTGCTTTGGATCCTTTCAGCATCCTTCCGTGACTTCTTTAACTCAGACTCCATCTTATGTCTGCACGTCTCTAAACCCCCTCCCCTGCAGTTCTCTGTAAGACACTCCTTGTTTTAGTTTTGGCCCCAGGTAACTTCCCATCTGCATTAACCTTAACCTCTCTAGAGGGAAACCTGAAAGGACTGGGCCCTTAGAACTAGATTTCCTCACCAGACAAGGCTGACACTATATGGAATCAGATCCATTAGCAGTCAGAGGGAATAAACAGTTCCATGAGATAACATAAATAAAAACAGACAGACAAACAAACCCAAATAAAAACCAACTGCCATGGAGCTGACTCTGACTCACAGGACAGAGTAGAACTGTGCCATAGAGTTTATAAAGCTGTAATCTTTACAGAGGCCGACTGCCATATCTTTATCCCACAGAGTGGCTGGTGCATTCAAATCACCAACCTCTGGATTAGCAGCCAAAAATTTAACTACTATGCCACCAGGGCTCCTTCCAGACCATGTGTGTGTGTGTGTGCACGTGTATGTGTGCATGCATGCATAGGTGCGTTGTGTTTACATGTACATATGTGTGCATGTATGTGTGCAGGTGTGAATACCTTGTGAGTAGATGTGCTTGTGCATGTGTAAATGTGTGTGAATGTACATATGCAATATAGCAATAGACACATGGGTGTAGCTCAGGAAAATAATGGGCTGAAAGTTGAGGATGTACCAATTAAGTAGCTAGAGTAAAAAGTTGGGAAATCCAATAGCAAGAACCGTAAATGATCTAAACAGGAATTGTATCTTATCATATCATATCACATGATGCTGTATAATTTATCATTTATTAATTCTTTCACTTATTCAGTATGTCTTAGTTTTCAGGGATGGAGCTTCCATTACAGTTTAGAACTGGAGTGGGAGTATAGGTAAATAGGAAAGCACAAGGCGGGCCTGAGACCTTCACAAAGTGGGTTACTGAGCTGCTCACTGAGAAAGACACAGAAATTTTAGAAGTGAGTAATCCTTGCCGTGCAGGCTGCGGAGTATCCACAAATGCAAGCAGGATCCCTGTTATCACAGCCCCTATTGTCATTATCAAGATCAAAAGCAGAATGGCCACTAGCTGAGTTCAACATGGATCCCTATGCCTCAGCTGAGTTTCCTTCTAGAACCAGGGTGCAGTGGGCTTGGCCCGTGATAGCCAGACAACATCACAGTGGTAGAGAGTCAAGCTTGAAAGTATGGGGATTTGGTAGGGCCTGAAGAAGAGACAATGTGGGAATAGCAAATTGAAGAGTATTATTTATGTCACCAACAGTGTGTTAGGGCAAAACTGTCCTAACTTTTTGGGAACTGTAATATTCCATCGTTTGATTTTGTGAGTTTGTCTCTCTGTAAAGAAGTAGGATACCCCGGTGGTATAGCAGTTAAGTGCTTCAGTTGTTAACCAAAAACTCGGAAGTTCAAATCCACCAGGTGCTCCTTGAAAACTCCAAGGGGCAGTTATGCTTTGACCTATAGGGTTACTATGAGTCAGAATTGATTCTATGACAATGTTTCCTTAAATCTTTTTTTATGAAGAAGTAAAATGTCATTGCATGATTCTTGATATGTTTTGAGAAGGTTATAACAACCCATATATAACAAAGCATGTCATATCTGTATGGTCATTATTTATATGGAGCAACTGCATCCTTTTCAAATGTCTTCTGGTCAAGGAAGGAATTCGAGGAGGGGCAGAATTTGAGGGACATAGTATCCATGGTGGCGTCCCTGGGTAGTGTAAACTGTTAACATGTTGTCTGCTACTGGGAAGGTTAGGGGTTTCAGGTGTCTCAGAAGTGACCTACTACTGAAAAAGGAGCTACTGAGACCCTATGGAGCATAGTTCTGCTCTGAAACACATCGGGTAACTACGCATTAGGGTCAGCTTAAGAGCAACCGGTTTGTTTAACGGCTACAGTTTGGACTTTGCTGTGCACGTGGAGAGAGTTCTGGAGACAGGAGTTATAATGAGGTGGGCGTCTTTAGTCCCTGATTTATGCAGCTAGGTTTCAAATAAACCAATAGGAGCCACTACCATGATTGAGCTCACCACCTTAATCGAACAGAGATTGCAGCAGAATCCCTCATGAAGCACCAAAGCAAATCCCAGGAAAGTGAAGAATTTAATCAGCCTAGATTCTTACATTTTAAAAAAAGTGTTATAGAATAAAATAGCTAAAATTACTAAAAATAAAAGACAACCCTCTCCTTTGAAGGTTTTGTTAAGATGGGTGTATATATGTATGTATTATGTCCAGAAGAGCAACAGTTGAAAAAAGAGAAATTGGTTTATACTCTTGGCAAGCAGTAGGTAGAGAAAATAATAAAGAATTGCTGCTAGCTGGAAGATTGGCACCTTGAGTTCGTTCACGCAGAGTCACCTCAGGAGAAAGGCCTGGTCATTTCCTTCTGGAAATCAGCCTTTGACAATCTACGGGGTACAGTTCTACGCTGTTACACACACCATGAGTCAGCGTCAACTTGGCAGAAACTATCTTTTTACTTATTTATGTTTTAGTCAGACTTTTACCAACTGCACACTCCCTCCAAGGCATTTGTCAGAAAGTCTGGAACTTAACGTGTTAGAGTGGAGGCTGGAAAGGGGGAAAGGGGGGCCAGGACTGAGTGTGTTACCACCTCTCCCCTTCCATGATGAGGGCCACTGTTCCACCTGGTCTGAAGGAAAGCTTTATTTTGGGGAAGAGTTAACTAAACCACAATGCTGTTTAGCTACCTGCAGACAGAGCCTCGATTTGTTTGCCAAGTGTCACAAATCATTTCATGTTCACCTCTCAGGGAGTGCAAGGGACCGAGTTAGAAAGTCCTTGGTAGTTATTTTCACACGAAAAGATGGAAAACACCATAATTCCAAGCAGGCAATGAGTACTAGGAGGTGACTTCTAAATTTAGAGATGACTCATGTGATTTGGAACAGCACTATCTCAAGCCACATTAAAAAAGAAAAAAATCCAGCAGGTGGTCTTTGCATTAAACATTGTTTACATTTTCTCAGAAGAAGACAGGACTTTAGAGCACAGTGGCTATGACACAGGGCAGCTGGAGGAGGTACGCTCTGGCTGAGATGACTCAGGTTTGGGGAAATGAAACCTTTACATCATGTGCTATATTTGGTTCCCTGTAGTTTCAGGATGTCTCTGGAGACTCTACAGGTTCCTGTGATTTTAACAACATGGTACTGTTAACCTATTGCAAAGGAACAAAAGAAGAAACGTCTGTAGAATGATGACACAGTGGGTCCTTTCCTGTGGCAATGGAGTGGCAAGGGAGGTATTGATCAATTACATTCTGTCCTTGGTCTGTCTTCTTTTAAGTTTTGGATCATGGTTTGAGATTTTGTGTGTTTGAGGTATTAGAGGTAGGACAGGGTAAGAGTAGTTGTAACTTCACGGACGAACAGAAGATCTAGGAATTAACCGATCAGCTACAGCTTAGTTTTTATGTTATCCCTATCTCTGGGTGGTACAAACATTTAAGGGCTCAACTACTAGCTGAAGGGTTGGTAGTTTGAACCCACCCACAGGCACCTCTGTTACAAGACTGGAGATCTGCTTCCGAAAAGTCACAACCCACTGGAGACACTCTACTCTGCAAATGGAGTCACCATGAGTCAGAACTGACTTGATGGTAACTAAACCACAAAAACAAATTTCTTTACATTTAACAAAGTACTGTTTTCCTTTTAAACAGTGTCTCTGCGGACAAACCTCCATTCGTCCGTCAGTTTTTTGTACTGTGTTGATTTATGTGTTGCTGTGATGCCAAAGGCTTTGCTAGCAGTGTTTCAAATACCAAAAGGTCACCCATGGTAGACAGGTTTCTGTGAAGCTTCCAGAATAAGACAGATTAGGAAGAAAAGTCTAGAGATTTATTTCCCAAAACTAGCCAGTGAAAACCCTGTAGATCACGATAGACTCTATTGTCTGACTAGCTTGCTCTGGACATGTCATCAGGAGGGTTCAGTTGTCAGAGGAGGACATCTAGTTTGGTGAAGCAAGGGGCCAACAACAGTGAGTGAGACCCTCGGCGAGACAGATTGACACAACAGCCACAGTGGTGAACTAGAACATTCCAGCAATTGTGAGGCCAATGCAGACTGGCAACATTTTGTTCTGTTGTACTTAAGGTTGCCATGAGTCAGAGTTAACTCGGTGGTGGTAGCAACAACATGGAGAGGACCCAAAGATGGCCCACTTTTCATGGTCATTCTTCATCAAGATGTCTTTTAAAATCACCAGAAGATTTTGCAATATCCATTCCTCTGTTATACTTTTCAAGATTCAGATTCCATACAGTTTGAGTAAGGCCTGAGTACACTTATCTAGAAAAAATTCCCTAAGCCAAGTGACTCTAGTTGGCACACTGGTTAAGATCCATAGCATAAAGGATTAGTCACTGGAGGCAGTTTGCTATAATCTGCGATCCTGTTATCACCCTGAATGACGTGAACGGTTCCTGAACTTGAAGAATAAATTATTTCTACAACAGCTCTGGGGCGTTTGTCTAGCATTTGCGTGAATATACACACTGAAGGAGGGAGGAGGCATTTACTCTCCCAACAAGTACATTTCTCTGTGTTCTGGAATCAGATGTATGCCACCTCCATCCACAGGCAGGACCAACTATATAAATTGTGGGACCCAGTGTAAAATAAAAATGAGGGGGTCCCAAATCCAGAATTTCAAGATAGTGATCATAGAACACTAAACAAATAATGGGAGCCCTTTGAAGGTGGCTCTCTGTGGTCTGAACAGGTGTCATGCCCATGGTGCTGACCTGACCAACTGATTCTAGTTCTTTCCATCCTTCAGATCCCATTTCTCTTCCTGTCTTTGAACCTTGTTTGTGTATTTCACAGATTTCTGAAATAACAATTGTGTTCACTTTGAGAGGCAGAAGCAGTAGCTAACAGACAGCTTAGCAGAGTAGCCTGTTATTTAGCCCTTGGGTACTAACTGGGTGATGATGGGTCCTAACTGGTAATATACTAATAGCATCTACCCAATATGGCTGTTTTGAGGATTAAATTAACTGATCTGTGTAAAGCACCTAGAAGAGTGCCCACCCTGGATTAAGCTCTTGATAAATGTTGACTGTGCTACATGGGAATTGCTCAGATTTTAATCTGTGGATTACACCATCTCACTTCTTCTTGGTTTTGAAAACTGAGCTATGATAGCATTTGCTCATTTCTGTAGTTCTGATATTTCCACTCTTCAGCATCTTGCAAGGTATCTGATTTATTCCTGGCCCTCTCTCTTGCCCTGCTCTGGTCTATTTTCTGCTCAACAGCCAGAATGAACATTTAAAATTAACCCCAATCCATGCCACTCTCCTGCTTAAAACCTCTCAGTCCTGCCCTCCACCTCTGCCTTCTAGATGGAGCCCAAGCCTCCAGCAGCTGAGCCTTGGTGCTCTCCACATCCACCACTCCTGCTAGTCATTCATTTTCTCACTCGTTTAATATTTATTGAGCATTTTTTAGTAGCAATATTCATTAAGCACTCAGTAGTAAGGATTCTCACCACCTGCCCATCAGTGTATTATATCGTGGTGGTTTGTATGTTGTCATGATGCTGGAAGCTATGCCATTGGCATTTCAAGTACCAGCTAAGCCAACCATGGTGGACACATTTCAGCAGAGCTCCCAAACTAAGACAGATTGGGAAGAAAGACCTAGTGATCTACTTTCAAAAATTAGCAAATGAAAACCTTATGCATCACAACAGGACATTCTCCAATTTGCTTGCTTTGGACGCATCATGAAGAAGGATTCGTCTCTGAGGGGGAACACCATATGTGCTGAAGCAGGGAGCCAGTGACGGTGAGGGAGACCCTTAGTGAGATGGATTATAATGATGGACTCAAACATAGCAGTGATCATGAGGATGACACAGCCCCAGGCAGCATTTTTTTTCTCTTGTATATACGATCACCATGATTTGGAGTCAGTTTGGTGGTTGTTTAACAACACCACTTATAATAGACAGACAGACAGTGATGTGCTGGGAGGGCTCCAATTCAGACCTGGGGGATGAATGTACTAGGCTGAAGGAAAAGCATATGCAGAGGTTGTGAAGAGACAAAAACGAGGGCCAGAAAGGAAGGCAAGGGTGCTAGAGAATGTTAAATGGGCAGTATGGGCCATGTGAAATGGATTTGGGGAGGTAGAGAGAGGCCTCATTTGGGGCACTGTAGATGGGGCCTTGCAGTCTATTCTTAGCGTGATAAGGAACCACGGAGCATTTTAACATGGGCATGAACACTCACTCTGAGTTAAGTTGAAGAGTGAACACAAGAGCACTAAGACCCAAGGCAGGGGAACAGCTAGCAGGTGAGCACAATAACCTGAAGAGGTTCCTTGGACTGTGGAGGACCAGGTTGAGGTGGTAAGGGGGTAGTTCTTGGGACATGGTGTGCGGTGGAGCTGACAGGACTTGTAGGTAGATCAGACACCAGGGGTGAGGGAAAGAAGTGAAAAGCCCCTTCTGAATTTCTGTTCAGAGCAGTCAGGTGGATCCTGTTAACAGTCAAGAGGTCTGAGTCTGGATCCACGTAGTTTTCCAGATGTATCACCTCGAATGAATCATTTCAACTCTCTGGTCTCAGATGCCTTATTCATAAAATTAGGGATTTTGAACAGATGATCTCTAAGGTACCCTCTGATGAGGTATTCCAGGAATCTGTTGTTCAAGCGCAGGCCATGGACAGTGCTGCTTCTCTGGCACGTGTTCCCCTTGGTTTCCCCTGAGCTCACCTGTAGCTCCATGGAGAGCCACTTTGTCTGTCCATGGTCTCCCACCTAGAGGACCCACAGCTACAGTGAGCTTCCTGGGGGCTTTCCCTAGTGCCCTGGGCACTTGCTTAGGTATGGGTCAGCCCATACCTGCCAGGCATTTGATGTGTCCAGGGCAGCCCTCAGCTAACACGAAACAAGAATTTTGATAGCAAAGTACTCAGCTTGGTATTTAAATTTCACTTGGTGGGATGATTTTGAGGCTTGTTCTGGATGCTTACTCATAAGTCACAGCCATACTGAGCCAAGGCTGTCACAAAGGCCAACCGTCCTCAGCATACCCTTCACGGGCCTTTCTCCCTGCTCTGCCTCACTTTTGCTGCTCCATCAGCTGTAATTCCTGTGGAAACTCTGTAATAAGTGGCTTGTACTCAAGATCTTGTTTTAGAATCCTTTTTAAAATGAACTAATACATTAAAATTGTGGTATTGATGAGAAACGTTGAAAACATTGTACACTTCCAGAAGAATGAACGAATCTGTCTTAGAAGAAATGTAGCCAGAGCACAGAATGTTCCTTAGAAGCAAAGACGGCAAGACATCTGTTCACTTACTTTGGACAGGACATCAGGAAAGACCAGTTACCAGAGTATCTTTACCGGTAAAGCAGAGGGTCGATGGAGGGAAGTTCTCAATCAGACGGACTGACACAGTATACAACAGTGATCACAACGGTGGATCAGGGATAGGCAACGTTTTCTTCTGTTATACGTAAGCTCCCTGTGAGTTGGTGCCAACTCCCTGGCAATGAACCACAGCATATATCAATTAATGTGCGTTCTATACATGTGTGGGTATTTTATACAATATGTGAAAATTAGTTTTAATGTAAAATACACATCAATAAAGAAGAGTAATCATGAAGAAAGTGCATTTGCTTTTGTCATTTTACAGTGGACTTCTGAAGCTCTAATCAAGTAAACAAGAATCACCCATTGTGAATTTCAGGAAAGTGATACAGACCAAAGCCAGACAAGCCAAAGCTGTTTTGGCAGAGAAGTGCACATTTAGAGCTAAAATGCAAGTAATGGAAACTTCGAGATTTAAAATAACCCAACAAAGTTTCATTTCGACAGCAAAAGTATCTAAATGCCCATCTAAGTAATTTATGAGGTTTTGGAGCCCATCAGCTCAAATTAAACATAAACTTAGAGAACTAGAGTGATGACTTTCAGAAACACAGACTTGGGCTCTGTCTGCTCAAGTCCTGCTAGAGCAGCAGTGCAGCAGGGCTGCCATACCCATATGCAGCTGTGAAACTATACTCCTTTGAAGGGCAAACACCAGACATGTCCCCATAGAGAAAGGCATCTTCCAGACAGGTTGACAGGTTAGAACATTAACCTATTGATGGTAAAAGAGGTGGCAAGTGGTTAAGTGCTATAGCTGTTAACCAAAAGGTCAACACTTCAAATCTACCAGGAGATCCTTGGAAGCTCTATGGGGCAGTTGTACTTGGACCTATAAAGTTGCTGTAAGGGCCTCAACCATAGTGTTTTCTTTTTGATGGCAACCAATGGGATTAATTAGTTACTTCAGTGAAAACTTAAGCATCAGTTCACTATAGCTGCTCTTGGAGTCCCTGGTTGATGCAAATGGTTAATACCCTCAACTGTTAGCCAAAAGAGTGAAGGCTTGATTTCACCCAGAGGTGCCTCAGAAGAGAGGCCTAGTGACCTGCTTCCAAAAAATCAGCCCATGGAAAATCCTATACAGCACAACTCTACTCTGACACACGTGAGATGCACATGCATTGGCAACTACACGGCAAGTGATAATGCAGCTGATATTGAAATAGGAAGAGAGCCTAAAGCAACCTCAAAGCACACTTGCTCAACACCACTCTCCATTTCAAGGTGACAACAGAGTCTTTCCACTCACTTTTAGCTTTTATCCATCTTGATTTCTCCTGCGTTTTAATGGCTTATATATTGCATGTATGAATTATGAAGCAATCATTTTGCCTAGGGAAAAAATTTGGCCACTGCAGGTCTAGCAGTCCTTGATGCCATCTGACTTGAAGGGTGAAAACCTTGCTCCCAGTATTTCAGATTTGTGAATCACTTTGTGACTGAATCTACAGTGGCTCTTAACTTTCTTCTAGTGTTGCAGCAATATATGCATAGGAGGATATTTGCGTTGTAAACATCACTGGGAGTGTAAGCAGCTCAGCACTCCACTACTTATTAACTAAAATGTTGGCAATCTGAATGTTCCCATAGCTGCCTCAAAAGAGAAGCCTATTTCCTTCTGAAAGATCCCGGCCTTGAAAACCCTGTGGAACAGATTTAATTCTGCATACATGTGGCCGCCATGAGTTGGAACTGACTGAAAAAATGACTAGTCCCCCCACCTCCCGCACTGTTAAGAGATGAGCTTTTGTCTTGGAGGACTTACTTACTAATTGTGAGATCTTAGGTGCATTACTTTGCCTCTTAGCACTTTTAACATTGACCGGTAGGAAAGAAGAGGACTCCACTGCCTGCTTGACAGGGAAATGACAATCAAACAAAGCACCAGAGACGGGATGATTTGGAAACAAGTAAAGCCTGACCCGAGTCACACATTGTTGTTGTTGGTTGATGTTGAGTAGGTTTCAATTCACAGTGACCATGTGTACAACACAACAAAACACTGCAATGTCCTGCACCATGCCCACAATAGTTTTTATGCTTCAGCCCTTCGTTACAGCCATGGTGTCAGCCTATTTCTTTGAAGGTCTTCCTCTTTTTGTTGATCATCTACTCTGCCAGGCATGATGTCCTCCTCCAGGGAGTCGAATCTCCTGAAAATACTTCCAAAGAATGTAAGATGCAGTCTTACCACCTTTGCTTCCAAGGAGAATTCTGGTTGTATTTCTTCCAGAACAGATCTGTTTGTTCTTTTGGCAGTCCGTCATATGTGCAGTATTTTTCTCCAACACCACAATCCAAAGTCAGAAATTAGCCTAAATATTTTTTCTTTATTGTGAGAGTTGTTGCTGCTGCTCTGATACGATATCACAGCACCCAGCCGCCATGACTACCTGCAACATCCCGAGAACATGGGTTTTTGGGTTTTGATGCTCACTGCCTTGTGTGAGAAAACATATTATTTAACTTCCCAGGCATTTAAGGATGTAACAGAGTGAAGCACATTCTAAATAATAGATGCTGTCTGCTACTGGGAGATTACAAATATGATTCAGCTCAGCCAGGCGGTTTGTTGCTTGTCATGTGCAAAACAAGTGATGGAGAGGAAGCGGGGTGGGAAGAAAAGGTGGTATCTCAAGGGCCTGTTTACTCATTGCCAAGGGGTCACTGCTGACAGAATTGTCCTTTCGCTTCTTTCAGGCTTCCTCGTCTTGGGGAAATCTCTTTTTCTGATGTTGGTATCCAGGTCCTGCTATTCAATCTCTCTTTCTCCTCCATATTCCCTTCAGCAATAGAGTGAAGAAACACACTTTATCTCAAAGTGGAAATGCTGGTCAAGCTAATCATGTCTGGTCTCTGAGAATGTGAGGTGATAGGGATCCATGGGGAGGTGACTGTAATATCAAGGCCAAGAAGGTCCAAGTCAGAACTGAATGGTTGGGTTAGAGAAACTGATGTCAAGAAATCTTAAGACATGACAATCATGAGCTTCTGGGCAAAAGCTCTGAATGAGAAGATCTTTGAGAAGGTCAGATATCACAGGAGTGACTTCCCTTAATGGGGCAGCAGGGAGTGGAGGAGTTATTTAAAGGTCACCAGGTGGGTCAAATGATTTGTGCATGGTCACTAACCTAAAAGTTGGTGGTCTGAACCTATTCACTGGCACCATTAAGAAAGACTGGGCAATATACCTCCGTAAAGATTACAGCCACGAAAACCCTATAGAAGAGTTCTACTCTGTATCACATGGAATTGCCATGGGTCTGAGATGACTCAATGGTTGTGAGGTTTTTGGTTCAATATCTGAGTTTTTCCTGTGGTTCCAGAGACAAGAATAAATACCAAAGGGAAGCAACAATAGAAAGGCACCTTTGGATAGATAAGCACATCAGCTGTAGTACGAATCACAAGATAACAGTTAACACTGAGAGTGAAATAACAATTGTTCCCAGTTCATGAGTTTTTCACAGAGATTGAGTAGGATAACACGTATGATGCTTCTAAGCCAGTGCCTAGAACCTGGTCATTGTTCAGTGAATGCTAGCTGCTATGATAATTAGTATACATACAGGGCTCTACAGTGTATGAAATACCTTCACAAATCTTCATGTCCTTAAGTGAGATGCTAGGCCATCTAAGCAGGAGATGCTGAGGGCCTGTTCCAACAATCCCTCCCCAGGGATTGGGGAGTGGGTCATGTGAGCACTGAGAGGGAGTCCTTGGGAGGAAATTGTTTATGTCCTGTGGTATAGCCAAATAGGAGTCCTTAGGTTACACAAAAGGTTAAACACTCAACTACTAACCAAAACTTTGGTGGTTTGAATCCGTGAAGAAGTACCTTGGAAGAAGGGCTTGTCAATCTACTTCTGAAAGTTTACAGCCTTGAAAACTCCATGGAACAGTTCTATAGTGAAATACATGGGGTCACCATCAGTTGGAATTGACTTGTTGGCAATTTTTTTTTTAATAGCCAAATAAGAAGACCTCCACTCTTGGAGAGCTTGACCTATGGCCAGAGAATGGAAAACACAAGGACTAGTATATGCTTTCTACCTAGAGAGTACTAGAAGCACCATGATGTGGCTGGCCCTGCCTGCTGTCCCTCCATCAAAGCCAGGACAAGGTGAGTGTTTTGTATGGCCCAGAAGGAGCCTACCTGAGGAGCGACCTGGACTCTGGTCAGGGGAAGCAAGATCAAGAGGTCTGCCTGGAGGGGTGAAGGGACCTTGGAATCTGCACTGTAGAGAAAGCTGAGGATTTTAGTAGGAGCAGCTCTGGAGAAACCCACAGACGTGCCCCACAAGACAAAGTGTCATCTTTGACCACTGACCCCAGCAAGAGAGATAATGCTGCATCCCAATTGGACCTGCCACCCAGCTGTGCCCTTCGTTCCAATTCCTTCACTCCCGGGCTAGATTCTAGGGGCTCAGCAGCACAGATATCATATAATATATTGTCCAAATTGGACACTGTGTAGAAGAGGGAGTATCCATAATTATGTCTTGTAACAGGCAAACACCAGGGCTTTCCTGGGCAAATGGGCTTGTACCACAACCCTGGTAGACAGCCGTGGGGAGAGACGGGGTGCGGGCTAGGAGAAAGCGTTACAGGCCCCTCGAGCTTCCCCTTCATCGCTCTTACCCTGCTCAGAGAGCTTGGGCTGAAGGAAATCCAGCCTGTCATTACTCTGAAATGATACCAAAATTGGCCAATTTTGAAAAACTTTGAACCTTTCTAAGATTTCATCCAGCCACAAGAAAGAATAACTTGGGGAGACAGGAGGTTGCAGCAGAACAGGAGGAGTAAATTGCTTTATGAGCACAGTGGATCAACTGTAGCACTTTTAAGAAAACATTATGGCATGATGATGGTAAAGATGGTGCTCCTACTTAGCAGATAAGGACGGGGGCAAGTGGGCAAAGGAACTTTGAGCGCCTGTGTTCTTTCCCCAATGCGTGCTCTTTTGGTGGTGTCCATCAGTACCATCCGGGGCACTGGGAGAGGAACCAAGATTCACTTGAAAGTGAGGCCATCCGTGGTCACCAGCCCTGCCCTGACAGAAGTCAGCTCTGATAAAAACACAGCTGCCAGCTGCTGCATCGTTTTATTAGACCAGGTGTTGTCAGCATCACTGGCTCTCACAAGGCTTCAAAAGCAAAAGGGATTATGATCTCTTTTTTACAGATAAAGAATATGAGGCCTAGAGATTAAGATGCCTGGGACACAGCTTCTACTGCAGCAGATTCAGCAAAAAGGAGGGAGACCCTCAACAAGATAGATTGACACAGTGGCTTTAACAGGGAGCTCAAGCATACCAACCATTATGTGGATGGGACAGGACCAGCTAATGATTTGTTCTGTTGTACAAAATGTCATCATGAGTTGGAGTTGACTTGATAACAACTAACAAGAACAGGAAAACCTCCAGAGTTTCTTCTAGTCTGTTAATGTGGCTTTGAAGAAGATGTGTTTATGGTAGTCAAAGTTATACTGCCCACATAGCACTCTTTTAAACTCCCTAACAACAATTAACTTTGTCACCTTATCTTTGTCACTGAGAGAAAGTAGGCAACTAAAATAGTCAGAAGGTTAAGAGATGTGTGTCATTTGCTTTGCTAATGAGGCTGGTGTGTTCTAGGGACTGTTTCACTCTGAAATAATAGGCAAGAGATTAAAATCGATTTCCACCCTAACACTGTCAAGGAACATCTCTGAACTGCATTTTGGGATCTAATCTCTCTGCCCACGTGTGCAGGGAGGTTGGAAGTCATTTAGAAAGACGTCAACATATTTGTTCTTGATGGACGAGCTGACTTAACCAAAGCCTGGGCTCAATACAGGCCACAGGGTAATTAGATCCTGAAGAAACTTTCACCACTCTGACTGCATTAACAGGAATAGGGTGCCAGTACAGGGAGGTGATGGTCCAAGGGATCATCTGCTATTTCAGTCTGTACCCCTCAGGGGTATTAAAAGATAACGTCCATCTAGAAGACGATGAGTCTCCTTGGGTGGGGCAAATGGCTAATGTCCTCAGTGCATAACTGAAAAGTTGAAATTTCAAGTCCACCCAAATGCACTTGGAAGAAGATTCTGAAAGTCCTACTTCCAAATAATCAGTGATTGAAAACACTGTGGTCAGTTCTACTCTGACACATTTGGGGTCACCATGAATTAGAGTTGACTTGATGGCAACTGGGTTTTAATTGGTTTTAACCAGTGTTGTCAGGAGGTGTAATGAATATCAGACAGCTAAAGAATCCCACATTTTCATCAACACTTAAAGCCCTTAGAAGGACTGTCTTGGAGACACAGGTGTGCAATTAATCCAGTATGTTTTCAGGTTATCCCAAGAAGGTATATTTTGTGTTCAATAAGGGAAATGGTATCTAGTTATCAGGGCTGCCTGGCACTGAAATGTTTGGTTAGTGGTGTCTGAGCCCTTCCTCCTTGCAGTCTGTGCCTATTCTCCTCCTTGGCTGGCTACTCTCTGTTGGAAGCCACAGCAGACACAGGGTCTCTGGCTCAGGAAATTCATTCTGTTCTCACCTGCCTGCAAACTGCATGGCTCCCGTTAATGTCAGCCCTCTTAATTCTTAACACTCTAGTCTTGGCTCTTTCTCTATTACCTCTTCTTCTGTTCACCCTCAAATACAGGGGTCTAAAGCCCCTTCTCTTCTCCTATCTTTTCTCCTACTCCTTACTCTTGAGTTTCCCATCACCATTTGTAGGCTGATGACATCTGTAGTGAAATAATTCATGTTGATTGCTTGGAGGTGAGGATCCCTGGTGATTAAGAGCTCAGCTGCTAACCACAAGGTCAGCAGTTTGAACCCAGCAGTCACTCCTGGAAACTACAAAACCAAAACCAAACCCACTGCTGTCAAGTTGATTTCCAACTCGCAGTGACCCTATAGGACAGAGTAGAACTGACTCATAGAGTTTCCAAGGAGCTCCTGGTAGATTTGAACTGCCAACCTACTGGTTAGCAACCATAGTACTTAACCACCACATGGTCAGGGTTTCCTAGGCCAGTGCTAGTCTGTCCTATAGGGTCACTGGGAGTCAGAATCAACTTAATGGCAATGGGTGTTGGGCACAGAAGAGAAAATTCCCAAATCCTGGTGGCTAAGCAAGGAGGGACTATTGTTCTCTCATACCTTGGTGAGTTTTACAGCTGAGTAACTGAAAGCTGCTGACAACGCTACAATGCTCACAGGAAGCTAAACACTCACCAGTATGTCCCAACAGTTCCAGAGCCTAACTTCTACCTCATGGTCCAAGATGGGTACATGGAATTACAGCCATTGCATCTGCAACCCTGGCATGAGGAAGGAGGGCCCAGCAAAGACGTTTCCTTAAAGGAGATTTCCTGGAGTTCTCTTACATTTTTCTCCATCTCATTAACCAAATCGTAGACTAGGAAGTATAGTCTTTTAGCCAGATAGATTCAAGACTGCCGTGAGAAAATTGAGGTTCTGTTACTAAGATGGAAGAAAGAAAGGATGTAGGGAAAGGAAACAGCCATAAATCTGTCACACTTCCCAAACTGGCAACTCAGCTCCTTCTGTGCAGCTCCAGCCTCCCGTCTGTCTCTCCTCATGGGGCAGCTCTCCTCGATGTTCCATAGGCACCTCAGAACTGCCTCACCACGATTCTCTCTACACTTCTTATTTCTGGGCTATAAACTCCACCTTTCCTTGTGACCCAGACCAAAGCCTAGTTGTCACGATGACGCTTTTCTCACGCTCCCTAACACTCAGTTCACCGCCGTCTTCAACACGTCCTGGAATCTACCCGCTTTTCACTTTCTCTTTCCTGGCACAGGCTCCCACCATTTCTGGTCTGGTGTACCAGAAAGAAACACTTATTCCTGATCATGGCCTTCTTTTGCTCCAACACAGAATTGATGAGTAGATATATATTTGTTGCAAGCACACTTGGCACATTTGAGAAAAGTGACTGTGTACTAGATGATGGAGCAAATTTCAATAATATCTAGGAGTTAATATCACATAGAGCACATTTTATGTCTACCAAACAAAAAAAGAAAGATAAACTCTAAGGCATTGCTGCTGAGTAGCTTCTGACTCACAGTGCTCTTACAGGGCAGAGTAGAACTGCCGCATGCAGTTTCCAAGGAACACTTGGTGGATTCCAGCTGCCAGCCTTTTGGTTAGCAGCTGCAGCACTAACATGACAACTAGGCTGTCAGGATTTCGAGTATGATTAAATTAAAATTAAGTTTAGGAAATTACATATATAGTGCAACCTCTAAGAGCCAGAAATCAAAGGGATTAACTTGTTTTTAGGGTCTCAACAGTTTTCTGCCTTTGCAGTTTGCTACTTCTCTATCACTCCTTTTAATGGGAAATATTTGTGTTTTCCTTTTCACAGGTTTTACTGTACTTAGAATGGAAAAAAAATGCATTTTCAAAGGACTCATGGGAGAGGAAGAACTCTGCTTTTTTTTTCCCTCTGGTGAAAATACATGCAGTCATATACCATTTGAATAACTCAGTGACATCGATTATATTCTGAATGAAAATTAGAACACATTTAGAACTGAACAATAAGGGAATTACTACATACAAAAATGTGTGGGTTCAATCGGGGGGAACTGGATAAGTGATACACAGGATATGTCAGAGCTGTATTTGCAACTTCCTCTGAATCTGTAATTATTTAAAAATAAAAAGCTCTGTCATGAGCTTCCTCCCGCATTCTTGTTACGTTTATATTTCTAACTTAAATGTGAGGCATCATAAATTGATGATTTGGTGGATGCAGGAGGAACAAGGGACTCAAAGCACCCTTGCAAGGACATTTGGTTAATTGGGCAGAAGACTGCTGTCAGGGAGACTTCAGTCAGCTTAGCTCATGAGCATTCCCAGCCCTTTGCACTTCACAGAAGGTCACTGGGTGATGCAAATGGTTTGGGCCCAGCTACTAACCTAAAGGTTGGCAGTTTAAAACCACTCAGTGGCAGCACTGAAGAAAGTCCTGGTGACCGCTTCCGTAAAGATTACAGCCAAGGAAACCTTATAGAGCAATCCTACTCAGTAACACATGGAGTTACCATGAGTCAGAATCAATGTGATAATAAAGGGTTTGGTTCTAACTGTCACTGAGCCTCAGAATTTTCAGCTGTGACAAAGAAACAGTATGGCTTGACTCACTTGGTTGTTGCAAGGTCTAAGAAAAACAAAGTTTTTAAAAATGTCAAGCAAGTAAGTGCTCAGTAAACTTTGATTTCTTTTTCCTTTTCCCGTTGTGATCACACTCCTTCATAGATTATCACCTGGCTTTGTTCTTTATGTTGTAGAGGTACCACCATCCACTGCTGAGGGGAGTCTCTGGGTGGTGCAAATGGTTAGTGCACTTGGCTGCTAACCAGAAGGTTGGAGGTTCAAGACTGCCCAGAAGTGCCTCAGAAGAAAGGTCTGGAAGCATGCTTCCCCCAAACATTGGCCACTGAAAACCCTGTAGAACATAATTCTATTCTGACACATGTGGAGTTGCCATGTGGAGTGAACAGCAAGTGGTACTGGTAGAAATTGTTTAAAGGGTGCTGTAGCAACTGTTGGTGATTTGGAAGGAAATTAAAGAAGGAGTAAGCCTAGCAGCCCCCATGTGACTCAGAGGCAGATGTGAGGTGTATGAGATAAATTTTGAGGTAACCAGAATAAGGATTGTGAGAAATTCAGAGAAAGCAGGAGAAACAAATTTGCTGGAGGAAAATGGATTATGTCATGCCAGAATCTAAGATCCAGTCATGATAAATTTGCCATAAGAATGAGACCTGAGGAAGAGATGAGGCGATGAATTTTAGGTGTAAGAACCTGGGAGAACATTTGTGATCTGGAGAGAGGGAACCTTTCCCTTTTGAATAGATACAGTGCTAAGAAACTGGCAAGTACACTTAAATGACAAGGCCCATTATGTGCCCTGGTACCCTTGAAAGGGAGGTCCTTGGCCAGCCTGACTCCATCTTGCTACAAACAGTAATTAAGATAACCATGTTATAAACATTAAGTCTTGAGAACTAGATTCTCCCCCATCAGTAAGAGTTTACCTTGTATTGGTCATAAGTCACATGGCTATTCTTTCCTCCCTTAGGAACACTGATTAATTGTTCTATTTATCTCCTTTCAGTTATTGTCTAAGACCATCAAACTGAATCACTGGGTGGTTTGGATGATTATCAAGTTCTGACTCGTTGGAGCCATGCAGATCCTCCACAAAGAAAATTGTTGAAACATCGAAAGAACTACCCATGTAGACAGGGAAAAATATTAGTCAGCCCCCACCTCCCCCCGCTTAATCAACCTATATAGCCTCCAGGCTTATCCTATGCATGCAGGCAAGCTTTGGAGAAGCTGATTCCCCCTCGCCTCTCGTACGTCAACACTCAATAAATGTCCTCATTTAGTCACCTCATCTCCTGTTTCAGTATTGGCTTTGCACACAGGTGGCATGGATTCACAATTTGCAGTTACAAATTCTGGTGGCCTGTACGGAAAAGCCCCCCTTTTAGACACTTGAGACACAGTGTCCCTGGTTGGGGATGTGGATTGGACAATTCCTGCTTCATTAGTGGCCGCAGGGCTGGTTAGTCTGTGAAGCAGTGTTGCCTTCTCTTCTCCACCTTGGTGCTGCTGGTCACCAACCGCTGTGATTGAGGTGAGTAAATCAGGACCTGGAAATCCCCTTGGGTCTGTGGCTCCCCTCCCTGCAGCACTCAGGGCCAGACTAGTGTGTCAGTTTTAGGGGAAACCTGTCCCTGGGTTGGGTTATTTCCAACATTACTAGTTCCATGAGCAAGACTCACCTGGTTTAGGCCACTGGAAGTCCCTAGGCCCTGGTTTGGTGTGTGAGTGGGGATCACCCCTGGTTTTTGGGAGGCTGACCACCTCCAACTGTTCCCCTTTTGGGTGGTCCAAACAGGTGTGTGTGTGTGAAGAGCCAGATTTTTGAGTGGAGCTGAGTGAATGTTGTGCGAATGTAGCCAAAAACTGCTGGACTATGAAGATAAAGAAATAACTAGAGTTATGGAAAAATAACGTAAGAAATCAGTCCAGGACCATAGCCAGGTTTATCTGACAAAAGCAGTCTGTCAAGTTTGGTCTTCCAACAACAGTTCACTGACTGCCTAGTGCAGTAAAGCAAAGAGCTGAGGTCTGATACATTCAGAATTTCTTTACAGAAAGGACACAGAAACCTCCCTCTAACAGCCAAGGTATGAAGGGCTTCAACCATCTGTCACTATTAATGTGGGAGAAGCTTCTTCCATTCTGTCAGTGTCTCCTTTGGGGTACATCTTAGCTGGATGGAAAAAGTACAGTTATGAACCTATGACTAAGAAAAGATGATTCTTTTGTGTAATGATGTATGGTCCTAGTATATTTTGGGAGATCAGGAAATCTGGGGTTGTTGCAACTCAACACTGTCTTACACCTAGACTTGTTCTGTAAAAGAGAAGGAAAGTGGGATGTGGTCCTTTATGTTCAAGCATTTATGTCTTTGTATCAGTCTGTGAAACCACATGAATCTATTCTGTATCAAGGAAAGAAATTGGGTAAGAAAATTTTACAGGATTCTTCAGAAGATGATCCCCTCCTTGGGGGATGGATGCCCCCATCTGCTCCACCATCAGTCCCAAGTGACAGAGTGGGAGGTAGAGAGACTGACAGCCAGTGGCCTCCCTGGACTCCTCTGAAGGGATGGACTCGACAAGGGGTACAGAGGCTGTGGTCAGTGGAGGGGTGGACTCAACTACAGGTATGGCCTCCCCCTCTCATACCCGACAGGGTACTGTTTTTGGCGAGGGAACCTCTGGGCTCCAGGCAGGGCAATACCCCCTAAGAGAAGTACCAACTGGGGTAGATGCTGAAGGGCATCTGAGGCCTTCAGTGTTCATCTACACTCCATTGTCCACCACTACCTGTGTAATTGGAAGAACCACACCCCTTCTTGCAGAAAAGACCCTAACAGAATGGCAGAATTGTTTCTTTGCATTTTTTGTACTCCTTGCCCCACATGGGCAGATGTACAAACTCTCCTCAATACATTGCTAACATCTGAGGAGTGCCGTGTGGTGTTAGAGCAGACACAGAAAGAGGCTGATAAGCTACATAATTTAGATCTCACTAATGGGGATCATCCAGCCAGTCTAACAGCAGTCCTTGTGGCTGACCCTGCATGATACTATAACACTGAGGAACGGAAGGCTAGGCTTCAACACTATCAGGATTTTATTATTTTTGGATTAAGAAATGGGGCTCCACAGCCAAAGAGTTTAAATAAAATTAGGGAAGTTATACAGGAAGAAAAAGAGGATCCTTCGATTTTTCTTGAGAGTCACAGAGCCATTTCACCAATACACTGACGTTAACCCTGAAGATCCCAATAATACTAGACTGCTAAATATGATTTTCATCATTCAGAGTGCCCCCAATATTTGGAAAAAATTACAGAAACTTGAAGGGGGGTCAAGGGATGCCTATAGGACAGTTGGTTGAGATAACTTTCAAGGTTTTTAATTCCTGGGACCAGGCTGCTGAACAGAAGGAAAAACAATCAAAAACAAAAGGCAGTATTGTTGGCAGCTGCTCTTTCCCCATCTGGCAAACAGAGGATAAGAGGTGAACATGGAAAACGAGGACTGCAGGAAATCCCTAAAAAAATGAAGCCATTTCAAGGGCAGCCTTTGAAGACAAATCAGTGTGCCTACTGCAGAAAACTGGGACACTGGAAGGGGGAATGCCCCCCATAAGGCAAATTACAGGCAATCCAGGAGGGTTCTAATATTGAAGGCTCAGACTGAAGGGGCCTAGGGTCAGAGAACACCTTTCCCATCTCCCGCTGAGAACCGTGGGTAACCCTCGTGATGGAAGGACGACCAATTGACTTTATCATTGACACCAGTGCGACATTCTGGGTATTAAATACTGCTGAATCTCCTTTGAGCCCCCAAACAACACCCACTGTTGTAATTACTGGAAAGCTTGCAACCTGATCTTTCTTACAGCCAGTAAATTGTGAGTTGAGAAGTAACCTGCTTTATCATGAATTTTTGTATATGCCTGAGTGCCCAGTGCCCCTGTGTGGAAGGGACCTCCTCTCAAAGCTGGGGGCCCATGTTGTTTTCAATCCCCATAAAATACTGTTACAAATCCCTCCTCATGCCACCTGTGCATTGCAGGCTGCTCTGCTACGTGATGGAACAATGCCAGCTAGCAGAGGAGAAAACATTCCTGAATGTGTTGAACAACAGGTAAATCCAGCTGTTTGGGCATCAGGCCAGCCAGGGTGAGCATATTCGGTGGCACCAGTAAAAATCATTCTAAAACCTGGGACACCATAGTGAATCAAAAACAGTACCCAATTCAAAGAGAAGCCCTAGAAGGCCTCTCACCTCTGGTTCAATAATATTTGAAAACCAGACTTTTAAGATATTATCAATCTCCTATTTCGCCTGTGCTTAAACCCGGCACCCAAGAATATTGGTTTTGTACAGGATTTGAGACAAATCAATCAGATTGTGGAGGACCTTCATCCAGTGGTACCCAATCCATATACCCTCCTGGTGATCATCCCCAGGAACTGTGCGTGGTTTTCAGGGTTGGACTCAAAAGACACAATTTTCTGCATACCTTTATACCCAGAATCACAGCCTTTGTCTGCCTTGGAATGGGTAGGTGTTGAGACTGGAACAAAAAGACATCTGACTTGGCAGGTTTTGGTACAAGGATTTCAGAATTTCCCAACAATATTCAGAGAAATTCTGTCACAGGACTTGAAGGCCCTAGAACTGAAAGGGGGAGTCATCTTACAATATGTAGAAGATATATTGGTGGCTAGTGAAACTAAAGAGGACTTAGACCAGAACACTATGCCAACCAAGTGCTGTTGAGTTAGAACTCTATAAGCCTTTTAAATTATCTAGCTGAATGGAGTTATAAGGTCTCCAAGAGAAAAGCTCAATTTTGAACCTCAAGTAAAGTACCTGGGGTTCCAGATTTCCCAGAGGCAAACAGATCTCTTGCCTGATAGGAGGGAAGCAGTTGTCCAAGTGAGGTCACAAACAAGTAAGAGACAACTACAGGGTTTTTTAGGAATGGCAGGGTTCTGTTGCATTTGGATACCAGGGTATGGACTAATCGCTAACCCTCTATGTGAGACATTAAAAGGAGAAGAAAGGGAGCCTCTGCTGTGGACACCTGAGTGCCAATAAGCCTTTGAAAAAATTAAACATAAACTAATGACAGCCCCTGTTCTAGGACTCCCTGATCTCAAAAAGCCTTTTGAACTGTTTGTACATGAGAAACAAGAAGTGGCCACAGAAATCCTGACCCAAACTTTAGGACCTATAAAGTGACCAGTTGCTTACTTTTCAAAGCAGTTGGATTCTGTAGCTCATGGGTGGCCCCCACGCCTGTGGGCAGTCGCTGCTACTTGTGATTTGCTTCAAGAAGCAGAGAAGTCTACTCTGGGACAGCAAGTGATGGTACATATCCCTCATGTAGTCCTCCCCCTCCTAGAACAGAAGGAGGGATTCTGGTTAACAGCAGGATGAATGGGGAAATAGCAGGTCACCCTATTAAACAGTCCAAACATAATTTTGCGGGTGGTGACGACTTTGACTCCAGCCACGCTGTTGTGTGTTGCAGAGGGCCCACCTCAACATGACTGGAAATCATTGAAGAGGTCTATTCTAGCTGCCTTGATCTTTCTAATGTTCCCCTTGATGACCCAGAAGTTGAAATATACACAGATGGAAGTAGTTACATGATGAGAGGGAAAAGGAAGGTAGGATATGCAGTAGTGACTCTGACTGACGTGTTGGAGGCTGGCCCTCTACCCTGGTACTTCAGCCCAAAAGGCTGAGTTGATAGCCTTGAAAAGAGCCCTTCACCTGGCTGCAGGGAAGAGAGTGAATATATACACTGACAGTTGGTATGCTCATCTGGTTTTACACATTCATGGGCCCTGTGGACAGAACGAGGCCTCTTTACTGTGGCAAATCGAGAGATAAAACATGTGCCTCAAAATTTGGAACGTTTGTAGACTGTAGGAGCCCTGCCCAAGTAGCAGTTATCTATTGCCCCAGTCACCAACGGGTCAGGACTCCAGAGGCCATGGGAACTAGAAAGGCAGATCTTGAGGTTAAGAAAGCCACACTGCAGCCAATTGAGCCTGATTATGCTTTTGCTTTAATTCCCACTCTTGCCTCCCCACATCTTCCTACAGCTGTTTATACTTCTCAGGATTTAAAAAAGGCTGAGGAATGAGGAGTTTGCCCCAACCCCAACACTGGCTGGTTGATTGGTCCAGATGGAAAAGTCCTGGTACCTGAAGCTCGAGTACAAAATGTAGTGTCTGTTCTCCATGACGGCATTCACTATGGTTGAGATGCCACATAGAATGGATGCAACAGATAATAGCTGGACCTAACCTCTTAAAGACTATTCAAAAGGTGACACAAGAAGGTCTCCTCTGTGCTCCAAATAACCCAAAGACAGTTTCACATTCCTCGGGACCAGGGTCCAGTTCCATGGAACAGATACAGGAGACAATTGGCAGGTGGACTTCGCTGTGATGCCTCGAGCCCCAGGAAATTTTTGCCACTTACTTGTCTTTGTGGACACATACTCTGGGTGGGAGGAAGCTTTCCCCTGTTGGACCGAACAAGCCTGGGAAGTGACAAAAGCTGTTCTGAGGAATATTTTACTAAGATTCAGACTCCCTCTAACTATCCAGAGTGATAATGGTGGGGCATTTATTGCCCAAGTAACCCAAGAGGTAAGCAAAGCACTGGGAATATTGTGGAGGTTACATGCTGCCTGGAGACCCCAGTCAATGGGAAAAACAGAAAAGCTGAACCACGCCTTAAAGAAGACATTGGTTACGCTTTGCCAAGAGACCCATTCAACAAGGTTTGTGTATTGCCTATTGCCCTGCTCCGGGCTTTGGGTGGCCCCTTGAAGCGGGCTTAAATTGAGCGCTCATGAGTTAGTATATGGGGGGGGCCATTCTTGAAATGGTTTGCTCTTCCTATCTCAGTGGCTATTTTCCCTTCTTTGGGAAAAACTCTTACTATTATTAATCAATATGCTTCCTCTCTTTTATCTTTCCCAGCTGATGCCCCTCCACAGATTGAAGCCTGGTGACCAAGTCTTACTGAAGGTATGGAGACAGCAGCATCCTGAAGAGCAGTTATCTCCACAATAGGAAGGTCCATATGAGGTCCTATTAACCACCCACTCGTCTGGGAAGCTTGCTGGGGTAGCAGCCTGGGTACACCACACCCAGATTAAGGCTAGCCCTCCCTTACAACCTGAAGAACAGCGACAACAAAGATAAGATGAAGAGGCTCATCACAGTATTCTTGCATGGCAGTGGGAGGGCTTAAGTAGAAATTAAAAAAAAAACATGATGCTTTTTTGTTTCTCCTCTTCTAGAATTTGACAGAGGGCTCTGAGCTCATTTTACTTCAGACAGAAAGAACTCTCACTGTGGTGACCAATGGGACCCTGACACTTACACTGTTTCTGCCTCAACTCTGGTGGGACCAATCAAATGCGTGAAACAAACCACAAGAAGGAAAAGTATTCTAGCTTGAGAAGAAAAAATATAAGTACCCTCACAGTTTCCCTATTGCTGATACTACCCAGGGGAATAATGTAAATTTTTCTATTATGGTCTCTGATATCATTCCCTTTGATGAAGACACATTTCTGTTTTAAATTTAATAAAATGACCCCTCAAGATATTGAGGTTCTGAGGAGACAAGGGCTTCAGGTTATAAAATTTCAACCTAATAGATGGGAGTAGTCCTCTAATAACATGACATCCATGTTCCAAGAAGTTATGAGGGTGAGTAGACTTAAAAATTGTTAGATTTGCCCTCATCTGCCCCACTCATGAGCTCCAGTTCATCCCCTGGCTGCCCTGGTACTTAATTATAATACTATTTACTGTGTCAATACCCTTACAAGGCCTAAACAAAATCCATAAGGTGGCTGATTGGACTCACCCCCATCCAAATTGGAGGCCTTGGAATAGTTGGCTGTCTAATTTGTTCCCCTCTCTAAGATCTTGGCTAACACCATTACTCACTATCATAATAGTGATTGTTCTAATCTGTGTTTCTGTACCATGTGTTGTTAAAATGATCCTGGGAGGAGCTAGTTGCACCCTCCAGGAAGAAGGGATATTCGTGACAGATGCCCCATCCTCTTCCCATGTGAAGGCATGCATCATGCGAGACATGCAAGATGCTCCTATTTTCCAAAATACACCCCCCTCCTGCTGTGAATAAAAAGACATCCCTAGTCAATGCCTCTGGTCAGCAGGAAGTAGCTAGAGGAGGTCGGTGCCCCTCTTCCCTTGATTGAGAAGGTATCCACAGATGGGGGGAGTTGAAAGAGAGGCCCTTGGCCAATCCAACTCCATCTTCCTACAAATAGTAGTTAAGACAACCATGTTATAAACATTAAGTCCTGAGAACTCAATTCTCCCCCACCTGTAAGAGTTTACCTTGTATTGGTCATAAGTCACACAGCTATTCTTTCCCCCTCGTAGGAACACTGATTAATTGTTCTGTTTATCTCCTTTCAGTTATTATGTAAGACCATTGAACTGAATCACCAGGTGGTTTGGATGATTATCAAGTTCTGACTTGTTGGAGCCATGCAGATCCTCCACAAAGAAAATTGTTGAAACATCGAAAGAACTACCCATGTAGACAGGGAAAAATATTAGTTAGCCCCCACCTCCCCCAGCTTAATCAACCTATATAACCTCCAGGCTTAGCCTATGCATGCAGGCAAGCTTTGGAGGAGCTGATTCCCCCTTGCCTCTTGTGCATCGGCACTCAATAAATGTCCTCGTTTAATCACCTCACCTCCTTAGTAATGACTTTGCGGACAGGTAGCACAGATCTACAACTGAGGTTACATCTGGATATTCTTCTCACTGTAGCAGAGCTATTTCTAGTCCCAAACAGGTCTTGTATTTGAAAGGCTTAGTTACCTAGTGCTGCTACAATAGGAACACTGCAAGAGAGTAGCTTCAAAGGATAGAAATTTATTTTCTCTCAGTTCTAGGGGTTAAAAGTTAAAATCTTGGCTGTGTGGACTTCCTCTATGAGCCTGTCTCCTAGTTGCCAGTGACAGTGGCCATCTTTGGCATTACTGGATTTAGAGATATGTCTGTCTTCTACGTCTCACCTTCATACGGCATCTTTGCCTGTGTATGGATCTATGGCTATTCTGATTTTTCTATAACTGAGAAGTTATTGGGTTTGAGACTCACTACACCCAGGTGAGTCTCAATCTTTCCAAATCTGTCTTCCTCATTGGTATACCAGAAGAAAATCCTGATCTCCAAACAGAGTCACATTTGCTGGTAGGTGGGTCAGGACTTGGGTCCATATTTTAGGGAGACACAGTTCATCTACAAGGTATGTGGGTGATTCACAGTGGGCGGTGGGTATATGTGGTTTAGGAGCATGGGGAAAGCCATGTTCCAAGACGACAATTCCAAGAGGCAGATCCTATTTGCCCTGGAGGTAGCAGCCATGGTCTGGGACTTTGACAAGTTCAGGAGTCTTCACTTCAAAGCGGTTTCATTACATCATCTTGGTGCACAGCAGCAGGTTAGGAGAAGACTGTTGCTGGCCCAGTCACACAGCAGCAGCCTGGGGAAGACTGTTGCTGGCCCAGACCACATTGGCATCTGTCTGGGAGAAGATAACTGTCTCGAAGCATTTCTGTAAGAGAGTCCAGGAGGAGGATGAAGAAGAGGAAATTAGATATTAAGCAAAGAGGAGCTGAGATTTAAAAAAATTCCACAAAGCACACAAATACCTACACAGTCTTTGACTTTGTACTTCTGAAATCAGGAATATGAGACCACGCTAAAACACAGAGACCCACTTCATCAACAGTTGCACAAAACATGCAGTGTTGATTTGGAAAAATAGGAAGCCCCACAAAACAGTATGAGCAAACATATTCCCTTTTTCCCAGTTCCTGGACCACTCTGTGAAAGCATAGGAGAGCTTCCCACTTGCATGGAAGCTGGTCTGAGCCATCTCTTGGGGGAACTCCCACCAAGTTCAAGGCTCAGGGCCTTTCTTAAAAGCCTAAAGAACCTAGAGTAGTTTCCCTTACAAGGTAGACATGAATTTGAATAATTATCGGAAAGAGGTTTTGAGGCATGAGCATTATTTTAACTCATCATATTTTATTTCCATATATCAAAGATGGTGGTTTAAACTTACCCAACAAGATTCTTGTTAGCACTGGGTACTGTTGAGACAGTTGTGACTCTTAGTGACCCCATTTGACATAGTAGAGTCGCCCCATCGAGTTCTGTAAAGTTTATGGAAGCAGATTGCCAGGTCTTTCTCCTATAGAGCTGCTGAGTGGGTTCAAACCACCAACATTTCAGTTAGCAATTGTGCTTAACTGTTTGCACTATGGGCTCCTTTACATAAAGATGAAAAATCTGAAACAAAAACAAAAAATAAACCAAACTGACTGCCACTGAATTGAGGCCAATTCATAGCGACCCTATAGGACAGAGTAGAAATGCTTCATAGAGTTTCTAAGAAGTGGCTGGCAGATCCAAACTGCTGACCTTTTGGCTAGCATACATACCACTTGTCCACTGTACCAGCAGGGTATCCAACCCTGGTGGTGCAGTGGTTAAGTGCTGTGTCTGCTAACCAAAAAATTGGTTGTTTGAATCTACCAGGTACTTCTTGGAAACTATGGGGTAGTCCTACTCTGTCCTATAAGTTGGAATCTACTCAACAGCAACAGACACAAAGATTACAGCTTTGAAAACCTTATGGAGCACAGTGCTACTCTAACATGCGGAGTTGTTGTTGGTCAGAATTGACTCTATAGCAGTGGGTTGGATTTTGGTTCGGGCTTACTACTACAGAAAGAAGAAGTGATGGATTTGAGTTATGGTGTTGCTAAAGAATATTGAACATACAGCGGAAGAACAAACAATTCTTTCCTGGAAGAAGTACAGTCAGAATGCTCCTTAGAAGCAAGGATCCTGTACTTTGGACATATCGTCAGGAAGTATCAGTCCCTGGAGAAGGACATCATGCTTGGCAAAGTGAGGGTCAGTGAAAAAGTGGAAGACCTTCAAGGAGATGGACTGACACAGTGATTGCAACAATGAACTCAAGCCTAATGATTGTGAAGATGACACGGGACCAGGCAATGTTTCATTCTGTTATACACAGGGTTGCTGTGAGTGGGAATTGGTTTGATGGCACTTAGCAACAGCAAGAACATTACTATGCACAGGTTACATGCTTTGAGGTGTTACTTGGAAAGCAAAGTTTTGAGACCCCAGCCATGACTTTTCGGTCTATAAAAAGGGACTTTCTCTGTAGCCTTATATTTCCCTTAAGCAGTGTGTACTTATATTTGTAAGTCTCTCATCCCGGGCAGTCCAAGGAGCCTGGCTGGGTTTGCTGAAAGCTCAGGGAAAGGAAAAATGATGTATTTGATCATGGGTGAAGCCAAATATTTGCACACCTTGCAACTCACCTCTAGCTCACCTGGTGTTTTGGCCATGATGGAGGAAGCAGGCAGCCCCTGGGGAGTAAACTAGCTGAGCAGTCCTGGTAAATCATTCATCTCCTCCTCTGTGTAAACATCTCTGACCTCAGGAGGCCCTGGAGAGATTAATAGAAGTCAGTAAAGCCCTCCACCATGCACAATGCTTATGTGGCTGCTGCTATTCAGGAACCAGCAGAAGAGATTTGCACTCTTCCCTAGCTAGTCTCCTGATCATCTGCCAGGTGGACAGGGAACTGTTTGCTGCAGCCAGCCCAGGATGAAGAGTGGCAGCTCAGTGAGCTCTCCAGAGTGTTGGGTATTTGGTGAGCCCACGCTTAAGGAAGGCTTATGTCTCTGGCAGCACGTGGCATGTTGGGGATTCCATCAGATGGGAGGTTGAGAAGCCCTCTAAATGAGTACTGCTTCACTTGCTTATAAAAAGATAAATTGAAAATTTGCTGATGGTTCCAACTCATCAGACCACATGTGTCTCAAAGTAGAACTGTGCTTCATAGGATCTTCAGTGGTTGATGTTTTGGAAGCAAGTCACCAAATCTTTCTTCTGAGGCACTTCTGGGTGGACTTGGGCTGAAACTTTTTGATTAGTACAAAGCAAAACAAAAAAATGAAAAAATTGCCTTCTTCTGAATAATTTCTTGATTCTTTGTTCTGAGAGCTTTCTCAAGCTGTGGTGGTTTGCCTCTTTAAGGGATCTGATACTGACTGTTGTCTCTAAGCCATCAGTAAGTTGAATTTTTTTTATTTTATGTTTGCTTACCGTGTTCTAGCTTTTTTTTTGCTTTGTTTTGCAATGTTGAAATAGACGAATTGTGTGTGCTAGTTCTGTTATTGGAGGCTTTGAAACTCTAACATCCTGTCACCAAGTGGTTAGAGTTGTTACTAGGCATGTAAATCCAGGAGTGTGTTTACATTTCTTGTATGGGTTCAGCTCAGGTGTCCAGGTAGCGAGTTACCAAGTGTGTGGTGCTAGCTGTCCCCCATGGTCCAGAAGGGCCCAGGTAGTTGACATAGGCACAAGTAACTAGCTGTATGCACTGACAAAGGTATGAGGCTGACAGCTGTCCATGGATGTGGTGAGGAAGGCTTGTCCCTGTGCCTTATTGTGAGTGGGTAGGTAAATTTTGCTATCGCACAATAGGAGTGCTGAAAGCTGTATGCTTTTCTGAAAGGCTTTCAAGGTCTATGGACCCCCTTATGCCTGCACCTAGGCAAAAGATCTGTTTCTGCCCCAAGTTCCTGGCTTTCTTTCCCTGCCACTTATTAATTTGTTCCCTCTCCAAATGTGGAAGAATAGTCTGGAGCATTGATAAGGATGCCTTGGCCTAGGTGGTGATTCAGAATATGGAAGCTGATGCCATGCAGAGAAGGGGAGGGAAGCACTGGGAAAAGGAAGAGAGATTTAGACTGAAGAAAAGTTTAGACTTGCACTCAATAGGTTAGAAGCAAGCCACTTAGCTTGTGAGAACAGAATGCTTTTTCTCACTGATTCTGGAGGCATGAGTGGGCTCTCTGTTGTTCAGTCTCTCGTGCTGAGGAAGATACTTTCCAAATGCCACCGCTTTGCTCATCATGCTGGCTGCTGTCAATCCTCCTGCGGGGTGCTGATTCCTACCAGGTCAGATCTGGCCATCCTGGGTACTCTCCCTTCCTTGTTGCTCGGTCTGATTTGTCAGATTTTCCTTTGATGTTCAGGGCTTCTAAAATGTCATATATAATGGATTTATGTGTCTTTTTTTTTTTTTTTTTAAATCTTTGTTGCTTTAGAGGGATCACAGGAAGTGTCTGGCTCCTCCACTATCCGGAAACTCCTTTTTCAACTGATTGACTGATCATATCACATTATGTTACAGAAAGTAATGTGCTGTGCCCAAGGCCAACTGATCTAATCAGATGTAAGTACTCCATGACAACAACTAGACTAGTGTTTGATCCAGCAACTGGCAACTATAGCTTAACCAAACTGAAATGAACCACTATACACAATATAAATGAAAAAACACAAATCCACATGTGCCGAGGATACATTGTCTCCAGCACCCTCTACTAAAAACTTTGCGGTAGAGGGCTGAGGTCAGGAAGAAAGATAAGTATTTATGTAGCAATGTGAACAAGTTTTGAAAGGGAGCAATAGAAGTACCAGCTCTTAAACACCTTGAACCTTTTCCTTCCCCCAGGCCCAGTCTTATATCCCACTCCCATCTTGGTGGTCTCTCAGTCTCTAGGTTTGAATCTGCCCTTAGGAGTTCATGATTCTTCTTACTCTGAGATCCAGAGCAGATTCCTTTCGCCCTCAGATTTCTTAGCACCTGCCGTGATCTTTGTAGCACGCCACTTATTCCCAGAAGACACTCTAAGGTCTTAAAAAAGCATACCAACAACACTAAAACCCTAAAACCCATTATCAGCTAATTGACTATGACTCATTGTGATCACATATGTAGAAATGAGCTCCCTAGGGTTTTATTGGCTATAATCTTACAGAAACAGATCACCAGGCCTTCCTTCTGGAGCACTTCTGGGTGGGTCTAAACCATCAATGTTTTAGTTAACATATGAATGCAAATCATTTGTGCCACTCAGAGATGCTGAGAGAAGCCAGCTTTATGACTTGTACTTATCAGGGCTGAGCCTTTCAAGAGAAAAATGAAATTACTGCCTTGACAGGCTGCCCTAGAATCTTCAGGATCAGGCATTCTTTCTTTTTTTCCCTAATTACAACTAAGTGAAAGTACACAATCTAAGTCAATTTTACATACCTGCCTCTCTACAACTCTATCTGCTCTTCCTGCCCTGTGACAGCACACTCTTCCTTTTTCAGTCTTTACAACTAGTATCCTGCCAGTGAACACCTGTCCCCTCCTCTTCACCCTCTCCTCTCTCCTCTAGAAAGAAACTCGTAGAGTTGCCTTCTATGAATGTATAAAACCGTGAAGTACACATACCACGTGCTCACTTCATGTCCCTGATTCCAGTCCATTCTTTGTCTGAAGTGTTGACCTCAGTTACTGGTTTCAGGTCTGTGGCAGGAGCAAGTCTAGCATCCATCTTCACAGGAGACTCTCCAGATTGTCAGACCATCAATTCTAGTCTTTTAGTACAGTTCTTGATCTGCACACCTCTTTCTTTTGTGTTACAACAGGAACTCTTACACTGTGTCCTCTATCAAGGTTGTTTGTGGTGGTGGCCAGGCACCATCTGGTTTTTCTGGTCTCATGCTAATGTAGTCTCCCAATCACATGGGTCCTTCTGTCTCCTGGGTGCATTTTTCTTTGTGTCTTTGATATTCTTTGTTGTCATCTATTCCAGGTAGAATGGGATCAACTGATGTTCCTAAGATCACAGCTTGCTGGCTTTTAAGACCTCAGATGTCACTCACCAATAATGGGGTGCAGAAGACTCAGTAAAAGGCTAGTTATGCCACTTAACCTCTAAGTCCCCTGAAAACATAGTCCCCAGACCCCTGTCCCTTCTACTCTATCCTTTGAAATGCTGAGTTGAATTAAGAAAATCTTTTAGTTTACGGTATAGTCTATTTATGCTGATCTGCCTCCTACTGAGTGCTGTCGCATCCTTCACCTAATTGAATTCCTCGATTAATCTATAACCAACCCACTCCCTCCCTCCCTATTATTGTAGCCATCAAAGAGTCTTTTCTTCTGTACATAAGTCCTTTTCAAGTCCTTATAATAGTGGTCTCGTATAATAGTTGTCCTTTTGCAGCTGACTGATTTCACTCATCATGTCTTCTGGTGAATACCAACTCATGAGATGCTTCTTAAAATCCTCATTGTTCTTTACCACTGCATAGTGTTCCACTGTGCATATATACCAGAGTTTCTGTGTACATTCATCTATTGTTGGGCACCTAGGTTGATCCCATCTTTTTGCTATTGTGGACTGTGCTGCAATAAACATTTGTGTGCATTTATCTGTGCATCTGACAGCCCTTGTTTCTGTAGGATGTACTCCACGCAGTGGGATTGCTGGATCATATAGTTATTTCTATTTCTAACTGTTTAAGAAAGCCCCAAATTGCTTTCCAAAGAGGTTGTACCATCTTACATTGCCATCAGCAGTGAAAGAGAGTTCAAATCTTTCCACAGCCTCCTCGGCATTTGTTGTTTTGTGTTTTTGGATTACTGCCAACCTCACTGAGGTGAGATCATATCTCATTATGGTATTGATTTGGATTTTCCTAATAGCTAATGATCCTGAGCATTTCTTCATGTGTCTTTTAGTTGCCTGAATGTCTTCTTTGATGAAGTGTCTGCCCATTTCTTTTGCTCATTGTTTAACTGGGTTATTTGTATTTTTCTTGTTGACATTTTGTAGTACCATGTAGATTATAGAAATTAGATGCTGATCAGCTACATAGTTGCCACATTTTTTGACCCATTCTTCACGTTGTCTTTTAACTCTCTTGATAAAGTCTTTAGATAAGCATAAGTGTTTGAGTTTTAGTAGTTCCCATTTATCTATTTTCTCTTCTACTGTTTGTACACTGTTGGTAAGATTCTGTAGTCTCTCTAAGCTGTGATTAGAGCTTCCATTGATGTCCTTATTTTTTCTTCCATAATCTTTATCATTTAAGCTTTATATTTAGGTCTTTGATCCATTTTTGATTTAATTTTTGTGTAAGGTGTGAGATATGGGTCTTCTTTCAGTTTTTTGCAGTTGCACATCCAATTTTGCCAATACCATTTGTTAATGAGAGTGTTTTTCAGTTTACAATCTTATGGTCTTTGTTTAATATCAGCTGTTCATAAGAGAACGGTGGCATTGCTAGGGTCTCAACTCTGTTCCATTGGTCTATATATCTCTTTTTGCAGTGGTACCAGCCTGTTTTGACCACTGTAGCAGTGTAATAGTTTCTAAGGTCAGGTAGTGTGAGGCTGCCCACTGTGTTCCTCCTCTTCAGCAGTGTTTTACTTATCTGTGATTTCTTGCCTTTCCAAACAAAGTTGATTTGCTTTTCCATCTCATTAAAAAACAACATTGCAGGGAGGTGGGACCAAGATGTTGGACTAGACACACATCTCTTCAATTCTCTCTGAGAACTAAGGCCTGGAATAATAAACAAATGCAGCAGCGTTGACATCTGGGGAGCCCTAGGATCTGGCAAAGGGTTGTCAGATTTGACTAGGCACCAGTAATAGTGTAAACTACCTCTCCAATGAGTCACCAATGAGTCCTGCTCCTGCTGACTCACCGTTTTGTAGGACTGCAGGTAATGCTGCCTTCTTTGTTATCCAGGAAGTGGGAACTTGGCATGACCTGGCAAATACGCTGAACTGCAGCACTTAAGTAAACAGTATGTAGCACAGGAGTGTGGGTCAGCCATATATTGAGAGCCTGGTTGATGACCAAGGGCACCATTGAGCCTCTATCCTCTCTTTTCTGAGCCACACCATAGATTCTGTTGTTTCATGGCAGAAAGGAAGTTCAGCTGGGATGACCTCTTGGTCAGCTGCAAGGAAGAGTCATCCAGCTTGGGGCCTTAGCTGTGGTTGATTCTCAAGCAGAGTAGGAGTCCCTGTTTGGCAAGTGCTTCTTCAGTAGATAAGCTGCATTTGAGAAGATCCGTGTCTGGGTTTATGGGTGGGGCCTGGCAGAGGCTGGCAGGAAGGCCCTAACCACTCCCTACCCTGAATCACATCAGCCAGAAGGCAGGACCTGCTATACCTGAGGGTCTGACAGATTTTGCCACATGTTGGACAGCTCCTCACTTAGCATTAAGGTACCTTTCTAAAATAAGACAACCTGGAGAACTGACCACTGAGAGACTTGGTGGCATCTCCTCCACCCTTCACTGATCCACACCATAAGGTCAGCTGACAGCACCTAAGCAACTCTGTAAGTAGGGCACTGTCTTTGCCCTCCAGGAGGCAGAGCCCGCTACCCTAGAGAGCCCACTGGGATAAGTCAGTAGCTTATACAGAGATGGCTGGTGACCAAATCCCCTCTTAGAACTAAACCTGAGCTCCTGTTGAGGTAACACCAGAGAAACTGAACAGCTTCTAGATGGTGCACACACAACAGTCAATTGCTAACCATTTAAAAAAGCAGTCCATCACGGCTCAGGAAAACTCCCAAAAGAAAGAATCAAAAAACTTCCCAGATGAAGAAGCCTTTCTGAAGCTATCAGAATTTGACTACAAAAGAATTATATAGAGAGTCCTCCTAGAGATTAAACAAAATGCAGCAGAACAAAATTAAAACTTAAGTAAGCCATTTGAACTGATGGAACATCAATGATCTGAAATCCAGCAGATCAATACTAAAATTACAGAATCAGACAATTCAATCCAAAGACAATAGAACAAAATTGTGGAGATAGAAGTTGAATTTAGTGACCTTGAGGACAGAGCAACAGACACCAGAATTTGTGAGGAGAAATCAGAGAAAAGAAATATTAAAAGTGAAGAAGCATTAAGAAACATGTGGAATTCTATTAAAAGGAATAATCTATGAGTAATTGGAGTTCCTGAACCAGGAGGGATAGCTGAAAATACAGAGAGTACAACCATAGATTTGCCAGTAGAAAACTTCCCTGAATTTATGAGAAGAGAACACAGATATCCAAGATATGTATTGAAGGCCACAAAAAATAGATCCCAAAGAAAAGACTCCAAGACACACTATAATTAAGTTTAATAAAAAGAAAGATAAACAGATGCCCTTAAAGGGAGGGAGGCTCAAGCAAAGCAAACATTCAGAGAGAAACCCTGTGAGCTTTTGTCTGACTTCTCAGCAGAGATGATGTTGGCAATAAGGCAGTGGGATGACACATTCAAAGTCCTTGAAGGGGAACCACTACCACCAAGAAATATATATCCTGAAAAATTGTCTCTCAAATATGAAAGTGAAATTAAGGTATTCCCAGATAAACAGAAGCTTAGAGACTTGTAAAAGCCAAATCCAAACTACAAGAAATACTGAAAGAAGCTCTTTGTTTAGAAAAACAAAAAATATTGAGTGTATACTTAAACACACAGTGCAGGACACGACATTCAGAATCCTACTCAGTAAGGGAAGTCATGAAACTCAATCAAAGCTACAATTTTAAAAGAAGGGAATCAGTGATCATAACACAAAACTATGACATTATCATACTAAAAAGAGGGATATATTACAGTACTTATAACTCTTTCAGATGGGGAAGAAATTAAAAAGATATCCAGAAGTTACAGTCTGGTTTAAACTTAGAATAGTAATGGGGATGATAACGGTAGCCTCAAAGCAAAATAATAATAAGACATATCAAAGCAAGAAACATAATACAGGAGTCTGAACAAACACAAAACCAACACTGAAAAAGATGAAAACTCAACCCATTAAGAAAAATGATCCAGAACAGAATATTAAGAGCAACATAGAGAACATCAACAACACGAAAATAAATGCATCAAAATGACAGCACTAAATACTTACCTAGCAATAATTACACTAAATGTAAACAAACTGAATGCTCCAATAGAGAGGCAGTGAGTGACATCACAGATCAAAAGACACAACTCGTCTATACGTTACTTACAAGAAACACACTTAAGACTCAAAGATACGAACAAACTGAAAATTAAAGGATGGAATAATATATGCCAAGCTAACAAATTACAGTGAAAAGCAGGAGTGGCAACACTAATCTCAGATAAAATAAATTTTAATGTAAAATCCATCATCATGGACAAGGATGGTCACTATTGCTGAAAGGTTAAATACATAATCAAGGTTTAACAATATTAAATGTTTATGCATCCAATACCAGAGCATCTAAATACATCAAACAAACATTATGTTGAAAAATGAGATAGATCACTCCACAATAATAGTTGGAGACTTTAACACTCCACTTTCAGAAATGGACAGATCATCCAGAAAAATCTCAGTAAATACATAGAAGATCTTATTGCAACAATTAACCAACTAGACCTGATCGATATATACAGAACTTTTTAGCCATCAACAGATAAGTACACTTTCTTCTCCAGTGCACATGGAACATTCTTCAGAATAGACCACATGTTAGGACATAAAGCAAGTCTCAACAAAATCCGAACGACTAAACTATTGCAAAGCATTTTCTCAGAACATAAGGCATAAAAGTCTAAATCCATAGCAGAAAAAACATAGGTAGAAGTTTGAAATTATGGAAAATGAACAAGACCTTGCTGAAAAATCCATGGATTATAGAAGAAACCTAGTATGAAATAAAGAAATTTATGGAATCAAATGAGAATGAAAACACATTCTACCAGATCCTATGGGATACAGCAAAAGCAGTACAAAGATGTCAGTTTATCTCTACAAATGCACACATCTGCAAAGGAGAAAGGACCAGAACCAAGGGATTAACCTTACTGCTTGAACAAGCAGAAAGTGAACAACAGAGGAACCCCTCAGGCAACAGAAGAAACCGGATACTAAAGATTATAGTGGAACTAAATGAATTAGAGAATAGAAGAAGAATCAAAAATATTAACAAGACCAAAAGCTGTTTTTTTGGAAATATCAGCAAGATTGATAAAGCAGTGACTAAACTTACAGAAGAAAAACATGACAGGAAACAAACAACCCAAATAAGAAATGAGATGACAGAGGTCACGACAGACCTAATTGAAATCCAAAGTATCATAATAGAATACTATGAAAGACTGTACTCTAACAGATTTGAAAACCTAGCATAAATAGACAAATTTCTATATTCATATCACCTACCAAAATTATCACCAGGAGAAGCAAAACAACTTCATAAACCAATCACAAAGGAAAAGATTTGAAAAAATAATCAGAAAACTACCAACCAAAAAAAGTCCTGGCCCAGAGGGCTTCACCAGAGAATTCTACCAAACTTTTAGGGAGGGGTTAACTCCATTACTACTGAGGCTATTTCACAACATAGGAAGGGATGCAATACTGCCAAATTCATTCTGTGAAGCCGGCATAACCCTAGTACTTAAACCAGGGAAAGATCTCATTAAAAAAGAAAAGTACAGACCAATATCACTCATGAACTTAGATTCAAAACTCTTCGACAAAATCCTTGCCAATAGAATTCAGCAACACATCAAAAAAATAATTCATCGTGACCAAGTTGGATTCATACCAGGGGTGCAAGTCTGGTTCAACATCAGAAAGACAATTAATGTGATCAACCACATAAATAACACAAAAGGTAAGAATCACCTGATTTTGTAAGTTGATGCAGAAAAGACATTTGACAAAGGTCAACACTCATTCATGTGAAAAACTCTCAGCAAAATAGGCACAGAAGGGAAATTCCTCAATGCAATAAGGGACATCTATGTGAAGCCAACGGCATGCATCACCCTGAGTGGAGAGAGACTGAAAGAATTTCCCCTGAGAATGGGAACTAGACAAGGATGCCTCCTGTCACCACTTTTATTCAATATTGTACTAGAAATTCCAGCCAGAGCAATTAGATATGACAAAGAAATAAAGGTTATCCACATTGACAAAGAAGGAGTAAAAATTTCCCTATTTGCAGATATGATTGTATACACAGAGAAGCCTAAAGCATCCATAAGTAAACTACTCGAACTAATACAAGAGTTCAGTGAAGTATCAGGATATAAGATAAAGATAAGTAAATCCATAGCATTCCTGTATATCGACAAAGAGATCATAAAAGAAGAACTCACCAAATCAATCAAGAAGATAAAATACGTAGGAATAAATCTAACTAGAGAAGTAAGAGACCTATACAAAGAGAACCACAAGACTTTACTGCAAGAAACTGAGAGAGACTGACACAAATGGAGAAACCTACCCTGCTCATAGATAGGAAGACTTAACGTTGTGAAAATATCTCTTTTACCCAAAGCAATCTACATATACAATGCAATCCCAATACAATTTTCATTGTTATTTTTTTTTAACAAGGTTGTGAAACAAATCATCAATTTTGTTTGGAAAGGGAAGAAACCCCAGATAAGCAAAGCATTGCTGGAGAAGAGAATCACAGCACGAGGCTTCACATTACCTGATCTTAGAAACTACTACACTGTCGCAGTAGTCAAAACAGCCTAGTACTGGTACAAAAAGAGACATACAGACCAATGGAACAGAGTTGAAACCCCAGAGATGCCACCATCCTCCTATAAACAGTTTATATTCTACAAGCCCCTAAGACTGTAAACTGGGGTAAAAACAGTCTTTTTAACAAATGGTGCTGGCAAAATTGGATGTTCATCTGCAAAAAACTGAAACAAAACCTATATCTCACACATTACACAATAACCAACTCAAATTGGATAGAAGACCTAAATATCAAACCTAAAATGATAAAGATCATGCAAGAAAAAATAGAGTCAACAATGAAAGTTTTAATATGCAACTTAGAGTGACCAAATCTGACAAATGAAACATGACCAACAGAGTAGAAAACAGATAAATGGGAATTTCTAAGAATCATACACTTTTGAACATCCAAAGACTATCAAAAGAATTAAAAGACTACCTACAGAATGGGAAAAAATATTTGGCAGCAACACGTCAGACTGACATCTGATCTCCGTAATCTACAAGGTACTACAAAATACTGGACAAGAGAAATCTAAATAACCTAATTAAGTGATGGCCAAAACAGATGGATAGACACTTCACCAAAGAGGACATCTAGGCAGCCAAAAGACACATAAGGAAATGTGCGGGAGCATTAGCTATTAAGAAATTCAAATCAAAGCTAATATGTGTTACCATCTCACCCCAACAAAATTGGCCATGGTCCAAAAAAACACAAAACAACAAATGCTGGAGAGGCTTTGGAGAGATTGGAACTCTCCTACACTGCTGGTGGGGTTGCAAAATGGTATAACCTCTTTGGAAAGCAATTTGGCAATTCTTTAAAAAGCTGGAAATAGATATACCATTAGACAAGTAAATCCAACTGCTTAGAATATATCCTATAGAATCACGGGTAGTCAAAAGAACAGATACATGCACAGAAATGTTTGTTGCCTCACAGTCACAATGGCAAAAACATGGAATCAACCCAGATGTCCAACAACAGATGAATGGATAAACAAGCTATGGTGCCTATACTCAATGGAACATTATGCAATAATAAAGAACAATATGATTTCAGGAAGCATCTAACCTGGTTTCAGCTGGAAGACATTATGCTAAGTGAAATCAATCGGCGGCACAAGGACAAGTATTGTATGAGTCACCTACTATAAGGACTTAAAAACAGACTTATGTACAGAAGAAAACACTCTTTGACTGGTGCAAGGGTGGGGAGGGAGGGAGATGGCTGGTTATGGATTAGATACACCAAAAACCAAACCCACTGCCACCAAGTTGGGTCCAACTCATAGTGACCCTTGAGGTCAGGGTAGAACTGCCCCATGGAGTTTCCAAGGAGCATCTGGTGGATTTGAACTTCCAACTGTTTGGTTAACAGATGTAGCACATAACAAACTACACCACCAGGGTTTCCCATAGGTTAGATAGTTGATAGAAATTTGGTTGGATGAAAGCAGTGACAGGACACATTAGAAAGAGGACCAACTTAAGTGAACTTCAATGTAACTGAAAACTCTTTTAATCTTAACCCGATATTGCAAAGATAGTGTAGCAGGGGCGGGGGTTTGGGGACCATGCTCTCAGGGGACATCGAGGTCAACTGACATAAGCCGTCTATCGCTATGAGTGTCTTCTGCATTCCATATTGGTGACTGGTGTCTGGGGTCTTAAAAGCTAGTAAGCTGCCATCTGAATTTGTCCCAAATCATTTGGAAGAGATTGTCACCAAGAACAAAGACACAAGGATAAAAGAGCCAGGAGACAAAAGAACCCATGTGACTGGGTGACTGTATTCAACATGTGACCAGAAGAACCAAATGGTGCTCGGCCACTACCAAGAACAGCTGTGATGGGGCATAGTGTTGAGTCCCAGTGGCAACACAGGAAAAAGAGTAGTGCACCTCACGAACTCCACTGAAAGACTGCAATTGATGGTTTGACAGCCTAGGGGTTTCTCTGGGAGCATGGCCCCTAGACCTGCTGCTGCCCCTGACCAAAAAGCACTACTGAGATCAACTCTTCAGAAAGGAATGACTGGACACAGGAACACAATGTGACCACAAGCATCTACAAGATGCTGTCCTACTGACCTCTTACTAGAAGAGAGAGAAGAGGGTAGACACAGGGGACAGGAGATTAAGAAGATCCAACAAGTGTAGAATGAAATGGAAGTGTGTGCTGTCACCAGGCAAGGAGAACAGAAGAAGCTGCAGATAGGCAGCCATGCAAATTTAATTTGGATTGTATACTTTCATTCAGTCATGGCAAAATGTTTTTAAAAAAGGAAAAATAAAAAGAATCAGGTAAGAATGTGGGCCCAGTATTATTGAAGTGCTAGAAGCAGATTCCAGAAGGACTCACGGTTGATGGGATGGACTACCAGGTATGTTTGCATTTTCATCCAGAAATAATGCTTGATCCTTATAAGATAAACTTAAGTAAATAGATAGTCCTTTATCCCAACAAGCAGACTATCAAAGAGGAAATCACCAAATCAACACTATTTACAAAAGTCCCAAGAAGATAAAATACCTAGGAAAAAATCTAACCAGAGATTTAAGAGACCTGTACAGACAAAATTAAAAGACTGTACTGCAAGACACCAAAAGAGACTTATGTAAGTGGAGAAACCTATCCCTTTCATGGATAGGAAGGCTAAACATTGTGACAATGTCTGTTTTACCCCAAACGATCTACATATACAATGCAGTCCCAATACAAGTTCCAATGTCACTTTTTTATTCTGATTAAGTGACTGTATCCAACTGAAACTAAATTTGTATGCCCACCTATCTGCAGCTCTTTCTACTCTCTTTGCCACATGACAGCACACACCTCTTTTTCAGTTTATACTTGTTGGATCCTCTTAAGAAGCTCCTGCCACATCCTCTCTGCCCTCTTCTCTCTTATCTAAAAAGAGACCAGAAGGACAGCATCCTATAAATGCATAGAACCATAAAGTACACACACCATATGGTGACACTGTGCCACTGAGTCTAGTCCATTTTTGTCCAAAGAGTTGACCTCAGTAGTGTTTTCTGATCAGGGGAAGCTGCAGGTCTATGAACTGTGCTCCCAGTGAATACCCCTAGACGTTGGACCATCAGTTGTCATCTTTTAGCAGAGTTCTTGAGCTGCATCTCTGTTTTTCTCATGTTGCCACAGGGACTCAACATTGTGTGCCCCATTGGCTGTCTTTGGTGGTGGCCAGGCGCCACCTGGTTCTTCTGGTCATGTATTGACACAATCTCCCGTTTACATAGGTCTTTCTTTCTCCTGGCCCCTATGGTCACCATGAGTCGGATCAGACTCGACGACACTTCGCTTGGCTTGACTTCTTTCTCCTGGGCTCTTTTCCTTGTGTCTTTGGTGTTCTTGGTCATCATCTGTTCTGGATGCGTTGGGACCATTTGGGGTACCTCGGATGGCAGCTGGCTAGCTTTTAAGACCCCAGACACCACTCACCAAGGTGAGGTGCAGAAAACTCTCCTGGCAATAGGCTACTTATGCCAACTGATCTTGATGTCCCTGAGACAATGGTCCCTAGACCCTGCCCCTGCTCCTCTATCATTGCAATTTTGGGTTGAGATTAGAAGAGCTATCAGTTTACATTGATGTCCAGTTAAGTTGATCTACTTTCTGCTCTGCTGTCACTGCTTTCACTCAACCAAATTTCTATAAGCTATCTAATCTATGACCAATCCTCTCCCCGCCTCCCCTCTCTTGTAGCCATTGGTCTTTTCTTCTGTATAGAAGTCTATTTTTAAGTTCTTATACCAATTTTTGTACTTTGTCCACTGATTGATTTCACACAGCATAACGTCTTCCATTTGAAACCAGGTAATGAGATATTTCCTAAAATCATCACTGGTTTTTATCATTGCATTGTTTTCCATTGTGTATATGTATCATAGTTTGTTTATCCATTCATCTGGTGATTTATCTAGGTTAATTCCATCTTTTTGCTTTTGTGGACTGTGCTGCAATAAACATTCATGTGCATGTGTCTGTTTGTGTGACAGCCTTTTTACTGTAGGATAAATTCCAAGCAATGCAATTACTGGATCAAATGGTATATCTATTTCCAGTTTTTTAAGGAAATGCTACATTGTTTTCAAAAGAGAGTGTACCATTTTGCAATCCCATCAGCAGTGCTGGAGAGTTCTAATCTCTCCACAGTCTCTCCAGCACTTGTTGTTTGGTGTTTTCTGGATCATGGCCAACTTTGTTGGGGTGAGATGGTATTTCATCGTAGTTTTGACTTGGATTTCTGTGATAGCTAACGATCATGTGCATTTCCTCATGTCCTCATCTGGATGTCCTCTTTAGTGATGCCCTTTGCTTAACCGGGTTATTTACCTTTTTCTTGTTGATATTTTGCAGTACCTTGTACATTATGGAGATCACACTTCAGTTGGACATGTAGTTGTCAAGTATTTTTTCACATTCTGTAGGTGATATTTGAACTCTTTTGATAGTCTTTGGATGAACAAAAGCGTTTGATTCTTAGTATTTCCTATTTATCTATTATCCTCTTTTGGTGATCGTCCTTTGTCAGATTTTGAAGTCTGTCTAAACTGTGTACTAGAACTTCCATTGCTGACAGTTTTTTCTTGCATGATCTTTGTTGTTTTAGTTTTAATGTTTAGATCTTTTATCCAGTTTGAGTTAGTTTTTATGTAAGGTGTGAGATATAGGTCTTGTTTCAGTTTTTTGCAGATGGATATCAAATTTTGCCAGCAACATTTGTTAGAGACTGTTTTTACCCCAGATTATAATCTTAGGAATTTTGTCAAATACTAACTGTTCAGAAGGGAATGATGCCATCTCTGGGGTTTCAACTCTGTTTGATTGGTTGATATGTCTCTTTTTGTGCCAGTACCAGGCTGTTTTGACTACTGTGGCAATGAAATAGGTTATAAGGTAGGGTTGTGTGAGGCTTCCCACTGTATTCCTCTCCTTCAGTAGTGCTTTGCTTATCCAGGATGTTTTAGTTAGATAGTTCTGCTGTAACAAAAATACCACAGAGTGGATGGCTTTAACAAAGGAAAGTTTATTCTTACACAGTTCGGTAGGTTACAAGTCCAAATTCAGGATGTCTGCTCCAGTGTATGGCTTTCACCCTTGTTGGATCTGGAGGAAAGTCAGCTATTACATCAGTCTTTCTCTGGGGAGCATCTTGGCATTTTATCTGCTTTTCTTTGTATGTTATTAGCTTGGTATATATTATTCTATCCTTTAATTTTCAGTTTGTTCATATCTGAACCTAAGGTCTGTTTCTTGTAAGGAACACATTGACAGGTTGTGTCTTTTGATCCAGGATGTCACTCATTGCCTCCTTATTGGAGCATTAAGTCTGTTTTTATTCCATGTAATTATTGATAGATGTTTGTTTAGTGCTGTTGTTTTGATGCATTTATTTTAGTGTTGGTGTTTTCTACATTGCTTTTAATACTCTGTTCTGGGTCATTCTTCTTTATGGATTGACTTTTTACCTTTTTCAATTTTGGTTTCGTGTTGGTTGAGACTCCTGTATTACATTTCTTGTTTCGATATGTTGCATTGTTACTGTGCTTTGTGTCTACCTCTATGCTTCCCTTAATATTTTAAGTTTAAACCCAATTTTAACTTCTTCGTGTCTTTTTAACTTCCTCTCCATCTTAAAGGACTATAACTACTGTAGTACATCCCTCTTTTTAATGTGATGATGTTATTGTTTTCATGATATGGTCAGTGAGTCCTTTATTTTAATATTGCAGCTTTGATTGAGTTTTATGACTTCCCTAACTGAGCAGGATTCTGGATATTGTGTTCTGCATGCTTCCCTAAATATACACTTAAAGGTTTTGTTCTTCTAAGCGAAGAGCTTCTTTCAATATTTCATCTTCTCAATTCTTGTCATTTTGGTTTGGTTTTTAGAAAATCTAAGCTTCTGTTTATCTGAGATTGTCTTAATTTCGTCTTCATATCTGAGAGACAGTTTTGCAGAATGACAATTCTTGTTTGGAAGTTTTTCTCCTTCAAGACTTTGAATGTGTCATTCCCACTGCCTCTTTGCCAACATCGTTTCTGCTGAGAAGTCAGATGAAAGCCTACAGAGTTTTCCCCTGAATATTAGCTTTGCTTTGAGCCTCATTGACTTTAAGGGCATCTGTTTATCTTTCATTTTATTAAGCTTGATTGTAATACATCCTGGTGTCTTTCTTTTAGCATCTATCTTTTTGTGGCATTCAATACACATCTTGGGTATCTGTTCTCTTCTTTCATAATTTCAGGGAAATTTTCTGTCAGCAACTCAAGAACAATACTGTCTGTTTTCAGCTATCCTTTCCTGTTCTGGAACTCCATTTAATCATAGATTTTTCATCTTAATAGAGTGCCACAGGTTTCTTAATGTTTCTTCATTTTTCTTATTTCTTTTCTCTGATTTCTCCTCATAAGTGCTGGTGCCATTTGTTCTGTCCTCAAAGCCACTAATCATGATTTTCATCTGCTCAATTCTGCTCTTTTGGCTTTGGATTGGATTGTCTAATTCAGTAATTTTGTTATTGATCTGCTGGATATCAGAGCTTTGTTGTTCCATCAGTTCAAATAGCTTGCTTAAGTTTTCATTTTGCTCTGTTGTACTTTGTTTAACTTCTAGGAGGGCTCTCTATATAATTCTTGTATAATGGACCTCCAATAGTTTCAGAAAGACTTCTTCATTTGGGAAGTTTGTTGATTGGTTATTTGGGAGTTTTCTAAATCCATGGTGGACAGTTTCTTTAAATGATTAGGAATGGTTAGTTGCCTTTGGGCCAGCTGAGGCATAGTTCTGAGAATGGAGTTGGTCACCAGCCGTCTCTGTGTACTCCAGTGACTGGCCCCAGTGGATTCCCTGCAGTGGCAGGCTCTGTTTCTTGTCTGGCAAAGATGGCTCACTGCTTAGGAATTCACTCAGGAGCTGTCAACCAACTCTAAGATGTGGGTCAGTAAAGGCTGGAAGAGATGCTGCCAGACCACACAGCAGTTAATTTACTAAGCAGTCTCATTTTAAGAAGCTGGTAGCTGACCAACTGTTGTCAAAATGAGTCAGGTTGTCAGGTGTGACAGTTCTGGCCTTATGGCTGACAATGGGAGCACCTCTTTGGCTGTCCCCAGATGGCATCATGTAGTTCATTTAGGGAGGAGTTATGGCCTTGCTGCCATTCTCAGCCAGGCCACTTCTGTCAGGTAACACTGTCCTACACAGCCTTTCTGCTGGAAAAGCTCTTTCCAGACTGGCACTGCTTCTCAGCTTGAGAAGGAACCACTGATGAAACCTCCAGTTGACCTCCCAGCTGACCAAGATGGTGTCTTGGCCGAGCTGCCCTTCCTGCCACCATGAAACTGTGGAATCTTTGATGCAGCTTGGACAAGAGAGGCTGGAGGGCAGCAGTGCCCTCAGCCACCAGCAGAGCTCTCGCAATGTGCCTGTTCCATGTCCTGTCTGTCTGCTGTACTATGCACTGCTTACTACTGCAGTTTAGAATATTCGCTGGCTCATGCCCATCCCCTGCCTCCTGGATAACAAGGATGGCATCAGTACCTGCCATATGCCCAAGCAGTGAGACAGCAGGAGAGGGGCTCAGCACGTTCTGCCTCTTCAGAAAGAAGTAGTTTCCCATTTAATGGCCCATAGTCCAATCTGGCAACACTATGCTGTATCCTAGGACTTCCTGGGTGTCCAGAGTGCTCTGCTCAATTATTAAATCAGGGCTTAGTTCTTAGAGGCAGTTGAGGAGACGTATGTCTAGTCCCACATCTTAGCTCTGCCCCCTGTGTGTCTTACCTGATTCTTTATCTACTTTAGCCCTATCCACATCCCTTTCCTGAAGTTTTGGCCCTTGACACCCACCTCTTCTCTTCAATACTTAGGCATTCTTGAATATTTATCTATTTCCACAGCTTTCACTGCCACCTACCTATGCCCATCTGTAATCTATGAGTATATGGCTCCAGTTACTTTTTTTTTTCAGACACTTCTCCTGGTCATCCAAATTCATCTCAAACTCAGTTTATTGCAAACCAAATTCACAGTCTTCATCCATCTAAACCTTGTCTTCCCCTGACTCCACTTTTCTAGGTATGGTTTCAGCTTTTTGCCTTCATATGTAATCCTAGCCTAGTCCTGTTAATTAGCTCCCCTTACATTTCTCCTGTATCCATTTCCCTGGCTATTGAATTTTAAATTATATGATCTATTATCAGGTCTGTTAACACAGGACTCTCCTAGCTGCCTATTTGCTTCCGGTGTTTTTTCTTTAGTTCTCGTAAATGCATATACTAGCTTAAGTTTTAATAGTAATAGTCTGACTTGTCTCCCCCATGGAGTTTCAGGGGGTTCAAATGGTTAATGAAAGGTTCGCCTGCTAGCTGAAAGGCTGCAGATTTGAATCTACCTAGAGGTGCCTCAGCACATAGGCCTAGTAATCTACTTCCAAAAAATTGGCCATTGGAAACCTATGTAACGTGGTTCTGCTCTGACATACATGCATTTTGTCATGTGTTGGAACTGACAGCACTCTGACCCCAAATCTTCAATGACTCTTCATAGTCTATTAAAAACAAAACAAAAACCTTAATCAGACTTTTCAAGAACTTTGTAATATGTTTCAATTAGTCTTGCTAACTCCATTTCATTACTTCTTTTTCATGATGTCTACCAAATCAGATTGTTTTCTGTTCAGGAATTTCATCATATACTTTCTTACCTATCTTCTTTCTCTTTTTTTTTTTTTTAAACTGACACTTTAGGTGAAGTTTTACAGGGGAAATTAGTTTCTCATTAAGTAATTAACACACAAATTGTTTTGTGACATTGGTAGCCAACCCTGCAACATGTCACCACTCTCCCTTTTCTTGACCTTGTTGTTGTTGTTAGGTGTGACTGGATTGATTCTGACTGATAGTGACCATATGTACAACAAAATGAAATGCCACTTAGTGTTGCACTATCTTCACAGTTGTTGTTATGCTTGAGCCCATTGTTGCAGCCAGTGTATTAATCCATCTTTTTTGAGGGTCTTCTTTCTTGACCTTGAGTCCATCTTTTCTGTCCCCTTCTGCTGTCTCATCCTTGCCCCTGGGCTGCTGTGCCCATTTAGTCCATATACACGGTTGAACTACATGTATTATTGTTTGTTTCATGGGTCTTTCTAATCTTTGGCTGAAGGCTGAACCTCAGGAGTGACTTTGATACTGCTTTAAAAGGATCTGGGGATCATATTCTCTGTATTTCTCCAGTCTCTGTCATACAATTATGGTCCTTCTTTGTGAGTTTGAATTTTGTTCTACATTTTTCTCCAGCTTTGTCCAGGACCCTTTATCATGATCCCTGTCAGATCCTTTGTTAGTGGTAGCCAGGGACATCTGACTGTGCTGGACTCAGTCTGGTGGAGGCTGTGGTGCTTGCAGTTCATTAGTTTAGACTAATCTTTCTCTTGTGCCTTTGGTTTTTTTTTTTTATTCTCTCTTGTCCCAGTCGGGATTCTCACCATCTATTCTTGTTTACACTTTTCTCTCTGTCCACACTGTGTCAGGTCCCACCTGGGCACGTGGTTCAGCTCTAATGTCACATTGCCACAGAACCTCACTTTCTTGCTTCAGGGAGTAGTCCTATCTCCCTCCTCTAAAAGAATGTTGTTTCAGTTTTAGTTATCCTTTCACTGTTTTTAATGTAAAATTATGTGTTGGGATTCCCTTACCTTTAAGATTGAAGATTCCTTAAAGAGAAGTACTATGTCTTGTTCCCCTTTTGTATCTTTTAAAGCAAGTCCTGTGTGTAACTGAAGCATTGGATCCCCAAAAGAATAGAATAATGAAATTTTAAGGATTTTGTGGGAGCAAGAAGTAGTTAGAGCATGGTTATGGGCCCTGGAGAGTGATGCCTGTGTAAGTGAGCACATTCATGTGGGCAGAAGGGTATTGTCAGGGGAAGGGAACAGTGAAATTGTCCTTCAACTTTACAAGGTTGCCTCTGACTGGCCTCAAGTGTAAGAGCCTGTGGACTTGGGCAGGTAGAAAGAGCAAGTGTTGTGTTGGATTATTCATTATACTCAGAACAATGGGGAATTCTGCTGGGGAGAACAGGAGAGTTTGCTGAAAGTCTTTGTTATAGCTCATAATATTACATCCAAGTCTTTTGTGTAATGTAACTATTACCATATCCCTCAGGTGGCTCAAAGTCACAGAATGATAACATGTTGGAGATGGAAGGAAATTCAGAGAAAATCTTGTTAAATCCCCCAGCTTTGTGGGTAGGGAAATTCAGACCCAGAAAGGCTAAATAGCTTTCCAGGGTTGTACAGATACACTCACACAGTCAGGCCTAGAAGCTAAGTGGAAAAGAGTCACTGTTTAATCAAGAACCTATTCTGCATGGGTGTTTCATGTCCAGCAATGGAGGAAAGAAATAAACCTGGCTTTTCCCATTTGTAGGTGAGTAACTTGCAGCTCAGAAAGGTCAACAGTCTTGTTGGATTTCATAGTGATGGACCCATGATTTAGTCCCAGAATCTGACTGACTTCACAAAAGTGTTCTTTCTGCTGCTTGGTGACCTTCATTAGAGGATCAGTGAGTGGCAAAGGGAGCCTGCCTTTTAGCAAAACCCACCACACTCACTGAACACTTGGTAGATCCTTGACAAGTACAATCTTGCTTACTCTACATAATGAACTATGAAGTAATTATTATTTTCTTTGGCTGATGAGTGAGTAAAGTCATCATCATCTGTCTGTCAGTTTATCATACTGTGATAGCTTATGTGTTACTGTGGTACTAGAAACTACACCACTGATCTTTCTAATACCAGCAGGGAGATCCACGGCAGACAAGTTTCAGTGGAGCTTCCAGACTAAGACAGACCCTGAAGAAAAAACTAGTTATCTATGTCTGAAAACTAGCCAATGACAGTTCTATAGATTGTAATAGATTACTGTCTGATATAGCGCTGGGAGATGAGCCTCCTAGATTGGAAGGCACTCAAAACACACAGTGGCTGTAACAATGGACTTTCATGTACTCAATGATTGTGAAGATATACATGCTGAACAATATTTCGTTCTATTTTACATGGAGTTAGTATGAGTCATAGCTGACTCAGTGACGACTAACTACAACAAAAAAGTGAAGTCAGAGAAGTTAGCCATCCCTCTATGGTAGTGCAGCATAGAATTGGTGCCACTAGGGTGAGAATTTATCTCTGTTTTGTATTTCCTCAGGCTTTAGTTCAGTCATCTGTGAAAATAAAGAATCCAGATGTTTCAGATCCTAATGTTCTACAGAATTCTGCTCCTTCTTCAAGCCCACTGCTAGTCACTTTACCTTTAAGTCTTCCTCCAGAACTGGAATTCCTAGAACTTGTACCATTTTGACACTCAGTGGTATTTACTGTCTTGTACTGTGAGAATTGTCTTTTTATATCTGTTCATAAAAAGAACAGAGAAGAATCATTGGGGCCCACAATGTCTTAGATGGGAGATGATCAGGAGGTAGTGTTCTCAAGATCCTCTCTGCTGACAACTGAGGCTTAGGAAGAAAGGAGGATGTAGATGCTGCCTACGTAGATAGTACCCATGGCTATGACTCAGATTTGTGGCCCCCTCTCAAGGACTCTTAACTTAGTGTGGAGACCATTCATGAATGTCCAGGTGAAATGATGCATTAAGATGAAAGTGGAGGGTGTGGAAAAGCCACTGTGAATCTCACTCCACTGGAAACAGTCATTGTGGCCTTAGCTCTTGAGCATAGTATAGCTAATGCGTGCATCTGAGATTACAGTACAGCCTCACCTGTATCATTTTACAGTCCCTAGAGCCACTGAGTTTGGTTTGGTGTTTTTTGATCACATGGGAAGGAGCTTAGAATTAGTGCAGTCATTAGACTACAGTTGCACTTGCCATCAAGCTGACTCTGACTTATGGTGACTCCCGTTTGTGTAGGAGTAGAACTGTGCTGCACAGAGTTCAATGGTTGATTTTATAGTAGTAGGTCACCAGACCTTTCTGCCTCTGTGTGGACTTGATTCTCCAAACTTTCAGTTAGCAGTCAAATGCTTTGACAGTTTGTATTACTCAGGGGCTTCTAGCATTAAATACCATTGACAAACAGAGACAGACCCATAGCCATTGAGATGATCCTGACTCATAGCAATCCCAGTGAAATTGCCCCATAGAGTTTCCAAGGAGCACCTAGTAGATTCAAATTGCCATCTTTCTGGTTAGTGGCCACAGCTCTTAACCACTACACCAGCATTTCCAAAAAAGACAGGCAACTTTCGATCACTCTTTTAAGGTCAGTCTGTGATTCTCTTTATTGTTAGGCCCCACTCTTGAATCTTCTGTCTCTTAGTGGAGATGTGCAACCTAAGTGCGTTTATGATGAAGGCACTGACTGAGTTTGATCAAATCCCAAATCAGTTTGCTGGAAAATAATGAGTAAAATCAAGTTTTTGCAAGTTAACCTTACTCTGGAAACTGCAGAACTGATTGTTTGCAAACTCCTAAAGTTAACTGGTACCAGCTATTTGGAATCTTCAGTTTGATTTACAATTAACTGCCTGGTTGAAGTCTGGGACATTGTCTTTGTGCCTGTCCTCAGTTCCACTTCTGAAAAAAATCAAGTTTCCAGGGAAAAATTCCTTGATTTTACGTCCATATTTTTGAACCAAACTGAGAACAAGGATTATAAGGCAAACGGAAGATTAAATGCTTGAGGTTTTTTTTCTGACTGATGCACCTCATGTGAGGCCATTGCCAGTCAGTAGAGTCTTGAGTGCTATTATGATGCTGAACGTGTTTCAGCAGAGCTGAAGAAGATGGACAAAAAAGAAAGGCCCGGTGACCTACTTCCTAAAATCAGCCTGTGAGAACTCATGGATCACAGTGATCTGATGTGCAGTCAGTTATAGGGATGATGCAGGGCTGGGTAGCACTTTTACTGTATTGTGCATGGAGTCATCATGAGTCCAAGGCTGACTCAATGCAGCAACAACATAAAACACTACCCATCTTCATTTTAAAATTTGTAGTTTAGATTTTTAATTCAGCGGGGAAAAAACTGATTTCAATCAAAACAGTCATCTAGAGTGGTGAGTGGAATCTTTGAGTGGTACACAAATTGTTAGATATTCAACTACTAGCCCAAAGGCTGAGGGTTCAAACTCACTGAGAGGAGTCTCAGAAGATAAGCTGGTGATCTGCTTCCTAAGGTTCACTACCTTCAAAACTCTACAGAGGAGTTCTACTCTGCACATATGGGATCACCTTGAGTTGGAATAGGCTGGATAGCAACCAGCAACAACAATAACAACACAATGACGAGGTGAAATCATTGTCTTCTAGTTCTGCTTGAAGGAAACTAGAGGGCACAATCATCATGTGCTCAGCTGCTAACTGAAAGTTTGGCCTTTTGAATACACCAGGAGAAAGATGTGGCAGTCTGCTTCCACAAAGACTACAGTCTTGGGGGGCAGAGTCAAGATAGTAGACTAGACACACATCCCCTTAATTCCCTCTGAAAACTAAGGTCTGGATTGATAATTAGATGGAGCTTTCTGGACATCCAAGGAGCCCTAGGACATGGCATAGTGCTATTAGTTTGGACTATATACCACTGAACTGGAAACTTGTTTTTTGCAGATATAGGCTCTGGTTGAATTTGCCACCTTCCAAGTACTGAAAGTAACTGGCAGGTGGGGGATGGGATTAATAAGTAACTATGCTAAAAGTGCTAAAGTGATCAGTAGGTGAAACAGACACAGTTTGAGAGGATGGCTCTGGACTCAGAGCACCACGGCCCTTCCACTCTCTCTTTTCAAACCTTTGCCATAGATTCTGATGTTTCACGGGGCTGAAACAGCTTGACTGGTATGCAATCTTGTTTGAATGGGAGGCAGAATTATGCAAAAAGAGGCCTAAGCAGGTGTTAATTCCCAGGCTGGGAGGTAGTCTCAGCCTGGGAAATGAAGTTCCAGCAGAAAAGCTGTATTTAGCACAGTGTACTCTTATGGGTGGGGCCCCAAAGGAGATGACAGCAGGCCAGTAGCCTACCCTACTTTGAACTAAATCACAGCATCTGGGGACAGATGATGTCGTGCCTCCATTTGTCAGCTAGAAGGAGGGACTTGCAGACCTGAAAGCCTGACTGATTTTGGAAGTGGTCAGATAGCTTTTACCTTTTAAAATAAGACTATCTAGAGAAATAACTGTGGTGCAATGTGACAGGATCTCTTCCAGCCTTTACTGATCTACAACATAGGGTCAGCTGATGGCCCCCCAGTGACCCTGTAAGTAGGGCAGCCTCTTTTCCAACCAGAAGGCAGAGACTGCTAGCCCAGAGATTTCACTGGTCTCAGCCACTAGAGTACATGGTGGGGGAGGGAGCTGGTGATCAACCTCCTTATCAGAACTGAACCTCAGCTCTTGTTAAGGCAACACCAGAGAAATTAAACTGCTCCTAGATGTCCTGTAAGCAAGAAACCTTGGCCAAACACTTAAAAAAATTCCACCCGTGGCTCCAGAAAACTCCCAAATGAAGAAACAAAGAACTTCCCAGACAAAGAAGCTTTTCTGAAACTATCAGAGGTCAAGTACAAAAGAAGTATATAGAGAGTCCTCCTAGACATTATACAAAATGCAACAGAGCAAAATGAAAAGTTAAGCAAGCTGTTCAAACCAATGGAGCATCAGCATTCTGAATTCCAACAGATCAGTATCAAAACTGAAGACTTAAACAATTCAACTCAAAGCCAAAAGAGCAGAAATGAACAACCAGAAATTAGACTTACAGACCTTGAAGATAGAGCTACTGACACCAACATTTACAAGAAGAAATCAGAGACAAGAAATAAGAAAAATGAAGAAGCATTAAGGAATATGTGGGACTCTATAAAGAGGAACAATCTATGATTAATTAGAGTTCCTGAACAGGGAGGGATACCTGAAAACACAGACAATATTGTTGCTGAGTTGCTGACAGAAACCTTCCCTGAAATTATGAAAGAAGAGAACATAGATATACAAGATGTATATCAAATGCCACAAAAAAAAAATTGGCTTGGCTTGGCCAAGACATATTATAACCAAGCTTAACAAAATAACCATAAGCAGAAACTCTTAAAGGTAGCAAGACTCAAAGCAAAGCCAATATTCAGAGGGAAGCCCTGTAGGCTTTCATCTGACTTCTTGGCAGAAATAATGCTGGCACGGAGGCAGTGGGATGACCCAGCCAAAACTTGAAGAAGAAAAACTTCCAGCCAAGAATTCTATATCCTACAAAACTGTCTTTCAAGTATGGAAATGAAATTAAGACATTCGAAGATGAATAGAAACTTAGAGACTTTGTAAAAACCAAACTGAAGCTACAAGAGATACTGAAAGAAGCTCTTTGCTTAGAAAAACAAAACCATTAACTGTAATATTTAAGGAAGCAGTGCAGGACACAACATTCAGAAACCTACTCAGTTAGGGAAGGCAAAAAAATCAATCAAAACTATAATATTAAAAGAAGGGAGCCAGTGGTCATAGCATGAAAACTATGCTACCATCATAACAAAAAGAGGAATATACTACAGCAGTGATAGTACTTCCAGATGTATAGGAAGTTAATATGTAGAAGTTAAAACTGGGCTTAAAGTTAGATTATTAAGGGGGACCATAGGGGTAACATAAAGCACAATAACTATGTAGCACATCAAAACAAGAAACATAACACAGGAGTCTCAACAAACACAAAATCAATGCTGAAAACCATGAAAAATCAACCCATTAAGAAGGATGACCCAGAACAGAATATTAAGAGCAACAGAGAAAATATCAACACAAAAAGAAATACATCAAAATGACAGGACTAAACTCATACTTCTCAATAATTACACTGAATGTAAATGGACTGAATGTTCCAGTAAAAAGACAATGAGTGACATCTTGGCTCAAAAGACACAACCCATCTATACGCTGCTTACAAGAAACTCACCTTTGACTTAAAGACATGAACAAACTGAAAGTTAAAGGATGTAATAATATATCCCAAGCTAGCAATATGCAAAGAAAAGCAGGTGTGGCAACAATAATCTCAGATAAAATAGATTTTAATGTAAAATCCACCAGTGTGGACAAGGATGGTCACTATTTATTGCTGAAAGGTTCACTACATAAGCAGGACTTAACAATACTAAATATTTGTGCACTCAGTACCAAAGAATCTAAACACATCAAATAAACACTGATTGTATTGAAAAATGAGATAGATCACTCCACAATAATAGTGGAAGATTTCAACACTCCATTTTTAGTATTGGACAGATCTTCTAGAAAAAAGCTCAGTAAAGACACAGAAGATTTTATTGCCACAACTAACGAATTAGACCTCACTGATACATATATAGAACTTTTTATCCATTAACAGATAACTACACCTTCTTCTCCAATGCACATGGAACATTTTCCAGAGTAGATCATGGGTTAGGTCGTGAAGCAAATATCAACAAAATCCAAACCATTGAATTATTTTATTGCAAAGCATCTTCTCAGACCATAAAGCTATAAAAGTCAAAATTAATAGCAGAAAAAACATAGATAGAAATTGGAACTCATGGAAAGTGAATAACATCTTCCTCAAAAAGCCATCGGTTATAGAAGAAATCAAGGATGAAACAAAGAAATTTACGGATTCAAATGAGAATGTAAACACTTTGACCAGAACCTATGGAATATAGCCAAATCAGTGCACAGAGGTCAGTTTATCTCTACAAATGCACACATCCAGAAGCAAGAAAGGACCAGAACCCTACTGCTTGAACAAGTAGAAAGAGAGCAACACAGAAACCCCTCAGGGGCCAGAAGAAAACAGAACATAAACATTAGAGCAGAACTAAATGAATTAGAGAATGGAAGAACAATTGAAAAAACTGCTATTTTTTTTTTTTTTAAGATCAACAAAATGGACAAACCATTGGCTAAATTTACTAAAGTGAAACAGGAAAGGAAACAAATAACCTGAATAAGAAAGAGATGAGAAATGTCACAACAGATCTAACAGAAATGAAAAGTATCGTAACAGGATACTACGAAAGACTGTACTCCAGCAGATTTGAAAACCTAGAGGACATGGACAAATTTCTAGATTCGTGTCACCTGCCAAAATTATCACAAGGAGAAGTAGAAAACTTAATAAACTCATCATGAAGGAAGACATTGAAAAAGTCATCAAAAAAATTCCAACCAAAAAAGCCCTGGCCCAGATGGCTTCACCACAGAAATCTACCAAGCTTTTAGAGAAGAGTTAATCCCAATACTACTGAGATTATTTCACAGGATCAAAAAGGATGAAATACACCCAATTTCATTCTATGAAGCCAGCATAACCCTGGTACCAAAGCCAAGGACATCACTCATGAACCTAGATGCAAAAATCTTCAACAAAATCCTTGCCGATAGAATTCAACAACATATCAAGAAGATAATTCATTACAACCAAGTTCGATTCATTCCTCAGATGCAAGTCTGGCTCAGCATCAGAAAAACAATTAACATAATCAACCACACAAATAACACAAAAGAATCATCTGGTTCTGTCAATTTATGCATAAAAGGCATTTGACAAAGTCCAACACCCATTCATGCTAAAAACTTAGCAAAGAGGATAGAAGATAAATTCCTCATTGCAATAAGGGCAATCGATGCAAAGTCCATGGCCCACTTCACCTGAAAGGAGAGAGACTGAAAGAATTCCCCTGAGAACGGGAACTAGACAAGGATACCTGCTCTCACCTCTCCTACTCAACATTGTACTTGAAGTTATGGCCAGAGCAATTAGACAAGACAAAGAAATAAAATGTGTCTGTATCAACAAAGAAGTAAAATTCTCCTTACTTGCATATTACATGATTGTATATGCAGAGTATCCTAAAGAATCCATAAGTAAACTACTGAAACTAATAGAAGAGTTCAGTAGAGTATCAGGATATGAGACAAACATAAATAAATCAGTAGGATTCCTTTATACCAACAAAGAGATCATTAAAGAAGAAATCATCAAATCGAAACAATTTACCATGGCCCCCAAGAAGATAAAATACCTAGGAATAAATTTAACTAGAGAAATAAGAGACCTATACAAAGGGAACTACAAGGCCTTCCTTACTGCAAGAAACTGAGAGAGACTTACGTAAATGGACAAATCTACCCTGTTCGTGGATAGGAAGACTTAACATTGTGAAAATGTCTATTTTACCCAAAGCAATCTAATACACAATGCAATCCCAATACAATTTTCAGTGTTATTTTTTCAACAAGATGGTGAAACAAATCACCTACTTTGTTTGGAAAGGGAAGAAACTCCAGATAAGCAAAGCACTACTGAAAAAGAATACACTAGGAAGCCTCTCATTACCTGACTTTAGAAACTACTACACTCCACAGTAGTCAAAACTGCTTAGTACTGGTATAAAAAGAGACATACAGACCAATGGAACAGAGTTGAGACCCCAGAAATGCCACCATCCTCCTTGAACAGTTGATATTCAACGAAGGCTCTAAGGCTTTAAACTGGGGTAAAAACAATCTCGTTAATGAATGGTACTGGCAAAATTGGGTATCCATCTGCAACAATTTGAAACAAGACCCATATCTCATACCTTACACAAAAACCATCCCAAATTGGATAAAGTACTTAACTATCAAACCTAAAATGATAAAGATCATGCAAGAAAAAATAGGATCAACAACGGAAGTTCTACACAATGTAGACAGACTTAAAAATCTGACAGATAGAGCATGATGAACAGAAAATAGACAAATGGAAACTACTAAGCATCAAACACTTTCATTCATCCAAGGACTTTATTAAAGGAATTAAAAGAACACTTACAGAATGAGAAAAAATATTTGGCAACTATACATCTGATCTCCATAATCTACATAGTACTGCAAAATATCAAAAGAAAAGAATAAATAACCCAATTAAGCAATGGGCAAAAGAGATGGACAGACGGTTCTCTACAGAGGATATCCAGGCAGCCAAAAGACACACGTGGAAGTGCTCACAATCATCAGCAGTTAAAGAAACCCAAATCAAAACTACAATGAGATTCCACCTCACCAACAACAAGGTTGGCCATAATCCAAAAACCCAAAACAACAAATGCTGGAGAGGCTGCGGAGAAACTGGAATTCTCCTACACTGCTGGTAGGAATACAAAATGGTACAACCTCTTTCAAAAGCAATCTAGTACTTCCTTAAATCACTGGAAATAGATATGCCATTTGACTCAGTAATCCCCCTGCTAGGAATACATCTTATAGAAGCAAGGACAGTCACACAAACAGATACATACACACAAATGCTTATTGCAGCACAGTCCACAATAGCAAAAAGATGAAACTCACCCAGATACTCAACAGCAGATCAATGGATTAACAAACTATGGTATATATATTCAATAGAACACTATGCCATGATAAAGAACAATGATGATATTAGGAAGCATCTCATAACCCAGTTTCAACTGTAAGACATTATGTTGAGTGAATTCAGTCAGCGCCACAAGAACGAATATTATATGAGACCCTTACTATGAGGACTTAAAAACAGACTAAATACAAAAGAAAAGACTCTTAGATGGCTGGAAGGGAATGGAGGAGGGAGGAAAAAGATTGGTTATAGATTAGATAGTTGATAGAAATTTGGTTGGGTAAAACCAGTAACAGCGTACATTAGAAAGAAGATCAGTTTAACTGGACTTCAACATAAACTGAAAACTCTTCCAATCTTAATGCAATATTGCAAGGATAGAATAGCAGGGGCAGGGCTCCAGAGACCATGCTTTCAGGGTACCTGGAGGCTAGTTGGCATAAATAGTCTGTCGCTAAGAGAATCTTCTGCACCCCATATTGGTGAGTAGAGTCTGGGATCTTAAAAGCTAGCAAGCTGCCATCTGAGGTACACCAAATGGTCCCAAATCAGCAGGAACAGATGATCACCAAGGACAATGAGATGAGGGAATAAGAGCCCAGAAGACAGAAGAACCCACATTAGTGGGTGACTATGTCAACATGTGACCAGAAGAACCAGATGGTGCCCGGTTACCACCAATGACAGCTGTGATGGGGCTCACAATGTTGAGTCTCAGTGGCAACACAAGAACAAAAGGGATATACCCTAAGAACTCCACTAAAACACTGCAATTGATGGTCCAAAATCCTGGGAGTTCCCCCGTGAGCATAGTCCCTAATCATAAATCATTACTGAGGTCAACTCTTCGGATAAGAATGGATTGGACTCGGGCACACAGAGTGACCATATCATATGTGCTCTTTGTGGTTCTCTGCATCTATAGGATGTGATCCTACTGCCCTCTTACTAAAGGGGAGTGGAGAGGGTGAAGAGGAGGGAACCGGAGATTTTTAAGAGGATGTGACATATATAGAACAGAAAGGAGCAGTGTGCTGTCATCAGGCAAGGAGAGCAGAAGGAACTACAGATAGGCGGGCATGCATATTTGAATTGTATTGTAAACTTTCACTCAGTTACAATAAAAAACGAAACTAACAAACAAGCAAACAAAAACCCAATTAGTATAAAAAAAAAGTCGACAGTCTCAGAAGCCCTATGGAGACAGTTCTGCTCTCTCCTAAGGGGTCTCTAAGAGTCAGAACTGACTGGAAGACACACAACAACAGTTCTAATTGATCTAATGATGTAGATAAAACACATAATAGAAATCTGTACTTACCTAAATGAACTGAAGAGTAAAAGGTGAACAAATTCTCCTTTGTTAAACTTCATTCTGGGGAAAAAATGTTAATTTCTATGTTTTACACAAAAGTCACAATAGCCTTGATATCACAGGGTAGCGTTTCTCCTGAAAACGATAAGCAATTACACTGTCATTTAAAAAGCCTTATAGTATTAGCTTGATGGAAAGATATCAGTAGAAGTTAAATGTTCATTCTCTATTTAAGTAGTAGTTTAAACAATTAGAGAATTTTCCTCTGCAAATGCTAATAATGAAAACCTGCACAAATGAAAGCTAGCTTCAGGATTCCTAGGAATGTCATTGAGACTCAGATTTCTTGGTTTTCAAAAATTCTTAAAAGAAAAAAAAAAAAAAGGAGAAACTAGAATCTTTTTCATCTTGGTGCATCTTCCTCAGAGCCCTGATTTGAATGCCCCAGATAGCCGCATCTGAAAACTGACCGCTGTGTTCCGGTTAGAGCCGCCAGCTCCCTTACTCTTCTCTCACTCTCAGAATAGTCTGGTTTTTGCACTCCACTCCCCTTTTGAAAAATTAGAAATCTTACCTATGGCTTTAATTTTTCCCTTCTCATTATATTTACATACTATTTTCAAAGGGAGTTGTTTCTAAGTTGAGCCAGTAACACAAGCTGCTCAACCTTCCTAATACAACAGTAAGTGGAGCACCTATATCCTGGCAGTGAGCTTCTTCTCTGCCGCTTTCTAAAGTGACCCTACTCTGCCCCAGCTCTGTGCTTCTGGCTCTGCTCATGGTCACTGTCATTGTCTGCGCTGACCTTATCCTTTGAACCAGCTGTTCCTCTCCCCTTTTACTGAGTGGTATACCAGGGGTCATAAGTGGGCAGTCTAGGAGGATGTGTTGTTTAAGCTGCATGATGTTTAAATATCAAGATATTTCATACAGGATTCCAGATGTAAGCTTTTTCTTTTTAAAACCTGAAAATATGGTAACTAGGAGCCTGCGTTCTCACACAAGAACATCCAATTCTCCACAATTTCCATCACTCCGTATTGTTCTACATCAATCAATGGTTCTCAAAACGTGATCACAGAGCAGCAGCATCCCAGTCACCCAGGAACTGTTAGACATCCTAATTCTCAGACCTCCTCCTCCTTACTGAATCCAAATTTCTGAGGTAGGAACCAGCTACTTGCATTTTAGTAAGATCTTCAGATATCCCTGAGTAGTATCAATGATACCAGTGGCTCAGCTGCTAACGGAAAGCCTTTCGGTTCAAGTCCACCCAGACCAGAGGCACCATTGAAGAAAAGCTTGGTGGTCTATCACTGAAGAATCAACCACTGGAAATCCCGTGGAGCACAGTTTTACTCTGACATACATGGGGTTACCATGAGTCAGAATCAGCGTGATGGCAAATGGTCAGATGATTCTGCTGCATGACCACGCTAGACAATACTTTGCTAGACTGCTTCTGTCCTGAATTCTGAAAGCATTTGACTTTGTCATCTGACTACATCATTTCTCATGCTCACAACTCTCCATAGCAGGCACTGTTTTTCCATTTGATTACTTGACTCCAAACATGGTGGCATTAATATATATGATAGAAAGTGGTTCCTCTTGCATTTGAGATAGTACTGGTGGGTTTTCCACCCTCCTGTCTAGTCCATGGTGTAGAGGCCTGGTGGTGCAGTGGTTAAGAGCTGGGCTGCTAACCGAAAGGTCAGTAGTTTGAATCTACCAGCCTCTTCTAAAGAACTCTGTGGATCGGTTCCAGCCTGTCCTTTAGGATTGCTGAGTTGGAAGGAACTCAACAGCAACAGATTTGGTTTTCAGGGAGAGTCCAGTGTGTGAGAAGGACACTGGTGCTTCAGGGGTAAAAGCCTCTCCTTTCATGTGGGGTCCCTGGGTTTGATTCCTGGCCAATGCATCTCATGTGAAGCTGTCACCTGTCTGTCAGTGGAGAATTGTGTGTTGCTATGATGCTGAAGAGGTTTCAGTGGAGCTTCCAGACTAAAACGAATAATGAAAAATGGCCTGAGATCTACCTCTGAAAATCAACATGAAAACTCTATGAATCACAGTGATCCAATTCCCAGTCAGTCGTGGGGATGGCACAAGCCTGGGCAGCATTCATTCCACTGTGTATGGTATGGGTTTAGTATGAGTCCAGATCACTCATGGTACCAGTGCCTGTCTGTTTCCTTGTATGTATTTCTACACATTCTGGTATAGTGCTTGCTATATATTTGGTTGATTCTTGTCAGAAGTAAACTTCTTTGTCCTTTCCCTTTGTGTGTCTTAGTCTAGAAACTCAGTGGAAACCTGTCCTCTATGGGTGACCTTGCTGATATTTGAACACCTATGACATAGCTTTAAGCATCATGGCAACACAAAAGCCACCATTGGATGACAAACTGGCAGCAGTACTCACAACTGAACAAATATACAATGTATTAGCTCATTTAATCTTTACAACAGCCTTATTTATTTATTTATTTTTACTGTGATTGAGTGGAAGTGTATAATCCAATCTAAATTTTCATGCCCACCTATCTGCAGCTCCTTCTGCTCTGCTTGCCTGGTGACAGCACACTCCTTCTTAATGTTCCATACATGTCATATCCTCTTAAAAATTTCCTGTCTCTTCCTCTCCACCCTGTCCACTCGCCTCTAGTAAGAGGCCAGTAGGTCTAGGTCGACATCCTATAGATGCACAGAACCATACAGAGCACATACGACATGGTTACTCTTTGCCCCTGAGTCCAATCCATTCCTATCAGAAGAGTTGACCTCACTAATGATTTATGATCAGGGGCAACATCAGGTCTAGGGGCCACGCTCCCAGGGTAATTCCCAGACCTTTGGACCATCAGTTGTAGTCTTTTAGTGGAGTTCTTAGGGTGTACTCCTTTTTCTCTCGTGTTGCCACTGGAACTCAATATTGTGAGCCCCATCATGATGACAGCCTTATTTTACCAATGAGAAAAATTAGGCACAGAGATGTTAAGTAACCTGCCCCAGGAGCCACAGCTACTAAGTGATGCAACTGGAAGGTGAGCTCAGCTGACCAACAACCACACTGCTGCTCCCATAGGCTCATTCTCTGTTTTGGGAGTCATGTTTGCCTTGTAAAGGTAGAGACAGTACTCAGCTTACCAGGTTTGGCTGAGGTGCTACTGACTGATATCTGGCTTCTGTATACCTTCTGGCTTTTTCAATCACAAGAAGCTTCAGATATCCACTCACCTTTTCTAGTCCCAACATTACTGATGAGGTGGAATTGGATGCTTATTCTCTGAACATCCGCTGTGAAATAAAGGCCTGTTCAACAGGCGAGCTTTGTATCTGCCACCATGATTCTTGTCCCAGTTAGGACCTTGCTTGCCAAGATCCAAATTCCTTCCTGAACCCAGGTATTGGGTTCCCTTGATTACTGATTGTGTTAATCATCTAGTGCTGCTGTAGTAGAAATACTGCAAATGGATGGCTTTAACAAAGAGAAATTTATTCTTTCACAGTTTAGGAGGCTAGAAATCCAAATTCACAGCCCCAGATCCAGGGGAAGGATTTCTGTCTCTGTTGACTCTCGAGAAGGTCCTTGCCATCAATCTTTCCCTGACTCAGTAGCTTCTCAGTGTAGAGACTTTGGGTCAAAAGGCTGCTATCCCTTCCTGGTTCTGCATTCTTTGTGGTATGAGGTTTCCATGTCCCTCTGCTTGCTTCTCTCTTTCATATCTCAAAAGAGATTCATTTAAGACAAAACCTAAACTCATAAATTGAGCCCTCCTTCGTTAATGTAATCCTGTAATCTTGCCTCATTAACATTATAGAGGTAGGTTTGAAATACATAGAAAAATCACATCAGGTGACAAAATGGTAGACAGAATTGTGTGATACTGAAAATCATGGTCTGGACAAGTTCATACACATATTTCCAGGGGACACAATCCAATGCGTAACACTACTATTCTTCTGTTGTGACCACATAGTGCTTGCGTTGAGGTCGTACCCAGTAACAGTCTGTGCTTCATTTACATCCAGTGAGTTCTTATTTTGCTTTGGCTGCCTCTGACCCAAATTTATGGCTTTTCCCCGCATATGTGGTATAGAGTCTTAAGAAAGTAGTCTCTGGGAGCCAGACTACCTGTGTATGGATCCTAGTTGGCCATTTACCAGTTATGTGACCTTGGGCAAATTTTAACTTTTCAGTGACTTAGTTTTCACTTCTGTAAAATGGGCTGTTAGTTACTATCTCACATGTTTGTTATTAGCTGGGCCTGGAGTTGTTCCCAGCATCCTTGGATGGTAAAAATAGGCAATACTTGGCTGTTAAACAAAGGATATAGGTTTGAGTCTACCCAAACAGACCTCAAAAGAAATGTCTGGTGATCTACTTCCCCTATGCATCACAGTTCTAATCTGTAACATACAGGGCTACCATGAGTTGGAATCTACTTAACAGCAATGGCTTTCTTTTTTCCTGGATGTTGTCTGTAAGAATGTAATCTTGTTACCAAATCTTCAGAGTTTTAGAAGAAAAATCTCCATCTGCAATTCTTTGTGAAATGCTGGGTAAACACTGCCCTTAGGAAGGGATCAGATTCTTGTCACAGGGATTCATCTGTGCCTAGGAGTTGGCCTCCTCAGTTGGAAGACCCTCAAACACTCAGTGGCGTCAGCCTGAACTCCAGCACTCCAAGGGTCATGCCAGTGGCTCAGAACTGAACAACACTCTGTTCTGTTGCACAATGGTCGCCATGAGTTGGCACCACTTTGACATCTGCTAACAACAACAATACTGCCTGTATGCAGTAATGAGCTGTGGGTAAGAAAAATCTCTAGGAGTCGGACTGTCTAGCTGGGAATCCCGGGTCTGCCACTTACCTGGAGAGATTCTTCTTCCTACCACGCATTAGAGAATCAAAGTTTGCCTTCTGTATAAAAGAATATTCAACCCCAAGGGCCCTAAGGACAGAATATAGGGTCACCAAAGGGAAGGTTCCTTTCCAGTGCCCTTGTAGGGCTCAGAAAACCCACAAAATGGATGGTTGTTGGCTTCCCTCCCAGAGATGACCCCTTCCCATCAGCACCTGTCTCCCCATTTCTGCCCTGCCCTTAAATCCCTAGAGGATCTCCTTGAACTTCTGGTACCCACTGGGTCTGGCCCTAAGCTGGTGGCTGAGCAAGGAAATTGAGTCTGATTAAAAACCTCTTTGTGTTCCCCGCACAGTCAGGTGTTCATTATCTCATGGCAGAGGAGTACTAAAATGCAATGTTCCATATTTTAAACTTGCAGAAAATTGTGCTTTAATATAATTATTTTTGAAAGGTTCTTCATCAGCAAAGTTAATAAGAGCAATACAGGTTAATCACAGCACCAAGTGGGTGATATTTTCTGATAATTGACCTTATTGATATGGAAAGTGTCAGGTGCTTCACCTTGGGGATATAACTGTTCCTTCAGTCAATTATACCACAATGACCCTGTCTCTGGCTCTCACTGATTGACTGCTGGACCCTGGCCAGTCCTCTCTGCTTTCCCTGAAGGAGGGCCCTGCCTGGTTAGAGAACTTTCTAGAATCAGATGGTGGAAAAACAGAGAGGGATGTAAGATTTCTCAGCATCATTGATCTCATCAGATTTCCCAGCCAACCAGCAGAGGATACATAAGTGTCTTCACAGATGTGTAAGTTGAGGCTTTGAGACTGTAAGTGGTTCAGTGTCACAGTTAGAAGTGGCATTGCCATTAGTGGGATTCTCCTGTTCTTCAACAATACTTCTATGAGGCTTCTGTTATGGCCTCAACACAATACTGGGGCAAGGAGCAAGAGGTTAAGAAGTGTCTCTTGGTCTCTTGCTTGTATCACTGCCTTTTAGATGCTGAGTTCAGAATGTTCCTGCTCTAAACTGAATGGAGGCAAGTGCTCAGACTGCCAGATTCCCAGAGATGATTACTCAGACGTCAATTTTGTCCCCAGAAGTCCATGTGGAACCACACTATCTGCTGTGACTTCTTGTCACCCTCTTCTGACCTGGAATTGGATCTTACTTTGAAAGCTAGTGCTGACAGCTTAACAAGCCTGTGTCCTAAGTGGCCAGGGTGGTACAATTACAGCTGGTACATAGCAAAGTGATGACATGAAACAGAATTGTCATGGGTACCTGCCTACTTAGCATTTCAGTTGCTTTGCATGCGGTCCTACCCTGGAACTTGGCCCCCTAGCCACCTTATTGTTGTCAGCTGTCATAGAGTCAGTCTTAACTCATGGCAATCCCATGAATGGTGGAATGAAACACTGCCAGGTTCTGTACCATCCCCATTATCAATGAGGATCAGACCTACACGATACAGAGGGTTTTCATTGGCTGATTTCTGGAAATAGATAGCCAGGCCTTTCCTTCTCAGCCATCTCAGTCTGGAAGCTCTGATGAAACCTGTTCAGCATCACAGGAATCAAACCCAGTTCTTATACCCAGAAGATGAGAATTCTACCACTGATCTACTTCTGCTCCCCCAAGAGCCCTTAACAAACCCAAACCTGTCACTGTCGAGATAATCCCTACTCATGACAACCCCATGAGTGGCAGAGTAGAACTGTGTGCTCCACAGGATTTTCAAAGTTATGACTTTTCAGAAGCAGATTGCCAGGTCTCTCTTCCTATGCATCTCTGGGTGGGTTTAAACTATCAATCTTTTGGTTAGTAGTTGAAAGCTTAAACATTTGTGTTGCTCAGGGACTCCTCTGAGAACCCTAAACCTCAGTTGTCAATAACCTGATTTCCATTACAGAATTTCCTGATCAAAGACTTGTCTAGGATTTCCCCCACTTGCTGGGGGTAGATAACAGACGGGAGGAGGGGGATGCTGCTTGAGATTACAGGGGCACGAAGCCTGTATTCCCTCTTCATTCACAGATGCAGCAGAAGGGATCTTTCTACCTCAGGTCATCTGAATGGGAAAGAGCTATTTGTACTGACTGAAACATTTGAGAGATGATGGAAATGCCCTGTGACCTTGGTGGGGAGTGGTAGGAGGAGGTTGCTCTCAGGAATCAAATAATCTGTTCTTTCTTCGTGAGCTCTGAAGTGAGTGTTGACTCACATTTCCTATGTCACTGTGATGGTCAGGCAGCAAGGCCATGTCTACATTGCACCCACACAAGGAGGGTAGGATCAGACCTGAAGAAAGAGCAAGCTATGTGATACTGGCTATACTGGGTATCACAGCACCTAGGTTTTCATCTTGGATAGAACACTTCTAACTAAATGGTTTGGACAAGTTCCTTCATCTCAAACCTTGATTGAAAGATCTATGTTACAGGTTTGTTATAGGTAATTAAAATGAACATCTAATATTAAATATCATCACCTGTGTTACTTGGGTTTTGCTCCAATGTTGGAAGCTTGGTTACCAGTATTTCAAGTGCCAGTAGGGTCACCCATGGTGAGCAGATTTCAGTGGAGCTTTCAGACTAAGACAGACTAGGGAGAAAGGCCTGGTGATCTACTTCCCAAAACTAGCTAATGTAAGTCTTGTAGATCACAGTAGGATGCTCACTGTCTCTCTTGCTTTGGATGCGTCATCCAGAAGGATCAGTCCCTCAAGGAAGACATCATATCTGGCAATATAAAATACCTGTGAGGGCGATGGAGATCCTCAGAGAGATGGGTTGACACAATAGCCACAGTAATAGACTTGAACATGTTGGTGATCATGAAGGTGATGTAGGACTGGACGGTGTTCTGTTCTGTTTATACATTAGGTTTCCACGAGTCAGAGTCAGCTTGCCAGTAGCTGTGTGTCTCTATCTACCTGATAAGAAATAAGATCTCTGCAAATACTGGTTAAATAAGTTCCTTCCTAATGAGAATTTTATAATCTAATTAAGATCCCCTCTCACATGCTGCCCCACTACCCACTTGTTAAAATAACTTAGCAAGAAACAAGGACATAAATTAATTCAAGTTTACATTACATTTGAGGAAGCTGGTATAATGGAATGTTACAATGGAAAGGGTAATCCAAGTAGAACCCTTGGAACACATGAGTTCCAGAAACAAATAGAAATGTGGATTGATGAAGAGGATGGGGGAGCCTAGAAATGTATTTGAATGGCTGCAATCCCCTTGGGTGGTGGCATCAGGCAGGGGAGCCTTTTATGACTGGGCTGGTACAGAGCTGACAGCTGTCTGTCTGCGAGGACAGACTGGGGTGGACCCTAAAAGTCAAGCCTTGCTCCTTCCACTCCTCGTCCCCATTTCCAGCTTGAGAAGATACTCCTCATTTTCCCACTGTCACTGAGTTGCTCCTACAGGGACCAGATGTTATGATTAGATGTATTTCCCAAATCACTTGATCGAGATGATAAGGAGACTGGTGGCCAGTTGTCCCTTTCTCTGATGTGAGGGGCACTCTCAGTGGTCTCCTGTAGGGGTAAAATAGTTTAACCCAGATCACGGGGCCTGCCCTGCTAAGGAGGGCCCATAGTCCCCTCCAGCTTGGTCCATACCCCTGTTCCTGACAGCCTTGCTGATGAATTATCATGATTCCCCCATTTGTGGGGCCCCTCAGGCTCTCAGTGGCTGGCTCTACAACTGCTGTGAGAACATAGGCATTTGGCTTCTACCTTGCAGGAATTTGGCTTACTTGTGTAATAGAAGGTATGTCTTCATCCTTGTCAACTGTTGTTGCAGTTAGCTGTCATCAAATGAGATCCAGCTCTCAATGACCCCATGTATGACATGATCAGACCATTGTGATCCATAGGATTTTCTTTTTCTTTTTTGTTTTTTATTATGACTGAGTGAAAATGTACATTCCCATATAAATTTTCATGCCCACCTATATGCAGCTCCCACTGCTCGCCCTGCCCAGTGACAGCACACTATTCCTCTCTGCTCCACACATGTCTCATCATCCCAACAGTCTCCTTTCCCCTCCTCTCCACCACTCCCCTTCCTCCAGCCATAAGTCAGCAGCATGATATCCTATAGATGCATAGAACCATAAAGTGCATCCAATATGTGTGGTCAGTCTGCATCACCAAGTCCAATCCATTCCTGTCCGAGGAGTGGATCTTCATTATGATTTATGGGCAAGGGCAGCATCAGGGCCAGGGGCCATGCTCCCAGGGGAATGCTGAAGCTGATGGACCATCGACTGTGGTCTTTTAGTGGAGATCTAAGGTACACCCCTTTTTATTATTGTGTTGCTGGTGAGACTCAACTTTGTGAGCTCCATCATGGCTATCACTGGTGGTGGCCAGGCACCATCCAGTTCCTCCAGTCCCAAGTCAATGTAGGCACCCACTCACGTGGGTCTCTCTGTCTTCTGAGTTGTCTTTCCCACATGTCATTTTGGTCCTCGGTGAGCATGTATTTCTGCTGAGTTGGGACTGTTTACTGTGACCTCGGATGGCAGCTTGGTGGCTTTTAAGACCCCAGGCCCCACTCACCAATGTGGGGTGCAGAGACCCCTCTTAGCAAAATGCTAGTTGTGCCACTTGGCCTCGATTTCACCTAAGAGCATGGCCCCCTGCCCCCTGCCCCCTGCCCCAGCTACTCTGTCCTTGCAAAATTGGGTTAAGATGGAAGGAGTACCGAAGTTATGTTCAAGTCCACTTAATACTCTTCTTGTTTCTAATGTGTTCTATCACCAATTTCACCCAACCAAATTTCTACCAACTATCTAATCAAAACTTTCCCCCCCTCGCCCCCTCTCCCTCCTCCCTTGCAGCCGTCAAAGAGTTTTTTCTTCTATGCATAAGTCTGTTTTTGAGTTCTTATCACAGGGATCTCATACAATATTGGTACTTTTGTCACTGACCACTTTCACTCAACTTAATGTCTTCCAGTTGAAACGAGGTTATGAGATGCTTCCTGGAATCGTCCTTGTTCTTTATCATTGCATGGTGCTCCATTGAGTACGTGTACCATAGTTTACCTGTCCACTCTGTTGTTGGGCGTCTGGGTTGATTCCATCTTTTTGCTATCGTGGACTGTGCTGTGCTAAACATTTTTGTGCATGTATCTGTTGGTGTGAATGGCTTTAATTCTGTAGGATATATTCCAAGTAGCGGAATTACTGGATCAAATGGTATATCTATATCCATTTTATTAAGGAAGTGCCAGATTGCTTTCCAAAGAGGCTGGATCATTTTGCACTCTCACCAACAGTGTAGGAAAGTTCCGCTTTCTCCACAGCCTCTTCAGCATTTGTTGTTGTGTGTTTTTTGGATCATGGTCAACCTTGTTGGGGTGAAATGGTATCTCATTGTTGTTCTAATTTGAATTTCTTTAATAACTAAAGATCATGAACATGTCATTATGTGTTTTTTGGCTGTCTGAATCTCCTCTTTAGAGAAATGTCTGTCCATCTCCTTTGCCCATCACTTAATTGGATGATTATCTTCTTCTTACTGATATTTTGTAGTACCTTATACATTATGGAGATCAGGCGTTGGTCTGACATATAGTTACCAAATATTTTTTCCAATTCTGTAGGTGGCCTTTTATTTCTGTTAATAAAGTCTTTGGATAAGCAAAAGTGTTCGATTCTTAATAGTTCCCATTTATCTCTTCTGTTGATTATGGTTTGTTTGACAGATTTTGAAGTCTGCCTATGTTGTGTATTAAAACTTCCATTGTTCCTACTTTTTCATGGATGACCTTTATTGTTTTAGATTTGAGATTTAGGTCTTTTACCGAGTTAGAGTTGGTTTTTATATAGGGTGTAAGGTACAGATCTTACACCTTATACTTATTGCAGATGGATATCCAATTTTGCCAGCACCATTTGTTGAAGAGATTGTTTTTGCCCCAGTTTAATGTTTTAAGGCCTTTGTCAAATATCAGCTGTTCATAGGCAGATGGTGTCATCTCTAGGGTCTTGATTCTGTTCCGTGAATCCATCTGTCTGTTCTTGTACCAGTACCAGGCTGTTTTGACCACTGTGGCAGTGTAGTATGTTCTAAGGTTGGGTAATGAGAGGCCTCCCAGTGTGTTCTTCTTTAGTAGTACCTTACTTATCCAAGGCTTCTTCCCTTTCCAAACAAAATTGGTGATTTATTTCTCATCTCATTAAAAAATGACGATGGTACTAGTATTGGGATTGCGTTATATAAGTAGATTGCTTTGGATAAAACAGACATTTTCACAATGTTAAGTGTTCCTCTCCATGAGCAGGATAGGTTTCTCCATTTATCTCAATCTCTCTTAGTTTCTTGTAGTAAGGGCTTGTAGTTCTCTTTGTAAAGGTTTGTTATTTCTCTGGTTAGATTAATTCCTAGGTACTTTATCTTCTTAGAGGCTATAGTAAATGATATTGATTTGATGATTTCTTCATTAACAGTCTCATTGTTGGTATAAAGGAATCCTATTGATTTACTTATGTTTATCTTGTATCATGAGACTTTGCTGAACTCTTCCATCAGTTTGAGTAGTTTACTTATAGAATCTTTGGGATTCTCTGTATATACAATCATACCATCAGCAAACAGGGAGATTTTGACTTCTTCTTTGCCAATGCAGATGCCCTTTATTTCTTGGTCTTGTCTAATTGTTCCGGCTAGAACTTCTAGGAAAATGTTGAATACGAGAGGTGAGAGTGGGCATCCTTGTCTAGTTCCTGTTCTCAAGGGAAAGTCTTTCAGTCTCTCTTCATTCAGGATGACTTAGGCAGTTGACTTTGTATAAATGGCCTTTATTTCATTGAGGAATTTTTCATCTATGCCTATTTTGCTAAGAGTTTTTAGCAAGAATGGGTGTTGGACTTTATCAAATACCTTTTCTGCATCAATGGACAAAAAAAGGGGATTCTTGTCTTTTGTGCTATTTATGTGGTTAGTACATTAATTGTTTTTCTGATGCTGAACCAGCCTTGCATCCCTGGTATGAATCCAACTTGCTCATGATGGATTATTTTTTTTGATATGTTGTTGTATTCTATTGGCAAGAATTTTGTTGAAGATTTTTGCATCTAGATTTATGAGTGATATCGGTCTATAGTTCTCCTTTTTGGTTGAGTCTTTCCCTGGTTTTGGTATCAGGGTTATGCTGGCTTCATAGAATGAGTTTGGGAGTACTCCATCCCTTTCTATACTGTGAAATAGTCTCAGTAGTATTGGAGATAACTCTTCTCTAAAAGCTTGGTGTAATTCTGCAGTGAAGCCATCTGAACCCAAGCTTTGTAGGGTTGGCAGTCTTTTATGACATTTTCAATCTCTTCCTTTGTGATGGGTTTATTAAGTTGTTGTGCTTCACATTGTGATAATTTGTGTAGGTGATATGAATCAAGGAATTTGTCCATTTCCTCTAGGTTTTCAAATTTGTTAGAGCACAGTCTTTTATAGTATTCAGCTATGATATTTTTGATTTCTGTTGTATCTGTTGTGACAACACCACTCTCATTTCTAATTTGGGTGATTTATTTCCTTTCCTGTTTTTCTTTAGTAAGTTTAGACAGTAGTTTGCCAATTTGGTTGATCTTTTCAAAAAATCAGCTTTTGGTTTTTTCAATTTTTTCAATTGTTTTTCTATTCTCCAATTCGTTGAGTTCTGCTCTGATCTTTAAGAACTGTTTTCTTCTGGTGCCTGAGGGGTTCTTCTGTTGTTCTCTCTCTACTTGTTCAAGCAGTAGGGTTAGTTCTTTGATTTGGTTTCTTTCTTCCTTCCTGATTTGTGCATTTATGGAGACAAACAGACCCCTGAGCACTGCTTTGGCTGTATCCCATAGGTTCTGGTAGGAAGTGTTTTCATTCTCATTGGAATCCATTAATTTCTTTATTTCATCCTTGATTTCTTCTATAACCCATGGTTTTTTGAGCAAGATGTTGTTCAGCTTCCAAGAGTTCCACTTTCTATCTCTGTTTTTTCTGCTATTGATTTCAATGTTTATGGCTTTATGATCTGCGAAGATTCTTTGCAGTAATTCAATGGTGTGGATTTTGTTGAGAATTGCATTATGTCCTAACACATGTCTATTCTGGAGAATGTTCCATGGCCACTGGAGAAGAAGGTGTAGTTGTCTGCTGATGGGTAGAAAGTTCTGTATATACCGGTGAGGTTTCGTTGGTTAATTGTGGCAATAAGGTCTTCTGTGTCTTTATTCAGATTTCTTCTAGATGATCTGTCCAATATTGAGAGTGGAGTGTTGAAGTCTCCCACTATTGTTGTGGAGTAATCTAACTCGTTTTTGAGTGTAGTCAGTGTTTCTTCAATGTATTTAGGTGCTCTGATATTAGCCATAGGTGCATAAATATTTAGTATAGTTAAGTCTTGCTTGTGTACTGAACCTTTCAGCAATAAATAGTGTACATCTTTGTCCATGATGGTGGATTTTACATTTAAATTGATTTTGTCTGAGATTAGAATTGCCACACCTGCTCTTCTTTGTTCTTTGTTAGCTTGATATATGTTCCTCCATCCTTGAATTTTCAGTTTGTTCCTATCTTTAAATCTCAAGTGAGTTTCTTGTAGACAACATATGGATGGGTCGTGTCTTTTGATCCAAGATGCCACTCAATGTGTCTTTACTGGAGCATTCAGTCCATTCATATTCAATGTCATTATTGATAGGTATGTGTTCAGTGCTGCCATTGTGACACGTTTATTTTTGTGTTGATGTTTTCTCTGCTGTTCTTATTAATCTGTTCTGGGACATTCTTTTTGTGAGTTGATTTTTCACCTTTTTCAGAGCTGGTTTTGTAGTTGTTGAGACTCCTTTGTTACTCTCTTGTTATGGTATGTTGCATCTTTGTTGTGCCTTATGGCTGCCCCTATGATCCCCTTAATAAACTATATATAAACCCAATTTTAACAACTACCAGTCTTGTCGACTTCCTCTCCATCTGGAAGGACTATACTGGCTGTAGTACATCACTCTTTTTAATATGATGGCACCATAGTTTTCAGGATAATCACTGGATTGTTTCTTTCAGTATTAAAGGTGAAATTGTGTTTGGAGCCTTCCCTAACTGAGTAGAATTCTGGATGACGTGTCGTTCTAAAATATAAAGTTAGTGGTTTTGTTCTTCTAAGCCAAAGCCAAGAGATTCTTTCTACATTTCTTGTAGCTTTGGTTTGGTTCTTACAAATCTCTGAATTTCTGTTTATCTGGGAATGTCTTAATTTCATTTTCATATTTGAAAGATAGTTTTGCAGGATATATAATTCTTGGGTGGAAGTTCTTCTCCTTCAGGGCTTTGAATATGTCATGTCACTGTCTCCATGCCAGCATAGTTTCTGCTGAGAAATCTGATGAAAGCCTACAGGGTTTCCCTCTGAATGTTAGCTTTGCTTTGAGTCTTACTGCCTTTAAGAATTGCTGCTTATGTTTCATTTTGTTAAGCTTAATTGTAGTATTTCTTGGAGTCTTTCTTTTGAGATCTATATTGGGTAGTGTACAATATGCATCTGGCATATCTATACTCTCTTCCTTCATGATTTCTGGGAAGTTTTCTGTCAGTAGCTCAGCAACAATATTCTCTGTGTTCTCAGGTGTCTCATCCTGTTCAGGGACTCCAATTAATCAAAAGTTGTCCTCTTAATAGAGTCCCACATGCTTCTTAATGCTTCTTCATTTTTCTCATTTCTTTTTTCTGATTTCTGCTCATAGACACCAATGTCAGTAGCTCTGTCTTCCATGTCAGAAATTCTTTTTTCAATTTGTTCCATTCTGTTTTCTTGGCTTTGAATGGAAATTTCTATGTCTTTGATTTTGTTTTTGATCTGTTGGATTTCAGAGTACTGATGTTTCATCAGATTGAACAGTTTGCTTAATTTTTCATTTTGTTGTGCTGCATTTTGTATAAGGTCTAGAAGGTCTCTGTATATAATCGTTTTGTACTCACCTTCTGATGATTTCAGAAAAGTTTCTTCATCTGGAAGACTCCTCGGTTGTTTTGTTTGGGAGCTTTCTGAAGCTGTGGGTGATTTCTTGTTTGCCACAAGCATCTGTTGCTTTTTGGGTTTCATGTGAGTAAGTAAAGGCTGGAAGAGATACTCTGAGGATGGACTGAAGATGTTTCTCTAGGCTGTCTTAAAATGTAAAACAAAAGATATCTGACTGCTTCGCAAGTCAGTCAGGTTTTCAGGTGTAGAGGTCCCTCTTCCCAACTGGCAAAGTTAGCACCTCTATATCCAACCCCAGATGATATTAACTAGTTCAAAATACAGCAATGCTACTGCCCTGTTGGCCTCTGCTGACAGGGCCCAGCCTTAGGTGACACCGTGTAAACTACTGCTTTTCTGGTAGAAAAGCACTCTCCTGTGGGCAGGCTCTGGCTCCCAAGCTAAGAATTAGGTCCAGCTTTGGCCACCGTATCTAAGATGGTGCCCTCCACATAGTGGAGGATAGAGGGGCTAAAGGTGCCAAGAGGTAATGAGTCCTCAATCTATGTTGTCGGGCCCCTACCGTAGGCGACACTGTGCAAACTATTGCTTTTCTGTCAGAGAAATACTGTCCTGTTTGCAGACACTGCTTCCCGAGATGAGAATTAGATCCCACTAAAATCTCCATATCCAACGTGGCATCCCACACATAGGTGCGGCTCGTTCCATACAAACCTTGCTGTGGCAGAGATAAAAAGACAGGCCCAAAGTGGCTAGATGAACAGAGTCCTAATCCTGGCTCTCAAAATATGGCAATTTTGCCTGCTTATCCCACCAGCAGTGTGTCTAAGACTAGTCACTAAGCATGACCCAGCTCCACCCACAGGCCAAGACAGAGGAAGAAAAATAAAAACGGTGCGTTACTTTCAGTTCATGAGAACCAGGGCTAGCTAGGAGCGGGAATCAGTGAAAGAGAGGAGGTTTTTCATTCAGTGTTATGAAATCCAAATTAACAGCCCGGTGCTGTGTCCTGGGGCTCACTAGGTGACCAGAAGTTTCCATTTGATTATCAGTTCAGGTCTTGGTTTCTGGAGGGATATAAGGAGACGTGTGCTTAGTCTGCCATCTTGACTCCACCCCTGATCCATAGGATTTTCACTGGCTGATTTTCACAAGTAGGTTACCAGGCCTTTCTTCCTAGTCTGTCTTAGTCTGAAAATTCCTCAGAAACATTTTCAGCATCATAGCACTATATAGGCCTCTGATGACAGAGGGGTGGTGGTTGCAGTTAAGAAACATTGGTCAGGAATCAAATCTCAATCTTCTACCTGGCGGGTGGGAATTCTACCACTGAACCACCATTGCCCTCCTGGAGTGGTTGCTGTGTGTACTCTTCATGCTGCATTTCCAGGGAAATTTCCATTGCAATGAAATCATCTTGTGCTGACCTCAGTAAGAAGAGATCGAGGTGTAGCAAGTTCAATTTTGTTATGAAGTCAGTCATGGGTATGCAGCACACTCCATCATTGTGTCCAAAGTGAACGTCACTTGGGTTCAACTGTGTATAGATGAGACAAAGTGGTAGGAGTGGTAGGAGGTGCCCAGGAAAATTTAGCTGGTCTAGCAGCCAAAAGAGGGAGTCGATCACCTCAAGTGGACTCTCGCATCAAGGCCTTTGCACTTTCTATTCCATAGTCTTCAAAATCTTTCCCAGTGTTTCAATCTTTGCCCAAGTGTGGGCCCTGTCAGTGTCCAGTCCATTATCCTGGATGATGGCATCAGCCAGGGGAATCTGAGTGACCTGTCTCTTGGGTTTAATGCTGTGTCTCTAATGGAAGTAAGCTCTATGAGCTAAGAGGTGGCTGTCACCAACCCACCAACATCATTCTTATAATTTCAGTGTTTCTGTCACCAGCACAACCATTAACTTATTCCTCGTTCCTCTGTCTTTTCTCCCCAGCACATCTCTTCTCCATCCATTAAGCTTCTAAATTTGGAATCTGTGCACAGGCTGGTCTCCACTAACTTCATTTGGCCAAACCTGTACTGTGCTAGCAGGTTCTCAGGCTTAGAATCCAAATGACTGTGTTTGTGCAAGGTCTACAGAAGCAACTCATTGTGACTCTTGGGACAGATTTTAATGTCTTTAAAACAAAACCTGTTAGACACTATTTACAATATGAGTAGCCAAAAATTGGGAACAATGGAAATGTTCATCAATAAATGAATGGATAAACAAAATGTAATATATACACACACAATGGAATATTACTCAGCCATAAAGAAAATGAAATCCTGATGCACATCACAATGTGGATGGGCCTTGAAAGCACCATGTTGAGTGAAATAAGGTAGTTACAAAAGGGCAAATACTGTACTTCCTGATAAGAAATAAGTAAATATATAGAAAATAAAATTTATTAGTGGTTACCAGGGTGAGAAGGAGGAGAAAAGGGGAGTTATTATTTAGGGAGCACTATGAGTCGGCACCTAGTCGGACCCAACTTGAGGGCAGTGGGTTGAAGTGCTGCAGCTGCTAACCAGAAGGTCGGCAGTTCAAATCTGCCAGGAGCTCCTTGGAAACCCTATGAGACAGTTTCACTCTATCGGGCCACCAAAAGTCAGAATTGACTGAATGGCAGTGGATTTGGTTTTTCGTTTTTGTAATTTCAATCAAAGAAAGATTATCAGCTGTCTGGGGAACAAGTGGGGCAAATCTGCCACCAGAATTGCTGCTGTTGTGTGTCATCAAGTCAATCTCAGCTCACAATGGTGAGTTTTTCATCATGCATTCTGCAGTTCAGAGCAGGGTTTTCTAAGCCCAGATAAGAGCTATTGTACAAGCCATGAAACAAAGATATATCCAGTGGTGTATATGGGGACTTGAAAAAGCTGTAACTCAGAAGGCAATGTTTCACCAGATACTGGGACTATGGCATGTGGCTTGGACATTCTACTCCTCATTTGCTGATATTGTTGAAGTTAGTCATCTCATGTAAACTTGAGTGGTCAGGGTAGTGTGAAGATGAGAAGTTATCTGTACTCCTGACAAGTTGTTTACCTTCCAGGCTTTTCTTTGAAACAGTACTTTGATATTTGAGCTGAATTCTGAAAGTTCCAAATGTATGAAAAGTTGAAGAGCAGTAAAAATGCAAGTTACTGTAAATTTTTTTACATGTAACTAGGAAATCCTTGGAAATGCTGGTGACATGGTTGTTAAGTGCTACAGCTGCTAACCAAATTCTAATCGACCAGGTGCTCTTTGGAAACTCTCTGGAGCAGTTCTACTCTGTCCTGTAGGATTGCTTTGTGTCAAAATTGACAGCACTGGGTCTGGGAAAAAAACCCTGGTGGAATAGTGGTTAAGTGCTGCAGCTGCTAATCAAAGGCCAGCAGTTCAAATCTGCCAAATGCTCCTTTGAAACTCTATGGAGCAGTTCTTCTCTGTTCTATAGCATTGCTATGAGTCAGAATTTGCTCAACAGCAGTGGGTTTGTTTTGTTTGAGTTATGGAGCCCTTGGAAACTCTGGTGGTATAGTGGTTAAGTTCTATGGCTGCTAACCAAAAGGTCACCAGATCTAATTCACCAGGCACTCTTTGGAATCTCTGTGGCAAGTTCTACTCTGACATATAGGATCACTATGAGATGGAACTGATTTGACAGTGATAGGTTTGGTTTTCGGATTTTTTGGAGTCTTGATGGTACCAAGGTTAATCACTGAGCTGCTTAATCATAAAGTTTTGATTTGAAACTAGCCAGTGGCTCTGTAGGGGAAAGACCTGGTGATCTGTTCTTATAAGGATTACAGCCTAGAAAACTCTCCAGGGCAGTTCTACTCTGTCTGGGGTTGCTATGAGTTGAACTTAACTTGGTGGCACCTAACAATAATAATATGACTTCTTAAGACAAAGGGTCAAATGGTTCCCACCCCACCAAGCTGCAAAATGCTGTTAATTAGAACAATTTCAAGAGATTTTAATATATAACAACTAGTGATCCTGGTAATCATAACAATAATAACAAGCAGTTAATGCTTTTAGAGGGCATAGAATGGATTAATTGGTATATTATGGACACATCCCAAAGGAGATGTTTCCAGGGCTGGGCCAGTTTCCTGGAAAACCACATCATACAGAGAAAAAAGTAAACTCAAATCTTATTAATAGTAGGTTGAGTACTGGTTTTCAAGTCTCATACACTTCCAAGTTAGTATGAAGAATGCCCCCAAGAAACTCTTTACCTTTCTCTTTTAAGCAGTGCAATGGAGGAAGGAGTTGGTTTTGAATCATGAGTGATCCACATCCTGCTTGAGAGGACAGAGGTCCTGTAATCAGTTACTCTCAGAGATGATTCCTTTTCTCTGGGGGAAAATGACAGATTGTTACAGAGAATTTAACATAAGTCAAGAAGTGGTGCTTATTATCAAGGCATTTGGAAATGAGGCTTTCTATCGACAACTAAGTGTTATAATATTTGGAAACATATTCTATCCTTCTTTAAGTATACATTATCAGAACCCCAAAGAATGAAAGGAGAGTTCTGTTCTGTTCTTACAGTGGAGCTAGATGGGTACAGCAAAACTGAAAACTGGGGCAAGGTGAAGTCAGGTACTGGTAGGTCATGCTGGTAGGCCAGAGTCAGGGTCAGGTTTAGCAAGAGATGTCAAATCCAAGCAAGGGTGATTATGAGAGTCAATATGAGGATATGAAATAGTGTGCAAATTTTAGCCCAAAGTCTCCCTAGAGTCGACAAGGAGCCAAGGTTTGGAGCAAAGACAAGTTTACTGTGCTGTGCATTTACTATCCCGTGAATTTACATGATGGAGTGGGTTATATTTGAAGGGCTAATGACATGTACCTATAGACTCCTTTGGGTATATATATATATATATTTTTAAAGAACTCTTTTAGTATAACTTGAAAAATTATTGTCCTAGTAAGTGTTTCCAGAAGAAAATTGAACTCGAGTTTTGTGCGTAAAATCTCAAAAGAAGAGTTTGTGCCACTTTATACTTTTTAAATTTAATTTAGATGAAGGTTTATAGAGCAAATCAGTTTCTTATTAAACAATTAATACACATATTATTTTGTGATATTGATTGCTAACCCCATGATGTGTCAACACTCTCCTTCTCTTGACCTTGGGTTCTCTGTTGCCAGCTTTCCTGTCCCTGCCTGTCTATTCATCCTCATCCCTGAACTGTTGTGCCCAGTGAATGTCATTTTGCTTTATGGGCCTGTCTAATCTTTGCCTGAAGGGTGAATCTCACAAATGACTTCGGTACTGAGTTAAAAGGGTATCTAGGGGCCATACTCTTAGGTTTTCTCCAGTCTCCACCAGATCAGTAAGTCTGGTCCTTTATTTGTGAGTTAGAATTTTGGTTTGCATTTTTCTCTGTCTGAGAGTCCTTTAGGTAAATCTTAAAGGTGTGATTCTTAGAACAAAGGATGAGAATCAAACTAAAAACCAAACTAGCTCTTGTTGAGTTGATTCTGGTTCCCGGTGACCTCAGTGTGCAGAGTAGAATTTCTCCGTAAGATTTTCAAGGCTATGACCTTTTGGAAGTCAATTATCAACTTCAAGTTTGGAGTGCCTCTGGGTGAGCGAGTTTGAATCTCCAATCTTTTAATTCATATTTGAATGCTGTACTATTTGTTCCACATATGAGCTCCAGTTCACAGCAATTTTATAGATGGAGTAGAACTTCCCTAAAGAGTTTCTAAGGAGCACTTGGTGGATTTGAACTGGTGACTTTATGGCTATCAGCTGTAGTGCTTAACCACTGTGCCACCACAATTTCCAAGGAGGAAAATGGAAGTGTGGAAATGAGGTCACTTCTGAAGTTTTCTTCTAGCTTTAAACCATGAAACTCTGTGGACTTGGGACACAAAAACATTAACATGACTAAATCCGAGCTCCATGTTAAGGTGGGCACTTTACAGCTGTCAAATTCTATAATCAATGAAATTTGCTATCAAGGCATTCTGAGATGCCACATTCTGGAAGCAACCTTGCACTTCTAGCTGCAGCGCTGGGCATGGAAAAGATGTACAAATGGATGCTGAGAAGCGGAGCTTACTTTATTCCTTCTAATGGGTATTAGGTTGCATGGGTGCCTTGAGATTTGTAAACATTAGCTACCTTTAAATCAAATTGGTCACCTTATCAATCAAAATGATAAATGATTGATAAATAAACTGTCATTGCTACAATTAGAGTTTCCATTATACTTGCATGCTATAATTTAAAATGTAATTTCCCTTGAAGCTCATAGAAGTACTGCAGTAATAGGGTGTCACAACGTGTTAAGGGCATCTCCAAGTTCTGGCTGAGCATGCTTCTCAGTGACATGTGCTGTGGAGCTGTGGAATTCAGTGCTAAACCATGTTCTGCTGTGGGTTGAGGGGCAGAATATATGACATTCAAGGAACAGGGTGCTTCAGCAAGATAAGCAAGAGGTTGAAGAGGAAGAAATTCCTGCAAGTGGACACAAAAAAGAAAGAGAAATAGTGAGCCTAGCAATAGCCAAGTACCGTCGAGTAGGATCCGACTCATGGCGACCCTAGGGGCCAGGGTAGAACTGATCCCCAAAGTACTCAAGGAGCGCCTGGCATTAGAAAAGCAGTTATGGACCTGAGTTCCAATCATGGCACAGCCTCTAGCCATCTGCATCTTTTTACTTGCATTGATAGCCTGCCTTCTCAAGAAGAATTTAAACAGTTTATCATGAAAGATACATATAGATTCCAAATGAGCAGTGAGAGGGTTGAATTACTTACAACCTACTAAACACAAATATTTGGAAATGGGACTTGGGGATTGCATTAGTTCTCTCATAATAAAGTACTACAAACTGGGTGGCTTAAATGGAAATATGTTTTCTCACAGTTTGGGAGGCTGTAAGTCCCAATGAAGATCTTGGCCATGTAGAGTCCTTCTGAGGGCTCTGAGAAAAAAAACTGTGTTTTAATTCGAGCTTCTGGTGACGGTGGCAGTGATCTTTAGCTGGTGCTGCTGAGCTGACTTCAACTCATAGTGAACTCATATAAAACAGAATGAAACACTGTCCAGTCCTGCACCATTGTCATGGTTACTGGTATGTTTGCATCCACTCTTGCAGCTATTGAGTAGTCTTCCAGCCTAGGGAGCTCATCTTCCAGCACTGTGTCAGACAATAGTCTGTAAGGTTTTCACTGACTAGTTTTCATAAGTACATTCCAGGTCTTCCTGGTCCATTTTAGTCTGGAAGCTCTGATGAAAACTGTCTGCCATAGATCACCCTGCTGGCATTTGAAATACTGGTGGCATAGCTTCCAGCATCACAGCAACATGCCAAATCCCAAATAATCAAACCTATTGCTATCAAGTCAATTCTGACTCACAGTGACCCTATAGACAGAGTAGAACTGCCCCATAGAGTTTCCAAGGAACACCTAGAGGATTTGAGCTATTGTTCTTCTGGTTACACAAACATGCAAACCAGCACAATACAACAAACTGACGGATAGGTGGTGGATCTTCTAGTGGCTCCAGGCATTCCTTGGCTTACAGCTATAGGGTCACATGATGACCTTCCTGTGTTTCCCTCTATCTGTGTATCTTCTCTTTTATAAATACACAAGTCATATGGGATTAAGACCCACTGTACTCTAGTATGATGTTGTGTTAAGCTAACTGATAACATTGCCGAAGATCTTATTTCCAAACTAGGTCACATTCATAGGTATAGGAGTTGTGACTTCAACATCTCTTTTGGGGGGACATCATTCAATTTATAGCAGGCATGCACACTCTGATGAACACCTCTGGTGATTCAGTTGTTTTATAACCTTAAGATAATATCTACAAAGACCAGATGATTTCTGTTTCAACACCTGTGGGTTTAGCTGAATGACTACATTTATTGTCCAAGTAGACACTTAGCCTTGCAGATAGCCTTTTTTTCTACACTCAAAAAATTCATGGCTTTTCTTCACCATTATCAGTGACAATCAAATGTGAACACACACACACACCAAGTCCATGTTCTGAATTCTTCAGGTATCTTCCTTCAATCCCTTCCTCCAATGACCAGTCAAATCATGAATGACTCTTCTACATATGAAGCTACCTCTAAACCATCTTTTCCACCTAAACAGTCTTGCCTCCCCCAATCATGATCCATCAGAGGACAAAAAATGATGTCTCTACAATAGGATGGGTATTATAGAATTGAACGCAGAGCTTCACACTGTTGAGGAAGTGTCAGATTCCTAGCAACACTATCAGTCCCTTTTTTTTTTTTCCTGTAGAGCTCATTAATGCCTTATACCCGCAATTAATTCCACCCGCAGAGTGAGCAGAACGGATGTTGTGAGGCTGGTATTAAATCAACAGTGGTCCCTGTGTACAGGTCCCTTTGACCTGAGGTTTTTGCAGTGAACTGAGATTGTTATAGACTCAGGTGAGTGTGGCTTTGAGCATCTGGTTGGTGCCAGGAACTGCTGTGCCTGTTTATAATTCCTCATGTCACTCTTTCCTTGTTTTCAAATTAGCCATAAAGTGGTTCAATTGACCTTGAAATGTAGATTGTAAATTGTGACTTGAAGAAAGCAGAAATTCCAAAGTGATTTTGTACCCCCACTTTGGCCTTAACATGCTATGCAGTTTTTATCTTTCTGTGTATTTTCTCCTGCTTATAAGGATGCATGACATCTTACTCAGGCAAAACCTTGTTAGCAAAGGTTCTTGTTCAGGCCTTTCAGCAGTTCATTAAAATTAATGAATTCAGCTCACCAGACCTTGATTGGAGTTTCCCACTGTGAAAGAGGAGAAAGTTTATCGGAATTGCTACTGGAAGGGGCAAATTTCCTCAACCTCTCACCCCAGGGTGGTAGCAACCTGGAGGGAAAATTTCCCTTAACTTATACCAGATGGTTTGATGGTTCATTTTGTGAAACTGAAAAGGTGATCTAGGACAGTGTGTGAACAGTCAGGCTCAGCTAACACTGCCTAAAGGTTTCCAGTAAACAAAAGTCCAGTTGCCCTTGAGTTGGTTTCTAGTCATAGTGACCCCATACGTATCAGAGTAGAACTGTGCTCCACTGGGTTTTCAATGGCTGATTTTTTGAAAGTAGATTGCCAGGACTTTTTTCTGAGGTACTTCTGGGTGAACTTGAACCTCTGGTCTTTGGGTTAGCAGCAGAGTGTCTTAACTGTTAGCACCATCCAAGGACTCCTAGTAGATTGTTCAAACCTCATTGTTCCTCCGTATCCCTTTCTTGTGTGTCTTAGTTCAAGAATTAGCTCAGATGTTTTCTGATACACTTTGTTATCACCCAGGTAGAAATGCTCAGCATTCAGCTTTTCCTGTGAGCCTGCATTGCATCTTTTCTACTCAGTTTCATCTTCCATGGTATATTATTTATGTACTTCACTCAAAGCCTGGCAGGTAAATTTTATTGAATGAAAATGGCTATGTCTGTGAATACGTCCAATTCTTGTGAGTTGTCCAAGGCAAAAAACAAAAACAAACAAACAGAAAACACAATAGGAACTCGCACAATTCACTGATTCATAGGACTGAAAAATCCAGAGAAGAAACTTAATCCTACCTCATCACATTATGGATAAGAAGACTGATGTCTATAGTGGAGAAGTGGTTTGTCCAAGGTCCCATGAGCAGAACTGGAGCAGCCAGCCAGCCTCTTGGCTCTTCATACACTTCTGTCTTCATCTTCTAATATAACATAAGAATCACATATGTCATGGATTGAATTGTGTCCCCTCCAAAATAACTGTTAACCTGGTTAGTTCATGATTACTAGTTTTATATGATTGGGTACCATTTTGCCAACTGGTGTGATTTCCCTATGTGTTCTCAATCCTACCACTATGATGCAATGCCATGGATTGGGGGCAGTTATATAGATGAAATCTACAAGATCAGTGCCTTAAGCCAATTTCTTTTGAAATATAAAGAAAGAAGCCAACAAAGAGACCTCACACCACCAAGAAAGCAGCACTGGGAGCAGAACATGTCCTTTGGACCTGGGGTCCCTCTGTGGAGAAGCCCCTAGTCAAGGAGAAGATTGACAAAAAGCACCTTCCTCCAGAACCATGAGGGACAGTAGCCCTTCACCTGGACCTGATGACTTGAATCTGGACTTCAACCTACTAGACTGTGAGAAAGTAAATGCCTCATTGTTAGAGCCATTCACTCGTAGTATTTCTGTTACGGCAGCATTAGATGATTAAGAGAGATACCATTGTGATTGAACTCTGAATCACTTAAGTTTACAAATTCTGGCAGCACATGATTCAACAGGGAGTGAGAAAAACCCCAGTATCATTAGTTGTGCTTCATTTTGCCTGAGAGAAGTTGCATGTGAATCTAATCATATTTAAAAAATGGAAGAACGTTGGTTTATTGATGTGAATGATCAATTTCTTATGTTATTAATTCTTACATGAGGAACTACAGCTTAAGTCGTCTATTCTTGTTATTTTTACTTTTTAAAAAGTGAAACCCTCTTTATTTAGGGATATGACTCTAATGGACACTGAAAGTGAGGATAGTCAAAATTATGGAGAAATTAGGGTGGTGCTAGTAAGCCAGGAAGCCGAGACACAGAGAGATGGGTCATTTACTTAGATTTTCCTCTTTTTTGTCCTTGTTGCTTTCTTCTTCTGCTTCTTCTTTGTCTTTTTTCCCTTCCTCCCCTTCTTGTCCTTCTTGCTTAAATGCCATAAAGGTAATAGGATTTTGGTTATTTTCTGTCTTTAGTGTTAGGACAATCCTAGCTTTCTGCTCGGCTGAGGAATGAGGAAGACAACTGGTCTGGGCACTGTGCCAAGATCCCAGGGTCCTCAGTAAATACTCATCAATGCTGTTGTAGCTGCTAATCCAGAAAATCCGCAACTACATCCATAAAATTCCAGAACCAGCATTTAGTAAGCATCTCTTTATGCAAAATGCTTTGCTGGGGAATTTGGAAAGCTATACTTGCCTTCTGCTTTGGAGATTTTAGGTCTTCAAATGCTTCTGAGGAAATCTGAAAGGCTTCAGACTACCCAAGGATCAAGAACAATGCCTGTTGCCACTGAGACACCTTCGACTCATGGTGACCTGATATGTGTCCAACTAGAACTGTGCTCCACAGAGTTTTCAATGGCTGAGTTTTGGGGCAGTAGATCACCAACCCTTTCTCCTGAGGTGCTTCTGGGTAGACTCACACATCCAACCTTTTGGTTAGCAGCTGAGTGTGTTAACTGCTTGTACCACCCAGGGACTCCCAAGGAGCAAGAAAGCCAATCAACTGCCATGGAGTCAATTCCAACTCATAGCAACCCTGTAGACAGAGCAGAACTGCCCTATAAAGTTTCCAAGAAGTGCCTGATGGATTTGAACTACTGACTTTTTGGTTAACAATAGTAACAATCGCTATGCCACCAGGGTTTCTCAAGGAGCAGCAGTCCTGGGTAACTCATGGCATATGTACACAGCAGAAAGGCTGAGAAACAGTGGCAGCAATTAAAGTATCAACTGCAAAGCTAGAAATGAAATTCTTATCACTTTTCTCACCTGCAAGAGTCATTCAAAATTTCCAGCTGCTTCATCTTATATACCTACCAAACCAGGTGCTCCTTGGAAATTCTATGGGACAGTTCTACTCTATCCTATAGAGTCTCTGAGTCAGAATCAACTTGACATCAGTGGGCTTTTTTTGGTTTTCATGTTATGTCGTTTCCTTTAATTACACTGCCTTTCTTCCTTCTCTCCTTCCAACTTTCCTGTCTTCTGCTCCAGTGTCCCTCTGGGTCAAAGGATGCTCCTTGGTCTTCACTTAGAGCACTCTGTCACTGAAGGCTTGCATGTTTCTCTGTCACTCAACAAATTTCAAGGGATCTTCCAGAGTAAAACAGATCTGCAAGAAAGGCCTGCTGATCTAATTCCAAAAATCAGCTTATGAAAATCCTAGGGTATCATAGTGGTCTGATCCCATTGTGCATGAAGTCACCATGAGTCACAGGCCCTTGGATGGCAGCTAACAACAATAACAGCAGTATGAATGTTTTGTCTCCCTTGGCAACTACACTAGTGGGCTCAGAATTGCCAGTGCTACAAGCTGAGGTGAACTGGGCCTGGACCGGCAGAGACTGTTTAATGCCAATGCTCAACACATTTCAGGACCTCTTGCAGCTACACTGTTCAGTGCCATTCAGGAATGCTTTGTTATATTTGGAGAGTTACTAGTCACAGGGCACAGAGGGGAGGGTTATGATTCTTACTGAAAGATTCCAATCAGGGAACAATAGGGCATAATAATGGCAGATTTACTGAAGTTCATATTCATAGTAACAAACTGTATACCAACCCCTTAAGACACATGCTTGCTGCTGGGTTTTCTCCTCTGTCTAGTTTCTACGTATGGTTGCACGTTCAACCAGCTAGCCAGTGTGCCTATGTGTAATTGTCCTATTACTTCAGCATTCCACTTTCCCTCTTGTTCATTAACAGCTATTCATTCTCTCATTGTTCTAACGGTGTCCTTTGATCTCTTGGAGAACCTCTAGACTCAACTGCTTTCTTAAAAGCCCAACCTCTTGGTAGCTTGAAGTGCATTTTTAAATGACTTGGGAGGGAGCACTTTCTGCTTTGAGCTAGAATGCACATGTAAATGCTTGAGGGCACTGACCTTCAGCAGGCTGGCTAGTCAGTGTATTTAGTGTTTGCTCCTCTCTGAAGCTCTGATGCTGTGCTCCCTGACTGGCTTGTGGTATAGGATGCTCTCACCAGGAAGGAGAATGCAAACTTCTTAGGACATTCCTCTATAGGACTGTTTTTTTCTTGGTCTGTTTAACAGAGATTTTCAAATCCCTTTACCTAACCCTTAGAGAAAATGTCTCAAAATGTATGCATGTGTCAAAGTCTGCTCACTTCAGACCCAAATCCTGAAAACAGGAATTCAGAAGCTTGGAGTGGTATGCCAGGTTAGTCAGGCTCCGAGAAGGGTGCAGCGGAAGAGGGGAGGGCAGGCATATGGATGGAGCATCAGGGAGGGAAGTTCAGTGGCAAGAGCTGGGAGAGACTGAGCAGACTCCTTTGTAGACAGAATGGGGCAAGGAGGTTTTTCACTGTGAGAATTTAGATAAACACAAGATTGGAAGGCACAAAACAGTAGATCACTAGTCCTCACTTTCCATTCAGAGAGAGAGAATACTGAGGGAATACTCAGCTGCTGTCCCAGCTTGGAATTACTGAGTCTCCCTTGACCTAGAGCAGGTCTGGCTCTCAAACCTGTACAGCAGACCGTTGTTTCATGAGCCCCTTTATGAGAATGAGTATAACACTGAGAGACGTGGAGGAAAGGGAAGACTGGACAAAAGCCAAAGCCACTGCCGTCTAGTTGATTACAACTTAGAGTGACCCTACAGGTCAGAGTAGAACTGCCCCGTAGTGTTTCCAAGGAGCACCTGGCAAATTTGAACTGAAGATCTTTGGTAAGCAGATGCAGCACTTAACTACTAGGCCACCAGGGTTTCTGATTATTGAGTATCTACACACAGGTTTTCAAACTATGTTGTCTTTTAGTCTTTCAAGGATTTGTAGGGTGCATGTTATCATTCTCGCTGAATAAATAATGAAACTGAAGCTCAGAGAACCTGAATATATTGCTTAAGGTCATGTATTGTTAGTAAGTGACAGAGCTGGGATGTTCTTTTTAGCATTTCACTCTTTCAACAAATGATAATAGTAACAAAAATAATGATAATAACAAAAAAAAAATCCAAATGATAGATATTTTTTCTGGCCATATAACAATGAAAATCATAACTTTTATTGAGCACATAATCTATTTCAATATTTGTCATAACCACTTTGCATGCTATGTTTAATTTGCTCCGACTCGACGGCACTTGGCTTGGCTTTATATAGTCTAAGGGACAAGTACTCTTTTGCAATCTCTCTCACTTTCAGTATTTTACAGATGGAAAATCTGAAGCTTAGTGACCTAAGGTATCTTGCTTAGAGACACAGCTGACAAGGATTTGAACTCAAACAACCTGTCTCAAGAGGTCAGACACCCAAACACCAGGTGATAAACATTTATTGTGTATTTACTATGGCTAATAAAATGTGCAATACACAGTTTTTGCTGTTGAGTAGCTCATAGCCTACCAAAAGGAAGGGCATCCAAATTACTATAATACAATGTAAGAAGTGCTGTAACTGGAGTATGTGCAAGGTGCTATAAGAGTCTGCAAAGGGAGCAGTTAGCTGGAGGATGAGTAGAGAGGTACTGTTTAAGTTAACTAGGGCTGCTTTAACAGAAATACCACAGAGTGGATGGCTTTAACAAAGGAAGGTTTATTCTTACACAGTCCGGTTGGCTATAAGTCCAAATTCAGGATGTCTGCTCCAGGGGAAATTTCTCCCCCTTGTCAGCTCTGGAGGAAAGTCTGGTATTGCATCAGCCTTTGTCCAGGGAGCATCTTGGCACAGGAACCTCAGGTCTGAAGGACATGCTCTTCTCCCGATGCTGCTTGCTTGATGGTGTGAGGTTCCCAGTTCTCTGCTTGCTTCCCTTTCCTTTTATCTCTTGCAGGATGAAAGGATTAAAGGTGAAGTAAGCCATACCAGGGAAACTCCCTTTACAGTGCAGCAGGGAAGTGATCTTATAAAAAGATTTACAGTCCCATCCTAATCTTTTAACATACAGCATAGGAAAACCACAAAATGGAGGACAGTCATAAGATACTGGGAATCATGGCCCAGCCACATGGCTGCACATATTTTTGGGGGGACACATTCAATCTATGACACATATCATAGCTGTAACCTCAGAAATCAAGTCTATCTTGAGAATTAGAAGACACAAAGTTTATTGACAAAGGATATGGGCATTTAAAAACTCTGTCACATGGTGATACCATGTGTGTGAGAGTAAACTGTGATCCATAGGATTTTCATTGGCTGATTTTTCTGTAGTAGGTCACCAGGCCTTTCTTCTGAGGTACTTCTGGACTCAAGGACCCTTGGACACATAAGGAGATGGTTAAACAAAGCAGGTGATGCCAAGTATATTCAGAAAGGGAAATACAGCTTCTTAGGTCTCCCAAAATACCCATGAGAACATACATTATAAGCAACCCTCCTAAATGGAGTGAGGGTTCTGCCAGCTAAGAGGCACAGTACTGCTATCTTCAAGAGGTCTATGCTCTCATGCTCCGACTTTTTACATCTACCTAATTTTAATCCCAGCATATGCTTATAATTGGGGGTCGATGACTGTCTGCCTTTTGGGGGGAAGTAACTGTTGCAAAACAACTCTATCTTATTCCTTAGCATTTGATAAAGGTTCAGTTCACCAGGAGCAGCTCTCAGCAAACCGAGGCTTCACTTCCTGATGGAAGTGTTGAGATGCTGAGTGACGATTCATGCATGCTGTTCAGTCTAAACAGGGAAACAAGTAAAGGAAGAAGGGAACTTGAGGGCTTCAAGAGAAGAACATTAATGATATATCTACATCTCTGTATATGACATATAATATAATACGCCAACCAACCAACCAACCAAAGAAACAAAAAACATTACTGCTTTTGAGTTGATTTCAACTCAGTGATCCTGCAGGACAGAGTGAAAGAGCTCCACAGGATTTCCAAGGGTGCAAATCTTTACAGAAATAGATTGTCACATCTTTCTCCCACAGAGTGGTTTGTGTGGTTCGGTTGCTGACATTTAGGTAAGCAGCCAAGCATTTAACCACTCTACCATGAGGACTCTTCAAGATATAATAAACATACATAATAAATATAATGTTCCAGTGCTATTCATAAAGTTTTTATCAGCTAATTCTTTTCAGAAGTAGACTGTGGGGTCCTTCTTCCTAGCCTCTTCGTCTGGAAGCTCAGCTGTACCCTGTCCACCATGAGGGACCCTGCTGGTACCTAAATACCAGTGGCATAGCTTCTAGCATCACAGCAACAAGCAAGCCTCCACTGACAGATAAGTGGGAGCTGCTCGCTCTACCTCTGCTCAATCTTCCTAGCCTGCTCCTTTTCCCCTGACTCAATCTTCCCGGCTGGAAAGGTATGTGTCAGGGTAGTATCTTTTCACAATAGCTTTTCAGTATGTATGCCAAGCAAATAATCTGAGAAGCTGGATTACATGAAGAAGAACAAGGCATCAGGATTGGAGAATATTCATTATCAACCTGTGTCACATAGATAGCACCACTTTACTTGCTGGAAGTGGAGAAGATTTGAAACACTTACTGATGAAGATCAAAGATCCAGCCTTCAGCATGGATCACACTTCAACATCAAGAAAACAGAAGTCCTCACAACTAGACCAGTAAGCAATATCATAATAAATGGAGAAGGGATTGAAGTTGTCAACGATTGCATTTTACTTTGGTCCACAATCAATGCCAGGGGAGCAGTAGTCAAGAAATCAAAAGACACACTGTATTGGGAAAACCTGTTGCAAAGAATCTCTTTAAAGTATTGAACAGTAAAGATGTTACCTTAAAGACTGAAGTGCACCTGACCCAAGCCATGATATTTTCAATCGCATTGTATGCACACAAAAGCTGGACAATGAACAAGGAAGACAGAAGAAAAATTTATGCCTCTGAATTGTGGTATGGGAAAAGAATGTTGAATGTATGATGGACTGCCAAAAGAACAACTAGATCTATCTGTTCTGGAGGAAGTACAACCAGAGTGCTCCTTGGAAGCAAAGAAGGCAAGACTGCATTTTACACACTGTGGGCATGTTGTCAGGAAGGATCAGTCCCTGGAGAAAGACATCATGCTTGGTAGAGTTGAGAGTCAGCAAAAAAGAGGAAGACCCTCAATAACAGGGATTGACAGAGTGGCCGGAACAACGGGCTGACGCTTGAAAACAACCGTGGACATGGCATATGACCAGAGAGGGTTTCGTTTTGCTGTGCCCAGGGTCACTGTGAGTTCGAAATGACTCCGTGGTACCTAGTGACAACAACAACAATAAATATTATATATTTATGATATATACAAAAATAAATATTTATCTCAATATATGTGTAATATGCCTACATAATAAAATATCTATATAAATGTACATATTTATATTATGTATTTTTTTTTCTTGGAGTCAAAAAGTTCCCCAATACTTCACTTTTCCCTGTATTCCGCTTATCACATCTTTTGTCGGGTAACTATGAAGTTCTTCTCTAGTAATGGCAGAACATATTTGGTCACTTTTTGACTTTGGACTTAGCATGTGACTTGCTTTGGCTAACATAATGAGACAGAAATGACACTATGCCAACCCTGAGGCAAACCTCGAGAGTCCAGACCTGTTACTTCCTGCTCTCTATCATTCTACCACTTCCTTAAGAAGAATATGCCTCATCTAGACTGCCAGAACAAGGAGGCTATGACACGGGAGTAGGAGCATCCTGATCAAGGCAGCGTAGATTACCTAGCTCTCGGCAGAACTGCCCAGCAGAGCCCAGCCTGTATCAGCTGACCCATGGGTAAGCACCTGTAATGAGTGACTGTTGTTGAAGCTACCAAATTTTGGTGTGGTTTGTTATGCAGCACTACACTGTACAAGAGTTTTGCCTTTTAATTTGATACAGCTGAATTTACCAGATGTGTCTTTTATCACATCTAGATTTTGAGTCACAGAAAGACTGTCTCCATACTGAGGTCATAAAGGAAGTCATCCATATTCTAATACTCTTAAATGGTTACATTTTTAAATATTTATACCCTTCTGATTCTGTCAGATCCGACTCAATGGCACTTGGCTTTGGCTCTGATTCATTTGGAGTTTATTTTGGTGTATAATGTGAAGTATATGCCAGTTTTACCTTTCTTCACATGACTTTCCAATTGTTCCAGTATCCTGTATTTCAAAGCCATGTTTTCGTCAGTAAGTTTAGATGCTATCTTTATCATACAATGAATTTTCACATGTAGTTGATTCTGTTTCTGGGTTTTTTACTCTGACTCACTGGTCTTTTTATTCATTAGAAAATACCACCCAAAAGAAAAAAACACAACCCAAACAAAAAGCCATTGCTGTCAAGTTGATTCTGACTCATAGCAACCCTATAGGACAAAAAGAACTGCCTCATAGAGTTTCCAAGGAGTGCCTGGTAGATTTGAACTGCCAACCTTTTGGTTAGCAGCTGCAGCACTTAACCACTACACTACCAAGGTTTCTGCCTGTAGAAGTTGTACATTAATCTTAGAGCTAATCCTTATGGAATAAGATTAGATGATCAGGGAAGGCTCCTCTGAAGAGGATGTTGTTCAAATTGAGTCGTAAATAGCAAGGTGGGACCAGTCATATGAAGAATATTCCATGCAGAAGGAAGAGCTAAGGCAAAGATGGAAACAAACAAACAAACAAAAAGCTTGGAAATGATACTGTAGGTTGAAGCCAAGGTCAAACTCTATAGGATTAAAGAGTTTAGATTTTATCTCAAGTTCATTAAGAAGTCAGTGGAGGATTTTAAATAAAGGCAGTTGGGGTAGGGGAGGATGTGAAAAAGTGACTCAGTCTGATTTATATTTTTAAAAGCTTCCTTTGTATGAATATAGTGGAGCAGACTATAGGAGTCAGCAGAAGCAGAGAAGCCAGTTAGAAAACCATTGCCGTAGTCTGTGGTATGACTTAGTGAAAGGAGCCAGCATCGGTGACAAGGAAAAGGAAAAAGGCAAGTGGACTTGCCTGATGTCTATATGGGAATATTAGGAATTGACTTGTATGTCCCCAAACTATATCTATTAAAGTCCTCACTCCTATACTGACAGATACGATCCTATCTAGAAACAGGTTCTTTGCTTTGTCAATGTAGCTGTATCAGTGCAGGGCAGGTCCTGATGTAATCGCTTGTGAATGCCATCAAAAGTAACCTAGGCACAGAGACAAGTAAGTGCAGACGAGTGGAGCTGGGAGTAAGACAGCTGCCACATTAACGTTTCTAGGGAGCTGACAAACCCAGGAGCTGCAGAAGCTGAAACATAGGCTTCCTCCACAGCCAACACAGAGAGAGAATGCCTTCTGCTAGAGCCTGTGCCCTGAATTCAGACTTCTGGTCTCCTAAACTTTGAGGAAATAAATTTCTATTGTTTAAAGTCACCCACTCATTACAGCAGCAGCAGGAAACTAAGACAGAGGACACAGAGAAATAGGGGAACTTAGGGCTATTCCTAAATTTTGATGATTCACCTAGGGAAGATAAGGAGAGAGCTGGTGTCCAGAGAAAAGTGAAGCATTCTGCTTTCATTGTGTTAATTCTAAGATGCCTTTTAGATGCTTGGAAATCTCAAATAGGCAATGAGTACATGCACTTGGAACTTAGAGGGGGAATCATGAAAATGTAAATTTGGGAGTAATTGGTACATAGATAGATGATAGGTGAACCATGAAACAGGACAAGTTTACCTAAAAAAAAAGTTCCAAGACTGTTGAATCAATTGCAACTCAGTTTACATAGGAAGATATAATAATTGGTATGTGTTTTGATATTCTTATTGATACAAGCTGAGGCCATGCAATAGAATAGTCATTCTATACACTCACACATAACCGAAGATTTTTCTTAAGTGAATGTTTATAGAAAGCCTATTTCTCAAGAGATTATGCCTTCTTAACGTCTGACTCTATCCAGCTCTGTAGGCAGGACAGAGATGAAGATGCAGAAGAACTTTGAGTAGGTTTCCCTGTCCTTTGAAACTTGCATTCTGTTAAAAGACTTGAAGGGACATGAAAAAACTCAATGATGTTGAGTTTTGCTATGTAAATTCAGGCAACAGGGAAAAATGTACATAAACTTGTACAAACAGTACAACATGTCTTTTTGTAACTCTTGCTGAGTTTGCCTGGGAAAGTCTACCTGTGCAAACTTCTCAATTGGCAACAATGTAGGGGAGCAGAGGAGGGTCTCAGAGTCCTGGCCAGGCCTATCCTGGCTCTCAGCCTAGGCAGTACAGAAAGAATCATTCAATCTGCCAGCCTGGCAGTGGTGGAAGTAGGAGTGGGACTGAGTCCAGTGGGCTATGTGTTAAAGTGTAGACTAAACAAGACTTTGCTTCAGGAATAAACACAATTGTTTCCCAGGACTCTGCTTGGCTAAATGTCTTTTCTCCCTTTGTGATCTCAGTGCACACTTGTGGTTTTAATTATTCTCTGTACACAACTGACTCTCAAATGTTAATATCTTCTCATCCCTCTAAGAACTTCAAGCTCATGTATTCCACTTATTTCCTACAAAGTATGTTTGTTTGAAAGCCAGAGGGACCATTCAACGTACAACCTATATATGACTAAATTAATTGTTTCTTTCCAAACAAACAAAAACCAATCTACCTCTTAGGCACCCCATTTCAGGCCGTGTGGTCACCAGTCACTATTCCCAACATGAAGTCTGGAGTCCTTCTTCTAGCTCTCCATCTCAAATTAACTCTCAACCTCTGTCAATATTTATCTCTTTAAACCTTCATCTGTGAGTATGTCATACTGTGATGCTGGAAGCTGTACACCCAGAACTTCAAATACAGCATGATCACTGTTTTAGTCAGTTAGTACTGCTCTAACAGAAATACCCCATAGTGGATGGCTTTAACAAAGGAAAGTTTATTCTCACACAATCCGGTAGGCTGCAAGTCCAAATTCAGGATGTCTGCTCCAGGGGAAGGCTTTCTCCCTTGTCGACTCTGGAGGAAAGTTCGACATTGCGTCAGTCTTCGTCCAGGGAGCGTCTTGGCACAGGAACCTCAGTTCTGAAGGCCGTACTCTCCTTGTAGTGCTGCTATCTTGGTGGTGTGAGGTTCCCAATTTTCTGCTTGCTTACCTTTATTCTTATCTCTTGCAGGATGAAAGGATGAAGGGTGATGCAAGCCATACTCCAGGGAAACTCCCTTTACAGTGGAGAGGAGAAGTGATCCTATGAAGGGATTTACAGTTCCGCCCTAATCCTTTAACACACAGCATAGGAAAATCACAAAATGGGAGACAGTCATAGAATACGGGGAATCATGGCTCAGGCATACGGCTATACATATTTTGGGGGGGGGACACAATTCGATACATGACACAGGTTTCAGTGGAGCTTCTATACTGAGATACACTGGGAAGAAAGGGCTGGGGCTCTACTTCCAAACATTTACCAAGGAGAACCCCACGGATAACAACAGACTTGGTGGCTGTAGTGCTGGAAGATGAGCCCTCTAGGTTGGAAGGCACTCAAAACACGTGACGGCCACAACAATGGACCGAAGTATACTAACGCTTGAGAAGAGGGCTCAGGGCCAGGTGGACACTTTGTCCTATTGTACCCAGGGCATCACGAGTGGGAGCCAAGTAAATGGCAACTAACACTACCATCACCACCAGCAAGCATTTCTTGAGCCTTTTACCCTCTGTGTTTCAGTCACTCTAATTTCAGCCTTTATGACTCTTACTTAGTTGTTTTTTGTCACCAACTTTCTGGTTTCCTTACGTTAGTAACATTGCCTTAGAATTCACCCTTCTGTTGCAGCCAGAGTAAAGGGTTGGAACGTGAGTTGCGACCACGCCACCATTCTTTTTCCTACCCTCTGTGACTGTCCATCTTGCTCAAGACGCATCCAGGCTTCTTCGCTTCTTGGCTGCCCAGGCCTCACTGCTAGGGCCACTTCTGCTTATCTCTGGTGCCTTCAGCACTGTAATAATGAATGGTTTGGCAACTGCCTGGAAAGCATCATACATTTCTGCTATTTGTTCTGCTGTAATACGCTACCTACTTTTCTTCCATGCATTCTTGATCACCCTTGCAGGCTAGATCTATCAAGAAGAAAACACCTCCTGGGAGTCCTTTAGAGTTACTGGGCTCCTCTTGTTATACTTGTATTTTAGCACTTGCTGTAACGTGCTGAAATTCACCTTTTTTATGCCTCTTGAACTCTTCTAGACCTGAACTGTACGAGGGAAGAAAATGGGCCCCTCATTTGCTGCTGCTGTTGTTGTGAGCTTCCACTGAGTTGGCCTCCGACTCACAGTGACTCGTGTACAAAAGAACACAGTGCTGCTCAGCCCTGTGCCATCCCATGATCAGCTGTAGATCACACCACTGTGATTCATAAGGTTTTCCTTTGTTGATTTTCGAAAGTAAAGCTCTAGGCCTTTCTTCTTAGGTTGTTTTAATCTGAGTGTTCCACTGAATCCTATTCAACATTATAGCAACACACAAGACATCTCATAGGTCACTGAAAAAAGTAAAAAGAATGAGATGGAATTATTTTAAATAACAAATTTTACTTAACCTAATACATCCAAATATAATCATTTCAGCATACACCACTAACCACATTTCAAGCTCTCAGTAGCCACCAGGGGTTAGTTAGTAGCATTGGTCCAGACTGCAAAATTTTCAAGGGCTTAGATATATGTTACTCATTTGAATCCCCAATTCCAGTGACAGTGTTTCTCAGATTGTTCATCCTTGACAATCTGCTCCAGAATCACCTGGCTGTGAGCCAGCTTCTAGAATGATTAAAAACGCTGACCCCTGACCTTATCTCAAAATGAGGACAGTAAGTACTGGCCCGGGCTTATCTTAATGAATGATTGTATGAAATGAGGTGGATGGATGAGAGTGCTTTTCGGTCACCGTGTTGTTGTCATTATTGTCAGCTGTAGATTGAGCCTGACTCATGGTGACCCATGTACAACATAACAAACATTGCCTACTCCTGTGACATCTGACTGTCAGCACATTTAAGTCCACTATTGTGATGACTGTGTAGTCTGAGTGTCTTCCAAACTGGGGGACTTGTCTTCTAGCACTATATTGGACAATGTTTGTTGGGATCATCAGATCTTTACCAGCTAATTTTGGAAGTGGATCATCCAAACTTTCTTCCTAGTATGTCTTACGAGGTTTGACAGTTAAGTCCATGAACTTAACTGTTCTAAGCGCTACATACCTCATTGCTAAATATCACTACAATCACCTTTGAAGTACTCTCCTTGGGAAGCTATGCGCAGATGCCAGTACCTAGTTTACTCCTGAAAGCAATTTTGGAACTGTTTCTGGAGTGGCCATTGTGCCACTTAGGCATGGTGACAAGTTTGTGAACTCAATTGTATAGCAGTCTGTGAGGGAGTTTTTAGCCAGTAAACAAATAACTATGTTAGGACACTGTTTTAGTCAGCTAGTGCTGCTCTAACAGAAATACTACAGAGTGGATAGCTTTAAAGAGGGAAATGTTTATTCTTACATAGTAAGTAGGCTACAAGTCCAAATTCAAAATGTCCACTCCCTGGGAAGGCTTTCCCCACTGCTGGCCCTAGAGGAAAGTTCTTGTGTTTCATCAGTCTTTGTTCAGGGAGCATCTTGGCACAGGAACCTCGGGTCTGAAGGACCCGGTCTACTCCTGGTGCTGCTTTCTTGATGGTGTGAGGTTCCCAATTCTCTGCTTGCTTCCATTTCCTTTTATCTCTTCCAGGATGAAAGGATAAAGGGTGGTGCAAGCCGCACTCTAAGGAAACTCCCATTACAGGAAGCAGGGAGATGATCTTATAAAGAGATTTATGGTCCCACCCTAATCCTTTAATACACAGCATAGGAGTGTCATAAAATGGGCCTTTATAAAATATTGGGATTCATGGTCCAGGCACATGGCTACAAATATTGGGGGGGGAGGGGCACAATTCAATCCATGACAAACAGCCTCCCTGCTTACCTGATCTGACCCCCAAGGACTTTTTTCTTTACCCAGAGATAAAGGAAATATTGAAAGGAAAACATTTTGTAGACATTCAGACCATCAAAAGTAATATGATTACAGCTCTGATGGCCATTCCTGAACAAAACTTACAAAATTGCTTTGAAGGGTGGACTAGGTGCTGGCATTGCTGCATAGCTTCCCAAGGGGAGAACTTCAAAGGTGACCATAGTGATACTGAGCAATGAGGTCTGTAGCACTTTTTCTAGAATGAGTTTGTGAACTTAACTGGCAGTCCTTGTAGCCTGGAAGCTCTACTGAAAACTGCCTACAACAAGTGACCCTGCTGGCATTTGAAATACCAGTGGTGTGGCTTCCAGAGTCACAGAAATACTCAGGCCACTACAGTGCAGCAAACTGAAAGACAAGAGGTACTTGTGTACTACAAAGTATTCTATTAAAGTTAATTCCAAGTAGCAAATTACAAATAAGTGTAGCTAGGGCACTCACCATTTCACTTACATCATGTGTGAGGCATCAGTGAAGAACGAAGGATAGAAGGTGCTGGCATTTCGTGTGTCAGCGCTCCATAAAAAGTCTTTCCAAAAGCCTCCAATTCTGAAAGTCCATGGTCCCCTTGGACCCAGCACTGCACCTTCTACCTGCACGTTCTACCTGTGTCTTCTGAGAATCTGGGCACACCTGTTCCCTCTGGTCCTTGGCAGACTTCCCTAAGCCAGAGGGTTCTGTGGCATGTGACAGTGGTCACCACAGAGAGACAGCAGAGAGGCCGAGCTGCCCCTGCCAGGATGACAAGCTCAGCACCCAGCAGCACGTGGCAGGATGGCAGCCTGCCAGTGCCTGGTTCTTCTGTTTTGTGTTCCTTACTCATAGGTGTTTATTGTGACAGGTGAACAGTTGTTTTGAAAGCTTGCAGGCATACTATTAAAACACAAGTGTTGTCGACACAGTCAAGCCGGGCTGCAAAATGTTTATCTTTTTCAGTGACGAGCATTGACTTTTCATCTTCTTTTTTCCTTGCTTGCTTCTCTCCTGTTATTCTTCCTTAATCCTTTTTCCATTCTTTCTCTTTTTCGTCTCTTGTTAGCCTAATTCTTTCCTCTCTCTCTAGGCCTTCCCTCATATAGAAGGAATGACTATCACCCTAGTGTTTGGGTTTGTTGCCTTGTGAAGAGAGGGTGGGAAGTGAGCGGACCAAGCAGCCAGGACCGTGAGCTCCTGTGTTTGGGCCTTGTGGGTGGGCTTTTCTACAGTGTCAAGTCTTGGACAAGAAGGGCATGTCGTAGAAGCCCTTCTTTCTGCAAATGAGATTTTGAATGATGAAACTTCAAGGGGCTGTTCTTTTTGAATATGCTGTTTTCTCAATCACCCCCACCCCACTCAGTGAGTTTGTCTAGGTTGTTCAGTTTAGTGTCTCATTTTTTTTCAGGGGCTTCCTTTCTGCTTTCAAAGTTAAAACCAGCTTGAGACACTAACCTCTGTGAAAGTGTGGCTAGGAACTAGTGTTTGAGATGTTGTGTTTTCCTGGTAACCCATTAACAGAAAGCCCCATGCCAAGCTATCCTTTTCACCAAAGAGTGGCATAAAAGACAGGCACTTCAAGCAACACAGGGTATCCCTGGGCAGTGCAAATAGCTAAATACTAGTCTGTGAATGGAAAGATTGGAGGTTCAAGTCCACCTAGATGTACCTTGAAAGAAAGTCCTGGCTATTTCTGGAAAAAAAAAAAGTCATTCGTTGAAAGCCCTTTGGGGTATATAAGTCTACACACACAGACAACATGGTGTGACTATGAGCTGACTCAAATCAACGGCAACTAGCTTATTTATTTATTTGTTTGTTTGTTCTCAGGCATCACATAAAGATATTTGATGACATACTTGAAAAGGAAAATTCTAATGAAACTCTCAGTCTCTCTTACAGGCAGCCAAATGACCCACTGTCTCTAACTTCTACCACTGATCTTATTTTTCATTTCTGAAATTTGATCTAATTTTCCTTTCACATGACAGCCCTTGAAATAAGAGAAGACAGTACCCACGCTGCATTTACATTCTAGTTTTTTTAGAGATTAAGTATTTCTTCACAAATTTCTCATGGTGAACAACTGCCACTCTCCTTGTTTCCACCTCAGTTAACTGATCTCCTTATTAAACGCTGATTGCACAGTTTGAAGATCATATTGTGGGTATGGTCTGACTGATTTTAATGTATATAGGATGTGGCATCTCTTACTCTGGATAAGATTAGCTCTAAACTCTGTTAGCAGCCACATCATGTGGTGACTAACGAGTGGCTTCAACTATTAAAAGCCACATGTAGGCATTATGTATTTAGCCCTGCTACTTTCGTCCTATAAGATATCAGTTTTATTTCAATCTTTTAGAATAGCTTTCTATTTTATTTTCCATAGAAGTCTTTTATGGATGCTGTTGAGTTGATTCTAACTCATAAAAACTCTATGGAACTAGTTCACAGTGGTAGTAATTTTAAACATCATCTATGAAAAAAGAACATAGAATGTAGAAAAAGCATGCCATGATTTTTCTCAGGTAGTTTAGTGCATCAGCGTGGGGGGGGGGGTGATTGACAACTGAGTCTTGTATTTTATAAAGATAAATTTAAACACCCTGCTGAAAAATAAAAGAAATAAAGAATTTCAAGTAAAATCAAACTTCTAAAAATGTGCTATTTTATAATAATTGTAAATTCATATGAAGTTGCAAAAAATAGCACAGAGGAGATCAGTGTACCTTTTGATAAGTTTCTCACAATAGTTGCTAACTTGTGTAGCTATATTATAATATTACAACCAGGAAATTGACATTAGAACAATCCATAACCTTGCTCAGATCTCATAACTTTGTGTACACTCATGCATGTGCACGTGTGCTTTTAAAATGAAGGGGTTTTAACATTTGAGATCAAGTTTGCTACTGACACTGTCCTGCCAAAGCCCAAGGTTGTCAAGAAGGATACAGGCACTGGTTGTAACAACACTTACTTACAGAAAGGACAGAACAAAGTTAGCTTTGATAGTAGATTTCAGTCTCCAACGGCCAGCAGGTCATACTCCACAGCCAGTTCAGGGCTGGTGGTCTGCTCTCACCCCTTCTTCATTCTGTAATGAAAGACACCATTTCTTCCCCTGGGAACAGATTTCAAAAGAGTTCACCGAATGCCACATGACACACATGCATAAATAGCAGAGAGAGAGTTTACTTTGTAAATATAGTGAAGAGGAAGTTTCCTTATAAGGAGAAGAAATTGGGAGAGAGATAAATGCTCAGTTCGCACCCTTTGTTTTCAAGGAACGCTCTGGGTCCATGGTTTCTGAGTAGGCTGTCTGGGTGAGGCTCACAGGAGCTGCAGCAAGGTTCTCTACCAACAGGTGCATTTTAGATGCCAAGTCTGCCTGATCTGATGGCAGCAGGGTATCCCAGCCAGAGAACGGGACTGGTTGTGAATGTCTGTTTTTCAGTCAGCTGGTGCTGCCAATGGCACTCGGATTGGCTAGTGCTGCTCTAAGAGAAATACTCCAGTGGATGGCTTTAACAAAGGAAAGTCTGTTCTTACACAGTCCGGTAGGCTACAAGTCCAAATTCAAGATGTCTGCTCCAGGGGAAGCCTTTCCCCTCTGTTGACTCTGGAGGAAAGTCCAGTATTACATCAGTCTTTGTCCAGGGAGCATCTTGGTACAGGAACCTCAGGTCTGAAGGGCGCACTCTTCTCCCAGTGCTGCTTGCTTGATGGTGTGAGGTTCCCAATTCTCCGCTTGCTTCCCTTTCTTCTTGTGTCTTGTAGGATGAAAGGATTAAGGGTAGGACAAAGCCATACTCCAGGGAAACTCCCTTTACAGTGGAGCAGAGAGGTAATCCTATGTAGGTATTTACAGTCCCACCTTAACTCTTTAACATACAGCACAGGAAAATCACTAAATGGAGGAGAATCACAAAATATTCGGAATCATGGCCCAGCCATATGGCTACACGTATTCTTGGGGGGACACAATTGAATCCATGACAGTCTCCAAGCCCTTAGCTTGTTCTCTCATTTGTGAGATGACCGTAATCCCATTGAGCTTTACTTTTCACAGAGTTGAGATTGTGACCACAAGGGCACTTTGTAAAAAGTGAAGCTCTGTATATAATTAGTCTTTATTATTAGAATATTACTTTCTTAAATGACATATTTTCTATTCACACTAGTATAATGCATTATAACGTATTTGCAGTAAGCTTTCAAGTAAGCTTACATTTGATACTATTGAAAGAAATGGTGCTATTAGCCTGATTTCTCATTTTCTTTCATGTACAAAAACATTCAACTGGTAATTAAAATAAACCATTCAAAGGGATAAAAATAAAAGTACCCTGTTAGCATTAATGAGCAAAATGAAGGAAGTTCAGGCAAAGTAGAGTGTAAAGGTCCTTGTTGAGATGAATGAAGGCTGTATAATGGAGATGACTCTCACAGTAACTAATCTGGAATTTCAAGTCAGGGTCAATGGCTACTCCAGTGAGACAAAACATGATGGAATAGTTTTTCCAATCTTGCTTTTCAGTATCTTTGGCATTAAACATTACAGTGAATGAGAACTGGCAGTTGGAGGTAGGCTATAAGGAGGAGCTAATAAAGACTTGCTCTTAAGAACAGAGAAAGGTAGATGTCATGTATTGAATTGTGTTTTCAAAAAAAAAATGTGTGAAAAAATTTTGCAGGGGTATGATGCCTGGTAATGTATTTGCTGTAAACCCCACCCCTATGAAATTAACAAGGAGGATGGGCAACAGTTGTGTTGATATGTCAGGACTCAACATGTGAGATTGTTTTGTGTTTTGAGGCAGTCTCTTGAGATACAAAGGAAGAAGCTAACAGAGAGACTTGGGGACCTCAGACCACGAAGAAAGCTGCGCCGAGAGTTACATGCTTCCTTTGGAAAGAACTGGGGTCCCTGTGCCTCAGAAGCTTCCAGTCTAGGGGAAGGTTGATGACAAGGACCTTTTGCTAGAGCCAGCAGAGAAAGTTTTCACCTGGAGCTGACACCCTGAATTTGCACTTTCAGCCTACTGGACTGTGACAGAATAAATTTCTTTTTCAAGCCTTCCACTTGCGGTATTTCTTTTAAAGCAGCACTAGGTGACTAAGACAGTGGGCATGGAAGGCTCCAAGGTAGACTCCTAGTGGTGGAAACAGGCTTCAGTTGTTGTTTTTGTTGGTTGCTGTTGAGCTGATTCTTACTCATGGTGAAACCACGTGCACAGAGTAAAACTGCTCCACAGGGTTTTCAAGGCTGCGACCTTTTGGAAGCAGATCTCCAGGCCGACCTTCCAAGGTGCCTCTGTGTGGATCTTACCTGTCAACCTTCCATCTATAAGCAGACAGTTGAACTGTGCCACTCAGGGACTTCTAGAACTCAAATATTGCATAATAGAGTCTGCAGCGTTGGTAGCATTTTGAGACATTGGATACGGGCTAAGATCCACAAACAAATTTCTTGGCTAAGGACTTCACATAAAGATCCAAAATATCTTCAAATTTAAATTCTCTTCTGAGAAACAACTTTATTTGAGGCTGAAAATACAAAGAACTTTAAGAAAAGGTTTAGATAAGCTAATAGATAATAGATCTATTATAATGCTATGAAGTGGAAATTAGAGATGTTCAAAGTACTACCTTTGAGTTTGATATTAAGAGCTACCATGCCTCATACAAAACATCTAAGTGGGTGGGTAGGGTATGCTTTTAAACACAGAGTACTGGATTAGAGGCTCAATACACTCACTGATGGTGACAAATAAAAAGCAAAGTTCAGTTGTAGCATTTCAGATTTAGTCAGAGATTAATAATCTGTTGATTTACAAATTTAGAACTCCAGGACTCTTTTCACGAGGGAAATCTTTAAAGGCATCTAACTTTTTATATATGGTAAGATACCCTCATAAAAATCTCCTCTGTAGACTCAGGAGAGGGATGAGTACAAGAAGGGAGAAGGCCAAGGATTTAGGAATAGAATTGAGACCTGTTTCCTCTAAGTGCTGAGATCCTGGAAGACTACTTTGTGAAGAAATCCAAGGATTTAAAGGCCAGCCAAGCCAAGTGCCGTCGAGTCGGAGCCGACTCACAAGGACTTAAAGGCAATGAATGCTTTTTAAGCATTAGACCAAAGCTGAGTTAGCTGAGAAGTTAAAGATCATGTGTGCAGACCTGATAATGATTACTGGAGGAGATTAGTCTTATTTATTTATTTGCTTGTTTGTTTGTTTACTTGTTTATTATTTTTATTGTGATTGAGTGAAAGTGTACAATCTGGTTTAAATTCACACTCCCAACTATGTGCAACTCCCACTGCTCTCCTTACCTGGTGACAGCACATACCTGCTTTTTGTTTCATACAAGTCATATTCTCCTAACAATCCACTGCCCCCTCTTCTCCCCCCTCTCCTCTCCCCTCTTGTAAGAGGCCAGTAGGACAACATCTTACAGATGTGTTGAGCCATAAAGTGCACACATGATGTGGTCACTCTGTGTCACTGAGTCCAGTGCATTCCTGTCTGAGGAGTTGACCTCAGTAATGACTTATGATCAGGGGCAGCATCGGGTCTAGGGACCATGCTCCAAGGGGAACTCCCAGGCCTTTGGACCATAAATTGCAATCTTTATTGGCGTTCTCATTGTACACAACTTTTTATCCTCATATTGCCACTGGGACTCCACTCTGTGAGCCGCATCATGGCTGTCACTAGAGGTGTGTGGCACCATCTAGTTCTTCTGGTCGCTGGGTTCTGTTTCTGCCATGTTGATTTTGTCCTTGGTGATCATCCATTCCTGCTGAGTTGAGACCATTTGGTGTACCTCAGATGGCAGCTTGCTAGCTTTTAAGACCCCAGATGCCACTCACCAGTATGTGGTGGAGGAGACTCTCTTAGCAATACGCTAGTTATGCCAGTTGGCCATGATGAACCCTGACAGCCTGGTCCCTGCTACTCTGACCTCACCATAATGGGTTAAGATTGAAAGAGTTTTCAGGTTATGTTGAAGCCCAGTTAAACTGATCTTCTTCCTAATGTGTGCTGTCACTACTTTCATCCAACCAAATTTCTGTCAACTGTCTAATCTGTAACCAACCCTCTCTCTCCCTTCCTCCCCTCTCTTGCAACCATCGAAGTGTCTTTCTTCTGTACATGAGTCTGTTTTCAAACCCTTAAAGTAAGGGTCTCATACAATATTTGTCCTTGTACTAGTGACTAATTTTGCTCAACATAATGTCATCCAATTGAAACCAGGTTATGAGACGCTTTCTGAAATTATCATTGCTTCTTATCACTGCATAGTGTTCCAGTGAGCATATATACCACAGTTTATTTATTCATTCATCTGTTGTTGGGCATCTGGGTTGATTCCATCTTTTTGCTGTTGTGGACTGTGCTGTAATAAACATTCGTGTGCAAGTATCCATTTGTGTAAATGCCCTTGATTCTGTAGGATATATTACAAGCATTGGAATTACTGAGTCAAATGGCATATCTATTTCCGTCTTCTTAAGGAAGCACCAGATTGCTTTCAAAAAAGGTCGTACCATTTTGTAATCCCACCAACAGTGCAGAAGAGTTCCAATTTCTCTACTATCTATCCAGCATTTGTTGTTTTGTGATTTTTGGATCATGGTCAACCCTTATGGGGTGAGATGATATCTCATTGCAGTTTTGATTTTAATTTCTTTAACAGCTAATAATCATGAGCATTTCTACATGGATATCCTCTTTAGAGAAGTGTCTGTCCGTCTCCTTCACTCATTGCTTGATTGGATTATTTATCCTTTTCTTGTTGATGTTTTGTAGTACCTTGTAGATTACGGTGATTAGACATCCCTCTGACTATAGCTGACAAAATTATCTTCCCATTCTGTAGGTGGTCTTTTAATTCTATTGATAGTCTTTGGATGAGCAAAAGTGCTTGATTCTTAGTAGTTCCCATTTATCTATTTTCTCTTCTGTTTATCGTGCTTTGTCAGATTCTGAAGTCTGTCTACATTGCGTATTAAAACTTCCATTGTTGATCTTATTTTTTTCTTGGATAAGCTTTATCTTTTTTGTTTTGATATTTAGGTCTTTTATCCAGTTTGAGTTGGTTTTTGTATAAGGTGTAAGATGTGGGTCTTGTTTCAATTTTATGCATATGGATATCCAATTTTCCCAGTACCATTTGTTAAAGAGATTGCTTTTACCCCAGTTTAAAGTCTTGGAGTCTTTGTCAAATACCAACTGTTCATAGGAGGATGGTGGCATCTCTGAGGTCTCAACTCTGTTCCATTGATGTATTTGTCTCTTTTTTATACCAGTACCAGGCTGTTTTGACAACTGTGGCAGTGTAATATGTTCTGAAGTCAGATAGTGAGAGGCCTCCCACTGTGTTGCTCTTCAATAGTGCTTTATTTATCCAGGGCTTCTTCCATTTCCAAACAAAGTTGGTGATTTGTTTCTCCATCTCTGACACTGGAATTTGTATTGGGATTGCTTTATACAAGTAGATTGCTTTGGGTAAAATAGACATTTTCACAATGTTAAGTCTTCCTATCCACCAGCAGTGTATGCTGCTCCATTTATCTAAGTCTCTCTTGGTTTCTTGTAGTAGGATCTTGTAGTTCTCTTTGTAAAGGTCTGTTATTTCTCTAGTTAGATTTATAGTAAATGGTATTAATTTGGGGATTTTTTCTGTAATAATCTCATTGTTGGTATAAAGGGATCCTACTGATTTTCTTATGTTTGTCTTGTATCCTGAGACTTTGCTGAACTCTTCTATCAGTTTGAGTAGTTTACTTGTGGATTCTTTAGGATTCTCTGTGTATACAATCATATCATCTGCAAACAGGGAGGTTTTTAGTCCTTCTTTGCTGATGCAGATGCCCTTTATTTCTTGGTATTGTCTAATTGCTCTGGCTAGAACTTACAGTACAATGTTGAACAGGAGAAGTGAGAGAGGGCATCCTTGTCTAGTTCCTGTTCTCAAGGGTAATTGTTTAAGTCTCTCTCCATTTAGGATGCTGTAGGCAGTTGGCTTTGTACAACTGGCCTTTATTGCATTGAGGAATTTGCTGTCTATTCTTTTCTTGCTGAGAGTCTTTAGCATGAATGTGTGTTGGAATTTATCAAATGTCTTTTCCGCATCAATTGATAAAATCAGGTGATTCTTGTCTTACATCCCTGGTATGGATCCAACTTGGTCATGATGAATTATTTTTTTGATATGTTGTTGAATTCTATTGGCAAGGATTTTGTTGAAAGATTTTTGCATCTAGATTTGTGAGTGATATTGGTCTGTAGTTCTCCTTTTTTGTTGGGTCTCTTCCTGGCTTTGGTACCAGGGTTATGCTGGCTTCATAGAATGAATTTTGCAGTATCACATCCATTTCTATGCTGTGAAATAATCTTAGTAGTATTGGAGATAACTCTTCTCTAAAAGTTTGGTACAACTCTGTGGTGAAGCCATTTGGGCCATGGCTTTTTTTGGTTGGTAGTTTCTTTGATGACTTTTTCAGTCTCTTTCTTTGTGATGAGTTCATTAAGTTGTTCTGCTTCACCTTGTGATGATTTTGGTAGATGATATGAATCTAGTAATGTATCCATTTCCTCTAGGTTTTCCAATTTGTTAGAGTGCAGTCTTTCGTAGTATTCTATCATGATATATTTTATTTCTGTTGGATTCACTGTGACATCACCCATCTCATTCCTTATTTGGGTTGTTTCCTGTTTTTTTTTTTTTTTTTAAGTAAGTTTAGCAAATGTTTTATCAATTTTTTCAATCTTTTTGAAAAACCAGCTTTTGGTCTTTTCAATTTTTTCAATTGTACTTCTATTCTCTAGTTTGTTTAGTTCTGCTCTAGTCTTTATGATCTGTTTCCTTTTGGTGACTGAGGGGCTTCTCTTTCTATTTATTCAAACTGTAGGGTTAGTTGTTTGGTTTGAGTTCTTTCTTCCTTCCGTATGTATGCATTTACAGAGATAAACTGACCCCTGGCAGGAAGTGTTTTCATTCCCATTTGAATCCATGAATTTCTTCATTTCATCCTTGATTTTTTCTATAACCCATGGCATTTTGAGCAAGATGTTATTCAGTTTCCATGAGTTTCAATTTCTATCTGTGTTTTTTTCTGCTACTGATTTTGACTTTTATGGCTTTATGGTCTGAGAAGATGCTTTGCAATAATTCAATGGTATACATTTTGTTGAGATTCGCTTTATGTCCTAACACATATTCTGTTCTAGAAAATGTTCCATGTGCACTGGAGAAGGTGTAGTTATCTGCTGATTGATAGAAAGTTTTGTATATGTTGATGAAGTCTAGTTGGTTAATTATGGTAATAAGATCTTCTGTGTCTTTACTGAGCTTTTTTCTAGAAGATCTGTCCAATACTGAGACAGGAGTGTTGAAGTAAGTACTGGGTGCATAAATGTTTATTATTCTTAAGTCCTGTTTGTGTATCGAACCTTTCAGCAATTGTGTCCATCCTTGTCAATGATTTGCATTGAATTTTGCATTGAAATCTGTTTTGTCTGAGATTAGTATTGCCACACATGCTCTTCTTTGGTGTATATTCTTTCATCCTTTAATTTTTAGTATGTTTATATCTTTAAGTCTGAGGTGAGTTTCTTCTAAGCAACATATAGACGGATCGTGTCTCTTGATCCAAGTTGCCACTTGTTGTCTCTTTATTGGAGCGTTCAGTCTATTTACATTCAGTGTAATTATTGATAGGTGTGTCTTTAGTGCTGTCCTTGTGATGTATTTGTTTTTGTGTTGATGTTTTTTCTGTTGCTCTTACTATTCTGGGACATTCTTCTTTATGTGTTGATTTTTCCCCCATTTCACTGTTGGTTTTGTGTTTGTTGAGACGGCTGCATTATGCTTCCTGATTTGATATGTTGTGTCTTTATTGTACTTTGTGGCTACCCCTGTGATCTCCCTTAATAATCTATGTTTAAACCCAATTTTAACTTCTAGATGCCATATGTTCCTCTCCATCTGGAAGGACTATAACTACTGTGGTACATCAGTCTTTTTAATAAGTGACATCATAGTTTTCATGATATGATCACTGCATCACTTCTTTTAATATTATATCTTTGGTTGAGTTTTGTGCCTTCCCTAAATGAGTAGGTTTCTGGATGGTGTATCGCGTATTGCTTCCTAAAATACAGAGTTAATGGTTTTGTTCTTCTAAGCCAAGAGTTTCGTTTAGTATTTCTTGAAGCTTTGGTTTGGTTTGTACATAGTCTCTGAGCTTCTGTTTATCTGTGAATGTCTCAATTTCATTTTCATATTTGAGAAACAGTTTTGCAGGATATATAATTCTTGGTTGGAAGTTTTTCTCCTTCAAGGCTTTGAATGTCCATCCCATTATCTCTGCTCCACTATTGTTTCTGCTGAGAAATCAGATGAAAGCCTACAAGGTTTCCCTCTGTATGTTAGCTTTGCTTTGAGTCTTCTTGCCTTTAGGAGTTTCTGCTTATGTTTCGTTTTGTTAAGCTTGATTATAATGTGTCTTTGAGATTTTCTTTTGGGATCTTTGTTGAGCAGCATTTGATATGCATCTTGGATATTTATATTCTGTTCTTTCATAATTTGAGGGAAGTTTTCTGTCAGCAGTTCAACAACAACACTCTCTGTGTTTTCAAGTGTCCCTCCGTGTTCAGGAACTCCAATTAATCATAGATTGTTCCACTTGGTAGAATCTTAATGCTTCTTCATTTTTCTTGTTTCTTTTCTCTGATTTCTCCTCATAGATGCTGGAGTCAGTAGCTGTGTCCTGTAAGTCAGAGTCTGTTTTCCATTTGTTCAATTCTGTTTTCTTGGCTTTGAATGGAAGTTGCAATGTCTTTGATTTTGTTCTTGATCTGTTGGATTTCAGAGTACTGGTATTCCATCAGATCGAACAGCTTGCTTAATTTTTCATTTTGCTCCGCTGCATTTTGTATAATGTCTAGGAGGGTTCTCTATATAATCCTTTTGTACTCTGCCTGTGATAGTTTCAGAAAGGCTTCTTCATCTGGGAAGTTCTTTCTTTTGGGGCTCTTTTGGAGCCATAGATGAATTTTTCTTTACATTTCTGTCCAAAATTTGTTGCTTTTGGGGCATTTGGAAGTTGTTTTGTTTCTCTGGTGTTACCTAACATGACCTAAAGCACAGTCTGAAAAGGAAGGTTATCACCAGTCCCCTCTATGTACTCTAACAACTGGGCACTGTGAAATTGTGAAATTTCTGGAGTAGGAGGCACCACCTCCTGATTGGGAAAGACACGGCCCTACTTATGGAGTCGCTGTGGGGCCGTCAGCTGACCCACTCATGTGGATCAGTAAAGGCTGGAAGAAATACTGTCAGGGTACACTGCAGTTATTTCTCTAGGTAGTCTTACATTGGAAGGTAAAAGCTGTATGACAGCTTCCAAAATCAGTCAGGCTGTCAGGTATGCAAGCCCCTCTTCCCAGGTGGCAAAGTATGCACATCTATATCCAACCCTAGATGGTGTAAACTCGTTCAAAGTACAGAAAGGCTACTGCCCTGCTGTCATCTGCTGCTGGGCCCCAACCATAAAGTCACACTCTGCCAAACATAGCTTTTCTGTTGGTGAAGCACTCCTCGGGCTGGCACTGCCTCCCAGCCTGGGAATCAGTCCCTGTTGAGACCTCCATTTGGGTAACTCCACCTCCCAGTCAAACAACATGGTGTCCCACACAGGCTCTCCTGCCTGCTGTTGAATGTCTGGCTCTGTTGTGGAGGTTCGGAAAGAGAGGCCAGAGGAGCTGAAATGCACAGAGTTCAGAGCCAGGTTCTCAAAATGTGGCTATTCCATTTGCTGGTCACATCATCAGTTCAGTTGAGCTTTTCTGCCAGTCAAACCCATCGCTGCCTGCAGGCTAAGACAGAGGAAAAAATGGTGGGCACTGCCTCCCCGCCTGGGTCTCCCCTGCCGAGGCCTCCATTTGGGTAACACCACCTCCCAGTCAAACAAGATGGCATCCCACACAAGCTGTCCGACTTACCATGGAACAGCTGACTCTGTGGTGGGGGTTTGCAAAGAGAAGGAGCGGGGAGTGAAACGCACAGAGTCCAGAGTGGGGCTCTTAAAATGTGGCTATTCTCCCTGCTGGTCTCATCAGCAGTGCAGCTGAGCTTTGCTGCCAGGTAAGCCCAAGCCCTGCCTGCTGGCTAAGACAGAGAAAAAAATGGCAGGCATTGCCTCTCAGCCTGGGAATTAGTTCCTGCTGAGGCCTCCGTTTGGGTAAATCCACACCCCAGTCAAACAAGATGGCATCCTGCACAAGCTCTCCTTCTCACTGTGGAACAGCTGACTCCATGCTGGAGGTTGAGAAAGAGAGGGTAGGGGGGCTGATATGCACAGAGTCCAGAGCCGGTCTCTCAAAATGAGGTTATTCCACCTGCTGGTCCCGTCAGCAGTGCAGCTGAGTTTTGCTGCCAGTTAAGCCCAAGATCTGCCTGTTGGCTAAGACACAGAAATAAAAAGTTAAAAATTACCTTCAGTCCCTGAGAGCCAGGATTCAACAAGGGCGGGGGTCAGTGAAAGAGAAATTTCCTGTTTGGTGGCATGTAGCCAAAATTGACAGCCCTGTGCTGTGTCCTAGAGCTCACTGAGTGTCCAGAAGGCTCTGTTTAATTATCAATCCAGGTCTTACATTTCAGAGGGAATTGAGGAGACGTGTTTCTAGTCGTCCACCTTGACTCTGCCCCAGAGATTAATCTTTAGAAAGCAAGATGGGATGCTTTAACTCCTTTCTTAGTCACTAGTGCTAAAACAGAAATATCACTGTGCATGGCTTTACGAAGAGAAATTTTATTCTGTCACCTTCCATTGAGCTGAAAGTCTAAATTTAGAGCATTAGCTCCAAGGGAAGGCTTTATCTGTCAGCTTTGGAGGAAAGTTCTTATTGCCCATCTTCCCCTGGACTGGGAGCTTCTCAGGCACAGGGACTCCAGGTCCTTTTCAAAGGATGATGTCTGCTCCTGGCACTGCTTTTTGATGATAGGTCATCCCCTACTCTCTGCTTGCTTCCCTTTCCTTTATACCACAAGTTATTGCCTCAAGGCACAATACAATTTCGCACATTGAGTCCTGCCCCACCCGCAAAAACTACCACCCATCCTCCCTCACTGTCATTACAGAGGCAGGATCTACAACATACTAGAACAAACACAATACCAAGAATCATGGCCTAACCAAATGGCTACACACATTTCTGAAGAGAAAATTCCATGCATGGCATCCCCACAATTAAAAATAGCAAACATGAAAATTAAACTGTTTCCCAGTTGTTCCCTATCCCCAAACCCCTCCCCAGATCTTTCTCCTTCTATGGAGAGCAGAATCACCTGGAGGACAGGGTATCTACTATGTATGGCTCAGGCCCCAGGATGTGAAGGTGTACCAGCAGCAAGAAACATTTGAGTCTGACTCTATTTATGAGGCAATTTAGAGGAAGGGTGTGGAGGTAAGGAGGAGTCAAAGAGATACAAGGACTAGGGGGAATGAAAGTAATAGAGGAATAAAAAGGAATAAATAAAGAGAGACTCAAGCAGACTAACCTCTGCTAGACTAAATCATCTCCAAGGCAGCAGGCTAATGATTTGGGCACCAAGACTCTTCACTGTTGGATAACTTGAAAGTAAGTTAGCTATATTGGGGTGAAGTGCACCTTCATGTTGAAGGGCAGTTGTGGTTTAGTAATAACATTCTCACCATCTATGCAGGAAACTTAGATTCACTTCCTGGCCAATGTATCTCAAGCTTCTGTCAGGGGAGGCTTATGTGTTGCTAATAACGCTGAAAAGATTTCAGTGGTATTTTCAGACTAAGACAGACTAGGAAGAAAGGTCTGGAGATCTGCTTCCAACAATTAGCAAACTCTATAGATCACAACAGAATATTGTCTGACTGACTTGCTTTAGATGCTTCATCAGGAAGGATCAATCATTGGTGAAGGACACCCTGTTTTGTGAAGAGTCAATAAGGGCAAGAGAGACCCTCAGTGACCTAGACTGGCACAATAGCCACAACCATGGGCTCAGACGTGTTGGCAATTGTGAATATGACACAGGTCTAGGCAACTTATCTTTCTGTTGTGGATAAGGCCACCACGATTGACATATATTTGACAGCAGCTAACAGCATGCATATGGGAATGTAGTCTAAAATGCATTTTGAACTTGATAATAATGATCAAATATGATTTGGCATGATTCACAGAAACATTAAACTCATGATGGACATTTAAATTCTCATTTTTAAAAATACTGTATACCTGTGAAAATATTACGTTTAGTTCTTGAAGCACAAGTAGTACTTTCTGTTCTTTCCTACATTATAGATTAAATTTTAATGCTTTACCAAACAGTATTTTTCCTAGGGCTTAAATTCAATGTCTTAAGTTCAATATTTCCATTTTTAAAGGTGCCCACAGCGAGGGTAAAGTGCTTAATAGTTGGTGTTTCAGTCAGCTAGTGCTGCTCTAACAGAAATACCAGAGTGGATGGCTTTAACAAAAGAAAGTTTACTCTTACACAGTCTGGTTACAGATCTAAATTCATGATGTCTGCTGCAGGGAAAGGCTTTCCTGCTTGTTGGCTCTGGAAGAATGTCCTTGTGTTGTATCAGTATTTGTTCAGGGAGCATCTGGGTACAGAAACCTCAGGTCTGAAGGACACACTCTTCTAGTGCTGCTTTCTTGATGGTGTGAGGTTCTCAATTCTTTGCTTTCTTTTCTCTCTTCTTATGTCCTATAGGATGAAAGGATAAAGGGTGGTGCAAGCCACACTCCAGGGAGACACTCTTAGCAAGGGGACAATAGTCCTACCCTAATCATCTTTTAACATAATCGTCTTATCTATTAGCCACAGGAAGAGATTAGGATGTACAGCGTAGGAAAATCACAAAATACTGGGAATGATGGCCCAGCCAAATGCCTACTAACATTTTTGAAGGGACACACTTCAATCTATGACAGTTGCTGAGAAATTGAATGGTTGTAATTAATTGAAGTTGGGTTATTTAGGTAAATTTTGCATCAGAATTTAATGTAACATAGTAAGTGGTACTTTAGAAAAGATACGATTATCATCTCCTCCCTTTGGTAGGCCTTGTGGGGCCAAACTTCCCTCAATGATTTAGAAACAATAAGCATGTGTCCTAGTCACCAGGTACTGCTCTAACAGAAAATACCATGAGTGGAAGGTTTCATGAGGAGAAGCATTTATTGTCACAGTCCAGTAAGCCACAAATCCATTAACAAGATACAAGTCCATTCAGAATAAGAAATCACCACAGGCAGTAGGCTGAGTCCACATCCGGTGACAGCATCTTGGCACAGGAACCTCAGGTCCAAAGGACGTGCTCTGCTCTCGGTGCTTCTCTCTCAGTGGTATGAGGTTCCCAACTTCCTCAGTTCACTTCTCTCCCTTATATTCCACAAGCTTGAATCTTGCCTCACTAACACAACTGCAAACCATTCTCCATCATCAATATCACAGAGGCAGGCTTCACAACACGTGGGAAGAGGGGCACCATATTGGAACCCCTAACCAAGTCAATCAACACATACATTTTTGCAGGGACACAATTCAATTCATGATAGCATGTCAACCAAGTTTCATAATCAGTTCATACAGCAAAGCCATAGGTATCATATTTGAGGTATCCGGATGCAGGGCCATAGGTTTTCCTTTATACTTGGTCTTTCTGGTGCTGGGTTTGTAGTTAAGATTACTGTGCAAACTAGGTGACTATGGCCTACCTAGGGGATTAATGAGTTTTCTCATCCTGCTGGCCTAAAAGAGCCAATGAGACAAACAGCTGGTGTCAGAATTGGTAAAAAGGGTTAGAGAGTGGAGATATGTCTGAGTTCTACCTCCTAGGAATCAGTTTTGGGCTGGTGGTGAATCTCTCACCTTTCTTTGAAGTTAGGCAAGTTCTGATGTTACCACTACTCTTAGATTATGCTGGACCTTTCAAATATAACAAACACGGTACTTAATAGGAGTCGGATCTGACTCGACGGTATGTGGCTTGGCGTGGCTTCTAGGTGGTGCAAAATGTTAAGCCTTCGGCTGAGTCAATGGCTCAAATCTACCCAGAAGTAACACAGAAAAAGTTCCAGTTATCTGCATCTGTCAAATCAGTCAGTGAAGACCCTATGGAAAATAGTTCTATTTTAATACACATGAGGTTGCCAGCAGTTGGAATTGACTCCAAGGCAACTGGTTGTGTGAACCAGACACTATATTCAGCAACAGATGGAAACACTGATGCCCAGGGTCACATGGGTGGTGTCATTACCCAGAGGCAATACTCTGGCTCTGGTGGCACTCATTTCCTGTAACAGAGGCCAGGCTGAGACTCCATGACACGCACAAGAGAGGTTAAAAATAAGTAGTATTGTGATTTGAGCAGTTCTGGGACAATTGCTGACAGATTAAACATGGCAACAAGACATTGAATTCTAGTCAGAGCTGTGGGAGGTCCAGAGAAACATCTGTGGGCAGCCCACTGCTGTGTCTCATCCGTGTTCCTCCCTCCCATGAGTACATTTATGTCCATTTGAAACCTGCAGTTGCCTGAAAATGACAACCTCAGCTGGTCTCAGGAGGTCAAGAGATCACTGTTTATCATCCATGTCCTCCTCTGTTCATGACCTGCACAAGGGCAGAACCTCGTCACTGGCACATGCATGTAACAGGATATTGGGCTTGCTCTGAGCTGTTCACATGCCATGTCACGTATGTATGCATACATGAATGCGTGTGTGTATGTATTGCTAGCTGGTAGTAGCACAGTCTCAAAGATGTGAGCATGGGACACAGAAAAGAAAGAGTAGTCTTTACAGTAAGATTGTGACATTATATCCATTATCCTCAGTGTCCTGCCTGCATTCTATTCCTTGCCCTACTGTCAGCAAACCTCTTTCTACTTTAGAGTTCATAAAAATCTTACATAGGTCATTTGCAATTTAGTATGCATTTTAGTCTCAAGAGGCATCTAGAACTTCCAGTACAACAGTTGCAACTTTCCTCTGTTTCTCTCACTCAAGAAAGCAAGTGTTAAAGAGTGACAAGGACATCTCAGAGATAGATATCTTGATGCATTTTTTTTGAAAATTAAGTGTTATAGCCATCTAGTATCACCCTAACAGAAATACCACCAGTGGATGGCTTTAACAAAGAAAAGTTTATTCTTACATGGTCAAGTAGGCTAGAAGTCCAAATTCAAGGAGTTGGCTCCAAGGACTACACTATCTCTGTCAGCTCTGTAGGAAGGTCCTTGTGATGCATCAGTCTTTTGTTGTTGTTGTTGTTGTTGTTATGTGCTGTCGAGTTGGTTCCGACTCATAGCAATCCTATGAACAACAGAACGAAACACTGCCTGGTCTTGTGCCATGTCCACAATTGTTTTTATGCTTAAGCCCGTTGTTGCGGCCACTGTGTCAATCCATGTCATCATGAGTCTTTCTCTTTTTCACTGACCCTCCACTCTACCAAGCATGATGTCCTTCTCCAGGGACTGATCTTTCCTGACAACACGTCCAAAGTGTGTAAGACATAGTCTTGCTATCTTTGTTTCCAAGGAACACTCTGGTTCTACTTCTTCTGGAACAGATCTGTTTGTTCTTTTGGCAGTCCATTGTACATTCAACATTCTTCTCCAACACAATTCAAAGGCATCAATTCTTCTTCTGTCTTCTTTGTTCATAGCCCAGCTTTCGCATGCATATGATGTGACTGAAAATACCATGGCGTGGATCAGGTGCGTTTTAGTCTTCAAGGTGACATCCTTACTTCTGAATACTTTGAAGAGTTCCTTTGCATTAGATTTTCCCAGTACAATGAATCTTTTGATTTCTTGACTGCTGCTTCCAAAGACATTGACTGTGGACCCAAGTAAAATGAAATCTTTGACAACCTCAGTCCTTTCTCCATTTATGATAATATTGCTTACTGGTCCAGTTGTGAGGACTTTTGTTTTCCTGATGTTGAGGTATAATCCATACTGAAGGCTATGGTCCTTGATCTTCATCAGTAAATGCCTCAAATCTTCTTTGATACCAACAAGTAAGGTGGTATCCTCTGCATAAGGTTGTTAAAGAATCATCCTCCAATCCCAATGCCTCATTCTTCTTCGTATAATCCAGTTTCTCAGACTATTTGCTTGGCATACAGATTAAAAAGGTATGGTCAAAGGATACAACCCTGATGCACACTTTTCTGGCTTGAAACCACGCAGGGTCTCCTTGTTCTGTTTGCATGACTGCCTCTTGACCCATATGCAGATTCTAGTCTTTTTCAGTCTGGAAATATCTTTGTGCAGGAAACCCAGGTCTGAAGACAGCACTCTGGTCCTGGCACTGCTTTTTTGGTGGTATGTGGTTCCCAACTCTGTTTGCATCACTTTCCTTTTATCTCTGGTAGGATAAAAGGTGGTGCAAGCCACACCTCCAGGGAAACTCCCTTAGTGTAAGATATTATATCCCACCCTAATATTCTTTAACATAATCCAGCCTACTAACCACAAACAGAGCTACACAATAGGAAAATCACAAAATGGAGGGCAATTACACAATATTGGGAATCATGGCCTAGCCAGATTACTACACACAGTTTTTTTTCAGGGGGCACAATTCAATATACATCATTAAGTAATTCCCAAGTTTTGAAATTTACTATTAATGACAAATTACCTGCAACTGAGCTCATAATTTGTCAGGATGCCTCAGCATCACGCAGTTACTGTGAATTGTAAAACATAAGTGACAAAGGATCTGAGTCTCAGTTTCAAATTCTTTTGTTACTGTAAACTTAAGCAAAGTTCATGCCACCTGTTGCAGTCAATCTTTGAGAAGGGGGTGAAACAAGAAAGCAAGATGTATATTGTGTACTGGTAGGTAAGGAGACAGTGAAGACTGATTCCTCCAAAATCCACCTCTCTAAAATGGAGACCAGTTGGAGGTTTTATAGGAGAAAGAGATAAGGTTTTGTGTCTTAGGAACTTGCAGAACATTAATCTTCTTTAGGTGTTCACAATGGCCATGCCCCACCTGTGTTGATATCTCAATTGGTGCTTTGGGCCATGGGGTGGTCTTCCTATCATATAAGTTCCCAGCGGTCTCTTTGTTTTTCCTTTATGGTTTTTGGATCATTATCACTTATTTTCCCTCAGTCCTAAAGGCAGCATAGATTAGTCCTTGACCTTGAAGAGAAACTAAGGGAAACACTGGACTCTTACTTGGAGACGGAATCAAGAAACAAAATAATGTAGATTATGCTCAAGATGTAGTCACTTACTTTACTTTACCTGTCCCACTTCCACTGACTCATTATTTATCTGTTGTGAGTCACTGAATCCAAGAGTCCTCTTCCATAGAATGTGGTGTCTGGATTTTGAGTTGGTTCAATCAGAGGAGTATAAGACTTCTAAGAAATAGTATGATAGTTTATTATTCACATCCATGGAGTCATTGAATTTGCTGCTGCCTCAGAGGACTTATCTCGCTGCAGGGTTATTATTTCTGCTAGCTGCTTCTCATCTGGCCCCTGACTCATGATGGCCTCATGCAAAATGAAACAAAATACTGCCTCATCCTGCAACATTCTTGTGATGGTTAAGGCTATGTGTCAACTTGGCCAGTCCATGACTCTCAGTGGTTAGGCAGTTATGACATAGTTTGGTAGCTATGTAATAATGTTATCACCTCCATAATGAGATCTGATATACTATAGATCATATCTATGGTTAAATCTGTTATGAGCAGCCAATCAGTTGAAAGAGATTTTCCTTGGGAATGCAGCCTATGTTCAATATATGTGGACTTTCTGTCAAACTTCACTGAGTTTTACTCACTCTGGATCCTGCCTCTATGGGAGCAGTTCTACTCTAACCTCTACAGTTGCTATGAATCGGACCCAACTTGACGGTAGTGGGTGGATTCTGCGGCTGGATACTGTTCATCAGACCTCTGGTTCTTGGGACTTGAGCTAGCAGTTTACCTTCCACTCACGGGATTCATCAACTTTCACAGGCTGTGAGCCAGAGGCTTGCTGTCTGACCTGCCTGTCTTGGGTTCACCAATCCCTTGTAGCTATGTGCATCAGGACAATGCTCTAGTGGGACCCATGGGTTTGGGACTTCCCATTCTCTACAACTGTGTGAGCTATTTCCTTGATAGAAATCTCTCCCTGTATATATTTCTACATATCATTGGTTTTGCTTCTCTAGAGAATCTAGCCTAAAATAACCCCCATTATCAGCTGAAAATTAGACCATTGTGATCTATGGAGTTTTCACTGGCTGATTTTCAGAAGTAGATCACCAGTCCTTTTCACATAGTCTGTCTTAGTCTGGAAGCTCCACTGAAGCCTGTTCAGCATCATAGCAGATGTAGATGGATGGTGGCTTTGTATGAGGTGCATTGGGCAGTAATTGAACCTAGGTCTACTGCAATAATTCTACCACTGATTCACTATTGCTCTCAATTCAAAAATTTTTCCACAACTGTAGAGCCTCACCCTGGTATAGATGAGGTTACAATAGCAGGTTGTCTAGCAGACATTGGCCTCAAAGTGAAGTTCAAGTTATGGTGTGTAACCTGTAGATGAATGGTGATTTCCTCTTCCAGGGAACATACCCTACCAAGGACCTGGTTCCCTGGAGCTTGCAAAAAGGATGCTTTCATCTAATTGCTGAAACCTTTAAGGCACAACAATTTAATTTTCTTTCTCCCAACTGGTAGGGCAATGTCATGGCCAAAGCTACAAGGCTACGCACAGCGAAAACAAATTATGCCTCAGCAATTCTGTCAACATGCTGGGTTAATTGTCTTTGCAGACCTCTGTTTGATGATAAGCAAAAAGGGGGGAGGGGGACTAGACTTCCAGTAACCTCTTGGGGATGATGCCTTCAATCACTTAAAGAGAATAAAAGTATTCTAGAAAATCAGGTCTCTTTTTAAATTCTTTCCAGGCTTACTTCATCTATCATCCAAGTTGAAACTGTTGCTATGATATATTGTTCACGGAGACCACACTACATCATTGGCTTTCTGACATTGCCACGGTGCTGTAGTAGGTTATAATGCAACGTAACAAATTACAGTTATGGACACTGACAAATTCAGTTTTGAGGGAGTTTAAATTAATTTTAAACTGCTTCAAGTTGGTTTAAAAAGTAATTTTTAAATAAATCAGAGGTGGATGGGGAAAGTGAGCTCCCAAGACAAACACATGCATTAGAAGTTCAGGGCCCGTACTAACTTTAGCTCCTTGGGAGGAAAGGGAACAACAACTGGACCCAGCCACCTCATGTCCTGGCTTAGGAGCAGAGCCAGCAAAGGAGAAAGGGCTGACCTTACAGTTAAGAGCGTGATTGCCAAATGCCAGAGTGTCCATTAGGATCCTATAGGCAGGTGTGGTTCATCTTACTTCCTGGAGACATAATTGGGTTTCTTGGAGAAACAAATATATAGCAGGGAGTCTAAAACAGTAGCTAACCCAAGAAATAACATAGCTTTATGTTACATTTCAGAGGACAAAGGTGGTGTGGTAAAATAGAAAGAGCTCAGAATTAGGAACCAGGAAAAGTGTTTTTGGCTCCTGTTTTTCCCAGCTGCTTGTTGTGTAAACTGACATCTATCTGGGCCTCCATTTCTCACGCTAAAGAGAGGAATAAAATGTGCTAAGAGTAGGAGTCAGCTCAGCTGCACACTACAACTACATGTGCTTCCTGGGGTCCTTTAACATGCTCGCTGTCCACGGAAGGTTAGAAGCTAGAGTCCAGTTAGAGGCATTTCAGAAAAAAAGCCCGGTGATCTACTTCTGAAAAATCAGCCATTGAAAACCCTATGGAGCACAGATGTGGTCTGATGTATGTGGACTCACCATGAGTGGGAATTGACGTCATGGAAACTTTTTGGAGAGTAGGATAGGGTACAGTGGTTAAGTGCATCACGCACTTCCTAGAAACACGTAGAACTTCTATGTGAAATCCTTTGCCCTTTTGAAAACATAAAAAAGAAAAAGATTGTTGGTGTTCCATTCCGAAAGGCAAGGCATTCTAATTTGTTCACAATCATGCAAGTGTGATTGAAAATATATATTCAGATTCCCTAAATTTATGCAGTGTAAACAACGTTAGAAGCTGGTGACTGAGCATGCACTGGGGAAACGAAGATGCTAAGATGGAAATGAGTGGGGTATTCTTACAGAGATCATTGAATGAATTCACACTACCGTAAGACGGGAAAAGTATTCCTGGGTAGTATAAATGGCTAAGTGTTCAGCTGTCAACTGAAAGGTTGGAGGTTCAAATCTACCCAGAGGTGCCTCAAAAATTGACTTCCCAGTATTAGCCATCAAAAACCCTGTGGACTGCAGCTGTATTTTGACACACATGGGGTCTGCATGGATCAGTCTCAATAGTCTCTGGCTTTTAGAAGGAAAAGATTGCAACCTTCTTGGAGAGATGTTGCTGCTTTTACAAAGAGCAGAGGCAAATGGAACCTAACTCAGTGGAGCTTTTTGTACAAAGAAATACTAATTTGTCATTGCATGGGGGAATCAATTAGCTGCAGAGTCGTGTTCAGGTAGACTTTAGATTAGCTCGAGACCACTCCACTATAGATAATTAACCTTCATTCCCAAATTAGCAGTGAAATAAGCCAGTTATTAGTTTTCATAATGAACAAAATTGAGTATTTTGGCAAGTTAAACCCCTAGAGCTTAAATTAAAATAAGCATCTGGGAGGAATCCCTAAAGTATACTTCAATTCATTACTACTATGTATTCCACAGTAGATTGAACTGACAATGTGCCTTCTCTAAAGGAAATTGAGTCCCTCAAATAATCATTTGGATTGACCTCAGAGAGTGATTCTACTTGATGCCCAGAATCTCAAAGACCAGCCAAATAACTGAGTAGATTTCCTTTTTTTTGCTAAGAGGCAAGCAGCAGGCAGAGAAGAAAAGCTACTCAAAGCTCTAAAGCAAACAAATGGTTTTATTAAAGGCCTAAAAGACAATTGTCTTAACTCCAGCCTCAAGGACGTGCTCACACTTACTTAACTTTGGCTGTGAAAGTCATTGAAGGATGGATTACTAGGCTAAACATCAGAAGGGTCATTTCTGTCACTTAGTAGCTGTGTGACCTTGGCAAAGCCACGACCTTCAATTTTCCATTTCCTTCTGGGTCATTGAGAGCAATGATAATGACCTTACTCATCTGAAGATTTGAGGGTCAAGGTACATGAAATTCTGAACGTGGAAAGGAGCTATAAACTTGAACGTATCTTTTTCTTTTAGCTTGAATTAGGTATGCCCTACTATTAGCTTGAATTAGGTACACCCGCACTCCTCTGGCCCATATATCTAGGAAAACGACACCAAATGATCAAGTACCTGGATAAGATTCAAGTCTACCCAGAAGCACCTTGGAAAAAAGGCCTGGCAATCTGAAAAATTAGCCACTGAAAACCCTTGCTCACCTGCAAACCCCAGCTCTGCTCTGACACATGTGGTCTCACCATGAGTCAGAGTGACCTTGCTGGCAACTGGCAGTGAGAATGCTTCTTATCCATCCTTGTAGCCCAGGTTCTAGTGACAATGTTTCCCGAACTGTTTATCCTTGACAACCCACTCCAGAATCACTGGCTATGAACCAGCTCCGGGAGTGACTGAAAACGCTGATTGCTGGACCCACGCCCGGTTGCTGTCAAGTCAACCACAGCTCATGGAAAAGCCCTAGATGGCACAAATGCACATGGCTGCTAGCGGAAAGGCCTGCAGATTCATGTTTCCCCAGAGATGCCTTAAAAGAAAGGCTTGGCAGTCTACTTCCCTCCCAAATAGCTATTAAAAACACTAAGGAGTAGAGTTCTACTCTAACAGGTGAGAGATCACCATGAGTCAGGGTTGATTACATAGCGATTTAAAAACAAACACTGTTTAATCAAATCTCTTTTAATCCTCACAGGTTCTTATCAGTTTGATTATTATGCTCATTATTTGCCTGAGAATGACTTAGCAATCAAGTGGCAGAAGCAAGACTGAAACCCAAGTAGCCGCATTTCAGAACACACCACAGAGTTTTGCAAATGGGCCTCACCTATAGCCAAGGTGCCAGAAGGATCATCTTTACTGTCAAAAGACCCATGAAACCACAAACTGCAAGGACAAACCCACAAAGCCACTGCAGACCAGAAACCAGAGACAAAGGACAGAAATTTACATGTACTGGGGTGTCTTTGTGCTTCAGATACTGCAGTTACATAGATCCCCTCATCCTTTGCAGGTAAATCCTGTCACATGGCTATCACTGTCTCCATTTTACACTAGGGATGCAGAGGCTCTGGAAATTTAAACAATATGCCCAGCCTGCACACCTGGAAGTGATGGAACCTTTTGTAAACACAAGGGCCAACTGTGTTTCCTTGACCCATTAGCCTCCCAATGAAGGGCTCTTGTGGACCATCCCAACTTGTCCTGGGAAAGGTTTCCCTGGACCACGTCGCTAGAGAAATTCTCTTAGCCTTTGTGTAAGGTAAGGGGACTTTACCTCACCTGCAATCTCTATCTGGCCTGGCAAAAAATGTATCTCTTACTTCCACTGTCTTTTGAAATATTCTAGATGCTGTTCAGTTGAGTGCTGGGAGTCAGCCTTCTGAGTAATGTGATATTTGCACATGGCTTATACTTTCTCTTCCATGTGCATTGTACTCTGTTATGCTTGCGGTATCTCACATATTTTAAGTCAGATCGAGTCTCAATGAGTAACTTGATGTCTCCACCAGCTTCTGGTTTACAGGGGACTAGGAAGGACTGAGGAGGCCAGGCTGAGGTGTGATAGCTGGAGCCTGAAAGGGACATTTCCCATTTCTGCTCAGCTCAAATCACCCTTCCTGAAGTGGGCAGAAATGGACTGCTGATTATCTATGGCATGGAACCCTCCAGGGCTTGGGTTTCCAGAGAGTTCCATGTTCAGGCAGCTATCCTTTTCACTTAGTGATTCACTCAGGAGGCCCAAGCAGGAACAAAGAGGAATGAACAAAGTTAGCAAACTTGGCTACAAACTTATTGGCTACAAAATGCATTAATACCAGACAGTGGCAGGAGCAGACTGACTACGGAAACAGTCAAGGCAAGGTCGCACCGGAAGTGAAGATCAATTCAGATGGGTTTTTCACGCATCTTAAGAGCCTTGAGTTCCGTCAACGAGACATGATGGCCTGTACTAGGAGACAGGGTAATGTACTGAGAGGGGAGGAAAACACTGCAACAGAAATTCAATGAATGTTTGCCTGAGTATTCCAAAGGAGGCTGTAAGCAGAGGCTCAGACTGAGCACAAGTCCCCACCAAAGAAAGCCATATAAGAGGAAATTAAGACCAAATCAGAAAAAGATAATGAAGAAATTAGAAAATCTAAAGACAAACAGAAGTCTGGATACTCATAGAATCTGTATGAGCTTCCAAGGTTGGAAAGGAAGGAGACTAATAGATGGTTCCTCTCCTACATCAGGCTAGGGCTGGTCTGTTGACTGTGTCGTTGGTACTTCTTAGATCCAGTCTCAGTGTGTGAGTCAGAGGAAGACAGGAGCTGGGCTCTAAAGGCTTACTTCTGGTTTCTAGCCACATTTTGGCTGAAAATCCAAGAGGGCTGAGCAGAGCAGATGGAACAGAACTGGACAAACAGGAATCACAAAACCCATTAGTAATGCCATCAAGTCAACCTTGACTCACGGTCACTTCATGTATGTCAGAGTAGAATTGTGTACTACAGGGTTTTTGATGGTTGATTTTTTGAAAGCAGATTGCCAGGACTTTCTTCTCAGGTGCCTCTGGGAAGACTGAACCTCCAAACTTTAAGTGAGCAGTGAGTGCCAGAAACTCTAAACCAAGGGTAAAATGCCAAAAATAATATGGCTTTCTGGATTTTCAGCATGTGAGTCAGATTCTCCAGAAAAGGCCAGTCAAAATAGATAAATCATCAGAATTTTTAGCCACCTTCAGTTTTGCTGAAGGATGTTTAGGGAAACACAGAGCTATAACCTTTCAGTAGTTAAGAAAAAAGCAAACAGTAGATTCAATGAAAATGTCGCTTTTAGTTGCTTTTAGGTGTTGTTAAGTCAATACTTAACTTATAGTGACCCCACATGACAGAGTACAACTGCCCAATTAGTTTTATTATGGTGTAATCTTTATGATAGCAGATTACCAGTTCTTTCTCCCTCAGAGTCAGTGGCTAGTTCAAACCACCAACCTTTCAGTTTAGCAGCAGAGTACTTCCTTAGAACTCATTTCACTTGAAGTCAAAAGCCAAAGCCAAAGCCACCGCTGTTGAGTCTATTCTGACTCATAGTGACCCAACAGGTCAGAGTGTAACTACTCCATAGAGTTTACTAGGAGCGCTTCATAGATTTGAATGGCTGACCCTTTTGGTTAGCAGATGTAGCACTTAATCGGTCTGCTACCAAAGTTCCTAGTAGTCATTGCCTAAATGCATGAGTTAGGCTTCTAACCGCCCTGCCCCCTGCAATGATAAATGTGCAGCTGACGAATCTAAGATCTTATGGAGCAAACTAAGGGGACAAGGTCAGGCTGGACAACTGACAGCTTCTAGAAACATAAAACAAACAAAATGAAAACAAAACAGGAGAAATTATACACCAATGGAGAATACGTAATCTAATATGTCCCAATTCAACAATATTGTGAAATGAATTTCCATTTATCATCTTTCAGTGCCTTAGAAACTCCTACACTTTTCTTTTTTGGTTTTAAATAGATTTGCTTTGCTACAGTTATACTATATGCTCAAGACACTTACTCCAAGTCTGGCCCTTCATCCAAAGGTTCAACGTGTTTCTAATTTTGCTAAGGTTGTTGATTTTATTTTCTTGGATCTCACTCTAGCTCCTGAGTGTCTTCAAAGGTTGAGATAGTCAAAACATTGTGTAACTGCGTTTGACCTCTAGTGCTTTGTAAGTCTTTCTCAAATCCTGGCCCCTGTATGCAAGGTTAAATTGTGACTTAAAGCAGCCAAAATCCAGGCTGGCAGGCCCCTAGGATAGCTCAGGTTCACTCTCCCCTATAGTCACCAGATAGTATTTCTAAAGCCTGGGCTCATTTCCTCTCTATTTCTTCCATGTCTCACTCAGATTATTGCAACACACACTACAGCATTCCGCGCCATCTGGTTTACCGTGCTGTTCAGTGCCCTCGTTTCTGATTATCCCTAGTGCCAGCTCTATGGCACAGTGTTTCAAACCATGGGCTTTTGAAATAAATAGAATTGGTTTACATTCCTGGCTCCATATTCCATTGGCAGCTTATCTTGAGTACCTAGCATCTAACCTATAACATTAGCTCCAATTTGCTGATGTAACAAATCATGACAAAGGTAGCAGCTTAAAATAATGCAGATTTATTAACTTGATGCTCTGGAGGTCAGAAATCCAAAATCAGAGTCGCTGGTCTAAAGTCAAGGTGTTGGAAAGGCTGGTTTCTTCTGCAGGCTCCAGGGGAGAATCTGTTCCCTTGCCTCTTTCTGCTTCTAGAACCACATTCCACAGCTTGTAGCCCCTTCTGTCTTCAAAGCCAGAAGTAGACAGTTGTGTCCTTACTCTGATTCCTCTTCTTGTTTCCACTTACAATGACCCTTGCAATTATATTAGGAAAGAATCTCTGGGTGGTACAAATGGTTAAGTGCTCAGCCACTAACTGAAAAAGTTAATGGTTTGAATCTATTCAGAGGTACCTTGGAAAAAAGTCCTACTAATCTGTTTCTGAAAGATCATAGCCTTGAAAGGCTTTGGAGAACAGCTTTAAAGTGTGAGACATCAGGTAGCCATGAAGTGGAATGGGATGATGACAACTGATTGGTTGGTGAATACATTGAACTCACCCAGACAGTATAGAATAATCCCCCTGTCTCAAGGTTATCTGGTCATTCACTTAATTCTATTTGCTTCCTTAATTGTTCTTTGCCATGTAACACGGTATATTCCCACGGTATGGGGAATAGAATGTAGACATCTTTGGGAGTGCATTATTTTGCTTACCACATGTCATAGGTTGACCTGTGTCCCCACCAAACTGTCACCTTGGCTAGGTCTTCATTGTCTACCACTTTGTCATCTGATGTGATTTCTCTATGTGTTATAAATCCTATCACTATGGTGCTATGACATGGATTAGTGGCAGTTATATTGATGAGATCTCTAAGATTAGAGAGAGTCTTAAGCCAATCTTTTAGGATATAAAAGCGAGAAGCTATCCGAGAGAGGGGGTGGCTTATAACACCAAGGAAGCAGTGCTGGGAGCAGAGAATGTCCTTTGGACATTAGGTTTCTGTGCTGAGATGCTTCCAGACCATGGGAAGACTGATGACAGGGACATTCCTCCAGAGTGGACAGAGAGAGGGACCCTTTTCCTGGGGCCAGCACCCTGAATTCAGACTTCTGGCCTACTGGACCATGAGAGAATAGACTTCTCTTTGTTAAAGACATCCACTTTTGTTGTTTCTGTTATAGCAGCCCTAGATGACTAAGACAACATTTGTCTGCTTTTTAGAAAGTTACCAAATTCTGAGTATTGGTGGAATTCAAGGATCTCTCCCACTCCAAAGGTTGGCAATACTAGACACTTGCTCAGGCTTACAATGGCTCATCAGAAGCATCCCACTGGAATTGAGCCACATAAGAAGCAAGTGTGTCATGTGGCTTTTGAATGGAATGTGAGACATTATTCCTGGCTGTTTAGACTTGAGATGGGTTCTTCAGCTCTTTCAATAAGTCTGTAAGACTCCTCATGCTCAGTTCCGCTCTCTTTCCTTCTCTCTTTCTCTCCTCCCTTCCTTCCTATTCTTTCTTCCATATTTTTTCAAACCCCTTTCCTGTTTAACTCAGCCATAGTCATCTTTGTCTGCACCCTAAATGGCACAGAAACATAACAACTGTGTGATGTTGTGCAAGGCACTTCACTTCTTGGTTGGTTTCCTCAGGCAATACCCACCTATTTCAAGAGTTTTTGAGGGAGTAAGTGAAAGATTTTGGCATGAGGCTTGGCACCTAAGAAACATTTAATAAAGAGGTGGTGAGGGAGCTAAAAGGTTGGTGGTTTGAACCTACCTACAGGCACTTCAGAAGAGGGGCTTAGCATTCTGCTTCCAAAAGGTCACAACCTTGAAAATCCTATGGAGCAAGTCTACTATGCACACACAGTGTTTCCAAGAGTTCAAACAGACTTGATAGCAGCTAACAATAAGAGCAAGGTGGGGAGAGAGGAATGGAATAATTTCTGTGTCCTCCATTGAGGTGTTACAATCTCAAGATGGCAGGAAGATACCAAAGTAATTTGTCACATGGAAGAACGAATAATGCATTTCATTTCAGAGTTGTTCACACATTTCAAGAAGACCTAAATGCCAGTTGGAGGTGATATATAAGCCCATGCTATCAAAATAATAGATGGAGACATAACTGAAAATAGTAAAAAAAAAAAAGTTGCTTTGTATCCTGTAGATAAAGATTGTTCAGAGAGTTACTCAGAATTCTGCCTCTTTGAGGACCACAGAACAAAATGATCCAGGTCACCAAAGGAGGCAGAGTGTCTCTTGCAGGGACGTAATAAAAGGCAAGACCCCTCTTTAGAGCCATGCACATCTTGGTATGTGCTCACAATCCACTCCCAGATATGACATCTCAGCTATGCTGGACACGCAAGTCAAATTATGTGACTGTCAAGAAATCTTTTTATACTTTATGTTTATACAGCTTTTTGTTTTACTGATATAAAAATAAAGAGAATACATTTACAAGTTCAACATTTTTCACACTTAGAATTCAATAAAGCCAATTATATCAATCATATCATTTAACCATCACCAATATCTATCACTGAGTTTTCCATCCCCATAAACAAAACCTCAGTATTACCTGAATGCTGGTTTCAATTGTTCCCTATTCTTCCCAACCCCTGGTAACTACCTTTAAACTTTGATCTCTACACATTTGCTTATTCTATGTATTTCTTATTGGTAGAATCCTACAATATTTGTTCTTTTGTGACTGACTTATTTCACTCAGCATACTGTTTTCAAGGTTCGTCCATGTTGTGACGTGTATTAGGACTTCATTTCTCTTAAAGGCAGGGGACTATTGCATTGTATGCATGTACCACATTTTGTTCCTTCTTTCATCTTTTGATGAACATTTCTTTTTAAATTGTTGACTGCCAGAGCAAACTCAGGCTGGTGGGCTAATCAATGGCACTGCCACGGTTCTCCCATGCACAAAGCATCAAGCTAATAATTATTGAGGACTTATCATGGCCAAAGATAGGCTGCAAACATTTCCCCTCTCACACTGGCTCTACCAGATAAGTTCTATTATTAGGCAGACATTTGTTGCAGGTTGTGCTGTCTAGGAAACAGACACAAGAGAGAGTCGGGAATTCAAAAAGCTTATTGGGACTGTTACGGATTGACTTGCATGTCCACCAAAAGGTGTGTTGAAGTCCTAACCTCTCTACCTCTGAACCCAACTTTGTTTAGATATAGTGCATTTGAGGATGTTATGTGTTAGGCTGACATGAGGTCATTCTGGAGTATGGTGGGTCCTACTTCAGGCTGAGTGGGGTCCTGGTAAAATAGAAGAGACACAGAAAGATAAATGGAAGAAGGATGGTCATGTGAGGATGCACCTACAAGCTAAGGGAGTATCAGAAGCTGGGAGATACAAGAAAGGATCTTCCCCCAGAGACATGCAAGGGAATGTGGCCTAGACACCACGTTGATTTGGACTTCTACACTCCAAAATTGTGAGACAATACATTTCTGTTCTTATAGATTGCCCAGTTTAGAGCATTTTGTCAAGCACTCCTGGGAGAGTCATACTGGGAGAACTCCTATGAACAGCACACGGGAAGGGTATAGACCTGGGTAGGAGGAGCTCTCACACAGTGATGCAGAGCGGATGAAGTCTCTGCCAGCCCAGATATGAGTTCCAGAGCACAAATAAACTGCCCATTAGAGGAGTCCCACGTTGGGTGGAAGTGGCCTGGCCCAGCACCACTGCTTGTTCAGCTGTTGGCCAGGCACTTTCCTGAGAATAACATGACCTGGACTCCAGAGCGGATGTGGATGCTCATGCATTTATCAGCTGGAGACTGTTAGATAAACCACACACAAGGGTTTTGCCCCTGCAGGACAGGTGAGATGCTCGCTGGCAGAGATGTTGTAAATATGTGACAGGGCCTCAGGTTCATGCTGGTGCCCTTAACAACTGACTGCTCTGAACGGTCCCTCTTAACGAATTCTGAAGAGGTGTTCAAGAGATCAAATGAGACAGGTCATTTGACAGTTCTTGAGATGGACTAAAAATCTATACATGTCCAAAGGATTCTAAAACTAAAACCATTACTGTCAAGTCAATTTCTACTCAGTGACACCACAGACAGAGTAGAACTGCCCTATAGAGTTTCCAAGGGGTATGTGGTGGATTTGAACTCTTGAACTTTCGGTTAGAAGCTGTAGCACTTAACCGCTATGCCACCAAGTTTTCTGTGCAAAGGATTAGATGAATGGATATTAAAGAACAATAGGCAATGTCCTATTTGTTCATTTTTCTCCATTTGCCCTGCCTGCTGTTTGAGGCATTTTGCTCCAGTTCCCAGAGAACCTGAAGGAAGGCTTTGTAGCATACGAAAGATATTAATAATTTGGTATGGTCTTAATTCATTTCATCATTCTGTTCTGCCAAATCTACTGAGACTGCTTCCAGCTGATTAATTATAAAAGGTGCTTTGAAATCAGGCTTGACTTGATCTTACAGTATTTGATCATTTTATTATTCCATTTTACTTTATTATTCAGTTTGATTTGGTTCAGTTAAGCAACCTAAGGCTACATAAACTGTATATTTTATATCTTTAAATGTTCTGTTGAGATAAATTCTATATGAGAAAGCTGTATGCTAAATCAATGTCATTTATTTTTAAACCAGAGAATATTGCTGAGAAGAATTTTTTGATACCAATTATAGGGTCGCAAATAAGCCCAGGAGTGCTGGCTATACTCTACATGTAATAAGTATGACTGAGTATTATGGATTGACTTGTATCCCACCAGAAATCTGTGTTGAAACCTTAATTGCTAAACCTCTGGATGTGAACCTTTTTAGAAACAGGGCCTTCTTTTGTTATGCTAAGGAGGTCATGCCAAAAGGAGGTAGGTCTTACACCTAATCACTTACATGTTATAAAAAGACAGAAGAGACACATACCAGGGCATGAGGCTGTGTGAAGACCTGTCTACAAGCAAAGAATTCAAGGATTTCCAGTAGACATCAGAAACTTGAAGAGAGGCTCATGGAAATAAATGATATATAGAGACAGATAGATAGGTAGATATGTATGAAACAGCTCACATGATTGTAGAGGCTGGAATGTCCCAAGTAGCTGGATAAAGATGGAGGCCTTTCTCAATTTATGCAGCTTCAGGAGCTGGTGAACCCAAGGTTGGCAGACCAGAGAGCAGGATTTCCATTTCTAGGCTGTGAAAATCTACAGATCCCAAGATCTGCAGACAAGCTGATAGTTCAAGTCCCAAGAATCAGATGAACAGGAGGCAGTCAAGCAAAAAACCAGAATGTCTGCTTGTGTATGCATGCAGGCCACACCTCCAAGGAAAATTCCCATAAACTGATTGGCTACTCACAGCAGATGCAATCACAGGAGTAGTTACATACGAACTCTGAGAAACATACCCCGGCCAATTTGACAGACAATCCTAATCATCACAGATTTTTTTTCTTTAAAATCATAGATGGTTGAGTTGCAATTTATAAACGTAGGCTGTTGTCAGCCACTGCCAAGTTGCTCTGACTTATAGCAACCCTATGTAAAACAGAACAAAACTTTGCCCATTCTACGCTATCTTCATGATCATCGATATGCTTAAGTCCACTGCTACAGCTGCTGTGTCTTTGAAGTGTCTTCATCCTAGGGGGCATATCTTCCAGCACTACTTCAGAAAATATTCTGTTGTGATCCATAGTGTTTTCATTGGCAAATTTTCAGAAGTAGGTCAGCAGGCCTATCTCCCCAGTCAGCCTTTAGACTGGAAGCTCTGCTGAACCCTGTCCACCATGGGTACCTGTGCTGGCACTTAAATACTAATGGAGTAGCTTCACAGTAACATGCAAGCCGCCTCAGCACGACAAATGGATAGATGGGTGGCATAAACTAGATTAGTTTGTCCTAACATCAAATATCCAAAACCAAAACAAACCTAGTGCTGTCAAGTTGACGCCAACTCGCAGCGACGCTTTAGGACAGAGTAGTACTCACCCACAGAGTTTCCAAGGAGTGCCTGGTGGATTTGAACTGTGAACATTTAAGCTAGCAGCTGTAGCATTTAAACACTATGCCAACAGGGTTTCCAGTGTCAAATAAGTGCCTAAAAGAAGTCTTTTGGATAGTTAATGATCTTGGTGTAGTTGGAAAAGTCAAGATGGAATTTGAGGTTCATGTGGGTGGTCAGGAGACTTTCATGTCATGAACGCTTAATACACACCTATTGTGTGAGTGAACAGAAACCCTGGTAGTGTAATGGTAAGGTGCTGCATCTGGTAACCAAAGGTCATCCTTTCGAATCCACCAGGTGCTCCTTGGGAACCCTACGAGACAGTTTTACTCTGTCCTACAGGGTCACTACGAGTTGTAATCAGCTGGATGGCAGTGGGTTTGGTTTTTGGTGTGTGAGTGAATGAAAGGTTTTAGAATTATACAGGCCTAGCTTCAAGCCCTAATTGGGTTGCTTTCCAGCTAAGTGACCTTGGAAACTCATTTAAATGATTGGATTTTCAGCTTACCAGTGAAGTGGGGTGAGTAGTATCACTTTCCTGCACTGCCATTACATTAGGACCTAACACCACATGCACACGAATGGGCCTTTCTTATCCTCTCATGCCTAGCAGGGTGCCAGCACACATTACCTTCCAACAGGTAAGAGTTTATTAAACAGTTACATGTTAATCATACCCCACCTGCCTTTTTATAATTTCTATACGGTTGTTTTATTGGAGTCCCTGAGAGACACTGTTGATGCACTGGGCTGGTGACAGAAAGGCTGGCAGTTTGAGTTTTCCTAAAGATGCTTGACTTGATGGCAGTGGGTTTTGGGATTAAATGTTCTTCAGAAGAAACTCCTGGTGATCTGTTTCCAAAGAAGCCAGCTATTCAAGATCCTGTGGAGCACAGCTCTGCTCTGACACACATGAGGTCTCCATGAGTTAGAACTGATTCAAAAACAATTCTTTTGGTTGTTGTCAGATTGGCAGGTTGCCATGCTGACCTGTGAGAGTCTCAGTTTAATATTGTTCCCGTCTGCTTTGATGGGATGGAGAACCTGCCAGATTCAACTAGGTATTTTTTCTTAATTTGTTGGCTTGCATTAACTTACATAGAGGAGTGCCACTGTTAGCACACACTTTCAGTGAGTAACTGTCATGTGCCAGGTGCTAGTCTGAGCGCTTCCCGTGTACTGACTCACGTAGTCCTCACAAAACAACCTAACCCATTTGCTGAGATGTAGGTGTAGTGATCATGATTTTCATGTTACTGAAGTGGGACCTGAAGCAGAGACATAATATATTTCACAGCTGTTAAACTGGGCCCGGGGGGGTCACACTGGGCTGTCTGGCTCCGGGGCCTTCCACCCAGCAACTATCCTGTTCTGTCTCTGATGCCTAAAGATACCACAAGAGATGTCTTACGGAAATGAAGGCCAAACAGCTAGCTTAAATGATAAAATCTTTTTTTTTTTTTTTAACAAACTGGCTAAATCAGCTGGTTCCATTGAAGAATGGTTGACAGAGCTATTTTTGTTCTGAAGCAGGTAATGCCTTTGTCTGAGATGCTCTGCATTACACACACACACCCACACACACACACGCACTCACACACATGCACACACGCACACACACACACACACACGTCTTTGTTGTCATAGCAGAACAAGCAGCTCTGGTTCATATGGAAGCCATGTATGAACTATTTATTAATTCCATCATTCATTCACTCACTCAAGGTGCAGGTATTGGATTCATTCTTCTTATAAAACAGAATGTTTAGTACTATAATATACAGAGGTAGGTAATTTGAGAAATTATCAACAAAGCAACTGATTACTTAATTACTCTTAGAATTTGGTATTTTTCACTGTGGTCAGCTTTGATTTCGTCTCAAAAGCCAAACCCAACACAGTGCTGTTGAGTTGATTCTGACTTATAGCGGGCCCATAGGACAGGGTAGAACTGCCCCATAGACTTTCCAAGGAGTGCCTGGAGGATTTGAACTGCTGACCTTTTGGTTAGCAGCTGTAGCACTTTACTACTACACCACCAGGGTTTCCTTTGATGTCATCTAGCATTTAATAAATTAGGTCTGTTCTGTTCAGTGAGGCATCTTGACTTCCATAACAGAGGCCTGGGTTTGCTCTTCAACCAGTGCACCTTATGCACAGCCACTACTCATCTGTCAGTAGAAGCTTGCATGTTGCTGTGATGCTGAACAAGTTTCAGTGGAGCTTCCAGACTAAGGTGAACTAGGAAGAGAAGCCTGGTCATCTACCTCTGCAACTAAGAACAGCACATCCACTTCAAAATAATAAGTGTCTGCCAGGCCCATTAGGTCAAGTTACCCTTTGTGCTACATAGTTCTATTGAATTTTTTTTTAAGTGAGTGGCAGGTCAGTTAAATCCCTATCAACAAGCAGGCTTGGTGGTTACAGTTGAAGGCAAGGGAAAGGCAAAGAGGTAGACATTTACAACATGTTTACAAAAGCTATTTGAAAATCCAGCAAACCAGCTTTCTGATAGCTCTGGGTTTGAACAAGCCTTTGTTCTGATAACAAAAGGGGTCTTGATGTTGTTATGGGAATAAAAGCTCAGTGTTTTGAATTCTGTATTACTACATGTACACATTTGGCTACCTGCTCAAGCACTGGTACTCCTGGTAAAGTGCTGCTAATTTCTGACAGCATGCTGACAGTAAGAGTGCTTGCATTTTACAAAGTTTTAGTGTTTTCAATACCTCTTTACATTCATCAGTTTATTCAGTTCCCCAAACGATGCAGTGTATTAAGTAAGGCAGATATCATTTCCTTGTTTGATAAACAGGCAACTGATACACTCAGAGAAGTAGGCCAATTTCTTGAGGTATGCCCTTTCCCCTGTGCTACTCTGCTACTCTGCCTCTTTTAATCTTTGTAGACTAAAAAGCTTTTGAGTGACACTCAAAGTAGATCCAACATAGCGAGGTTGGCAAACACCCGGAGGTACACCAGCTTCACCTGTTCACAGGGCAGGGAACATGGATCAACTGGGCACTCTCTTCGCTGACTGCCAACGTGGTCCGGAACCCTCCCACCAAAGCAGTCAAGGCAAACACCACTGACTGAGACTAGAGTATTGACGCCCAAGAGAAAAGTTATGTTTGTCTTACCTGTACCAAATTTTACATTACATAACCAGTGGCATAGTGGTTCAGTGGTAGTTTTCTCTTTTCAACAGGAGATAATTCTAACATTTTCTAGCTGAAACTGAGGTCTTAGGACACTGTAGGTTGGAAATAAGAAAGGACTGGTATAGGTATCATATTTTCTAGCCCAATGTGTATCTGATGACTGGTACTTAAACTAAGACTCCATACAGTATAGTATCCCTTGCTGCTGAGTTGATTCTGACTCCCGGAAGCTCCATGTGTTACAGAGTAGAACGGCTCCACAGGGTTTTCATTTCTCTAGGATTGTCTTTTGTACAGTTCAGGAATTGCAGTCTAACAATTTGTAACGTAAACAAAAGAAATAGAGCAGGAAATGAGATCGTTGATTAATTTCTGAGGATTTTTCAAGAGGTACAATTATACATTCTGGATACCTCCATTAAAATTTGCAAAAGAGATCCTCCCCAGGTCAAAGACCCAAGAAACACACTTGTGCTTCAACCACACAGGGCCTGACTTAAGCAGATGTTATTCAGTGGCATTATAGGCATGCAAACACATACACATACACATACACATATACATTATAGACAGAAAACACTACAAGATGTTATTGTTTCAGCTACGCATTCTTATCCCTGATACCCTGGAACATAATAAGAAAAAGGTTATCGCTTAGGATTGTTTTCAGATGTAATAATACCTGTTGCTGATGAGTTGATCCAGACTCACAGAGGCCCTATAAGAGAGAGTAGAGCTGGTCCCTAGAGTTTCCAAGGCTGTAATCTACATGAAAGTAGACTGCCACATCTTTCTGTTATGGAGTGGCTGGTAGATTCAAACCACTGACCCTTTGGTTAGCAGCCATATGCTTAACACCTGCAGCATGAACACTTCTCTGCTTTTAGATGTAAACAAGGATGACAAAGAAATCTGAATGAAGGCAACTGTTGGTGTTGATTCCATTGCACAGTGATGCTGTGACCAGCCTCTCCTTCATTCTCCTGTCCTGTCTCTTTTGTGCTTGTCACCACATTCCCAAAGACAGCTTCCCTTAGCAGGCATAGGGTCTACATCTAAAAAACAGCAAAAAAGTAGTAGGAAGAAATTGTGTCAGTCACAGGTTTTCTTTTTTGTTAGTAAAAGCAAATGTCTCTCCATATTCTTTGGATTTTGTGAGAGAGAGGACAATTTATTTTAAAAAAAAAGGACCTCAGCAGAAAGAAGATGTAGAATTGACACTGAGAGGAAATTAAGTTTGTCTGCTATGGGAATGATAAAGTTTGTGGAAACCCTGGTGGTATAGTACTTAAGCGCTATGGCTGCTAACCAAAAGGTCAGCACTTCAAATCTACTAGGTGTTCCTTAGAAACTCTATGGGGCAGTTCTACTCTGACCTATAGGTTTGTGAAGTTTGAAAGGAAGGTTTGGACATCTTATTTTATAAAGAAGGATTAAGATCTGAAGGCATTGTATCTGGAGTTGAGGGCATTGATAGGCACGTGCTAGTTCTACTGCTCGAAGGTATCATACAAGAGAGGCACTGGGTGACTTCTGTCTAGCTCCAAATGGGGTATAACAGGGTCAATAGACAGAAATTACAGGAAAACAAGATATAAAACAATCTGGGCTAAATTCTCAGCTGTTGGAGTTGTCCAAAAATGGGATTAGTAGCATTGTGAGGGGATGAGCTTCTTGTTGGTGGGAGCGTTCCCCATTATTCAAGCTATAGAGGGCATTTGTGCATCAAGAAGAAGGATCCAGTTATCAGTGGTTCCCAAATATGTCTGTGCCATAGAACTCTCTGGTGACATTTGGTAAGGTATGTTTTTCTTTCTCTTTTAATTTCAGAGTTTTGTGGTCCAACCAAGACCTACAGAATCAGAATGCAACTAGGGGAATGGTCAGTTGTAAACTGTGTTGAGCTAATTAGATGACAAAGGAGGTCTAAGGGCCACTGGTTAGATGAGGTCTAATAACCTCTAAGGTCACTTCTGAATTTGAAGTCTGGACTTTGTTCCTGTCTCTAAGTCTAAGGTGAGTTTCTTGTAGGCAACATATGAATGGATCATGTTTTTTGATCCAAGATGTCACTCGATGTCTCTTTACTAGAGTGTTCAGTCCATTCACATTCAATGCAATTATTGACAGATATGTGTTCAGTGCTGCCATTGTGATATGTTTATTTTTGTGTTGACTTTTTTTCTCTGCTGCTCTTATTAATCTGCTCTGGGACATTCTTTGTGAGCTGATTTTTCTCCTTTTTCAGGGTTAGTTTTGTGGTTGTTGAGACTCCTGAATTACATTTCTTGATTTGATATGTGTATTTTTATTGTGCTTTACAGCTGTCCCTATGATCCCCCTTAATAAACTATGTATAAACCCAATTTCAGTTGCTACCATTCTTATCAGCTTCCTCTCCATCTGGAAGGACTATAATGACTGTAGTACATCGCTCTTTTTAATATGATGGTATCATAGTTTTCATGATACGATCACTGGATTATTTCTTTCACCATTATAGCTTTGACTGAGTTTGGGGCCTTCCCTAACTGAGTAGGATTCTGGGTGATGTGTCCTGTATTTGCTTCTAAAATGTAAAGTTAGCGGCTTTGTTCTTCTAAGCCAAAAGATTCTTTCAGTATTTCTTATAGCTTTGGTTTAGTTTTTACAAAGTCTCTGAGTTCCTGTTTATCCACAAATGTCTTAATTTCATCTTCATATTTGAATGAGTTTTGCAGGATATATAATTCTTGGCTGGAATTCTGGCCTTCAAGGATTCGTATGTGCCATGCCACTTTCTCCATGACAGCATTGTTTCTTCTGAGAAATCCAATGAGAACCTACAGAATTTCCCTCTTAATGTTAGCTTTGATTGATTCTTTCTGGCTTTAAGAGTTTCTGCTTATGTTTCATTTTGTTAAGCTTGATTATAATATGTCTTGGGGTCTTTCTTTTGAGATCTATATTGAGTGATGTTCAACATGTATCTTGGATATCTATATTTTCTTCTTTCATAATTTCTAGGAAATTTTCTGTCAACAGTTCAGCAGCAATACTCTCTGTATTCTCAGGTGTCTTGCCCTGCTCAGGAACTCCAATTAATCATAGATTGTTCTTCTTAACAGAATCCCACATACTTCTTAATGCTTCTTCATTTTTCTTGTTTATTTTTTCTGATTTCTCCTCATAGATGCTAGAGTTGGCAGCTCTGTCTTTCAAATCAGAAAGTCTATTTTCCATTTGTTCCATTCTGTTTTCTTGGCTTTGAGTGGAAGTTTCTATGTCCTTGATTTTGTTCCTGATATGTTGGATTTCAGAGTACTGGTGTTCCAACAGATTGAACAGCTTGCTGAATTTTCATTTTGCTCTGCTACATTTTGTATAATGTCTAGGAGGGATCTATATATAAATCTTTTGTATTCACCTGATAGTTTCAGAAAAGCATCTTTGTCTGGGAAGTTCTGAGGTGTTTTCTTTTGGGGGCTTTCTGAAGCCATGGGTAATTTCTTCATTACCATTTTCTCCAGAGTTTGTTGCCTTGGGGGCATCATGTGAGACAATAGAGGCTGGGAGAGATGTTGTGAGGATGGAACGCAGTTGTTTCTATGCTGCCAAGTGCTGTTGTTTTTATAGGCAGTCTTAAAATGAAAGGTAAAAGTATCTGACAACTTCTGAAGTCAGTCAGGTTTTCAGGTGTATGGGTGCCTCTTCCCAGCTGACAAAGTAAGCATCTCTATATTGAACCCCAGATGTTATAAACTAGCTCAAAATACAGAAAGGCCACTGCCCTGCTAGCCTCTGCTGTTGGGCCCCAGCATAGAATACTGCTTATCTGCAAGAAAAGCACTCTCCTCTGGGCAGGTGCTGCCTCCCAGCCTAGAAACGAATCCCAGCTGGGGCCTCTGTATGGGTGTGTCCGCCTCCCAATGGATCAAAATGGCATCCTGCACAAGCTCTCTGCCTGCCTCAGTACAAGCTACTCTATGGTGGAGGCAGAAAGAGAGGCCCAAGGTGCCAAGCTGCACATAGTCCAAAGGCAGGCTCTCAAAATACGGCAATTTCATTTGCTGATCCCATGAGCAGTGCATCTGAGATTAGCTGGTAGTCAAGTCCCAGCTCTGCCCACCAGCTAAGACAGAGCAAATAAAGTTAAAATGATGAGTTACTCTCAGTCTGCGCAAGCTAACACATGCCAAAAGTAGCGTCAGTGAAAGAGAGGAGGTTTTCTGTTCAGTAGTGTGAAGTCCAAATTAACAGTCTTGTTTCATTTCCTAGGGCTCACTAGTTGTCCAGAAGGTTCTGTTTAATTATCAATTCAGGTCTTGGTTTCCAGAGGGATTTAGTGAGACGTGTGCTTAGTCCACCATCTTGACTCCTCTCCCTGAAGTCTGGACTTTGTGACTTGCCACAGTCCAGCATCAGGGACTTGTTGCATAGTACTCACACTGTCATAGGGCATGAGTTTCTAAATCACACTGAACACAATCAGCCAAAACAGGTGAAAGCACCAACCAACCTATTGTGGCATATTAGTAACATATTGGACTTCCCACACTAGCTGTGTTTTAGGCAATATTAGTGTTATAAGCCCTAATGCATTGTATTTTATACTTCAGAGAACTGGGAGAGAATACTAATTACATGCAAGTTTTCCAAGATTTCAGCTGGGAGTATTTCACATGACAGTTAATTGTTCTTTAGGGGTTTTGTCCAATTAACACAGAGTTTGCGTATATATCATGGTTTTGCTTACAGAAGGGAAACCGTATTATTCACTTGGACAAAATGGGGCCTGTTCTAAGGGTATTTTGGAATCAGTCCGAACACTTCAGGAACACATAAACAACTGTATTGCCTGCTGCCTCTCAGCTGGAAAGAGGCTTGTTCTGTGGGACAACATCCTAAGTTGCTAATCAAGTAGTGAGAGAGAAGAAGCCAAGGCAGATTTGCTTCAAAGCCTTTTCTACGAACTGCTATCTCTATAGACTTGGAAATAACCTCAAATAAAGGGCAGAAATGGTGCAGGCCATCCTCCCATTGATATTACACATTAACCATGTTACAGACAGCATGTACTTTCACCCCAGTTGGCCTCAGAGGAGACCATGCATGGGTCTATATGTGGATACCCTAGTGGCTGGAGTGGTTAAGTGCTACATCTGTGTTAGAGTAGCACTAGCTGACTAAATTCTGTTTTAGTCAATTAGTGCCTCTCTAACAATCTGCTAATCTAAAAGTCGGAAGTTCTAATCCACTAGACACTCCTTAGATACTCTATAGAGCAGTTCTACTCTATCCTAAATGGTCACCATGAGTTGGAATCAACTGTATGGCAGTGGGCTTTTGTTTTTTGTTTTTTGTTTGTATGTACCCCATGGAGTCCCTGGGCAGCACAAATGGCTACTGCACTCAGCTGCTAACTGAAAGGTTGGTGGTTTGAGTCTATTCAGAGGCACCTAGGAAGAAAGACCTGGTGATTTACTTCTGAAAAATCAACCCTTGAAAAAGTTATGGAGCACAGGTCTACTCTGACACACATGATTGTGAGTCAGTCAGTAGCAACTTTTTCTTCTTTCTAAAATGTATTTTGTGTAAATTTTGCCTGTTCTCCTTTAAGGAACCCCAGACATCATTGTACAGTATATTTTAGAGTGTGTCCTGTTATGTGGCAGAGTAGCGGATATGGTACCTTGAGGTTGAATCATCATATCAATCCCCTCTGCTGTGATGTGTTCCAGGCTGTGGCTTTTCCCTGATTCTTATCATCAAAAGCCCTTGGTGTTCAGCATGGCATTAGCACTGGAAAAATTTTAAAGTTAGGTCTTGTACCTTGTATCCACATGAACACTAGTAAATATGATCATCCCTGTCCACTAACAGCCATCTTGATTGCCTACTGCAGTCAGATTACTGGGAAGCATTTCCAAACCTGCCCATATTGATCTGATCATGTCTTTTCTTGAGTCTCCAGGGCCCTCATGCTCAGTCTCCTCTAAGCCCCTATTGTAGTGAATGAGGCATTTGTTTGCCTTTTTGACTCTCCAGCTATCCAACTCTGTTTCATCTCCAGTTGTGCCTGTATGGTGGAGGGCAGCACTGCTGTCAGTGTCTCTTTGGATTACTATTATGTTGATGGCACAGACAGCTCCATCTTATTTGGTCTAGCTCAAAGTCTGCTACGTGGTGAATGCCAGGTCAGTGTCTGTGGGATTGGATGCAATGGAGTGAATATTAACCTATTCTGGTGTTGTTGTACAGAAGGCAGATGAAGGGAGGGTCCTGTGAACTGCCTTGGGGATGCTCTGGGTCATAGAGGGTGAGAGGTGGCCCATTCTTCCTTAGACAAGAATGTATGAAAGCTTTTCTTAGATGTTAAGTCTCATTCGAGTTTAGTTATGAGCCTCAATTAATTAATAACCCAGTAGTTTAGGGTAAGAAGCCCTGGTAGTACAACAATTAAGTGCTTGGTTGCAAATGGAAAGATTGGCAGTTTGAAATCACCTAACAGTTCTGGGAGAAAGGCCTTGCAATCTGCTTCTGTGAAAATCACGGCTAAGAAAACACTGTGGGGCAATGCTACTCTGTCACATTGGGTCTCTGTGAGTTGGAAATTGACTCAGTGGCACCCCACAATGACAATGGAGGATATGGAAAAAAAAAAAAAAAAAACCTTGGAGATGTACTTCCAAGGAAAGATCCAGTGAAAACTCTCTGAATCACAGAGGTCCAATTCCATTGTACCTGGAGTCTCCATGACTCAGGGGCCTATTCAATAGCAGCTAACATTGACAACAGTTTAGGGTGGCTTTACAGGAGTCAAGTGAAGGAGCTACCCACATTACCCATAGGGCCTGACCTCCCCTTGTAGAGTAGCTACTCAACTCTTCTGAGTCTCACTGAGCCCTTGAAAACCTGAGCTTCACCTACATTTTTGAATTCCTGGGTTCTGAAGTATGTTTTGCACTTTTGGTGGATAAATCAGACAAGCATCCTTAATATCAAAAACAGGACAAGAAAAAAAAAGCCCATACATCATCCAAGGCTGTTTCTTTTTTTTAATGAATATTTTGTCCTTATTTAGTTATGTAATGTTGACTACTATTTCCTCCTTTCTAGAGCCCAAATAACCAGTAGACTTTAATTGGAAGAGGATAGCAGAAAAGGCTATTCGCTGTTGCTTTTTATTTTAGAAGTCACCTCCAAGAACTTGACAATTGCCAACAAGTACAACTTGTTCACTATCAGATTGACTAAAAGTCAAATTTCTCTTCGTGGGCACTGATGGGAGCCATATGGCAATGCTTCTTCTCTTTTTCTCCTCATGAAAGCTTCCTTCTCTGACAAGGAAGGGTTGCACTGAAGAGGCTACCATAGGTGCACCTCTCTTGGTTATTATTGTTGTTAATTGCCACTAAATCAGTTTCATCATTTGGTGACCATGTGTAAGGCAGAATAGAACTTCCCTAGAAAGTTTTCTAGGCTGTGAGCTTTTGAAAGCAGTATTGCCAGGCCTTTCTTCTGGGGCAACTTTAGATAGATTCAAATCACCTACCTTACTGCTATAGGCAAGTCCTGAATATTTGTGCCACTTTCTTATCCATAACTTTGGACCAATTTAAACCACTAACTCCAGAAAGTTGGCTGCAAGTGCCAACTACAGATTTTACTTAGGAGAGTTTGCTCTTGGCATATCAAATGTCATAGTCATCTGATACTGCTCTGACAAAAGTACCAGTAGTTGATGGCTTTAAAAAGAGAAATTTTATTCTGTCATAGTCCAGTAGGCTAACAGTCAAAATTCGGGGCATTAGCTCCAGGGGAAGGCTCTCTCTGTTGGCTCTAGAGGAAGGTCTTCATCATCAATCTTCCCCTGGCCTGGGAGCTTCTGAGGTGCAGGGAGCCAGGTCCTTTCCAAGGAATGTACTCTGTTCCTGGCACTACTTCTTTCTTGATGATACAAGGTCCCCTAGTATTTCTGCTCACTTCTTTCTTTTATATCTCAAGATATTTTCTCAAAGCAGAATACAATCTTACACACTGCGTCCTGCCCCACCATCACAACTGCCACCCATTCTCCTTCATTAACATCGTAGAGGCAGGATTTACAACATATAGGAACATCACACAACACTGGAAATCATGGTCTAGCTAAATGGCTACACATAATTTTGTGGGGGGTTACAATTCAATCATAACATCAAGGTAGTCTGATGAAGACCTGAGTGCCTGATCATAAATTACCCCTAAGCCAAACCAAAACCAAATTCACTGTTGTCATTTCGTACTCACAGCAACCCCGTAGGACGGAGTAGATTTATCCCATAAGACTTCCAAGGTTGTAATCTCTGTGGAAGCAAACTGCCATATCTGTTCCCTACAGAGCAGGAGGTGAGTTTGAACCGCTGACCCTTTGGTTAGCAGCCAAACACTTACTTAACTGCACCACCAGTGCTCCTTAAATGATCCCCAGTTTCCCTGGAAAAAAGGTGATTCACTTAAAAGACCTCTAGTATACATTCATCGCCTCACAGATTCCATCCTTGCAAGCCGTGATGGTTTCTACAGCAGAAACAAGAAACTGAGATCCCGGGCATTGATGGTCGCATTTCAACAATACTCTTTTCAGCCCTCTAGAGGTCCCTTCAAAGGTCAGGCTAACTGTGTCAGGAAGCATGGGGCTGCAGAGTCAGACGGGTGTGAATCTAGTCTCTTGCCTTTACAAAGGAAAAGATTAGTGCTTGGAAGGGTAAAGTCTTTGCCAACGGCATGCAGAAAGACACAGGCACTGAGGGAAGATAGTCTTGTGAAGACTAAGGCAAGGATGGGGCCATGCTGAAGCTGCAAGCCAAGGAACACCTGAGCTATCAGAAGTTCAGAGATACCGGAAAGTATCCTCCCCCAGAGCCTTCAGAGAGAACATGACCCTGCTGACACTTTGAACTTCCAGGTTTTAAAACTGTGAGAGAAGTAATTTCTGTCATTTTAAGCTGCCAAGTTTGGGGAGTTTTGCTATGGCTGCCTCAGGAAACTAATAACTGGTGATGGCACGTGGCCCGGGGTCAACCAGAGCAGAATTCAAATGTGCAGGCTCATTTAGGCAGAAGTGTAGATGAAGACAGCTGTAGGTGTTATGTTGAGGCTGTTTTTGAACCTGGCTCTATTGTGGAATTCGGTCACCTTCAGCGTAGGCAAGTAAATTCAGTTAAGTTTCTTGTACCCGAATTTCTCCTTACTTGTTCCCCATTCCTGAGAACTTAGCTCTGAGAGACATCGACAAGACGGAGTCCTTGGAACTGTTTGGCTCACACAGGTAGCTTGTATCCCTCACCTTTCAGTTAAAGAGTTTGGAGAGTGTCACAGGCCCTCATCCTGCCTAGATCTGAAGGGAGTGCTCTTGGTAGAATTTTACTTCCACAAAGTTATACATTTAGTGAACTTGGCCTGGAGATACAGGGAGATAAATTCAAAAGCTAATGGTAGAAAGTGCTGCTACTATTTCTGATTTACACCTTCTCTGTCTCCCTATCCCCATGTACCAGAATTGTATTTGGCTGATCCAGTAGAGACTGGAAGCTACAATGGCCTAATAATGAAGACATGTATATTTTTTTTTCCTCAAGACATAGAAACTTGCAGGTAGTTATGCCTGGACTGGCTGCAGCTATACCTCATCATCAGAAAGTTGAGCTCTTCCTGTTTTCCTTAGCACATGACTTCCATTTTCAAGATCTCATGGTCCAAAGTGGTAGCTGATGTTCCAGCTATCATATCCACAGTCTCAGCTGAGGAAGGAATAAAAGCAGAAAGGTGAAATGTCTCTGCTATCAATCCCTATTTAAGGACCACTCCAGGAAACCCTGCCCAGTAATCCCCATGGACTTACTCACACAGCTTCACCTAGTGCGAATAAGGAAGATGAATTAGAGTTCTGTTAATGAGAAAGAACTGGTACTGATGAAGCAACTAGTTGTCTCTGTCACACCTTGTTTGTCCCTGCTCTTGTGTGGTTTTAGAGCCTAGATTGTCCCTCCAGTCATAAATACCTCCCCCTGTCCCAAAGGGACTGAAGCTTTGTAAGAGCCGCTTTACCATGCAAAGACCCCAGTGAAGAGTAGCAAGGGGTGGGTAACACAGATACTATCAATGCTGGATTCATATACTTGTGCCTAGGCCCCTAAATATTAGGGGCAATGGGCAGGCATCAGAGGACATTCATGAAGTCAGACTGGGGGCAAGTTTCTTGTTACTGAATAAAGCTGAGTCACTGTTTTCCTGTGAAGTTCCCTATCCCTTAAGGACCTACAGAAGTGGTCCGTAGTTGGTGCAATAACTCTGAATGACACACACACACACACACACACACACACACACACACACGCACCTGCTGGTATTTGAAATACAGATGACACAGCTCCAGCATTATAGCAATGTACAAGACACCACAGTATGACAAAGTCACGTATATACGTATGTGCATATTGTTGTGTGCTAGTCAGTTGTTTCTAACTCATAGAGACCCAATAGGACAGAGTAAACTAGTTAACCCATAGGGTTTCCAAGAAGAGGCTAGTGCACCAGAACTTCTGAACTTTTAGTTAGCAGCTATAGCTCTTACGCTGCATGTATGGATATGTATATATGTCTATATAACAATACATAAACAGGTTCCACAGAGCATGCCTGCTGTTGTGTGTTATAAAAATGTTTGTTGTCACAAAAGATTGTGAGAAACCCTGGGTTAAGCAAAGTTAAACACGTTTCATTTTCTAAGATTTCTCAGAAGTGACTTGGGAAGGCCAAGTCTGTATAAAGTTATGTACTGTCCAAAGCTGACCATAGAATGATTGTATTTACCAAACATCTAGCAATACCAATTGGATAAGCTTGGGAAATGCTGTTTTGAAACCTTTCATATTTTCTTTCAAAATTGCCTAATGAACAAGTGGAAGACAAAGCTTGTTTTTGAACAGCTGGAGGTGAGGCTGTGGGTCACTGGTAGATGCTGCAAGGTGACACCAGGGACATCTGAGCACTTGGTGTATTCTCTGTAAGCACGAAGTGCTAAGTGCCTTGACCCTAGGGGAAACACAGTGAATGAGTCAGACATCCTAACATGATGGTATTGTGCTCCAGACAGATTTGATTTACAGAAGCTTTTGCTCTGACCTTGTCTTCCTAGTTTGCAAGTTATGTCACCAGGGTATGCGCCAAATGCACGGCTGTGAATTTTTCATGCCAAGGCATGTATTCGCGATATTGGCCTCCTGGGCAAGGCAAAAATCATAGAGTGTCAAAAGCAACATAAATTGTTAGGTAAATCTTTATTCCCCTAAGATTTTCCTGCAAAGTCCCACTCATGTATTTTTCCTTTACAAACATTTATGGAGCAGCTTCCATTGCTAAGTATGATGGGGATATAGGGACATAAAAGACAGTGTGTGTGTGAATGCGTAGGCAGCAGGCAAGGATGTGGTGTGCAGAGACATATAAGCCAGGTTGAGGTGTGAGTGTGCAAACAGCAGATGGAAAGTTCATAGCGGTGAACAGAACACTGGTGGGGGCAGTCTTTGGCACAAGGATGCAGATGCCTCTAGCTGGTTAAGAAATGCTGTTGCTAGGTGCCAGCAAGTCAGTTCTGACTCATAGTAATTCCTATGCAGAACGAAACACTGCCTAGCCCTGCGCCATGCCCACAATCATTTTTATGTTAGGCCCATTGTTGCAGCCACTGTGTAAATCTGTCTTGTTGAGAGTCTTCCTCTTTTTCACTGACTCTCTACTTTACCACTCATGATGTTTTTCTCCAAGGATTAATCCCTCCTGACATATACAAAGTATGTAAGATGCAGTCTTGCCATCTTTGCTTCCAAGGAACACTCTGGTTGCACTTCAGTAAGCTTATCTTATTAACATAAATTTTTCCAGTCCTTAAGGCTGCTGTCTAGGGCATACTGAGTAATCAAATGGCAGGCGTGCTCCTTGGTTTCCAATGCCAGTTATGTAACCTAAGCTTCAGGACTTTATGCCCTTACTTGTATACAATGACAGAGTTGAAATAGATGATTCTTAAGATTACCATGGCTCTAAAATAATGTAATTTAGTGCTAGAGATAGACATAGATATATATATACTAAAACCTACCACAGTCAAGTGGATTCCAACTCACAGAGACCTTATAGGATAGAGCAGAATGCTTCATAGGGTTTCTAAGGCTGTAATCTTTACAGGAGCTGACTGCCACATCTTTGTTTTGTGGAGCAGCTGGTGACCACAAACCACCAACGTTCCAGTTAGCAGATAAGTGTTCTAATCACTGAGCCACCAAGGCCTCTTACATACATACTAGAGGTAGAATATATGTATAATGTTGTCGGTGTTAGTTGCTATAGAGTTGGCTCCAACTCATGGTGATCCTCAGGTGCAACAGAACAAAATATTGCCAGATCTTGAGACATCTTCATGATCATTGGTCTGTCTTAGAGCCATTGTGTATTTTGGGTGCCTTCCAACATAGTGGACTCTTCTTTTAGCTCTTTACTGAACAATAATTCATAGGGATTCATAGGGTTTTCATTGGCTAATTTTCAGATGTAGATGACCATATCTTTCTTCCTAAGTCTATCTTCCTTTGGAAGTTCCACTGAAACCTGTCCACCATGGATGACCACGCTGGCATTTGAAATACTGGTGGCATGGCTTCCAGTGTCACAGCAACATACAAGTCACCATAGTATGTGAACTGATGGATGGGTGGCAGGTACATATAACATGCACGTAAATGTGTATATACACCGAACCCTGGTGGCATAGTGATTAAGAGCTTGGCTGCTAATCAAAGGGTCAGCAGTTGGAATCCACCAGCTGCTTCTAGGAAACCCTATGAGTCAGTTCTACTCTGTCTTATAGGGTCACTATGAGTTGGAATCGACTCAACAGTAATTTTTTTGTATGCACTCATATTCGTATATGTTTGTGTATACGTGCACATATATACATATACATACATGTGTACGTACATACCTGTATATAAATATACATATCTTTATACATGTACATAGAAGAAGTCAACATTGCTTCCAATATGAATGTGGAGGTCAGACCTGGAGTCACTGAAAAATAGGCCTGTGTGTTAGATTTCTAGAGAGGGAGTGGTGTAGCAGTGCTGCCCTATAAGCATGCAGGGTCAAAGGTTAGGGCAGGGTCACTCCAGTCTCTCATCTGGAGGCCACAGCTGATCATGCATGCTGGGTTATAGTGAGAACAAGCCCAGAGAGTCGGAGGGTAGGGTGAAACCCTGAGACTCTCTCCTCCCGGCATGGAGGGTAGCTCCTCTTTTTGTGGTGCCACTACGGAACCTCCCTCCTCTGGGCATCTGCTCATGCTTTTCTCTCTGCCCGAAATGTGTTTCCTCATTCTCTCGCATGTCTTTCCTTCCCTAGATAACCCTTATGAGACAGACAGTATGTCAGAGCCCCTACCAGCAACAAGCTTCCAGAACACTTGTCTTTATTCACGTGAGCACATTTCATGCCTGTCTGTCAACTGCTGGTCATTTGTGTCCTTGGACATGAAAGTACCTGGAGGCAGGATCATGTCTGCTGGTTTAGTTCAGTACTCTCAGGGGCCAGTACGGGGCCTGGCGTGCTCGGTAATTGCTACATGAGTACATGCATGAGTGAGCCTGAGTTTATGTGGCTGTAAAACCGCAGAGGAAACCTCACTGATATCACGTCAGTTCCACCTCCTGGTGATGCTATGTGACAGTAAAATTGCCCTGTCGGGTTTCCTTGGCTGTGACCCTCATGAAAGCAGATCACCAGGTCTTTCTCCCACAGAACTGCCAGGTGTATTTGAACTTTTCGGTTAGCAGCCAGTTGTTTAATTATTTCACCACCAGGGCTCCTTTAGAGGAATCTGAGACTGTGTATTTCTCAAGTATACAGAGCCTACATTTGTGGTTTAATATCTTCCCAGTGAAAACTCAACATCCAGCTGTCTTAGTTACCTGGGGCTGCAATAAACTAAATATCACAAGCAAGTGGCTTTCAAGAACACAAATTTGTATTCTTACAGTTCAGGACATGGTCTCTAGGGTGAAGTCCTTCTTTGTCTATTTCAACTTCTAGTAGCTGCAGCCATCCTTGAAGATGAGTCTGTCTCTGTGTCTGTTCTCTCACTGTGTGTCTGTGTCTGTTTTGCTCTTTTCATAACTCAGAAGTAATTAGATTTAGACACAGCTGATGGCACTTGGCTTGGCTTTTGGCTTCTTTGTGTCCCTGGGTGAACATATCGTTTGCAGTCAAACCACTAGCTTATGTCTTGGTGATTGGAACCCACCTAGCAGCACTGTGGAAGCAAAGTCTGGCAATCTGCTTCTATAAAGCCTATAGTCAAGAAAACCCCATAGGGCAGTTTTAATTGGTCACATGGGGTGAACAGTAAGTGAAAAAGACTCAACATCACCAAAGTTCCTTCTGTGACAAATGAAGTCAGTATAGGTCAGAATTGACTTGACAACAATAGTTTTAGTTGTTGGTTATTGACATACTATCACTACCCACCTGTCAGTTTGTCATACTCTGGTGGTTTACCCATTGCTGTGAAGCTGGAAGCTATATCACCAGTATGTCAAACACCAGTATGGTCATCTATGGTGGATGGGTTTCCGGGTAGCTTGCAGTCTAAGACAGACTAGGAAGAAAGGCTTGGTGATTTACTTTCAAAAGTTAGGCAATGAAAATCCTATGGATCACAACAGAATATTTATATTGTCTACCTTTCTTGCTTTAGACAGATCATCAGGAGGGATCAGTTGCTAGGGGAGAACACAATGTTTGGTGAATCAGAAGGCCAGCAAGGGAGAGTGAGACCATCAAAAAGACAGACCAGTACAACAGCTGACACAATGAGCTTGAACTAGCTGGTGATTGTGAGGCTGACATATTTGTTATGTAATATTTCAGGTTACCATGAGTAAGAGTTAATTCAGTAGAAGTTGTCTATCTAGACAATAATAATAAAATGAAATGATATTAATATTAATACAAGCTATAGGAGTTTACAAATCTCCCTCCTACGTTATCTCATTAAAGCCATACCTGAATCCTCTGAGTATATATGTTACTGTTATTACAAAAGAACAGGGACTCAGAGAAGTTAATTTCCTCAAACCCACTCAGCGAGGGAGCAGCAGAATACTTGTTGTTTTAGACATTGTTGAGTCAATTCCAACTCATAGTGACCCTAGAGGACAGAGTATAACTGTCCTATAGAGTTTCCAAGGAAAAACTGGTGAATTCGAACTGTCAGCTTTTTCATTAGCAGAGGTAACTTACCACAGCTCTTAACCACTGCACCATCAGGGCTGCAAAACTCTCTTCCATTTACAAACATCTGAATATGTTCACTTAGAAGTCCAGTGGGCATTTTCCTATGGCTTCAGTTGGGAAGCTTGCATGATAGCCAGGTAGAACCTGTGAAAAATGATCAGGTAAGACTTGTCACAGTGTTTTTTAAGGTGGGGAGGAACAGATAAAAGACGAGACCTGGACGCAGCAGACAGAAAGTCATTTCTCCAGAGAGTAAACATAGCTAAGTATGGATTGTATTCATCAGCACTTAATTTGAGCGTCATACAGAGAACCAAATCTACTGCCATCAATCAGTTCCCACTCACGATGATCCCTTGTGTTACACAGCAAAACTGACATCCACAGAGTTTTCTTGACTACAGTCTTAAAGGAAGCAGATTGCCAGTCCTATTCTCTGAAGTACTGTTGGTGGATTTGAACCATCAACCTTTGGGTTAGTAATCAAGTGCAAACTGTTTGCACTTCCCAAGGACCAGAGAACCACAGAATGCCAAATTCTAAAAATCACTCCCATTCCACAGTGGAATAAATTTAGGCCCGAAGGAATGTCAAGACTTGTACAAATTGTCTACAATTATTCCATTTCCCACACCTCTTGGCAATGTCACATTGCTCCTCCTTCCATTGACGGGTGAAGTCCGTAATGACTTTGACCAATAGAACATGTCAGAAATGACACTGGGTGACATCTAAGACTAGTTCTTACAATGCCTGAAGTTTCTACCCTCACTCTTTGTGGTTACTGAGTCCGTCATGCTGAGAAAATGCCTGGTCTAGACTATTGGAGGTTGAGAAGTCACAAGGAGAACAGAGGGAGGGCGGCCACCAGCTAGCAACCGCTGGCAGTCCCACGAGTCACACCATCTCTGAACTTCCAGTCAGCTAACCCTGCAGCTGAGCACAGGCAGGGAACAGCAAATCCATGCTCTTTGTGATTTTGAGAAATCATGAGGAATCATGAGACAGAACAAATTGTTGGTATTGTAAGGCACTAACCTTTAGCAAAATTAACAGAAATAGAAGTGGAGTGTTGTCAAAGCCAAAGCATGTGGCACTGGCTTTGGGATCAGCTGGTGGATGAGGCTGTAGGCTGTCCAGGAGACACTTGGGGCTGGCAGAGCACTGAGTAAACTGCTGCTAGAGGTGGGTAACTCACGCCGTGTAGCAGGGGAAGAGTGAGTAAAAGTGTCTGCTGCAGGAATGCGGAAGACAGTAAATGGCTTCGTGAACTTGAGATTCTAGCAAAATAAATTATCAAGAGTGACTTTGAAAGGGTCAATTTTTTTTCTATTAGCTGCGTGTGATAATGTATAGGAGGAGAGAGAGGAGCTTAAGCAAGAAGTTTGCCATTTTTAAGACAAATTTAGAGGAAACAGAGAGGCTCCAGAATGTGCTGTGTTGAAAATAAAATTATTTTTCATCCCCAATGTGTCCTCGCAAAAGAGTCTCAAAGTAAGGAATAGCTTCGGGATAAAGATGAAATCGAGATTGTGATCATCAGACTCTGTTAAGGCTCAGAAAAGCTTAAGACAGTGCCTGACAGATCCACTAGGAATGACAAAAGGGCATCTATGAACCTCAGGAAAACTGTCTGACAGCAAGCTCCACTTGCAGCCCAAAGGAGACAGAGAACTGACACAAAGTAACTATGAGTAGCTTTTAAGAGCCTTGAGTCTTCTATAACTGAATTCCTCAGAAGAACATGAAGTTTTTAAGAGTGTTATGTTAGTAAGTGGTGAATTGGGACACCACACAATTTATTTTTTTCTATAAAGTAGCTAACATGTACTGAGTATCACATGCCAAGCAGACATTGGTAGTTCAGTGGAAGAACTGTCACCTTTCATGCAGGAGAATCAGGTTTGATTCTTGTCCAGGGCACCTAGTGCATAGTCACCACCCATCTGTCAATGGAAGTTTCAGAGGAGCTTCCTTTAAGACAGACTAGGAAAAAAGTCCTGGAAATATACTTCTGAAGATAAGCCAATGAAAACCCTGTAGGTCACAACCATCTGATCAACAACAGGTGATGGTGATGGTGCAGGACTGGGCAACATTTCCTTCCACTGTGTGCAGGGACAAGGTAAGTTAGGGGGTACTAATTTAGTTGATGGCAGCTAACAACTAACAACTTGTTTTAGGCGGGGTTCTCTAGAGAAACGAAACTGGTGAAGTCTGTATACTAAGATCAAACCAAACTCATTGCCACTGAGTTAGCTGTGACTCCCAATCACCACACAGGACAGAGCAGAGCTGCCCCATACAGTTTCCAAAGAGCAGCTGGTAGATTAGAACTGCCGATCTTTTGATTAACAGCTGATCTTTTAACCATTGTGACCCCAGAGCTTCGAAGCATGCAAGGACTACCTACTAAGTTTGTGAACTCATCCTGGAAAAAGCACTACATACCTCACTGCTGAGTATCACTATGGTCACCTTTGAAGTACTCCCTTTGGGAAGCTATGCACCGATAGCAGTGCCTAGTTTACCCTTGAAAGTAATTTTGGAACTCTTTTTCTGGAATGGTCATCAGAGCTGTCACTGTATTACACTTGAAATCCTGACTGTCATCAAAATGTCTTCCTTTCAATATTTCCTTTACTTTTGGGTAAAGAAAAAAGTCACTGGGGTCCAAATCAGATGAGTAGGGAAGATGTTCCAATATAGTTATTTAAAAAAATGTTTGCTGACTAAAAACCCCTCATAGATGATTATACAATTATGTTCATGAACTTGCCACTGTGCCACTGTGCACATGCCTTGTAGCTGAATCTTACTATGCTGACCTTTGAAGTACTCCCCTTAGGAACTTATGCACTGATGCCAGTACCTTGTCTACCCTTCAAAGCAATTTTGGAACTCTTTCTGGAATGACCATTGTGCACAGTGGCATAGTGACCACAATGACTTTTTTCTTTAGCTGGAGATAAAGAAAATATTGAAAGGAAGATATTTTGATGGCATTCAAGACATCAAGGGTAATATAATGACAGCTTTGGTGGCCATTCCAGAAAAAGAGTTCCAAAACTGAAGGGTGGATTAGGCACTGACATCTGTGCATCGCTTCCCAAGGGGGGAGTACTTCAAAGTAGTGAGATTCAGCAATGAGTTATGTAGCACTTTTCCTAGGATGGGTTCACCAACTTAATTGTCAAACCTGCTGTGATGCAGGCTACATCCCCACAAAACTCCCCTTACAACTGATTGATCAGAGCAGATTGCATCACAGAGGATGGCTACATCTTTAGAAATTGCCAGAAGACATCATTACATAACTGCCAAATCACTGCAAATCATGGTCTAGCCAAGTTGACACATTCCCTTTACCACCATACAAACATATGCCAAGGTCTACCTAAGGATTCTGTGGCACAATGAATTACTTTTTAATTTTTTTTTAAATAGTTTATTCTGCTTTAAGTGATAGTTTACAATCCAAGTCAATTTGTCATACAAAAATTTACACACATATTGCTACGTAACTCTAGCTGCTCTCCCCATACTGTGACAGCACACTCCTCCTTTCCACCCTGTATCTGCCTTGTCCATTCAGCCAGCTTCTGTTCCCCTCTGCCTCCAATCTCACCCCTAGACGGGAGCTCCCCACTTAGTCTCATGTATCTACTTAAGCCAAGAAGGGCATTCTTAGCCAGTGTCATTTTATGTCTTAAAGTCCAGTCCAGTATTTGTCTGAAAAGTTGGCTTCAGGAATGGTTTTAGTTCTGGCCTGATAGAGTCCAGGGACCATGTCTTTTGGGGACTCTCCAGTCTAGTGTACTACTAAGTCTGGCCTATTTAACAAAGTTTGAATTCTGCACCCACTTTTGTCCCACTGCATCAGAGACTCTTTGTTTTGTTGCTTGTCAGGGTAGTCATTGGTGGCAGCTGGCTACCATCTAGTTCTTCTGGTCTGATGCTGATGTAGCCCCGGATAATGTGACCCTCTCTGTCTCCTGAGCTCATACTTTGATTATGTCTTTGGTGTCCTTCATTCTCCTCTGTTCCAGATGGGTTGAGACCAAATGATACTCCTTTAATGGCCACTTGTTAGATGCATTAAGACCCAGATGCCACTCACCAAAGTAGAATGCAGAACATTTTTTTAAACAACTTTGCTCTACCGGTTGACCTAGATGTCCCCTGAAACCATAGTCCTCCTCCCTCTGCCCTGGCTACTCTAATCATTTGATGTGTTTGGTCGTATTTAGGAAACTCTTAGCTTTTGGTTGTATTGACTTCTCCTCTACTGTGTGTTATCCCTTCCTTCACCTAACTTAATTCTTATCTATTAATTAATGAGCATCCACTTCCACCCTTCCAACACTTGTAGCCATAAAAGACTGTTTTCTTCTCTGTTTAAACTGTTTCTTGAGTTCTTATAATAGTGGTCTCACACGGTATTTGTCCTTTGCAACTGACTAATTTCACTTAGCGTAATGTCTTCCAGCAATCCCACTTCTTGGCGTATATTCTAGAGAAATAAGAGCTGTCACACACCAGTGTTCATCACAGCACTGGGGTTCTCCTTGGATCATGGCCCCTAGACCTGATGCTGCCCCTAATCATAAATCATTACTGAGGTCAACTCCTCCGACAGGAATGTGTTGGACTCAGCGACACAAAGTGACCATATTGTGTGTACACTTTAGCATCTAAAGGATGTTGTCCTACTGACCTCTTACAAGAGGGGGGTGGAGAGGGTGCAGAAGAGGGGACAGGGGATTGTTAGGAGGACATGACTTGTATGAAGCAGAAAGGAGGTATGGCTGTTACTGGGTAAGGAGAGCTGCAGGAGCTGCACATAGGTGGGCATGCAAATTTAAACTAGATTGTACACTTTCATTCAATCAAAATAAAAAAAATTAAAAACTTTTTTCCAATCTCTAAGTTATATTTTTATTCTTTTGGTGAAACCTATGGATGAACATAAGTTTTTGATGTTTAGGAGTCACTAGTTACTTGTTTTCTCTTCTGATGTTTACACATCATTAATATTGTTTTGTATTCTGCTCATGCCATGTATTAGGGCTCCCAGTATTGTTCCTATTTTTTTTCCATGATCTTTATCTTTTTGGATTTGATATTTAGGTCTTTGATTCATTTTGAGTTAGTATTTGTGCATGGTGTTAGATATCCAATTGTGCCAACACTTTTTGTTAAAGAGACTGTCCTTTTTCCAATCATGGACTTTAGGTCTTTAACAAATATCAGCTGCTCATAGGTGGGTAATAGTATGTCTGGATTTTCTATTCTGTTCCATTTCTCTGTGTGTCTGTTTTTGCAGCAGTACCAGGCTGTTTTAACTACTGTGGCAGTATATTAGGTTCTGAAGTCAGGTAGTGTGAGGCCTCCCTCTTTGTTCTTCTTCAGTACTTCTTCACTTATCTAGGGTTGGTGACTCTCCATCTCATTAAAAATGCCATTGGAATTTGTATTGAGATTGCATTGTATCCATAGATTGCTTTGAGTAGAATAGAGACTTTCACAATGTGGAGTCTATCTTGCAGTAATGCCTTGTAGTTTTCTTTATGTCTTTTATGTCCCTGGTTAGATCTTTTACATCACTGGTTAGATTTATTTCGTTTTCTTGGGAGCTATTGTGAACGGTATTGATTTAGTGCTTTCCTATCCGATGTTTTCTTTGTTAGCGTAATAGAATTCAGCTGATTTTTGCATGTTTACCTTGCGTCCTGATACTTTGCTGAACTCTTCTACTAGTTCATAGCTTTTAGGAGATTCTTTAGGATTTTCTGTGTGCAAAATTTTATCATCTGCAAATAGAGATACTTTTATTTCTCCTTACCAATTTCAGTGTCCTTTATTTCTGTTTCTTGCATGATTCTCTGGCTAGAAGTTCCAGAACAATGTTGAATAAAATTGGTGACAAAGGGCATTCCTGCCCGTTTCCAGTTCTCAGGGGCAAAGCTTATGGAGTCTCCATTTAGGATGATGTTTGCTGTTGGCTTTGCACAGATGCCCCTTATTCTATTGAGAAATTTCCCTTCCATTCCTATTTTGTTGAGAGTTTTTAACATGAATGGACGTTGGACTTTGTCAAACGCTTTTCTGCATTAATTGATAAAATCAAGTGGTTCTTGTCTTTTGTTTATCTATGTGGTTGATTACAATGACTTTTTTGTTTTCTCCTCTCATTTTGAACCATTCCTGCATCCCTGGTGTGAATCCCATTTGGTTATGGTGAATTTCATTTTATTTTATTTTTTGATATATCATTGAATCTTACTGGCTAAAATTTTGTTGAGGATATTTGAATCTAAGTTCTGAGAGATACTGGTCTGTAATTTTCTTTTGGGGATGTTTTTCCTGGTTTGGGCATCAGGGTTATGCTGGCTTCAAAGAATGAGTTTAGGAGTATGCCATCCTCTTTTATGCACTGAAATAACCTTTAGTAATAATGGTGTTAACTGTTCTCTAAAAGGTTAGTGGAATTCTCCAGTGAAGCCATCTGGGCTACAGCCTGTTTTTGTTTTTTTTTAACAAGGAATATTTTAATTACCATTTCAATCTCTTCTTTGTTATAGGTTTATTTAGTTGTTCTACTTCTGTTTCTGTTAATTTAGGTAGGTAGGGTAGGTAGTGCATTTCTAGAAATTTGTCCATTTCCCCTAGGTTGTCAGGGGTGCCGAAGTATAATTTTTTGTAGTATTCTTTTCTGATTTTTTAAAATTTCAGTTGGGTCTGTTATGATATTGTTCAGCTCATTTCTTATTCAGGTTTTTTGCTTCCTCTACTGTTTTTCTTTTGTCAGTTTGATCAGTAGTTTATCCATTTTGTTGATCTGTTCGAAGAGTCAGATTTTGGTCTTATGAACTCTTTTCATTTTTCTATTCTCCAATTTGTTTAGCTCTGCATTAACATTTCTTATTTGATTTATTTTGGTGACTGAGAGCTCCTTTACTTCTCTCTACTTGTTCAAGTTGTAGGGTTAATGCTTTGATTTGTGTCCTTTCTTCATTTTGGATGTATGCATTTATTGAAATAAATTGACCTCTGAGCCCTACTCTTCTATATCCCAAATGCTCTGGTTAGAAGTGTTTTCCGTCTCATTTGATTCTGTAAATTTTTTTATCCCATCCTGATTTCTTGTATAACCAGATGGTTTTGAACAAGGTGCTGTTCAGTATTATGTGTTTAATTTTTTTCTTCTTTTTTTCTGGTATTGATTTCTACATTTATGGCTTTATGACCTGAAAAGTTGCTTTGTAATATATGGATGCTTTAGATTTTTGTTGAGACTTGCTTTATGGGTTAACAAGTAGTTTATTCTGGAGTGTGTTCTGTGTGCATTGGAAAAGAAAGTATGCTTGGCTACTGTTGGATGGAATGTTTTGTATATGTTTGTGATGTCAAGTTGTCGATTATGAAATTTAGATCTTCTATGTCTTTATTGAGCTTCTTTTTTTTTAAATTACGATTGAATGAAAATGTACATTCCCACATAAATTTGTATGCCCACGTATATGCAGCTTCTACTGCTCTCCTTGCCTGGTGGCAGCAAACTCTTTTTCTCTGCTCCATACATGCCCCATCCTCCAACAGTCTCCTTTCCCCTGCTCTCGACCCATTCCCCTTCCTCCAGCATGAGGTCAGCAGGATGATATCGTATAGATGCATAGAACCATAAAGCGTACCCAAGATATGGTCACTCTGAGTTGCCAAGTCCAATACATTCCTGTCCAAAGAGCGTACCTTCCTTATGATTTATGGTCAGAGGCAGCATCAGGGCCAGGGGCCATGCTCCTGGGGAACCCCAAAGCCCCTGAACCATTAGCTGTGGTCTTTTAGTGGAGATCTCAGGGAGCACCCCTTTTAATTCTTGTGTTTCCAGTGAGACTCAACTTTGTGAGCTCCACTGTGGCTAATACTGGTGGTGGCTGCACATCATCCAGTTCTTCTGGTGATGAGTTGATGTAGACACCCACTTATGTGGGTCTCTCTGTCCTCTGGGTTCTCTTTTCCCCATGCCATTTTGATCCTTGGTGATCATCCATTGCTGCTGAGTTGGGACCATTTGCTGTACACTCAGACAGCAGCTTGGCAGCTTTTAAGACTCCAGACACCACTCACCAATGTGGGGTGCAGAAAGCCCTCTTAGTAAAATGCTAGTTGTGCCAATTGGCCTCGATTTTGCCTGAGATCATGGTCCCTGGCCCCCCGCCACAGCTACTCTATCATTGCAATATTGGGTTAAGATGGAAGGAGTACTCAAGTTATGTTGAAGACCACTTAATATTGTTCTTCGACTCGACGGCACTTGGCTCATTCTAATGTATGCTGTCACCGATTTCACCCAACCAAGTTTCTATTAACTATTTAATCTAAACCCCCGTCGGTCTGACATATTGCCCTCCCTCTCTCCCTTCCCTTGCAGCCCTCAAAGAATCTTTTCTTGTATGCTTAAGTCTGCTTTTGAGTTCTTATCATAGAGGTTTCATATAATATTTGTTCCTTTTGTCACTGACTACCTTCACTCAACATAATATCCTCCAGTTGAAACCAAGTTATGAGATGTTTCCTGAAATCATCGTTGTTCTTTATCATTGCGGTGTTCCATTGAGTATATATACCACAGTTTACCTATCCAGTCCTTTGTTGTTGAGCATCTGGGTTGATTCTGTCTTTTTGCTATCATGGACTGTGCTGCAATAAACATCCTTGTGCATGTATCAGTTGGTGTGAATGGCCTTGATTCTGTAGGATATATTCTGAGCAGTGGAATTACTGGGTGAAATGGTGTACTTATATCCATTTTTTTTTAAGGGAGCACCAGATTGCTTTCCAAAGAGGCTGCACCATTTTGCAATCCAACCAACAGTCTAGGAGAGTTACACTTTCTCCACAGCCTCTCCAGCATTTGTTGTTTTGCTTTTTTTGGATCATGGTCAACCTTATTGGGGTGAGATGGTATCTCACTGTCATTTTGATTTGAATTTATTTAATAGCTAAGGATCATGAGCATGTCTGTGTGTGTTTTTGGCTGCCTGAATTTCCTCTTTAGAGAAATGTCTGTCCATCTCCTTTGCCCATTGTTTAGCTGGATGATTTATCTTCTTCTTAATTGATATTTGTAGTACCTCAATGGCTTGGCTTGGCTTACAGATTATGGAGATCAGGCGTCAGTCTGACATATAGTTGCCAAATATTTTTTCCCATTCTGTAGGTGGCCTTTTAATTCTATTAATAGAGTCTTTGGATAATCAAAAGTGTTTGATTCTTAGTAGTTCCCATTTATCTCTTTTCTCTTCTGTTGATTGTGGTTTGTTTGACAGATTTTGAAATCTGTATACATTGTGTATTAAAACTTCCATTGTTGTTTCTACTTTTTCTTGGATGAGCTTTATTGTTTTAGATTTGATATTTAGGTCTTTTATTCAGTTTGAGTTGTTTTTTGTATAAGGTGTAAGATATGGGTCTTGTTTTAATTTAGTGCAGATGGATATCCAATTTTGTCAGCAACATTTGTTGAAGAGATTGTTTTTACCCCAGTTTAATGTCTTAGGCCTTTGTTGAATATTAACTACTCATAGACAGATGGTGCGATCTCTGGGGTCTCGATTCTGTTTCATGGATCCATCTGTCTGTTCTTATACCAGTACCAGGCTGTTTTGACCACTGTGGCAGCATAATAGGTTCTGAACTCAGGTAATGAGAGGCCTCTTAGTGCGTTCTTCTTCTTTAGCAGTATTTTACTTTTCCGGGGCTTCTTCCCTTTCCAAACAAAATTGGTGATTTGTTTCTCCATCTCATTAAAAAATGACACTGGAATTGTATTTAGATTGCATTATATAAGTAGATTGCTTTGGGTAAAATAGACATTTTCACAATGTTAAGTCTTTCTATTCATGAGCAGGGTAGGTTTCTCCATTTATGTAAGTCTCTTTTAGTTTCTTGTAGTAAGAGGTTTTAGTTCTCTTTGTAAAGGACTGTTATTTCTCTGTTTAAATTTATTCCTAGATGTTTTAACTTCTTAGGGGCTATAGTAAGTGGTATTGATTTGATGATTTCTTCATTAACAGTCTCGTTGTTGGTATAAATGAATCCTACTGATTTACTTATGTTTATCTTGTATCATGAGACTTTGCTGAACTTCTCTATCAGTTTGAATAGTTTACTTATGGATTCTTTGGAATTGTCTATGTATACAACCATATCATCTGCAAATAGGGAGATTTTGACTTCTTTGCTGATGCAGATGCCCTTTATTTCTTGGTCTTGTTTAATTGCTCTGGCTAGAACTTCTAGTACAATGTTGCATAGGAGAGGTGAGAGTGGGCATCCTTGTCTAGTTCTTGTACTCAAGGGAACCTGTTTCAGTCTCTCTCCATTTAGGATGACATGGGCAGTTGGCTTTGTATAAAAGGCCCTTATTGTATTGAGGAATTAGCCATCTATTCCTATTTTGCTGAGAGTTTTCATCATGAATGGGGGTTGGACTTTATCAAGTGCCTTTTCTACATAAATGGACAAAATCAGGTGATTCTTGTCTTTAGCCATATTTATGTAGTTAATCAAGTTAACTTTTTCTAATGTTGAAACAGCCTTGCATCCCTGGTATGAGTCCAATTTGGTTGTGATGGATTGTTTTTTTGATACGCTGTTGTGTCCTATTGGCAAGAATTTTGTTGAAGATTTTTGCATCTAGATTCATGAGTGATATCGGTCTGTAGTTCTCCTTTTTGGTTGGGTCTTTCCCTGGCTTTGGTTTCAGGGTTATCCTGGCTTCATAGAATAAATTTGGGAGTATTCCATCCCTGTCTTTACTGTGAAATAGTCTCAGTAGTATTGGAGATAACTCTTTTCTAAAAGCTTGGCAGAATTTTGCAGTGAAGCCGTCTGGGCCCAGGCTTTTTTTGGTTGACATTTTTCTGATGACACTTTCAACCTCTTCCTTTATAATGGGTTTATTAAATTGTTCTGCTTCACCTTGTGACAATTTTGGTAGGTGATATGAATCAAGAAATTTGTCCATTTCCTCTAAGTTTTCAAATTTGTTAGAGACTTTTGTAGTGTTCTGTTACAATATTTTTGATTTCTGTTGGATCTGTTGTGACAACTCCCTTCTCATTTCTAATTTAGTTTATTTGTTTCCTTTCTTGTTTTTCTTTAGTAAGTTTAGCCAATGGTTTGTCAATTTTGTTGATCTTTTCAAAAAAACAGCTTTTGGTCTTTTCAATTTTTTTCAGTTGTTTTTCTATTCTCTAATTTGTTTAGTTCTGCTCTATTCTTTATGACCTATTTTCTTCTGGTTTCAGAGTTATCCTGGCTTCATAGAATAAATTTGAGTGTATTTCATCCCTGTCTTTACTGTGAAATAGTCTCAGTAGTATTAGAGATAACTCTTCTCTAAAAGCTTGGTAGAATTCTACGGTGAAGCCATCTGGGCCCAGGCTTTCTTTTTCTTGACAGTTTTTTGATGACTTTTTCAATTTCTTCCTTTGTAATGTTGTTCTCTCTCTACTTGTTCAAGCAGTAGGGTTAGTTCTTTGATTTGATTTCTTTCTTCTGTCCAGATGTGTGCTTTGAGTCTTGCTGTCTTTAAGAGTTTCTGCTTATGTTTCCTTTTGTTGAGCTTGATTATAATATGTCTTGGGGTCTTTCTTTTGAGATCTATATTGGGTGATGTACGATATGCATCTGAGATGTCTATATTCTCTTCTTTCATGATTTCTGGGGAGTTTTCTGTCAGCAGCTCAGCAACAATACTCTCTGTGTTATCAGTTGTCTCACCCTGTTCAGGGACTCCAATGAATCGTATGTCGTTCCTCTTAATAGAGTCTGCCGTGCTTCTTAATGCTTCTTCAATTTCCTGGTTTCTTTTTTCTGATTTCTCCTCATAGATGCTAGAGTCAGTGGCTCTGTCTTCCAAATAAGAAAGTCTCTTCCATTTGTTCCATTCTGTTTTCTTGGCTTTGAATTGCAGTTTCTGTGTCTTTGATTTTGTTCTTGATCTGTTGGATTTCAGAATACTGATTTTCCATCAGATTGAACAGGTTGCTTAATTTTTCATTTTCTCTGCTGCATTTGTATAAGGTCTAGAAGGGCTCTGTATATAATCTCTTTGCACTCACCTTCTGATAGTTTCAGAAAAGTTTCTTCGTCTGGAAAGCTCTTTGGTTGTTTCATTTAGGGGCCTTCTGAAGCCATGGAAGATTTCTTGTTTACTATTTTCTCAAGGGTCTGTTGCTTTTGGGGATTCACGTGAGTCAATAAAGGCTGGGAAGGATACTGTGAGAACGGACTGCAGATGTTTCTCTATGCCATCTTCAGTCTATGAGAGCCAGGACTAGCCAGGAATGGGAGTCAGTGAAAAAGAGGAGGTTTTTCATTCGTGGTATGAAGTTCAAATTAAAAGCCCTGTGCTGTGTCCTGGGGCTCACTAGGTGACCAGAAGGCCCCATTTGATTATCAGTTCAGGTCTTGGTTTCCAGAGGAATTTAGGGAGATGTGTGCTTAGTCTGCTATCTTGACTCCACCTCCTTTACTGAGCTTCTTTATGGATGTACTGTCCTTCTCTGAAAGTAGTGTTGAAGTCTCCTACTATCGCTGTGGAACTGTTTACTTGTCTTTTTAATGCAGTGTCATGGACTGACTGGTGTCCCTCGAAAAATATGTGTAGCCATGTGGCTGGGCTATGATTCCCAATATTTTATAATTGGCCTCCATTTTGTGATTTTCCTATGCTGTATGTTAAAGGATTAGTGTGGGACTGTAAATCCCTTTATAAGGTCACCTCCCTGTACCACTGTAAAAGGGGTTTCCCTAGAGTATGGCATGCCCCACCCTGAATCCTTTCATCCTACAAAAGATAAAAGGAAAGGGAAGCAAGCAGAGAATTGGGAACCTCACACCATCAAGAAAGCAGCACCAGGAGATGAGTACGCCCTTCAGACCTGAGGTTCCTGTGCCAAGACACTTCCTAAACAAAGATTGATGTAATACTAGACTTTCCTCGAGAGCTGACAAAGGGGAAAGCCTTCCCCTGGAGTTGGCCTCCTGAATTTGGACTTGTAAACTACCAGACTGTGAAAGAATAAACTTTCCTTTGTTAAAGCCATCCACTCTGTGGTATTTCTGTTAGAGCAGCACAGGCTGACTAAAACACGCAGCTAGAGTTTGTTTCATGTATTTTGGAGCCCTGTCATTCGGTGCATAAATATTTAATATGTTTATGTCCTCTTGAAATATTGGCTCTTTAATCATTATATGGTGCCCTTCTTTATCCAATGTGGAGGGTTTTACTTTAAAATCTATTTTATTAGAAATCAATATTACCAATTCTGCTGTTTTTTGAATGTTGTTTGCTTTATATATTTTTTCCATACTCGACGGCGCTTGGCACTTGGCTTAGAGTTTTAGTTTTTTCATGCCCGTAAGTCTAAGGTGTAGGTCCTGTAGGCAGCTTATAGATGTGTTGTATTGTTTTAACATCATCTGCCACACTCTTTATTTGTGCTGTTTCCCATTTACATTAAACATAATTAGTGATAAGTATGAGTTTAGTGGTGTCATTTTGATGACTTTTTTGTGTGTTGTAGACAATTCCATTGTTCTGCTTAACTTTCTGTGCTGAGTTTTTTTGCTTAATGTGTTTTCATCTTTTTCATTGTTGGCTTTGTATTTGCTGATATTTCATGTTTTTCTTGTGTTTTATTTTGATGTTTAGGATTGTTAGTTTCTTTTGTGATTACCTTAATATTTATTTGTATTCTTCTAAATTTAAACCAGTCTGTTATTCCTTTGGATTGCCTTTACTTGCTTTCACATGATAGATCTGTAACTACGTATTTTTTAATTCTCTCTTTTTTGTTATAGTGTCATCTTTTATATAATGACATCTCTGTTTCCTTGTTTTAAGGGATTTACCTTTGACCTTTTTTTCCCCCAGTGATTTCCCTATCGGGGTCAATATCTGGTTGCTGTGCTCTCTGTTCTAGTATTAGATTGTTAACTTACATTACTGATCTTCTAACTGAAAGACTCCCTTTAACATTTCTTGTAATTTTGATTTTGTTTTTACAAATTCCCCAAATTTCTGTTTATCCGGAAATGTCTGAATTTCTCTATCATATTTGAGAGAGTTTGGCTGGATACATTATTCTTGGCTGGCATTTTTTTTCTCAAGTTTTTGTATATGTCATCCCGTTGCAGTCATGCTTGCATGGTTTCTGCTGAGCCACCTGAGCTTAGCTTTATTGACTCTTCTTTGGCACTTGGCTGGCTTGTAGATTTTTTTTTTTATCCATCCCCCCCCCCACTGTTGTTGAGTTTCTTCCAACTATAGCAACCCTATAGGTCACAGAAGAACTACCTTACTGAGTTTCCAAAGAGTACCTAGTGGATTTGAACTGCCAACCTTTTGGTTAGCAGACATAGCACTTAACCACTACACCACTAGAGTTTCCTTGTTTATTCCTGGCCACTTTTGAAATTATTTCCTTGTCTTCAGTTTTGCTAAATTTAATTGTAATACACTTTTGTGTCTTTCTCTTGGGATCTACCTCATGTGGTGTTTGGTCAGCATCTTGGATAGATATCTTCTCATCTTTCATGATATCAGAGAAGTTTTCACTGACAATTCTCTCTGTATTTTCTGTTTCCCCCCTGTTATGGTACTCCAATCACTTGTAGATATTCTTTTTGATAGAGTTCCACATAATCTTAACTTTTCTTCATTTTTTTAAAATTCTTCTGCCTGATTTCACCCCAAATATGTTTATGTCACTTGCTTTGTCTTTAATTTCACTAACTTGGCCTTCCATTGACTTAATTTTGCTACTTTGACTTTCTATTAAGTTGTTTAATTCTATAATTTTATTATTAATCTCCTTAATTTCTAATTCTTGTTGCTATATACTTTCTTATAGCCTGTTCAAATTGTCATCATGTTCTACTGCATTTTGCCTCATTTTCTTCTTGATGCTGATGTCTTGCAGAGTTATAAATATTTATCTTTTATGTTTTACCTCCAATAATTCTAGGAAGTTATCTTCATCTGGAAAATGTATTGATTCTTTACTTCACAAGCTTTCGAAAGCCATCATTTTCTACCTCTTTAATTTATTTGATATTACCTCTGTCTTTGAGTTATCAATAAACTGTTATGTTTATTTATTTTATGTTTGCTTACTGTGTTTACTGACTGTGTTCTAGCTTCTTGTTTTGTTCTGAAATGTCCAGATAGGCTGGTTTTGTGTGCCAGTTTGCTTTGGCAGATGTGAAGCTCTAACATCTTGTCATTATGCTGTTAGAGCTGTTAATAAACATGCAAGCCCAGGAGTCCATTTACTTTTCTTGTGTGAATTCAGCTTCAGTATCCACATAGTCAGCCACCAAGTGTGTGCTCTTCCCTACAGTCCTAGATAACCAATCAAGCAAACAGAAAAAAAACAAACCCACTGCTGTCAATATGACTTCAACTGGTAGTGACCCTATAGGTCAGAGTAGAACTGCCTCTTAGAGTTTCCGAGGAGTACCTGCAAAATTTGAACTGTCAGCCTTTTGATTAGAAGATATAACACTTAACCACTAAGCCATCAGGGTTTCCTAGATGGGCAGGGGTAATTGATGTATGTACAGGTATTTGGCTGTATGCACCGAGAAAGGCAAGATGCTGACAGCCATTTTGGAGTGTCTGAGCCTTATGCCTGAGCCTAAGTGAAGAAACCATTTCTTCCCTGAATTCCTGGGTCAGGGGAATTGGCAGATTATTGCTTTTTCCCTTACTCCTGTTTGTTAAACTGTTCTCTCTCCAAGTGTAGGATAATGGCTCAGGGTTCACTTAAGGAGTCTTTCTTATGGACCAGGAATGGGTCAGTCTATGGAGCCTGGTGAAGGGCAAAGAGGGAAAGGGGAAGTTCTAGGAAAAGAAGGAGAGGTTTATAGTGAAAGAAAGTTTTAGTAGGTGTGTGTGTTAGGTTAGATGTAAGCCACTTAGATTTTCACAACTGAGTGCTCTGTTTCACCGATGCTGGAGGTGTGACTTGTGTGTCTGCTGCTCAGTCTTTCCTGCTGAGGAGGGCACCTTCTGAACACCACTGCTATGCTCATCATGGTGGCTGCCACCAATTCCCTGTGGGTCAGGTCTGGCCAATCCTAGATACTTATGGACCTACTCTCCTTTCCTTATCACTTAGTTCAATTTATCAACTTTCCCTTTGATGTTCAGGCCTCCTAGAATGTCATATGTAATCAATTTGTTCTTTGGGGTCTTTGTTGTTAGTAGGATCAGAGAAAGCATTTGACTACTCCACCATCTTGGACCTTCCTCCAGCAATGAATGATTTTTATGTGGCCTTTCTAGTCATGGTCTTGTAACTTCCTCCAAATGATTGCCTGGGCCATAAGCTTGCAAGTCATTGGTCAATAACTATGGAAATAGTGGCTTGAAAATCCACCGAATAGGACTGAATCCCTTGTGGTCCAGCTGGAGGATTTGTCAGTTTTGCCATTCTGCTAGGCTTGTATCAGACGCAATTTTGCAGAGGTCTGTAGGGACCTCACTACCATAGAGAAGAGTCTGGAGGAGAGCACATTATTTGGACTAAGTGTCTTTGAGCTGAGAATCTCATGGATCCAGAAGACAGAGCTTTAACACAGAAGATAGCATGGGACTGCAAGAAACTCACAACCACCACAGAGCCCAGAGGCTAAGGAATGGCAGCAGCTATGGCAGCAGCTGTAGCAGCAGCATAAACCATGGGACAAGCAGATGACTTCAGGGTGCTTGTAGGCATGATGTAAGAGTAGGTATACATGCCTCATTCCTACCACTCTTACAGCTGCTGGGAAGTTTGAGGGACAGTCTGCCTGAGTGTGTACCACAGATACATGGACAAGCAGACAGAGTCAATAGGGATCACTTCTCCTCATTTTAACATCTCTGTGCCTTGTGAGGGAGGTGCTGTTGCTATTTTGTTTCATATATTGGGAAATGGGCCCAAGAGGTTTGCTGCTCACCAGCCCCTGGCTGGGAAATGGCAGAGCTGGGGTCTGAGCCTAGGACTGTGTAACTCAGAGTCTGACCTTGAGACCACAAAGCTCTGCTGGCTCCCTGCATTCTATACAATCAACAGATAAGTTCTGGTGATATTTAGTCTACCCTGACTAAAACTACACTGCACAAAGCACTAGTGGAAGACAGTGAAGAGTCACCTCAACTGTCAGCCAGGAGTGACGATTTCATGCCGGCCTTTGTGTGCTATTGTCCTTGTATTTGTTTGGTACCCACCCTCCAATGATCAGAGGCAAATTCCATGAGTATCTAGAATAGAAGACATTTTCCCTGTTTACAGCACCTATTCAGGCCTGTTAACTATCCTCTTGCCCTGACCAGCCCTAGCCAGTAACAGTAGTGTGGGATTCAAATGGTGTGAGAAAATTCAGACGTTTGAGAGGATAATTTGTCCCTGTGAATTTGTACTCTTTTACCCTGAAGGTGTTTGCATCAAACTGTGTCTCTCTATTGGTACTGTTTTTAATTTCTATTTTAAAAAAAGGTGATCTTTTCTCTCTTCCCATACTGAGAAGGTGCTATTTGCTTGTTTTGTTTTCTCTCCCCGCAACTCCCCTCAAGAATAGAAACTTGGTACTTGGGGGGAAGGGGAGGGGGATCTATTATTCTTTCAGAATGAAGACAAATGCACACCTTGTGGTGTAATGCATCAATCTGAGCAGTAAATACAGAAAACAGCAATGATATTCATATAGAGGAAAGGAATGAAGATACCACATCAGCATAGAGAATAATGCATATAAAGAAGGCAGGCTGGGCTGTAGAGCTGCTGAAGCTAAGCCCAGGATAAGGCCAGTTATATCCATGGCTGGTATAGGTAGATAGGAGTTTTGGGATTTGTGCTTGTTCTCAGCACCACCAACCCCTCAACTGTGTCAGAGTATGAACTTTAGCCCTGGAAAACTCATTTCTTTGGGCAATATACAACCCACTTAAAAAAACAAATATTAGGACCTATAGTTTATCTGTGGACAGTAGTAAATCAGTGGTAGCATTTTTGTCTTTCTTGCAGGAAACCAATGCGCCTCAGATGTAGCCACCACCAGTCAGTGAAGGCTTGTGTGTTGCTATGATGCTCACGAGGTTTCAGCGAGGCTTCCAGACTAAGACAGACTACAAAGAAAGCCTTGGCAATCTACTTCTGAAAATCAGCCCATGAAAACCTTCTGGATCACAGTTGTCTGGTCTAATTGTTCAAATTCTTGGGGTTGCCATGATGTGGGTTCATCTGACCTCCAGTTCTGGGATCAAAAGCTAGTAGCTTTACCTTCCATCTTGCCTGTTAGTCTTGAGATTCATAGATTTTTCACAGCCTGTAAGAGACCTGTTCTCTGACTTGCTGATCTTGGGTTCACCAGACTCTGCAGCTACGTGAATCAGGAGACGACTGTATCCTGACCCATATACTTGGAATATTCTAACCTTTACAACTGCGTAAGCCATTTCCTTGCTATAAATTTCTTTACTGGTTTTGCTTCTCTAGAGAACCCAACCTAAGACAATGCTCCAGTGTTTTAACCATGATGCTATATAGTGTCTCTTTGGTTCTGACAGGGCCAGTCAGATCTACCTCTAGCTCCATAGCATGTAAGTGCTTCTTGTTGTTTGTTGTCATTAAGTTGACTAGTGACCACATATTACAGAGTAGAACTGTCCTAGAAGGTTTTGTATGTTATAATCTTTATAGTGGCAGATTGCCAGGTCTTTTCCTGTGAAGATGCTGCTGAGCACTTAATCCTGCATCACCAAGACTCCTTTATATGTGCTTACCACAGACATAATAGAGACATCTCCTATCTGTAGGTGGGGCAGGGACCCTAAATCCAAAAGATAGGTGATCATGAGGGCCACCATGAACCAACTTCTCCTAGGTCATGTTATCTAGGGCTGACAGGGTTTGGAAGCTAGTTTGGGGAAGAAATTTGTTTCTGAAGACACTTCTAAGACCTGCAGCTGATGGAGTAACCTCTGGCTGCATTTTAACCTGGCTGGCCACAGCATGTCAGAGACTGAAGAATCTGAGCAATCAGGATATTTTTTCTTTTAAAATTGGGTGCTGTTTGCTACCCATGAATGTAAAGGGGTGGCATTGGTGGAACTTTGGTGGTAGTTGTTTTATTTGGGTCTCAGGCCTGAGAAGGCCAAGGACTGAGATTCTATGCTGGCTGCAGAAGCATATCCTTGAATGCAGAGAGCAGTATCCTAGGCAGGAAGCACCAAAGAAGAAGAGGGCAACTCTGCAAGGCAAGCAGGCTTGTCCATGTATTCCTGCCCTGATCCTCATCAGCTACTGTATTCATCACCCTGATCCTTTGACTTTAAAGTCTTGTCTGACCTCTGCCATCAGTGCTTGCTTCTCTGAATGTTGCTATCTATCTTACCTTTCAAGCCTTGCTGGGCACCCTGCTTTGCCTAATCCTACCCCTGTAGAAGCTCTTGCCCTTGTCTGACACCAAAATTCTCAAGCCCAGGTCAATTAAAAAATGGGTGGTACTATTTACCATCTATCAATTTGTTGTACTGTGGTGGCTTGCATGTTGCTATGGTGATGGAAGCTGTGCCACTGCTATTTCAAATGCTAGTAGGCTCACCTATGGCAGGCAGGTTTCAGCAGAGCTTTGAGATGAAGACAGACTGGGAAGAAAGGCTTGTTGATCTGCTTCTGAAAATTAGCCATGGAAACCTACGGATCGCAAGAAAATATTGTCCAGTAGAGTGCTGGAAGACAAGACCATAGATCGGAAGGTGCCCAAAATACACAGCTATTGTTAATTGACTTGACCATGAAGATGAGGAGGGACCATTCTGTTCTATTATACAGGGGATTAAGAGGTTCAGAGCCAACTCAACGATGTCAACTACAGTGCTTAGCCCAGATCCCACCTCCTTCCTTTCCTGGAGCCACCACAGTTTGCAGCCAACTCAACTCAATTGCCTGCTTTCAACCCCGTATTCTCTTGGCTATAATCTTTATGGAAGCAGATTTCTGGGCCTATTTTTTCATGACATCACTGGGTGAGTTTGAACTGCCAACGGTTAGGTTAGAAGCCTAAGTCAGACCACTTGCAAGTAAGTCCATCTTCATGTAATCACGTAACCTGTAGCAGAATGTGAAGTGCCTTATATGTAAAAGATGCCTCCTTTTTTCCCATTATGAAATAAATTGATACACATGTGCCTAAAGAAATATGATTTTGCAATTAATAAAGCCCCAGTTAAAATAGAATGTGGGAATTGGGAGAGGCTTTAGAGTTTGTCTAGTCAACCACCTCAGTTTATAGATAAGGTCTAGGCAACGAACTGTTGCCAAACATCACAGGACCTGTTGGAGAATTGGAACAGGAAGCAGATCGTGACATTTTGACATTGGTTAGCAGCTGTAGCACTTTACCACTATGCAACCAGGGTTTCTTTGCCCTTAGTATATGTTCAATAAGAAAATTTTAAGATTAAATACTTGTCAACTTGGGATAAATCAACTAACAATGTGAAGGTAACATGTGTCCATGCCAGCCTGGGGCAGCATGTGGGAAACATGTTTCTGACATTTTTGGCCTGGACAGTTGGAAGGACACCTCCAATGGTTACCGCTGACTCCCTTCTGACTCATAGAGACCCCGCATGCTCTATGATGTTTTCAATGGTGGCTGATTTTTTGGAAGTACATTGCCAGGCCTTTTAGCTAAGGTGCCCCTGGATGGGACTCAAACTTCCAATCTTTTGTAGCAGCCAAGTATATTAACTGTTTGCATAATCCAGAGACTCTGGGGGAGGGAGTGGTAGACGGGCTTATCATGTCCTTGGTGTTCTTGTTTTGAAGAGAGAAAAGACATGCTCCTGTCCTCCCACTGTGGGCCTAAGTGCTGCGTGCACCCATACAAACTCACTCTTGAAATGACAGATTTTCACATATGGTGGATTGTCTGTCAACAACAAGCTATTTACATTCGTGCCAGTACCAGAGAAATTGACTATCCAGTCAGCAATATGGTTGGAACTGGCCTCTGGTGGCCTTTCTAGATTTGTGCTTACTATTCAGCTGTCCAAGTACTGTGTGATAAGTCTGGGCTGCTAGGGAGAAGAGAGTGGTCTTGAGGTTCAGGAAGTGACAATAGTGAGGGAGCTGTGATGTATGATGCCAACGATGGCCTTCTGTGATCAAACAGGAACTAAGCTTTGTGCTCAGTCTACGAAGAGAGCACTGTTGTACCCTGCCAGCCTGGAATTCCTACTGAGATTTTGCTCTGTAGTCTGTTTCTAGGGAAATTATAAATTACTTTTTTAAGTAGAGGGAGCAATGTAGGGCCTTCTAGAAAACTCCCTAGTGTCTCAGACTTTAAACTTTCATTTCTCCTAAACATAATGTTAGACTACGACGTTATAAGAAGGGTTCTTGTGCCACAGGCAGAAGTGGGTCTTGTTTCGTTTCTCTTGTCAGTCCTCGAGGTCAGAAGTGAGTTATTCTTTAAGAACTTAGAAATGAGAATTTCTCTTGACAGCTAAACATGAATGTGGATATATAATAGATCAGAGTAGAAATACTGCAAAGTCACTTTAAAGAGACAGTGAGAATAGGTAGCCACTTTATCACAGTTATTCACAGGTTCCAAGGAAGACCTTGGCAATCAGGAGAGTTGCCCTGGGAAATGTGTGCCCTGGTGGGAGAAGGGAAACTTAACCGAAGGTCTTTAAGTGCTTCTGGTGTTATAGACAAACTTGAAGCACTTACTGATGAAGGTCAAAGACTACAGCCTTCAACATGCCCCTGACCATGAAGAAAATGAAAATTTTCATAGTTGGACCGATAAGCCACATCATGATAAACAGAAAAAATATTGAAGCTGTCAAGGATTTGAATTTACTTGGATTAATAATTAGTACACGTAGAAGCATTCATCAGGAAATTAAATGATGTATTGGGCTGGGGAGAGCTGCTACAAAAGTCTGCTTTAAAGTGGTCACTTTAATGACTGTGGTGCATCTGACCCAAACTATGATGTATTTAGTTGCCTCACATGCATGTGAAAACTGGACAACAAAAAAGGAAATCAGAAGAATTGATACACTGAACATTTGATGCTTGTAAAGAGTATCAAATATACTGTGGAAAGGCCAAAGAATGACCAAGCCTGTCTTAGAGAAATTACAACCAGAATACTCCTTAGAAGAGTGTGAGATGTTGATTTGCCTACTTTGGACATGCAATCAGGAAACACCAATTACTAGAAAAAGACATCCTATTTTATAAAGTTGAGTCACAATGAAAAAGATAGAGACCCTAAGTGAGATGGATGAACACAGCAGCCAGAAAAATAGAGTCAAACATGCCAGTGATAGTGAAGATGGTGCAAAACCGGGTGACATTTCACAAATAGCACAGTGTAGTCGTGATCATTTTTGATGTCTGTCTTTCTCTCACACCCACAGCAGATCTATCCATACATTCTATTGACTCCTCCTTCAAAATGTATGCAGATTTGACCCCTTTTCAATGGATAATTATTGAATGAATGAATGGATGGATGCTGTGTTCACAATAACCATCAAACTCAGCACTATTCAGCCAATTCCAATTCACAGCAATTCCATGTATTACAAAATTAAAGTAAAAAGCCAGATTGCACTAAAATGTTAAAAACTAGGCATGAATCTTACAAAAGATGTGCAATACCTATACACTGAAACCTATAAAATACCACTGAGATGAATTGAGAAGACCTGCCTATGTGGAAACCTAAGTAAATGTGTTTACAAGGAAATGCAGTATTGCTCAGATGTTAATTCTCTCCAGTTGGTCATAGATACAACACAATTCCAATAAAATCTCAGCAAACTTTTTTTTAAAGTGAAAGTGTACATACTCTGTGCTTACAATACTGGGTTAAGAGAGGAGGAGTACACAAGTTGTGTTGAAGTCCCATTAATATTGATCTTCTTATTAATGTGTATTGTCACCAATTTCACTCAACCAAATTTCTAACAACTATCTAATCTAAGCCCTTGCCCCTTGCCTTCCTGCGCTCCCACCCTCCCCATCCTTGTAGCCATCAAAGAGTCTTTTCTATTAGGTATGAGTATGCTTTTAAGTTTTTATTGTAGGGTTCTCATATAATAATTGTCCTTCTGTCACTGACTAGTTTCACTCAACATAATGTCCTCCAGTTGAGACCAAATTGAGAGATGTTTCTTGCTATCATCGTTGTTCTTTATCAATGTATAGTACTCCATTGAGTACATATACCAAAGTTTACCCATCCATTCTTCTGTTGTTGGGCATCTGGGTTGATCCCAACATTTTGCTATCATGGACTGTGCTGCAATGAACATTCGTGTGCATGTAGCAGTTGGTGTCAATGGCCTTGATTTTGTAGGATATATTCCGAGCAGAGGAATTACTGGGTCAAATGGTATATCAATATCTGTTATTTTAAGGTAATGCCAAATTGCTTTCCAAAGAGATTGCGCCATTCTGTAATCCCACCAACAGTGAAGGAGAGTTCCAATCTCTTCACAGCCTCCCCAACATTTATTGTTTTGTGTCTTTTGGATCATGGCCAATCTTGTTGGGGTGAGATGGTATCTCATTGTCGTTTTGATTTGAATTTCTTTAATAATTAATGATCGTGAATGTGTCTGCATGTGTTTTTTGGCTGCCTCTTTAGAGAAATGTCTGTCCATCTCCTTTGCCCATTGCTTAATTGGATGATTTGTCTTTTTCTTATTGATATTTTGTAGAACCTTACAGATTATGGAGATCAGGCGTCGGTCTGACATAGAGTTGCCAAATATTTTTTTCCAATTTCGTACGTGGTCTTTTAATTCTTTTGATGAAGTCTTTGGATGAGCAGAAGTGCTTGATTCTTATTAATTTCCATTTGTCTATTTTCTCTTCTGTTGAATGTGTTTTGCTTGTCAGATTTTGAAGTCTGTCTATATTGCATGTTATAATGTCCATTGTTGACCCTATCTTATCTTGGATGAGCTTTATCATTTTAGCTTTTATATTCAGGTCTTTTATCCAGTTTGAGTTTATTTTTGTATAACGTGTGAGATATAGGTCTGGTTTCAATTTTTTGCAGATGGATAGCCAATTATGCTAGCACCATTTGTTAAAGAGACTGTTCTTACCCCAGTTCAAAATCTTAGGAACTTTGTCAAATACCAGCTGTTCATAAGAGGATGGTGGCATCTCTGTGGTCTCTACTTTGTTCCACTGGTCTATATGTTTCCTTTTGTACCAATACCAGGATGTTTTGACTACGTGGCAATGTAATAGGTTTTAAAGTCAGGTAGTTAGAGGCCTCCCAGCATGTTCTTCTTTTTCATTTTCAGTAGTGTTTTACTTATTCAGAGTTTCTTCCCTTTCCAAATAAAGCTGATAATTTATTTCTCCATCTCATTAAAAAATGACACTGGAATTTGTACTGGGATTGCATTATGTAAGTAGAGTGCTTTGGGCAAAATAGACATTTGCACAATATTGAGTCTTCTTATCCTTGAGCATGGCAGATTACTCCACTTATGTAAGTCTCTCCTAGTTTCTTGTAGCAAGGTCTTATAGTTTTCTCTGTAAAGTTCTGTTATTTCTCTAGTTAGATTTATTCCTAGGTATTTTATCTTCTTGGGGGCTGTAGTAAATGGAATTGATTTGGTAATTTCTTCATTAATAATTTCATTGTTGGTATAAAGGAATCCCACTGATTTAGTTATGTTTATCTTGTATCCCGATACTTTGCCGAATTCTTCTATGAGCTCTAATAGTTTACTTATGGATTTCTTTGGATTCTCTGTATAAACAATCATGTCATCTGCAAAGAGGGAAATCTTTACTTCTTCAGTGCCAATACGGATGCCTTTTATTTCCTTGTCTAATTGCTCTGGCTAGAACTTCTAGCACAATGCTGAATAGAAGTGGTGAGAGCGGGCATCCTTGTTTAGTTCCTGTTCTCACAGGGAATTCTTTCAGTCTTTCACCGTTCAGGATGATGAAAGCAGTTGGCTTTGTGTAGATGCTATTGATTGTATTCAGGAATTTCCCTTTTATTCCTATTTTTCTGAGAGTTTTAAGCATGAATGGATGTTGAACTTTGTCAAATGCCTTTTCTGCATCAATTGACAAATCAGGTGATTTTTATCTTTTGTGTTATTAATATGGTTGATTGCATTAATTGTTTTTCTGATGTTGAACCAGCCTTGCATCTCTGGAATGAAACCAACTTGATCATGATGAATGATTGTTTTTATATGCTGTTGAGTTCTATTGGCTAGAATTTTGTTGAAGATTTTTGCGTCTAGACTCATGAGTGATATTGGTCTGTAATTTTTTTTTTTTGTGGGATTTTTCCCTGGTTTTGGTATCAGGGTTATGCCAGCTTCATAGAATGAATTTGGAAGTATTTCATCTCTTTCTATGGTGTGAAATAGCCTCATTAGTATTGGAGTTAATTCTTCTTTAAAAGTTTGGTATAATTCTCCAGTGAAGCCGTCTGGGCCAGGACGTTTTTTGGTTGATAGATTTTTGGTGACTTACTAAATCTCTTCCTTTGTGATAGATTTATTAAGTTGATCTATTTCTCCTTGTGATAGTCTTGGTGAGTCATATGAATACAGAAATTTGTCCATTTCCCCCAGGTTTTGAAATCTGTGAGAGTATAGCTTTTCATAGTATTCTGTTATGACATATTTTGTTTCATTTGGGTCTGTTTTAACATCTCCCAACTCATTTCTTAATCGGGTTATTTGTATCTTCTGTTGTTTTTCTTTTGTAAGTTTAGTCAATGGTTTATCAGTTTTGTTGATATTTTCAAAGAACCAGCTTTTCATTTTGTTAATTTTTTTCAATTGTTTTTCTATTCTCTAATTCATTTAGTTCTGCTCTAATCTTTATAATCTGTTTTCTTCTAGCACCTCAGGGGGTTCTTTGTTGCTCTCTTTCTACTTGTTCAAGCTGTGAGGTTAATTCTTTAGCTTGTGTTCTTTCTTCTTTCTGGAAGTGTGCATTTATAGAGATAAACGGACCTCTGAGTACTGCTTTTGCTGTATTCTGGTAGCACGTGTTTTCATTCTCATTTTAATCCATACATTTCTTTAATGTGTCTTTAATTTCTTTTATAACCCAAAGCTTTATGAGTAAAGTGTTGTTCAGTTTCCACAAGTTTGAATTTTTGCCTATGAATTTTCTGTTATTGATTTCAACTTTTATAGCTCTGTGGTCTGAGAAGGTACTTTGCAATAAATTAATGGTTTGAATTTTATGGAGAATTGTTTTATGACCTAACATATGGTCTATTCTGGAGAATATTCCATGTGCTTTGGAAAAGAAGGTGTATTTATCTGTTGATGGATGAAAAGATCTGTATATGTCGATAAGGTCAAGTTGGTTGATTGTTGTAATAAGATCTTCTGTATTTTTACTGAGGTTTTTTCCGGATGATCTATCCTTAACTGAAAGGGGAGTGTTAAAGTCCCCAACTGTTATTGTGGAATGATCACTCTCATTTTTCAATGTTGTCAGTATTTGTTCAATGTATTTAGGTGCCTTGGTATTGGGTGCATAAATATTTAATATTGTTAAGTCTTGCTTGATTATTGAACCTTTCAGCAATAAATAGTGACCATCCTTGACCACAATAGTGGGTTTTACATTAAAATCTATTTTATCTGAGATTAATATTGCCACACCTGCTCTTTTTCATGTATTATTAGCTTGATATATATTATTCCAACCTTTAATTCTCAACCTGTTCCTATCTTTAAGTCTAAGATGTGCTTCTTGTAAGCAACATACAGATGGGTCATGTCTTTTGATCCATGATATAACTCACTGTCTCTTTACTGGAGCTTTCAGTCCATTTACATTCAATGTGATTATTGATAGGTGTACATTTAGTGATGTCGTTGCAATACGTTTATTTTCATGTTGGTGTTTTCTCTGTTGTTCTTATTAATCTGTTCTGGGACATTCTTCTTTATGGAGTTGTGGCATTATTTCTATGGTAGAACCAGTGTTGCGTCATCACCTGCCTTTGTATTATACTGTGGTAGCTTGTATGTTAATGTGATGCTGGAAGCTATGCCACCAGTATTTCAAATACCAGCAGGGTCATCTACAGTGCACAGATTTCAGAGGAACTTTCAGATTAAGACAGACTGGGAAGAAAGGCTGGGCATTCTACTTCCTAAAATTACTCAGTGTGAATACCTACCGGTCATAATAGAACACTGTCTGACTTCCTTGTTTTGTACATGTCATTGAGAGAGATCAATCACAGGAGAATATCATGTTTGGTGAAGTAGAAGGTCAGTCAGAGTTTGGGAGACTCTCAGTGAAATGGATTGACACCTGAACTGCAATGACTGACTCAGACATACCAAAAATCAAGAAGATGGTATAAGACTGTGCAGCATTACATTCTGCTGTATATCAGGTCTCTGTGAGTTGGAGCCAACCCAACGGCAGTTAAAAATAACAATGAGGACGACAGTATTGATGGTGACTGATCTCTAACCTGGCCTGCTGTGGCCTCTATCATAGCCAAAATGGAGATGAGAAAAGATATTCATTGCCATGACCACCTCCTAACATCAGATAGAGGATTTGGGGCAGATGTAGTTTTGTGGCTAATATCAGGAAAATGATTGCTTTTCTAAAATGCATCTGCATGAAGGCACTGGACACTTGAGTCTGCCATTCAGAATTTATTACTTTCTCTCCTCTTGGTAACAGTAGCATAACTTTCTTTAGAAATGTGTTAAAAAGTGAATTATAGGGCCCCGCCCCAGGCTCGCAGCATCAGAAACTTCAGGGGTGGGGCCCTGTGAGGTTTGTGTTCTAACAGGGCTCTCCAAGTGATTCTGGTGAGCTCTTATTTTAAAACCACTAATCTAGGACTTTGCTACTCAGAGTCTGGTTCCCTAAACAGTGACATTGCCAAGGCTGGTATCAGCAGGTGTAGTAACTCATGGTGTCACTACCATGAACCTGGTCCTGCACCAGATCACACAGGATCTCTGTAATGCTGATTATCAATTGTAATAATACGATAATATGCAGTAAGTGTAATTGTAAATTTCTTTAATGTAATATTCCTTCAGTTATGTGAATACTAACAACAATATTGTTTTGTGAAGTCTTTTTACTTTACAGCATTGCCAGTTACATTACTGGTAACTGAGCAGAGCCTTTTTTGATGTTTCTCCTTTTCCTTTAATTCTGAAAGCAGATGCTGATACAGGTTCACAAATACTAATAATCACAACACTGTAGCCAAAACACTAGAAAATTTGCCACAGTAAGGGGCTATAAAACACTAGCAGCAAATGAAACTAACACTGCTTGCTTGTAGTGCTAGTAGATGAAACCATGTGATTCATAGCAGCATCGTAGTTAGGTACTAATGACAGCTCTGAGTACAGTGCCTTCCAAACCCTAAACCAAACCTTTCACCTTTGAGTTGATTCCAACTCATAACAACCTGGTAGGACAGAATAGAACTGTGGTACAGGAGGATGGTAGATTTGAATTTCAGACCTTTCAGTTAGCAGCTGAGCTCGTAACTATTTTCACAAAGATTTACAAGGTTCAAAAAATAAATTGGCCTAATAGTTTTAGCCTTGTAGGTATACTGATACCTGTAAACTTGGCTTACAAAAAATGCTTTTTGTTGTTACAGCTAATTACATGGAAACCTGTGGGGCAGTTCTACTTTGTCCAATAGGGCTGTTATGAGTTTTAATATACTTGACAGCAACTGGTTTTTAATCATAATGGAAAGCAAATCATCAGGCCTTTCTTACAACTGCTGTTTGGTGGACTCTAGTTGCCAACCTTTAGGTTAGTAGTAGAGTAAAAACTGTTTTTGCCACCCAGGGACCTTAATGCTTGCACCAAAAAAACAAACCAAACCCAGTGCTGTCAAATAGATTCCAACTCACAGTGACCCTATAGGGTGGAGTAGAATTGCTCCATAGAGTTTATCATGAGCACTTGGCAGATTCAAACTGCTACCCTTTGGTTAGAAGATGTAGCAGTTATCTACTATACCACCAGAGTTTCTAGCACAGGAGATGTAAAACGTGATGGTACCTCTAGAAAGTGCTTGCTAGGAAAGGATATATTTTTGCTCTTTGGGGATGTGACACTTGCTGCTGACTTTCCTCTGCTGGTTCCCTGATTGTGACATCAGCATCTGGTGTTAGCAGTTCAACAGAAAGGAAAAAAAAAATCCCCACATCTTCCGCAGCTAGGCTGCTCTCTTTTTGCAAAAGGGCTGCAGCTGGGATGTGATTGAGAGAGCATATGGCTTGAGGGAGGCCTGTTTGGTTCACTTAACAGAGTTCCGTGGCCTGTGAATGTTCAACACATTTCAACATTAACACTGGCAGGCAGCTGGCCCAGTTCCTGCTGCCCCACACTGGCTCAGAAGCTGGCTCTGCAGGAACAGAGATGGGCCAGCGATCTCTGGGGAGCCTGACAGACAGCCATAGAGCATGAGGCTTTCTGAAGGCATCACTTGCTCCATAGCATCTCAATTTAGCTTTATGCAAATGCCACTGTCATTTGCTGAGGCCAGGAGGCTGTACTCCTTGGAATGGAAGGAGAATTGGCCTCTTTGATCAGGAGGCTTCTTTGAGACAGAGAGAAATTAGGACCCACGCCAGAAAGCTGTGGCCTTCAAGGAGGGAGTAAAGAAAGTTCTCTAGTACATTCAAGCAGGATCTGCAGGTGGGAATGTAGCTGGGGCTCACTGGTGGCAGGTTTTTTTGTAAGGGTCGTGTAGTGAGGCTCCCAGACAGATTCTTCAAGTATTTGAAATGTTTCTAACCCCTGGCTGGGGGTCATTGTGTGTTAAAGAGCACTGGACAAAGCCCAGAAAACAAGGGCTCTCGTTGTTGCTTTAACACCCCGAGGTGTTAGTGGCAACTCAGGTTGTCAGAGCCTGGTAAGACCTGGGAGAGGCCAGAGCTTAAGCAGGAGTCACTAGGTTGGAGACTAGGCAGGGGCAGGGAAGAGATGCCTGGCACAACGAAGGGAGGCCATGGGACCTGAGAGCTCAGATGACACTGGAGGTGTCAGCGTATTTGAGTAGGGAACAGTGTGTTATCCAAGTGTGTGGAAGTGGGCACACTATGTTATCATGGAGAAAGGCCTTGTTGAAGGGGCAGTGATCCCTGCCTGGACTTTGATCACCTCCCTGGGTGGTGCAAACAGTTAAGCACTCAGCTACTAACTGCGGGGTTGGAGGTCTGAGTCCACCCAGAGGTACCGTGAAGAAAGACCTGGTGATCTACTTCTGAAAACTCAGCCATTGAAAACTCTATGGAGTACAGTTCTACTCTGATGCACATGTGATCACCATGAGTCAGAGTTGACTTGATAGTAAATGGTTTTGGATCCCTGCTTTGATAGGTGAACTTTGAGCTTTCTGAAAGGAATTTTTCTCCTAGCTATTTTTAGGTGGTATATTTCTTGCCTTTTCACATGTATTAAATGCCAAGCCAAGTGCCGTCGAGTCGGATCCGAGGAAGAAATATTTTCTTTGTCTATTTTTCCCCCCATCCTTCTTCCATCTGTATCAGTTTCCTATGGCTTCAGCAACAAATTACTACAAACTTGGAGGCTTAAAACAATGCCAGTTTAGTCCCTTATGTTCTGGAGGCCCAAAGTCCAACATTAGCTTCATTGTATTAATGTCAAGATGTCAACAGGATTCTTCCTTCTTAGATGCTCCAGGAGGGAACATGTTTCCTTGCCTCTTCTTGTTTCTGAAGCCATTAGCATTGCTTGGTGTGTGGCCCCTTCCTCAATTCACCCCAATTCTTTGCCTCTATTGTCACATCGACTTCCTCCTTTGACCTATTGCTTCCCTTTTATAAAGACCTTTGTGATTACATTGGACCCAGCCAGATACTATAACATGCTCTCTGTATCTCAATGTGTTCCATGTCAGGCATAATACAAATGGAAAGTCCAATATAAATGGAGGACCACAAGCAGGCACTCATCAGAGTCCAAGGTAAGTACAGAAGGCACCAGTGAGGTAAAACAAGATTTAGATATGATTGATAGATTGCTGCTGTTGAGTTAACTCCAGTTTATGGAAACCTTATATGCAATGGAAAAAAAACACTGCCTAGTCCTGAGTCATCCTCACGATTACCAGCATTTTCAAATCGAGTATTGTAGGTATTATGCCAGTCCATCTCACAAAGGATCTCTCTTGCCTTCATTGGCTCTTTACCTCCTACAACAATTGGTCTCTCTTGATCATGTGTCTAATAGAAGGGAGTCAGACAATGCCTTGATGTGACTCTTCAGATTTTATTGGCTAATTTTCAGAAGCAGATCACCAAAACTTTCTTCCTAGTCTGTCTTTGTCGAGAAGCTCTGCTGAAAACCAACTGAGACCTTGCCAGTGTTTGAAATACAGGTGGCATAGTTTCCAACATCACAGCAACATGTAAGACATAACTCTACAACAGACTGACAAACAACTTGTTGCAAGAAGACTTAAAGCTATTGTCATCAAGTCAACTCTGACTCAGTGACTTCACTTGTATTGGAATAGAACTGTGCTCCAGAGACTTTTCATTGGCTGATTTTTTAAAATATGCATATTTTATTGTGCTTTAGGTGGAAGATTACAATCCAAGTCAATTTGTCATACAAAACTTTGCACGTGCACACACACACACACACACACACACACACAGAGCTATGTAACGCTAGCTGCTCTCCTCATCCTGTGACAGTGCACTGCCCCTTTCTCCCCTGTATTTCACATGCTCATTCAACCAGCTGCTATGCCCTCTGATCTCACCTCTGGGCAGGAACTGCTTAGTTAGCTCATTGTATATACTTAAGCCAAGAAGCACACTCTTCACCAGTGTTATTTCATGTTTTATCATCTAGTCCAACCTTCGTCTCTAGAGTGAGTTGGCTTTGGGACTGGTTTTAGCTCTGGGCTAACACAGATTCCACAGCCCATGTCTTCTGGGGACCCTCTAGTCTATCAGATCATCAAATATGGTCTTTTCATAAAATTTCTTGTTCTGTACACCCATTTCTCTCATGCTATGTCAGGAACTCTATGTTGTATTCCCTATCAGGCAGGCATTGCTGGTGGCCAGACACCATTAGGTCTTCTGGTCTCATGCTGAGGTGGTCTCTGGACCATATGGCTCTTTCAGTGGCTGATGTTTTGAAAGAAGATCACCAGGATCTTAACAATGCTCTTCAAATATTTAAGTCACCATGTGGAAAAGGTGCAAAATTTTTCTGTATAACTCAAGAGGATAATTCTAAGACAAATGCATGAAAATTACCTAATTTTGGCTGAAAAGTAGTAAGAAAATTCTGAAACATAGAGCTATTTAACAATAGGATGCTTTAAGGAAAAGTGTGTAAGTACTAGAGTTATCCATTCAGATTGTTTGGCTACAAGCATGTGGGGGCCATAGAGCCGTGGAGGATGGCTCCTGTCTCATGGTGGTGTAAGAAAGTATAGAATATTTCACTCAGAGAAAGATTCAAGCAAGGTGTTCTGAAGGATCCAATGAGGGGGCAATCATATGAGGTCCAACAATTAAGTCCACAAACTTAATTGTTCTAAGTGCTACATAACTCGCAACTGAATATCATTATGGTCACCTTCAAAGTACACCCCTTGGGAAGCTAAGCACTGGTGCCAGGGCGTAGTCCACTCTTCAAAGCAATTTTGGAACTCTTTCGGGAATGGCCATTGCACACAGTGGCATGATGACAAGTTCATGAATTTAATTCTATAGTTGTCTGTGAGGGAGTTTTTAGCCAGGAAACAAGTGACTGTATTGAAACACCCTCCCTACTGGTCTGATCTGCCCCCCAGTGACGTTTTTCTTTACCAAAGATAAAGGAAATATTGAGAGGAAGACATTTTGATGATATTCAAGACATCAAAGGTAATACGACAACAGCTCTGATGGCCATTCCAGTAAAAGAGTTCCAAAATTCCTTTGAAGGGTGGACTACACACTGGTGTCAGTGCATAGCTTCCCATGTGGGGTACTTCAAAGGTGACCATGGTGATATTCAGCAATGAGGTGTGTAGCACTCTTTATAGGATAAGTTCATGAATGTAGTTGTTAGGCCTCATGTTAGTAACTTGGAATCAGGCTAGACGAATGAAGGGGTCGCATCCAGTTGAACCTTGGGCACTGGAGGAAGGTTGGGAAGAGACATTCCACATGGGAAGGTAGGTAGGGAGAGCAGATGTGGTCTGCGCACTGAATTAGGCTCTGTAGCCAAGAACCAGAGGAACGACGTGATGTGATGGAGAGACGCCGGCATTTGCACGTAAGGGCAAGTGGTTAACCCATCTTGTTTGGTTCTGCGCCCTTGCACTCCAACGTTCTGGGAAGGACGGCCCTCCAAGGATTTGGTCATAACGCTGTTATTGTTCTCAGTTTCCGTCCGGTTAGCTCTGACTCAAGGTGACTTCAGGTACAACACAGCAAAACATTGCCCAGTCCTGTGCTATCTTTATAACATTAGGTCACAATAGTAAGATGTAATGAACAAAAACTAAGATGTATCAAGTCATCTTAAAAAAACAGAATGCCTCCCAGGCCAGATTACGACTTGATTGTGTTAGCATATCTTAAGTAAGGAGTTAACCATTAGTCAGTCACAGAGGCATGACAGTTAGGCACTGAGCAAATACTGACAAAGCTCTTTTTGTCATAATTCTGGGTGAGGGGCCTTGACTCAAACACGAGATGTGTCTGCGTTAGAGTTGGAGCCATCTGACCACAGCCTTAGTATGTTTTCTCAGCTTCACAGCCAGTCACACCTGGGTCTGTCTGTTTATTTTTTATTAACCGAAGTCCATACTTCAGATTTTTTTAGGTTTTTTGTTTTGTTTTTATCATGGCAAACATATAGCGGATGATACATTTTCCATTTCAACATCTTTCACACTTTTTATATGACAGTTTTTCAGTGACATTAATTGTGGGTATCTTATTGTTCAATGGTCACCATTAACTGTTCCTGAATTTTCCTGTCACTGGGTCTGTATTTGATAGAAAGGCTGTCCTCATTGTGTAGATGATCCGCAGCCTATGGTGGCCTGATCATAAAACAAGGTCCCCTGGTTCTTGGTCTGTGCTCCACAGAGTCTTCAGATGAGCTGTATTTCCATACAATTTTCCTACTGGGAAACAAATTTCAGGCCTTTTCAAATGTATCATCAACCAGAAAGGAACCCTGTCTGTGCAATGGTTAAGCCCTTAGTTGCAAACTGAAAGACTGGTGATTTGAACCCACCTACCATTGAAACTCTGGTAGCGTGGTGGCTAAGTGCTGCAATTGCCAACAAAAAAGTCAGCAGTTCAAATTTGCCAGGTGTTCCTTGGAAACTCTCTGTACCAGTTCTTCTCTGTTCTACAGGGTCTCTATGAGCTGGAATCAAACTGATGGCAGTGGGATTTTTTGTTTGTTTGCTTAATGTCTACCAACCATCTACTTCCATAAAGATTTCAAAGCCTAGAGAATTCTACAGGGCAATCCCTTTCTTTCACAGGAGGTCGCTGTGTGTTGAAATTGATTCAGTAGAACAATTGTGGTGTAATGTCTCACTTTTATATGGCATTTCAAGCCGTAGTCCTGAAATTCCCACAAAATGATTGGCTGAGGCTATGCAAATTGAGTGGATTGTGGTCTACCAAGGGGATTGGTCAGTTTGTGGTCCTGCGGGGAGGATCATACTTTGAAATTGAACATAAGGGCTGATCCCACAGAGGTTGGGTTGGATTTCACTACTTTTGAGACAAAGATTGAAGCAGAGTAGTAAGAACTTCTAGAACATGGAAGAAATAGCAAATGCTGAATACAGTGAGAAATAATGAGAGATAGCAATGGTCTGAGAGCGGAGCACCTTCAGGCATGAGGCATGCTGGCAGAGCTAGAAGAGTTATAACCCCTGCCCATGCAGGGCAAAGCCACAAGTGTGCCCTATATAGGTGCTGCATTGAAGGATCCTGTGCAGGGGTCTCCGTAGGAAATGGCAGGGGCAGACACCTTTGGGCAGGGTGCTTGCCAATAGAGCCAAAAAGCTGTAACACTTTCTTGTGAAGGGCAAGAGAGGCCTGAGTGTGTTCTGTGCAGGAGCTGCATTCCTCCCTCAGTGAACAATGAGGGTCAGGGTAGTGTGGAAGCGAATGATCCCTACAGGCCCAGGTAGTGTGGTAGGATCCAAATGCTGAGGCCAGCAAGGCCCAGAGGCAGAGCAGAAGCCTCAGGAGCCATGCAGGTACCCTGAGTAGCGTGGAGGTAGTGGTGTTGTGAACACGGCATCAGAAATGGACTTCAGTGTGCCTGCCCAGTGATGTAAGAATGGTAGTTTGGAAAAGGGTGTTTCACCTTTGAGAATCTATTGCTACTGCTTGCTTTCTAGAAATAATAATGATGGCTTTCACTTTTCCGGTACTATATACCTGCCTTGTGTGTCCAGTTCCATCACAGATAAATGTAGCACTCATAGAATGCCTGATGCTGGTGGATGTACGCGCCTCACTCCTAACAGCCTGATGACTGCCTGGAAGTTTGAGGCTTAGGCTGTCTGTGTGTGCACCATACATAAACCTGTAAATATAATAATGAACTAGATGGCTACAGTGGTTTTTATGTATTTCACTTTTTAAGTGAATTTCTTCAGAGTGTGTTTCTATGAGTCAATGCTTGTAGCCAGAGAGAGGCTCTGTTGTAACACTGAGGGCCAGCTTCCGCACTGTAATGAGTTTGCTGAAGCATTGTTGCTCTTTTTTGACCTTTGGGTGGCTACCTGGATAAATATTTCCTAGTGGCAGCAACCTCACCCCATGTTTCTGCACCAGTCATTTGCTTAATTGTGCTCAGACTTATGTTACTTGCCCTTCCTCGACTCTGTGACGGTGGCAGGCTGCCTTGCTGTTTGATTTCTAATGGGGTTCAGCCAGGAGGATGCACTGGAGGGAGACTGGAGGGCAGAGAAAAAGGAAAAGTCTTTGTGGCTACTATTCCTTTTCCATGATTACAGCTCTCCCTCCCTAGAGGGGCCCACTGGGTTCCCGATTCTGCCAGGTGGACTTCTGCTCTGGGCCTGCAGCACTCCCACCTCTGCCAGCCCTAGAGGAAGCTCTTCCTACTGCTTCTAGTATCTCAGATGCCGCTCTGACCCCTGTCGAGTGAAACACAAATGCAGACTCAGGAAGGACAAACCTTATTGAAAAGAATTATTGCAAGGGAGAAAGGGACCATGGGAATGAGAGAGGGAGCAATAGAAATGGGGAAGGAAAGTGTTCTGACAGTAAGATTGGAAAATGTCTCACAATTAGGCAGCTTTGCTGTTCTTGTATATGGAGGACTAGCCAAGTAAAGGAAGATTGAAATGTAGACAGTACATTGTACTATGGATAGTTGTTAGTTGCCATGAAGTTGATTCCAGCTCCTTGTGACCCCATGTGTGCAAAGTAGAACAGCTCTGTAGAGTTTTCAAGGCTATGACTTTGCAGAGGTAGATTCCCAGGCCTTTCCTCTAAGGTACCTCTGGGTGGGTTTGAACTGCTGGCCTTTTTGTTAGTAGTCCAGCACTTAGCCATCTGCCCCACTCTGGGGACTCTTACAGTAGACAGTACAGCTAGTCTAACAAAGAATGTTTTATACTGAGGCTGGCCTTAAGGAGCAGCTGGCTGTTGGCTCAGACTAAGAATGGGCCAGAATCCATGCACCTGGGGGAAAGAGAGAAGCTTCATCAAAGGTTGGTTATCAAGCATTTTGTTCTGATTGGTTAGTAGAGATAAGTAGCTAACTTTTTATGAAGAAAAAAAAAAAGAAACTTTGGAGAGATTCTGTCTGACCTCATTCTAGATAAAAAAGAAGCATATTTGCCAGTTATTTTTTGGAACACAAAGAATGGGGGTTTCTTAATCTTGCTGTTTTCCAGGATCACAGCACTGGGTTAAAAGTCAACATTGTCACTTATCCTTAATGTCTCAGTTCTTCCTTCTCCTTTGCGATCAGTTCTCTGTGTAAAATTCCCTCTTTTTAGTATACCTACAGTGTTTTCTGGAAACCCAGGTGTCATAGTGGTTAAGCACTACATCTGCTAACCAAAAGGTCAGCAGTTCAAATATGCCAGGTACTCCTTGGAACCTCTATGAGGCAGTTTGGTCTGTCTTATAGGGCCACTACAAATCAGAATTGATTTGATGGCAGTGGTTTTGGGTTTGGTTTTGATTTTAGAGTGTTTTCTTGTTTCCCTGACTAGGCCCTGATAAAACCAATTTACATTCAATCCTCTCGGTTGTCTACACTGTTGACACGAGCCATTGAGCTGAGTTCCACTCATGGTGACTCTATGTCACAGAGTAAAACTATCCTACAGGGTTTTCTAGGCTATGATCTTACGGAGGCAGGTTGCGAAGTCTTTCTCTCACAGAACCATCAGATGGGTTCCAGCCCCATTCAGTTAGCAGCTGAGGATTTAATGGTTGTGCCACCAGGGCTCTCCTGTCCATGCTCAAAAAGAAAAAGAAATAAAAAACATTGCCATTCTGACTCAGATAGACCCTCAAGTACTAGCCAGAAAAGTTTGGAAAACAGTCTGTAGATCTCTCCTAGTCATTTAGAGGACAAAATAGCCCTAGTGTATTTTCTTAGATACTCAGTTTTACCTGTATATCTGAGACAACATAATAGATGAGATTTTCATGCAAAGATAAACGTGGAGATATTGTAGTATAAAAGTTACATGATTTTAAAGAGAAACAGAGAGTCTTCTAAACATTTTGCATTTTTGAGAAGCCAGGGAATACATTTTTACTGTCAGAAGGATTTTAGTGGAAAAACATCAAAAGTGTTGCTGTAGACTGGTGGTTGGACAACTTTTTCCCCAAAGGGTCAGACAGTAAATATTTTAGGCTTTATTGGCCAGATTATCTTTGCTGCAACCAATCAACTCTGCTACTGAAGCACAAAAGCAGTTGTAGACAATATGCAAACAAATGATTGTGGCTGTGCTCCATAAAACTTTATTATAAAATAATTATTTTATTAAAATTATTTTAATACTCTCATAAAAATGGTCAGGTAGGCCAGATTTGGCCCCAACACCTGTAATAGGCAATAATGGTAAGGGTATTAGAGAATCTTAAAGAAGTAAAGCAATATTCAGCAAATAATATTTTGCTGAAGATAAATCAAAGTGGTTGCAGCAGTGCATCAAAAGAAAACTGCTAGATATTCTGGCTGGATTCAGAAGAGAATGTGGATCCAGGGATATCATTGCTGATATCAGATAGATTTTGACTGAAAGCAGACAATACCAGAAAGATGTTGACCTGTGTTTTATTGACTATGCAAAGGCATTTGACTGTGTGGATCATAACAAATTATGGGTAACATCGCAAAGAATAGGAATTCTAGAACACTCAATTGTGCTTACATGACAGCTTTAAATAGAAGAAGAGGTGATTGTTCTAACAGAACAAGTAGATACTGTATGGTTTAAAGTCTGCAAAGGTTTATGACAAGATACTATGCTTTCATCATGAGTATTCAATCTGAGTGATGAGCAAATAATCCAAAAGCCTGGATGATATGAAGAAGAACATGGCATCAGGACTGGAAGAAGGTTAATCAACAACCTGCACTGCATAGCTGACACAACCTTGCTTGATGAAAGTGAAGAGGATTTGAAGTACTTACCAGTGGAGATCAAACACCACAGCCTTCAGTGTACACCTTAACATAAATAAAATAAAAGTCCTCACCAATTGGACCCCTCAGCAGCATCACAGTATATGGAGAAAAGTTTGAATCATCAAGGACTTCATTTTACTTGGGTCTACAATCACCATCAATGGTAGCAGCAGTCAAGACATCAAAAGATGCATTGCATTGGGAAGTTGGCTGTAAAAGACTATTTAAAGTATTGAAAAGCAAAGACATAATTTTAAAGATACAGGTGGGTCTGATCCAAGCCACGATATTTTTAATCACCTCACATGCTTATAAAACCTGGACAATGAATAGGGAAGACCAAAGAAGAAATGGTGCCTTTGAATTATGGATTTGGTGAAAAATATGTAATACAACATGGACTACCAAAAGAACAAATCTGTCTTGGAAGAGTATAGCCAGAATGTTCCTTAGCAGCAAGGACAGCCAGACTTCATCTTATACGCTTTTGATATATTACCAGGAGGGACTAGTCCCAGGCAAATGACCTCATGCTTGATAAAGCAGAGGGTCAGCAAGAAAGAGAAAGGCTTTTCACAAGATGGATTGACACAATGGCTTTGATGATGGGCTCAAATGCAGCAACAGTTATGAGGATGGTACAGGGCCAAGCTATGTTTCATTCTGTTATACACAAGGTCACTGTGAGTTGGAACCAACTCAGTGGTACCCAACAACAACAACAACAACTACAAAGATTCTTAACTGATAACTGACACTGTGCTTTAGGAAGACTGGTAGCAGTGAACAGTGTTTACTTGGAGCAAGGGAGACCAGAGTAGGGGTGATAAGTGGTCATGGTGGCATTAAAGTCAAGAAGCCCAGTAAATCTAAATGAGGTGTAGGCAGTCAAGCTGGGGGGAGATGTCAACCAAGCTCCTCACTGCTCCAGTAATAACTCCTACAGAGATTGTTCCATTTTCCTCTCCTCCTTATAGGTTCTAGGAACTCTTAGGCCATTATTACTCTGTTCTTTTTCCCTTGGTACCTACAACTGCTGCCAGAACTACCTCTACTGTCTTGTTTTGTTTTCTGGCCCACCATGTAGTGTAAAGCTAGATGCTGAACCATTGACCTTCTGTTCAACTGATAAAGTGACTCAGGGCGTCTCTTCCAGTTTCCAGTGACTTCCATCCACATGGGACATCTTTAAGTATATACAACTAATTAGTATTTGCAGAGTGATACTTGTTGCTGAGGTGAGAACCATCCAGAAGGGCCAGGTATAATCAACGTTATATCAGTGGCTTAGTAATTCCTGGTCCACCCTAGAATAATTAGGAAATTACAGTGTGAGTGCTGAAAAAACAGCTGTGGCTTTAACTGCCATGCAAGTTTCTTTAGGCAGTGGAGAGCTGGGTGTAAATGTTGATGGATGTGCTAGAAAAATTGTGGCTTAAGTGCCTGTACAACTGCTGGGAGACCATTGGGTAAAAGGCATTTCGAAGCAGCTATGCAATTAGCAATGATTTTAAAAGTCATCTGATCAATGTTTATGCCTAGGTATAGACAAGAGATTCCCTTGTATTTCTGTGTCATGAGTGAAGTCAGAACATTGGTTTAGAAAGTCTTCAACAAGCTCTGGGGCTGGAAGCTGAAGAAGTCAGAAAAGAACAACCTAGAAGTTATGGTATATAGCACCTAGTAAAACCAAAACCAGCTGCAATCAAGTCAACTTCAACTCAAGGTAACGCCATGTTGGAATTGTGTTCCATGGGGTTTTTGATGGCTAATTTTGGGGAAGTAGATTTCCAGGCCTTCCTTCTAAGACACCTATAGGTAGACTTGAACCTCCAACCTTTCAATTAGCATCTACGTACATTAACTATTTGTGTCAGCCTAGTAGGTACTGAAAAAGGAACCCTGATGCTGCAGTGGTTAAGTGCTCAGTTGATGATTCAAACTGACATAAAAGCTCTGCAGGAGACCTGGCAATCTGTTCTCATAAAGATTACAGCCTAGAAAACTCCATAGGGTACTTCTGCTTTGTAACAAGGGGTTACTATGGGTTAGAATCTATTCAGTGGCAATAACAAGTTGGTACTCAGGAGTCTCTGGGTGGTTCAAATGGTTAGGTAATCAACAAGGATGGAAGTTTGAACCTAACCAGAGTTACCTCAAAAGAACAGCCTGGTTATCTGATTCTGAGAGATCACAGCTATTGAACATCCTATGGAACACAGTTATTCTCTGCAAACTGAAGTCTCCATGAATCATAATGAATTCCCCCTGAAACTAACAAGAATAGCAGATACTCAATAAAAATGTTTGGGGAGGGGTGGGGCCAAGATTGGGGATTAGAAACACATCTCCTCAATTTCGTCTGAGAACTAAGGCCTGGAATGATAACTGAATGGAGCAGTGTGGGTTCTGGCAGAGTTGCCAGAGCTGAGATGGCACCAGTATTAGACTAAACTACTTCTCTCAAAGATGAGTCAGTGGCTGCTGAACCTCACTCCTGCTGACTCACTGTGTTGGAGGACTGTAGGTGCTAATGCCTTCTTCATTATCTGGGAGGCAGGGACTGGACATGAGCTGGCAAATATGCTGAATTGGAGTGCTTAACTAAACAGCATATAGCGCAGCAGAAAGATTGTGCATGAGATAGCCACATATTGAGATCCTGGCTTCTGACTGAGAGTGCCACTGCCCCTCCACTTTTTCTTTATTGAGTTGCACCATAGACTCTGCTGTTTCACAGCAGGAAGGGCAGTTTGGCCAGGATGCTGTCTTGGTTGGCTGGGAGGCAGAGTCACCCAGTCAGGGGCTTTAGCTGCAGCTAATTTTCAAGCAGAGCAGCAGCCCATCTGGCAAGTGCTTCTCCAGTAAACAAATGATGTCTGAGACAATAAATGTCTGGATTTACAGGTGGGGTCTGGTAGAAGATGGTACGAAGGCCGTAACCCATCACTACTTTGAACCAACTCATAGAATCTGGGAATTGCCTATGAGTTACTTTTATTGTCAGCCACAAAGTGGGGACTGCCATACCTGAGGACCTTATTGCTGTTGACAGCTGTTGAACAGCTCCCTGCTCAGCAGTAAAGTACCCTTTTAAAATAAGACCACCTGGAGAACTGAATACTGAGAGGCTCAGCAACACCTCTTCTACCCTTCAGTGATCCACAACATAGTGCTGGCTTATGGCCGCCCAGTGACTGCATAAGTAGGTCACTGTCTTTGCCAGCAAGGAGGCAGAGACTGCCACTGCAGAGAGTCCACCTGGGGCCAGTCTCTAGAGTACACAGAGATGCCTGATGATGAACTCTCTCTTAGAACTACATTGCAGCTCCCATTGAGGTAACACCAGAGAAAACAAATAGCTTATAGATTGTACCCAGACAACAGTCAGTTGCTAACCATTTAAAGAAGCAGGTCACCATGGCTCCAGAAAATTCCCAAAATAAAGAATCAAAAAACTTCCCAGATGAAGAAGCCTTTCTGAAACTATTAGAGGTCGAGTACAAAAGGATTATACAGAGAGCCCTCCTAGAGACTGAACAAAATGCAGAATAAAATAAAAAATTAAGTAAGCAATTTCAAGCTATTTCAACCAACAACCTGAAATCCAGTAAATCAATAGCAAAATTACAGAATTAGACAATTCAATCCAAAGCAAAATGAGCAGAATTGAGGAGACAGAGTCAGATTTAGTGACTTTGAGGAAAGAGCAACTGACACAAAATTTATGATGAGAAATCAGAGAAAAGAAATGGAAAAAACAAGCAAGCATTAATCAATATGTGGTAATCTAGTAAGAAGAATCTATCAATAGTTGGCATTCCTGAACAGGGAGGGGTAGATAAAAATACTGTAGAGTTTCTGACAGAAAACTTCCCTGAAATTATAAAATAAGAGAACATAGATATCCAAGACGTGTATCAAATGCCACAAAAACTAGACCCTAAAAGAAAGACCCTAAGACATATTATAATCAAACTTAATAAAATGAAACATAAACATAGGCTTTTAAAGGCAGTGAAGCTCAATATAAGGCTAATGTTCAGAGGGAAACCCTGTAGGCTTTCATCTGACTTCTCCACAAAAACATTGTTGGCAAGAAAGCAGTGGGATGACACATTCAAAGCCCTGAAGAAGAAAAACTTCCAACGAACAATTATATACCATGCAAAATAGTCTCTCAAATATGAAGGTGTAATTAAGACATTCTCAGATGAACAGAAGCTTAGAGACTTTGTAAAAACCAAACCAAAACTACAAGAAATACTGAAAGAAGTTCTTTGCTTAGAAAAACAAAAATATTAAGTGCATACTTAAGGAGGAAATGCAGGACACAGCATCCAGAATCCAGCTCACTTAGGGAAGTCAAAAAGTTCAATAAAACCACATTATTAAAAGAAGGAAACTAGTGATCATAATATGAAAACTGTGACATCACCACACTAAAAAGAAACATATATTACAGTAACTGTAATGCTTTCAGACGGAGAGGAAATAAAAAAGATATGCAGAAGTTAAAGTCTGGTTTAAGCTTAGAATAGTAAGGGGGATCATAGCAGCATGCACAAAGCAAAATAAAAATGTGACATATCAAAACAAGAAACATAATACAGGAGTCTCAACAAACACAAAACTAACACTGAAAAAGATGGAAAATCAACCCATAAAGAAGAACAGAATATAAAGAAAAACATAGAACATCAAAAACACAAAAATAAAGCCATCAAAATGACAGCACTAAACACTTACATATTAATAATTATACTGAAGGTAAATGGACTGAACTCTCCAATAAAGAGATAGCAAGTGATATCATGGATCCAAAGACATGACCCATCTACATGTTGCTTACAAGAAACACACTAAGACTCAAAGATATGAACAAACAAAAAAATCAAAGTGTGGAAAAATATATACCAAGCCAAAAGCATACCAGGAAGAGCAGGAGTGGCAATACTAATCTAGGATAAAATAGACTTTAATGTGAGATCCACCATCATAGACAGGGATGGTCACTATTTATTGCTGAAAGTTTCAATGATCAGGACATTACAATATTAAGTATTTATGCACCTAATAACAGAGCACCCAAATACACTGAACAAACACTGAGTACATTAAAAAATGAGATAGATCACTCCACAATAATAGATTTCAACACTTCACTTTCAGTAATGGACAGATCATCCAGAAAAAAACTCACTAAAGACACAGATCTTATTGCCACAATTAACTAGACCTTATTGACATATACAGAACTTTTTACCCATCGACAGATAAGTACACCTTCTTCTCCAATGCACATGAAACATTTTCCAGAATAGACTGTGTATTAGGACATAAACCCAATTTCAACAAAATCCAAACCATTGAATTATCGCAAAGCATCTTCTTCAACCATAAAGCCAAAAAATTTGAAATCACTAGAAGAAACACATAGGTAGGCATTCAAACTCGTGCAAACTGAACAACACTTTGCTAAAAAATCTACGAGTTATATAAAAAATCAAGGATGAAATAAATAAATGTAAGAAATCAGATGAGAATGAAAATACATCCTACCAGGACCTACGGAATACAGCCAAAGCAGTGCTCAGAGGTCAGTTTATCTCTATAAATGCAAATATCCAGAATGAAGAAAGGGCTCAAACCAAAGAATTAACCCTACTGTTTGAGCAAATAGAGAGTAACAGAAGAACCCCTCAGGAACCAGATGAAAACAGATAATAAAGATTAGAGCAGAACTAAATGAATCAGAGAATAGAAGAAAAGTTGAAAAAGTTAACAAAGCCAAAAGCTGGTTCTGTAAAAAGATCAACAAAATTGATAAACCATTGACTAAATTTAAAAAAGGAAAACAGGAGAGGAAACAAATAGCCCAAATAAGAAATGGGATTGGAGATGTCACAACAGACCCAACTGAAGTCAAAGTTATCATAACAGAATAGTACTAAAAACAGATTTGAAAACCTAGAGGAAATGGACAAACTTCTAAATACATATCACCTACCAAAATTATCACAAGGAGAAGTGGAGAAACTTAATAAACCCATCATAAAGGAAGAGATTGAAGAATTTATCAAAAAACTACCAACCAAAGAAAGTTCTGGCCCAGACGGCTTCACAAGAGAATTCTACATAACTTTTAGAGAAGAGTTGACTCCAATACTACTGAGACTACTTCACAACATAGAAAGGGATGGAATACTGTCACATTCATTCAACAAAGCTAGCATAACTCTGATACCAAACCCAGGGAAAGATCAAACAAAAAAGGAGAATTACAGACCAACATCACTCATGAACCTACATGCAAAAATCTTCAACAAAATCCTAGTCAATAGGACTGAACAGTGTACCAAAAAATAATTCACTGTGACCAAGTTGGATTCACATCAGGGATACAAGCCTGGTTCAACATCAGAAAAACAATTAGTGTGATCAAACACATAAATATCAGAAAGGATAAGAATCACCTAAGTTTTTCAATCGATTTAGAAAAGGCATTTGACAAAGTCTGAAACTCATTCGTGCTAAAAACCTCTCAGCAAAATAGGAATAGAGGGGAAATTACTCAACAGAACAGTGGCATCTACACAAAGTCAACTGCCTACATCATCCTGAAAGGAGAGAGACTGAAAAAGTTCCTCTTGAGAATGGGAACTAGACAAGAATGCCCACTCTCACCACTTCTATTGAACATTGTACTACAGGTTCTACCCAGAGCAATCAGACAAGACAAAGAAATAAAGGGCATCTGCATCAGCAAAGAAGTCAAAATCTCCTTATTTGCACATGATATGATTTCATATATGCAGAGAATCCAAAGAATCCATAAGTAAACTATTCAGACTAATAGAAGAGTTCAGCAAAGTATCAGGATATAAGATGAACATAAGTAAATCAGTAGAATTCCTTCATACCAACAAAGAGATCATCAAAGAAGAAGTCACCAAATCAATACCATTTACTATAGCCCCCAAGAAGATAAAATACCTAGGAGTAAATCCAACTAGAGAAATAAGAGACGGGTACAGAGAGAACTACAATATCTTACTGCAAGAACCAAGAGATTTGTGTAATTGGAGAAACATACCTTGCTCATGGATAGGAAGACATAACGTTGTGAAAATGCGTATTTTACCAAAAGTGATCTACAGATACAATGCAATCCCAGTAAAAATTCCAGTGGCATTTTTTTAATGAGATGGAGAAACATGTGACCAACTTTGTCTGGAAAGGGAAGAAACCCCAGTTTAGTAAAGCACTACTGAAGAAGAGGAACACAGTGGGAGGCCTCACCCGACCCAAACTTGGAACCTATTACACTGCCACAGTAGTCAAAACAGCCTGGTACTGGTACAAAAAGAGACATATAGACCAATGAAATAGAGTTGGGATGCCAGAGATGCTGCCATTCTCTTATAAATGGTTGATATTTGACAAAAGGCCTAAGACTGTAAATGGGTGAAAACAGTCTCTTTAACTAATGGTGTTGGGAAAATTGGATATCCATTGGCAAGAAACTCAGACAAGACCCATATCTCAAACCTTACACAAAAACTAACTCAAAATGGATCACAGACCTACATATCAAACCTAAAATGATAGAGATCATGCAAGAAAAAATAGGATCAACAATGGAAGTTCTAATAGACAGCTTAGACAGACTTCAATATCTGACAGACAAAGCATGACCAACAGAAGAGAAAATAGATAAATGGGAACTACTAAGAATCAAAGACTTTGCTCATCCAAAGACTTTATCAAGAGTTAAAAGACCACTTACAGAATGGGAAAAAATATTTGGCAACTACATGTCACACTGATATCTGCTCTCCATAATCTACAAGGTACAGAAAAATATCAACAAGAACAAGATGAATAACCCAATTCAGTGATGGGTAAAGGAGATGGACAGACACTTCACCAAAGAGGACATCCAGGCAACCAAAAGACACATGAGGAAATTCTCAGCATCTTTAGCTCTCAGAAAAATCCAAATCAAAACCACAATGAGATACCACTTCACCCCAACAAGGTTGGCCATAATCCAAAAAACACAAAACAAAAAATGCTGGAGAGGCTGTGGAGAGATCAGAACCCTCCTATACTGCTGATGGAATTGCAAAATGGTATAGCCTCTTTAGAAAGCACTTGAACATTTCTTTAAAAAGCTGGAAACAGACATACCATTTGACCCAGTAATCCTACTACTCGGAATTTATCCTACAGTAACAAAGGCTGTCACACAAAAAGACCCATGCACCTGAATGTTTATTGAAGCACAGGCTATAACAGCAAAAAGATGGAATCAACCTAGATGCCCATCAACAGACAAATGGATAAACAAACTGTGGTATATACATTCAATGGAACAGTATGCAATGATAAAGAACAATGATGATTTTAGGAAGCATCTCATAACCCGGTTTCAACTGGAAGACATGCTGAGTGAAATTGGTCAGTGGCAAAAGGACAAAAATTGTATGGGACCCCTACTATAAGGACTTAAAAAAAGACTTATGTACAGAAGAAAAGACTCTTTGACGGTTACAAGGGTGGGGAGAGAGTGAGAGAGGTGGTCATAGATTAGATAGTTGATAGAAATTTGGTTAAGTGAAAGCAGTGATAGCACACAGTAGAATGTAGATCAACTTAAATGGACTTCACTATAAACTGAAAACTCTTCAAATCTCAACCGAATATTCCAAGGACAGAGTAGCAGGGACAGGATCCAGGGACCATATTCTTGGGGGACATCGAGGTCAACTGACATAATTAACCTATTGCTAAGAGAGTCTTCTGTACCCCATATTGCTGAGTGGCATCTGGGGTCTTAAAAGCTAGCAAGCTGCCATCTGAGGTGCATCACATTGTTCCAACTCATCAGGAACAGATGATCACTGAGAATGCCGAAGACAGGTGGTAGGAAGAACCCAGGAGACAGAAGGACGCATGTGAATGGGAGACTGTAGCAACATGTGACTGGAAGAAACAGATAGTGCCCAGCCACCACAAAAGTCAGCCATGATGGAGCACAGAATGTTGAGTTCCTGTGGCAACATTAGAAAAAGAGGGATGCAGCTCAAAGACTCTACTAAAAGACCACAGTTTGTGGTCCGATTGCCCGGAGGATCCCCTGCAACCATGGCCCTTAGACCTGCTGCTGCTCCTGTCGAGAAAACACTACTGAGGTCAACTCTTTGGACAAAAATGGACTAAATTTGGGGACACAGTGTGACCATATGGTGAGTGTACTTTATGGTTCAATGCATTTGTAGGACATTGTTCTACTGGTCTGTTTCTAGGTGGGTAGAAGAGGATGGAAAGGAGCTTGTTAAGAGAAAATGACAAATATAAAGTGAAAAGTGTGCTGTTATGGATCAAGAAGAGCAGAGCAGCTGTAGATAGGCAGACATGAAAAATTTAGACTGTATATTTTCACTTAATCAGAACAAAAAATTTGTTTAGGTGAAAGCAGTGACAGCAGACAGTGGAGAGTAGATCAACTTTACTGGACTTCACCATAAACTGAAATCTTTTCTAATGTCAATCCAATATTTCAAGGATAGAGTAGCGGGGGCAGGGTTTGTAGCCACACTGTTTGGGGACACTGAGGCAGTTGGCATAATTAGCCTGTTGCTAAGAGAGTCTTCTGAACCCCTTACTGGTGAGTGGTGTCTGGGGTCTTAAAAGCTAGCTTGCTGCCATCGTAGGTACACCAAATGCTCCCAACTCATCCAGGACAAATGACCACAAAGAACAACAGAATTGAGGTAAAAAGAGCTCAGGAGACAGAAGGACCCATGTGAATGGGTGATTGTATCTACATGTGACCAAAAGAACCAGATGACACCTGGCCACCACCAGTGACGGCCATGATGGGCCACACAATGTTGAGCCCCTGGGACAACACTAGAAAAAGAGAGATGCATCTCAAGAAGTCTACTAAAAGACTGCATTTGATGATCCAGCAGCTCAGAGGATCCTCTGGGCGCATGGCCCCTAGACCTGCTGCTGCCGCTGTCGAGAAAACACTACTGAGGTCAACTCTTCAGACAAAAATGGACTAGACTCAGGGACATAATGTGACCTTATGGTGTGCGTACTTTATGGTTCTGTGCATTTTATAGGGTGCTGTGGTACTGGTCTCTTTCTAGACCAGCAAGAGGAGGTGTGGAGAGGAGGAGGCAGGAGCCTGTTAAGAGGATCTGACAAGTATTAAACAAAAAGGAGCAGTGCACTGTCATGGGACACAGCGAGCAGAAGGAGCTGTAGATAGGCAGGCATGCAAAATTGATTTGGACTGTACACTTTCACTTAATCACAATTAAAAAAAAGGTTTGGATGAATGAATGAACGAATGCATGACCCTGCTGAGCCCTCTATTTCCAAGATTTCTAGAGAAAGAATTTCTCACTGAGGATTATTAATAATCGGTGAGGCTCTCTCTTTGAATATTTCCAAGATTATCTACTTGGGATAAGTCAATGGACTTGCAAGTAGTCTCTTTCCTTAACTTGTTGGGAGACAAATCCTCAAGCTGCTATTGTCTTCTTAGAGAAAGTGAAAGTCAGTAAAAGGCTTCAAAGCAAAGAAATTAAATGCATGACTAGCTCCTCCATGCTCCAAGAACTGTACTGGTCTCATTACAGAGTATCTCCCATAATCTTCCAGTGATGTTGTGATGTCCTTTTCATAACTGGGAAATTAACAAGTATAAAGGTCAAGCAAAGTTTCCAAAACTAGAGGGAAGCCAGGTATCTAGGTCCAAACTCTGGGATTTCCAGTCTCCAAGAACTGCACACTGACAGTCTCCATAAAGTGGTCTGTGGATGGAGACTTCTGAGAATAATGATTACTTTTGAATTTGGATTTGAATGTGATTCAGGAGATGTGTGCTGTTCAGTGCACAATGAACCCGCCCATGCTCTATTATGTTACAAAGGGTGCTTTTGCACATCTGTGTCATTTGACCCTGGCTGGTACAAACAATTTTTGCTTGGCAGCTAACTGAAAGATTGGTGGTTTGAATCCATTCTGCAGTGCCAAAGAAGAAAGGCCTAGTGATCTACTTCTATAAGATTACAGCCATTGAAAACCCAGTGGAGCATAAATCTACACTGATAAACATAGGTTACCATGAGTCAAAATCACCTAGATGGGAACAGATTTTCCTTCTTTTTTTGTCCATCCTGAAGGCATACAAGCTCTCACCCTTGTTGAATATAATGTGAAGACTTTGCCCGCACTGGGTCACACATTTCCTGTGCCATCTTTGCAGTACAATGGAGAATTCTTCTGTTCTTGTCTGTCCTTTCCGAAGACTTCTCTCAGAGACCAAAACATCTAAGAGCACCGTGAACAGTGAGGGGTGACTTAACAATCTATGTTACATATGAGGTCTGACAATTAAGTCCAGGAGTTTAATTGTTCTAAGTGCCACATACTTCATTGCTGAATATCACCTTGGTCACCTTTGAAGTACTCCACTTGGGAAGCTATGTATCAATGCCAGTGCCCAGTCCACCCTTCAAAGCAGTTTTGGAATGCTCCCTGGGACAGCCACTGCTCATGGAGGCAAGGTGGCAAGTTCACAAACTTAACTGTATAGCTGTCTGTGAGGAAGTTTTTAGCCAGTAAACAAATAACTGTATTGGAACACCCCCTCCACTGACGTGATTTGGCCCCCGGTGACTTTTTTCTTTACCCAAAGATAAAGGAAATGTTTAAAGGAAGATGTTTTGATGCCAATTAGGTCATCAAGGGTAATACGATGACAGCTCTAACGGCCATTCCAGAGAAAGGGTTCCAAAATTGCCTTGAATAGTGAACCAGGTGCTGGCATTGGTGCATAGCTTCCCAAAGGAAGTACTTCAAAGGTGACCATAATGACATTCAGCAATGAGGTATGTAGCACTTTTTCTAGGATGAGTTCACAAACTTAATTGGCAGTCCTTGTATTTGCAAGAGAAAAATGATTGCCCCTGAAATTAAATGGGTATGGTGTTCAATCTGATGCACAATGGAAACCATGGCATTGGGATCTCCATCAATGTGAGAAATAAAACATTTGTTCAAGGACAGCAGTCCAATCCAATCTGACAGTGCGCTGGGGTGGAGGTGGTGGCCAGGTGCCTGACAGGGAAAAAAGATACTGATGGACATGACATGGAAAGGCAGTGAACCTAAGCTACCAGCTAGCCTGCCCCAGATAGTTGGGTGCAGACAACGTGGTCACCTCCCAGAGCTAGGAGGTTGGTGCCCAGGGTTTTGAAAGGTGCCAGGGAAGGACAGCAATGCAGGCACGGCATGTGGAAGCTAGTGCTTATTTTGGCGGCACTCAGTGCATGGTGATTGCTGGATTTAGTGAATGAGATGGGCTGACACTTCACACAGCACTAAAGGCTAGTCATGGCTCCTTCTTCAGAAGGAAACCAGTGAGGGGAAGCACGCAGTCTTTTAGGTACCAGTGAGCAACGTAACTGTGGACTTTCTAGTCCTTCGAAGTTCCTTTTCCAACAGTGAAGCCATGCTTTGTGCTTGTTTACCTGCGCACCTGACCCTCCTAGAATAGAGCTCTGGTTAGCGTAGTCTGCTTTTCTCCTTTTGCCAGCATTCTGGCTCAGGGATGACCACGGACTAATGCCTATAGCAGAAAGAACAATGATAAAATTCATGAGTCTGCATTAGCTCAGTGCTGCTCCTGTCAAGAGATGCTGCTTTTAAGAGTGATGCTTTACCTGTAGCAAAGCTACTCAAATGCATGGGTAAAGAAAAATGCATGTGGATACACCCCTGTGTGTTTGCATTTCAAATCTGGCATTTCTCAGCAGGGTACCAGTAAGAACGGGGGAGACTCGACCACAATGTAGCTATCTCCTAGCATGCCGAGTGCGGGGTCCCACTTCAGTCAGCAGAGGCACTCACCTCTCAACTTGCTGTCAGCCACACCTAGAAGCTGTTCAAAGCTGGGCAGAGAAGAGACTGTCCTGGTTTCCTCATGGCTCTCAGCGCTGGGAGGACCCTCTAAGGCAACCAGCAATACCAGTGTGGAGAGTCACTCCTGACCTTTTGAACAAGTTTTTTCTTGGTATAACCTTTGGATAAATAACTTTGAAAAACATATCAGACGCATTTACAATTTCAGGAATCTTTAGTCCTAGAGCTCTGAGAAGTCCTTGGGTGCTGCAAATGATTAAGCACTTGGCTACCAATCAAAATATTGTAGGTTTGAGTTCACGCAGGGGCACCTGGGAAGGAAGGTCTAATCTACTTCCAAAATGCTAACCACTGAAAACTCTATGGAGGAAGTATTTGCTTAGACAGCACGGAGTTTGTGTTAACAGTGGTGTGTTGCTTTGAAGAGAGTATAGTGAAAATGATGGCCCAACTTGAAAAGTGTTATCAGTGTTATTGAATTGCAAGTCTAGAAACTGTCAGGATGATGCATATTTTGTTACATCTGCATCAACAATAACAACAAAAAGTATGGAGCACAGTTCTACTCTGTCACACATGAGGTTGCCACGAATCAGTGTCAATACAATGGCAGCTGGTGTTTGGAGTCCCTGGATAATGAAACCTGTATTTTCTACTTACCAAAATGTTGACCATTCATGTTCACCTAGAAGCACCTCAGAAGAAAGGCCAGCAATCTACTGCCAAAACCTCAAAGGCTGAGAACGCTGGGGAAGGCAGTTCTACCTTGAAACACATGGGGTCGCTATGAGTTGGAATCAACTTGATAACTTTTCTTCCCCCCCTTTTTTGGTAGAAAAACTTGTAACTCCTTCAGGACTAGGGTAAGTGTGGTGAAGGATAGGTGCTGAGCGAGATTCAGGGTCCTTTCTGGCCTACCTGTACCCTTGTAGCCACAAGCTATCACTGTCGTAAGCTCCACCACCCTTCTGTGTAGGCACTGCACAACAACTGCCGTCAGCTAAAAATAGCTCATTTTCCAGGGTGGCCTGTGGAGAGAGTGCTAACAATTTGACTTGGTAATTATTCTCACTTTAGACAATACCTGATATTAAACACACACATTTGATACGTGAAAGACCAGTATTCATCAAAACTGCCCTTTCTGTGTTTTATTCAAGCTAGAAAATAAAAATCACAGCAAAATCAATAGTGCTTGCTCAAGCTTGATACATGATCCAGAGCTGCATTGCTCCTGAACACATCTATATGCACTTGACTTTGTTCTTGGACATCTCCCTTCTGTAGAGAAACAACGAGGCAAAAGAATGTCAGTCAGTGTGTTCCCTCTGGGCCCAAAGTGTGGAAAAGAACATCTGAAGAAAGATTTCAGGCCAGGCCTCCTCTGCATCACCCGCTGGCAAACAGCTGTTTGTCAGGTGTTTACATTTGGCAGTGAGGGAGAAGCTTAAGCAATTAAGCGAAGTCTTCTATCCATCCGTAACATTACCACAGCCTAGCTGGGTTTGCAGCTTGTAATGTGTTATTTATTTTTGGTTTTAATTGCTGGCAGTACCAGAAACATCAGTGTTATATATAGCGCTGGGCTCAACAGGAATAATTAAAAGGCAGGGGCCCTCGTAGTTGGTAGTAAAATACCAAGTGTAGGCTGTTTAGGAAAAATGTGCCATTGATTTGCCATCAGCAAAACACTGGGTGGTAGGAGAAAGATAGAGAAGACAGGCAGAAAAATCAGACCCAACAGGTTTATATACAGGCCAATGTTTGCTGAGTTTTTTCTTTTTTTTCCTCCCCTGGGAGATGCTTATTTGGATCCATGCAGCAATATTGCTAGGAAATAGAGCAAGGTTCTTGACCAGTATATATCATACTGGCTATAGACAGTTATTAACAGTGCTTCCAAGATCCTCTTCACCTCAGGTGAACTGGAAGCTAGAATGAGTGGTAGACTTGCCAAAGCGTGGCAGTGTTCTCTGGGGAAGTCCAGGCAGACATGTCCTTGGGACAGCTATGAGTTGCTGGTAAGCAGGGGCCCTGGTCATTTTGGAGACCTGGCATCCATCCAATGGCCTTAGCAGGGCCAAATGCCCAGAAAAGAGACTGTAATGCAGCCAAGAGGGGTAGTCATTTCCTGAAACAGGGCCATTTCTTACAGTAGAACAGGGGTCACTGTGTATCCTGAGAGAATCAGAAAAACATCGCCTCTCCAGTATAGCCCAGCCCTTGGAGTGATATCTTCCCAGAGGACATGGATTTTTTCTAATTGACTCAGGGGAGTCCTATGAACTAGCCTGCCAGTCCAGACACATACAGAATGGAGGTTTTCTACTGTAACTCGTAATGCTGCCCGAAGCCTAGAATTTTCTTTCCTTGAACTTAGCTCATTGGCCCAGTCCTTGTCTATACTGGTTGCTACAGTGCCTAACATGGGACCAGTGATGGGCTCCCAACTATAGCTATTGAAATAATCAGAAAACAAAAGAGAAAAAGACAAAAATTTGCCTGGGTTTTAGAAATTACCTTATCAGGGGTGCCACAAATCAGAGTTGACTTCACAGCTACTGGTTTGTGCATGTGCTTTTTACTGGGAATCAGAGCTGCTGAGGAGGTTTAGGAGGAAGAAGGAAGCTCCTAAGGTCAGAGGCTTGCTTCTCAACTTGGACAAAAGCCAGTCCTCAAAGGAGCATGGAGTGAATGGAGGCCCAGATATCAGCTGGCTTGATAGACCAGCCCCTGTACTGGACCATGGATTCTCTGTCCCTGTATCCTCTCTCCTTCTACGTCTTTCATCTGTTACTTAATCCAGTGCCTGGTACCACTGGGACCCTGTGGACTGTTAGTCTGTAGCAGGTCTGAAGGCCTGCATTGTGCTTAGTAACCCCGGTACCAGGACATGCCAGTGCAAGAAGTGAGCACGCCAAGCTCTGCCCACAAAAGACCATGCAAGGCTTGTCAATCTGGGGCCTTTAACAATGCAGTGGGGAAAAGCAAATGTAATTTCTTCTCTCGGTTTTGCCTCAAATGCATCACAAATCGGAATCACTTTGAGTCCAAAGGCTCATTAGAAAATGCTTCTGAAAGGTAACGCAGCCCATTAAGGCTCATTCTGAAGAGTGATTTCATCTTCTTCACATTCATGTCTATATTTGTTAAAGATCAAGTTCAAATTTTTTAAATTGCCAGATGTCTTGGCTCAGCTACAGAATCTGTCAGAACTCTTGGGGGGATACCCCAATTGGTAATAATAAAGTCTCCCTTCCCTACTGAAGCCCAACATTTTAGCCAAGGGAATTATTATTGCTGCTTAAAAAAAATCAGGGTTGTAAATTGAATTAATTTTATCAAAATCATTTTCTATAAAACAAGCACAGATTTGGTAAATTTAGCTGATCTCAGCTGCCCCATTTAGTACTGATGGTAACAGGGTGACTTTCTGATGTTTCCTAACTCTTGGGATTGGTCACCAGAGTGAGAAAGGAATTCTCTTCTTCCTTCTCCCTCCTGTCTGCCTCTTCCCATCTACCATCTTCCTCTGCTTTCCATCTTTCAATCACTGGTATTTTAGCCTTGCTTTGTAGTTGGCACACATGGTTTGTGTTTGGCTATTAACTAAGACTGGTGGTTTGAATCCACCCAGGGGCACCACAGAAGGAAGCCCTGGTAATCTGCTTCCATAAACATTACTCCAATAAAACCCTATGGAACAGTTCTGCTCTGTAACGCATAGAGTTGTCGTGAGTCAGTAGTGACTTGATAGCAATGGGCCTGGTTTGTGATTTATAAGTTTTACAATCCCTGGGTGGCACAAGCTATTAGGCGTTGGTTGACTAATGAAGACACTGGTGGTTTGAATCCTCCCAGAGCCTCCTCAAAGAAAGGCCTAATGACTCGCTTCTGAAAGATCAAAACCTTGAAAGCTCTATCGGGTCTAATTCCATACCACATTCATCGAGCTGAGAAGATGAGTTGGAATGCACTTGATGGTAATTGGCTTGGTTTTTGGTTTGTGAGTTTTAGATACTTAAACAAACATGGTATATTATGATTCTCAATTTTCTATGAGGTATCTGAAGCAGAATTAAGAAATGAGACCAAGTCCTTCAGAAGTCCAGTGTCCTTACACCTTGTATGAGTGGCCTGGTCAGAGCCCGTCAGGCCCCAGCTGCCTGGTATCCTGGGGGCTCAGGTTTGATTGGGTAAGGGCTGTTCAAAGTGGCCATAAGCAGAAGAAACCAAAAATTCAAGTGAAAACTATGCACAAGAAACATATCTGAGGGTCCAAAACATAGCCTATTGTTTGCTCAAGACCAAGGGACAAGAAAGTCCAGGGAAAAAGTGCTGAGCCCAGAGGTCCAGAAGACAACACAGTATAGGAATCAAAAAAGATGCAAGGAGCAAGAAGAAGGGTGCCAGAGACGGCACCCGAGATGGCAGCTATGCCTGTGCCGGGAAGCCCAAGGTCTCTTCCTTGGCACCCTGGCCCTGCTGGTGGGATTAGCTTGTTCTCAGGTCCTCGCTAGCTGCAGCATCATAGTTACTGAAGTATCGGGACAGAAACAAGGCCTCCAGGCCATAAAGTACCACACTTTCTGGTCCTACAGAACATTTGTAGGATGTATTATACTCACCTGTTCTCCAGTTTTCCTGGTGGTGGATGTCTTTATTTGCTCTTAGCAGTTGCCTTAGTCATTTAGTCCTACTATATCAGAGACACCACAAATGAGTGGCTTCAACAAAGAGAAGTTTTCACTCCCAGTGAATTAGGCTAAAAGTCCAAATCCAGGGTGTCAGCTCCCTGTGAAAACTTTCTCTCTCTGTTGGCTCTAGAGGAAGGTCCTTGTCCTCAGTCTTCCTCTGCCTGAGGAGCTTTCTCAGGCACAGGGATGTCAGGTTCAAAAGGACATGCTCTACTCCCAGAATTCCTTTCTTGGAGGCATGAGGTCTCCCGTGTCTCCCTACTAGCTTCTTTCTTTTACATCCCAAGAGATTACCTCAAGATGCACTACAGTCTTATACTGAGTCCTGCACTACCAGCACAGCTGCTGCGCATCCCCCCTCATTAACATCATAGAGGTAAGATTTACAACATACAGGAAAATCACATGATACTGGGAATCATGGCCCAGACGAATTGATACACACATTTTGGGGGGCACACAATACAATCCTTGACAATTGTTGATCATAGGAATTTCCCGGAAAGATAAGTCCAGACGACTCTGAGTCCAACCAACCGAATAAATGAACAAACAAATGAATAAGTAAAGAAATAAACAATTGTGCAGATTTTTGTGGAGCTTCTACAGATAACAGAAGTTCTGAAATCACAGAGCTTAATTAGGCCCTCAGAAACTGCTTTCTCCAATGAAGATCATTTGAACTAATGAAACTAACAAGTCCCAGAGACCCAGTGACATCAATCAGCTAGTAATGGTTCCTGGACCCAAGACTAGTTCTCCTGTCTCTTTTAGATTTCTTTTATTGCTGCCTCTTTCAATAAAGGTTTAATTATTACCTTGTTTACATTCTGATGTTGTTTTTAATGAAGATTCAAAGTCTTAGTGGGAATACTCTTTTAAATTCGATACGTTTGGGACACACTGCATTTTGTAATAACTAACTGGGAGCCCTGGTGGTGCAAATGGTTAAGCACTGAGCTCCTAACTGAAAGATTGATGGTCAAACCCACCCATTGTCCCCATGGGAGAAAAGACCTTACAATCTGCTTTTGTTAATATTATAGCCAAGGAAACCTATGCGCCGGGCCTACTCTGTAACATGTAAGTCAAAATTGACTCAATGGAACCTAATAGTAACAGCTGTGAAGCCAAGCCATGGCTTCATAATAATAATCTCATACCATTTCTGAGGTGCTATCTTAAGAAAGGAGTCTCTATGTGGTACAAATGATAAGTGCACTTGGCTACTCACTGAAAGGTTGGAAGTTCAAACACCTAAAGAGACACTTTTAGAAAAAGGCTTGGTGATCTACTTCCAAAAAATCAGCCACTGGAAACATGGAGGATAGTTCTCTTCTGACACACATGTCAATGGCCATGAATTGGAATGGGCTCAGTGATGAGCCCATTACCTCTTTGGGGATGAATTTCTCTGCTCTAGAGTTCTTGTTGGAAACAGCTAGTGGAAAACAGTGAATGAAGCAGGTTCCTCACTTTGAGGACAGCCAGTTGTTTATAGCACTTGGCCTTGGGTTCTTTGGAGCAACTTAAATGATTTCACTCAGGAGAACTTGATTAAGCTCAGCTCAGCCACAAAGCAGCTTCCCAGATAGGACTCAAGATTTCCTGAACCTAAACAGGTTACAGGTCTAACCAATTACTGCAGAAGTCAAGAAGTCTGCCCAGGCCTCTACCTCATTGATGCTGATAAGGACTCTGGAATTCCTGGTGAATCTCATCCCTTCATGTTTGTGATGGTTAATTTTATATTTCAGTTTGGATAGGTATAGTTCACAGCGGTTTTGGACAAATGCTAGGTTAGTTGCTATTTCATAATGTAGTAATACAATATAATGTCTATAATGTTATCTAATGTGATGCAATCAAGTGGTTGAGCTGGTAGTTTCTTTGGATGTGATTTGCTTCTAGACTGTAAACAGATATTTTTGGCAGAACTCACTTTCTCTCTATGCTCTTTCTGTCATTTGACCTATGGACTTTGGGATGCCGCCTGACCTACAGATTTTGGACTTGCCAGACCTCTATAATCTCATGAACCAGTCCTTTGAAATAGAGCTCTCTGGTGCTGAGGAAGAAACCCCCGTTACTCTGTTTTCGTTAAAATTATAGTCAAGAAAATTCTATGAAGCAGTTCTACTCTGTGACTCATGGGGTGATTGCCATGAGTCAGGATTGACTTGATGGCAACAGATTTCTTCTTTTGTTGTATACTGGTGTCACAGTGATTAAGCATTTGCTGGTTTGAGTCAATCAACTGCTGCATAGGGAAAAGATGGAGCAGTCTTATTCTGTGAAAGATTACTGTCTTGCAAATTCTATGGGACAGTTCTACTCTGTCACATAGGGACACTATGAGTCAGAATTGAGGCTATAGGGTCTTTTTGTTTGTGTGGGCTTTAGGTGCAATCTTACGACAAGTTAATTTTTCATACAAAAGTTTACACATATGTTGTTATGCGACTCTAATTACAGTCCCCGTAATATTACAGCACACTCCCCCTGTCCACCTTGGGTTACCAGTGTCTACTCAGTCAGCTTCTGTCTCCTTTCTGCCATCTAACCCACCTCCACACAGGAGCTGCCCATTTAGTCTCATGTATTTACTTGAACTAAGAAGCACACTCTTCATTCATACTATTTTATGTTTTATAGTCCAGCCTAATCTTTGTTCAAAGATGTGGCTTTGGGAATAGTTTTAGTTCTGAGTTAACAGAGAGTCCAGGGGCGTGTCTTCTGGGGTTACTCTAGGCTCTGCCAGAACCATTAAGTCTGGTGTTTTTACAGTCCTTGCTCCTTAGGAACTCCCTGTTGTGTTCCTGGTCAAGGTGGTCATTGGTAGTAGCTGGGCACCATCTAGTTTTTCTATCGGGTTGATGGAGTCTCTGGTTTATGTGGCACTTTTGTCTCTTGAGGTCACACGTTCCTTGTGTCTTTGGTGTTCTTCATTCTCATTTGCTTCAGGTGGGTTGGGTCCAGTTGGTGCATCTTAGGTGGTCACTCACAAGCTTTTAAGAATCCAGACATCACTTACCACAGTTGAATGAAGAAAATGTTTTAATAAACTGTTATGCCAACTGACCCAGGTATCCCACCAAACCATGGTCCTCTTACTAGTGGCCCTGGTGCTCTATCCCTCAAAGTGTTTGGTTGTGTTCAGGAAACTTGTTGATTGTGAGTGCAGCTCAGCTGTGCTGACTTCTCTATATTGTGTATTGTCCTTCCTTCCACCTAAGATAATTCTTGTCTGCTACCTAGTTGGTGAATTCCCTCCCTCCTTGTGGTGGTCAGGATTGTACCAACTTGGCTACTGTATGTCTGGCTGCTGTATCAAGTGGCAGGGTGGGGCCTGTTGTGGCTTCCCACCCCTCAGCTTTCATCTTTCTGCTTTCCACCACCTACTGCCTGTCTGCTCACATAGCCAGAAGCTCCTGCTCTTTTCTGGAATCTGGTTCCTGGACTTGAACTAGCAGTTGTTGGATTCATCAACCATTACAGCTTGCACTTGTGAGTCCTGTTCTCTGACCTGCCCATCCTGAGTTCGCCAACCTCCGCAGCTCCGTCTTGCTGCCAGCTTGGGATCCACCAACCTACACTACTGGTCATCTAGAACTCTGGTCTCTGACCTGATGACCTTGGGTTCACCAGTTTCTGTGGCCGCATGAGGCTTGTGCCAAGACTTGGGATGTTCAGCTTTTGCAATCATGTGAGCTGTTTCCTTATATGTAAATCTTTCCTTGTACATATACTTGTTACTGGTTTTGCTTCCTTAGAAAACCCAGCCCAAGACACTTCCCAACCTTATAACCATCAAAGAATGTTTTCTTCTGTATTTAAATCTTTTCTTGAGTCCTTGTGATAGTTGTCTCATACAATATTTGTCCTTTTATGACTGACGAATTTTACTTAGCATAATGTCTTCCAGATTCATTTATGTTGTGAAATGTTTCAATGATTTGTCATTATTCTTCATCGTTACTCAGTGTTCCACAGGGTGAATATACAATTTGCTTATCCATTCATCTGTTGATGGGCACCTATGTTCTTTCTTACTTTTTGCTATTGTGAACTACGCTGCAGTGAACATTCCTGAAAAAACTAGAAATAGAAGTACCATATGATGCAACAAACTTACTCCTTGGAATATCTCCTAGACAAATAAGAACTGACAAAGTTTCAATGATTTTCAGGAAACACCAAACTGATTTCCAAAGTGTTTGTACCACTCATTTTAAATTGTGTTACTCATCTCATTAAAAAATGTCATTGGAAATTAGATTGGGATTGCACTGTATCTGTGGATAACTTTGAGTACAATGGACATTTTCACAATGTTGGGTATTCCCATCTATCAACAAGTTATATTTCTCTGCACAGGTAGGTCTATTGGTTTCTTGTAGTAGTGTCTTGTAGTTTTCTTTGTATAGGTCTTTTATGTCTCTGGTTAGATGTACTCATAAATATTTTATTTTCTTAGGAGCTAGTGTAAATGGTACAGATTCAGTGATTTCCTCTTTGTTGTTCTTTTTGTTCTGTTTTATTAGCTCCAGTAGTTTTCTTGTGTGATTTTTGAAGGTTTTGTATGCATAAAATCATATCATTTGCAAATAGGGACACCTTTACTTCTTCTTTACCACTTTGCCAAAGCCAAGCCACTTTAGGTGCCCTTTATTCTTTTTCTTGTCTTATTGCTCTGGCTGGGACCTCCAGCACAATGCTGAGTAAAACTGGTGATAAAGGGCATCCTTGTCTGCTTCCCATTTGCAAGTATAATTCTTTCAGACTCTCTTTAGGATAATATTGGCTGTTGGTTTCATATAAAAGTCCTTTATTATATTAAGGAATTTCACTTTCACTCCTATTTTGCTGAGAGTTTTGTCATGAATGGGTTTTGGATGTTATGTAATGTCTTTTCTGCATCAATGAAATTATCATGTGGCTTTTGTCTTATGTTTGATTTACATGATATATTTCATTGATTGATTTATAATGTGCAACCATCCCTGCATACTATTTCATCGTGGTGAATTATTTTTTGATATGTTGTTGAGTTTTATAGACTAGAATTTTGTCAAGGATTTTTGAATCCATGTTCATGAGGGGTAGTGGTTTGCAATTGTCTTTTTTTATGGTATTTTTACCTGATTTTGATATCAATGTTATTCTGGCTTCATAGAATGAATTTGGGAGTATTCCAGCCTTTCCTATATTCTGAAATACTTTTAGTAGTACTGGTAGTAACTTTTCTGTGAAAGTTTGGTAGAACTCTCCAGTGAAGCCAACAGGGCCAGGTTTTTTTTTTTTTTTTTTTTTAATGAGTTTTCAAATTATCTCTCTGTCTCTTCTTTTGTGGTAGGTTTATTTACCTCTGTGTAGTTTAGGTAGGTACATGTTTTTAGAAATTTGTCCTTTTTTCTCTAGGTTTTCAGATTTATTGGAGCACAGTTTTCCAAAGTATTCTCTTATAATTCTTTTAAATTCAGTGGAGTCTTTTGTAATACTGCCAACCTAATTTCTTATTTGGGTTATTTGCTTCCTCTCCTGTTTTTATTTTGTCTGCTTGGACACTGGTTTATCAGTTTTGTTGATCTTGTATAAAAAAAAAAAACTTAATCTTGTTAATATTTTCAATCATTTTTCTATACTCTGTTGCTTTATTTATGACCTACTTTTCATCATTTCCATTCTTCCAAAGCCTGTGGGTTTCTTTTGCTGCTCTCTTTCTATTTGTTTGAGCTATAAGGTTAGTATTTTGATTTCGGCTTCTTCTTCTTTTTGGATGTGTACAATAATTTGCAATAGTGAAATATTATACAGGGAAAATATTAAACAACTCAGGAAACATCAGAATAAGATGAAAAGAATATGCAGATTCATTATATCAGAAAGAATTGGTCAATGTTCAACCATTTCAAGAAGTAACATGTGATCAGGAACCAATGGTACTAAAGGAAGAAGTTGAAACTACATTGAAGGCACTAGCTAAAAACAAGACTCCAGTAATTGATGGAGTATCAGTTGAGATTTTTGATAAATGCATGTGGTGCTGGAAATGCTCACTCATTTATACAACAAAATTTGGAAAACAGCTACCTGGCCAACTGATTGCAAGCAATTCATATTTAGGCCTCTTCCCAAGACAGGTGGTCCAACTGAAGGAGGAAATAATCAAACAATAACATTAATATCACACTCAAGTAAAATTTTGCTCACAATCATTCAAAAGTGACTGTGACAGTGTATTGTCAGAAAACTGCCAGAAATTCAAGCCAGATTCAGAAGAGGATGTGGAACCAGGGGTATCATTGCTGATGTCAGGTGCATCTTGGCTGAAAGAAAAGAACATCAGCAAGATGTTTACCTATGTTTTATTAACTATACAGAAGCATTTGACTGTGTGGGTCATAATAAATTATGGCTAATGTTGTGGGGGGACGGGAATTCCAGAACACTTAATTGTGCTCATGGGGACTCTGTACATGGATCAAGAGGTGGTCATGTGAGCAGAACAAGAGATACTTTGTGGTTCAAAGTCAGGGTTGTATCCTTTCACCATTCTTTTTCAATTTGTATGAAAAACTCCGAGAAGCTGGCTCTGGAGGAAGGTCCTTGTGATGTATTAGTCTTGCCTTGGTCTGGATGAATGTCAGCACAGGAATCTCAGGCCTAATGGGTGAGCTCTGCTCCTGGCACTGCTTTCTTGGTGGTATGAGGTCCCCAACTCTCTGCTTTCTACCCTTCCAAGAAGCTGGCCTACATGAAGAAGAACAGAGCATTAGGATGGAGGAAATCTATTGAACAAGCTGAGTTTGCAGATGACACAACTTGCTGATATTGGACAGGACTTGAAAAACTTACTGATGAAGATCAAAAACCACAGCCATAAGTATGGATTGTACCTCAACATCAAGAAAATAAAAATCCTCACAACTGGACTAGTAAGTAACATCTTGATAAATGGAAATGATTGAGATTGTCAAGGATTTTATTTTACCAGTTCCACAATCAATGTCTGTGGAAGCAACAGTTAAGAAATCAAGACACACTGTACTGGGGAAATCTGCTGCAAAAAACCTCTTTAAAGTGTGATAAGTAAAGATGTTGCTTTGAAGACTAACGCATACCTGACCCAAGTGAAGGTATGTTCAATTGTATTGTATGCCTGTGAAAGCCAGACAATGAGTAAGGACAACAGAAAGATTGATGCTTTTGAATTATGGTGTTGGAGAAGCATATTGAATGTACCATGGACTGCCAAAAAATAAATGGATTTGTTCTGGAGGAAGTACAACCAGAGTGCTCGATAGAAGTAAGGACGGCAAAACTGTGTTACATACTTTGGACATGTTGTCAGGAGGGATCAGTCAATGAAGAAGGACATCGTGCTTGGTAAAGTGAGTTCCAGTGAAAAGGAGGTAGACCCTAAACAAGATGGATTGATACAGTGGCTCCAACAATGCACTTAAGCATATAAATGATTATAGGCGTGGCTCAAGGCCAGGACATGTTTCATTCTGAGGTACACAGAGTCACCATGAGTTGGAACCACCTCAGTGGCACCTAACAGTACCAACAACTTGTAGGGGTGATTGTAATAGGTACAGGTATCTCGCTGTAGTTGAGGTTTATGTACCAAACAAGTTAGGAGGCTAACAACTGCTCCTGGGTGAAAGATGTGTTCCTGTTCCTTAAAGTGTGTAGGTGCTGGGTTTTGCAGCTGGTCTTTGGACACTCAGTCCTGTTGTCTGTAAGGACTGTGTCATGGATTAAATTGTGTCACCAACAAAATGTGTGTAGCAATTTGGCTGGGCCAAGATTCCCAGTATTGTATGGTTGCCCTCTGTGTTGTGTTGCAACTCTGAATCTCTACTTAATAGGGAAAGATTAAATTGTGTTAAAGAAGATTAGGGAAGAACTGTAGCACTGTTACTAAGGCCATCTCCCTAATTTAATATAAAAGAAGTTTCTCTGGAGTGTGGCTTGCACCTCCTTTTATCCCACCAGAGATAGAAAAAAAGGGAAGAAAGCAGAGAGTTGGGGACCTCATACCACCAAGAAAGCAGTGCCAGGAGCAGAGCTCACCCATTAGGCCTGAGATTCCTGTGCTGACATTCATCCAGACCAAGGCAAGACTAACACATCACAAGGACCTTCCTCCAGAGCCAAATGAGACAGAAAGCCTGCCCCTAGATTCAGCACCCTGAATTCGAACATAAGTGAAAATGTTACACCCCGTGGTAATCCTCTTTAACATAACCTAGTCTTGCCACATTAACCACCGGCTGAGATAAGGTTTACAAGACTAGGAAAATTACATCAGCCACAAAAGGGAGGAAAACCACACAACACCAGAGATCCTGGCCCTATCAAGTTGACACATATTTTGTGAGTACAAAATTAAATTCCCAATATTTCTCAACTACCAGAAGCAATGTCTCACAGAAGCAATGTCTCTTAGTCTTTCTGGGCTTCTTGACTTTAACACCAACATGGCCACTTATCTCCCCTACTCTGACCTGCCTTTCTCCAGGTAAACTCTGCTCACTGCTATCAGTCTTTCTAAAGCATGGTGTCAGTCAGACAATTGTCTTAAGAATCTTTGTTGTTGGTGTTAAGTGCCATCAAGTTGGTTTCAGCTCATAGCAACTCTGTTACAATGTACAACAGAACAAGACCTTTCTCAGTCCTGCTGTGTCCTCACAATCATGGTTATGCCTGAGCCCATTGTTGCTGCCACTGTATCAGTTCATCTCCTTGAGTTTATTCTTTTTCACGGACCCTCAGCATCTATTCATGGTGGAAACCCTGGTGGTATAATGATTAGGAGCTACAACTACTAACCAAAAGGTGAGCAGTTCAAATTCACCAGGCACTCCTTGGAAACTCTGTGGAGTTGTTCTTTTCTGTTGTATACGATTTCTATGAGTTGGACTTTACTTGAAGGCAGTGAGTCTGGTACTTACATACATGTACACACATACATGTATTCTGACTGGCTCTACCTCTCTTGGGAACTCTGATTATGAGGTCTGACAATTAAGTCTGTGAACTTAATTGTTCTAAGTGCTACATACCTCATTGCTGAATATCACTACGGCCACCTTCAAAATACTCCCTTCGGGAAGCTATGCACTGACACCAGCATCTAGTCCACTCATCAAAGCAATTTTGGAACTCTTGTTGGAATGGCTATTGTGCACAGTGGCATGATAGCAAGTTTGCAGACTTAATTGTATATTTGTCTGTGGGGGAGTTTTTAGCCAGTAATCAAATAACTGTATTGGAACACACTCTCTATTCACCAGATCTGGCCCCCAATGACTTTTTTCTTTACCCAAAGATAAAGGAAATATTGAGAAAAAAAATTGACACCATTCAGGACATCAAGGGTAACATGATGACAGCTATGATGGCCATTCTATAAAGAGATTTCCAAAATTTCTTTGAAGGGTGGTGTCTTAGGCTAGGTTTTCTAGGGAAGCAAAACCAGTAACACGTGTAGGTACAAGGAAAGATTTATAATATATAGATAGACAGATACAGATATAGGAAACAGCTCATGTAATCACAGAAGCTGAATGTCCCAAGTTCTGGCACAAGCCTCACGTGGCCACGGAAGCTGAGGAACTCAAAGTCAGCAGGTCAGAGACCAGAGTTCTAGAGCACTGGTTGTGTAGGTCAGTGGATCCCAAGCTGGTGGTGAGACGAAGCGACAGAGGCTGGCAAACCCAGGATCAGCAGGTCAAGGAGCAGGAACGGCAGAGGCTGGCAAACCCAGGGTCGGCAGGTCAGGGAGCAGGAGTGGCAGAGGCTGGTGAACCCAGGATCGGCAGGTCAGGGAGGAAAAGCGGCAGAGGCTGGCGAACCCAGGATCGACAGGTCAGGGAGCAGGACTCTCAAGTGCTGACCGTAAGGACTGATGAATCCAACAGCTGCTAGTTCAAGTCCCAGAACCAGACACCGGAAGAAGAGAGCAGGAGCTCCTGGCTACATGAACAGACCAGCAGTAGTAGTGGAAGGTTGGGAGATGAGAGCCGAGGGGCGGGGAGTCACCACAAACCCTGCCCTGCCACTTAATGCAGCAGCCAAATATGGAGTAGCCAAGTTGACATAATCCTGACCACCACAGTCCACCCCTTGTCAACTTGGCATCTGCACACATCTCACCTTACCATCCACAATCTCTGAAGGAGTACAGTTACAAAGTCATACTTATGTCTAACATGATATAACTAACACATATACAATTGAAAATGCATTAGCTCATTTACATCTTATGTTTCATAAGTAAACAAAATATCCAATACACACATACAAAGCAGGAATACTCATAGCAATTACAGTCCTTGTTTCTGCAACTGGTCGCGTGGCCGTAACTGATATTTAGAACTACCTTCTTCTACAACCCATTCTGTATTCCCTTTGCCGTCAGTTAGTACCTCAGCTGGTCGTGGTTCCTTGCCTGGTGAGGTGACCCAAACCTTCATTCCTGAAGGGTCTGGGCTATTATCACTCATTTTGGAATTGGGTTGCTGTAGTTTTCCATTGACCTTAATCACAGGACATGGTAGTACTAGGAGGCGTCCTAAGGGATCTCCTGCATTCCAAACATACTCTTCTTTACTTCCGTTATGTAATGTCAATCCAATTTCATCTTCATAGTCAGGATCAATCACACCGGCCAGTATTGTAACTCCCTTCTTTGTTGATCCAGAGGTACAAGGAGCCCAAAATGGCCTGGTGGCAATTTTAGCTTCCAGTTCAGTGGAATCATTGTTGTGTCTCCAGGTGGCAGCATTCCTCCCTTCGGAACTAAGACATTTAACCCTGCAGAGCATAAGGTCATGGGGACAGGAAGCAAAAATCTTGCAAGTGGATCACTAGGGGTAACAATGAGTGGTGCCACTCCCATTTCCACCCCTTGATTCCTCGACCCATGAATCCTGGCAATAGGAGAAACAGCGCCGTACATTGGATGCTGGTTTAGAGCATGCACAGCCTCCTGGAGAACACTTCCCTAACCTTGCAAGGTACTGCCACCTAGCTGGCAATAATTGTGTCTTCAGGAGACCACTCCATCATTCTATCAAGCCAGCTGCTTCAGGATGATGGGGAACATGGTAAGACCAGTGAATTCCATGAACATGGGCCCACTGCTGCACTTCATTTGCTGTGAAGTGAGTCCCTTGATCAGAGGCAATGCTGTGTGGGATTCCATGACAGTGGATGAGGCATTCTGTAAGTCCACGGATGGTAGTTTTGGCAGAAGCATGTTATGCCGTGTAGGCAAATCCATATCCAGAGTAAGTATCTATCCCAGTAAGGACAAACACTTTCCTTTCCAAGATGGAAGCGGTCCAATGTAATCAACTTGCCACCAGGTTGCTGGCTGATCACCTCAATGAACAGTGCTGTATCGAGGACTCAGTGTTGGTCTCTGCTGCTGGCAGATTGGGCACTCAGCAGTGGCTGTAGCCAAGTCAGCCTTGGTGAGCAGGAGTCCACGTTGCTGGGCCCATGCATAACCACTGTCCCTGCCACCATGTCCACTTTGTTCATGGGCCCACTGAGCAATGACAGAGGTAGCCAAGAAAAATGATGATTGGTTCCCACAGAATGGGTCATCCTATCCACTCGATTGTTAAACTCATCCTCTGCTGAGGTTACTCTTTGATGAGCATTCACATGAGACACAAATATTTTCACTTCTTTGGCCCATTCAGAGAGGTCTATCCACATACCTCTCCCCCATAAATCCTTGTCTCCAATCTTCCAATCATGTTCCTTCCAAGTCCCTGACCAACTGGCCAAGCCATTGGCCACAGCCCATGAATCGGTATACAGCCGCACATCTGGCCACCTCTCCTTCCAAGCAAAGTGAACAACTACATGAACTGCTCGAAGTTCTGCCCACTGGGAGGATTTGCTTCCACCACTGTCCTTGAGGGAGGTCCCAGAAAGGGGCTGTAGTGCTGCTGCTGTCCACTTTTGAATGGTGCCAGCATACCGCGCAGAACCATCTGTAAACCAAGCACGAGTTTTCTCTGCCTCGGTCAGCTGGTCATAAGGAATTCCCAACAAGGCCATGGGTGCAAACTGGGAGATGGGAGGTAATGTTACAGGAGTGGAGACCATGGGCATTTGGGCCACTGCCTCACGCAATTTACTTGTGCCTTCAGGTCCTGCACGGGCCCAATCTTGTATATACCACTTCTATTTAATGATGGAGTGCTGCTGTGCTCGTCCAACTTTATGACTCTGTGGGTCAGACAATATTCAGTTCATTATAGGCAGCTTAGGATGCATGGTGACTTGGTGTCCCATGGTTAAGCGTTCAGTCTCTACTAAGGCCCAGTGACAAGCCAAAAGTTGTTTTTCAAAAGGAGAGTAGTTATCTGCAGAGGATGGCAGAGCTTTGCTCCAAAATCCTAAAGGTCTGCTCTGTGATTCACCTATAGGGGCCTGCCAAAGACTCCATACAGCATCTCTATTTGCCACTGACACCTCAAACACCATTGGATCAGCTAGATCGTATGGCCCAAGTGGCAGAGCAGCCTGCACAGAAGCCTTAACCTATTGCAGAGCCTTCTCCTGTCCTGGGCCCCACTCAGGTGGACTAGGCAGTGGCATCACTACGTAGCTTCCTAAGGGGAGTATTTCGAAGGCGACTGTAGTGTTATCCAGCAATGAGGTATGTTGCACTTTTTCTAGGATGAGTTTGCAAATATAGTTGTCAGATCTTGTAAGACAGTACTCCATTATTGTGTTTCTCTTTGGGTCTGTGAACTTAGGAGGACTCCCTGGCATCCACTGGGTGTGTCAAGGACTGGTGAGCTGTTTATCAGGACTCAGTGAGGCTGAGTGTTTAGCTTGTTCCCTCTTCGAGTGACCTGAGGAAATCACAGACTTCATGCCTTTACTTAACAAGGCAGAATCTTGGAGACAGACTCCCCACTTCTTTGAAGGGACTTGGTTACCACTGATCTCACCCCTGCAGTGCAGGAAGTCTACCCATCAAGCTATAAAGTTTTCTCTGTTCAAGATTCTTTGTCTCTGGACTACAGAGATGTTACAAGAGATCTATTATGGAGATAGATTTATATGTCTGAAAGCATCACGTACGTTTAAATATAATCAATTATATAAAACAGATGGATCTTACAATATTTTGTGTGTTTATGAAGATGTGACTGTTCACTTGACTAGTGGCTTTGGTGCAATTTCTTTACTCAGTTATTTTACATAATACGTTTAAAATATGAACTCTGGTGGTGTAATGGTTAAACACTGAAGCTGCTAATCGAATGGCTGCAGTTGAAGTCCACCAGGAACTCCTTGGAAACTCTGTGAAGCAGTTCTACTTTTCCCTATAGGGGCAATATGAGTAAGAACTGACTAGATGGCAATAGTTTTTGTTTGTTTTTTGGTTTCCTGAGAAACTTTTGTGATTGCAACATCACAAAATCTTTAACAAAGTGTAGTGACAAAGGATTACTGCAGGAAATAACAGAGGGGTTTTACAGCATGTCGTTAAATTTTCACCTTCCATGCAGGAGACCTAGGTCTGATTTCCAGCCAGTGCTCTGGGAGGCAGGGACTTCTGCAGTTTTGTTCGTTGAAGTCCTGATGCTGCAGTGGCTAAGAGCTAAAGCTGCCAGCCAAAAAGGGTCAGCAGTTTGAATTTAGCAACCGCTTTTTAGAAAAGTTATGGAGCAGTTCAACTCTGTCCTATAGCATTTCTGTTAATTAGAATCAACTTAATGGCAAGAGGGTTTGGCCTGATGCCCCAGAAACCTAGGACAAGGCCTAGCACATAATAGAGATCCTATCATTATTCGAAGGACCCATGGTGGTGCAATGGTTCAGCACTTGGCTGCTAACCAGAAGGTCAGCAGTTTGAACCCATCAGTGCTCTGAAGGAGAAAGGACTTGGTGATCTACCCACATAAAGATTTCAGCCTAGGAAACCCTGTGGACACTTGCACTCTGTTATATAGGATTGCTGTGAATTGCAACTGTACTCAGTGGCGTACTACACAACATTGTTATTTGTTGAATGAGTGAATGATTGATTAAATGTTTGAAGCAATACAATATTTTATGTCTCTGTGCTTGATTCAGTCATACTAAGGGTATGTTTCCACAACTTTTTTTTACCGATTGATGATAGTTTTTTGTCCTTCTATAACAGAACCTATAAAGTAACCACTCTCTTTTAATGACTGCAACAGGATTCCACGGTATATCAAAATGTGTTCAACTAATTCTCTACTTTCGGGCTTCAAAGTTGCTTGCAATTTTCCTCCATTACTAACACTGATGATTCTTTGTGTACTCAGAATGTTACTTTAGGATAAACACCAGAAAGTGGAATTGCTTGGTCAAAGACATAAAGCAAATTTTCACAGTATCATTTGTAGTTTTGCTCTATTTTGTTTCCTGCTTGAGAATGTTTGTGCTTCTTTCCCTTCTTTCTTCTTGATTCTTTTCTCCCTCACTCTGTCTGTGGACAGACAATTTCAATAATCTCCTAGTGGTAGTACAGTTGTTGGGAACACACTAGTTTCAGCTGCTCTCTATGTGTGAGCCACGAGTTAAAGATTTTGCAGAATCAGCTGTTACGAATTTTCTTGACTCCTTTGGCATTTAAAATCTGCATCACCAAAACTAGTGCCTAATTTTACATTCCATCATATTGCTTCATGGAATTAATCTTACTCCCTGTCTCAGTCTAGTGCTGCTGTTACAGAAATACCACAAGAGAGTGGCTTTACAAACAGAAGTTTCTTCCCTTACGGTTCAATAGGCTAGCTGTACCAATTCAGGGCTCCAGCTCTAGGGCAAAGCTTCTTTTCTCTGAAGGCTCTAGGGGAGAGTCCTAGCCATCAATCTTTCCCTGGACTAGGAGCTTCTCAGCATAGAAACCTCAGGTGCCAAGGATGCGTCATTCCCCTGGCTCTTCTTTCTTGGTGGTATGAGGTCTCCAGCTCTCTGCTTTCTTCCCTTTTCTTTGATCTCTTGTAAGATAAAAGGTGATGCAGGACACACCCTGGGGAAACTCCCTTTACAGTGGATCAAAGATGTGACCTGAGTAAAGGTTTTACAACTCATCGTAATCCTCTTTAATGTAACCCAATCTTACATCATTAATCACAGTCATAGATTAAGACTTACAACACATGGGAAAATTACATCAATCATAAAAAAGCCTTCTTCTTTGCCACCTCATTTTTGACCACTTCTGCACCTAGCACCTAAACTCATTAGTGGATAACACCTGTGCTTCCCTTCTGGCTAATGCCTCTGGCTTTCTCATCACTTCACAGGTTTGCATGTTCTTTTTCTTCTTTTTTCTGTCTGTATGGAACATTCTTCCCTTATTTGTATGTCTGGAAACTTTCAACTCTTTCCTCAGGTCTTTGCTCAATCACTATGTCCATTCTGGAATCTTCTACTAACAACACTTCAAAAACACTTCAGACAGAGAATGGACTGGACCTGGGGACACAGAGTGATACAGGTGGTGTGTGTACTTTATGGATTATATATGTGTGTGTATGTGTGTATATATATATATATATATATATATATGTGAGGCTGTCCTACTGATGTCTTTTTAGAGAGAAAATGAGGGGGACAAGTGTTGAGTTAGTGGATACTGTAAATAAAGAGTGGAAGCGAAGAGTGTGCTGTCATAGGGTGAGGAGAGCAGATAGAGCTGCAGAGAAGCAGGTGATTGGGGTTTTATATGGCAAATTGACTTGGATTGTAAACTTTCACTTAATCACATTAAAAAAACATAAAATGGAGGTCAACAGCACAATACTAGGAATCACAGTCTAACTAAGTTGACACATATTTTGGGGGGGTCACAATTCAATCCATGACACTCATCAACTACTAAGCTAACTCATAGAAGAAGCAATGTCTCTTATTCACATAGGTTTTATGCATATTCTGTGAGTCTAACTCAGTGTTAACTATAATTCTGAAGGTTTATTCAATACTTAAACAATTGTAAACAAAAGTCCCAACAAACCTGTTTTGCAGGTTAGCAGAAGATTCCAGAATGAACACAATGGTTGAGCAAAGTCATAAGAAAAGAGTTGAAAGTTTCCAGACATACAAATAAGGGAAGAATGTTCCAGACAGGCAGAAAAAAGAAGAAAAAGAAAGAGAACATGCAAACCTGTGGAGTGATGAGAGAGTCAGAGGCATTAGTCAGAGGAGAAGCACGGGCAATACCCACTAATGGAGTTTACTTGGTAGGTGCGGAAGTGGTCAAAAATGAGGTGGCAAAGAAGAAGGCTTGCCTCTGAAGAATCATGCTATTGTCGTATTTTAGTGTGGATACTTCTGAACACAAGTGCTAGAAACTCAGTGCACCTGGCTGGTGTCAAATGGAGAAGTTACCTGCTCCTATTATTTAGAGTGGCTGAAAAATAGCTGGAGGTATCTGAATGCTAGTCTCTGGATGGTGCAAACAATTAACAGGCTTGGCTGTTTGGAGGTTCCAGTCCACTCAGAACCTTCTCAGAAGAAGAGTCTAGTGATCTGTTTCCTAAAATTTAGCCACTGAGAGCCCTGAGTAGCACAGTTCCACTCTGACACACATGTGGTCACCATGAGTTGGAATAAACTTGACAATTGGTTTTTTTATCTGGGCTTCAGGCCACCAAAGCTCTCTTCCCCTCTCACATTATCTGTGCAGCTTTATTATTACCAGAAGAAATCTTTGTTTCTCTCAAAAATTAAAGCCCACTAATGCCTGGGGTCTTAAAATCCAGCAAGCTGCCCTCTACAGAATATCACTTGGTCTTAGTCTACCTGGAGAACATCAAAGATGCGAGAAAAAATAAGTCCAGGAGACAGAAGGACCCATATAATTGCGAGACTATGTCAACACAGGACCAAAAGCACTAGATGGTGCCTGACCACCACTAAAGACAGCCTGGACAGGGAACACAATATAGAGCCCCTGATGGAACATGAGAGAAAGGGGTGTGCAGATCCAGGTTGTAGTCAAAGAGCAGACTTGATGGTCCAGCAACCTCAAAGGTACCCTGAGCACATGGCCCCTAGACTTGCTGCTAGCACAGAGCTGAAACCAGTGCCGAAGCCATCACTTCAGACAAAGAATGGACTGGACCTGGGGACACAAAGTGATTCAGGTGTTGCATGTACTTTATGGAATATATATGTATATATACATGAAGCTGTCCTATTGATTTCTTTTCAGAGAGTATTGATTTAGTGGATACTGGAAGTAAAGAATAGAAAAGAAGAATGTGCTGTCACAGGGTGAGGAGAGCAGATAGAGCTGCAGAGAAGTGGGTGATTGGGGTTTTACATGGCAAACTGACTTGGATTGTAAACTTTCACTTAATCACATTAAAAAAACTCACAAAATTAAAGCCCATTCAATATTACTTTAGGATTACGAAGAATGATTTTTGTCTCCAAGATGTACCTCTTACTAGGAAACCCCAAAGCAATTCTCCTGCACCAGTGTTTGCTGTTCCTCATGCCAAATCTTGGTTTTTCTGTCATATCAGAAAGTTAAGTGTGGCTAGAACCTGGACTCTTTATTCCTTGGGTTCCTCTTTCTAGTACCTACATGCCTGTGGTTGCAAAGATGACTAAGTTTTTCCAAATGGAAGAATACTCCCATAAAAATCAATCACAATTCTGTATTATTTGATCTTGAGATACAAAAAAGAATATATTGACACAGATGATGCTGAAGTCACCCTTTCATGATTAATATCATGTCGTGAGTTTGAAAAGATCACCACGGTCTTCAGAGTTTTTTGACCATGATAATCTCATTTAGTCCTGATGACCATCTTGTGTGGGAATCAGAGAAACTGTTATAGTCAGCCCTCCATATCTGAGGGGTCTACACCGGTGCACACAATCAACTTTAAATAAAAAATATCCAGGGGTGCAGCAGAACGAAAGTTCCAAAAAGCAAAACTTGAATTTTCCATGCACTGAATACTATTTCACAGGTCATCCTCTTTGTCCTGTGCTGGTCTGAACATTGTACACCTTATGTCTTGTTATTATTCCCTAGTTAATACAGCACTGATGATAATTTATGTAGCATTTGCATTGTATTAGACATTGTAAATTATCTAATATAACCAAACCCACTGTCATCGAATTGATTTTGACTCCTAGTAACTGTATAGTACAGAGTAGAACTGCCCCGTAGAGTTTCCAAGGAGTGCCTAGTGGATTCAAACCACTGACCTTTTGGTTAGCAGTGTATCACTTAACCTCTATACCACCAGGGTCTCCATAAATATTCTAGATATGATTTAAAGCATATGAGAGGCTGTGCATGTGCATAGGCTCTATGCACATACTGAACCATTTTATACAAGAGACTTGAACATCCTTAGAGAGATGCTTGTATCTACATTTTGCAGGTGACTGGAGTTCCTGGGTAGGCAGGCACTTTGGAAGAAAGACCTGGTGATCCACTTCTGAAGAATCAAGCATTGAAAACCCTATGGAGGGCAGTTCTACTCTACATTGACACACATGGGGTCACTACAAGACAGAATCCACTCGAAGGCAGCCAGTTTGGTTTATTGGCAGATGAGGTACATTTGAGAGTTTTTTGGCACCTCAAAGACCATTTAGTTCCATCCACATACACAAGTCAACATAATGTGCCCGGGTTTCATAGAGACCTAGTGTAAAGCTAGTGCAGGGGCCCAGGATGTCCAGCCCCATGACCAGGGCTCAGCATCCTAGAAAACTACCTCCTTGCAACTGTATCTGTGAGTTAGGAATCCAGGCATGATGAAAGACCTTGGTCTCTGGCAGCATGGGGTACTACTGGGAAGCAAGAGGGGAGACTGCAGCAACACAGTTTCCAGCCAGTGAGTTAGAATAAAAACCAAAAATGAAATAAGAGAAGTGATGGCAGAGAGCATAATGAAATACATAAACCTGGATAAAGCAGTGTGATGGGTAATAAAAAGTGAAATAGAGTGGAGGGGGTGAACATACTGTAATCACATATATCATGAGTGCATTAAACAGAGGAGACAGTGACAGTAGCTTGCAGAACTCATTAAAAGAGTCTCCAAGAGCTTTGGGGGGGGGGTGGTTCCTGGACACTCTGTAGTTAAAGGCTTGGCATGCTGGCATTTCTGCTGTCTCCATAGAGCTGTTGGGGTGCTCAGAGCTAGGAGTAACACATGACTTCCTGCTCTGGGTTGTGTAGACATTACTTGACCCCCAAGATTGCTTCCAAAGTCTCCAAAGGAGACTTTCTGTGCCACCTACCTTGGAACTCTTTGATGGCCATGCTGCTGCTGACCACAGGCACTTCTTGTGACACTAATGAGCAGTGGTGCTTTGGGCCTGAATTTCTTGGAGGCCTTGAATTTGGCACCACACAGAGGTCAACCAAAAGACCATTTTCAACAGTCATTTTTAATGTATTTTTGGCGGTAGGGGTATGAAAACAATCTTTAACCGGGAGACAAAGAGCTCACACATAAATCTTCCTAAGCAAACCAGTATAAAGTACTGATTCACTTTACAAGCTGTAAACTAGGTTTTTATTAGCCATTTATGAGCCATTTTTTATGATGCAAGTTTAATATTACGCTATAAAGTTCACAATGCACTTATAAAGACAGATAGACTCATTCACTTTATAATTCTTGACTTGGATACCTGGCAAAAGCCGACTGTATCATGCCATCGCAGCAAGCTGGCCCAGCTGGGACTTGGGAAACTGCTGTAGGATTAGGTCTGGGAATTGGCAACCACCAGAGAATGTTGTCAGTAGGAGTGGAAGGGAACAATCGGTGGCAGTCATAAAACTAAATGCCCACACTAGGAGGTAATTTTTCTTCTCACTTCTCTGGAATGTGGGGCCTTTATAGCCATTTAGGACGGGAGTATTCTCTTGAGTAGTAATTCTGTTTTAGAGCTGCAGCAATATATTGCCAATCAATTTTGTGCAACCTACCTTCTTCCTAATAGATCGTCATGGTTGGTCTCTTTTATTTAATGCAGTGAAAATTAAGTTTGTTTTCAGAGGTCAATGCCATGCAGTGACAAGAATAGGAGATAATCAGGAATATGACCAATCCTGGGTTGCAATTTCTGTTTTCTGTAGGAAAGAAATATTTGGTATATGGTAAGAGGATAGCCTTTCATGGATCTAATGCTGACTGCATGAGTTATCAACAGAGGGTTATAATGATCCCAGTCATGTGTGTTATTGAATCTCAAATTCTCTGTCTTTGAACCACAATTTTGAATACTGATGTCTGGTTTCCTGGAGCCCTGGTGGTGCAGTGGTTAAGAGTTCAACTCCAAATCTAAAGGCCTTCAGTGCCAGTTCACCAGCTATTCCTCAGAAACCCTATAGGGCTCTTCTACTCTGTCTTATAGGGTTATTATGAATCAGAATTGACTCAACAGCAGTGGTTTTATTAGTTTCCTTGGGCTGTTGTGACAAATTACCATCGACAGAGTGATTTAAGAAAACAGAAATTTATTCTCACCGCTCTAGATGCAAGATATATGCCCTCTGGCGGGACCTGGAGAAATCAGTTCCATAACCTGGAACTGTGTCACCTCTTCTTATTAGAACAGGAGTCATACTGGATTTAAGGCCAAAACCAAAACAAACTGATTGCCATTCTAACTCATAGCAACCCTATAGGACAGAATAGAACTGTCTCGTAGGGTTTCTGAGAAGAGGCTGGTGGATTTGAACTTCCAGCATTTTAGTTAGCAGCTGAATGCTTAACCACTGAACCACCAGGGTTCTAGGTTTCTCACTAAACAGTTAAAACACAAACTCTTTTGTAACATTGGTTGCCAGCCCCATGGTGTGTCAACACTCACCCTTCTCTACCCCAGGTTTTCTCTTTCTATTTATCCAGTTTTCCTGTCCTTTCCTTCCTTCTCATCTTTGCTTTTGGGCTTGTGTGTCCATTAGTTTCATATACTTGATTAAATTGTGAAAGCACACAACTCAAGTGTTATGATTGGTCCTATAGACCTGCCTAATATTTGGCTGAAGGGTAAAACTCAGGAGTGACCTTAGTACTTTATGAAAAAGATGTTGAGGGCCCTACTCTTGGGGTTTCTCTAGTCTCTGTCAGACCAGCAAATCTTTTTTTTTTTCTCTCCTCTTCTTTTTTGTTCATTTTTTTATTTTTTATTATGACTGAGTGAAAATGTACATTCCATATAAATTTACATGCCCACCTATATGCAGCTTCCGCTGCTCTCCCTGCCCGGTGACAGTGCACTATTCCTCTCTGCTCCATACATGTCTCATCCTCCCAACAGTCTCCTTTCCCCTCCTCTCCACCCACTCTGCTTCCTCCAGCCAGAGGTCTTTGTTATTAAAAAAATTCAAATCTTTTTTATTTTTGGCAAATTTTAGCTTTGTTCTAAATTTTTTTCCTGCTCTGTCTATGATCCTCTACTATGATCCCTGCCATACCAATTGATAGTGGTAACTGAGTACTTTCTACTTGTTAAGAGCTCAGTTTGATGGTGATTGTGGCAGTTGTGGCCCATTAGTCCCTTGAACTAATCTTTCCTATATATCTTTGGTCTCGTTCATTCTCCTTTGTGCCAGCCAGGATGGGACCAACAGATGCATCTCAGATGGCCATGTTATTCAGCAATCCCACTCCTAGGAATATATCTCAGAGAAATAAGAACCATCAAAGGAATAGATATGTGCACACCCATGTTCATTGCAGCATTATTCACAATAGCAAGAAGATAGAAACAACCTAAGTGTCCATCAACAAGATGAATGGATAAACAAACTATGGTACATACACACAATGGAATACCATGAAACTATAAAGAACAATGATGAATCTGTGAAATATCTCACAACACAGATGAATTTGGAAGGCACTACACTGAATGAAATAAGTAAATCACAAAAGGACAAATTTTGTATGAAACCACTATTATGAAAACACAAGAAAATGCTTCCACACAGAAAGAAACAAATTTGATGGTTACAGGAGACGGGAAAAGTGGGAAGGGAAAAAGACTGATTGGGTAGTAGGTAAGTGGTAAAACAGCATGAAATATTAAGGAAATCAGTGTAACTCAACAAAGGCAAAATCACAGAAACTCTACAGATACATCCAAATGCCCTAAGAGACTGAGCTACTGGGCTGATAACTGGGGACCATGGTCTGGTGGGAGACCTAGCTCAACTGGTGCAAGTTATCCTGTAAAAAAAAATGTTCTACATCTGACCATACGAAGTAGAGGCTGGAATCTTAAGTCTGTGAGCAGCCAAAATGGTACCTTTTGATGAAAACGTGGTGGCACAACTCAGAGAGGTCAGAGGTCTCAGAGCAGAAATACTGTACTGGTAACGTCTACATTTAAGGAACTCTCTAGAGCATGCCTATCTTGCCTAATATTTTTGTTGCCCCTGGAAACCCAAGTTTCACAGACATCCATCATCTTCTGGTTATCACTTCCACACTGCTTCATATAACCTATAATCCCACTCATTTTCTACCTGTGGTCAACTTTTAGGGAGCATCTGTGGTACATACACTGAAGTACAGCTGTACCCCTTGTTATACCCTCTTGGCATGAAAGCATCTTCCATGGCCTGCATGGCCACTGCTATATCATTTCTTCCAGATAGCTTCTGCAATCTGATTTAGTCTCATATGGGCATCGTTTGTTGTCTCACTCCCTCTCATTCAGTGACTCGTTAGGACTTGACTCCCTGTCTTCGTCTCATACCTACTCATGTCATTATTATTGAGATTTCAGCATCCTCCTGTATGATGGCCTAATCAGTTATAATCTTGAGTCCTGATTTCCTCATCAACAACGATCTTTTCCTTCACTACACTGCAGACCTCCCCCTGCCACGTTCATTCCTTTTCAAAATCAACTACAAACCACCTCTGAAATCTCAGTTTCAAGACTTCCTCCCTCAAATGCCTGTTTTCCAGCTTTCAACTTAAATTCCTCTAGTATCCTTACTCCAGTAACTACTACAATGAGAACTACTACAATGATCCGTTAGTTCCACAACTACATTTCCCTCTTTAAATTCTTTGCTCTTGAAATTCTAACTCTCCTAACCAAACTTAATGGGATGACTGGCTACCTTACCCTGTTTTTGTTTCATTTGTAGTTGGTTAAGCCCAGTAATCTACTTATTCCTCAGTTGTCTCTTATCAATACTGGGGAAAAAAAAAATCACCCTTGTAACAAGCTAAATGACCCCCAAGATATTCAGGTCTAATCCCTGGAATCTTTGAATGTTGCCTTATATGGCATAAGAGACTTTACAGATATAATTAAGAATTTGAGGTGAACATTTTATTTTGGTGGCTCCTAAATGCAATCACAGGTACTCTTATAAGAAGAAGAAGACAAAGTAACCACTGAGGCAAAATACTACACTATTGGCTTTGAAGATGGAGAAAGGGATGACAAACCCAGCAACATCAGCAATATGACTCTAGAAGCTGGAGGAGGTCAGGAAAGGATTCTCCCCTAGAGGATCGTCTGGGAGTGTGACAGTGCCAACCTCTTGATTTCATCTTTGTGCTTTTGGAATTCCAGTTCTCAAACTGTAAGAGATGGAATCTGTTTTAAGTCTCCCACTCTGTGATAATTTGTTGCAGTAGCTATAATTTCCAACATGTCTCCACTTTCTTATCTCACCTTCTTTCCTCAGGTATACCACTAAATCTGCTATTGCTACTCACATTGCCAAATCCAAGGCTTACTTCCTTACTTTCATCTTTCTTGATTTCTCAGAAGAATTTGATACTGGCAACCCTTTCTTACTTTTTTCCTTTCTTCTCTTGTCTTGTTTACCTTACTAGACTTCATCGTACTTCTCTGGGCACTGCTTCTCACTGTCTTATGTACTGAGTTATGTGATCTTAGGACTTTCTCTTTACCACCCCATCTGTCAGTTTGTTATACTGTAGTAGCTTGCATGTTGTTGTGATATTGGAAACTGTGCTCCATGTATTTCAAACACCAACTGGGTCACCTTGTTGAAGAGAGGGAGATGTTCTTGTGTGCCATTGAATCAATTCTGATTCACAGAAATCTTATAGGATAAAGCTATAATAGATATTGGCTGAAAGCAGAGAATGCTAGAAAGATCTTTACCTCTGTTTTATTGACTACGCAAAGGCATTTGTCTGTGTAGATCATAACACATTATGGAAAGTATTGTGAAGAAAGGGAATTACAGAACACGTAATTGTGCTCCTGTAGAAACTATACATAGATTAAGAGTCAGTCATGTGAACAGAACGAGAGGGACACTGTATGGTTTAAAATAAGGAAAAGTGTGCAGCAGGGTAGTAGTATCCTTTCACCATACTTATTTAATCTGTATGCTAAGTAAATAATTCAAGTAGCTGGACTATATGAAAAAGAATGTGGCATCAAGACTGGTGTAATAAAACTACTCCACTCATGGATAGGAAGAATTAACATTATGAAAATGTCTATGTTACCCAAAACCATCTACACATACAATGCAATCCCAAAACAAATTTCATTGCCATTTTTTTAATGAGATAGAGAATTAAATCACCAGCTTTGTTGGGAAAGGGAAGAAACCCTGGATAAGCAAAGCACTACTAAAGAACAAGAACACAGTGAGAGGCCTCACACTACCCAAACTTAGAATGTATCACAATGCCATAACAGTCAAAACAGCCTGGTACTGGTACAAAAAGAGCTGAGATCCAATGTAACAGAGCTGAGATCCCACGGATGTCACCACCCTCTTATGAACAGTTGATATTTGACAAGGCCCTCAGACTGTAAACTGGGGTGAAAACAGTCTCTTTAATAAATGATGTTGGCAAAATTAGATCTCTATTGGCAAAAAATTGAAACAAGACCTATATCTTACACAGAACTAAATCAAATTGGATAAAAGACCTAAATATTAAACCTAAAATGATAAAGATCATGCAAGAAAAATTAGCATCAACAATGGAATTTTAATACACAGCTTAGACAGACTTCAAAATCCAATAAAGCACAGTCAACAGATGAGAAAATGGATAAGTGGGAACCACAAAAAATAGAACACTTTTGCCTACCCAAAGACTACCAAGAATTAAAAGACCACCTACAGAATGAGAAAAAATGTTTGGCAACTACAAAATAACAAATGCTGGAGAGGCTGTAGAGAGATTGGAATTCTCATGCACTGTTGATGGGATTACAAAATTTCCAGCCTCTTTGGAAAGCAATTTGACATTTCCTTAAAAAATCGGAAACAGATATACCCTTTGATACAGTAATCCCACTGCTCAAATATATCCTACAGAATCAAAGGCAGTTACACGAACAGATACATGCACACTAACATTTATTGCAGCACAGTCCACAATAGCAAAAAGATGGAATCAACCTAGATGCCCATCAACAGATGAACAAATGAACAAACTACTGAACACTGTGAAATGATAAAGAGAAATGATGATTTTAGGAAACATAACCTAGTTTCACTTGGAAGACATTATGCTGAGTGAAATCAGCCAGTGGCAAAAGAACAAATACATGAGACCCCTACTATAAGGACTTAAATATAGACTTACGTAGAAAAGAAAAAACCCTTTGATGGCTACAAGGGTACAGAGGGAGGGAGAGAGATGGTCATAGATTAAATAGTTGATAGAAACTAGGTTGAGTGAAATCAGTGACAGCACACAGTAGAAAGGTCAACTTAACTGGACTTCAACATGAACCAAAAACTTCTCTAATCTGAACCCAATATTGACAAGATACAGTAGCAGGGGTTGGGTCTGGGGTCCATGTTCTCAGGGGACATCGAAGCCAATTGTCGTAACTAACTTATTGCTAAGAGAGTCTTCTGCACCCCATACTGATGAGTGGTATCTGGGGTCTTAAAAGCTAGCAAGCTGTCATCTGAGGTATAGAAAATGGTCCCAACTCATCTGGAACAGATGGCCACCAAGAACAACACATACATGAAGAAAAATGAGTCCAGGAGACAGAAGGACCCATGTTAATGGGTGACTGTATCAACATGTGACCAGAAGAACCAGATGGTGCCTGGGCACCACTAAAGACCATCGTGATAGGGCACACAATGTAGAGTCACTGTGGCAACACTAAAAAAGAGGAGCAGAACTCAAAAACTCTACTAAAAGACCTGAATTGATGATCTGATGGCCTGGAGGATCCCCTGGTACCATGGTCCCTAGACCTGCTGCTGCTCCTGACCAGAAAACATTACTGAGGTCAACTCTTTGGACAGGAATGGGCTGGACTCAGAGACACAATGTGACCATATGACCTGTGTACTTTGTGGTTCTATGCACCTATAGAATACTGTCCTATAGGTCTCTTACTAGAAGGCAGACGAGAGGTGGAGAGCAGGGGACAGGAAATTGTTAAGAGCATAAACAAGCATAGAACGAAAAAGAGAAGAGTACTGTCACTGGGCAAGCAAAGCAGAAGAAGCTACATATAGGCAGACATGCAAATTTAATTTGGATTGCATACTTTAATCAAATTAAAAAAAAACGATTTGTGAAACACTCATTAATAGCCCGCAATACACAACTGATCAACTTTGCTTGTTGAAACAAAAGAGGATTTGAGGCACTTGCTGATGAAGATCAAAAACCAGAGCCTTCATTATAGATTACACTTCAGCATAAAGAAAACAAAAATCCTCACAGTTGGACCAATAAGGGACATCATGATAAATGGAGAAAAGATTGACTTTGTCAAGCCTTTCATACTACTTGAATCCACAACCAACGTCCATGGAAGCACCAGTAAAGAAATCAGGGGGCGGGGCCAAGATGGTGGACTAGACACACGACTCCTCAGTTCCCTCTCAGAACTAAGGCCTGGAATGATAATGAGCAGTGTGGACATCTGAGGGGCCCTAGGATCCGGTGTAGGTGTGTCAGATTTGATGAGGCACCGGTAATGGAAAAACTATCTCTGTCAAAGACAAGGGGCCAATGAGCCCCACTCCAGCTGGCTCACTGTCTCAGAGCACTGCAGGAACTGATGACTTCTTTGTTATTCGGGTGGTGGGGACTGGGTATGAGCTGGCAAATACACTGAACTGCTGTGCTTAATAAACAGCATGTAGCACAGCCGAGAGACTGTGCATGGGACAGCTACATTTTGAGGGTCCAACTACTGACTGAGGGCATCACTGCCCCTCCAACCTCTCTTTTCCGAGTTGTGCCAGACTCTGCTGTTTCATGGCAAGAAGGACAGCTCAGCTGGGTTGCCATCTTGGTTGGGTGGAAGGTAGAGTCACTCAGCCAGATGACTTAGCGGCAGCTGATTCTCAAACAGAGCAGCAGCCCATCTGGCAAGCGCTTCTCCAGCAGAAAAGCAGCACTTGAAGGGTTCATGTCTAGATTTATGGGTGGGATCTGGCAGAGGATGGCAGGAAGGCCCCGACCCCTCCCTACACTGAACCATGTCATAGCATCTGGGGATAGCCTACAAGGTACTTTGTTGTCAGCCACATGGTGGGGCCTGCCACACCTGAGGATCTGTTTCGGCAGCTGTTGGACAGCTCCCTGCTGAGCAGTAAAGTACTTTTTAAAGTAAAAACACTTGGAGAACTGAATGCTGAGATGCCCAGCGCCATCACCTCCTCCCTTCACTGATCCACATCATAGGGTCAGCTGACAGCCCCCCAGAGACTCCATAAGTAGAGTGCTGTCTTTGCCAGCAAGGAGGCAGAGTCTGCCTCCCCAGAGAGTCCACCTGAGGACAGTCACTAGAGTACACAGAGGCAGCCGGTGACCAGCTCCTTTCTTAGAATTGCATCTCAGCTCCCTTTGAGGTAACATAAAGAAAGTAAACAGCTTCTAGATGGTGCACAAAAAACAGTCGATCACTAACCATTTAAAGAAGCAGTTCACCATGGCTCTGGAAAATTCCCAAAATAATGAATAAAAATTTTCCCACATGAAGAAGCCTTTCTGAAACTATAAGATGCTGAATACAAAAGAATTACATATAGAGCCCTCCTAGAGATTAAACAAGATGGAGCAGAACAAAATGAAAAATTAAGCTATTTGAACAGATGGAACATCAGTGATCTGAGATCCAGCAGATCAATACCAAAATTACAGAAATAAACAATTCAATCCAAAGCCAAAAGAGCAGAATTGAAGAGATGAAAGCCAGAGTGAGTAAACTAACTTGTTGGTTAGCAATTGGCAAGAACATTTATGAGGAGAAATCAGAGAAAAGAAATAAGAAAAATGAAGAAGCATTGAGAAATATGTGGGACTCTATAAACGGGAATAATCTATGAATAATTGGAGTTCTTGAACAGGGAGTGTGGTGGTCAGGATTATGTCAACTTGGTTACTCCATGTTTGGCCGCTGTATTAAGTAGCAGGGTGGGGCCTGTGGTGGCTTCCTGCCCCTCAGCTCTCATCTCTCTGCCTTCCACCACCTACTGCTGGTCTGCTCACATAGCCAGCATCTCCTGCTTGCTTTCTGGCATCCGGTTCCTAGACTTGAAGTAGCAACTGTTGGATTTATCAACCCTTACAGCCAGTGCTTGAAAGTTCTATTCCCTGACCTGCTAATCCTGGGTTAGCCAGCCTCTGCAGCTCCCTCTTGCCCCCAGCTTGGGATCTGCAGACCAACACAACTGGTGATCTAGAACTCTGGTCTCTGACTTGCTGACCTTGGGTTCACCAAGGTCACGTGGCCACATGAGGCTTGTGCCAGGACTTGGGACATTCAGCTTCTGCAATTGTGTGAGCTGTTTCCTATACGTGTGTGTGTGTGTGTGTGTGTGTCTTTCCTTGTGCTCTATAAATAAATGTTTCCTTTTATGTACACATGTTACTGGTTTTGCTTCCTTAGAAAACCCAGCCTGAGACAGGGAGGATAGATGAAAATATAGAGAGTATTGCTGTAGAGTTGCTAACAGAAAACTTTCCTGAGATTATCAAAGAAGAGAACATAGGTATCCCAGATGTGTACCACAAACACTAGACCTCAAAAGAAAGACATCAAGACAAATTATAAGCAAGCTTAGACAGCACTTGGCTTGGCTGCAATAGAATGAAAGATAAACAGAGGCTATTACAGGCAGCAAGGCTCAAACCAAAGCTAACATTCAGAGAGAAGCCTTGTAGCTTTTCTCTGACTTCTCTGCAGAACAATGTTGGGAAGAAATCAGTGAAAAGACACATTCAAAGCCCTGAGGGAGAAAAACTTCCAACTAAGACTTATATATCCTGCAAAATTGTGTCTCCAACACGATGGTGAAATTAAAACATTCACAGATAAACACTTTGTAAAAATCAAACCAAAACTACAAGAAATACTGAAAGAAGCTCTTTGCTTAGAAAAACAAAAACATTAAGTGTGTAGTTAGGAAGTAATGCAGGACACAGCATCCAGAATTCTACTCAGTCAGGGAAGTCAAAAAAGGCTCAACCAAAACTAAATTATTAGAAGAAGGGAACCAATGGTCATAACACGAAAACTATGACATCACCATACTAAAAATAAGGATGTATTGCAGTACTTATACTCCCTTCAGATGGGGAAGAAATTAAAAAGATTTGTGGAAGTTAAAGTCTGATTTGAATTTGGAATCATTAGGGGAATCACAGGAGTAGTCACAAAGCAAAATAACAATGAGGCATATCAAAACAAGAACCACACTAGAGGAGTCTCAACAAATGAAAAAAACAACACTGAAAAAGATAAAAAGTCAACGAATAAAGAATAACCCAGAACAGAATATTAAGTAAGACACAGAAAACATAAAACAGGCACATACAAAATAAATAAATAACAGCATTAAACACATATCTATCAATAATTACATTGAATGTAAATGGACTGAATGCTCCAATAAAGAGACAGATAGTGACATCCTGGATCAAACAACATGGTCTGTCTATATGCTGCTCACAAGAAACACACCTTAAATTCAAACACATGAGCAAATTGAAAATCAAAGAATGGAAAAATATATACCCAGCCAACAACATACAAAGAAGAGCAGGAATGGCAATACTAATCTCAGATAAAATAGACTTTAATATAAGACCCACCATTTGGACAAGGATTGACACTATTTATTGCTGAAAGTTTCAATACATAAGCAGGATATAACAATACTAAATATTTATGAACCCAATACCCCCAAATATTTATGAATCCAATACCAGAGGATTGAAATATTGAACAAACACTGACAACAACAAAAAATGAGATAGATCACTTCACAGTAATAGTTGAAGACTTCAACACTCCACTTTCAGTAATGGACAGGTTATCTAGTAAAAAGCTCAGTAAAGATATAGAAGATCTGATTGCAACAATTTATTAACTAGACTTTATCGACATATACAGAACTTTTTATCCATCAAAAGATGAGCACACCTTCTTCTCCAACGCACATGGAACATTTTCCAGAGTAGACAATCCGTTAGGAAATAAAGCAAGTCTCAGCAAAATTGAAACCCTTGAGTTATTGCAAAGCATCTTCTTGGACCTTAAAGCTATAACATTCAAAATCAATAGAAGAAAAACCTTAGGTAGGAATTCGAACTCATGGAAACAAACAACACCTTGTTCAAAAATCCATGGGTTATAGAAGAAATCAAGGATGAAAAACAGAAATTTATGGAATCAAGTGAGAATGAAAATACATCCTGCCAGACCTATGGGATACAGCCAAACCAGGGGTCAGTTTATAAATGCACATATCTGGAATGAAGAAAGGGCCCAAATCAAAGTATTAACCCTACAGCTTGAACAAGTACAAAGAGAGCAACAGAGGAACCCCTCAGACACCAAACAAAAATGGATAATAAAGATTTGAGCAGAACTCAGTGCCTTAGAGAATAACGGAACAATTGAAAAAATTAACAAAACCAAAAGCTGTTTTTTTGAAAAGATCAACAAAACTGATAAACCACAAAACTAAACTTACAAAAGAAAAACAGGAGAAGAAACAAATAACCAGAATAAGAAGTGAGATGGGAGATGTCACAACATACTCAACTGAAATCAAAAGTATCATAACAGTATACTACGGACTGTACTCTAACAGATTTGAAAAAGTAATCAAAAAACTACCAACCAAAAAAAAAGTCCTGGCCCAGATGGCTTCACCAGAGAATTCTACCAGACTTTTAGAGAAGAGTTAACTCTAATACTACTGACGCTATGTCACAGCATGCAAAGAGATGGAATACTCCCACATTCATTCTATGAAGCCAGCATAACTCTGATACCAAACCCAGGGAAAGAGCCCACCATAAAAAGGAAATTACAGATCAATATCACTCATGAACCAAATGCAAAACTCAACAAAGTCTTAGCCAATAAAATTAAACAACATATCAAAAAAATAATTCACCATGACTAAGATGGATTCATACCAGGGATGTAAGGCTGGCTCAACATTAGAAAAACAATTAATGTGATCAACCATATAAAGAGCATAAAGGAAAAGAATCACCTGATTTTGTCAATGAATGCAGAAAAGGCATTAGACAAAGCCCAACACCTATTCATGCTAAAAATCTCTCAGCAAAATAGGAATAGAAGACAAATTCCTCAATGCAATGAAGGCTGTCTATGCAAAGCCAACTGCCTACATCATCCTGAATGGAAAGCGACTGAAAGAATTCCCCTTGGAATTCTAGACAAGGATGCACACTCTCGGCATTTCTATTCCACATTGTACTAGAGGTTCTAGGAAGAGGAATTAGATAAGACACAGAAATGAAGGCCATCCACATCAGCAAAGAAGAAGTAAAAGTCTCCCTGTTTGTACATGGTATGAATGTATATGTAGAGAATCCCAAAGAACCTATAAGTAAACTACTCAAACTGATAGAAGAGTTCAGCAAAGTCTCAGGATACAAGATAAACATAAGTAAATCAGTAGGATTCCTTTATACCAACAAAGAGATCATCAAAGAAGAATTCACCAAATCAGTGCCATTTACTATAGCCCCCAAGATGATAAAATACCAAGGGATAAATCTAACTAGAGAAATAAAAAACCTATACAAAGAGAACTACAAGACTTTACTGCTAGAAACTAGGAGAGTCTTACATAAATGGAGAAACCTACCCTCATCATGGACAGGAAGAGTTAACATTGTGAAAATGTCTAGTTTACCCAAAGCAATCTAAATATACAATGCAATCCCAACACAAATTCCAGTATCATTTTTTAATGAGATGGAGAAACAAATCACCAACTTTGTTTGGAAAGGGAAGAAATCCTGCCTAGGTGAAGCACTACTAAAGAGCAGGAACACAGTGAGGGGCCTCACACTACCCAACCTTAGAACGTATTGCACTGCCACAGTAGTCAAAGTATCTTGATACTGGTACAAAAAGAGACAGACAGACCAATGGAACAGAGCTGAGATCTCAGAGATGTCACCATCCTCTTATGAACAGTTGATACTTGGCAAAGGCCCTAAGACTGTAAACTGGAGTGAAAACAGTTTCTTTAACAAATGGTATTGGCAAAACTGGATACCCATCTGCAAAAAATTGAACAAGATCTGTATCTCACACCTTACACAAAAACTAACTCAGACTGGATCAAAGACCTAAATATCAAACCTAAAACAATAAAGAGCATGCAAGAAAAAATAGGGTCAACAATGGAGGTTCTAATACATAGTTTAGACAGACTTCAAAATCTGAAAAACGAAACACAATCAAAAGAAGACAAAATAGATAAATGGGAACTACAAAGCACCACTTTTGCTCAACCAAAGGCTTTATCAAAAGAGTTGAAAGATCACCTGCAGAATGGGAAAAAATATTTGGCAACTGCATGTTGCACCAACATCTGATCTCCATAATTTACAATGTACTGCAAAATATGAACAAGAAAAAGCTAAATAACCCAAAATAAGTGATGGACAAAGGAGATGGACAAAGATAAGAGATGGATAAAGGAGATGGACAAAGATAAGAGATGGACAAAGGAAATGTAGATAAACCAAAGAAGACATCCAGGCAGCCAAAAGACACACAAGGAAATCCTCAAGATCTTTAGCTATTAGAGAAACCAAAATCAAAACTATGATGAGATACAATTTCACCCCAACAAGATTAGTCATAATCCATAAAACAGAAACAACAAATGCTGAAGATGCTGTGTAGAGACTGGAACTCTCCTACACAGCTAGTAGGATTGCAAAATGGTACAATCTTTTGAGAAAGTAATCTAGCACTTTCTTAAGAAGCTGGAAGTACATATACCATTTCATATAGTAATCCACTGCTAGGAACATATTGTACAGAAACAAATGCTGTCACACGAGCATACACATGTACATGAATGTTTATTGCAACACAGTGCACAATAGCAAAAAGATTCAATCAATCTAGATGCCCGTCAACAGATGAACGGATAAACGAAGTATGGTATCCAGAGTCAATGGAACACTATGCAATGATAAAGAACAATGATGATTTTAGGAAGCATATCATAACCTGGTTTCAACTGGAAGACATCATGCTGAGTGAAATCAGTTAGTGACAAAAAGATAAATATTGTATGAAACCCCTGGTACAGGGACTTAAAAATAGATGTATGTACAGAAGAAAAGACTCTTTGACAGCTACTGGAGTGTGGAGGGAGGGTGAGGATCACTTATAGATTAGATAGTTGATAGAAATTTGGTTAGGTGAAAGCAGTGGCAGCACACAGTAGGATGTAGATAAATTTAACTGGACTTCACCATAGACTGAAAGCTCTACTAATCTCAATCCCGTAGTGCAAGGATAGAGTAGCAGGGGTAGGGTCTGGAGACCATGCTCTCAGGGGAAATCAAGCTCAGTTGGCATAATTACCTTATTGCTAAGAGAGTTTTCTGCACCTCATATTGGTGAGTGGTGTCTGGGGTCTTAAAAACTAGCAAGCTGCCATCTGAGGTACACCAAATAGTCCCAACTCATCTGGAACAGACGATCACCACCAACAACAAAGACATGAGAGAAAAAGAGCAAGGAGACAGAAACACCTATGTGAATGGGACACTGTGTCAATATGTAACCAGAAGAACCAGATGGTAGCCCAGCCACCACCAAAGACAGCTATAAGGGGCACACAATGTAGAGTCCCTGTGGCAATATGAAATAAAGAGGGGTTCAGTTCAAGAACTCCACTAAAAGACCACTTTTGATGGTCCAACCATCCAGGGGATCCCCTGGGAGCATGGCTCCTAGAACTGCTGCTTCTACTGTCAAAAAAACACTACTGAGGTCAACTCTTTAGACAAAAAAGGACTAGACTTGGGAACACAATATGACTACATGGTGGGTGTACTCTATGGTTCTACGCATTTATTGGACTCTGTCCTACTGGGCTTTTATACATGGGAGAGGAGAGGGTGGGAGGAGGGGGCAGGAGGCTGTTAAGAGGATACAACAAGTACAAACTGAAAAGAAGGAGTGTGCTTTCATGGGACAAGACGAGTGGAAGAAACTGAATAGGCAGGCATGAAAAACTGATTTGGTCTGTACACTTTCATGTAATCACACACACATGAAAGAAATCAAATAGTGCATTACATTGGGAAAATCTGCTGTGAATGACCTCTTTAAATGTTGAAAAACAAAGATATCACTTTGAAGATTATGATCAGCCTGACCCAAGCCATGAAATTTTTAATATCCTCACATGCTTTGGAAAACTAGACGAGAAAGGAAGACCAAAGACCGATACATTGAATACACATACCATAGACTGCTGGAAGAAAGAACAAATCTGTCATGGAAGATGTCTTAGCCTCGGTTTTCTAGTGAAGCAAAACCAGTAACATGTGTATGTACAAGGAAAGATTTATATATATAAAGTACAAGGAAAGATACACACCCGCAGACGTGCGGACACACACACACACACACACACACACACATACACACACATACAGGAAACAGCTCACACAGTTGTAGAAGCAGAACTTCCCAAGTCCTGGCACATGCCTCACATGGCCACAGTAGCTGGTAAACCCAAGGTCAGCAGGTTAGAGACCGGAGTTCTAGATCACCGGTTGTACAGGTTGGGGGATCCCAAGCTGGTGACAAGACAGAGCTGCAGAGGCTGGTGAACCCAGGATTGGCAGGTCAGGGAACAGAACTATCAAGCGCCTGCTTTAAGGGTTGATGAATTCAACATCTGCTAGTTCAAGTCCAGGAACCAGATGCCAGAAGAGAGCAGGAGCTGCTGGCTATGTGAGCAGATCTGCAGTAGGTGATAGAAGGAGGGGCTGAGGGGCAGGAAGTCACCACAGGCCCCACACTGCCACTTAATGCAACAGCCAAACATGGAGTAGCCAAGTTGACATAATCCTGACCACCACAGAGGAAGTACAGCCAGAGTACCCCTTAGAAGTGAAATTGACTGGTTGATTCAAACTTCCAATCTTTGGATTAGCAGCCATAGTCCTTAACCATTTACATCACCAGGGTTCCCGGTAAAGCAGAGGGTCAGTGAAAAAGAAGGAGACCCTTGATGAGGCGAGTTGACACAGTGGCTGCATCAAACATAGCAATAATTGTGAAGAAGGTGCAGGACTGGGCAGTGTTTCTTTTCTACATAAGGCCACTATGAGTCAGAACTGACTTGATGGCACCTAACAGCAGCAACAATGTCTATGGGAGCAGATCACCAAGTCTTTCTCCTGCAGAATTGCTGCTGGGATTGAACCGCCTAGTTTTCAGTTAGCACTTAAGTGATTAACCATTGCACCATCACGGATCAAGATAACTAGATATTTAAACAAGGAAACAAATGAATATAATTTCAGATGATAATTAGTGTTACAGGAGCAACTGAACATAACAATATAATAGGGAGAACAGACTTTGGAAAAAAAATGGTCAGCTATTTTGATCAGAGAAAGAAGATGGACTTGTGAAAATCCAGACCCAGCATTTGTTTCTAAAGTAAAGCAACGAAAAATACTTAATGATGGCTTTCAAGTAAGTTTTTGTTTTGTTTATTGGTTTGTTTTTTAGTTACGCAATTAGTGGAGCCAATTCACAGACAGAGGGAGGTGACTGGAGCAGAGACTCTTTCAAGAATAAGGAAAGTGTGGAATGCAGATTGGACATGTTAAGTGATAGAGGCCTTATTTAGTACCTTGGTGGGTGGATACGTGAGTTACTTGTAGGACTATACAAGACTAAACTCACTGGAGAGTCTGAGTGTGAAGAAATGGATATTTGAGTGCAAACATATGGGATTTGTTCATGTGCCTATAGATGATATTTATAGCACAGAACTGAATGAGATCACAAAGGGAGCAAGTACAGATTTATTGAAGGTCTTCTTGTTAACTGCTGTTAACTTGACTCCAACTCACAGCGATTATAAGTAAAGCAGAATGCAAGATTGCCCTGTCCTACATCATCGTCACAATCACCAGCTTATTCGTCATTGTGGCTATTATGCTGATCTTTCTACAAGGGTCTCCCATGCCCTAACTGACCCCTACCTCACCAAATGTGAAGTTCTTTTCTAGTGATCAGTCTCACTTGATGACGTGTCTAAAACAAGTAAGTCAGTCAATGCTCTGTTTAGATCCATAAGTGTCACTGGCTAACTTCCAGAAGTAGATCACCAGGCCTTTCCTCCTAGTCTGTTTTAGTCTGAAGCTCCACAGAAACTTGTCTATCAAGGGTGGCCCTGCTAGTATTTGAAATACTGATGACATAGCACTATAACTACACTTATACCACCACAGCACAACAAACTGGCAGATGGGTAGTGAGTAGAGAAAGCAGTGCACATACACACATGTATATATACATATATATATGGAACACTTGATGGCATAGTGGTTAAGAACTACGACAGCTAACCAGCAGTTTGAATCCACCAGGTTCTTTTTAGAAGCTCTATGGGACAGTTCTACTCTGTCCCATAGGGTTACTATGAGTCAGAATTGACCTGCCACCACTGTTTTTTTTTTTTTTTTCGATCTTTATGGAAGCAGGCCTTTCTTCTTTAGTGCCACTGGGTTGATTCAGACCACCAAATTTTATATTAACAGCTAAATGTAAACCATTTGCACCACCCAGGGACCCTTCCAAATGTATAACTAGGTATAAATTTTAACCCTGAAATCTTTCTAAAAGCCACAGTGAGAAGTAGAGTCTCCACTCACAATAAGAAAATTTCTGTAGGTAAGAAACCCGGTACTCACCAGAAATGCCTATTAATCCTAAATTTTCAAAAATATATTTGACATCCAATCTCTTAGGGTTTCCAAGGAGCTGCTGGAGAATTCTAACTGCTGGTCTTCTGGTTAGAGCTGAGCTCTTAACCATTTCACCTGCAGGGCTCCAAGTTATATCCTAGGAAAGTTAAAATAAATCAGAGTTCAGGCCGAGAGCTGTTTACATCAACCTTTCTCTACCCTCCCTGTTTGATTTCTTATTATACAGACATGGGGGCAGAGCAGAGTATAATGACACAGAGATGAAGCTAAACCTCTGACACTATCCAACAGCTTTTCAAAGGCTAGTGTCTCTGGTTGTGTTGCCTGCATCCAGTCTAATGCTAGGGCAATGTGCTTACCAGGAGCGAGATCGGTTATGAAGTCAATATACCACAACGTGTCTCATGCGTATGTAACATACCACACTCAAGGCTGGGCTCTAAGGACTCAGGGCTTTATTTGATAGAGAGGAATCCTTGAAGACAAACCAGACAGCCTTCAGGAACACCAGATCCTAGGAAAGAGAAAGACATGTACATACATGTCTGAGGTACTAGGCAGATGCTAATTATTGCCGTGATCCCACGGACAGAAGAAACGCAGCGCTTAGGAAAGGTTACGCACTGGTGTTGGGTTCTCTTCACTTGTAAGTGTCCACTAGAGGAAATTTACCAAGTTTCACAACAATTCCATTTGGATTCTACTTGCTTTCTTAAAAACAGCTTTATTGATGTTTAATTCATATGCCATGTAATTCATCCATTTCAAATGTACAATCTAGTCATTGTAGATACTCAGAGTCCTGCTACCATCCCCACAGTCAATTTTACTTTAGATATATTTTCAGGATGGTATGTTTAACCTTTCTACAAACTGCCAGGCTGTTTGTAAACTTTGTGCACAATTTTACTTTTCCACTAGCAAAATATGAAGATCACAATTGTTCCACATCCACATTAAAACTTTTGATTATCTGTCTTTTTATTGTAACCATCTCAGTGGGTGTGAAGTAGTAACTCACTGTGGTTTTGATTTGCAGTGCCCTGATGGCAAACTTCTGTTGAGTATCTTTTCATGTGTTTGTTGGGTATTTTAATATCTTCTTTGTAGAAATGTCTGTTCACATCCTTTGATAATTTTTTTTTTAATTGAAGTATTTGTCTTTTTTATAATCAAGTTGTAGGATATATACTCTAGATAGATATTCTGTATTAGATATATGATTTGCAGGTATTTCCTTCATTTGTGGGTTCTTTCTCAAGCCCTTTGAAGCACCTAAGTTTTAATACAAATGATACACCTCTTGGTGTTAATGTTGTTAGCTGCTCCTGAGTTGATCGTGACTCATGGGAACCCCAGGTGTGCAGAGCAGAACTCCAGAGACTTTTGAAGGCTATAATATTTCAGCATCAAATCAACAAAACTTAAGTTCCAGACACTTCTGGATGGGTCTGAACCACCAACTTTTTGGTTAGTAGTTCAGTGCTTACCCATTTATGCCATTCAGGTAGTGTCATGTAATTATTCTTGTACATTATTAGATGCAATTTGTGAATATTTCATTGAGGACTTTTGCATTTAAGTTAATGAGAGGTATTGGTCTGCATGCAGAATGAGGGACAATCAGGTAGGACCACCTCCTATCAAGAAGTCCCTTGACCATTTAGAGATGGTGTGGACTTACTGGACAATTAAAAGAAAGTTAGGGTACACAGGTGCAGTGGGTTCCTAAGGAAAGTAAGCCAAGAACACAGAAATGGCTCTGAAAAAGTGAGTTTTCTGATTCATTGTTTTGGAGCAACAAGAAAAAACAAGAGACCATCTGTACCAATGGTCCTCCATCCCAGGTACAATTAAGAGCTCTGTTTTGTTATTTTCTGCTGTAGAACACGTGTTTTGAAATATTTATCTACTAAACACTGTATATTTAAGTAATTTGGTTTTTCATTTTTATCTATTCAAAGTATATCTGCTTCCAAAGACAGTTTTTGGTCTTTATGAGATAAAAAGAAAATATCTCCTCAATAAATGATCTCTGTTTCCTCCGACAACATTTCCTCTCTCTTCTTTTTGAGTTTGCCTTCTTTAGGTTGATCTTCAGTCAGTTTTCTATTTACACATACTGTGTTAGTGACAGGCGTTAAACTCCACTGTGTCCTACTTTCTGTCAGTGTTGAGTGGTGTGTGTTCCTTATCCACAACGTAGTCAATTGGCTGTGTTAATGCATCCACGAGTCTTCGCTTGTTTGCAGTGGTTGGACAACTCTCTGCAGGCTTCTCAATCAAGGCGACTAGTTTCCCAAAAATTAATTATTAACACTATCATTGAAATGACTTTACATTGTGCTGCTGAGAAGAATAATTGAGTCCCTGGATTTGGAAGAGGGCACTATGCGTTCTTTTATGCACATCTTTATGTTAGAAGATAGATCTTCTGTAAATAGAAGCTGCAGTTCTACCTACAGCTCTTCAAATGAAGCAGTGAAAAATTCACATGGGTCTCTGAGTAAAAATGAGGCCTAAGTTGCTTGTTTCTCTTAGACCGTGTTTGTCTATTAAGATGGAAACAAAAATATAGAAAAATGCCTCTGTAAATCATTGCTTCCATGAACTTCTGTCAAGTGAAGTAAAAATTTTACAAGCAGCCTTAAGTCTACCTCTCATCTCATTTATGAGAAGGAAGTTAGGAGCATTAGGTGACAGGGTCTGGAACCGAGATTACTTATGCTCCAGAGGGAATTCTTGGGTGGTGCAAATGGGTGCTCACCTATAGCATCACCCAAGAAAGATGATCCAACCAAATGCAGAAATTACTGAACAGTCATTAATATCACACACAAGTAAAACTTTGTTAAATATCATTCTAAAGTGTCTACAACAGTATATTCACAGGAAACTGCCATAAATTCAAGCTGGATTCAGAATGTTAGATGGACCTTGGCTAAAAGCAGAAAATATCAGAAAGATGTTTATCCGTGTTTCATTGACTATGCAAAGGCATCCAGCTGTGTGGATCCTAACAAACGTTACTTTGTGGAGAATGGGAATTCCAGAATACTTAATTGTGCTCATGAGGAATCTGTATATGGATCAAGAGACAGTCATGTGAACACAACAAGGGGACACTGCGTGGTTTAAAGTCAGGAACGGTGTATGTCAGGATTGTATCCTTCCATCATACGTTTTCAGTCGGTCTGAGAAACTGGACTATATGAAGAACGAGGCTTCAGGAGTTGAGGATGACTCATTAACAACCTGCATTATGTAGATGACACAAACCTACTTGCTGGAAGTGAAGAGAATTTGAAACACTTACTAATGAAGATCAAAGACCACAGCCGTCAGTACACATTGCACCTCAACATCAAGAAAACAAAAATCCTCACTCTTGGAACGGTCAGCGACATCTTGGTAAATGACTGGATTGAGATTGTCAAGGATTTCCTTTTACTTGGGTCTGCAATCAACACCCATGGAAGCAGCAGTCAAGAAATCAAAAGATGCATTGCATTGGGAAAATTGGCTCAAAGGACCTCTTCAAATTGTTGAAAAGTACAGATGTCACTTTGAAGACTAAGGTGCGCCTGACCCAAGCCATGATATTTTCAATCACGTCACATGTATGCAAAAGCCTGACGATGAATAAGGAAGACAGAAAAAGAAATGAAGCCTTTGAATTGTGTTGGAGAAGAATTTTGAATTGTACCATGGACTGCCAAAAGAACAAGCACGTATGTCCTGGAAGAAGTACAACCAGAATGCTTCATGGAAGCAAAGATGGCAAGACTGCATCTTACATACTTCAGACATGTAAAGAGGTCAGTCCCTGGAGAAGGACATCATACTTGGTAGAGTGGAGGATCAGTAAAAAAGAGGAAGATAACAAGATGAACTGACACAATGGCTGCAACAATGAGCTTAAGCATAAACACAACTGCAGACATGGCACAGGATGAGGCAATGTTCTATTCTGTTGTACATAGGGTCGCTATGAGTCCAAATCGACTTGATGGCATTTAACAATAACAACAACATGTTAATGACTCAGGACTCAATATGTAGGATTACATGTTGTCTTAAGTCCATGTCTTTAGAGACACAAAAGAGAGAAATGAGTAGATACAGGGGACCTCATACCACTAAGAAAATAGATCCAAGAGCTCTCAACCTTTGGCCTGCAGTCCCTCTGCTGAGAAGCTTCTAGATCAAGGGAAAATAGATGACAAAGACCTTTCTCCAGAGCTAACTTTGTGAGAAACTAAACATCTCTTTGTAAAAACCAGCCACTTGTGGTATTTATGTCATAGCAGCACCAGAGAGCTAAGATACCAAAGCAAAACATAACGAAGAAACCACTGCTGTTGAGTCTATTCCAAATAACAGCAGTCCTATAGGACAGAGTAAACTGCTCCACAGAGGTTCCATGGAGGTCCTGGCAAATTCTAACTGACTGTTTTTCGTTAGTGGATATGGTACTTAACCACTATACCACCAGGGTTTCCAAGACACCATGTAATTCCTAATAATAATATCAAATTACAAAGCAATTAGAGGATTCACCATGGTATGTCAAGCTAAGGAAAGGGACAGCTGATATTGAAACCAGGTCTGCCTGCTTTTAAAGCTCGCATTCTTTTGACCAATTCTCCTTTTGTTGCATTGTCAGCATTTTTATATGTTGAATTTTCACTATGATTTAACTTGAAATATTTTCAAATTGCTTCTGCAATTTTTGGACACATGAATTATTTAGAAGTATATTAGTTAATTGTATGGATTTGGTGTTTTCCTCTACCACATTATTATTAATTTCATATAATTTAATTACATTTTGTTTAGACAATACATTCTACATTGCTTCAAAACTTTTAAACTTCTGGAGGCTTGTTTTCTAGCATGGCAGGTAGTGTACCAGTAAGCAACCAATGAGCCTTGTAAAAAAAAAAAAAAAAAACATGTTCTACTATTGTTGAGTATTGTGGTTTTTAGGTCAAGGTGTTGGATAACGCCGACTTAATTATTGATATTGTTATGCATGGGCCAACAATTTTACTACTTATTTTCCTTCCTGTTTTTTTTTTTTTTTTTTCTTTCTTTCTTTGCTTTCTCTTTTTTGCTGTCAGTTTTGTTTTGTTTTGGGATTATCTGGCTAATTTCAGAATTCCAAATTAGTTTTTCTGTTGACTTACAGCTTTACCTCTTGCATTGATCGATTTTATTGATTGATTTAGACAATGCAATATACATTTTTAACTTTTTATAGTTTACTTACAGTTAATATTCATCATTTCAATAAAAATATAGAGTTTGCCACTGTATAAGTCTTCAATGATCCACATCTTTATACTATCATTATTATATCCACATACAATAAATATCCACAAAACAATCCTAAAATTTAAGAGTCATGTGTTTTATAATGAAATTATATGGAAAGAAGGTAAAAAGAATTAAATTTAAATGACACTTACTGTTTCTAATGTTCTTCACTCCTTTTGAAGGATCTGATTTTCCAGCTTGTAAATTTCTTTCAGTCTGAAGAGCTTCTTTTAACAGTTCTTGCTGAGTATGTCTGTTGCCAATGAATTATTTTTTCTTTATCTGAATATGACTTTGTTTCCTCTTTATTCTTGAATATAAATTTCACTGCACATAGAATTTTTTGTTTATACCTTTTTCTTTCAGCACTTTAAAAATGCTCTGTTCTCCTGTGGCCTCTATAGTTTCTGACAAGAAGTCAGCCCTTAGATGACTAACAAGTTTTTGTTTCTTGCTGCTTCAATATTTGCTTTTTATTATTGATCCGACTCGACGGCACTTGGCTTTGGCTTGGCTATTGACTTAAACTACTGGACTATTAATACACATTTCACTTTTTTTCTGGCTTGGTGTTTGTTTGCTAAGCGTTTTGAATCTGTAAATTTGTTAGCCTAACTTCAAGAATTTTTTTCTGCCTCATTTGTTCTCTTCTCTTCTTTTAGGGGAAACCCCAGCAGTGGTGGCATTAAGTGCTATGGCTACCAAGCAAAAGTCAGCAGTTCAAATCCACCAGGTGCTCCTTGGAAACTCTATGGGGCAGTTCTACTCTGACCTATAGGGTCACTATGAGTCAGAATCGACTCAGAGGCAGTGGGTTTAGTTTGGGTTTTGGTTCTCCTCTTAGGACCAAAATTACACTTATGTTTAGTTAAGTTTACAATAGTTAAAAGATTTCTAAAACTCTCTTTGTTTGTCTTTTTCAGTCTGTTTTCTGTTTGCTATTTACATTGGGCGATTTCTAGTGATCTTCAAGTTCACCTGTTCTTTCTTGCGTCATCAACATTCTGTTCTTAAGTGATTTCTTAATTTCAGATATACTTCTCAGTTCTGGAATTTCCACTTAGTTCTCTTTTCTTGTGTGCTGCTGTCACTTCCTTTTTTACCCCCCTCATCTATTGTTTTCTTCTAGTTCATTGACTATAATTATAATGTCATTGCCATGAAGTTATCCTGAGTCATGGTGACCTGTTGTATATCAGAGTGGAACTGGGCTCCATGGCATTTTCAATGGCTAGTGTTTTGGAAGTAGATCACTAGGCTTTTCCTCCCAGGAACCTCTTGGTGGACATGAACCTCCAATCTTTCAGTTGGCAGCTGAGTGTGTTAACCATTTGCACTAACCAGAGATATTACAAAAATTCAGTTGTGACTCTGAATTGCTTTCTCTCTGATGTTTCTTTCATTTTAGAGGGCAGCTAATCTAGTTGGACTTGAAGTATAAACTGTGTTTCCTGGTTGGCAGTTCTCATCTCAGTTCACATCTTTGGTTGTAACTGAGTTGCACTAATTCTTCATGCATGCATGGTTTAGGAATCAGTGAGAGTTACAGGAAGGCAGAATTTGGAATTCAGACTCTATCTGTGGGCTATGAGGTTAAGCTAACTGTGGGGAAGAATAGTGAATGTATCATGGGCCCTCAGAAGAATGAATAAATCTGTTTTGGAAGAAGCACAACCAGAATGCTCCTTAGAAGGAAGAGTGATGGTGAGATTGCCTCTCACGTACATAAGACGTGTTTTCCAGAGAGACTACTCACTTGGAGAAGAATATCATGCTTGATAAAGTAGAGGGTCAGAGAAAAATAAGATCCTCAACAAGACAGACTGACACAGTGGCTGCAATGATAGGCTTAGGCATAATAATGTCTAAGGGTGGTACAGGACCTAGCAGGGTATTTTCTGTTTATAAAGGGTTGAAATGAGTCAGAACTGACTATATGGCACCCAATGACAACAACATCCAGTGGCTACAGTTGTATCTAATTCAGTATTCTGCTTCCCCTGGCCAGAAAGCTATGGAGTCTCTTGGCCCCATTCACCATGCTACCCATGCTCAATTTTAGGCTAAAAGCTATGAAAACTGAATACAACTCCGCTACCCTGGGTGTTGACATCAGAGGCTGTGCTTGCCTTTGAACACTTTAGAGTGCTTTCGTGTGTTGTAGTATGATTTCCAGTTTACAGTTATTATCTACAAGTAGGTGGGTTTTACTCTGCCATTACCCTTCTTAAATGGATTTGTTTCATATTAGATTTTATGCTTGACAAGGTAACACTCAATTTGTGATCTTTTCAAGTTTTTGATTGTCATCATTGGCAAGAAAAATGGATTCACACCGTTAGGTGATAAAAAATTTTAAACTTTTTAATTTTAACTTTTTCATTGTCTTTTTTTTATTATGACTGAGTGAAAATGTACATTCCCATATGTCATGGTTTGAATTGTGTCCCCCCAAAAATGTGTGCAGCCACGTGGCTGGGATATGGTTCCCAGTATCTTGGGACTGTCCTCCATTGTGTGGTTTTGCTAACCTGTATGTTAAAGGATTAGGGTGGGGCTGTGAATTCCTGCTATGGGGGAAGTTTCCCTGGAGTATGGCTTGCCCCACCCTTAATGCTTTTAGCTTGCAAGGAATTAAAGGAAAAAGAACCAAGGACAATTGGAGAACCTCGCCACCATCAAGCAAGCAGCACTGGGAGCAGAGCGCGTCGTTAAGACCAGAGGTTCTTGCGTTAGGACACTCCCTGGACAATGACTGATGCAATACCGGACTTTTCTCCAGAGCCGTCAAGGGGAAAGTCTTTCCCTGGAGCGGACACCCTGAATATGGACTTGCAACCTACCGGACTGTGTAAGAATAAATCTTTCTTTGTTAAAGCCATCCACTCTGTGGTATTTCTGTTAGAGCAGCCCTAGCTGACTAAAACAGAATTGGTACCGTGGGAGTGGGGTGCTGCTCTAGCAAATACCTAAAATGTGGAAGCCACTTTGAAACTGCGAATGGATAGAAGATTCAGAAGGAACGAAGAAGGCGCAGATGGTGAGAAACAACAGAGGACCGGCAGCAGAGGCAGCAGCAGCGGCAGCAGCAGAACCAGAGGCAGCGCTGGAGCTGACCCGTGGAGCGAGAGAGGTCAGTGCCTGCGCAGAGTTTTCCTCGCGGAACGGGGTGCCTCTGGGCACTTGAATCGGTGGAGCTGGCCTTGCTGACCCACCGAGTGAGAGAGTTGAGTGCCTTTGGGCAGGACGCTTTCCAGCAAGAGTGGGGTGCCTCCGGGCACTTAAACCAGTGGAGCTACAGAGCTTTGGAACACTTGCCCGGCAGGGCAGATGTGGGCCTGAGGCCCAGGCCATGCAGCCATAGGAAGCTGAAGCTGAAGAGACAAATAGCGTGAGAAGCTGAGCTGCCTCAGTCTCAAGAGGTATGGCCATGACCTCAGGGGTTTGAAAGGGTGGAACCATGGCGTGCTGTGTTCGTAAGGGTGGAATTGCCACTCAGTTGGGCTTAGGGTGCTCCTAAAGCCGATGGGACAGAGTTTCTGTCCAAGTGGGCCTTGAAGGCAGAGTTGTAGCACGGGGCTGGAGGTCTCCACTCAGAAACCTGAGAGTGTGGCTGATACCTAGAGTATGGAGAGCATTGCTGTTGTGTAGAATGTCTCAGAAAATGTAAGAGTATTTCCAAAGCTTTGAGGGCTAATGTAATGTGTCCTGTTGACTTGCCTGTTGCCTGTTAATGCCTTCTAAGTTTCACAGATGTAGATTTTGGACTTGGAACTGATTTAAGACTTCTGTTATATGGATGGACATAATTTTGCTATGGTGAGATGAATGTGTTAAATGTTTTTGTGATGTGATTTTTGGGTTGTCAAAGGGTGGGATGTCATGGTTTGAATTGTGTCCCCCCAAAAATGTGTGCAGCCACGTGGCTGGGATATGGTTCCCAGTATCTTGGGACTGTCCTCCATTGTGTGGTTTTGCTAACCTGTATGTTAAAGGATTAGGGTGGGGCTGTGAATTCCTGCTATGGGGGAAGTTTCCCTGGAGTATGGCTTGCCCCACCCTTAATGCTTTTAGCTTGCAAGGAATTAAAGGAAAAAGAACCAAGGACAATTGGAGAACCTCGCCACCATCAAGCAAGCAGCACTGGGAGCAGAGCGCGTCGTTAAGACCAGAGGTTCTTGCGTTAGGACACTCCCTGGACAATGACTGATGCAATACCGGACTTTTCTCCAGAGCCGTCAAGGGGAAAGTCTTTCCCTGGAGCGGACACCCTGAATATGGACTTGCAACCTACCGGACTGTGTAAGAATAAATCTTTCTTTGTTAAAGCCATCCACTCTGTGGTATTTCTGTTAGAGCAGCCCTAGCTGACTAAAACACCATATAAATTTACATGCCCACCTATATGCAGCTTCCACTGCTCTCCCTGTCCAGTGACAGCACACTATTCCTCTCTGCTCTACACATGTCTCATCCTCCCAACAGCCTCCTTTCCCCTCCTCTCCACCCACTCTCCTTCCTCCAGCCAGAGGTCAGCAGGATGATATCCTATAGATGCTTAGAATTACCTTTTACATGAAAGTTCACAATTTCAGTCAGTTTCTCATACAAAAAGTTACACAGACTTTGTCATGTGACACTAGCTGCTCTCCTTACACTACAATAGCACACTCCTCTCCACCTTGTATTTCCCACGTCCATTTAACCAGCTCCTGTCTTACCCTCTGTCACGGATTGAATTGTGTTCCCACAAAAATATACGTAGCCATGAGGCTGGGTCGTGATTCCCTGTGTTCTACAATTGTCCTCCATTTTGTGATTTTGCTGTGCTGCATGTTAGAGGATTAGGGTGGGACTCTAAATCCCTTTAAAAGGGAGTTTCCCTGGAGTATGGCTTGCCTCACCCTTAATCCTTTCATCCTGCAAGCGATAAAAGGAAGGGGAAGCTAGCAGAGAATTGGGAACCTCACACTATCAAGCAAGCAGCACCAGAATAACAACGTGTCCTTCAGACCCGAGGTTCCTGTGCCAAGATGCTCCCGGGACAAAGACTGATACAGTACCAGACTTGCCTACAGTGCTGTCAAGGGGAAAGCCTTCCCCTGGAGCGGACACCCTGAACATGGACTTGTAGCTTACTGGACTAGGTTTACTAAGAGTAAACCTTCCTTTGTTAAAGCCATCCACTCTGGTATTTCTGTTAGAGCAGCCGTAGCTGACTAAAACACCCTCTCTTTTGATCTGGCTTCCAGACAGGAGCTGCCCAGTTGGACTCCTGTATACCCGAGCCAGGAAGCACACTCTTCACTAGTATCATTCTATGTTTTACTTACCAATTTAATCTTTGTCTGCGGAGTTGACATCCAGAATGGTTTCAGAGTTCTGGAGACCCTCCAGTCTGTCAGACTATCAAGTCTGGTCTTTTTACTAGAGTTTAAATTCTACATCACATTTCTCCTGTTCCATCAGGGACTCTTTGTTGATTTGCCTGTAAGAGCAGTCTCTGATGGTGGGCAGGCATACTCTGGTTTCTTTTTTGTGTCATGTTAATGTAGTCTCTGGTATAGGAGGTCTCTTCTGTTTCTTGGGCTCACACATTCCCTGTATCTTTGATGCTCTTTTTACTTTGCTCCAGGTAGGTTGAGATTAATTGATGCTTCTTAGATGGCTACTTGCTGGCTTGTAAGAACTCAAACACCACTCACCACAATGAGATGCAGAATATTGTAATAAACTTTGTTATGCCAGTTGACATGCATGTCTCCTGAAACCACTGTCGCCAGACTCCTGACCCTACTACTCTTTCCCTCAGAGTGTTTGGTTTTATTTAAAATACTTCTAAGCTTCGGGTTTAGTCCATCTGTGCTGATTTCTCCTCTATTCGGTGCTCTCTCTCCCTTCACCTAAAATAATTCTTCTCAATTATCTATTAGTACATCCTCTTATAACTATCCACATCCTCTTGTAACTATCAAAGGATGTTTTCTTTTGTGTTTAAACCTATTCCTGAGTCCTTACAATAATGGTCTTATGCAATATTTGTCCTTTTACCATTGACTAATTTCACTCAGCTTAATGCCTTCCAGATTCTTCCCTGTTTTGAGATGTTTCCAAATTTATTGTTGTTCTTCACCATTGCATAATATTCCATTGCATATACCGTAGTTTGTTTGTGCATTCATCCATTAATGGCACCCAGGTGAACTATATCTGTTTTGCTGTTGTGAACAGTGCACCAATAACCATTGGTGTGCATGTGTCTAATTGTGTGGCAGTGCTTATTTTTATAAGATATATTCCAAAAAGTGAGATTGCTGAATCATATGGTATTTCTATTTCTAGCTTTTAAAGAAAGCACCAGTCAATTTCCAAAGTTGTTATACCATTCTGTGATACCACCAGCAGTGCATAAGTGTTCCAGACTCCCCACATCCTCTCCAACATTTATTATTTTGTGTTTTCTGGATTACTGCCAGCCTGCTGAGGGGAGAGATGGTATCTCATTAGAGCTTTAATTTCCATTTCCCTAATAGCTAATGATTGTGAACTTTTTCTCATTATCTGTTAGCTTCTTCAATGTCTTCTTTGGTGAAGAGCCTGTTCGTATCCTCTGCCCATTTTTTAAGTTGGATTATATGTCTTTTTGCTGTTGAGGTTTGCAGTATCTTGCAGATTTTAGAGATTACCTGCTGATCAGATTTGTCCTGGCCCCAAATTTTTTCCCAGTCTGTATGTTGTCTTTCTCCTCTTTTGGTTACGTCTTTAGATGAGCTTATGTGCCGGGAGCCAGCCCCGACACTTTGTAGGTTCCCGCACGGAGGGAGGGAGAGGCACGGTGGGAAATGAATCAAGGAGACAGGAGAGACTTTTCTGGTTTAAGGCAGCCCGACCCAGAGAGCAAGAGAGAAGGCTGTCTGTCTTTATTGTTTTTATAGTAAGAGTGACGTGAATTTTACCCTGCCCACTGACCACACAATCTATTGGCTAGTTTAAAACCAAAACCTCGTGGTTGGCAAATTTGAAACCAAAAACCTCGTGGTCTTTGAGGTGATGTAATTTTTTACCCTGCCACATGAGCTATTAGTTAACTGAAACCTGGTGATCCTTTTAACTGTCAAGGCTTTTTAGATAATGGCCTAAGGATGCCTCAGGCTCAATCAGCCCTACTTATACCTCAAGGTTAAAAGGTTCACGAGGAAGGGTCTAAAGTTTATGATCTCTATTTGTTCCTACTTTGCTCTTTATTTTATCTCCTCCTGTGGGGATAGTAAACATCTACCGTCCCCCACCCTATGTCCTTCTCAAGCTGTTCTAAAGAGGATAATTCCTTTCACATGGGTGGGGATGTGCAGTTGGGGGAAGTCAGCAGGGGTTGGGCCAGCCTCATTGCTCTCAAAGCTGGCTGTGTTAGAGATCATTCCTCTGAGCTCTTTTTCCTCAGAAAAATTCCTGTACAGTTTTCCCGATATTATTTCATAGACCAAGGGGGTAGTAAAAGGGCCCCTCTCAGAAGGCATCTCCCCTGATCCTTGTGCCAGGAGAGGAGGGGGTATCTTTTTGAAGAAAATTCCCTGATCCTTGTGCCAGGAGAGGAGGGGGTATCTTTTTGAAGAAAATTTGATTAGGAAGCCAAATAATATCAAGGACAGTAGGCTAAAAAACATGTCACAGGTGAGATGCTTCAGCCCGTCATTTGCAGGAGCTCGTGACTTTGTCTACAAGGCTGATGGCGGACCTCCGCACTTATGTGTCTCATTTTTAGGATTTCCCAGTTGTCTATTTTCTCTTCTGATGTTTGTGCATTGTTAATAATGTGTACTCTGTTTGTGATGTGTTTTAGGGGCTCCTAGCATTGTTACTATTTTTTCTTCCATGATCTTTATAATTTTAGATTTGATAGACGGCACTTGGCTATTTAAATCTTTGATCCATTTTTAGTTAGTTTTTGTGCATGGTAAGAGAAATGGGTCTTGTTTCTTTTTCTTTTTTTAACAGATAGATATCCTGTTATACCAACACAATTTGTTAGAGACTGTCTTTTCCTCAATTTACAAATTTCAGACTTTTGTTAAATATCAGCTACTCACAGGGGGACAACTTTATGTCTGCATTCACAATTCTATTTGCTCAGTTTCTGTTTCTGCTGTTGTATCAATACCAGGCTGTTTTGACCACTGTGGCAATATGATAGGTTCTGAAGTTAGGTAGTATGAGGCCTTCCTTTACTTCTTTACTCCTTCTTTACTTCCTTTACTCCTTTCTTTACTTCTCTGGGGCTTCTCAATTTTCCATATAAAGTTCATGATTTGTTTCTCTATTTCATTCAAAACTGATGTTGAAATTTGCATAGGGATTGCGTTATATCTATAGATCACTTTGAGTAGAATACACATTTTCACAGTGTTGAGTCTTTCTATTTATGAGTAAGACAGGTTTCTCCACTTATGTTGGACTCTTGGTTTCATGTAGTAGTGTCTTGTAACTTTCTTTGTATGGGTGTTTTACATCTCTGTTTAGACTTATTCCTAAGCATTTTATCTTCTTAGGACTATTATGAGTGGTATTGATTCTGTGATTTTCTCTTTGAAATCTCCGTATTGGTGTAGAGAAATTCAACTGATTTTATATCCTGATAATTTCCTGAACTCTTCTATTATTTCCAGTAGTTTACATATATATAGATAGATAGATTCTTTAGGATTTTCAATGTATAAAGACCATATCATCTGCAAGTACAGACACTTTAACTACTTTCTTACCAGTATGGATGCTCTTTACTTTTTTCTAGCCTGATTCAACCTCCAGCACAATGCTGAACCAAAGTAGTGACAAATGGCATCCTTGTCTGGCTCCTGTTCTCAAGGGACTGCCTTTAGACTCTCCATTTAGAAAGATATCGGGTGTTAGCTTTGTATAAACACCCTTTATTGCACTGAGGAATTTTTCTTTTCTTCCTATTTTGCTGAGAAATTTTTAACAAGAACGGGTTTTGGACTTTGTCAAATGCCTTTTCTGCATCAGTTGATAAAATCAAGTGGTTCTTGTCTTTTTTTTACTTATGTGGTTGATTACAGTAATTGTTTTCCTAATGTTGAAGCATCCCTGCACCCCTAGTAGGAATTCCACTTGGTCATGGTGAATTATTTTTTTAAATATGTTATTGAATTCTATTGGCTCAAATTTGGTTGTGCACTTGTGCTTATAAGTTCATAAGATAACATTGATCTGTTATTTTCCTTTTTTGTACTGTCTTCACTCGGTTTTGTTATCAGGGTTATGTTGGCTTCAAAGAATGAGCTGAGGAGCATTACCTCCTTTTCTACACTCTGAAATATTTTTTAATAGTAGCTGTGTTAGCTGTTCTCTGAAAGGTTCCGAATGGTTGGTGGAATTCTCTGGTGAAGCCGTCTGGGCCAGAGCTTTTATTTGTTTGTTGGTTGGTTTTTTTTTTTTAACTTTTTTATTATTATTATTAATTACAATAAAATAATAAAATTTCTAACATCTATCAATTATCTCATCTATGACGAACCCTCAGCCCCCACCCACCCATGTAGCCAACACAGTCATTTTCTTATATGGATAATTCTCTTGTTAAGTCCTTTTAACAGGAGTCTCATACAAAATTTGTCCTTTTGACACTGATTGATTTCACTCAGCATGATCTCTTCCAAATGAGACCATGTTATGAGATGTCTTCTAAAATTGTCATTGTTTTTTATCATAGCATAGTGTTCCATTGAGTATATGTACCATAGTTTGCTTATCCTTTCATCTGTTGATAGACATCACGGTTGATTCCAACTTTTTGCTATTGTGGACTGTGCTGCAACAAACATTCATGTACACGTGTTTGTTCTTGTGGCAACCCTTGTTTCTGAAGGATAAATTCCAAACAGTGGAATTACAGGATCAAATAGTGTATCTTTCCCCAGCTTTTTAAGGAGGCACCAGACTGGTTTCCAAAGAGGTTGTACTATTTTGCAATCCCACCAGCAGTGTAGGAAAGTTCCAATCTCTCCACAGCCTCTCCAGCATTTGTTGTTTTGTATTTTTTGGATCATGGCCAACCTTGTTGGGGTGAGGTGATACCTCATTGTAGTTTTGATTTGAATTTCTTTAATAGCTAATGATCATGAGCAATTCAGCATGTGTCGTTCAGCTGCCTGGATATCTTCTTTAGAGAAATGTCTGTCCATCTCCTTCACCCATCGCTTAATTGGATTATTTATCCTTTTCTTGTTGATATTCTGTAATACCTTATAGATTATGGAGATCAGATGTCGGTCTGACATACAGTTGCAAAATATTTTTTCCATTCTGTAGGTGGTCTTTTAATTCTTTTGATGAAGCCTTTGGATGAGCAAAAGTGTTGGATTCTTAGTAATTCCCGTTTATCTATTTTCTCTTCTGTTGAATGTGCTTTGTTTGTCAGATTTGAAGTATGTCTGCATTGTGTATTAAAACTTCCATTGTTGATCCTAGTTTATGTTGGGTGAGCTTTATCGTTTTAGATTTTATATTTAGGTCTTTTATCCAATTTGAGTTGGTTTTTGTATAAGATGTGAGATACGGGTCTTGTTTCAATCTTTTGCGGATGAATATCTAATTTTGCCAGCACCATTTGTTAAAGAGACTGTTCTTACTCCAGTTTAAAATCTTAGGGCCTTTGTCAAATTTCAGCTGTTCATAGGAGGATGGTGGTATCTCTGGAGTCTCTACTCTGTTCCATTGGTTTGTATGTCTCTTTTTGTACCAGTACCAAGCTGTTTTGACAACTGTGGCAGTGTAATAGATTCTAAAGTCAGGTAGTGAGAGACCTCCCAGTGTGTTATTCTTCTTTAGCAGTGCTTTAGTTATCCAGGTTTCTTCCCTATCCAAACAAAGACTCTTTCAATGTCTTTTTTTATTATGAGTTTATGTAGTTGTTCTGCTTCAGTTTGTGTTAATTTAGGTATTTAGTGTGTTTCTAGAAATTTGTCCATTTCCTCTAGGCTTTCCAATTTGTTACAGTACAATTTTTCTTAGTATTCTGTTGTGTGTTTTTTTGTTTGTTTTTTAAAATTTCATTTTGGTCTGCTGTGGTATCACTCATCGCCTTTTTTATGCAAGTTGTTTTCTACCTCTCCTGTTTTTCTTTCAACAGTTTACCTCAATGGTTCATCAACTTTTTGATCTTTTTAAAGAGCTAGCTATTGGTCTTGCTGTTAACTCTTTTAGTCATTTAGAAAAATTAATAAAATCTCTAATTCACTTAGTTCTGCTCTAATTTTTATTATTTGCTTTCTTCTGGTGCCCAAGAACTTCTTTCAACTGTTCTATTTCTACTCGCTGAAGTTGTATGGTTAATGGTTTGATCCGGGTTTTTTCTTCTTTCTGCATATGTGCATTGCTTGAAATAAATCTACCTCTGAACACTGTTCTTGCTATGTCATGAAGCTTCTGGTAGCATGTGTTTTCATTCTTACTTACTTCTGTAAATATTCTTATTCTTTTCTTGATTTCTTCTATAATCCAGTAGTCATTGAACAAGGTATTGTTCAGTTTCCATATGTTTGATTTTTTTCCTTGCTTTTTTCAGCTGTTGATTTTTTCATTGATAGCTTTACGGTGTGAAAAGATGCTTTCCAATATTTTGATACTTTAGATTTTGTTAATGCTTGCTTTATGGCCTAGTATGTGTTCTATTCTGGAGAATGTTCCATGTGCACTGGAAACTATACTTGGCTGCCAATTGACTAAATGGCTTGTGTATATCTATGAGGTCAAATTAGTTTATTGTGACACATAAATCTTCTTTCTGTCATTGAGTGAGAAAATAATACATTTATATCTTCTTGATATTGACCCTTTAATCATTATATAGTGTCCTTTCTAGTCCACTCTGTTGGATTTTACTTTAAAGTTTGTTTTATCAGAATTGAATATTGCCACTCTTGCTCTTTTTTGAATATTTTTGCTTGATGCATTTTTTTCTATCTTTTGAGTTTTAGTTTGAGTCTTTAAGTATAAGGTGTGTCCCTTGTAGGCAGCATATAGATGGATCATATCATTTTATCCATTCTCTGTTGATGCATATAATCCACTTATATTCAGCATTATTATTGATAAGTATGAATTTAGTGCTGTCATTTTGACACCTTTTTGTGCATTCTTGAGTTTGTTCTGCTTAATTTTCTGTGCAGAGTCATTTTTCTTTATATGTTTTCTTTTCATCTTTTTCATTGTTGTTGGTTTTGCATTTGTTGAGACTTCATGTTTTTTATTTTGAGCTGTAGGATTTCTGATTTCCTTTGTTGTTACCTTAGTATTTACCCCTATTTTTCTAAATTTAAAGCAGTCTATTTTCTTTGTATTCTCTTGCTTTCATTTACATATGAAAGATCTATGGCTACATTTTTTTAGTCCCTCTTTTTTTAAATAACAAAAAAAATGTTATCATCTTTTACATATTGACATTTGTCTGTTTCCGATGTTTAGCTTTAATTTATTTTTGTAATTTTCCTATCAGGGTTGGTATCTATTTGCTCTGTTCTTTAGTCTAGACTTGGGTTATTATCTGATGCTACTAATTTTCTAACCAAAAGATTCACTTTAGTATTTCTTGTGATTTGGGTTTGAGTTTTGCAAATTCCCTAAATTTCTGTTTATCCGGAAATGCCCTTATTTCACCATCACATTTGAGAGTTTAGATGGATAATTTGTTGCTGGCAATTATTTTCCTTCAAGGCTTTGTACATGTCATCCCATTGCCTTGTTGCTTGTATGGCTTCTGCTGAGTAGTTTGAACTTAGTCTTATTGACTGTCCTTTGTAGATTATTTTTTGTTTATCCTTAACCACTTTTAAAATTCATTATCTTTAGTTTTGCCATGTTTGATTGTAATATGTCTTGGTGTCTTTCTTTTGGAATCTACCTTGTGTGGAGTTTGATGAACATCTTAAATAGATGCCATCTCCTTTTTCATGATACCAGGGAAGTTTTCTGTCAACAAGTCTTCACAATTTCTTATGTATTTTCTGTAATCACCCTTCCCTCCATTTTGGTATTCCAATCACTCTTGATAAAATCTCCCCAAAACTCATACTGTTTCTTCATTTTTTAATTCTTTTATTTGATTTTTCATTAAATATGTTAGTGCCAATTGCTGTATCTTCAGTCTCTCTAATTTGGCCTTCCATTGCATCTATTCTGCTATTTTGATTTTCTATTGAGTTGTGTAATTCTGTGATTTTATTATTAATTTTCTGCATTTCTGATTGCTGTCTCTCAAGGATTTCTTGCAGCCTGTTCAATTTGTCATTATGTTCTGCTGTGTTTTGCCTGATCTCCTTCCTCATCTCTTGAAGAGTTCTAATTATTGTACTTTTATATTCTACCTCTGATAATTCCAGGAAGTTCTCCTCATTTGCAGAATTTCTCAGTTCTTTGTTTTGAGAGCTCTCTGAAGCCATCATGTCTTGTATCTTTAAGTGATTTGATTTTGACTATTGTCTCTGAGTCATCAGTTAAGCAGTATTTATTTATTTTGTTTCTCCTGTTCCAACTAATTTTTTGTTTTGAAATAAACAAATATACTGGTCATGTGAGCTAATTTGATTATTGCTGTGTTAGAGGTTCTACTGTCCTGTCATCAGATGCCAAGAGCTGTTACTAGGCAAGTGGGCTCAGGTGTCCAACTACTTTTCTTGTAAGTATTCAGCTAAGCTGTCCAGATAGCCAGCAAGTGTGTGGTACAACCTTTCCCCTAGTTTCAGATGGGCAGGGGTGACTGATGTAGGCATAATTATCTGGCTGCACACACTGAGAAAGGCAGGGGGCAGACAGTTACACCTGACTGTCTGTGAGGAAGGCCTGTCCTTTTTCCTCAATGTGAGTATGTAAACAGCTTTTCTTATGGGACAGTGGGCATGCTGGATGCTGGATGCAGTGCTAAAAGGTTTTCAAGATCCATGGGCCCCCTTATGCCTGATCCTAGGGAAAGAATCTGTTTCTGCCTGAGTTCTCAGCTTAGGATAGATAGCTGATTCCATATTGTTTCTTCTCCAAGTCTAGGAGAATGGCTCAGGGTGGGTATAAGGAGTGATACTTCCAGCCCAGTTAGTGTGTCAAAACATGGAGCCTGGTGCAGTGTAGAGAAGAGAGAGGAAAGCACTAGAAAAATGGATAAATTTTTATCCTGATGGAAAATTTTAGATTCATATGCAACAGGTTAGATGCATGCCACTTAGCTTTTGATTATTGAATGCCATTTTTCACTGACTCAGGAGGCATGAGTGTGCTCTCTGCTGCTCAGTCTCTCCTGCTCGGGAAAGTGCTTTCCAAATGCTACCACTTCATTGACCAAGTTGGCTGCAACTAATCCTTTTGTTGGGTGCTGATTTCCAAGGATCAGTTCTAGCCAGTCCTGGATATTTCTTGACATACTCTTCCATCCCTGTTGCTCAGCATGATTTCTCAACTTTCCCTTTGATGTTAAGGACTCCTAGAATGTCATATATAATTGTTTCACTTGTTTTTTTTTTTTTTTTGTATCTTTGCTATTAGAAGATATCTTAGTCACCCAGTGCTGCTCTCACAGAAATACCGTGAGTGGATGACTTTAACAAATGGTTTATTCTTACACAGTCCAGTTGGGTGGAAGTCCAAATTCAGAGTGCCAGCTCCTGGAAAAATCTTTCTCTGTTGGCTCTGGAAGAAAGTGGTTGTTGTCAGTCTTCCCCAGGTCTGGGAGCTTCTGTGGTTCAGGGACTCTTGGTCCTTTCCAAAGGGTGTGCTTTTCTCCCAGCATTGTTTCTTGGTAGTATGAGATCCCCAACTGTCTGCTTACTTCCCTTCCCTTTTATCTCTTGTAGGATGAAAGGATAAAATGTGATACAAATCACATTCCAGGGACATGCCCTTTACATTGGAGCAGGGAGGTGGACTTAGGAAAGGTGTTATAGTCCCACCCTAATCTTCTTTATCATAATTCATTATTGCTCTATTAATCACAAGAAAAGATTAGTATTTACAACATAGGAATATCAGAAAATGGAGGGCAATCACATGATGTAGTAAATCATGGACCAGCCAAATGGCTACACACAGTTTTGGAGGAACACAATTCAGTCTGTAATACAGGACCCACAGGAAGTCTCTGACTACTCTGCCATCTTATAGCCCTGCCTATGTAAAACCACTTTTTAAGCTAGTCAAAAATTTCCAGTAGCTGAAAGTCTATTTAAGAAACTAAAACTCATCTTTTATTTAATTTTTTCGCTAACAAATGTGAGGTTTCAAATCAAACAGAGTATCAAGTATTTCACAATTGTGATGATGCTGTAATTAGCAGAATACACATGCAGTCACTCTGTAGTTACCCTGATGCCACTAAATGGGTGGATTAGTCACAAAAGTATCTGATGTACATGAAGGCACAGATTTAAGGGCACATGGAGCTGCGCTGTCAGGAGTGGGTATGGATCCTGAGCCTGCTCAACACCAACTCCTGTGATTGCTTGGCTTGTGCCACTGATTCCTTAAGTATTTGGAACATAATTTCATCCTTTGCTCCTGGTGTGTTAGAATACACCACACAGCTGGCTGGAAAGTTGTTGTCTAAGATGTGGAGAAACACCTTCTCTGTTCCTGGACCATTGTGGCAGGTGCTGATATCACTTACCACATTCAGCACTCATGAAGATATTCAAGTCCATTATCAGGTCCCCCTCTGCTCAGCCTACCTCCCCAGAAACCCCAAATTTAATTATTCCTGACTTCCAAATACTGACCTTGGGATCCCAGGTTCCAAGTTCTACTAGAATGCTCAAAAATTTAAGGGTATAAATTTATTATTACCAACCTGTAACCAATTCACAGAACTTTAGTATGCCTAGAAGCTCATCTTCAGTTGGTAACCGCCTACAGGTGGTACTGCTGTAGACCTACTGAAATGTTTTCTATATACCAGCTGTCCACTTGTGGTGACCACATGTGTCAGAGTAGAACTCTGTTTCACAGGGTTTTCACATCTATAACCTTTTAGAGCAGATTGTCAGGCCTGTCTTCTAAGCAGCGTATGGATAAAATCAAACCACCACCTCTCGGGTTAGTAGCTGAGTGCTTAACTATTCAAGACTCTGTTTTGTGTTCTTGTTTTGTGATTAATGTTCTTGTTTTGTGCCATTGAGTTAATTCTGATTAATAACAACCCTATAGAACAGAGTACAACTGTCCCATAGTGTTTCCAAGGAGCAGCTAGTGGATTTGAACTGCCTATCTTTTTGTTTAGCAGCCTGAGCTCTTAACTGTTATGCAATCAAGGCTTCAAATTGTTTCCACAGTAATGGATTTATTCCTGTAAAGTTAGAAAATTCTACCCCTACCCTGACTTCTCCAGATCTTCCCTGGGAATCCTTTTTGTCTTCCTTCCAAGTGTGTATAACTAGAGCTGCTGTTGTCTGTCAAACTTAAACACGTGTATGTTAGCCAGGAATCTTGTGAAAATGTATATATTACTCCTCACTTATTGGTTACCTCATTACCTGTCATTTCATATTTATGACAAAAGTAAAAAAAAAATCTACTCTCAGACTATTTTGTGCATTAATGATGTCCATCTGGCAGTAAAAACACTGAGGTATGAGGCAAGAGTTATGCTGGCTGTGGTGGTTAAGGTCATGTGTCAGTTTGGCTGGGCCATGATTTTCAGTCATTTGGCAATTATGTAATTATGTGATACAGCAGTTAGGTGACGGTCCTCCACTTTGTGATCTGATGTGGTCACCTACCATTTCACACGATACCAATTTTTGCACAATGACTTGGGTTTTGAACTTAACCATATTGATAAGTTAGAAAAAGGTGTATTCTGATTCACTGTGTTTGGGGTTGAGTGGATTGCAAATCTACGTTTCTAACAAGTGCCCAGTTGATGCTGAAGCTGCTTGTCTGTAAACCACAGTTTCAGTCAGCCAGCCACACACTTTGAGTAGCAAGGGAATACTTTGAATGGCACTCTGAACAAATTGCAGGATGCCGATTGGAAAATTCTGAAATAGCTGAGTTGTTATGAGTGTACAATATGAGACAGAATTATATTAAGTTCAAATTCTAGTTCATCTACTACATGAACTAGATTCATAGTGACCCTATAGGACAGAGTAGAACTGGCCCATAGAGTTTCCAGGGAGTGCCTGGTAGATTCAAACAGCTGACCTTTTGTTTAGCAATCAGCACTTAACCACTACACCACCAGAGTTTCTGGAACAGTACACAGAACCTAACAAATTCTCAACAAATACGGCTATTGTTATTATGTATCCTCTAAAGTTGTTTAAAAATTTGCTATAGAAATATACAATTTTGTAATTAAGGAAGTTTTCAAATTCTAAATGTCTGGTAGAGAAAAATGAATGTTCTATTGGTATCAGGGAAATTTTCTCGAAAGACATCAACTTTGAGGCTAAACAGAATTCAGACAGTTGAGAGATTTACCTCTATGGCATAGAGTTTTGGATTTAGAGAAGCTCTTTGAACTTGATGTTGTAAGTTATAAGCTGACTCTATGGCTAACAGGAAGGTAAAAAATATTTAGAGTTAGAGATGTTTAGATATAGGAAACACAGACGCCAGGAATGAGAGCAACCACAGGAACAGGACTTTTATTTGCAGGTCTGCATGCAGGGGAATATACAAAAAACTGACCAAAAAAAGCTTCTGGAAAGGGTAGGAGTAGAGGCCACCATAGATCACAACCTCATCTTCATCTAAATTTCGTGGTTTCATTGATTCCTACTCTATACACTGACCACATATTTCACTTCATTTAGATAACTTAATTAGTCAACATCTGCTGTGTATCCACTGCAAGTGGGCTGCTGTTCTAAGCACTGAGTTTAGATAGATTTGTGAATCAGAAAGATAAAATCCTTGTACCTGTGAAGCACCCACGTTCTGACAAGTCCACAAACTTAGTTGTTCTAAGTGCTACATACACCACTGCTGAATATCACTATGGTCACCTTTGAAGTACTTCCCTTGGGAAGCTATGCACCCATGTCTGTGCCTAGTTCAATCTTCAAAGCAATTTTCAAACTCTTTGTGGAATGGCCATTGTGTACAGTGGCATGGTAGCATGTTTGTGAACTTAATTGTGTAGTGTTTGGGAGGGATTATTTAACCAGTAAACAAAGAACTGTATGGGAACACTCCCTACTCACCTGATCTGGCCCCCAGTGGCTTTTTTCTTTCCCTAAAGATAAAGGAAACTGTCATAGATTAAATTGTGTCCCCACAAAAAGCATGTAGCCATTTGACTGCGCATGATCCCCAATGTTTTATGATTGTCCTCCATTTTGTGATTTTCCTATAATGTGTGTTAAAGAGGATTAGGGTGGGAATGTAAATCCCTTCCTAAGATTACCTCCCTGCTCCAATAGAAAGGGAATTTCCCTAGAGTGTGGCCTGAACACCCTTTATCCTTTTATAAGAGATTAAATGAAAGGGAAGCAAGCAGAAAACTGGGAACCTCATACCATCAAGAAAGTAGCACAGGGAGTAGAGTGCATCCTTCAGACATGAGGTTCCTGAACCAAGATGTTCTCTGACCAAAGACTGATGCAACACAAGGACTTTCTTCCATAGCTGACAGAAGGAAAGCCCTTCACCTGGAATGGACACCCTGAATGACTGTTTTAGTCAGCTAGGGCTGCTCTAACAGAAATACCACCGAATGGATGGCTTTAACAAAGGAAGGTTTATTCTCATACAGTCCGGTAGGTTGCAAGCCCATATTCATGGTGTCCACTCCAGAGGAAGGCTTTCCCCTTGTTGGCTTTGGAGGAAAGTCTGATACTGTATCAGTCTTTGTCCAGGGAGCGTCTTGGTGCAGGAACCTCAGGTCTGAAGGACAGGCTCTTCTCCCAGTGCTGCTTTCTTGATGGTAACGAAGTTCCCCATTCTCTGCTTTCTTCTCTTTCCTTTTATCTCCTGCAGGCTGAAAAGATTAAGGGTGGGGCAAGCCATCCTCCAGGGAAACTCCCTTTACCACAGGGCAGGGAAGTAATCCTATGATGGAATTTACAGACCCACCCTAATCCTTTAACATACAGTTTAGGGAAACCACAAAATGGGGGACAGTCACAAGATACTGGGAATCATGTCCCAGCCATGGACATGGGGGGAAACAATTCAATCCAAGTGGGATTCATACCAGGGATGCAGGGATACTTCAACATTAGAGGGGAAAAAAGTAATCAATCACATAAATAAAACAAATGATGAGAACCACTTGATTTCATTAGTTGATACAGAAAAGGCATTTGATAAAGTCCAACACCCATTCATCTTAAAAACTCTTAGCAAAACAGGAACAGAAGGGAAATTCCTCAACACAATAAATGGCATCTATTCAAAGCCAGCAGCCAACATCATTCTAAATGGAGAGAGTCTGAAAGCATTCCCACTGAGAGTGAAAATCAGATGTAAAGGCCCATTGTCACCACTTTTATTCAACACTGTCTTGGTGGTTCTAGCCAGAGCAATCAGGCAAGATAACAAATAGAGGACATCCAAATTGGTAATTAAGAAGTAAAAGTATCTCAATTTGTGCATGACATGACCTTATGCAGAAAACCCTAAAAAATCCACAAAACCAAAAAACAAAATCCCAAAAACTTATTGAAGCTAATAGAAGAGTTCAGGAGAGTACTGGGATATAAAATAAACATACATAAGTCAGTTGGATTCCTTTACATCAATAAAGAGACCATCAAATAGGAAGTCATCAAATCATCATCAAAGAGGAAATCACAAAATCAATACCATTAAAGACAAAATACCTTGGAATAATCTAACCAGAGATGTAAAATACCTGTACAAAGAAAATTACAAGACTCTACAAGAAACTAAGAGTCCTACCCTGTTCATGGATAGGAAGACTTAACATTATGGAAATATCTATTCTACCCCAAACGATCTATAGACATAATGGAATCCCAATGCAAATTCTGATGGCATTTTTTGCGTTGTTGCTTTTAGGGGCCATTGAGTCAGTTCTGACTCATAGTGACTCTATGAACAACAGGACAAAACACTGCCTGGTCTTGTGCCATGTCCACAATCGTTTTTATGCTTAAGCACATTGTTGCGGCCATTGTGATAATCCATCTCATTGAAGGTCTTCCTCTTTTTTGCTGACCCTCCACTTAACCAAGCATAACGTCTTTCTCTAGTGACTAATCCTTCTTGACAACATGTCCAAAGTATATAAGACGCAGTCTTGCCATCTTTGCTTCCAAGGAGCACCCTGGTTGTACTTCCTCCCAACAGGTCTGTTTGTTGTTTTGGTGGCGCATGGTATATTCAATATTCTTCTCCAAAAACTTTTTATGAGATGGGGAAAAATCACCAAATTCACATGTAAAAGGAAAAGCACTGGATAAGTAAAGCATTATTTAGAAGAAGAACAAAGTGGGAGGCCTCACACTACCTGATTTTAAAAACTATTACACTCCCACAATGGTAAAATTAGCCTGATGCTGGTACAAAAACAGATACGTAGATCAACAGAACAGAAATTGGAATCTAGATATAACATCATCCACCTATGAGCAGCTGATATTTGGCACTATCCAAAGTCTGTAAACTGGGGAAAAGACAGTCTCTTTAACAAATGGTGTTGGCATAACTAATAAAAAAAAAAATGAAACAAGACCCATATCTCACAGCATGAATAGAAATTAACTCAAAATAGATCAAAGACATAGATAGAAAATCTAAAAGAATAAAGATCATGGAAGAAAAAATAGGGATAACACTGGGAGCCCTAATACAAGTCATAAACATACTACAAAATATTACTAACAATGCACCAACACCAGAAAAGAAAATAGATAACAGAGAACTCCTAAAAATCAAATACTTATGCTCTCCCAAAGGTTTCAGCAAAAGAGTAAAAAGACTATGTACGGTCACCATGATCTGATCAGTGTCCAATCTCCATAATTTACAAGGTACTGGAAAACTTGAGTAAGAAAACAATCCCGTTCAAAAATGGGCCAACAATATCAACAGGCACTTCACCAAACAAAACATCAGGACACTAAGGGACACATGAGGAAATGCTCATGATCGTTAGCCATTAGAGAAATTCAAATCAAAATTACAATGATATACCATCTCACCCCAACAAGGCTGGCAGTAATCTGAAAAACACAAAATAAAAAATATTGGAGAGGTTCTAGAAAGACTGGAACACTTCTACATTGCTGTTGGAAATGTAAAATGGTACAACCACTTTGGAAATCAATTTAGTGCTTTCTTAAAAAGCTAGAAATGGAAATTGCATATGATTCAGTAATCCCACCTCTTGGAATATATATGTACATGCATACAAAAGTTTATTGCAGCATTGTCCTCAATAGCAAAAAGATGAAATTAACCTACACAGACATCAACAGAGGAATAGATGAACAAAATATGATATATTCACATAATGGAGTACTACACAATGATAAAGACAAATGATGTTCTTAGGAAACACCTCATAACACGGAATCACCTGAAAGACATAACACTGAGTGAAATTTGTCAGTTGCAAAAAGTCAAATATTGCAAGAGACCGCTACCAAAAGGACTTAAGAAAAGCCTTAAGCACAGAAGAAAATAATCTTTGACAGGTACAAGGGCAAGGAGGAAGGAAGAGGGATGTTCATAGACTAGACAGTAGATAGGAATTGGTTTAGGTAAAGGGAGTGACAGAATGCAGTGGAAGGGATTTTAGCACAGCTGTACCATACCAAAGGCTAAAAACTTTCCTAAATATAACCCCACACTTTGAAGGACAGAGTAGCAGGAACAGGAATCTTGGAACCATGGTTAAAGGGGACATCCAGGTCAACTGGCATAGTTAAGTTTTTTTTTTTTTTTTTTTTAAGAATGTGTTCTGTAGCCTATTTTGGTGAGGGACATCTTGGGTCTTCAAAGCTAGCAAGCAGGGGTAGGGACAAGATGGCAGAGTACACACATGTTTCCTCGAAGCCCTCTGAGAACTAAGGCCAGGAATGATATTTGAACAGAGCAGCATGAACATCCAGAGAGCCCTAGGATTTAGCATAAGGTTGGCAGATTGAACTGGGCACCAGTAAAGGGGAGATTGCCTCTCTCTAACATGAGGTATCAGCACACTAGGTCCTGCTTCTGCTGACTCATAGTTTTGGAGACTGAAGGTACTGAAGCCTTATTTGTTATCTGGAAGATTGGAGACTGGGTGTGGGTTGGCAAATATGCCGAACTGCAGTGGTTACGTAGACAGCGTACAGTGCAGCAGAGACCTTGTGCTCAGGATACGCACATTTTGATGGCTCAGTTGCTGACTGAGGGCACAATTACCCCCCACCCTCTTGTTTCTGAGCTGCTACATTGATTCTGCTGTTTCATGGTGGGAAGAGCGGCTCAGTGGGATACCATCTTGGTCAGTTGGGAGGCAGAGTCCCCTACCTGGAAGTTTTAGCTGGGGCTAATTCTCATGCTGCAAAACAGTGCCTGTCTGGAAAGTGCTTCTCCAGCAGAAAAGTTATGTTTAGGATAGTGGTGCCTAGATTTATGGGTAGGGCCTTGCAGAGGCTAGCAGCAAGGCTATACACCCTCCCTACTCTAAACCACATCATAGCATCTGGGAACCGCCTATGAGGTACTTGCATTGTCAGCCAGAAGGTGGAGCCTGCCACACCTAAGGGCCTGACTGATTTTGGCAGTGATTGGGCAGCTCCTCACTTAGCAGTGAAGTACCTTTTCAAAATAATATCACCTGGAAAACTGACTGCTGAAAGGCCTGGCAGCATTTCCTCCACCATTCACTGATCCGCAGCATAGCATCAGTTGACAGGCCCCCAGTGACCCCATAAGGAGGACACTGTCTTTGCCAGCCAGGAGACAGAACCTGCCACAACAGAGGCTACCTGGGGCCAGTCACTAGAGTACACGCAGACAGCTGCTGAGCCGCTCCTCTTTTAGTACTATGCCTCAGTTCCTGTTGAGGTAACGCCACAGAAACCAAACAGCTTCTATATGGCATAAAGGCAACAAACAATAGCTAACCATTTAAAGAAGCAGTCCACCATGGCTCTGGAAACCTCCAAAATAAAGAATCAAAAAACTTCCCAGATGAAGAAGACTTTATGAAGCTATCAGAGGTTGAGTACAAACAAATTACGTATAGAGCCATCATAAAGAGTAAACAAAATGTAGCAGAGCAAAATGAAAATTTAAGTAAGATAGTTGAACTGATGGAACATCAGTGATCTGAAATCCAGCAGATCAATAATAAAATTACAGAATTAGGCAATTCAATCCACAACCAGAGGGGAGAATTTAGGAAATGGAAGCCAGAGTTAATGAGCTTGAGGATAGAGCAACTGACAACAGCATTTATGAGGAAAAATCAGAGAAAAGTAGTGAGTATCCTAATCAGTCACAAAACTCAGTCAAAACTACAATATTAAAAGAAGTGAAGAAGCAATATTAACATGAAAACTATGAAAGCATCACACTAAAAAGAGGGATGTAATACACAAGGCATAACACTTTCAGATAGAGGGGAAGTTAAAAAGATATGCAGAAGTTAAAGTCTGGTTTAAACTTAGAATAGTAAGGAAGATTATAGAGGTAGCCACAAAGCACAGTAACAATGCAACATATCAAAACAAGAAACGTAACACAAGAGTCTTAACAACACAAAACCAACAATGAAAAAGATGAAAAGTCAACCCATAAAGAATAGCAAGAACAAAAGATTAACAGCATCATAGAAAACATCAACAACACAAGAATAAATGCATTAAAATGACAGCACTAAACACCTACCTATCAATAATTACACTGAATATAAATAGACTGAATGCTCCAATAAAGTGACATGAACAGCATCCAGGATCAAAAGACATGATCTGTCTATATGCTACTTACAAGAAACAGACCTTAGACTCAAAGATATGAAAAACCTGAAAATCAAAGTATGGAAAAATATATATCAAGCTACAACATACAAAGAAGAGCAGGAGTAGCAATACTAAACTCAGATAAAACAGACTTTAATGTGAAATCCACCACCGTGGAAAAAGATAGTCACTATTTACTGCTGAAAGACTCAATACATAAGCAGGACATACCAATATTAAATATTTAGGCACCTAATACCAGAGCATCTAAATACACTGAACAAACACTGACAACAGTGAAAAATGATATAGAACACTCCATAATAATAGTTGGAAACCTCAACACTCTACTTTCAGTAGGATAGACGATCCAGAAAAAAACCTCAGTGAAGATATAGAAGATCTTACTGTGACAATTAACCAACTAGACCTTATTGACATACATAGAACTTTTTACTTACCAACAGATAGGTACACCTTCTGCAATGCACACAGAACATTTTCCAGAATAAACCATATGTTAGGACATAAAGCAAGTCTCAACAAAATCCAGACTACTGAATTATTGTAAAGTGTATTCTCAGAACATAAAGCCATAAAAGTTGAAGTTAATACCAGAAGAAACAGATAGAAATGTGTACTCATGGAGGTGAACCTTGCTCAAAATCTATGGGTTATAGAAGAAATCAAAGACAAAATAAAGAAATATATGTAATCAAATAAGAATGAAAACACACCCTACCAGAACCTACAGGATATAGCAAAAGCAGGGCTCAGAAGTCAATTAATCTCTATAAATGCACACACCCGGAACAAAGGAAGGGCCCAAACCAAAGAATTAGTCTTACAGTTTGAAGAAGTAGAAAGAGAGAAACAGAGGAACCTCAAGCACCAGAAGAAAACAGGTCATAAAGATTGGAGCAGAACTAAATGAATTAGAGAATAAAAGAACAAAGATCAACAAAATTGATAAATCATTGGCTAAACTTAGGTGAAAGCAGTGACAACACACAGTAGAAAGTAGATCAATTTAACTGGACTTCGCCATAAACTGAAAGCTCTTCTAACTCAATCCAATATTGCAATGATAGAGTAGCAGGGGTGAGATCTGGGGACTATGCTGTCAGGCACATAATTACAGTATTGCTAAGAGGGTCTTCTGCACACTGCGTGGGTGAGTGACATCTGGGGTCTTAAAAGCTAGCAAGCTGCCATCTCAGGTGCATCAAATGGTCCCAACTCATCCGGAACAAATTATGACTGAGAACAACAAAGACATGAGGGAAACAGAGATCAGGAGACAGCAGGACCCATGTGAATGGGAGACAGTATCAAGATGTGACCAGAAGAACCAGAAGGTCCCTGGCCACTGCCTAAGACAGCTGTTATGGGGCACACAATGTTGAGTCCTTGTGGCAACACGTGAAAAAGAGTGGTGCAGCTCAAGAACTCTTCTAAAAAACCATAACTGATGGTCTGATGGCCTGGGGGATCTAGGAACATGGCTCCTATTTCTGCTGTTGCCCCTGAACAGAAAACTCTACTGAGGTCAACTCTTTGGATAAAAATGGACTGGACTCAGTGACACAATATGACCCTATGGTGAATGTACTTTATGGTTCTATTCATTTATAGGATGCTGTCCTACTGGTGTCTTTGTAGACAGGAGATAAGAGGGTAGTAAGGAGGGAACAGGAACTTGTGAAGAGGATACAACAGGTATAGAATGACAAGGAGGAGTGCGCTATCCCTGGGCAAAGAGAGCAGAAGGAGCTGCAGACAGGCTGGCATACAAAACTAATTTGAACGGTATACTAACACTTAATCACAATAAGAAAAAAGAAATCTAGCCAGCATAAAAAGCAAGCCAGCAGCCATCTGAGTAGCAACATTTGGTCCCAATCCACCTGAAGCAGAAGAGAAGGAAAGACATCAAAGACATGAGGAAAATATGAGCCCCGGAGACAGAAGGTACCATGTGATCTTAGACTACATTGACAGGGGAGCAGAAGAACTAGATGGTGCTCAGCTACCTCCAGTGACTGCCCTGATATGGAACACATCATAAAGTCATGGGATGAAAATGTGTCTGCAGAACTGAAACTCTATTAAAAGGCCAGACTTCATGATCTATCAGACTGGAAGTTCCCGTGAGGACCACCAGACTCTCTGTTAGCCCAGAGCTGAAACCAGTACTGAAGCTAATTCACTAGACAAAGATTAGACTAGACTATAACACATAGAGTGGTACTGGTGAAGAATGTCCTTCTTGGCTTAACTATGTACTTGAGGTTGACTGAGAAGCTCTTGTCCAGAGACAAGATGAGAGGGTAGAGTGGAACAGGTGTTGGTTGAATGGATACAGGAAGAAAAGGGTGGAAAGTAGGAGTGTGTTGTCCCAGGTTAGGGAAAGCAGCTAGAGTGGCATAGCAGTCTGAGTGCAGGATTTTATATGGCAAATTGACTTGAACTGTAAACTGTCACCTAAAGCAATATGGTATTTTAAAAAATTTAAATACAATTCCAGTAATACATAATCAATAATTGTCTGAACCAAAGTCTGATGGCTTGTATGAACTGCATTGAAAATGGAAACAGAAAGATCAACACTATTTATGTATTTGTTGATTGTTTTGCCCTTGGGAGAATTGGCCAGTGAGATATTTACCAAAGGCTTATAAGTGTATGTTTATAAAGAAGACATAGTGGTGTAACACTTAAGTGCTTGGCTGCTAATCAAAAGGTTAACAGCTTGAGCCCACAAGCACCTCCACAGGAGAAAAGACTTGGTGATCTGTTCCCATAAAAATTATAGCCTAGACAACCCAAGAGGGAGGTTTCACTCTGTCACGTAGGGTTACTTTTGACTCAAGGGCACACAACAATAACTGTATGCATGTAACTTATTTTAAATGGAGTGTTTTGTAGCAAAACACCATTAGATCTGCGTATGACATCTAGCTCTTTTGATTTCTGTTAAACTTGCCTAATGCTGCTTTGTATCTTGAGTCTTATTGGACCCAAATAAGACCTCTGAAGTCATGTTTTCTACATTTGATGTTAAATATGGCTGCAGTCCAAGAGCATACCTATTTGAATTAAACCATTAAGATAAACACTGTGTGTGACCTGGATTGTATTCATCTAAATTACATTTGTGACATTTAGTGACATAACTACTGGCCCATTTCTGGAAAGTTCAGTTCTTTTCATCTAAGACATTTCTGAAAGCTACCACTCCATGTCCTCAACTTGTTTTTTTCTTTCTATTGGGTATTCCTCTCTATCCACTTGAATGTCTTTTTTTCTGGGGCTACACTCCTGCAGCAGTTGTTGGGCAAGGAGAGGAAGAGGTGAGTACGGAAGTGATGTGGAAGATGGAACAGTGAGAACTTGTGACCGATTAGACATGGAGGTAAGGAGAGGAAGAGGGAGATGTCAAAGATGGTGGATTAGGTCTGTGTTGTGCCTTAAATGGAGATAGATCATAGGAGGGGAGAAGCAGGTCTGAGCAAAATGATACAGACATATCAAAAGCTTGTTTTTTCATTCGGTAAAACTAACCAATAGCAGCCTTGGGTAAAGTCAAACCTTATTGTTAAATTGTTTGAGCTGATTGACAGCACAGTTATGAGTGACGATTATTTTCCTGGTTTTCCTGTTAATAGAGCTTAAATTTAGTAACATTCAAAAACTACTAAGCTACAATTCCTATTGATGACGTTCTAGGGCCTTGAGAAGATTCTTATTTGGTGAAAGGCACAAGGGAGCAATTTCATGGTTATGAATTTATCCTCTTTAATTACACAAAAACAACCTCACTGCACCTGACTTAAAAAGATACTTGGAAGCATTTTGACTGGATTTAAACCAGCCATACTTTCAAGAGTCATGCTGGGAGACCCAGGGAAGGAAAACTGGTGGTGGATACTTTTAGAATTAATGGTGCTAGCATTGCTGATTCAATTACATTTAATTTGATTTCTTACTTGATCTGGCTGGCCCATCACCAAAAGAAAACCTGAATATTTGCTCATCTGACTATTGTCCTCAAAGACCTAGAGAATTGAGAGAGCACTCTGCGATGTAGCCATCTATCTCCCATCTGGTTGGCGTGTGCTTTAATGGATAGCTATTCAGGCATTTGTCTGAGATTGCAGTGCCCATCAAAAACTGAAGCTTCTTTTGAATCCAGGCTTTTGAGATCCAGATTGGTAGCCTTAGAAATATATTCTTCGACAAAGGTCTGTTGAGGGCTCCTCTCGTGTAGAAGAAGGGGAATGAAAAAAGAAATGCTCACAAAAGCTTCACAACTGCCTTTCGTTTGCAGAATTACCAAAAAGTGTTCTTGCAAGAACGGGCCACGTGGACTCACCTCACCTTTCATTGGTATTGGTAATTTCTGTTTATTTCTAGTTTTTCTGTTTGAATCTGTGTATCACCCAATAGAATCATTTCCCACAGCGTGTGGTGATGACATGATTTTCGGTGAGCCATATGAAAGGGGTAAACGAATACTTCAGTCTCATCCAGAAAAAGACTGTCTATTCTGTTTCTGGAAGGTGCATTCTGAGGAGGAGTGTATTGGCAGTCGAGACACAACCTTGAAATTGAACTGGCCACCCTTCTGTATGCATCATACTACTGAATATAGAGTGAGCCCAGTGGTTCAGTGGTAGGATTCTTGCCTTCTACATGGGAAACCTGAGTTCAAGTCTTAGCCAGCATACCTTATGCACAGTTACCACACATTTGTAGTGGAAACTTGTGCACTGTTATGATGCTAAACAAGTTTCAATGGGGCTTCCAGACTAAGATGGACTAGGAAGAAAGGCCTGGCAATCTATTTAAAAAAATATCAGTCAATGAAAAGTCAATGAATCACAGGATTCTGATCCACAACTAGTCAGTAAGACAGTGCAGGAGGAGGAAATGTGTTATTTCATTGTTCCTGGGGTGTTCATGAGTTGGGGGCAACTCAGTGGTACCTAACAACAACTTTGTGCTAAACAGTTCTAGAGACTCTGCATGCCATTCCATTTGATGGTGCAGATTCCAGTATCCCAATTTTATAGATGGGGAAGCAGGCATAGGAAGGTAAGTGACTTGACTAAGGTAACACAGAATGCAGATAACCACCTAAGATGTGAACCCAGTCTGTCTGACTTCAGAGTCAATGATCTAACCACAATGAATCATTGTCTTTCTGAGTAACAGGGGAGAACATGCATCAGAGGGACATCAGACAATTCATTCTTCTCAGCCTTGCAGGACGAAAAGGCAGGACATGAAGTTACATACAAATCCATCTAGAATAAGCCAAGCCCAGTGCCATCCATCTAGAATAAAAAGGTCTTTATTAATGGAAAGGACATTTGAAATATAAAGATTTAGGGGAAAAATTATCTTCTAGCATTAAACCATGATAAAGCATTAATTAAATGTTTATTGAATTAATTAATGCTTTTAAAAAGAGTGAATTTAATGATCTATTTTTGGTAATCTGTTATATTTTCATCATGAATATGCCCAATCTATAAAAAGACACTGTAAGTGAACTGAAGATCATGAACTTATCTCATTGACATCTATATTCCCTCCAAGGCCTTATGTGTTCTATGGGATCTTGGACTCCAAGTTGTATCCATTGCCAGTGAATCAATTCTGACTCATAGCAACCCTATAAGACAGAGTTTCCAAGGAGAGCCTGTGGATTTGAACTGCCAACCTTTACATTAGCAAACGAGCTTTTAACCCCATAGAAGGAACTAAATAAATATTGTTCGATATGGTTACATCAGCAATTCGAGATGTTAATCAATTACATAATCATTGCATATACTGATGATGTATTCATAATTTTTTCAAGAATAGGAGGGTATGAAGAGATATTCAGTAAGTATTGTCACTGGAACAAATTGCAGTGGGAAAAAATAATTATGTCTTTTTTAAACAGAAAACTAATGAAGAAAGAAGTTTTCCCACACTCTTTTCCTGGTGGCAAGTATAGGTGTGGGCAGAGCCAAAGCAGTTTCTAGTAAGGAGAATAACTTCAATGGTACAATGGTTGGTTCTTGTCTACAGGTTTACAAAAATGAAATTGAGCTTGGTCTATCTGTTGCAAAACACTAAGAGAATTGAAGGCCAATTATACCAGCTCATCAAAATAGCTAGCAAACTGGAGAGGACTTTACATTCCTGTATGGAACAACTTTTCAGATGAAAGAACTTATTACAAGAAATTGTGAACATCTGGAGCATCAAAGACTGAGAGCAATGAAATAATTGGACAGTCGTAGACTGGCATCTGTTGGAATGATAAACACTTCCATAGTTCATGTATCTAGAGAGAAAGCAAGCTCATCTTTGAAAACACGATTCTCCTACCTGGTTGTTATTTGTGTGTGAAAGAGAACTAGTTTGTGAAGTCCAGTTCCATAAAGTAATCCTTCTGGCCGGAACAAGGTGGAATATCAAAGATATGGTCAATTCTTTTCTCTGTGCTTCACCTACTAGCCTCTCACCTATAGCCCCTTTATGATCCTGGCAAATATCATATTCACTAAAATGTTTAGGATCAAAATTTAATATTGGAGGGGGCCAAGATGGCAGACTAGACACACGTCTCCTCGATTCCCTCTGAGGACGAAGGCCTGAATTAATAACTGAATGGAGCATGCTGGACACCCAGGAAGCCCTTGGATAAGGCATAGGGTTGTTAGATTGGACTATGCACCACCAAACGGGAAACCACCTCTCTCTGATGAGTCAGCACACGCAGAGCCCTGCTCTTACTACACTGCTTGGGCAGATGGCAGGTACTGACACCATCTTTGTTATCTGGGAGGCAGGGGATGGGAATGAGACAGCAAACACAATGAACTGCAGTGCTAGAGTAAACAGTTCATAGCATAGCAGAGAGAGTATGAGGGATAACCCCATTCTGAGAGCCCAGCTACTGGCTAAGGGCACTACTATCCCTCTGCCTTCTCTTTTCTGAGCTGCATCATAGATTCTGTGGTTTCACGGCAGGGAGGGTAGCTTGGCCAGCATGTGATCTTGGTCAGCTGTGAGGAGAAGTCACCCAACCAGAGGCCTCAACAGGGGTTAATTCCTAAGGTGAGAAGCAGCACCAGCCAGGACAGCACTTGTCCAGCAGAAAGTTTCTGTAGGACAGCCTGACCTATCAGGAATGGCCTGGCTGAGGATGGCACTAAGGATGTAAACACTCCCTAACTGAAGTACATCATACAATCTGGGGACAGTCAAAGAAGTGCTTTCATTGTCAACCAGAAGATGGGGCCACCCACACCTGATAGACTGACTGATTGGCAGCTGAAAGTCAACTCACAGCTTCTTAAAATAAGATTGCCTGGAGAATTAAGTGCTGAGCGGTCTGGCAGCTTCTCTTTCAGCCTTTACTAATCCATATCATAGAGTTGGTTGACAGGACCCCAGTGAGTTTGTAAGTAAGGAGCTATCTTTACCAGCCAGGAGGTGGAGCCTGTCATTCCAGGGCTTGCACTGCAGCCAGTCACTAGAGTACACAGAGATGACTGGTGACCAACTCTCTTCTCAGAACTATGCCACAGCTCCTGTTGAGGTAACACTAGAGTCTCTAGATGGCCCAAAGGCAACAAACCATTCCTAATCATTTAAAGAAATAGTCCACTATGGCTCCAGAAAACTCTCAAAATAAAGAACGAAAAAATTTCCCCAATGAAAAAATCTTTCTGAAGCTATCAGAGGTTGAGTACAAAACAATTGTATATAGAGGCTTCCTAGAGATTAAATAAAATGCAGTAGAACAAAATAAAAATTAAACAGGCTGTTTGAACTGATGGAAAATCAACAACCTGAAATCCAGCAGATCAATAACAAAATTACAGAATTAGACAACTCAATCCAAAGACAAAAGAGAAGAATTGAGGAGCTGGATATGAGGTTCAGAGATCTTGAGAATAGAGCAACTGGTGACAGCATTTATGAGGAGAAATAAGGGGAGAAAATAAGAAAAATGAAGAAGTATTAAGAAACATGCAGACTCTATTAAGAGTAATAATCTACTATTAACTGAAGTTCCTGAACAGGGAGTGATAGGTGAAAATACAGAGAGTATTACTTTAGAGTTGCTGACAGAAAACTTCCCTGAAACTATGAAAGATGAGAACATAATATCTAAGATGTTTATCAAATACCACAAAAATTAGACCCCAAAGGAAAGACACTAAGACATATTATAATCAAGTTTTATGAAATGAAAGATGAACAAATGACCTTAAAGACAGTGAGTCTCAAAGCAAGGCTAACATTCAGAGGGAAGCCCTGTAAGCTTTTGTCAGACTTCTCAGCAGAAATGATGTTGGCAAGGAGGCAATGGGGTGACACATTCAAAGCCTTGAAGGAGTAAACCTTCCAATCAATAATTAGATATCCTGCAAAACTGTCTCTCAAATATGAAGATGGAATAAAGACATTCACAGATAAATGTAAGCTTGGAGACTTTGCAAAAACCAAACCAAAATTACAAGAAATACTGAAAGAAGGTCTTTGCTTAGAAAAACAAAACCATTAAGTGTATGTTTAAGAAGGCAATGCAGTTCTCCTGGGAGCAGAGCCCCTGGCCCTGATGCTGCACCTGTCTGTAAATCATAATGAAGGTCAACTTTTCAGACAGCAATTGATTGGACTCGGTAACACAAAGTGACCATATTGTGTGGGCACTTTATGGTTCTAGGCATCTATAAGAGGTCATCCTGTTGACCTTATACTGGATAAATGGGAATGGGTGGAGAGGAGAAGACAGGGGATGGTTGGGAAGGTAAGACATGTATGGAGCAGAAAAGGAAGAGTGTGCTCTCACCGTGCAGGGAGAGCAGTGGAAGCTGCATGTAGGTCAGTATGAAAATTTACATGGGAATGTACATTTTCATTCAATCATAATAATAATTAAAAAAGAAAAGAAGGCAATGCAGGACACAGTATAAAGAATCCCACTCAGTTAGGGAAGTCACAAAACTCAAAGTTACAATATTAAAAGAAGGGAACAAGTGATAATATCATAAAAACTATGACATCATCACACTAAAATGAGGAATATACTATAATAGTATAGTCTTTTCAGATGGAAAGGCCCTTAAAAAGATACACACAAGTTAAAATTGGGTTTAAACTTAGAATATTAAGGGTGACCACAGGGGTAGCCACAAAGTGCAGTAACAATGCAATGCATCAAAAGAAGAAACTCAAGACAGGAATCTCAACAAACACAAAACCTACACTGAAAAAGATGAAAAGTCAACCCATAAAGAAGATTTACCCAGAAAAGAATATTAAGAGCAACATAGAAAACACCAACACAAAAATAAACACAACAAAATGACAGCACTTAAACACCTATCTATCAATAATTACACTAAATGTAAATGGACTGAACAGTCCAGTAAAGAGACATTGAGTGACATCCTAGATCAAAAGACATGACCTATCTATATGTTGCTTACAAGAAACACATCTTAGACTAAAGATATGAACAAATTGAAAATTAAAGGATGGAATAATAGTGAACAATATACAAAGAAGAGCAGGTGTGGCAACATTAATCCTGTATAAAATAGACTTTAATGTTAAATCCATCAGTGTGGGCAAAGATGGTCACTATCTATTGTTGAAAGTTTCAATACACAAGCAAGACTTAACAATACTAAGTATTTATACATCCAGTATCAGAGCATCTAAACTTTCAGCAATAGTGTCCATCGTTGTCCACAATGGTGGATTTTATATTAAAACCAATTTTATCTGAGATTAGAATTGCCACACCTGCTCTTCTTTGTTCATTGTACGCTTGATACGTATTCTTCCATCCTTTAATTTTCAGTTTGTTCCTATCTTTAAGTCTAAGGTGAGTTTCTTGTAGGCAATATATGAATGGGTTGTGTCTTTTGATCCAAGATGTCACTCAATGTCTCTTTACTGGGCTGTTCAGTCCATTCACATTCAACGTAATTATTGATACGTATGTGTTCAGTGCTGCCATTGTGATATGTTTATTTTTGTGTTGATGTTTCTCTGTTCTTATTAATCTGTTCTAGGATGTCCTTCTTTATGAGTTGATTTTTCATCTTTTTCAGGATTGGTTCTGTGGTTGTTGAGACTCCTGTATTACATTTCTTGATTTGATATGTTGTATGTTTACTGTGCTTTATGGCTGCCCCTATAACCCCCCTTAATAAACTATATATAAGCCCAATTTCAATTACTACCATTCTCATCAACTTCCTCTCCATCTGGAAGGACTATAACAACTGTAATTCATGCTCTTTTTAATATGATGACATCATGGTTTTCATGATAAGATCACTGGATTATTTCTTTCACTATAATAGCTTTGATTGAGTTTGGAGCCTTCCCTAACTAAGCAGGTTTCTGGATGATGTGTCCTGTATTTGCTTCTGAAATATAAAGTTAGTGGTTTCATTCTTCTAAGCCAAGAGATTCTTTCAGTATTTCTTGTAGCTTTGGTTTGGTTTTTACAAAGTCTCTGAGTTTCTGTTTCTCTGTGAATGTCTTAATTTCCTTTTCACATTAGAAAGATAGTTTTGCAGGATATATAATTCTTGGTTGGAAACTCTTCTCCTTCAAGGCTTTGAATGTGCCACGCCACTGTCTCCGTGCCAGCATGGTTTCTTCTGAGAAATCTGACGAAAGCCTACATGGTATCTCTCTGAATGTTAGCTTCTCTTTGAGTCTTGCTGCCTTTAAAAGTTTCTGCTTATGTTTCATTTTGTTAAGCTCGATTACAATATGTCTTGGAGTCTTTCTTTTGAGATCTATATTGAGTGGTATTTGATATGCATCTTGGATGTCTATATTCTCTTCTTTATAATTTCTGGGAAGTTTTCTGTTAGCAGGTCAGCAACAGTACTTTGTATTATCAGGTGTCTCACCCTGTGCAGGAACTCCAGTTGATCGTAGATTGTTGCTCTTAATAGAGTCACACATGCCTCTTCATTTTTCTTGTTTCTTTTTTTTCTGATTTCTCCTCACAGATGCTGGAGTCAGTAGCTCTGTCTTCCAAATCAGAAAGTCTCTTTTCTATTTATTCCATTCTGTTTTCTTGGCTTTGAACTGAAGTTTTTATCTCTTTGATTTTGTTCCTGATCTGTTAGATTTCAGGGTGCTAGTGTTCCAATAGATCAAACAGCTTGCTTAATTTTTCGTTTTGCTTTGCTGCATTTTGTATAAGGTCTAGGAGGGATCTCCATATAATCCTTTTGTATTCACCTTCTAATAGTTTCAGAAAAGCTTCTTCGTCTGGGAAGTTCTGAGGTGGTTACTTTTGGGGGCCTTCTGAAGCCATGGATGATTCTTGGTTATGGTTTTCTCCAGAGTTTGCTGCTTTTAGGGCATCATGTGAGTCAATAGAGGCTGGGAGAGATGCTGTGAGGATGGGCCGCAGTTGTTTCTTTAGGCCATCTTAAAATGAGAAGTAAAAAGTATCTGGCAACTTCCAAAGTCAGTTTTCAGATGTATAGGTCCCTATTCCCAGCTGGCAAAGTAAGCACCTCTATATCAAAACCCAGATATTATAAACTAGCTCAAAATATAGAAAAGTTACTGCCCTGCTGGCCTCTGCTTTTGCACCCCAGCTGTGGACAACGCTGTGTAGAATACTGCTTTTCTGCCAGATAAGCGCCATACTCTGGTCAGGCACTGCCTCTCAGCCTAGTAACTAAGTCCAACCAGGGTCTCTGTATGGGTGTCTCTGCCTGCCAGTGGATCAAGATGGCATCCCGCACAAGCTCGCCACCTGCCTCAGTACTGGATGCTCTATGACGGAGGTGGAAAGAGAGGCCCAAGGTGCCGAGATGTGAGGAGTCCAAAGCTGGGTTCTTAAAATATGACAATTTCGCTTGCTGATCCCATGAGTAGTGCATCTGAGATTAGTTGCGAGTCAAGTCCCAGCTCCACCTGCCAGCTAAGGTAGAAAAAAAAGTTAAAATGGTGAGTTACCTTCAGTCCATGCAAGCCAGTGCTCGCCAAGAGTGGAGTCAGTGAAAGAAGAGGTTTTCTGTTCAGGTGGGTGAAGTCCAAATTAACAGCCCTATGCCGAATCTGAGGGCTCACTAGGTGTCCATAATACTCCATTGAATTATCAATTCAGGTCTTGGTTTCCAGAGGGATTTAGGTAGATGTGTGTTTAGTCCACCATCTTGCCTCCACTTCCCCCATCAGAGCACCTAAATACCTCAAACAACCACTGACAAAATTGAAAAATGAGATAGAACATTCCACAATAATGGTGGGAGACTTCAACACTCCACTTTCGGTAATGGACACATCATCCAGAAAAAAGCTCAGTAAAGGCACAGAAGATCTTTTTGCCAGAATTAACCATCCAGACATCAGTGACACATACAGAACTTCCTATCCATCATCAGATAACTACACTTTCTTCTCTAGTGCACATGGAACATTCTCCAGAATAGACCGTATGTTCATAAAGCAACTTTCAACAAAATCCAAACTGTTGAATTATTGAAAAGCATCTTCTCTGACTGTAAAGTCATAAAAGTTGAAATCAATAGCAGAAGAAGCATAGATAGAAAGTTGAATTCATACAAACTGAACAACATCTTGCTCAAAAATCCATAGGTTATAGAAGAAATCAAGGACTAAATAAAGAAATTTATGAGAATGAAACACAGAGCTTATGGGATACACCAAAAACAGTACTCAGAGGTCAATTTACCTTTGTAAGTACATGCATCCAGAAGAAAAAAAGAACCCATATCAAAGAATTAACCTTACAGCTTGAACAAGTAGAAAGAGAGAAACAGAGGAATCCCTCAGGCAACAGACAAAAACAGATAATAAAGATTAGAGCAGAACTAAATGAATTAGAGAATAGAAGAACAATTGAAAAAATTAATGAAACCAAAAACTGGTTTATGAAACAATCAATAAAATTGATAAACCATGGGCTAATCTTACAAAAGAAAAACAGAAGAAACAAATAACCCAAATAAGAAGTGAAATGTCAAAACAGATCCAAGTGAAGTCAAAAGTATCATAGCAGAATACTATGAAAGACTGTACTTGAACAGATTTGAAATGGACAGATTTCTAGATTCATATAACCTGTACCAAAATCATCACAAGGTAAAGTAGAATAAATTAATAAATACATCACAAAAGAAGAGATTGAAAAGCCATCAAAAACTATCAGGCAAATAAAAGTCCTGGCCCAGATGGCTTCACCAGACAATTGTAGCAAACTTTTAGAAAACAGTTAACTCCAACACTACTGAGACTATTTCACAGCATAGAAAGGGATGGAATACTCCCAAATTCATTCTATGAAGCCAGCATAAGCCTGATACCAAAGCCTGGGAGAGATTCCACTAAAAAGGAAAATTACAGACCAGCATCACTCATGAACCTGCATTCAAAAATCTTTAACAAAATCTTTGCCAATAGAATTTAACAATACATCAAAAAAAATAATTCATTATGACCAAGTTGGATTCATACCAGGGATGCAAGTCTGGTTCAACATCAGAAAAATAATTAATGCAGTCAACCACATGAATAACACAAAAGATAAATCACCTGATGTTGTCAATTGATGCAGAAAAGGCATTTGACAAAATCCAACACACATTCATGCTAATAACTCTCAGCAAAATAGGCAAAGAAGGAAAATTCCTCAATGCATTAAGGGGCATCTATTAAAGCTAACTGCTTATATCATCCTGAATGGAGAGAGAGTGAAAGAATTCCCCTTGAGAATGGGAACTAGACAAGGATGTCCACTCTCACCATTTCTATTCAACATAGTACTAGAAGTTCTGGCCAAAGCAATTAGACAAGACCAAGAAATAAAGAGCATTTGCATCAGCAAAGAAGAAGTAAAAATGTTCCTATTTGCAGATAATATGATTGTATACGCAGAGAATCCTAAAGAATCCATAAGTAAACTACTCAAACTAAAAGAAGAGTTCAGCAAAGTATTTAGACATAAGATAAACGTAAATGAATCAATAGGATTCCTTTATCCCAACAAAGAGGTAATTAAGGAAGAAGTCACCAAATCAGTACCTTTTATTAGAGCCTCCAAGATGATAAAATACTTAGAAATAAATCTAACTAGAGAAACAAGAGACCTACACAAACAGAACTACAAGACTTTACCGCAAGAAACTAGGAAAGACTTACATAAATGGAGAAAACTACCCTGCTCACAGATAGGAAGATTTAACACTGTGAAAACGTCTATTTTATGCAAAGTGATCTACATATACAGTGCAATCTCAATACAAATTCCAGTGGTGTTTTTTAATGAGCTGGAAAAAAAAATCACCAGCTTTGTTTGGAAATGGAAGAAACCCCCGATAAGTAAATCACTACTGAAGAAGAGGAACACAGTGGGAGGCCTCACACTACCCAATCTTAGAACCTATTATACTGCCACAGTAGTGAAAACTGCCTGGTACTAGCAAAAAAAGACATATAGACCAATGGAACAGAGTTGAGACCCCAGAGATCCCTCCATCTTCTTATGAACAACTGATACTTGACAAAGGCCCTGTTTTAGTCAGCTAGGCTGCTCTAACAGAAATACCACAGAGTGGATGGCTTTAACAAAGGAAGGTTTATTCTTACACAGTCCGGGAGGTTGCAAGTCCATATTCAGGGTGACCGCTCCAGGGGAAGGCTTTTCCCTTGTCGGATCTGGAGGAAAGTCCAGTATTGCGTCAGTCTTTGTCCAGGGAGTGTCTCCACGCAAGAACCTCTGGTCCGAAGGACGCGCTCCTCTCCCGGTGCTGCTTGCATGATGGTACCGAGGTTCTCAATTGTCTTTTGTTTCTCTTTTCCTTTTATCTCTTGCAAGCTGAAAGCATTAAGGGTGGGGCAAGCCGTACTCCGGGGAAACTCCCCCTACAGCAGGGCAGGGAAGTAATTTTATGCGGGCATTTACACCCCCACCCTAATCCTTTAACATACAGTTTAGCGAAACCACACAATGGAGGACAGTCCCAAGATACTGGCAACAATATCCCAGCCACGTGGCTACACGTATTTTTGGGGGGACACAATTCAACCCATGACAGGCCCTAAGGCTGTAAACTAGGGTAAAAATAGTCTCTTTAACCAGTGGTGCTGGCAAAATTGGATATCAATCTGCAAAAAAACTGGAAAAAGACTCGTATCTTACACCATACACAAGAGCTAACTCAAACTGAATAAAAGACCTAAATGTCAAACCTAAAAAGATAAAGATCATGAAAGAGAAAATAAGATAAACAATTGAAGTTTTAATACACAACTTAGACAGACTTCAAAACCTGACAAAGCACAACCAACAGAAGAGAAAATAGATAAACGGGAACTACTAAGAATCAAGCACTTTTGTACAACCAAAGACTTTGTCAAAAGAATTAAATGACCCCTACAGAATGAGAAAAAATATTTGGCAACTATTTGTCCGGCCGACGTCTGATCTCCATAATCTACAAGGTACTGCAAAGTGCCAACAAGAAAAAGATAAATTACCCAACTAAGTGATGGGCAAAGGATATGGACAGAAATGTCACCAAAGAGGACATCTAGGCAGCCAAAGGACACATGAAGAAATGCTCACAATCATTAGCTATCGGAGAAATGCAAATCAAAACTACAATGAAATACCATGTTAGCCCAACACGGTTGGCCATGATCCAAAAAACAACAACTTCTGAAGATGCTGTGGAGAAATTGGAACTGTACTACACTGCTGGTGGGATTGTAAAATGGTACAACCTATATGGAAATCAATTTGGTGCTTCCTTAAAAAGCTGGAAATAGATATACCATTTGATCCAGTAATCCCGTTGCTCAGAATACATCCTCGAGAATCAAGGGCAGTCACACCAACAGGTACATGCACCTGAATGCTTATTGCAGCAGGGTCCACAATAGCTGAAAGATGGACTCAATCCAGATGCCCCCAAACAGAGGAATTGATAAACAAGCTATTGTACATACAGTCAATGGAACACCATGAAATGAGAAAGAACTGATGATTTTAGGAAGGGTCTCGTAAACTGGTTTCAACTGGAAGACATTATGCTGAGTGAAATCAGTCCATGGCAAAAGGACAAATATTGTTGAGACCCCTGATACAAGGACCTAAAAATAGATTTATGTACAGAAGAAAAGACTCTTTGATGGCTGCAAGGGTGGGAAGGGAGGGAGAAGGCTGGTCATAGATTAGATAGTTGATAGAAATTTGGTTAGGCGAAATCAGTGACAGCACACAGTAGAAAGACCAACTTAAGAGGACTTCAACATAAACTGAAAATTCTTCTAATCTTAGCCTCATGTTGCAGGGATAGAATAGCAGGGGTGTGGGTTTGAGGAGCATGCTCTCAGGGGACATTAAGGCCAATTGGCTTAACTTGCCTATTGCTAAGAGAGTGTTCTGCACCCCATATTGGTGAGTGCTGTCTGTGGTCTTGAAAGCTAGCAAGCTGCCATCTGAGGTACACCAAATTGTCCCAGCTTAGCAGAAATAGATGGTCATCAGGAATAATAAAGACACAAGACAAAAAGAGCCCAGGAGACAAAAGGACCCATGCAAATCGGTGACTGTATCTACATGTGACTAGAAGAACCAGATGATGCCCAGCCGTCACCAAAGACAGCTGTGATGGGACAAACAATATTGATTTCCAGTGGCAACATGTGAAAAAGAGGGTTGCCCCTCAAAAACTCTATTGACTGCAACTGATGGTCTGGCAGCCTTATGGTCCCTAGACATACTGTTGTCCCTGACCGGAAAACGTTATTAAGGTCAACTCTTCGGACAGGAATGGACTGGATACGGGCACACAGTGTGGCTGTAGGGTATGTGTACTTTAGGTTCTTTGCATTTATAGGATGCTGCCCTACTGGCCTCTTGCTGGAGGGGAGAGGAGAGTTGGGGGGAGAAGAGGATTGGAGATTGTTAAGAGGACATGACACATATGTAATGAAAAGGAGGAGTGTTCTGTCATCAGGCAAGGAGAGCAGAGAGAGCTGCAGATAGGTGGGCATGTAAGTTTAATTTGGATTCCACACTTTCACTCAGCCACAAGGAACCATTAAAAAAAAAAAGAGTTTAATAGTGGTTGCCAGAGGCAGAAGTGAGTAGGAAATAGGGAGGCATTGGTTAGGATGGATTGTATTTCTGTTAATGATGATGGAAAATTTGCAACATATATTGGTAATGATTGTACAACATGGTTGATGTGTGAATTGGCAAATATCGTGTTATTTATAATTAAACAATTTTGTATTATCAATAATAAATGGTTCTTGCTTAAAACCATGACAGTTCTATCACTGTACTCATCACCTTTCTTCTGTTGATCTTTCTACAATCACGGGCCACGCTGCTGAAACCCTACAGGTGCTAGACATGTTCCTGTAACTAATGAAGAAGTCACAACGGGGGCACAGCTTTGGGCTGTCCATATGACTACATAAATGGAACTGAGCTGACCTAATCTCCACCCTGCCAAGTGTATTCCTGCTTGGAATGTGCTACGGTAAGAGTTCTCTAGAGACACAGAGCCAATGAGAAACTTGGCAGGGAGCGGGGTGGGGAGGAGGATTAAGTTATAATATACATACATGTTACAATGTTGTTGTTAGGTGTTATTTATATTGTTGAAAAAAGATATTTGTAAGGAATTTGGTCTTGCAAAATTCTACAATATGATCTCCAGTGTTGTTTCTTTTGCCAAGACCTTGTCTCACAACTACTAATCCTTCTTTTTCCCAACTTTCACATTTGAATCACTACTAATTATTAAAACATACTGATTGCATGTTTGATCAATTTCAGATTCCAGAAGTTGATAAAGTCTTCAGTTTCTTCATTGTTGGCCTTAGTAGTTGGGGTGATAAATTTTATTAATAGTCATATTAACTGGTCTTTCTTGTAGGAGTATGCATATTATCCTATCACTGACAGCATTGTACTTCTGGATAGATCTTGACAGTTATTTTTAAAAATTAATATAATGCCATTCCTCTTCTATTTGTCATTCCATGAATAGTAGACTGTATGACTGTCAGATTCAAAATGACCAGTACTAGTTCATTTCAGCTCACCAGTACCTAGGATATACACATTTATGTGTTGCATTTCAGTTTCCAAATTTCCTAGATTCATACTTCATACATTCCACAACTTGATTATTAATGAGTGGTGCATCTGTTTCTTCTCATTTTGAATCATGTTGCATCAGCAAGTGAAGATCCTGAAAGGTAGATTCCATCCACATCATTAAGATTAACTCTACTTTGAGGAGGCAGATTTTCCAAGTCATATTTTGAGTGCCTTCTAACTTGAAGGCCATGTCTTCCAGCACTGTGTCAGAAAATGTTCCACTGGTATTCATAAGGTTTTTACTAGCCATTTTTTTCAGTAGATTACCAGGTACTTCTGCTTAGTCTGTCTTAGTCTGAAAGCTCAGCTGAAACCTGTCTATGAAAGGTGACTTTGTTAGTATTTGAAATATTGGTGGCAAAGCTTCCAATATCATAGTAACATGCAAGCCACCACAGTGCAACAAACTGACAGACATGTGGCATACTGTGTATATATACAAATACAGAAATTGAGAGAGACTTATTTTAAGGGTTGCCATACTCAGTGGTGGAGATGGGAAAGCCTGCAAATCATAGATCAGGCAGCAGGCAGGTCAGGAAACTGGAAGAATGAAGGGTCTAGAGAGAGAGAGTTTTGCAAAAATATTTGCTTATAGTCTGAAGGCAGACCACACCTGTCATAGGCTGGGTTCTCTAAGGAAGCAAAACCAGTAACACATGTAATATGTATAGAAAAGGATTTATGTAAAGGAACTAGCTCACAAAACTGTAGAAGCTGAAATGCTCCAAGTCCTGGATTGGAGTAAAAGCCTCACACAGCCACGCAGAAAATCACAGATCAGTTGGGCGGGCTCCAAGATGCTGGAGAGATTACAACGTTTCTGCTAATTCATGGAGCTGCAGGGACTGAGGAACCCAGGACAGGCAGGTTAGGGAAGAGGACTCCTACATGCAGGCTGTGAGGACTTATGCATACCAAAAGCCACTATTTCAAGTTCCAAGAACCAGACATAAGAAAAACAAGACAGAGAGAATGGGAGCTCCTAGCAACGTGAGCAGACAGGAAGTAAGTGGTGGAAGGTGGAGAGATGAGAGCTGAGGGGCAGGAAGCTGCTGCAAGCCCTGCCCTTGCTAATTGATACAGCTGCCAAACATGAAGAATCACAGTCCAGCCAAGTTGACACAAAGTTTTAACCATTACAACCCCCTAAGGAAAATCTCTGTTCACAAGACTGATCACCTTACCGTACAGAAAGTAATTACACTACACTATGCTACACTACACTACATCACATCACATCACATTACATTATGTACCAGCACTTAATTTAGTATTTGCAAAGCCACTGGGAACCCTAGCCTAGTCAAGTCGACAGTTAAAATTAGCTATCAGGAAACATGATTGTGATAATGTCCCACATTTACTGCCCCTTACTTTAGAAACACTGAGCTAGATACTTCACACAAAGACACTATTTCCAACGTACTCAATAATCACTCTAGGTACTAATTATTATTCCATTTTACAGTCAAAGAAACTAAAGATCAAAAAGATGATACAGTCTGTCAGGCAAATTCAGATTATGTGTGTAATAACCCAGACTCATGGTGGCCTTAAACCACAAATGTTGATTTATTTCATATGCTGTGTGTCAATGAGGGGTAGGCAGGATCTCTGCTCATTGTGGTCACTGAGGGATGAAGGTCGATTGAGCAGCCAGCATTGTAAATAATTCCAGTCACAGCGCTTTAAGGAAAAGAGGACTTTAGAGTAGGGTTTTTCACCAACAATCAAGTGATATTTATTACCTCTGCTCATAACTCCTAGGCTTAGCTACTCATATGGCCCAACAAACAATGGTGTGGGATGGGCAGAAAATTCAGCCATATACTAGATGGCCAGAGATGGCCAGATAACAGAGACCCAGAAGTGTTCACTGAGTAATTTTTATAAGTAAGGTGGTCTTGCATGAAAATTAAGACTGTGGGTTTAATCTGTGGCTCAACTACTTTCCTAGCTATCGATTCTTGACCAAATTACTTACCCTACTGAAGATTAAGTTTATTCACTTGTTTAGTGGGAAGAATATTTATACCCTCATCCTGGAACTTAAGGATGCAATAAGATAATACATACACAGAGCTTTCTCTCACTTCAAACGTATGGTATTTCCTTCTGGTAACTAAGGGGTTCCTCTGTTGTTCTCTCTCTACTTGTTCAAGCTGTACGGTCAGTTCTTTGATTTGGTTTCTTTCTTCCTTCCAGATGTGTGCATTTATAGAGATAAACTGACCTCTGAGCATTGCTTTGGCTGTATACCATATGTTCTGGTAGGAAGTGTTTTCATTCTCATTGGAATCCATCAATTTCTTTATTTGATCCTTGATTTCTTCTATAACCCGTGGTTTTTTGAACAAGATATTGTTGAGTTTCCATGAGTTCCACTTTCTGCCTATGTTTTTTCTGCTCTTGATTTTGAATTTTATGGCTTTGTGATCTGAGAAGATGCTTTGCATTAATTCAATGGTATGGATTTTGTTGAGAATTGCTTTATGTTCTAACACATGGTCTATCCTGGAGAATGTTCCACATGAACTGGTGAAGAAGGTGTAGTTGTCTGCTGATGGATAGAAAGTTCCGTATATGTTGATGAGGTCTAGTTGGTTAATTGTGGCAATAAGGTCTTCTGTGTTCTTCTTGAGTTTTTTTTTCTAGACAGTCTGTCCAGTGTTGAAGTTTCCTACTATTATTGTAGAGTGATCTCTCTCCTTTTTGAGTCCTGCTTGTGTATTGAACCTTTCAGCAATAGTGTCCATCCTTGTCCACGATGGTGAATTTTACATTAAAATCGATTTTATCTGAGATTAGAATTGCCACAACTGCTCTTCGTTGTTCATTGTTAGCTTGATATATATTCTTCCATCCTTTAATTTTCAGTTTGTTCCTATCTTTAAGTCTAAGATGATTTTCTTGTAGGCCACATACTGGTGGGTCATGTCTTTTGATCCAAGATGTCATCTGATGTCTCTTTACTGGAGCTAAGGTTTCCAAGAGGTGTCTGCTGTTTTATGATTTTACAACTTTTTTCACCACTCTATTGCTGTGAAAATTTTCCCACTGCCTATTACTCTCTCTTGAGATCAACTTCCCATTTCCCATCTCTCTTGAGAGTTCACACTCACCAGGAGCCCTCAAGTTTCTTTATTTATTTCCTTTGACTGATGTGGTAGATCTTTGACAAACTCTACTGAAATATTGCCAATCCCTGTAGAAGAGTCTGTGAAATGTAATCTTACCAAGCAGAAAAGAACAAAATCACTTTACTGGCATTTTAAATTGTTACTCATAATGAAAAAATCTTTGACTCCAAAATGATCTGGCTCTTTCCTTCTGGAAGATAACAGCTGCTAGTGACAGAACTGAGTGAATGGAGAATCTCCCAGAAGATAAAACAATCTTGAAGCTCTCTCTAACTCTCGTTCTACCACCTGTCTCTCAGTTTGTCATACTGGGATGGCTTGCATGTTGCTATGAAGCTGGAAACTATGCTGCCAGTATTTCAAATGCCAACATAGTTATACACTTGGACAGGTTTCAGCAGAACTTCCAGACTTCCAGACTAACACACCGAGAAGTAAGGCATGATCATCTGCTTCTGAAAATTAGCTGGTGAAAACTGGATCACAGAAGAACGTTGATTCAGTTGCTTTGAATGCATCATCAGGAGGCACTTGGAGGAGGCCATCGTGTTTGGGGAAATGAAGGCCATAACTGCCAAAGATGGATTTGATCATGCCAGCTATCATGAGGATGACACAGAGCTGGACAGTGTTTGCTTCTGTTGTGCATAAGGTCATCGTGAGTCAGTCAACTGAACAGCAGCTAGCTCTCTATCTAAGCCTCCTTTTCCTCATCTGTAAACTGGCATCCTTCAAGGTGGGTTAATATATCCTGTGTATAGTACAGCCATTACTTGGTATTAAAACTTCAAGAGACTGAGGCTGTTAGTATTCCTTCCCAATGACAACTCTCCTTCTCTGGAGACCTTGAGTTATCCATGATAGGCATCATTTGAATCCCTCTAAACAGCCTTAAGCTTATATCCCAAGCACGTAAGTGTCAGGTCTCACTTGGGGAGGCTGTGACATCAGACTGGGTCTGTTTTCAAAAATGAGTAGAAAAATAACACAGGTTAGCTCCCTCTGTCTAGGTCAAGAGCCACTTTTACATCTTCCTTTCAGTTGACAGAGCTGCTTGTAAGTAGCTCTGGTTTAGACAATGTCGGCAGATTTACCAGGGGCATTGCGAGCTCATTAGAATCAGCAGTTTTGTGACATCAGGGTTTCCATGAGAGCTTGCTTTTGCCTCATTTCACCTGAGTTCACTGGAACAGAATAATTTCAAGGAAACAGCAATTTAGGCCCTTGAGTTTTTCATGGCCCTTGGACAAAATCATAAATCAACTCCTGCTTATTTGTAATGGAGCCCCCACCTGGATCTTTTAGGGACTTCTAAAGACTGCAGCAGGCATGTCAGTTAAACTTGTGAAGTTTCTAGACAGGTGGTTAATATTCTGACTCTCTTTTTAAAGTTTAACCCACACCGGTAAAGGCTGAGAATCAGATTCATTCTTGTTACGTATTTTCATTTAAGAGCTAAGGAAACTGAGGCATAGATGAAATAAAGTAACTTACCCAAAATAAAAAATTCTGTTAGTGAGGTGATTCGGACTACAACCCAGATCACTCAGTTACTGTTTCAGTGTGTGTCTACCTTGCCATGATTTCATTCTCTCAGAAATATCTACTGTTGCATGCAATGTGCCAGGTCCGAGGACCTGGTGATTAATTTCCAAGGATGAAAAAGCTACAATTGAAAAATGTACATTGAGATATGATTAAATAAAGCACACTTGAAAAAAGGCAAAGATCCAAAACTGGATGAATATGCTAAGGCTGCCTGATCAAGATTCTTTTGCTTAGACACAGGCCCTCCTAGACAGAAATACCTTATGATACAGCTGTAGTTTTTGACAACCATCAAACATTGGATTAAGAGAGAAGAGAAATCACTTTCTAAATAGTAGACATCTGTTATTTTTAGTGATGGGAAAGGCAGTACCAAATACGAGTGAAATATGCATGACCTGCTCAAGGTAAATGAAGACACTAAGAGGTATACAAGTAAAAGACACAATTTTAGTAAATACTATGGCATACACAATTTTGGAACAACAGTAATAACTACCAAAAATATGTGTCTGGGTACATAGGTAGATATAGATGTGTGTATGTATGTATGTGGTTGTTATTATGTGCCATCGAGTTAATTACAACTCATATTGTGTGTGGATAGGAAGGCGTATTCAAATACATGCATATGCATTTGTAGCTGAATCCACAGGCATATGTATATACATATTTTTGTGTGCTGCATATGCAGACATATATATAATGAAGCACATGGAGGAACAGTTACAGAGACTTCCTAGACTTATCCAAACAGCTCACAGGGCTGGTTTACTGGGTTAAAAGATTTATGACCATAGTCTCCTGGAGCAGCTTCTTCAATTGGTATAAAATAGTTCATAAAGACAGTGTTCTACACTCTAATTTGGTAAGTAGTGTCTGGACTCTTAAAAGCTTGAGAACAGCCATCTGAGATACAACTATTGGTATCTTGCCATCTGTAGGAAAATAGAATGAAAGAAACCAAAGACTCAAGAAGAAACTAGTCCACAGAACTAATAGCCCATACAAAACATGATCTCTTCCAACCTGAGACCATGAGAACTAGATGATGCCTAGCTGCTACTACTAACTATTCTGACCAGGAACATAGTAAAAGGTCTCAGACAGAATGTGAGAAAAGTGTAAAACAAAACTTGAATTTCCAGAAAAGGCCGGACCTATAGAGACTGGTGTAACCCTTGAGACTATTGCCTTAAGATACCCTTTAGAGAGGCAGGGTCAAGATGGTGGACTAAACACAGGACTGTCTAAATCCCTCTGGAAACCAAGACCTGAAATGATAATTAAACAGAGGCTTCTGGACACCTAGTGAGTCCTGGGCTGCACCATAAGGCTGTTAATTTGCACTTTATACCACTGAACACAAAACCTCCTCTCTTTCACTGACTCCATTTTTGGTGAGCACAGGCTTGCACAGACCAAAGGTAACTCACCATTTTAACTTTTTTTTCCTCTGTCTTAGCCAGTGGGCAGAGCTGGGACTTGACTAGCTGCTGGTCTTAGAAGCACTGCTGGTGGGACTGGCAATCGTAATTGCCATATTGTGAGAGCCCAGCTTTGGACTCTATGTATTTCACCTCCTCTGGCCTATCTTTCTGTCTCCACCATGTGGTAGCTGTACAGATATGTTTGTGAGGGATGCCATCGTGATCCACTGGAAAACAGAGAAGCCCAGGCAGAGGCCCCGACTGGACTTGGTTCCTAGGCTGGGAGGTGGTGCCTGCTGGAGGGAGAGTGCTTTTCCAGCAGGGAGGCAGTGTTTTGTAGTGTTGCCTGGGGCTGGGGCCAAGAGGTAGAAGCCATGGACTCTGGGCATTTCGGCACTCTTGACCTCTCTTTCCTCTGGCAGCCTGGTCCCAGCCAGCTGATGAGCTCATGCGGGATGCCATCCTGTTTCTCTGGGAGACAGAGACATCCATATGGAAGCCTCAGGGACCTAGTTCCTGGGCTAAGAGGCAGCTTCTATCCATAAGAGACTGCTTTTCTAACAGAAAAGCAGAATTCTACACATTATCACCTACAGCTGGGGCCTGACAACAGAGGCCAGGAGGCCAGTAGCCTTTCTGTATTTTGAGCTAGTTTATAACATCTAGGGTTCAACATAGAGATGCTTACTTTGTCAGCTAGAAAGACGGATGTATACACCCGAAAACCTGACTGACTTTGGAAGTTGTCAAATGCTTTTACTTCTCATTATAAGATGGCTTAGAAAAACAACTGTGGTCCATCTTTACAGCATCTCACCCAGCATCTATTAACCCACATTAAGCCCAGAAAGCAACAAACTTTGGAGAAGATGGCAACCTGGAAATCACCCATGGCATCAGAAGGCCCCCAAAAGAAACCACCTCTGAACTTCCCAGATGAAGAAGCTTTTCTGAACTATCAGAAGGTGAATACAAAAGGATTATATAGAGAGCCCTTCTAGACCTTATACAAAATCCAGTGGAGCAAAATGAAAAATTAAGCAAGCTGTTCAATCTGATGAAACATCAGTACTCAGAAATCCAACAGATCAAGAACAAAATCAAAGAGATAGAAACTTCAGTACAAAGCCAAGAAAACAGAATGGAACAAATGGAAAAGAGAATTTCTGATTTGGAAGACAGAGCTTCTGACTCCAGCATATATGAGGAGAAATTGGAGAAAAGAAACAAGAAAAGTGAAGAAGCATTAAGAAGCATGTGGGACTCTATTAAGAAGAACAATCTACGATTAATTGGAGTTTCTGAACAGGGTGAGACACCGGAGAACACAGAAAGTATTGTTGCGGAGCTTCGGACAGAAAACTCAGAAATTATGAAAGAAGAGAATATAGATATCCAAGATACGTATTCAACACCACTCAATATAGATCTCAAAAGAAAGACTCCAAGATATATTATAATTAAGCTTAACAAAATGAAACATGAGCAGAAACTCTTAAAGGCAACAAGACTCAAAGCAAAGCTAAAATTCAGAGGGAAACCTTGTAGGCTTTTGTTGGATTTCTCAGCAGAAATGATGCCGGCATGGAGACAGTGGCATGACACATTCAAAGCCTTGAAGGAGAAGAACTTCCAGTCAAGAATTAGATACCCTGCAAAACTATTTTTCAAATATGAAAATGAAATTAAGACATTCCCAGATAAGCAGAAATTCAGAGACTTTGTAAAAACCAAACCAAAGCTACAAGAAATACTGAAAGAATCCCTTGGATTGGAAGAACAACATCACTAACTTTATATTTTAGAAGGACACATTATCCAGAATCCTACTCAGTTAGGGAAGGCTCCAAACACAGTCAAAGCTGTAACAGTGAGAGAAATGATCTAGTGATCATATCATGTAAACGATGATATCATTGTATTAAAAAGAGGGATGTACTACAATCATTATAGTCCTTACAGATGGAGAGGAAGTTGACAAGACTGGTAGCAATCAAAATTGGTTTTATATATCATTTATTAAGTGGGGTCATAGAGGCAGCCATAAAGCACAATAAAGAAGCAACTTACCACATCAAGAAATGTAATACAGGAGTCTCAACAACCACAAAACCAACCTTGAAAAAGGTGAAAATTCAACTCACAAAGAAGGTCACAGAACAGATTAATAAGAAGAGAAAACATCAACACAAAAATAAACGTATCACAATGGCAGCAGTGAACACATATCTATCAATAATTATGTTGAATATGAATGGACTGAATGCTCCAGTAAAGAAACACTGGGTGACATCTTGGATCAAAAGACATGACCCACCCATATGTGGCCTACAAGAAAATCACCTTAGACTTAAAGATATGAACAAACTGAAAATTAAAGGATGGAAGAATATATATCAAGCTAACAATGAACAATGAAGAGCAGGTGTGGCAATTCTAATCTCAGATAAAATCGATTTTAATGTAAAATCCACCATCATGGACAAAGATGGACACTATTTATTGTTGAAAGTTTCAATACACATGCAGGACTTAACAATATTAAATATTTATGCACCTAATATTAGAGAAACACTGACTACACTCAAAAAGGAGAGAGATCACTCCACAACAATCATAGGAGACTTCAACACTCCACTCTCAATATTGGACAGATAGTCTAGAAAAAAGCTCAAAACAGACACTGAACACCTTATTGCCACAATTAAACAACTAGACCTCATCGACATATACAGAACTTTCTATCTATCAGTGGACAACTACACCTTCTTCTCCAGTGCACATGTAACATTCTCCAGAATAGACCATGTGTTAGAACATAAAGCAATTCTCAACAAATCCATACCTTTGAATTAATGCAAAGCATCTTCTCATATCACAAAGCCATAAAAATTGAAATCAAGAACAGAAAAAACATAGATAGAAAGTGGAGTTCATGAAAACTGAACAACACCTTGCTCAAAAAACCGTGGGTTATAGAAGAAATCAGGAATGAAATAAAGAAATTGATGGATTCCAATGAGAACAAAAACACTTTTTACCAGAACCTATGGTATACTGCCAAAGTAGTGCTCAGAGGTAAATTTGTCTCCATAAATACACACACTTGGAAGGAAAAAAGAAACCAAATCAGACAACTGACCAAATAGAGAGGGAACAACAGAGGAACCCCTCAGACACCAGAATAAAACAGACAATAGACTAGAGCAGAACTAAATGAATTAGAGAATAGAAGAAAAATTGAAAAGACCAAAAGCTGGGTGTTTTGAAAAGATCAACAAAATTGACAAACCATTGGGTAAAATTACTAAAGAAAAACAGCAAAGGAAACAAATAACCCAAATAAGAAGTGAGAGGGAAGTTGTCACAAAGAATCCAAAGAAAATAAAAAATATCATAGCTGAATACTATGAAAGACTGTATTCTAACAAATTTGAAAACCTAGAGGAAATGGACAAATGCCTTGATTCATATCACCTACCCAAATTATCATAAGGTGAAGCAGAACAACTTAATAAACCCATCACAAAGCAAATGATTGAAAAAGTCATCAAAAAACTACCAACAAAAAAAAGCCCAGACCCAAACGGCTTCACTGCAGAATTCTACCAAGCGTTTAGAGAAGAGTTATCTCCAATACTACTAAGACTATTTCACAGTATAGAAAGGGATGGAATACTCCCAAATTCATTCTATGAAGACAGCATGACCCTGATACCAAAGCTAGGGAAAGACCTAAAAAAAGGAGAACTACAGATAGATATCACTCATGAATCTAGATGCAATAATCTGCCACAAAATTCTTGCCAATAGACTACAACAACATATAAAAAAAACAATCCATCATGATTAAGTTGGATTCATACGAGAGATACAAGGGTGGTTCAATGTCAGTAAAACAATTAGTGTGGTCAACCACATAAATATCACAAAAGACAAGAATCACCTGATTTTGTCTATTGATGCAGAAAAGGCATTTGATAAACTCCAATACCAATTCATGGTAAAAACTCTGAACAAAATAGGAATAGATGGCAAGTTCCTCAGTGCAATGAAGGCCATTTATAAAAAGCCAACTGCCTATGTCATCCTGAATGGAGAGAGACTGAAACAGTTTCTCTCGACAACAGGCACTAGGCAAGGATGCCCACTCTCACCTCTCCTAGTCAATATTGTACTAGAAGTTCTAGCCAGAGCAATTATACAAGACCAAGGAGTAAAGGGCATCTGCATCAGCAAAGAAGAACTAAAAATCTCCCTATCTGCAGATGATATGACTGTATATGCAGAGAATCCCAAAGAATCCATAGGGAAACTACTCAAACTGATAGAAGAGTTCAGCAAAGTCTCAGGATATAAGATAAACATAAGAAAATCAGGAGGATTCCTTTCTACCAATAACGAGATCATTAAGGAAGAAATAACTAAGTTGATACCATTTACTATAGCCCCTAAGCAGATAAAGTACCTGGGAGTAAATTTAACCAAAGAAATAATAGACCTTTACAAAGAGGACTACAAATCCTTACTACAAGAAACTAAGAGAGACTTACATAAATGGAGAAACCTACCCTGCTCATGGATAGGAAGACTTAACATTGTCAAAATGTCCATTTTACCCCAAACAATCTACTTGTATAACACAATCCCGACACAAATTCCAGTGACATTTTTTTAATGAGATGGAGGAACAAATGACCAACTTTGTCTGGAAAGAAGCCCCAGGTAAGTAAAGCATTACTAAAGAAGAAAGACACACTGGGAGGCCTCTCATTACCCAACCTTAGAACCTATTACATTGCCACAGTAGTCAAAACAGCCTGGTACTGGTTCAAAATCAGACAGCTAGATCAGTGGAACAGAATCGAGACCCCAGAGATGACATCATTTGCCTGTGAACAGCTGATACTCAACAAAGACATTAAATTGGGGTAAAAACAATCAGTGCTGGCAAAATTGGATATCCATCAGCACTAAATTAAAACAAGACTCATATCTTATACCTCATACAAAAACCAACTCAAACTGGATAAAAGACCTAAATTTCAAATCTAAAACGATAAAGCTCATCCAAGAAAATGTAGCAACAACAATGAAAATTTTAATGCACAACACAGACAGACTTCAAAATCTGTCAAACCACAATCAACAGAAGAGAAGATGCATAAATGGCAGCTACTAAGAATCAGTCACTTTTGCTCATCTGAAGACTTTACTACTAGAATTAAAAGGCCACCTACAGAATGGGAAAAAATATTTGGCAACTCTATGTCAGACTGATGCCTCATCTCCATAATCTATAAGGTACTACAAAATATCAATAAGGAAAAGATAAATCATCCAATTAAGCTACAGGCCAAGGAGATGGACGGACACTTCTCTAAAGAGGAGATCCAGGCAGCCAAAAAAACACATGCAGACATGCTGATAATCATTAGCTATTAAAGAAATTTGAATCAAAACTACAATGAGATACTATCTCATCCCAACAGGGTTGGCCATGATCCAAAAAATGTAAAACTACAAATGCTGGAGAGACTATGGGGAAATTGGAACTCTCCTACACTGTTGGTGGGATTGAAAAATGGTGCAACCTCTTTGGAAAGCAATCTGGTGCTTCCTGAGAAAGCTGGATCTAGATATACCATTTGACCCAGTAATTCCACTGCTCAGAATACATCCTCGAGAATCAGGGGCAGTCACAACAACAGGTACATGCACCCAAATGTTTATTGCAGCAGGGTCCACAGTAGCAAAAAAAGTGGAGTCAACTCAGATGCTCAACAACAGAGGAATGGATACGTAAACTATGGTATATATACTCAGTGGAACACTACGCAATGATAAAGAACAGTGATGATTGCAGGAAACATCTGTTAACCTGGTTTCAGCTGGAGGACATTATGTTGCGTGAAGGTAGTCAGTGACAAAAGAACAGATATTGTATGAGACCCCTATGATAAGAACTTAAAAACAGACTCATGCATAGAAGAAAAGACTCTGTGATGGCAAGATGGGGAGGAAGGGGAGGGAGGGTTTAGATTAGATAGTTAATAGGAATTTGGTTGTGTGAAATCAGTGACAGCACACATTAGGAAGAAGATCAATAAAACTGAACCTTAACACAATTTGAGCATTCCTCCTATCCTAACCCAATATTTCAAGAACAGAGTAGCTGAGGCGGGGGTCCAGGGACAATGCTGTCAGGCAAAATCAAGGCCAATTTGCACAGCCAACGTTTTGTTAATGAGGACTCTTCACCCCACATCAGTGAGTCTGTCTGGGGTTTTAAAAGCTTCCAAGTTGCCATCTGAGGGTAGAGAAAATGGTCCCAACTCAACAGGAACGGATGATCACCGAGGACAAGAATGACATGTGGAAAAGAGAACCCAGAAGACAGAGAAACCCACATGAGTGGGCCTCTACATCGACTTGTGACCAGAAGAACCAGATCGTGTCTGGCCACCACCAGTGATAGCCAAGATGGAGCTCACAAAGTGTAGGTCTCACCGGCAATAAGAGAATAAACAGGGGTGCACAATGAGATCTCCAATAAAAGTCCACAATTTATGGTCCAGGGGCTTCGGAGTTCCCCTGGGAGCATGGCTCCTGGCCCTGATGCTGTCCCTGTCCATAAATCTTAATGAAGGTCAACTTTTCGGACAGCAATGGATTGGACTTGGAGACGTAGGGTGACTCTATCTCGTGGGAATTTTATAGTTCTCTGCATCTATATGATGTCATCCTGCTGACCTCTTGCTGGAGGAAGGGGAGTGATCGGAGAGGAAGGGAAAGGAGACTATTGGGAGAATAGGACATGTATGGAGCAGAGAGGAGGGGTGTGCTGCCACCGGGCAGGGAGAGCAGTGGGAGCTGCATGTAGCTGAGCATGCAAATTTATATAGAAATGTACATTTTCATTCAATTGTAATAATAAAAAAAAGATGTTCTTTAAACTTGGCACTGAAGCTACTTCTGGAAGTCACCTTCCAGTCAAATAATAGATTAGCTTATTTAAAAAAATCACCCATGAAGGTAGGAGGACAAAAAAGCACACACACATACACAGACATATACACAGAGGCACTAATAACTGTTCTTTCACTTATGTATTGATTTTTCTTTTAAACTTCCTTACATGTGTGTAGGAAACACTGGTAGAGTAGTTGTTAAGTGCCATGGCTGCTAATACAGTTCAAGTCTGCCAGGTGCTCCTTGGAAACTCTATGGGACAGTCCTACTCTGTCCTATAGGATCGCTGTGAGTCAAAATCAACTCAATAGTAGTGGGTTGTTGTTTTTGTTTTAAGTGTGTGTAAGTAATTTAGAAGAAACTCAACATGTTTGTTAACAATAGAAACAAAAGTTGGTAATAATGAACCACTACATATGTCAAGTATGTTTCCTGAAAGGTACAAATAATTAGCAGTTTGGAGGCTTAAGGTGCCCTGAAAGAAAGACTTGGCAATCTACTTCTGAAAAATCAGCCCCTGAAAACCCCATGAAGCCCACTTGTACTGACACACATAAGGATACCATGTGTTGGAGTTAACTCAACAGAAAGTAGTTTACTCCTGACAAGTGCCTTTCTGCTACTGTGGCTCTTCCCGAGTCACTTCCCTGTTACCTACTTCTAGCAATTAAAGGGTTAATTCCTAGCACATTAGGAACATTCCAGAGCACCAGTCCTGTTCTAAGATTAGTATTTTGTCTGGATATTCAATTTTATTCTTCATACCGATTTCAGTCCTTTTAAGAATGAGTTATATGCTAACCAATAAATATAGTAGCATACTAATTGCTTAGTTTTTTCAAATAAATAATCATATGCCTTAGTACAGTATATAGTAATATCAAACCTTCTTATAGCCACTATGTTGTCATAAGATGAAGAAAAAGATTCTCTTTACATGAGTTTGACTCTTAGTTACTGTTCTTTTAAAACAAATCAATAATTGGACAGACAATCTCCCTACCTTCTACAATTCCACTCCCCTGTTTAGCTAATGAAAAGGACTCATAGACTAGAAATATTCACTGTGTAGATTCAAATTCAGATATCATGTATGATCGAAATACAGTTTAATTAAGGAGAAAACAGTAGAATCTTTTCATCTTGGACTCCCCCTAGCCAGTGGAGTCATAGGATGTTTTTCAGGAATCTGAGTTTTTTTGCAGCTCTTGAACTTGATAAAGCATCAAAATCACCTGAAGCACCCGTTAAAACCCACATTTCTACTCCCCACCCCCAGAGTTTCTGATTCAGCCAACAGATGTGGGTGGAACACAGTAATTTGTGTTTCACACTTGTCTTTGAACATGTTGTCAGGAGGGATCAATCCCTGGAGGACATCGTGCTCAGTAAAGTGGAGGGTCAGTGAAAGAGAGGAAGACCGTCAGTGAGATGGACTGATACAGCAGCTGCCGTGATGGGCTTAAGAGTGAAAATGACTGTGGACATGGCACAAGACCCAGCAGTGGTTCGTTCTGTTGTGCATAGGGTCACTACGAGGTGGAACTGACTTGATGGCACCTAACAACAACACAAGCTCTCATGTGAAGCAGAAGTTGTTGGTCCAAGTACCACACTCTGACAACTATTGGCTGATGGTAATGTGACTGCTAGGTGAGTAGCTTGGAATAAAATAGGAAGGCTGGTTTAACTGGGAAGTAAAATCTTTATTGTGGGAGAGTCTATAGATTCTTGATTAAGATTTCAACAGAAGACCAAGGTGAAAGGAAAATTAACCAGCCTAAAAGATGTCAAGGCACTTCTGGCCCATAGTAAATGGAGCTGGATTTCAGAAAAGGAAAATTTGGAGACCTAAATTGCTATGTGGTGAGATTTGGAAAGGGCTTCGTGTGGAGCAAGGCAGGAGCTGCAGGCCTTTGACTTTTCTTGTTGAGTGCCATCTGCTACCTTCCTTGTATCACTGCTTTTCCTGACTTCTCCAGTGACATTTGGATGTTGCCTTCTCTGTTTCCTTTTTGGTTTCATTCTTTTTGTACCCATCTTCTAAATACTGCTGTTTCCTTAATTTATTCTGTTTTCTCTTTGGGCCATCTTCTCATTTGTAGGCTTTCAATGATCATTTACCGACAACCTCTGTCTTGAACTTCAGAATTGCCTTTTTCTAAATTCTTCTCTTGTGTGTTCTATACCTGTGATACTCATTGTCACCCAGGCAATTCTGACTCATAGTGACCGTACAGGACAGAGTAGGACAGCCCCATAGGTTTTCCGAGGAGCAGCTGTTGAATTCAAATTGCTGGCCTTTTAGTTAGCAGCCTGATCTCTAATCAGGGCTCCTGTGGTACAGTGGTTAGGGACTCAGCTTCATCCACCAAAGTATCCAAGCAAGGATCCTAGGCAGTGTCCTGGATTCTTCTTTGCCCTTCTTTTGCCCCATTCACCATTCTCCAAGCCCTAGTGACTCTACAAATCTGACATCTTGTCTTTTGGTCTCCATTCTAATAGCCATGTCTGAGACCTAGGCCCTTATCTGCACCTTCCTGGGTTACTAAATTAACATCTCAGCTTCTTGAGTCATCCTGACACTCTCTCTTCTATAATTGCCACATAACTTCTCTATCTTGCACACAAATAATAGTGTTGTTTTTTCAGCTTGAAAATTTCGAATTATTCGAAATATCCTTCAGTGTAAACTTCAGTTTTGTTAGCAAGATATCTAGTGCCTTGCATGACAAACTCAAACTACTTTGTCAGCCTCCTCTTCCTTTTTTTCCTCAGGTCACCTGTATATTTCTCTGTAATGAACTTGTGTTGTGGCTGAGTTTGCCATGCTCTATCACTTTAGTGGTCTTGACTGATTGCTCTTTCTGCATGCAATGTCTTTTCTCCTCTTCTCTGCTCTTGTTGATTTTATCTGCCACTTCATACCTAGCTGACTTATTTCTTCTGTGACAGCTTAGTAAACTTGATTGAGCTTTTCTATCCTCTTTAGTTTCTTGTCAAATCAGACATGTCTTGATTACAGCACACATCACATTATAATTGTTGTTACAGATTTGAGTCCTTAAAGATTTTGTCCACAGCTATCCGATCCCCAGCATCTAACAGATATCTGACACAAAGTGAATGTTAACACATTTTCGTTGAATGAATGCCCTCAATTTCAAGCTCCAAGAAATAAAACCCAAAAGGATGCCAGTAAGACTCTGTGCTATTTCTTTGTGTGTGACAAGATGATTCAATATATAATTTTCCCATTTTTTCTGTAGCATAAAATAAGCAATGTTTGGGCATTACCTAGGAAATGTAGTCAATTTTCCTCTTGTCTGGATCGCTCCCAGTATGCATTTGTGTCAACTAGTCTTCTTGCCTGTAATTCTTCTCTTAGAATAAGATGTTCATTATGTACTTTTATTGCATGCTTGTCATGAGTTATAAGCTCCATAAAAGGAGCTCCCTGTCTGTATCTAAAAACTGAAAACTGTAATTAGGAAATGAGCAAAAATGCTGGGATTGAAGCCAGGGTAGTAACTTTGCCACACCATCGAGAGGTATGTGAAGAACTGGAAGGGTCCTTTCGACTAAAAGGGATATAGACACTTCAGTCTGATGGGGTTGGTTGCTGGCCAAGCAGAGGCACTGTGAACAATGATGGGAATTCCCTGATCTGGAACCAAAGGTATCCATATTTATCTAAAGATAAACTTTCAGATAAGCCTACCCTTCCAGACACAATGACTTCACCCATGATGAGCATGGCACTTTACAAAGTGAAGACAGTCTTCACACCACCATAAAGTTAACCCTTGCTGGCTTAGATACCTGCTATCAAATCCTTGAAAGGGAGTCAAGTAACAGAAGGAGTAAAATAATTACTAATATTCTGTAGGTTAAAGTAAGGAGTTTCTTGGTAGCACAGATGGTTAAGTGCTTGGCTACTTACTAACAGGAGAGATGGCAATTCAAATCCACTCGAGACACCTCTGAAGAAAGACATAGTGATCTACGCTAAAAAAATCAGTGACTAAAAACCCCATGGGGAACAGTTTTACTCTGACATGTGTGAGGTTGCTGTGAGTCAGGATTGATCTGACTGCAGTGGAATTTTTGTTTTGGTGGAACGTATATAGAGATAAGATTTTTGGCTCAAAGAGGGCATTTTCCTAAAAGTTAAGCTCTGATTTGTGAGTTAGAGTATTCTCATCACTGAAACACAACCTGACTGGTGATGTGCCCTGCATATTATGTCTGGGGAACAACTTGAAGGGGGTGAACTGGGATTGTACCAGAGAGATCATTCTGCAAAAAAGAAAAGAAAAGAAAACAGTTGCTGCCAAGTTGACTCAGACTCCTGATAACCCCACATATGACGGAGTATAACTGTGCTTCACAGTTTTCAGTGGCTGACTTTTCAGTAGTAGACTGCTGGGTCTTTCTTCCAAGCTGTCTCAAGGAGGTATTGAACTCCCAGGCTTTTGGTTAGCAGCTGAGCATATTAATCATTTATAGTAGCTGGAACACCAGATCATTCTGCTCAGCCCTGGAAAATGCTGATTATTATCCAAGAAATTGTTGCTGGCCATTCCTTTCTTAATTGCCGTCTTGAATCTATGCTGTGCTATGAAAAACATTTCCCCTCCTCTCTCACAGGGCTGTGAGTGGGTGTTGAAGGGACTAGCTTCCTGCTTCCTGTGAGAGTTCTCCATACTGGGGTTTGTGGGAGGAAGATTCAAATAGTGACAGAAATGTTCAGTTTCATCCTAATTTTTATGGCTTGTTGAACAGGCATTCACATGTTTCCTTGTGTGAGCGAAATAATAACCGGCTTTCAGAAGGACAGACAACATAATGAATGGATTGTAAAACATGCTCATAAAAACAGTAAAGTGTGTCTGGAAATGTGTATTATCTGCTTTTGATTTACTGTGCACTCTGCTTTGCATTTTCACATCATTTGCAAGTTTTCTATCAAAAAATAAGCATTTAATGGGCAGGCAATTAATTTTAATTTTTTTCCCTAAGGTGATAAAAAGTGTAGAAGGGGACATTTTACAGTCCTGATGGAACATTGATATCATAGCCATTGAGTTCATTACAGGGTAATTAATGCATGTTAAGTATCTTGTAAATATTATGTGGTAATAGCTCTAAATAAATGCGTACTCCACTTGGAAAGATCGCTCCACCCCTGCCACAGGGAATGAGATGTTCCTAATTAATGCCTTTAGAAGAGACGCCCATGTCACCTTGGGTAGTCTTGGGAAATTACAGCTTTAGTTGGTGAAAAGCAGTGGTGAGTGGTGAATTATAGGAACTTGACATGCCTGGTTCCTGTCCCACCTGGGCTAAGTAGATTGGACAGGCCCACCTGGCTCACTCTCTTTCTTGGCTGCTGCTGTTAGAGAGGAGGCTGTGCTGGGAGCTGTTCAGCCACCAGAAGAAAAGCTTTCCTAGAAGACCTGCTGGCATGCGCTGCTCATCTTGGACTCTCTACTGCTCGGCAGAAGACTCTGCTGCTGTTGTTGGTACTTGTGGTTTGGTTTAAGTTACAGTTGCCAGCCAATCTTCTGCTTTGTGTACAAATGGTCTGTACCAGGCATTGGTACAGGAGCTTGGGGTGTCCTCTTAATACTTGGCTGCAGAGATAATCATCAGGATCCTGAGAGTCTCCATGGTCATTGTCCCCAAAGTATGCAGATGTAGATGGAAGTGACATAAAGATCCCAGTTTTTATTCAGGTCAATGTGGCCCAGGCTGGTGTGTCAGGGACCAAAGCTATGGGGTCAGGGTGGTTCCTGAGAGTCTGGGGTAGAAAGATTAGCATGAATCTACTACGTTGCTGTTGTTTTTGTTCACTACTATAGAGTCAACCCCAACTCATGGTGACCCCATGCACAATGGAGGAAAACTGTGGCCTGGTCTGGTGCCATCCTTGTGACTGTTTACGGATCATCACTTTATGGTTTATAGTGTTTTCATTGGTTGATTTCTGGAAGTAAATTGACAGGCCACTCTGCTCTGTGGTGTAGTAATTAAGTGCTACAGCAGGTAACCTGCTAATCCAAAACTCAGCAGTTTGAATCTACCAGTTGCTCCTTGTAAACTCTGTGGGGCAGAATCTACTTGGCAGCAACTGGGTTATTTACAGAATTTCTGGTGGCGTAGTGGTTAAATGCTACATCTGCCAACCAAAAAGTTAGCAGTTTTGATTCTGCCAAACAGAAAGTCAGCAGTTCAAATCCACCAAGTGCTCCTTGGAAACTGTGGAGCAGTTCTATTCTGTCCTATAGAGTCTCCATGAACCAGAATCAACTCAATGGCTGAGGTTTGGTTTTCTCCCTCTGGTCCAGGACTGCGAACAATCTGAATCTGAATTAGCTGCTGATCAAACCTAGTCACAAGCCCCAAGAAAGTCAGATAGCATCCAGGTTCTAACATGGCATCAGAGATCAGTCTAACATCTCTTGGGCCTTGTTTTCATGTCTTACATAATTTTCCTGGAACAAAGCTTTACTAGGTATGATGGTTGTTTTGATGGGTGAAGTTGGCTGTGCTAACAGTCTCTAGATATTCAAACAAATCATAATTTGCATACAGTAAGGCAGTAGCAGGAGCAGTGGTGGTTCAGTGGTAGAATTATTGCTTTCCATGTGGGAGGCCAAGGCACCTCATGTGCAGCCACTACCTCTCTGTCACTAGAGGACTGTGCAATACTATGATGCAACAAGTAAAGCACCCAGACAGAGGTGGACTGGGAGAGGAAACCAAACCCCTGCCGCTGATACACAGACCGAGACAAAGACACATACACAAATAGGTAGGTTGAGAGAGACAGAGACAGAGACATACAGAAATACAGGGAGGGAGAGAGTAAGAGAGGCAGAGACACAGAGAGACAGACACAAAAAGATAGAGATGCAGAGAGAGACACACACACACACAGAGACAGCCGGAGAGAGTGAGATGGGCAGAGACACACACAGAGAAAAAGAATTACATGTAAATGAAATAGTGAATCTTCCCCAGAGGTATAGTGACGTGGTTCAGCGCCCAGGTCAAAAGAAAACTCCAGACAATCTAATTGACTGCTCACTACAATCTGTAACATTCTCCATACTGGTTGTTCCTATGGCTCTAAGTTTTGAAAAACCTGACTAAAAGCACACAGTTATCTGTTCACACCTAAATCCTAATGGTTTATCATTTGAGCTGACCCCACATTAAGGCAAGATTTTTTATTTTTAATTTCAGTGTGGTATAATATACATCACACAAAACTTATCATTGTACCCACTTTCAAGTGTACAACTCAGGCCCCTTAAGTCCATTCACAGTGTTGTACAAGAATCACCTCTACCTAATTTTAGAGCAGTCTTAGCACTCCAGAGCAGTCACACCACTCCAGAGCAGTCACTTCTCACCACCTCTCCACAGTCCCTGGAAGCCACTAATCTACTTTCTGTCTCTCTTGATTTGCCTGCTTTGGACAATTCATAAATGGAGTCACACAATATGTGGCCTTTTGTTTAAAACAAGTGTTTTTGATGGAGAAATATCTAAAAGGTAGAGAGTCAATGTGAGGAGAAGGGCCCAGATAGAGTGCAGGCATTGGGACCCTGAGGTGGTCAGGCAGATGAAAGGAAGGAGCGGGGTGGTAGGGAAAGCCCAGGGAAGCTTTCTTTACTTCACCAGTCTGCTTCAGTTATGATTTCCAAAATAAGATATTGTCATGGTTGGAATTGTGTCCCCCCAAAAAAGTGTGCAGCCACATGGCCGGGATATGGTTCTCAGTATCTTGGGACTGTCCTCCATTGTGTGGTTTTGCTAACCTGTATGTTAAAGGATTAGGGTGGAGCTGTGAATTCCTGCTGTGGGGGGAGTTTCCCTGGAGTATGGCTTGCCCCACCCTTAATGCTTTTAGCTTGCAAGGAATAAAAGGAAAAAGAAACAAAGGACAATTTGAGAACCTCGCTACCATCAAGCAAGCAGCACCGGGAGCAGAACGCGTCCTTCAGACCAGAGCTTCTTGCGTGAGGACGCTCCCTGGACAAAGACTGATGTAATACCGGACTTTCCTCCAGAGCCAACAAGGGGAAAGTCTTTCCCCGGAGCAGACACCCTCAATATGGACTTGCAACCTACCGGACTGTGTAAGAATAAATCTTTCTTTGTTAAAGCCATCACTCTATAGTATTTCTGTTAGAGCAGCCTAGCTGACTAAAACAGATATTAAAGCCTAGGGTTGACATCTTAGGCTGGAGATGTAATGTTTACAAACATTACAAAACAAATAAAATGTGGCCTTAGTCACCAAGTCCCATGAGATGATACCAGTCAGTGACGGGAGCTGACTGTACTCAAAGTTCCTGGGCCCCCCTTTCTAACCCTTCCTTCACGGACCTCTTTTCCTTTCTCAGGCCCATGGAAGAACATGTCTATCTTTCAAGGTGTGCTTACATTTCCCACCGACAACTATTCAAACCCACAGTTGAATTTCTCAGCGATCTGCAGCCTTGCTGATTCCCCATACTTCAGGCAAACTCATGGGGCTCTTTCAGGAGGCAGCTGTGCTACAGTCAAGCCACTCATGCACAGGTCCAATAGTGCAGTAATCAGTGGTAATCACCCATACAGTTTATGTACAGGAAGGCCTAACAGGATTCTGTTTCTCTGTGGTGAATACGTTTTCATTTGTAGGAAGGAATACAAGCATGCATACCTAATTAATTAAAACCAAACTCTCCAGTCAACAGCTGGCTCCTATTGTACACAGTTGGGTATGTGCTGCATACCTTAGTGATCTCTTTAAATCTATTGATTACATATTCATCAAATAACTTGTTGTGTGTGACTGCCTATATTTTGTGAAGATAAGCCATTTTGCTCTTGGCTTCCCTTGGCTGAGAAATCAGTGCCCCTGAATCTTACTTGTATGCAAATATGACAGCAGGTACAGATATATAGACTAGTGATGCACACTTATAGCTACAACATAGGGATGCAGAAGGCTGAGAGTGGTGGCTTCCAGGCCAGGCCAGGGCCATCACTGGTAGCTCACTATTTATGGGAACATTCTAATAACTCTTGCTCTTTTGTGTGGTTCCTCCCTCTTACGCTGGATGCAGCCAGCCACTGATATGGGTAATTTCAGAAAGAGTCTTTCATTTAGGAAAAATAGGTCTCCAAAATAAATGGAAGTCTTACCGACAGTGTAGCTAAACCCCAACTACACACGAAGGTAGATAGGGGCTGAAGAGGGCTCAGCTGGAAGCAGGTTGGGTGGAGGAGAAGGATCATCATGTATCACCTGCTGACACCAGGCCTTGAAGACATCTGGATATGTCCTCTGTGTTGTCACTGGTACCTCTAATGGTGCAGTGATTTGAACCCACCAGCTGCTCTGTGGGAGAAAGATGTGGCAGCCTATTCCCATAAAGATTTACAGCTCTTAGAAACCTTGGGTGCAGTTCGTATCTGTCCTGCGTGATCACTATGAGTCAGCATTGACGTGGAAGCAACAGATTCAGTGGGTTGTTAATGCCTTCATCCAGGCTGTCCCTATAACCTTGACCTCTTCCATTTCACAAATGCTGTTGCTGATTTAGATCTCGTGTGGTTCAAACAGTTAACATGCTTAGCTGCTAACTGGTGATTAAAGTTTACCCAGAACTGCCTGGGAAGAAAGTCCAGGAGATCTACTTCTGAAAAATCAGCTATTTAAAACCCTGTTGAGTATGGCTTTCCTCTGACACACATGAGGTTGGCAAGACTTGGAACTAATGTTGACAGCAACTAGTTTTTTAGCTAGCATTGTTCATTTATTCACATCATGAAAATGAGCAAGACGATATAACTTCCACTTTCCAGAAGCTCATGGTCCAGAGAAGAAGGCCAGAAAGGCCTTATTTAGTATATTTTCTACCATTTCTGGCAATAAAGAAGGCCACTCACAGAAATGATGTAACATTAGATGCAGGTGGGAACATAAAGATATGCACCAAGGCGGGAGGTGGAGGCAGGAGCAGTGAACAGCTAAGCGTATGGACTTCGGAATCAGATAACTGTGTATTTAAATCCAAGCTTCACTGCCTTAAATGCAGTTCCTTAACCTCTCCTAGCCGCTATTGACTTATCTGTTAAAAGATAATAAATCCACAGCTAGAAACTATTTTGAAACGTCACCTGAGGATTGACTCCTAGTCTTTCTTTTCCTTTCCTAACCTGCCCCCAACCCCACACTCACATTTTCCTGGATACCTCGTTCACCCTTCCCTGTTTGCCAGAGAGCAGAAAATGTCCTATAATAATGATGTTGTGTAAAAATGGTGTAGGGACAGTGTCTAATCGCTGTCTTCACAAAACAGAATAAGAATCCAGATCAACAGCCCAAGGCTGATTCCTGTGAGGCTGAGGTCAGACATGCCTCCTCTCTCTACCATCTTTACCAGTTCTGACACCAACTGTCCCTTACACAGCACTCTACATATCTTCTGGGTTAGATATTTCATTTCAATGGCCACACAGAACTCAGACAATACTCACAATTGTGGGACTTATTAGTGAGTCACAGATTAATTCAGGCTCAGAAACACTCAGGATTCAGTTCCTCCATCAGGATAGCTTCTATCCAGCCACACTCCTTGGTCCTTGGCTTCTGCCCTGCTCAGGCAAGTCTTACAGAACTCTTTTAGCTCTGCAGGTAAGTGCCCAGAGGCAGCCTTCTCTGCTAGCAGGGGTCATACCCAAAGGTGCTCAGCTTTCTCATTCAGATGGGCAGGAAGCCAATCACTCTGTCTCCTGCAGTCGTTTGCTGTCATTTCTCTGTCGCTGCGACTTGGGCTCCCTCTCTCTGTTTACTGCTGCCAAGAGCTTTTCAGTGCAGGGATTCTTGGTTCTAAGGATACACTTTTCACTCCTGGATGTTCTTCTATAGTGGTGGTATGGTCCTTTCTCTATTCTGGAATTGGCTCTCTTTTAAGGCAAAACTGATCAGTCCTTGTGGTAGACCACAAATGACTTATTTGCATGCCAAGCCACACACAATCACTTGGGTGAGACTTGTAAGACCATGACGAGAAAGGCCAAGAAAAATGATCCATTTCACTGCCTCTTGTTAGTTAAGCAAGACAAAAAAAAAAAAAAAGTCAGAAACAAGTGAGGATAGCTTCATGGAAGAGGCAAAATTTGAACTGGAACAGGAAACTTAGGTAATTTTTGAATTAGTGGGAAAAAAAGGCCATTCAAGGAAAGTCGTGATAAGGAGAATGAATATATTTCTGTATTAGCTCAGAATTTGCATGTAGTAAGGAGATCAGCAGGAAAAAGGTGTATGAGGGCATGATATAGGAAACCTTAGAAATGAGGCAAATCAGGTAGGCTGACAATGGGTGTCTACTCTTTACCTCAGGTTCCAAGGTCAAGATAAACATTTTGGAAAGACTACACTTAAAGAAATAAGTGATAGAAACTTCTAGATGTTAAATTAATCAAGGAGTAGTTCCTCAAGACGTTTTGGACAATGAAAATCTGTGAACAAGTGGAAAAATCCTGATCACAGCTAGTGAATGAATTAAGTCGTATGCCTGAATACTGAGGCTATGATAGAAGTGTGAGAAGGAAAAGCTTCATAGCTTGGAGGAAACAGAAGTCAAACATATGAAATAGTTTGAGAATAATGGTTCAGAAGTTAGAGATGAATGTTGAAATTCCCTTTAATAAATCAGGAAAAGTTTTGTAAGGGTTGATACACAAGGTTGGGAGATTAGGCTGCAAACTACATAGTACAGCTAATACCAACTAGTTGCCTTGAATCAATTCTGACTCATGGTGACCCCACATGTGCCAAAGTAGAACTACATTCTAAAGAGTTTTCCACGGCTGATTTTTGGAAGTGCTGTTCAGGCCTTTGTTGCCAACATCACTGAGTGGCCTCGAACTGTGAACCCTTTAGTTAGCTAGTGCGTTGATTGCACCACCCAAGGATTCTAGGGTCATTAGGCACTTATTGTTTCTCTGTTGAGAAGTAACAAGAAAGCTACAATTTTCTACACTACCTGTAACGGCCTGATCCACTTCACAATTAGAGAATTATTTTGCCTATTGAAATAAATCCAACCAAACCCATTGCTACTGAGTAAATGCTGACTCATGGTGACCCTATAGGATAAAGCTGATCTGCCCCATAGGGTTTCCAAGGAGTGGCTGGTGGAGTTGAACCACTGACCTTTGGATTAGCAGTTACAGCTATCAACCAGTGTGCCTTCAGGCTCTGCCTGTTAGAAGAACAACAACAACAAAACAAATCTGTCAGGTGCTCCTTGGAAACTCTATGGAGCAGTTCTACTCTGCTGTATAGGGTCACTATAAGCCTATTGGAATAGCATAGGAAAATCGATAGTGCTTATTAATACTAAATTAGAAGATCAATGGTTCAAATCCATCAGTGGGTCTGTAGAAGAAAAACCTAGCGATCTGCTCTTGTAAAGATTACAATGTAGGAAACCCTCTGGGGCAGTTCTATTCTGTCACATATGATTACTGAGAGTCAGAATAGGACATCCTAGTGGCCTATTCTATCCTGGTAACCAAAAGGTTAGCAGTTCAAATCTACTAGCTACTCCGAAGGGAGAAAAATACGGCACTCCGCTTCTGTAAAGATTACAGCTTTGAAAGCCCTGTGCAGTAGCTCTGCTCTGTTCTATCAGGTCACCATGATTAGGAATCAACTTCACAGCACACAACAATATTAATAAATCAGTCTGCTTGCTTTTTCTTTTGTCTCTCACTTTCGTGTGTAAGTATTGATGGATGTTTCAGAATCCAAGCTTGTTTTAATGTGAGAAACATAAAGGATACTTACTCTGGCTCCACTTGATACTAAGATCCATTAAAGAGACAAGGAAGAAACATGAGTAAAGTTCAAGAATTTGAGGATTATCCTTGTCTTGCAGCTCTCACTTTAACACACACTGAAGGAAATTCCTGAAGACAGATGGTATGAAAAGTTATCAAGTAAAGAAATAAACAGAGCTTGTCATCTTAAGTCTACATTTGCAAAGATTGCTTTTGAGATGAAGAGCCTGCACTGATAACTTCCAGTAATTGAGGCAATATTTCAAATGATGTATACACATTCCTCCTTGATAGATCTTCCCCTCTAACTAGCCATCATCCTATTTTATGTTATCATATTTTTAATTATATTGTGCATACTTGTTTACAGCTATTTGCTGTATATCCAGGGTGACATTATAGTAAATTAGTCTTTACCCTTTGCCTCTGATTGTTCGTTGCTTCAAATGGAACCATAAATATTGTACCTAAGAAAGCTGTTCTCATTACTTATCATGGTGGTGTGTGACCATAATAGCAATGCCCAAAGGCAGACTAGCTTCAAGCAGACTTCTAGGAGGCCTTGGGTGGGGGGTGTCTTCATCCACATGAGGAGTGGTGCTGACTTATTGCAGCACTGCCCACAAAATGATGGAATCAACCTAGGTGCCCATCAGCAGAAGAATAGATAAACAAATTCTGGTATATTTACACAATGGAATATATGCAATGGTTAAGAACAACAATGAGAAAGATGATTCCAAGATGATGGAGTAGATGAATGCTTCCCATGACCCCTCTAAGAACAAAGACCCAAAAGAACAAATGAATCCAGTACATCCTAGGAGCTCTGAACATCAAAGATAAAGCTAAGAAATTATATTAAACAACAGGGAAGGGAGAGTAGCACCAGAAGTACATAGCATTTTTCAGATCTGACCCACTGGGAAACAGATACAGCCATCATGGTGAGCCCAGCAGTAGAAATTGCTGGGTGACATCCTCAATGGAAGAAATTGTCTGGAGGGCCCACTCATACCTCCAGAGTCAGTAGGAAACAGTACTGGACCCTCAAAGGCTAAGTATTCGCTTGTAACCTACTGTGTGTAGATCTAAATCTTTTCTTGAGCATGAGCCTATCTGCCTTCTCCCAGCAATTTGCACCCCCCCACCTTCTCTGTATTGTGGCTGGCCCTGGAGTCTGATGTCATTAACTGAGCCAAAAGCAGGACTCCATAAGCACCCCCTGAGCTATTCTCTGAGCCTCTGAAACAAAAAGACCCAAGCCCACTGCTGTCCAGTCAATTCTGACTCACCACAGCCCTATAGAATACAGTAGAACTGTCCCATAGAGTTTCTAAGGAACAACTGATGGATTTGAACTGCTGACTTTTTGGTTAGCAAATGTAGCACTTAACCACTATGCCACTTTCCAAAGCACTTTCCAAAGCACTTAACCACTTTCCAGAGGGGTAACAATTTAAAAAACTGGGGAAAGGGGGGAAAAAAAGCCTTCCAGCTACCCTAAGCTGGAAAATCAGGACAGAAACTGTTCCTTCATGTAGATTCAGACATAAGGGGTAAGCCATCTTCACAGACACTCAGGGATCACTTAAAAAAGCAGAGCATGATTTCTACAGAAAGTTCATGTCATGGACTGGATTATGTTCCCCCCAAATATGTGTAGTAATTTAGCTGGATCAGGATTCCCTGTATTCTGTGATTGCCCTCTATTTTGTGGTTTTCTGATGCTGTAAATTCTAATCTCTACCTGTAATTAACAGAGTGGATTATATTAGAGAGGATTAGAGTGGGATTGTTACACCCTTTTTAAGCTCACCTACCTGCTCCAATGTAAAGGGAGTTTCCCTGGAGTTTGGCTTGCACCACCTTTTATCCTATGGGAGACAAAAGGCAAGGGAAGTAAGTAGAGAGTTAGGAACCTCACACCACCAAGAAAGTAGCACTGGGAGAATGCATCCTTCAGACTGGAGGTTCCCATGCCAAGATGCTCCCTGAACAAAGGCTGATGCAACACAAGGACTTTCCTCCAGAGACAGCAAGGGGGAAAGCATTCCCCTGGAGCAGACATCCTGAATTCAGACTTGTAGGCTACTGGACTGTGTAAGAATAAACCTTCCTTTGTTAAAGCCATCCACTTCATAGTATTTCTGTTAGAGTAGTACCAACTGACTCAAACAGTTCCCAAAACAGAGAATCACACATTCCAGAGGAAGGGAAATTCCTGGAATTATCAGTGGCACAATATAAAATATTAATATTTAGAACTCCTCAAGAGATGAAGAAGGTGATGAGACAAAATGTAGAAGAGCATAATGACAAATTTAAATAGCTGCAAGAAAGCATACATTTGCAAGAATTAGAAATTCAGAAAATTAATAATAAAATTACAGAATTAGACAACTCAATAAAAAGTCAAAGGAAAGTCAAAGGAACAGAATTGAAGCAAGGGAAGACTGAATTAGTGAAATCGAAGATAAAGCGTGTGGCGTCAATTTGTTTCAGGAAATATTACATTAAAGAATGTTTTAAAAACCAAGAGACTGTAAGAATTATGTTGGATTCCATGAAGAGGAATAATTTATGAATGATTGCAGTACCAGAAGAAGGGGAGTAAAACAGAAGATGCAGGGAGAATTATCAAAGTTTTGCTGACAGAAAACTTACCTGGTATCATGAAATATGAGACAATACCTATCCAAGATGCTCATCAAACTCCACACAAGGTAGATCCCAAAAGGAAGACATCAAGGCATATTATAATCAAACTTGATAAAACTAAACATAAGGAAACACTTTAAAAAATGGCTAGGGATAAGCAAAAAACAAGCTACAAATGAGAATCAGTAACATAAAAACTCAGAGTACTCAACAGAAATCATTGTGGCAAGAAGGCAATGACATTACATATACAAAGCCTTGAAAGAAAACAATTGCTAGCCAAGAATTTCATATCCAGAAAAATTCTCTCTCAAATATGATGGTGAAACTAGGACATTCTCAGGTGAACAGAGATTTAGGGAATTTGAGAAAACAGACTAAAATTACAAGAAATACTAAAGGAGATCCCTTCTTAGAAAATTAATAACACCAAGTAACAACTGAAGACCAGAAAACAGAACAGAGCAATTGCATATCAAACCAGACTGGGGCAAGGGAAATCACAAAAATAACCATAGGCAAAACACTGAAAATAGGGAAACAGAGATGTTGTTATGTAAATATTATAACAAAACAGAGGAACTCAAAAGTAAATGTAGTTGTAGATCTTTCACATAGAGAAGAAGTCAAGGTAACACAAAGAAATTAAAGACTGGTTTAAATTTATAGAAACATGGGTAAATGTTAAGGTAACCAGAACGAACACTATCATTCTTGTGCATCAGAATAAAAAAATCATGAAGTTTCACCAAATACAAAACTATCAACACTTAAAAAGATGAAGAGAAAAACACAGACTCAGTACAGAAAATTAAACAGATTGAAGGAATCATCTACATAGCACAAAAAAGACATCAAAATGACGGCACTATATTCATATTTATCAATAATCACTCTGAATGTAAATGGCTTAAACACAATCAATAAAAAAAGATAGATAGCAGCAGACTGGGTTAAAAAAGAGAAACACTAGCCATCCATGTGCTGCCTACAGAAGCCAAATCTTAGACTCAGAGACACAAGCAAATTAAGTGCCAGAAAATGGAAAAAGGACACCAAGCCGACAACATTTAAAAAAGATCAGGAGTGGCAATATTAATCTCTGATAAAATAGGCTTTAAAGCAAAGGCTACCACATTGGATACGGAAGGTCATTGTAATGATTAAAGGATCAGTACTCTAGGAGGACATAACCATATTAACTATCTATGGACCCAATGAAATGGCTACAAAATTCATAGAAAAAACACTAACTACATTGAAAACAGAAATAGACAGCTCCACAATAATAGTGGGAGAATTTAACACACCGCTTTCAGTGAGAGAACATTTAGAAAAAAGCTCAATAAAGACAGAAAATCTACATGCCTCAGTGAACTAATTTGACCTGATAGACACATATGGAACACTACCTCCAACAGCATCCAAGTATACTTTCTTTATCAATGTACATGGAACATTCTCCAGAATTCACCATGTATTAGGCCAGAAAGCAATCTTTAAAAAATTCAAAGTAGAAATCAATAACAGAAAAAAGAATGAAAAGAAATCAAACACATGGAAACTGAACAACATCAGGTTCAAAAACATCTAAGTTACAGAAGAAATCAAGACAGAATAAAGAAATTCATGAATTAAATGAGAAAGAAAATACATCCTAGCAGAACTTACGGGACACAACAAAAGCAGTGCTCACAAGTCAATTAATTTCAATAAATGCACACCTCTAAAAAGGAGAAAGGTCCCAAATCAAAGAATTAATCCTACAACTCCAGCAAGTGGAAACAGAGCAGCAAAAGAATCCCTCAGGCACCAGAAGAAAGCAAATAAAAAAAAATTAGAGTAGAAATAAACTAGAGAACAGAAAAATGATTGAGTTAACAAGACCAAAAGCTGGTTCTCTGAAAAGATCAACAAAACTGATAAACCATTAGCCAGACTGACAAAAGAAAAATAGAAGAGGAAGCTCATAACTCAAGTAAGGAATGGGATGAGCAATATCACAACAGGCCCAACTAAAATTAAAAGAATTGCAACAGAATGCTATAAAAAATTGTACACTAGTACATTAAAAAACCTAGAGAAAGTGGGCGAATTTCTAGAAACAGATCACCTACTGAACAAACAGAATTAGAACAACAAATAAACTTAACAGAAAAGAAGAGATTGAAAAGCTAATTAAAAGCTACCCCCCCTCCCCCCAAAAAAGCCCTGGCCCTGATGGCTTCACTGGAGACGTCTACCAAACTTTTAGAGAAGCATTAGTACTACTATTATCAAAGGTATTCCAAAACACAGAAAAGAATGGTATATTCTCAAACTCATTTCATGAAGCCAGAACAACCCTGATGCCAAAACCAAGTAAAAACAACACAAAAAAGGAAAATTATAGACCAGTATCTCTCATGAACTTAGATGTAAAAGTCTTTAACAAAATTCTTACCAGTAGAATTCAGCAATATATCAAAGACATAATTCACCATGACCAAGTGGGATTCACGCCTGGGATGCAGGGATCGTTTAACATTAGAAAAACAATCAATGAAATCAACCACATAAATAAGACAAAAGACAAAAACCACTTAATTTTATCAGTTGATGCAGAAAAGGCATTTGACAAAGTCCAACACCTACTCATGTTAAAAACTGTCAGCAAAATAGGAATAGAAGGGTAATTCCTCAACACAATAAGGGGCATCTATGAAAAGTCAACAGCCAACATCATCCTAAATGGAGTACTCTGAAAGCATTCCTTTTGAGAATAGCAACCAGACAAGAATCCCTTTTGTTACCACTTCTATTCAACATTGTGCTGGAGGTTCTAACCAGAGCAAACTGGCAAGATAAAGAAATAAAGAGCATTCAGATTGGTAAGGAAGAAGTAAAAGTATACCTATTTGCAGATGATATGTTCTTATACACAAAAAACTCTAAAGAATTTCACACACACATAAAAAAAAATACTGGAACTAATGGAAGAGTTCAGCTAAGTGTCAGGGTACAAGATACACATACATAAATAAATTGGTTTCCTTTACACCAACAAAGAGACTATCAAAAAGGAAATCACAGAATCAATACCCTTTACAACCCCTAAGAAGATAAAATACCTCGGAATAAATCTAACCAGAGACATGAAAGACATATACAAAGAAAATTACAAGACTCTACTGCAAAAAAATCGAAAGATACTCATGTAAGTGGAGAAACCTACCTTGCTCACAGATAGGAAGACTTAACACTGTGAAAATGTCTATTCTACCTAGAGAGAGCTATAGGCGCAATGCAGTCTCAAAACGAATTTCAATAGCATTTTTGAATGAGATGGAGAAACACATCAGAAACTTCATAAAAAGGGAAGAAGCCCTGAATAAGTAAAGTATTACTGAAGAAGAACAAAGCTGGAGGCCTTATACTATCTGACTTCAGAACGTATTATATTGCCATGCTAGTTAAAACAGCCTGGTATTGTTACAAAAACAGATACATAGATAAGTGGAACAGAATTGAAAATCCCAATATAACATCATCCACTTATAAGCAGCTGATATTTCACAAAGGTTCAGACCTATCAACTGGGGAAAAAGACAGTCTCTTTACAAATAGTGTTGGCATAACTGGATATTCATCTATAAACAAAATGAAATAAGACCCATATCTCACACCATGAACAAAAAATAACTCAAAATGGATTCCAAGACCTAAATGTGGACTCTAAAACCATAATAATTATGGAAGAAAAAATAGGGACAACACTGGGAGCCTTAATCATGGCATAAACAGACTGCAAAACATTACTGATAAAGCACAAACATCAGAACAGAAAACAGATAACTGTGAACTTCTAAAAATCAAACACACTCATCCAAAAACTTCACCAAAAGAGTAAAAAGACTACCTACAGACTGGTAAAGAATGTTTTGCTACCACAGATCTGATTGCATCTAATCTTCATAATCTACAATTTACTGCAAATGTCAACAACAAAAAGACAAATAATCCACATAAACAATGGGCAAAGGATATAAACAGACACTTCACCAAAGAATACATCCAGGATGCCACCACATACATGAACAAGTGTTCATGATCTTTAGCCTTTAGAGAAATCCAAATCAAAACCACACTGAGATACCATCTCACCTCAACAAGGCTGGCATTAATCCAAAAAACACAAAATAATAAATGTTAGGAAGGTTGTGGAGAGACTGGAATGGGACTCTTCTGCACTGTTGGTGGGAACATAGAACGGTACAGCCACTTTGAAAATTTTTTGATGCATTCTTGAAAACCTAGAAATAGAAATAGCATATGATTCAGCAATTACATGTCTCAAAAAAAACAAAAAGCAAAACACAAACCATTGCTGTCAAGCTGGTTTTGACTCATAGCGACCCTATAGGTCAGAGTAGAACTGCTCCATAGGGTTTCCAGGCAGAGCCTGGAGGGTTCAAACTGCCTACCTTTTGCTTAGCAGACATAGCACTCAGCACTATGCCACCAGAATATATGCTAGAGAAATAAGGGCTGTCACACTAACAGATACATGGACACCAATGATTATTGCAGCACTGTCCACAATAGGCAAAAGATGGAATGAACCTATGTGCCCATCAGCAAATGAATAAACTGTGGTATGTTTACACAGTGGAATATTATGCAATGATAAAGAACAACTAAGATCTTAGGAACAGCTCATAACTTGGAGTCATTTGGAAAACATTACACTGAGTTAACTGAGTTGTGAGAGGACAAATATTGTACGAGGCAACTATTATAAAGATTTAAGAAAAGATTTAAACATAGAAGAAAATTGGGGAGGGAGGGAGAAGGGTATTCATAGATTACACAGTAGATACAAGTTGAGTTAGGTGACAGAAGCGACAGCAGAAGGGAGGTTAGCACAACTGGACTACACCAAAAGCTAAAAGATTTTCCAAATACAACTCAAAAGTTTGAAGGACAGAGTAGCAGTAACAGGGGTCTGAGGACCACGGTTTGAGGAGACATCTAGGCTAATTGACATAAGTGTTTTTTAAGAAAATGTGCTGCATACAACTTTCATAAGTGGCATCTGGGGTCTTAAAAGCTGGCATCAATTGGTCCCAAAGCAGCTGGAGCAGAGGAGAATGAAGGACATCAAAGACACAAGGACAATAAGAACCCAGCAGACAGAAGGAGTCATATGATCCAGAAAGTACATCAGCATGAGACCCAAAGACTAGATTGTGCCCAACCTCCACCAATGACTGCCCTAACAGGAAACACAGCATAGAATCCCTGACATGGTGGTAGAAATATGAATATGTAGTGCTAGAACTCTATTAAAAGACTAGACTTGATGGTCCTTTGTACTAGAAGGTCATACATAGCCTTTGGATTCTCTGTCAGCCCAGAGCTGAAACTAATACTGAAGTCAACTCTCCAAAGATTGGACTGAAGTATAAAACAGAGTGACGCTGGCAAAGAATGTGCTTCTAGGTTTAAATATATACGTGAGGCTGTCTAAACAGCTCTTGTCCAGAGGTGAGATAAAAGGTTGGAAGGGGACAGGAGTTGGTTGAATGGAGCTTGGAAGTACAGGGTAGAAAGCAGGAGAGTGCTGTCATAGCAGGGAGCAGGGGGAGCAACTAGAGTTGCAGAAGAGTGTGTGTGCAGGCAAAATGAGCTGGATTATAAACTTTCACTTAGTGCACAACATTTTTTTTAACTGTTATTCAACAGGCAAAAATTACCCCGACAAATTGCTACATAAGTTTTTGTTTGCTTGTTTGTTTTAATTTGTGGTAAATGCCATATATGTGAATCTCTAGGTATCACAGACACTTGAGTGCTGGACTACTCAGCAGAAAGGTAGCTGTTTCAACCCAGAGGCACCTTGGTAGAAAGGCTTGGTGATCTGCTTTTGAAGGTTCACAGCTTTGAAAACCCTTCAGAGCAGAGTTCTACCCTATACACATGGTATCATTATGAATCTGAATCTACTGAATGGCAGCTAACAACATACACATAAAAATTGTTTGCCTTTTCAATATTCTTTATACATACAATTCTGACATGTTACAGTCATCATGTGGTTCAACCATTGACATTGTCCATTTCCAAATTTTTCCATTACTCTTAATAAAAGGTTAGTGTTTCCAAAGCAGTAAGTCACCCTTTTCCCTCCTTCCAACCACCCTTACTGATCACTAATGAACTTTGGTCTTTATATGCTTGCCTAGGCTAGATATTTCATACAGGCAAAATCATACAATGTCTTTCTCTTTCTGACTGATTTATTTCACTCAGCACAATGCTTTCAGTGTTTGTTCATGTTGTAGGATGAATAAGGGCTTCTTTACTTCTTATGGCTGATTAATATTCCATTGAATGCATGTATCACATTATGTTTATCCATTCATCTGTTGATAGGCATTTAGGCTGTTTCCACTTTTTTGCTATTTTGAAAAACACTGCAATGAGTGTTGGTGTACACGTTTGTTGTGTTCTTGGTTTCATTTCTTTTAGGTATATACCTAGGGACAGAATTACCAGACTATATGCTAATTGTATGTTCAACTTTTTGAAGAATCACTAAACTGTTCTCCATAGTGATTTTTTTTTTTTTTACCATTTTTACAATCCCACCAGCAATTTCTTCACATCCTTACCATCTCTGTTTTTTAATCAGAGTCATTTCAGTGGGTATGAATCACCCTAGTTTCTTCTTTGTACAGCCAAACAGCCTATATAGAGCACTCAGACTTGGCATTAATCTGAACTTGCTTCTGTGATTTCTGCAGTTATCACTTCACTATGTTAGGAACTAGGTTCTCTCATTCCATTGTGGTCAAGGCCCACTTAGTATCAGTTATAAAGTGGTTTGATTTATTGTATATGTTTAATGGACTAGAAAGTATATCAAGTGCTTCATGTAAAGGAAAGCGTGTAATCTGCACATGACTGTATGAAGCTGAGACCTGGGGGCTATTATGGATTCAATTGTGTCCCTCCAAAATACATGTTGAAATCCTAACCCTGTGGCTGTAATTATGGCTTTATCTCAAAATAGCAGCTTTCTTTTGTTAAATTTATGAGGTTATACCAGAGCAGGGTGGGTCCTAAACCTAACCAGTTCTGAGTTATCAGAAGAGCAGAATAAAGGTAGGGACACACATGAGGAAGACAGATACAAAGGGACACAAGGGTCACCAACAGATGCCAGAAACCAGAAAAGAGGCCACAGAAGGAATCAACACAGCAGAGACTAATTTGGACTCCTAATTTACAGAATTATAAGAAAACAAATTTATGTTCTTTAAAGCCATCCCCTTGTGTATATATGTTACAGCAGCCCTAGGTGACTAGGACAGAGGTATTGGAATCACTGTAAGATCACCCAGCTGGTAACCAGAGGAGCCAGGAATGAAACTCAGATTGGCATGATTTTCAAATTCCCTGCTTCTAACCACTTTACTACTATTTCGGTTATGGCTTTGTTTTCATGTAGTTGAGTGATTGCCGAGGAGTCCAGTTTCTCAGAGGCAATCTTTTCTGTCACCCAGCAACACTAATGTATTTCTATAGCACCAATAACTGTAGCTCCATCCTCAGCACTTCCATTTGCTTTGCTTCCTGGGCTCCAAATACCACTATGTGACTGGCATAGGGATAGGGACAGAAGAACAGGAGGTATCTTGGACTGAAGACAGTTTACCGCAATACTGGAACAGAGTACAAGGAGGTCATCTTTGTGGAAGTGGCAGGTCTTAGATACTATCGTGTAAGGGTACTATCGTGAAGGATGCTCTAAGCTAGGGCACCATTACTGGGAGGTAGGACCAGTCACTGGGAAGTCAGATGATAACATTAAAAGTATTTGAATGGTAGCCCATCTACTGCTACTGAGGATCAGGCTGTAGCTTGGGCTGAACATACAGAATAAGAAAGAGTCTTCTTATTCATGAACTTTAGGGACCCACTTAGCATCTGAAATCTATGGGCTCTTGGACCCGTGTCACCAAGGTTATAGTTTACTGCCTTTTCTAGCTCATAAGTCTGGGGAGGGGAGCCATTTTCCACAGGCTTCTGTGGAGCTTATGTTGTTACTGCTGTTCAGTTGGTCCCTGACTCGTGGTGACCTAATGTAGAACAAAGTAGAACTGACCCATAGGGCTTACTTGGCTTTCATCTTTACAGAAGCCCTGGTGACATAAAGGTTAAGCACTCGTGTACTAAGCTAAAGGCTGGCAGTTCAAACTAGGCCAGGGCCTCTGTGAGAGAAAGACATAGCAATCTGCTCCCTAAATGATTATTGCCTAGAAAACCCTATGGGGTAGTTCTACTCTGCTCCATGGTATCACCATGAACTGGAATCGATTTGATAGCATCTAGCAACAGCAGCGATCTTTATGGAAGCCAACTAGTCAGGCCCTTTTCTCTGTGGAGCCACTGGGGAGACTCAGTCTTCTAACTTTCTGGTTAGCAGCTGAGTGCACTAACTGTTTGTACCACATAGGGACTTCTCTGGGTGCATAGCAGGGATTTAATAAATACTTTGCTGATATAGCTGGATGAAGAATAGCACCAATCCTATGCTGTCAACCTCCCTCAGGAAAATCACCATGTTGCACGCTGGAGCAGCAGGCTATCAAAGGGGTGTTTGACATTTTCAAAGCTGATTTCACATACACAGAGAAATCTGATAGTGCAGTACTTTTCAGCCCCAGGAGCTTCTGTGATATAGTCCCAGCATGTAGCATCCTACAAAACTCTGCCATCACATGGGATTGGCTATTGAAGGGAGACAGGTATAAATTCTGTTAAAATATAAGTGTGAAACATATAGTCCCTTGTCTGTGTACTGGATACCTGGACACAGACGGTGAACAATGGGAGATAGTCTCACTACTAAATGAGCTCAGAATGTAAGAGCTAGAAAGAGCATAGAAACATGAAAAATGCTGGAGAAACTGCAAATGAGCTGTGTTTGTTGAACCTATAGGAAAACTGAGATTGCAGAGCAAATATCTAACCTGGTATCTGGAGAAAGATAAGTATCTGCAGAGAGAAAAAGGATTTGCACATCTTCTTACCTGAGGCAGATGTTACCTGTTACCATATTATTGTTGCTAGTTGCTGTGGAGTTGATCCAAGTCCTGGTCACCCCATGCACAATGAAACAAAACATTGCTTGATCCTGCACCAAATCCATGGCTGGCTGTGGACTGAACCACGTGATCCATGGGGTTTTCATTGACTCATTTTTGGAAATAGACCTCCAGGCTTTTCTTTCTAGTCTGTCTTAGTCTGGAAGTTTTGCTGAAACCTTTACAGAATCATATCAACACACAAGACTCTACTGATGGAGAGGTGGTGGCAGGTTTGAGGTACAGTGGCCCAGACATGAACCTGTGTCCCCGGCATAGAAGCTGAAAATTCTACCACTGAGTCAACATTGCCCCTGTGCACTGTAGCTAAGCAGCCAAAGCCAAGTGCCATCAAGTCAGATCTGACTCATGGCAACAGGAGAAAGGAAAATGAAAGATACAAAACCAGCTCTAATCCTGGAGAGGAGCCAGGTAAGTGCTAGCCCTACTACATCTGGAGGAGGGGCAGGGACATTTGTGACAGCCACAACTCTGTGACGTATTCCCCTTTCCACCCAAGACTGAGGCTTAGTCAGAACAAAAGGGAACACCCCCACTTGCCATGCTAAGAAGAAAATTAGACCAAACCCACCACCATCGAGTCAATTCCAATTCACAGCTTCCCTATGAGATAGGGAATACCTGCCCCCATAGACTTTCCAAGGCTACAATCTTTACAAAAGCAGAATGCCACATCTTTCTTCTATGGAGCACCTGGTAGGTTCAAATCACTGAACATTTGGTTAGCAGCCAAACCCTTAAACCACTGCACCACCAAGGCTCCTTTGCTGACAGGCAGTGAGTAAATATGAAAGTGGAGTAACAGGGGAATGCAGCTGGGAGAGCTGCAAGAGATCATCTCTCTGGGGAGCAGCACAAAGGGAAGACGCAACACTAAACAAGGAGACCTAAAGCCAAGTGCATAGCCAACCGTGAGAAAAACAATCAGGCAAATCAGCTTACATCCTATACCACATGGTGTTGCTTGAGGCATTTGAAACCTGTGGTGCACTGAGAGTAACCGTAGCAATAACAGACTGGAAAACTAGCTTAACTCCTAACTGCATTAAGATGACCCTTTACACTAAAGGCTTAGAGGAAGGAGAGGTATGTTCACATGTAAGAAGAAAAAAAATATATATTAGTACCTATTATTCTGCTTGGCAGGGTCCTCAATGGGCCACGTTAACTGAAAAGTTAGAGGCTTGAGTCCACTCAGAGACACATAAGAAGTAAAGTCTCCCATGTGCTTTTGTTTTTGAAATATATACTTTTTCTATTTGGTGTATCTAATGGAAGATGAAGGTATAACAAATATGTCCCATAAGCACTTTCTTAGGAAATTATGGTTACTTTTATCTTTTTTGTTTGCTTGTTTAACGTTTTATTGTACTTTAAGTGAAATTTTGTAATCCAAGTCAGTTTTGTCAGAGAAAAACCTTGTTCACATTCTACTCTGTAATAGCACATTCCTGTATATATATATATACCTATATATACATATATACATACACAGCACATACTCTGCATTCTGTTTCTATTCCACAAGCTCCTGACTGCCTCTGCCCCCTCATGTCACCTCTGGCTAGGAGGTGTGCAGTTTTTATATATATATATATATATATATATATGTATAACTTGTATATATTTAAGCCAAAACATATATATATATACCCAGCCAAGTGCTGTCGAGTCATATCTGATAACTTATATATAAATATATACATATATATATACATATATATATAACTTGTACACATTTAAGCCAAGAAGCATGCCCTTCATTTTATATCTTATAGTCTAGTCCAAACTTTGTCTGAGGCGATGGCTTGAGGAATGGTTTCAGCTCTGGGCTAACAGAAAGTCCAGGGCCATGTCTTCTGGGGATTCTACAGTCTGTCAAGCCATCAAATATGGTCTTTGTTTTAGTCAGCTAGTGCTGCTCTAACATAAATACCATTTCTCTTTAAAAGGAGAGGTGTTTATTCTTACACAGTCAAGTAAGCTACAACTCCAATTTCAGGATGTCTGCTCCAAGGGAAGGCTTTCCCTCTGTCGTTTCTGGAGGAAAGTCTTTGTGTTGCATCAGTCTTTGTTCAGGGAGCATCTTGGCACAGGAACCTCAGGTATGAAGGACGAGCTCTACTCCCAGTGCCGCTTTCTTGATGATATGAGGTTTCTGACTCTGCTTGCTTCCCTTTCTTTCTATCTTCCATAGGATGAAAGGATAGAAGGTGGTGCAAGTTACACTCCAGGGAAACTCCCTTAGTAAGTGTGTTTCAGTCCCACCCTAATCCTCCTTTAACATAATCATCCTATCTATTGGCCACAGGCAGAAGTTAGAATGTATAACATAGGAAAATCACAAAATATTGGAAATCATCACCCTCCCAAGTGGCTATACATGTTTTGGGGGGAACACAATTGAAAACATGACAGTCTTTTTAATATAGCTCTAGTTCTGCATACCTATTATTCTGCTGCTATATCAGGGACTCTATGTTGTATTACCTGTTAGGGTAGTCACTGGTCGTGGTAAGCACTAGCTAGTTCTTCTGGTCTCCTGCTGATGTAGTATCTGGATTATGTGGTCTTTCTGTCTCTTGGACTTATATTTTCCTTATGACTTTAGTACCTTTCATTCTCAGCTCTAGGTGGCTTGGGGCCAATTGATGCTACTTGGATGACCACTTGCTAGCTTTTAAGACCCCAGACACCACTCCCCATAGTGAAATGCAGAATACTTTCTCAAAAAAAAATTGTTGGGGGCAGGGCCAAGATGGTGGACTAAATACACATCTCAATTCCCTCTGAGAATTAAGGCCTGGAATGCTAATTGAACAGAGCAGAGTGGACATCCTAAGAGCCCTTAGATCTGGCATAGGGTTGTTAGATTGGACTAGCTCCAGTAAGGGGAAAATGACCTCTCTCAATGATAAGGCAGCAAAATGCTGAGTCCTGCTTCTACTGACTCATCATTTGGGAGGACTTCAGGTATTGATGCCTTTTTTGTTGTCTGAGAGGTGGAGACTGGGCATGAGCCAGCTAATAGACTGAACTGTAGTGCTTAAGAAAACAACACATACTGCAGCTTGGGCTGGCCTCAAATTGAGAGCCCAGATGCTGACTCAGGGCACCACTGTCCTTCTACCCTCTCTTTTCTGAGCTGTACCATAGTTTCTGCTGTTTCACAACAAGAAGGGAAGCTCAGGTGGGATGCCATCTTGCATAGCTGAGAGGTGGAGTCAGCCACCCAGTGGTCTTAGCTGCAACTAATTCTCACACTGAACAGCAGTCCTTGTCTGGACAGTGTTTCTCCAGCAGACAAGCTGTATTTAGGAAGGTGGGGCCTAGAGTTATAGGTGGGGTGTAGGAGAGGATCACAGGAAGACATTAACCTCTCCCTTCTCTGCACCACATCATAACATCTGGGGACAGCCCATGACATGCTTTTGCTGTCAGCTGGAAGGTAGGGCCCACCATATCTGAGGGCCTGACTGTTTTGGCAGCTGTTGGACAGCTCCTCAGCAGTAAGCACCTTTAAAAATAATACCACCTGGAGAACTGACTGCTGAGCAGAGCAGCAGCATCTCCACCACCCTTCTCCAACCTACATCATAGTGTCAGCTAATGGCCCTCCAGTGACTCCATAAGTAGGGCACTGTTTTTGCCAGCCAGGAGGCATAGCCTGCCACCCCAGAGACTCTACCTGGGATCAGTCACTAGAGTACACAGAAGCAGCTGTTGCCCAAATCTAGTAGTGCCATTACTCCCTCTTTAGACAACACTAGAGAAACTAAACAGTTTCTAGATAGTGCAAAGACAACAATCAATAGCTAACCATTTAAAAAAGCAATCCACCACAGTTCTGGAAAATTCCCAAAGTAAAGAATCAAAAAACTCCCCAGATGAAGAAGACTTTCTGAAATTATCAGGGGTCAAATATAAAACAATTATGTACAGTGCCCTCCTAGAGATTAAATAAAATGCAGCAGAACACAATGAAAACTTAGTAAACTATTTGAACCAATGGAACATCAACAATCTGAAATCCAATGCATCAATAATAAAATTATAGAATTAAACAATTCAATCCAAAGCCAAAAAAGCAGAATTGAAGGGGATGGAAGCCAGAGTTAGTGAGCTTGAGGGCAGAGAAACTGATGCCAGCATCAGAGAAAAGAAATAAGACACAAGAAAAAGCATTAAGAAATATGTGGGACTCTATTAAAAGGAATAATCTATGAATAACTGGAGTTCCTAAACAGAGAGGATAGGTGAAAATACACAGAATATTGTTGTAGAGTTGCTGACAGAAAATTACCCTGAAATCATGAAAGAAAGGAACATAGATATCCAAGATGCATACCAAAAGCCACAAAAACCAGACCCCAAAAGAAAGGAACCAAGACATATTATAATCAAGCTTAATAAAAAGAAACATAAAGAGAGGCTCTTAAAGACAAAGCTAACACACAGAGGGGAGCCCCGTAGGCTCTCATCTAACTTCTTGACAGAAACAAGGCTGACAAGAAGGTAGTGGGATGATACATTCAGAGCCTTGAAACAGAAAAACTTCCAACCAAGAATTATATGTCCTGTAAAATTGTCTCTTAAATATGAAGGTAAAATTAAGACATTTGCAGATAAACAGAAGCTTAGAGACTTAGTAAAAATAAAACCCAAACTACAAGAAATACTGAAAGATGATCTTTGTGTAGAAAAACAACAACATCTAATATATACTTTAGGAGGCAATACAGGACACAGCATCCAGAATCCCATCTAGTTAGGGAAATAAAAAAGCTCAATCAAAGCTACAGCATTAAAAGAAGGGAACAAGTGATCTTAACACAAAAACTATGATATCATCACACTAAAAGAGGAATATAATACACTGGGTATAACACTTTCAGATGGAGAGGAAATTAAAAAGATATACAGAAGTAAAAGTCTGTTTATACTTAGAATAGAAAGGGGGATCATAGCAGTAGCCACAAAGTAGAATAACAATGCAACATATCAACACAAGAAACATAATTCAGGAATCTCAGCAAACACAAAACCAACAATGAAAAAGATGAAAAGTCAACCCATAAAGAAGAATGGCCCAGAACAGACCACTAAAAACAACACAGAAAACATCGACAACACAAAAATAAAGACATCAAAATGACAGCACTAAACACAAACCTATCAATAATTACAGTGAATGTAAGTGGACTGATGCTCCAATAAAGACACAAAGAGTGATATCCTGGATCAAACGACATGAGCCATCTATATGCTGCTTACAAGATACACACCTTAGACTCAAAGATATGAAGAAACAGAAAATCAAAGAATGGAAAAATATATACAAAGCTAATAACATACAAAGAAGAGCAGGAGTGGTAATACTAATTTCAGAGAGAATAAACTTTAGTATAAAATCCACCATTGTGGACAAGGATGGTCACTATACTATTTATTGCTGAAAGGTTCAATACATAAACAGGGCATAACACATAACAATGTTAAATATTTAAGCTCCCAATGCCAGAGCATGAAAATACATTAAAAAAGGCACTGACAACATTGAAAAATGAGATAGATTACTCTTTAATAATAGTTGTAGACTTCAACACTCCACTTTCAGTAGTGAACAGATTATCTAGAAAAAAGCTCAGTAAAGATACAGAAGATCTTATTGTGGCAATCAATCAACTAGGCCTCATTAACATACACTGAACTTTTTATCCATCACCAGATAAGTATTCCTTCTTTTCCAGTGCACATGGGATATTTTCCAGAATAGACCATGCATTAGGACATACAGCAAGTATCAACAAAATCCATACCATTGAATTATCACAAAGAATCGTCTTGGACCATAAAGCCATAGAAGTTGAAATCAATAGCAGAAAAAGTAAAGGTAGAAATGTGAACTCATAGAAGCTGAACACCATTTTTCTGAAAAATCTATGAGTTATGGAAGAAATCAAGGATTAAATAAGAAATTTAAGAAATCAAATGAGAATGAAAACACATCCTAACAGAACCTGTGGGATACAGCCAAGGCAGTGCTCAGAGGTCAATTTATCTGTACAGATAACACACCCAGAATCAAGAAATGACCCAAACCAAAGAATTAACCCTACAGCTTGAGCAGGTAGAAAGACAGGAACAGAGGAACCCCTCATGCACCAGAAGAAATCAGATCATAAAGATTAGAGCAGATACTAAATGAATTAGAGAATAAAAGAACAATTGAAAAAACATTAACAAAACAGAAAGCTGTTTATTTGAAAAGGTCAACAAAATCAATAAACCACTGGCTAAAGTTGCCAAAGAAAGAGGAGGAGAAACAACTAATCCAAATAAGAAATAAAATGGGAGATGTCACAACAAATCCAATTGAAGTTGAAAGCATCATAGCAAAATACTATGAAAGCCTATACTGCAACCGATTTGAAAACCTAGAGGAAATGAACAAATTTCTAGATTCGCATCACTTACCAAAATTATCACAAGAGAAGTATAATGACTTAGCAAATCCATCACAAAGAAATTGAAAAGTAATAAAAAAAACTACCAATCATAAAAAGTCCAGACTCAGATGGCTTCACTGGAGAATTCTACCAAACTTACAGAGGGAAGTTAGCGACAATACTACTGAGGCTGTTTGACAGCCTAGAAAGGAACAGGATGCTCTCAGATTCATTCTATGAACCCAGCATAATGCTGATACCAAAGCCAGGGAAAGAGGTCACAAAGTAAAACCACACACCAATATGACTCACCAGATGCAAAAATTTTCAACAAAATCCTTGCCAATAGATTTCAACAACAAATCAAAAAACAATTCATCATGACCAAGTTGGATTCATATCAGGGATGCAAAGTTGTTTGTCAGTTAATGCAGAACAGGCATTTGACAAAGTCTAACACCCATTCATTCTAAAAAGCTTCAGAAAATAGGAATATAGGGGAAATTCCTCAATGCTATATGAGGCTTCTACACAAATTGAACTGCCTACATTATCCTGATTGGAGACCATCATGGGTTGAATTGTGTCCCCCCAAAAATATGTGTAGCCATGTAGCTGGGACATGATTCCCAGTATCTTGTGACTATCCGCCATTTTGTGGTTTCCCTAAACTGCATGTTAAAGGATTAGGGTGGGGCTGTAAATTCCTTCACAGAATTACTTCCCTGCCCTACGGTAAAGGGGGTTTCCCTGAGTATGGCTTGCCCCACCCTTAAACCTTTGAAAGATGAAAGAACAGAGAAGCAGGCTGAGAATTGGGAACCTCATTACCATCAAGCAAGCAGCACTGGGAGAAGAGCGCGTCCTTCAGACCTGAGGTTCCTGCGCCAAGACACTCCCTGGACAAAGACTGATGCAATACCGGACTTTCCTCCAGAGCCGACAAGGGGGAAAGTCTTCCCCTGGAGCAGACACCTTGAATATGGACTTGCAACCTACCGGACTGTGTAAGAATAAACCTTCCTTTGTTAAAGCCATTCACTCTGTGGTATTTCTGGTAGAACAGCCTTAGGTGACTAAAACAGAGAGAGACTGAAAGAATTTCTCTAGACAATGGAATGAGAGAAGGATGCTCACATTCACCACTTCTATTCAACACTGTACTAGAAATTCTAGCTAGAGCAATTAGACAAGACAAAGAAATAAAGAAATAAAGGGCATCTGCATTGGCAAAGAAGAAGAGAAAATCTCCCCATTAGCAAATGACATGATTATATATGCAGAGAATCCTAAAGAATCCATAAGTAAACTACTTGCACTAACAGAAGAGTTCAACAAAGTATCAGGATATAAGATAAGCTTCAGTAAACCAGTAGGAGTCCTTTACATCAACAAAGAGATCATTAAGGAAGAAATCACCAAATCAATACCATTTACTGTAGCCCCCAACAAGCTAAAATACCTAGGGATAAATCTAACTAGAGAAATAAGAGACCTATACAGAGAGAATTACAAGGCCTTACTGCAAGAAACTAAGAGACTTACACAATTGGAGAAATCTACCCTGTTCATGCATAGGAAGACTTAGCACTGTGAAAATGTCTAGTTTACCCAAGTGATCTACATACACAGTGCAGTCCCAATACAAATTCCAATGACATTTTTTAATGAGATGGTGAAGCAAATCACCAACTTTGTCTGGAAAGTGAGGAAACCTTGGATAAGTAAAGCACTACTGAAGAAGAGGAAAACGGTGGGAGGCCTCACACTGCCTGACCTTAGAACCTATTACACTGCCACAATAGTTAAAATAGCCTGGAACTGGTACAAAAAGAGATATATAGACCAATGGAACACAGTTGAGACACCAGAGATGGCACCATCCTCTTAGGAACAGTTGAAATTTGACAATGCACTAAGTTTCTAAACCAGGGTAGAAACTGCCTCTCTAACAAACAGTTTTGCCAAAATTGGCTATCCATTTGCAAGAAAAATTGAAACAAGACCCATATCTCACACCTTACACAAAAATTAACCCAAAATGGATCAAAGACCTAAAGATCAAACCTAAAATGATAAAGATAATGCAAGAAAAAATAGAGTCTACAATGGAAGTTCTAATACACAGCTCAGACAGACTTCCAGATCCAATAAACAATGCATGATCAACAGAAGAGAAAATAGGTAAGTGGGAACTACTCAGAATGAAACATATTTACTCATCCAAACACTATCAAAAGAGTTAAATGACCACCTCCAGAAAGGGAAAAAATATTTGGCAATTACAAGTTGGACTGATATCTCATCTCCATAATCTATAAGGTACTGCAAAATATCAACAAGTAAAAAGTAAATAACCCAATTAAGGGATGGGCAAAGGAGATGGACAGACACTTCACCAAAGAGGACATCCAGGCAGCAAAATGACACATGAGGAAATGTTCATGATCATTGGATATTAAAGAAATCCAAATCAAAGCTACAATGAGATACTCTCTCACCCCAAGAGGGTTGGCTATGATCCAGAAGACACCAAACAATGAATGCTGGAGAGGCTGTTCAGAGATTGGAACTCTCCTACACTATTGGTGGGATTGCAAAATGGTACAATCTCTTTGTAACGCAATTTGGTGCTTCCTTAAAAAGCCGGAAATAGATTTATCATTTGATACTATAATCCCACTGCTTGGGATATATCCTACAGAAACAAAGGCTGTCACACAAACAGATACATGTACACGAATGTTTACTGCAACACAATCCACAATAGCAAAAAGATGGAATCAACCTAAGTGCCTATCAACAGATGAATGGATAAGTAAACTATGATACATATACTTAATGGAACACTATACAATGATAAAGAACAATGATGATTTTAAGAAGCATTTCATTGCCTGGTTTCAACTGAAAGATATTATGCTGAGGGAAATCAGTCATCAGCTAAAGGACAAATATTGTATGAGATCCTGTTACAAGGATTTAGACTTATGTACAGAAAAGAAAACTGATGGCTATACAGGTAGAGAGGGAGGGAGAGGGAGAGGGTTGGTCATAGATTAGATAGTTGATTTAAATTTGGTTAGGTGTAAGCAGTGACAGCACACAGTAGAAAGAAGATCAACTTAACTGGACTTCACCATAAATGGAAAGCTCTTCTAACCTCAACCTGATATTGCAAAGATAGAGTAGCAGGGGCAAGAGTCTGTGGACCATGCTCTAGGGGGACATTGAGGCCAATTGGCGTAACTAGACTTTTGCTAAGAGAGTCTCTTGTACCCCATGTCGATGAGTGGCATATGGGGTCTTAAAAGCTAGCAAGTTGCCATCTGAGGCACAACAAATGGTCCCAACTCATCCACAACAGATGGTGACTGAGAACACTAAAGACATGAGGAAAAAGAGCCTAGGAGACAGAAGGACCCATGTGAATGGGTAATTGCATCAACATGTCACCAGAAGAACCACATGGTTTCTGGCCACCAACAAAGACAGCCATGGTGGGGCACACAATGTAGAGTCCTTGTGGCAACACAGGAAAAAGAGGAGTAAAGCTCAAGAACGTTACTAAAAGACCACAAATGATGGTCTGACAGCATGGAGGTTGCCCTAGAAGCATGGCCCTTAGACCTGCTGCTGCCCCTGACTAGAAAACACTATTGTGGTCAACTATTTGGACAAAACTGGACTGGATTTAGGGACACAATGTGACCACATGGTGTGTGTACTTTATGGTTCTATGCATTTATCAAATGTTGTTCTCCTGGTTTGTTTCTAGCTGGGAGACAAGAGAGTGGAGTGCACGGGAAGATGTTAAGAGGATACTATAAGTATAGAATGTAAAGGAGGAGCATGTTGTCACCAGGCAAGGAGAGCAGAAGGAGCTACAGATAGATGTGCACTCAAAATTAGCCACAATAAAAAAAAAAATTGTTGTGGGTGGAGTCAAGATGGCAGACTAGATACATGTTTCCTTAATTCCCTCTGAAAACTAAGGCCTGGATTGGTGATTGAATGGAGCTTTCTGGATACCCAGTGAGTCCTAGGATATCACTTACCAGTTTTGACTGCATGCCACTGAAACGGAAATTGCTTGTCATTGACTGAGCCCCGCTCTGGCTGAATTGGCCAGCCACCACAGAATGAAGATAACTGACATTTTTTACTTTTTTTTTGTTTTCTTCTTTTTGTTGGCTTGCCAGTGACAGAGCAGCTCAAACAGCCATTATGCAGACCCACAGTGCTAAAGTGGTCAGCGGGTAGAAGAGACACTTTCTGAGAGCCTGACTCAAGACTCAGAGCACCACAGCCCCTACATCCTCTCTTTTTGGAACCTCTACCATAGATTCTGCTGTCTCATGGGGGCAGGATAGATTGATGGAGACACTATTTTGTTTCACTGCGAGATGAAAATACCCAACCAGAGGCCTCAGCAGGGGCTAACTCCTAGGCTACGAGGCAGGGAGCATTTTTCCAGCAGAAAAGCTATGTTTAGCACAGTGTAGCATTATGGGAAGGGCTCGGAAGGGGATGATGGCAGACTAGTAGCCTGTCCTACTTTGAACTATATCACAGCATCTGGAAACAACTGACAAGTCCCCTCTGCTGTCTGCTGGAAGGAGGGGCTTACCATACTGGATAGCCTGATTGGTTCTAGAAGTGGTATTACAGCATTTGCCTTTTGAAAATAATAGCACCTAGAAAAATAACAGCAGTGCAGCCTGAAAGCCTTCATGACCCACATTACAGGATCAGCTGATGGCCCACCAGTGACTGAATAAGTAGAGACATGTCTTTGCAAGCTAGGAGGCCCAGCCTGTAACCCCAGAGATTCCACTGGGCCCACTCACTGGAGTACATAGAGAGGTGGTTGATGATCAACTTCCTTCTCAGAATGGTGCCTCAGCTCCTGTTAAGGAAACATCAGAGAAACTAAACAACCTCTAGATGTCCAGATAGCACTAGACTCCAATGAAACATTTAAAACAAATTCATCCATGGCCCCAGAAAACTCTCAAAACAAAGAATGAAAGAACTTTCCAGATGGAGACTTTCTGCAGCTACCAGAGGGCATGTAGGAAAGAATTATATGTACAGACTTCTTAGACATTATACAAAATGAAACAGAACAAAATGAAAAATTAAGCAAGATGTTTGATGTGACGGAACATCAACATTCTGAAATCTAACAGATCAACAGCAAAATTACTGAACTAGACAATTCAATTCAAAGCAAACAGAGCAGAAATGAAAAACTAGAAACTAGATTTTTCTGAACTTGAAGATAGAGCTACTAACACCAACACTTATCAGGGAGAATCAGAGACAAGAAACAAGAAAAATGAAGAAGTATTAAGAAACACGTAGGATTCTATCAAGAGGAAAAAGCTGCAATTAATTGGAGTTCCTGAACAGGGAGGGATAGCTGAAAGCACAGAGAATACTGTTGTTGAGTTGCTAACAGAAAATTTCCCTGAAATTGTGAAAGAGAACATAGATATCCGAGATGTGTATGAAAAGCCATATAAAACTGACCCCAAAAGAAACACATCAAGACGTATTACAAACAAGCTTAACAAAATGAAACATAAGCAGAAACTCTTAAAGGCAGCATGACTCAAAGCAAACCTGACATTCAGAGGGAAACCCTAGAGGCTTTTGTCTGACCTCTCAGAGGAAACAATGCTGACATGGAGGCAGTGGGAAGACACATTCAAAGCCCCAAAGGAGAAAAACTTTCAGCCAAGAATTATATATCCTGGAAAACTGCCTTTTGAACATGAAGATGAAGTTAAGACATTCACAGGTAAACAAAAGCCAAAGCTAAAGAAATATTGGAAGAATCTCTTGGCTTAGAAAAACAAAACCATTAAGTCTATATTTAAGGAAGGAATGAAGGACACAACATCCAGAAACATACCCAGTTAGAGAAGACACAAAACTCAATCAAAGCTATAATATTAAAAGAAGGGATCCAGTGATCATATCACAAAAACTAAGATACCATCACATTAAAAAGAGGAATATACTACAGTAGTTATAGTCCTTCCAGATGGAGAGGAAGTTAATAAGATCTGTAGAAGTTAAATTTAGGTTTAAACTTAGATTATTAAGGGAGACCATTGGCGTAACCACAAGGCACAATGAAGTTGCAGCATATCAAAACAAGAAATGTAACACAGGAGTTTCAACAAACACAAAACCAACACTAAAAAGGGTGAAAAAATCAACCCATAAAGAACAACCCAGAAAAAAAATTAAGAGCAACAGAGAAAACATCGACACAAAAATAAATACATCAAAATGACAGCACTAAGCACATACCCATCAATAATCACACTGAATGTAAAAAGACTGAATGCTTCAGAAAAGAGACAACAAGTGATACCTTGGATCAAAAGACACAACCTATATGTTGCTTACAAGAAACTCACCTTAGACTTAAGGGTAGGCACAGACTGTAAATTAAAGGATGGAATAACACATATCAACTTAACAATACACAAAGAAGTGCAAGCGTGGCAATACTAATCTCAGATAAAATAGATTTTAATGTAAAATTCACCAGTGTGGACAAGGATGATCACTATTTACAGCTAAAAGTTTTAAGACACAAGTAGGACTTAAGAAAATCAAATATTTATGCACCCAATACTAGAGCATCTAAATACATTGAAGAAACACTGACTACACTCAAAAATCAGGTAGATCACTCCATAATAATGGTGGGAGAGTTCAAAACTACTTTCAGTAATGGACAGCTCTTCTAGGAAGAAGCTCAGTAAAGACACACAAGATCTTATAGCCACAATTAACCAACTAAACCTCATCGACATATACAAAACTTTTTATCTATCAACAGATGGCTACACCTTCTTCTCCAATGCACAAGGAACATTTTCCAAAATAGATCATGTGTAATGACACTAAACAATCTCAAAAAATCCAAGCCATTGAATTACTGCAAAGCATCTTCTCAAGCCACAAAGGCATAAAAGTTGAAATTAGTAGCAGAAAAACATAAACAGAAACGGGAACTCATGGAAACTGAACAATACCTTGCTCTCAAAGCCATGGGTTATAGAAAAAAATCAAGGATGAAATAAAGACATTTATGGATTCAAATGAGAATGAAAACACTTCCTACCATAACCTAGGGGATACAGCCAAAGTGGTGCCCAGAAGGCAATTTACTTCTATAAAGACACACATCCACAGGGAATAAAGGACCACAACCAGAGTACAAACCCTACGGCTTCAACAAGTAGAAAGAGGGCAACAGAGGAATCCCTCAGGTGCCAGGAGAAAACAGCTGATAAAGATTATAGCAGAACTGAAAGAATTAGAGAACAGAAGAACAACTGAAAAAATTGATAAAACCAAAAGTAGGTTTCTGGAAAAGGCCAACAAAATTGACATTTGCTAAACTCACTAAAGAAAAACAGGAAATGAAACAAATAATCTATGTAAGAAATGAAATGGGAGACGTCATAGCAGTTCAGACAGAAATCGAAAGTATCAGAACAGAATACTACAAAAAACTGTACTCCAACAGATTTGAAAACCTAGAGGAAATGGATTCATATCACCTACCAAAATTATCACAAGAAGTAGAACAACTTAATAAACCCATCACAAAGGAAGAGATCAAAAAAGTCATCAAAAAACTACCAACCAAAAAAAAGCCCTGGCCCAGATGGCTTCACCGCAGAATTCTACCAAGCTTTTATTTTAGTGAAGTTTACCTCCAATACTACTGAGGCTATTTCACAACACAGAAAGAGTTAGAATACGTCCAAATTCATTCTATGAAGCCAGCAAAACCCTGATACCAAAGCCAAGGAAAGATTTCACAAAAAAGGAGAATTCAGACCAATGCCACTGATGAAACTAGATGAAAAGTCTTCAACAAAATCCTTGCCAATAGAATTCAACAACATATCAAAACAATAATTCATCACAATCAAGTTGGATTCACACCAGGAATGAAAGGGATGAAACGCTGATTGAACATGAGAAAAACAATTAATGTGATCAACCACATAAATAACAGAAAAGATAAGAATTACCTGATCTTATCAATTAATGAAGAAAAGGCATTGGACAAAGTCCAACACCCACTCATGCTAAAAACTCTCAGCAAAATAGGAATAGAAAGCAAATTCCTCAATGCAATAAGGGCCATCAACGCAAAACCAATGACCTATATCATCCTGAATGGAAAGTGACTGAAACAATTCCCCTTGAGAATGGGAACTAGACAAGGATGACCACTCTCACCCCTTCTACTCAACATTGTACTGGAAGTTTCGGCCAGAGCAATTAGATAAGACAAAGAAACAAAGGGCATCCGCATGGGCAAAAAAATCTCCCGAATTGCGATGATATGATTGTATATGCAGAGAATCCTACAGAATCCACAAGTGAACTATTGGAATTAATAGAGGAATTCTGCAAAGTATCAGGATACAAGATTGCTTTAGTCAGCTAGGGCTGCTCTAACAGAAATACTGCCTTCAACAAAGGAAGGTTTATTCTTACACAGTCCAGTAGGCTCCTAGTCCAAATTTAAGATGTCTGCACTGGGGAAAGGTTTTCCCCCTTGTTGGCTCTGGAGGAAAGTCCAATATTGTACCAGTCTTTGTCCAGGGAGCATCTTGGCACAGGAACCTCAGGTATCAAGGATGTGCTCTTCTCCTGGTGCTGCCTTCTTGATAGTGTGAGGTTCCCAATTCTCTGCTTGCTTCCCTTTCCTTTTATCTCTTGCAGGATGAAAGGATTAAGGGTGGGGCAAGCCATACTCCACGTAAACTGCCTTTACAATGGAGCAGGAAGGTGATCCTATGAAGGGATTTACAGTCCCACCCTAATCCTTTAACATGCAGTGTAACAAAAACACAAAATGGAGGACAATCATAGAATACAGGGAATCATGGCCCAGCCACATGGCTACACATATTTTGGGGGGATGCAATTCAGCCCATGACAAAGATAAACGTAAGTAAATCAGCTGGATTCCTTTATACCAACAATGACATCACTGAAGAAGAAATCGCCAAATCAATGCCATTTACTAGAGCCCCCCAGAAGATAAAATATCTAGGAATAAATTTAACTAGAGAAGAGACCTATACAAGGAGAACTACAAGACCCTACTGCAAAAAAACTAAGACAGACTTACATAAATGGAGAAAGCTATCCTGCTCATGGATAGGAAGACTTAACATTGTGAAAATGTCTCTTTTACCCAAAGTGATCTACATATACAATGCAATTTCAGTACAAATTCCACTGTCAGTTTTCAATGAGATGGAGAAACAAATCACCAACTTTGGAAAGGGAAGAAACCCTGGACAAGCACAGCACTACTGAAGAAGAACACACTAGGAGGCCTTTTACTACCTGACTTTAGAACCTATTACACTGCCACAGTAGGCAAAACAGCCTGGTTCTGTTACAAAAAAAGACATACAGACCAATAGAACAGAGTTGAGACTCCAGACATGCCACCATCCTCTTATGAACAGCTGATATTCAACAAAGACTGTAAGATAGGATAAAACTAGGATAAAAACAGTTTCCTTAACAAATGGTGTTTGCAAAACTGGATATCCATCTGCAAAAAATTGAAACATAACCTGAAAACTCTTACAATCTTAGCCCAGTATTGCAAGGATAGAGTAGCAGGGGTGGGTTCTGGGGATCATAGTCTCAGGGGCCTATTGCTAAGAGAGTCTTCTGCATCCCATACTGGTGAGTGGTGTCCAGGGTCTTAAAAGCTAGCAAAGTACCATCTGAGATACACCAAATGGTCCCAACTCAGCTAGAACAGATAATCACCAAGGACAACAACTATATGGGGGAAGAGAACCAGAAGACAGAAAGACCCACATGAATGGGTGACTACATCAACATGTGGCCAGAACCAGATGGCAGCCAGCCACCACCAATGACAGCCATGATGGGGCTCACAATGTTGATTCCCACCGTTAACATGAGACAAAAAAAGGGTACACCCTGAGAACTCCACTAAAGGTCAATATCGATGGTCTGAAGGCCTGGAGGTTTCCCTGGGAGCACGGCCCCTAGACCTAATGCTACCCCTGATCATAAATCATTACTGGGGTCTACACTTCAGACAGGTATGGATTGGACTTGGGGAAACAGAGTGATGATATTGTGTCTGCACTTTATGATTTTATGCATCTATAGGATGTCATCCTACTGGCCTCTTACTAGAGGGGAGTGGAGAGGCTGGAGAGGAAGGGACAGGAGGTTGTTAAGGGGATATGACATGTAATGAACAGAAAGGAGGAGGGTGCTGTGACCAGGCAAGGAGAACAGAAGGAGCTGCAGATAAGCGGACACACAAATTTACTGGATTGTACATTTTTACTCAATCACAATGTCATGGATTGAATTGTGCCCCCCCAAAATATGTGTAGCCACGTGGCTGGGCCATGATTCACAATATCTTGTGACTGTCCTCCAGTTTGTGGTTTTCCTATTCTCCGGGCTAAAGGATTAGGGTGGGGCTGTAAATCCCTTTGTAGGATCACCTCCCTGTTCCTCTGCAAAGGACGTTTCCCTGGAATATGGGTGCCTTTGGGCACTTGAGTCAGTGGAGCTAGCCTTACTGACCCACAGAGCAAGAGGGCTGAGTGCCTTTGTGAAGGTTCCTTGTCAGCAAGAGTAGGATGCCTCCAGGCACTTAAATCAGTGGATCTACAGAGGTTTAGAACACTTGCCCTGGCAGGGCAGATGTGAGCCTGAGGCCCAGGCCATGCGGCCATAGGAAGCTGAAGCTGAAGAGACAGAGTATGAGAAGCTGAGCTTCCTCAGTCTCAAAAGGTATGGCCATGACCTCAGGGGGTTGAAAGGGTTAAACCGTGGCATCCTGTGTTTGTAAGGGTGGAATTGCCACTCAGTTGGGCTTAGGGTGCACCTAAAGCCAATTGGGTAGAGTTTCTGTGCAAGTGGTCCTTGAAGGCAGAGTTATAGCACAGGGCTACTCAGAATCCAGAGAGTGTGGCCAATACCTAGAGTCTGGAGGGCAGGGCCATTGTGTAGAATGTCTCAGAAAATGCAAGAGTATTTTGAAAGCTTTGAGTGCTAATGTACTGTGTTCTGCTGACTTGTCTGTTGCCTGATACCATCTTCTTTCCCTTCGATTTCTCCCATTTCTAATGGAATGTCTAACTTGTGCCTGTTCTGCCATTGTACCTTTGGAAGCAGATAGCTTGCACTCTAGGTTTCATAGATATAAAGAAGGTTTTGAATTTTGGACTTAGAACTAATTTAAGACTTCTATCATATGGGTGGACATGATTTTGCTATGATGAGATGAATGTGTTGCCTGTTTCAATGATGTGATTCTGGGGGTGCCAAAAGGTGGGATATCATGGATTGAATTGTGTCCCCCCAAAAACATGTGTGGCTGGGCCATGATACCCAGTATCTTGTGATTGTCCTCCATCTTGTGGTTTTCCTATGCTGTATGTTAAAGGATTCGGGTGGGGCTGTAAATCCCTTCATAGGATCACCTCCCTGCTCCACTGTAAAGGGAGTTTCCCTGGAGTATGGCTTATCTCACCCTTAATCCTTTCATCCTACAGGAGATAAAAGGAAAGAGAAGCAGGCAGAGAACTGAGAACCTCACACCATCAAGCAAGCAGCATCAGGAGAAGAGCGCATCTTTCAGATCTGAAGTTCCTGCACCAAGATGCTTGCTGGCAAAGACTGATACAGTACTGGAATTTCCTCCAGAGCCGACAAGTGCAAAAACCTTCCCCTGGAACGGACATTCTGAATTTGGACTTGCAGCCTACCAGAATGTGTAAGAATAAACTTTCCTTTGTTGAAGGCATCCACTCTGTGGTATTTCTGTTACAGCAGCACTAGCTGACTAAAACACACAATAATAATAAAAAAAAATGCTATTGTTGATCTACTTGTAAAAAGTTAACCATTGGTAAATTTTTGGAGCACAGTTTTACTTTGACACCCACGGGTCACCATGCTTTGGAATCTACTTGATAGAAGCTGGGATCGTGTCTGGTTTTCAACAATTACAGCCAGGCCAAAGCCAAGTGCCGTCGAGTCAGATCCGACTCAAAGGCATGCCAAAAGAAAGAAAACAAACATGGCCTGAAAGATATTTATCGTAACCAGAGTCAGATATGACAAACATGATGAACAAAGAATTTAAGTCCTTGGATGGTGTAAATGGTTTGTGATCAGTTTCTAACTTAAAAAGCGGTTGTTTGCGTCACCAAGCAGCACCATGGAAGAAAGGCCTGGCAATCCATTTCCATAGAGAACACAGCCAAGAACACATAATGGAGCAGTTTTACTCTAACACGTGGGTCACCATGTGTCAGAACCAACTTAACAGCATTGGGTTGTTTCTTAATTTTGGATATTTCATAAAATTGGAATCATATAACACACAGTCGTTTCTCACTGGCTTATTTCATTCAGCATGTTTTCAAGGCTCATCCATGTTGTGGCAAGTATCAGAATCTCATTCTTCTTTACGGCTGAGTAACATTCCACAGTATGAATATTCTACATTTTATTTATCTACTTCGGGTATATTGTGTTTACATGTATGCTACATTTACATATTTAAATTAGTTTCTGTGCAGTCAGTTCTGATTCTTGGTGACCCCATGTGTGTCTGAATAAGACTGTGCTCCACAAAGTTTTCAGTGGCTGATTTTTCAGAAGTAGATCTTCAGGGATTTTTTCTGAGGCATTCCTAGCTGGACTGCCAACCTTTTGGTTAGCAGCTGAGCTTGTAAACTGTTTGCAACACACAGAGACTTCTTACATACTGAGAGAAAGAGAGAAAGAAAAGAAGGAAGGAAGGAAGGAAGAAAAGACAAGAAAGAAAGAGAGAGAGAAAATCTGTTGCCTTTGAGTTGCTTCTGACTCTTTGTGACCCTATGAGCTACTACATTTTGTTGGTAGACATTTGAGTTGTTTCTACTTTTTGATTATTATGAATAATGCTGCTATGAACATGTTTGTACATGTTTCGTGTTGACATAGGCTTCTGTTTCTCTTAGGTGCACACCTGGGAGTAGACTTACTGAATCATATGGTAACTCGTACGCTTTGAGGTAATTCACAGAGCCATACATTTTCATGTGTTTGTGTTTTGTTTCACAGTAATGAAGTTACTAAACGTAAGATGCAGAGGGTAGAAACAGAACGACAGAGATGGACATTTTAAGGTTTTGTGGATGTTTCCATAGGCTTTTTTCTACTTCCTTGTGTGGGGCCCATGGAGCAATCCCCTGCATCACAGTATTCTAGTGTCATGGCCACCGCCTCCTTCCCTTCCAGCTCTCTGTCCCTCTCTCCTTGCACACTTTTCTTGGCTGGCAGGCACATCTCCATTTCCCAGGGCCCTCCACTTGATTGCAGCCCATTGGCCCCTCAAGGCCTTGTTTCTTTCCCTACCCAGATGGGCTCTGGGATCAAGCATTTCAAGTTCTTCTTAACAAGACGCCTGCTTCTAGGCCCCTGATCTTAAAACTAATGCTTTTTACACACCTGTGAGCTCAGATCGATCCTCCAGTCTTACTTCTTTACTTCTCGTCCCTGCAGTGCAGATCACTTTAACAAGTATTTATGAAGTCCCACTGAGTACAGGCGCTGAGCTAGGTGCAATGGAAAAGGTGATGATTGCCTTCTAAGAATAAGTATGTCAAGTGACCTTGGCAAAAACTACAAGACAATGACATAGCTTCAGAAAGTTTCAAATGTCACTTCTGCCTCATTCTATTAGTCCAGTAAGTCACTAAATCCAGCACAGCCTCAAAAAAATGAGAGGAATAGATTCCATCTCTCTATAGGAGAATGGGATGTGCATATAGGGACAGAAGTAATTGGTAACAGCCACCTTGGAGGCAAGCTACTACAACTACCACCTTAAACTACTGCTGTTGGAAACCTTGATTCCACAGTTAAGAGCTACAGCTGCTAATCAAAAGGTCAGCAGTTCAAATCCACCAGCTGCTCTTTGGAAACTCCAAGAGGCAGTTCTATTCTGTCTTATAGGGTGATTATGAGTTGGAATTTCTGCTTGTCTTTCAAGTACAGCTGTACTTGAACTCTTCAAGACCAACTAGTGCATCATACTCACACATTTGTGCTACCAGTATGCATTTAGAACTTATCAGGCTTTATATACTTATACAATACGAATCTGGAACAATCGCTTCTTACTGAATATATACATAAAGAATGAATGAATAAGTGAAATAAATTTGAATGGGACACGCAACATATATGTTTTATTTAGGTTTCAGTTTCTTAAGGTTGATGTAACAATGTACAAGACGTTGGGTGATAAGAACAGACATTTATTGTCTCATGGTTTAGAGGTCATTGTTGTTTTTAGGTACCGCTGAGTCTGTTTTAACTAGTAACATTCCTATGTACAACAGAATGAAACACTTCCTAGTCCTGTACCACATCCACAATCTTTGTTACGCTGGAGTCCATTGTTGTAGCCACAAGTCAATCCGTCTCAGTAAGGGCCTTCCTCTTTTTTTACCTGACCCTCTACCAAGCATGATATTGTTTTCCAGAGGCTGATCCCTCCCAGTAACATGTCCAAAGTATGTGAGATGTAGTCTCTTTATCCTTGCTTCCAAGGATGACACTGATAGTTCTTCTCCCAAGGCAGATTTGTTTGTTCTTGCAGCAGTCTGTGATATACTCAGTAGTTTTCTCCAAAACCACAATTTAAAGGCATCAGTACTTTTTCAGTTTTCCTTATTCATTGTCCAACTTTCAAATGCATAGGAGGCAGCTGAAAACAACATGGCTTGGGTGAGGTGCACTTTAGTCTTCAAGGTGACATTTTTGCTTTTCAATACTTCAAAGAGTACCTTTGCAGAAGATTTGCCCAATGCAATGCATATTTTGATTTCTTGACTGCTGCTTCCATGAGTATTGATTGTGGATCCAAGTAAAATGAAATATTTGACAACTTTAATATTTTCTCCATTTATTGATGTTGCTTATTGGTCCATTTGTAAGGATTTTTATTTCTGTTATGTTGACGTGTAATCCAAATTGAAGACTGTGGTCTTCAATCTTCATCACTCACAGCAAGCAATGTTGTGTTGTCTGTACAATGCAGGTTGTTAATGAGTTTTCTTGCAGTCCTGATTCTGCAGTCTTCTTCACATAGATCAGCTTCTTGGACTATTTGCTCAGCATACAGATTTAACAGGTATGGTGAAAGGATGTAATCCTGACTTACAACTTTCCTGACTTCAAAGCCTACAGCATCTAACCCTTAGTACTGTTAGAACAACTGGCTCTTGGTCTAGGTACAGATTCCTCATGAGCACAATTTAGTGTTCTGGCATTCTCATTCTCTGCAATGTTATCCACAATTTGTTATAATTCATACAGTCAAACGCCGTTATATAGTCAATAAAACACAGGTAAACAAATTTCTGGTATTTTCTGCTTTCAGCCAGGATCCATCTGACATCACCAATGGTATCCTTGGTTCCACATCCACTTCTGAATCCAACTTGAGTTTCTGACAGTTTCCTGTTGATATACTCCTACAAACACTTTTGAATGATCTTCAGCAAAATTTTGTTTGTGTGTGATATTAATGACATTATTCAATAATTTCCACATTCTGTTTGATTTCCTTTCATGGAAGTAGACATAAATATAGATCTTTTAAAGCTGGTTGGCCAGGAAGTTGTCTTCCAGATTACTTGGCATAGACAGGCAATTGCTTCTAATAATACATGCATTTGTTGAAACATCTCAATTGGTATTCTGTCAGTTCCTGAAGCCTTGAATATTTATCAAAGCCTTCAGTGCAGCTTGTACTTCTTCCTTCAGCACTACTTGCTTTTGATCATATGCTACTTTCCTAAATCAATGTACATTGACCAATTCTTTTTGGTATAGTGATTCTGTGTGTTCCTTCCATCTTCTTGACACTCAATATTTGCCACATAGAAACCTGGAATATTGCAACGTAAATCTGGAAGCTTTTCCTCAGTTCTTTCAGCTTAAGAAATGCTATTTTCTTACCTTTTGGTTTTCTATCTCCAACTCTTTGCACATGTCATTGTAGTGCTTTGTCTTCTCAAGTCATCCTTTGAATCTTCTGTTCAGCTCTTTTACTTCATCATTTCTTCCTTTACCTACTATTTCTAAAACGAATTAGGCATTGAATATTGTCAGAAACTGCCAGAAAATGAGCCCTTCAGATTGGAATGAACTCAAAATATGAGTGGAGAAGAACTGCCCCCTCAAAGTGGAGTCAACCTTAATGATATGAATGGAGTCAAACTTCTGGAATCTTCATTTCCCGATGTGCCACAACTCAAAATGAGAGAAACAGCTGCAAACATCCATCAGTAATCAAAATGTGGAAAGTATAAAGTATGAATGTAGGAAAATTAAAATCATCTAAAATGAAACATGACATACAAATGTTGATACCCTAGGCATCAGTGAGCTGCAATGAGCTGGTATTGGCCATTTTGAATCAGGCAATCATATGGTCCACTATGCTGGGAATGACAAATGTTTCATTTATCATCAAAAAGAACATTTTAAGATATATCCTGAATTACAGTGCTGTCAATGATAAGATAATATCCATAATGCCTACTGAGAAAGATCAGCCAGTAAGACTGTTACTAAAATTTACACAGGAACCACTAAGGCCAAAGAATAAAAAAGTGATTTTTTTTTTTTAAACCAGATTCTGCAGTCCAAAATTGATCAAACATGCAGTCAGCGTGCATTGATAGTTACTAGTTATTGGAATGTGACAGTTGGAAACAAAGACAGATCAGTAGGTAGAACATCATGGCCTTGGTGATAGAAATGATGCTTGAAATCACAAGACACAATTGTGCAAAATCAAGGACTTCTTTGATTACCTCTGTCATCAACATAAATGACAACTATATACAGGAATAAAGTCAACTAAATTTGTGGAAAGAGACAATGGAAAAGCTCAATATCATCAGTCAGTGGAAATGACTGTGCAGCAAATCATTAATTGTTTGTTTTGGAAGTCCAAGATGAAACTGAAGAAAATTAAAACAAGTCTAAGAGAGCCAAAGTATGACCCTGAGTATATTGCTGCCTGAATTTAGATGCCATCACAAAAGTAGATTTGACACTTTGAACACTAATAACTGAAGGCCAGACAAGTTGTGGAATGACGTCAAAGACATCACACATGAAGAAAGCAAGAGGTCATTAAAAAAGGCAGAAGAGAAAGAAAAGACAAATATAGATGTCAGAAGAGACTCTGAAACTTACTGTTAGACACCCAGTAGCTAAAGTGGCGGAAAGAAATGATGACATTCTGGAGAGTAGGAGTACAAATTCAGGGTATCTGAAGGACACTTTTTCTCTGAGTGCTCCAGTGAAAGATCCTTTCTGGTCTCTCAAAGAGTCTAATCACCCCAGTCATGCCTTCGCTTGCAGCTGCAGCGTAATGTCGTGGAGGCATGCCTATTTTCCCACTGTATGTCTTTCTATATTTCTTTACTTCTTTTATAAGTTTACTACGCAGATTGGAATATGACCCACCCTACTTGGGCATGACTCATGTTAACTGATAACATCTTCAAAAAGCTTTCCTCCAAACAAGGTCACATTCACAGGTACTAGGGTTAGAATGCCAACATATCTTTTTGGAAGACATAGTTCAATCTATTTAGCACACCTGAGGTATTTGCTTTAATCCTATGTGATTAAGAATTTTATTGACAGAAAACAGTCATTAGAAAAAATCTATTTAACTTTGTTTGCAACTTACCAGCTGCTCTAATCTATAAGCCTATGACATAAAATTACTAGTAGACACATAACCTGAGCCATATTTAAGTCCTCGTTAACCAAGTGGATCACATGTAGAATCTTAATCAAATGTTCTATTGTGACTATGGAAGCCAAGACCTTGAAGAACCAGAAATTCTGTGCTGTTTGATAGCTATTTACAACTCAACTCTAGTTGGTGAGTGGACACCACTCCGAGCTTAGCTCTCCACATAGCTAGGTTGCAGTGACTGTTTTCAGTTGCTGACAAGTCAGCTTCTACTCATGGTGAACCCATATATAACAGAATAAAATGTTGTCTGATCTTGGATTATCCTCATGATTACTGGCATGCTCAACTTCATTTTTGCAGTCGCTGTGTATTTTAAGTGTCTTCCAGCTTAGGAGGTCATCTTCCAGCACTATATCAGACACTATTCTATTATGATTCATAGAATTTTCATTGACTAATTTTCTAAAGCATATCACCAAGCCTTTCTTCCTAGTGTGCTTATGGTCTAAGAATTCTGCTAAAACCTGTTCACTAAGGGTGACCGCACTGCATAGCTTTCAGCATTATGGTAACACCTAAACCACCGCAGTACGCCAAAGTGACAGACGATTGCTATGTTAGAAAAGTGGAAACACTTGCCCTTGACTCTGTTGGGTCTCATCTGCATCCATGAAGCTTCTCTACTCTGGGAAACAATCTCATGCTTTTGTATGGCTAGACTGATTTACAGAACCTTACTACTGGAAACTATTGAAACACCTCTGTACCTTTAACTTCTGGATCCTTCTCCCCTTACTTACCTCTTTATTTAGAACTTTGGGCTTCATCATGAAGACAAAGTGGGTGTGGAAAGCTGGAGAATCTTCCCTGTCTTAGCCTCCCACTCATTACCCAGCAACACCCACTGATAGGTTTCCAGAGTGACTTAAGAACCAGGAAAAATCTGAAAACCTGCTTATAGGGCAGGAATCTTCCCAGATGATCAGAGACACACGTAGATAACTTGCATCAAAACTACCTATTCACATACCATTTTCTCACTGTATTAGATTTTGAGTCCGTGAAAGCAAGATCTTTCTTCTTCTTTCTAGCTTAAGCACTAAAATAACTTTTTCTGCAGAACAAGTGCATAGTATATTCTTGTGGAATGACTATTAAACACATAAATAAATGCACTCAAAAGCACAGAGGCACTACAATTGTAAAGAGTCTTACTCTCACTCCTTAATCCCTGTAGGAATACTCATGCCATTTGGTGGATTCAGTATGCCTCACACTTTGTGGCTCAGGGCTGCTAAGAAAATTTGTTTATGTAGCACCCATTTTGCACATCACTTTTGTGCATAACTTTGCTATCAAAACAAATAAAAAGCTGGAACAGCTGCTTCCCCAAAGGAGGAAGTCAACTTTCTTTTTTTTAGCTCATATTCACGAAACGTACCAAGTACCAGCTTAACCTGGAGTTGGCTTTTTCTTTGATGGGTAAATGCAGTCAGGTGAAACTGTTGAGGATCACTGTCACTCCCAGGTCCTTGGTAGCCTGAAGCTTCAGTGTCACTTGCCCCACACAGATGAGCTGCAAGTGCTGTAAGTTGTGGATGTGGTGGGCTTGTAAATGTTCAAGATCTGAAGTTAATATTGTGGCTTGACATACTCACCTTGCAGGGTTGTTTCAGGAAGCCCTGTCCACTTTCCTAGTTCTTATTTTTCTGCAGTGCACCATTTTCCAGAAATTCTGCTTATTTTTCTGTTGAATGCTATATGCTTCTTTCCTTTCCTAGAGACCATCCTCATTTAATATCAGTCAACTACCACAACTGAGACTTTTCTTGGGGACTATAGGTCAGCTGCAGCAACAACACTACACTCTTTTCTAAGCAGCAATGACTCCTTCAAACCCTGGTGTGATAATATACTTTTCTTGAGCTATGTTCACAGAAAGAGAGGTTTAACTACACTGAGCAGCCACTGGATTTAACTGGTCACTCTTGTGGTCAAAGTCATGGATACAACTTTGAGTGTAGTAGGTGTCATTAGTTCTATCAAATTGACTCTGACTTATGATGACACTGTGTACAACAAAACCAAGTGTCGCCCTGTCCTACACCATCTTCATGATCTTTGATATGTTTGAATCCATTGCTGTGGCCACTGTGTTTTTAGTGCTTTTCATCCTAAGGGATCTCATCTTCTAGCACCATATTGCATGTATTATGTTATGATCCATTGCCAAGCTTTTCTTCCTAGACTGTCTTAGACTTAGAGTTCTTCTGAAACCAGTCCACCATGGGTATCACTGTTGGTATTTCAAATAGGGATGGCATAGCTTCCAGCCTGACAGCAATATGAAACCAAGCTGAGGATAGGTGATGGATGAGTGCAGTATACTGCATTAATAGCAGCAACTGTCACCATTTGCTATACCCATGTCCAGTATCAGGTGAAATTTCAGTTCCTTCCATAAACACTCAAACTGTACTGTCCATCCCTGCTTACTTTCTAGAGCCTTTGGAGCCTTGCTTTGACCAATAGGATATTAGCAATTATAACGCAGAAGGAGGACTTGAAAAGCACCAACATGGTTGTACTGTACTAGCATACCTCTGTTACCCCTATGAGAAGGAGATACCTGGACGAGCCTGCTGGTTCCAAGAGAAGGATGAGAAAGTGGAGAGCAGAACCGAGCCACCCCATTCACGCTCAGGCCAGAGTAACCAATAAAGGGAGCTGATTATGACCACCAGAGCCAGGCCTGTACCAGCTGACCCTCAGATAATCCACAGACTACTGGGTTATTTGGTTACACAGCACTATCGTGACCTTAGTTATCTGATATGATGAGGAACTTGAAAGAAAGTAGGCAAGTGGTCAGAAATCATGTAGAATGAGACCGCTCAGTGTCTATGGATGGGCTTAGTTATGGGCCCAGCCAAGACGCCGTCAACCTGGTTTGTCTGCGAGTGAGCTTTCAACAGTATTGCTTTATCCTTGCCTAAACTGTCATCTACCTGGATTTCCATAAGAGCTTGCTACCCAAAGTAATTGCTTCCAAGCTCCCCTCCCCATAATCTGGTTGTCATACAACTATTAAAGCAGACCATGACCCTGCACTCATCCCTTAACCTCCCTCTCTGGTGTCCACTTACATGTTTGCCTTTGTTCACTCTGCTGTGGGACTTGGACTCTTGATCCCTACTTCCATTCTTCACATGTTCTACACCTACTCCTTTTTGGGGGTCTTTATCTTTCCCAACAAGGGCCCTGGTGGTGCAGTGGTTAAGAGCTTGGCTGCTAACCAAAAAGATGGACGTTTCAATCTACCAACTGCTCCTTGGAATCCTTATGAGGCAGTTCTATTCTGTTCTACAGGGTTGCTATGAATTGTGTTTGTTCATTTATTTTTAATTTGACTCTTCCTATTCTCAGAATGCATGGGCTATCATTTTCCATATTTCTGCTTTGTGACTGTTCCTCATCATTTAACTCTCATGCCACCTCCCCAGAATATCTCCCCCAACCTTTATCTCAGACTCCCATGCCAACTCCTTACTCAGTGTCTTACAACTCTGCTTGTTTGCCTCACATCACTTACTACTCTCTGGAAGTATTAATGTTTACTTATTTCTTTTCTGTTTCCTTCCTAGACTATGTGTTTCTTGGAGGCAAAGATCTTTCTCTGCTTTTGTGGCAGTTCAATGCTTCCATTAACCATCTATCAGTTTGTTGTACCATGGTATCTATGTGTGGCTTTGATGCTAAGGCTATGCTGCTAGTATTTCAAATACTAGTGAACGGTTTTCAGTGGAACTTCCAAACCAAGGCAGACTGATCCTCTGCATCTGAAAATTAGCCAATGAAAACATTATGGCCCACAACAGAACATTGTTCAACTCAGTTGCTTTGGACATGTCATCAGCAGAGATCAATCACTAGAGGAAGACCTCATGTTTGGTGAAGTAGAGGGCCACTGAGATGAGGGAGACTCTTGATGAGACAGACTGACACAAAGCTGCAATGATGGACTTTAATATGTCTTCAATTGTATGAATGATGCAAGACTGACTGGGCAACATCTTTTATGAGTAACGTCATCATGAGTCAGAATCCACTGAATGGCAGCTATCTGTCTATTTATCAATTGTATATTTATCCAATGCCTAAAATAGTGTTAGATACACAGTAAAAAATGAAAGAAACACACAAAAACAAACTCATTGCTGTCAAATCCATTCCAACTCATAGCAGCCGTACAGAACAGAGTATAACTACCCCATCAAGATTCCAAGGAGTGGCTGATGGATTTGAACTGCTGACTTTTTAGTTAGCAGGATGAACTCTTAACAACTATGCCACCAGGATGCTAGATATGCAATAGGTGATCAAAAATTTTTGATTGAATGAAAAATGCATGAAACAAGAGAAAAAATAGGAGTTGGATTTTTTTTGAAGATCAAGCTATGGACATTTTTAAGGCAAACATCTGTGTTTGGCATTAGAGTTGGCCAATCTCTGACATAGGGAAAGATCATTAGATGATAGCATGAGAGTTGAACCTATGCCCAGAGTTTAAACAAAAGATGAGGTTAAAGAGAGAAATAGAAGTCAGCTATTAGCAGGCATTCTAAGCTATCTGAAGCAACTTGGGCTTTGTTCATTTTTTGAAATTAAGATGTAATCTACCTAAAATAAAATGCATAGTCCTGAAGCACTGAGTTTGATAAGGTTTGACAATTGCATGCCAACCCCAAAAAGATACACATTATTATCATTCTAGAATGTTCCCATATTCCAATTTTAGTTAGTTTCTTACTCTCATGAATTGAATTGTGTTCCCACAAAATATGTGTCAACTTGGTTAAGCCATGATTAACATATTATGTGATAATCCATCATTTTGTCATTTAATAAGATTTTCTTATGTGTTATAAATCCTATCCCTATAATAAAACAGATTAACCACAGTTACATTGATAAGATCTGTAAGATTAGATAGTATCTTAAGCCAATTGCTTTTGAGGTATGAAAGAGAAGGCAGCAGAGAGTCATGGTGGCATCATACCACCAAGAAAGCACTACCAGGAGCAGAGTCGGTTCTTCGGACCTGGGGTCTCTGCACCTGAGAAGCTTTTTGGTTAGGGGAAGATTGATAACAGGGATCTTCTTCCTGATCCAATGGAGAGAGAAAGCCTCCCCCAGGAGATGACAGTCTGAATTTGGACTTGTAATCCTACAGACTGTGAGAGAACAAATTTCTCTTTGTTAAAAGCCATCCACTTGTATTTCTGTTATAGCAGCCCTAGATGACTAAAATACTTAACTTGTAAACCCTGCTCTTCTTCAGACCCAATTGCTTTCTGAGTCTTATCAACTGACTTATTTTTTCTTGTCCTTGGACTTCATAATGTTATTGCTAAGAGTCAACCATGTTTTTGACTATATCCCTTACTCACTACTCATTCCTAAGTAGTATTCTACAGTTTGTTTCTCAAATCTGCCATCATTGGATACTTGTCCCCATTTTAGGGCTAATATGAACAAGGCTGCTAAGAACCTTCTGCCACAAATCTTTTTTTGTGATCATGTTTTCATTTCTCTTGGGTTAATACCTAGGAGTGGAATTGCTGGGTCATGGGAAATACCATCCCCATCTTCCCAGAACTCTTCATTTGGTATCTAGATTGTCAGAGTTAATGAATAATAACTCTCTGTCTCACCAGCTCCTGTGGAGAAGCATACTTTCCTGCTCTGCTGACGTTGAACTTGGCCATTAAATTTGCCTTTGGTCTGTGGAATGTGAGCAAAAGTGACAACGTGATAGTTCTCAAGCTAAACTTCAACTTAAAGTAGTTTAAGCGTTGTTGTTCACTGCTTGGAGCTTTCTAACTTCTACATAAAAAATGCAGGCCTCAGACTGTCACTGTCCTAGCAGGACCTCAGAATGAAACAAGGGAAATAGAGCCACCCTATTCACCCACAGTCCTGTGAGTAGGGCAGAAGAATATATGTTTACCGTTGAGTGGTGTTGTGACTTAAGGTGGTTTGTTACGCAACATTCTTGTGGCAAATGTTGACTAATATACTATTCCACAATTATTGTATGTATTAGGAAAACCCTGGTGGCATACTAGTTAAGTGTTAACGTCTGCCAACCAACAAGCTTTAGCAGTTTGAAACCACTAGATGCTCCTTGGAAACTCTATGGGTCAGTTCTACTCTGTCCAGCATGGCTATGAGTTGAAATTGACTTGATGGTAATGGGCTTGGTATGTATAATGCAGTGGAAGAAGTTGGCAACTACAGCCCTGAGACAGAGTTAACCTGCTACCTAGTTTTGTAACAATGACTAAGCGCTGAGCTGTTAACCCAAATTCTGGCAGTTTGAAGCCATCCATTAGCTCCACTGGAAAAATATCTGGTTATCTATTCCTGGAAAGATTATAGCTTAGAAGACTTAATGGGGACGTTCTAGTTTATCGCTTAGGGTTGATATGACTTATACTTGACTCTGTCACACAATAACAGGGTGAAAAATAATTTTATAAGTTTAAAGATTGTAAAAGTACATGTGTGTATGTAAATGTGTGTGTATTTATATGCAAATAATAGGATATGGAGATTGTATGAGGCTCACAAAGCCTAAAATACTTCCTCCTTGGCCAGCACCTGAAGTAGGGGATGTTCATTAGATGTACAGCAGGAGACCTGGGCTCTTTACGTACTAACTCACTACAAAAAGTAACTTACATTATCTGATCCTCAGTTTCCCCATATGAAAAATTAGGTAGTTGAACTACAAACCTCTTTGGTTCTGAGAGTTTTACTTGAAAGACGAACAACATGCGTGTGTGAAATATGTGCACCTTTGAGCAAACTCTGACAACTAATAATTGCATAGACGAGATACAAAAGCATTCTTGCAAAAAAAAGCAAAACTCCCCAGAGAAGACACAATTAGAGCCATGAGCTGGGAAGTAAGGTGTCAGGAAGCCATCTGATCCTGAGAACACAAAAGGAAAGTTCCACACATTCATTATCCCCATTTCCTGCCTAAAGAAACTTTGTGACTCAGACTACAGATCTCTAATCTATGGCTAACTAGGAAAAGAAAAAAAAAGTCATGTATGTGCATGTAACATCTGATTTGACTATAACGGTAAGAAATTGGTCTTTTGTGAAGTGATGAATTTGTAGACGCCTACAAAATAAAAACATGGTACTTCAGGAAGAGATGAATAAAATGCCAGTATTTTATTGGAATGATGCTGTGACACTGAAAAATTGTTGAGCTTTGGAAATGGAGAAATTGCACCTTTGAGAGTGCCAGCATGTATGAGTGTATCCTAGAAGGCTGTTATTTAGCTGCACTTCAGTTCATATTAAGTGTACCTACTGTTTTTCCGTATCCCCTGTCCTGCTATGCTGACTTAGAGAGGTGGTTAGGGAAAGTCCTTTCCAGCAATGTTAGTGACTCGTCTGTCAGAGTGGAACAAATACCATTCTATTTTTGATGCGATTCCAAGTGATTTAATGCCCTGTCTTTCTTGAAGTGAAATTCAATCCATTCTAATATTGTGCAAAAATGCTGAATGATTGAAATGCTAACACAGATCCTTTTCAACCAACATTTTATATGAAAAACATCTGCTTAGAATTTAAATTTTTTTACTTCAAATATTGAAGAGAACAGATGCTGAAGCCCCAGAGAACAAAAATTTCTCTTTCACAGAGGGTTAATAAATATGGAGATCATTAATGAGGCTGAAGTGTGTTTCCTCCTCTTGAGCATATAACCTCAAATTCTGTCCTCCTTGTATTGGCATTTTACATTTGCCTTTGAAATAACCAAAATTTAATGCTCCACATCAGATCAAATGGCCCCCTGAACTTCAAGGGTAGAAAAATTGCAATAAGACATCTTTCCCACCAATTTTCTAATAAAGTCCGTATTCTCTTTGCAGTGGAGTAATATCCAGTCTCTTGTGATGGTAAAATGTGTGAGACTCTTTCAGTTGGCTAATTTTGAGGTGGGAAAGACATGACCTTTCAAAGTTTCGAGGTGCCTGTTGCAACTCTTCTCTCTAGTGAAACATGTTATTTCAAGAAAGGAGGAACCTAGATGATTTTTTAAAAGAGGAATATCACTGAAAACTTCTGTGTAATACATGGGGTCACCACAAGTTGGGGGCCAACTCAGTAGTAGCTAACAACAAAATCTTCCAATAGGACTTGCCACGGACCATTTACTAGCAATATTTTGGTGACTTTTGGTGAATGAACAGAGAAGTTAGGAAGAAAATTAAAGGTGATAGAAAATGTCACCTAAATCGATGTCCCATAGAGCAGATTGGATCAACAAATGCTCCCCCAAATCTCTTGTTCCTGCAAAGCCCTTTGGAGAATATCGTATCCTCTAGTCTGACCTCTGGGTTGTTCCTACATTGTTCAGGCTTCATTGAGCTCTGTTCCCACTGTGCAGGCTACAGCCCCACAAACACAACTCAGAAAACACAAGAATAAGGGACATGGCTTTCAAATTGCGGTGTGGAAAGCTTAGAACCACAGAAAGAGTTCTGTTTTACACAGTGAAGGACTCCATTCAAAGTGGTACAGCTGGGCAAAACACTTATAAGTATTCCTTTTATGCTTGGCACAAGGCACTTTGCTGAGCTGGGGGCAAATTTTAAAGCAGTTGAGCCTAGCCAGCTAACTTCAGTGGGGAATTCTCCATTTTATGGCTAGCAAGGAATGACTTCACATCCTTGCCTGCATAACACCATCTAAGGTGGGTTGATTGAACTGATAGGGAAATTGTGTTACTTGGTGTGTAAGATAAAATTTTTACCCACAATATTCTCTCAAAGTAATAGAGAGGGAAGTAAGTGGATATTTTGCCTGTCTGGAACTTTGGATCAGAGGTAGTCATGTTGAAGATGTGGTGCTAGCAGGCATTGCTCACAGATAATGAAGAGCAAGGTCAAGAGATGTGGTGGTTATGGTAAGTGGCTGGAGCTAGCAAATGGCCAAGAGCAACAGCACTGTTGGAAACAGAATCTTGGTAGGTCTTGGATAAACTGTAGGCTGCTGGACCTTTGCCTTTGTTAAGTTCCACTGCTCAGTTCTTGAGTCTTTTTATAATTCTCTGAGCTACTCAATATCTATTCACAGTTTTTCTCTTCTTAGGTTATCCAGAGTCAGTTTCTATACTTTTCAGTAGTGAATCTTGACTGTAACAATATTGATAAGTTCTCAAGGAAAATAATTTAACTATTTGTAACATGGAATGGCAAGACCAAAAAATTCAAACCAAACTCCATGCTGTCAGGCTGATTCCAACTCATAGAGACCCTATAGGATATAATAGAACTTCTCCATAGGGTTTTCAAGACTGTAATCTTTTTGGAAGCATACTGTCAAGTCCTTCTCCTGCAGAGCAGATGGTGGGTTCAGACTCCTGACATTTTGGTTGGCAGCCAAGCCTTTAACCACTTGAAACCACCAGGGTTCCAACGGCAAGACAGATGGTTCAGTTGTTACCTGTAGTTACCTGACAAGGTACGAACTGCTGACGGACTTAGTGTCAGCTGCAATGAGTCTATGAAGCACTGAAGAATTCAATATCTTTGGGGTAGGATAGATACTTCAAATGGCAGCTTGCTCCTAAAAGAGAACGACAAGCTCAAATCCCTAAGTTCTTGGTTAATGGACAGACTAAAGAAGACTTACAATGACCAGGTAAAGAAAAAGCAAAGCTCACAACTCTTGCAACTACAGGTTTGAAATACCCGTAGTTAAAAGCTAGATCAAGACTTTAGCTCTTTGGCTGGATGTCAGTGACAGCTGAATGAATAGCCTCACTAGGTCGCTTATTTGAAAGTTGAGCCATTGATCAAGAAGGATTGGTATGGCCAGGACTAGAATTAGATTTACAGGTTGATTCTGAGGACTCAGAATATGTAAATTTCAGATCCATGCCCTTATATCCTCTGTCAGCCCACAAAGGCCCCTTCTTTACGTTTGAAGAGACTGTGCATTCCTTTACCGAGGACCGTGTAATTCCCTCAACTATTTGAGTTTCAAGAACTATAATCAGATCCCCTATATCCTAAGGTGGTAATTCCAATTGATAACACAACAAAAGTCTGATAGAAATTTTCAAAAATGGAGCATTTGTACAAATGGACTTTAAAGACTATTGATGAAGGAAGATATCCCCAAATAGCTGATGAATATTAATTTATCGCTAAGAATAAACTCACCAGAGATTCTGGATTCATTTTGCTCTTTCAAAACCTAGAAGAGTTCTAATTTTGTTGTTGTTGTTGTTGTTGTTAAGTGATTAAAAATACAGACTCAATGTTTTTAAATACTGAACGAAGTTTGTATGTACGAAATCATTTGATGCAATCTAAGAGACTTCAGGGCATAGGAATTTTGTGGTGGATTTATCACTTGCCTTCAAGCTAACTCCCACAATAGTATCACAAACAAGAGAAATATTATTCTTCAGTTTTCACAAACAGACCTTAGTGTAACCACTTACCAGGATAATAGTAAATGTCACACAGGATTCTCAAGAGAAACAGAACCAGTAGGAGATAAACAGATAAACAGACAGACAGATAGATAGATGATAGAGAGACAGATGGATAGACAGACAGATAGATATGCAGGTGGATAGATACCCATTGCCCTTGAGTTGAGTTCAACTGATAATGACCTCATAGTACAGAGTAGAAGTACCAATAGGGTTTCCAGGGAGTGGCCAGTGGATTGGAACTGTTGTCCCTTCAATTAGTAACTGAGCTCTTAACCAGTTCACCACCAGGACTCCAGATGGTTGGGTAGATGGACAGATATGTGGATACATATGTAGATTGAAAACAGGCAAATAAAAACCCACTGTGACTCGATGGCACTTGGCATTGGCTATCAAATTAATACCAACTCATTGTGACTGTATAGGACAGTATAGAACCTCCCCATAGGGTTTCCAGAACCACGACCTTTTCAGGGGTAGGCTCTCACATCTTTCTTCCATAGAGCTGCTGGTGGATTCAAACTGCTAACCTTTTGGTTAGCGGCCTAGTGATTAATCACTAAAACACCAAAGAATTAGCTCATGTGACTGTGGGCACTAGAGCATTTAAAACTAGGCTGGAAACTCATCAAGAGTAGATACAGACATCTTGAGAGAGAGAATTTCTTTTTCTCTGGGAAAACTTGTCTTTTGCTTTAAAACTGGATGACACCCAGTCTTGGTGGTGCAATGCTTAAGGGACTCAGTGGCTAATTGAAAGGTTAGCAGTTTGAAACCACTCTGCAGAAAAAAAGACCTGGTGATCTGCTCCTATAAAGATTACAGCCTAGGAAATCCTGATGATGTAGTCTTGCTTGGTCCTACAGGTTCACGACGGGTCAGAATCAACTCCATGACATACAACAACAATCTCCTTTACTTAAAGTCAACTGATTATAGATGTTAACTACACGTTAAAAATATCTTTACAGCAATACCTAGGCTAATGCTTGATTAAACAACTGGATTTGGTGTAAATGGTTCATGTACTAAATGCTAACCAACAGACTGGAAGTTTGAGTCCACCCACGGGCATCTCAGAAGAAAGGTCCGGTGATTTACTTCTGAAAAATCAGTCACTGAAACCCTTATGGAACATACTACTATTGTGATTCAGATGGGGTTGCCATGAATCTAGCCAAATTGAGTCGTACAATTACCACTGCCTAATTTTTGTCAACTTGATACCCATACACATTTCTTTAAGCCATGCTTAATCTCCAAATAAAGACAATAATGAAGTCATACTTCTACCTAACATGACACAGTGATCCTACATACCACCCAGAAACATACTACCTATTTCCTCAGACAAAGCTGCAAAGTCTTTGGGTGATATTGACTCCTCTCCTTGTTATCCTATAATTTAAATACTATAATACAAAGCTAACAATAATTAAGTACTATGATGCCAATTTAGTACACCTTGTGTTATATGATGAAGAGACTAGAGAAGAAAGAAAGTCTACTGTATTACATGGAGGCCATACCCTCAAGGAAATGCCTTCTCAATAGGTTGGTGGTCAAAGCAGATCTCAGCATGGAGGTGATTTCATTATATTAGATCTCATCATGGGGGTGATTACAACCTTACATAGCTGCCAAATTACATTTTTTAACTGTCAAACCATTGAAAACCATGGCCTAGCCAAGATGGCGCACAACCTTAACCATCACACTTGGCTAATGATCCTTTTCTATTTTAAAAATTATTTAGTTATTTATTGTGATGAAGTGAACGTGTACAATCTGGTTTAAGCTCACATGACCACCTACGTGCAGCTCCTACTGCTCTCCTTGCCTAGTGACAGCACACTCCTCCTTTCTGTTCTATACCTGTCATAGCCTCTTAACAATCTCCTGTCCCCTCTTCTCTATGCTCTCCAATCCCATCTAGTCATAGGCCAGTAAGATCACATCCTACAGGTACATAGACCCATAAAGCACACATGATATGGTCACTCTGTGTTGCTGAGTCCAATCCATTCCTTTCCAATGGGTTGACCCCAGTAATGATTTATGATCAGATGCAGCATTAGGTCTAGGGGCCATGCTTCCAGGGGAAACAGGGAAACCTCAGGCCTTCAGACCATCAACTTCAGTCTTTTAGTGGAGTTCTCAGGATGTATCCCTTCTCTTATTGCCACTGGGACTCAACGTTGTGAGCCCCATCGTGGCTGTCACTGGAGGTGGCCAGACACCATCTGGTTCTTCTGGTCACGTGTTGATGAAGTCATCCACTTACGTGAGTCTTTCTATCTTCTGGGTTCTCTTTCCCCAGTGTTTTTTATGTGCTTGGTGATCATCTGTTCCTGCTGAGTTGGGACTACTTGTTGTACCTCAGATGGCAGCTTGCTAGCTTTTAAGACCCCAGATGCCACTCATCAGTATGGGGTGCAGAAGACTCTCTTAACAATAGGCTAGTTATGTCAAATGGCCTCAAGATACCCTGAGGAGATGGTCTCTGGAACGTTGTGCCTGCTACTTTGTCCTTGACATACTGAGTTAAGACTGGAAGAGTTTTCAGGTTATGCTGAAGTCCAGTTAAATTGATCTTCTTTCTAATGTATGCTGTCACTAATTCCACCCAACCAAATTTTTTATCAACTATCTAATCTACAACCAGCTGTTTCCTTCCCTCTTCCCCCTCCCTTGCAGCCATCAAAGAGTCTTTTCTTCTGTACATGAGTCTGTTTTTTAGTCCTTATAGTAGGGGTCTCAGCAATACTTGTTCTTGTGCTGCTGACTACTTTCACTCAACATAATGTCTTCCAATGGAAACTAGGTTACGAGATGCTTCCCCAAATCATCATTGTTCTTTATCATTGCATAGCATTCTGGAAAGTATAGCACTTGGCTGGCTTGACTCCATTGAGCATACATACCATAGTTTATTTATCCATTCATCTGTTGTTGGGCATCTGGGTTGATTTCATATTTTGACTATTGCAGACTGTTCTGCAATAAACAATCATGTGCATGCATCTGTTTGTGTGACTGCCCTTGCATCTGTAGGATATATTCCAAGCAGTGGGAATACTGGGTCAAATGCTATGTCTATTTCCAGCTTTTTAAGGAAGCCCCAGATTGTTTTTCAAAGAGGTTCTACCATTTTGATATCCCACTAGCAGTGTAGGAGAGTTCAAATTTCTCCACAGCCTCTCCAGAATTTGTTGTTTTGCGCTTTTTGGATCATAGCCAACCTTGCTGGTAGCGTCTCATCATAGTTTTGATCTGAATTTCTTTAACAGCTAGTGATTGTGATCATTTCCTCATGGGTCTTTTGACTGCCTGGATGTCCTCTTTAGAGAAGTGTCTGTCGATCTCCTTCACCCATCACTGAATTGGATTATTTACCATTTTCTTGTTGATATTTTGTAGTACGTTGTAGATTACGGAGTTCAGACGTCAGTCTGATATACAGTTGCCAAATATTTTTTCCCGTTTTGTAGGAGGTCTTTTAATTCTTTTGATAAAGTCTTTAGATGAGCAAAAGTGTTTGATTCTTAGTAGTTCCCATTCACCTATTTTCTCATCTTTTGATCATGTTTTCTTTGTCAGTCTTTGAAGTCTGTCTATGTTGTATTTTAAAACTTCTGTTGTTGATCCTTTCTTTTCTTGCATTATCTTTATTGTTTTGGATTTGATATTTAGATCTTTTATCCAATTTGAGTTGGTTTTTGTGTAAGATTTGAGACATGGGTCTGTTTTCAATGTTTTGCAGATGGATATCCAATTTTGCCAACATCATTTGTTAAACAGACTGTTCATACCCTAGTTTAAAATCTTGAGGCTTTTGTCAAATATCAACTGTTCATAGGAGGATGGTGGCATCTCTGCAGTCTCAACTCTGTTCCATCAGTCTATGTGTCTCTTTTGGTACCAGTACCAGGCTGTTTTGACTACTGTGGCAGTGTAATAGGTTCTAAGGTCACGTAGTGAGAGGTGTTCTTCAGTAGTGCTTTATTTATCTGGGGCTATTTCCCTTTGCAGACAAAGTTGGTGATTTGTTTCTCCATCTCTTTAAAAAATGTTGCTGGTATTTGTATTGGGATTGCATTGTATATACAGATTGTTTTGGGTAAAATAGACATTTTCACAATTTTATGTCTTCCAATTCGTGAGCAGGGTAGATTTCTCCATTTATGCAATTCTCTCTTAGTTTCTTGTACTAATGTCTGATAGTTTGCTGAACTCGTCTATTGGTTCCAGCAGTTTACTTATGGATTCTATAGGATTCTCTGTGTGTACAATCATATTATCTGCAAATAGGGAGTGTTTACCTTTTCTTTGCAGGTACAGATGCGCTTTATTTCTTGGTCTTGCCTAATTGCTGTGGCTAGAACTTGTAGTACAATGTTGAATAGACAAGGCGAGAGTGGGCATCCTTGTCTAGCTCCTATTCTCAAGGGGAATTGTTTCTGTCTCTCTCTATTCAAGATGATGTAGACAATTGGCTTTGTATAAATGGCCCTTATTTCACTGAGCAATTTGCTATCTATTCCTATTTTGCTGAGAATTTTTAGCATGAACAGGTGCTGGACTTTGTCAAATGCCTTTTTCTGCATCGATTGACTTCTTGTCTTTTGTGTTGTTTATGTGGTTGATCACTTTAATTGTTTCTCTGATGTTGAACCAGCCTTGCATCCCTGGTATGAATCCAACTTGGTTGTGATCAATTATTTTTTGATATGCTGTTGAATTCTTCTGGCAAGGATTTTGTTGAAGAATTGTGCGTCTAGGTACATGAGTTATAAGCCAAGCCAAGTGCCGTTGGTCTGTAATTTTCTTTTTTAGTGGAATCTTTCCCTGGCTTTAGCATCAGTGTTACGCTGGCTTCATAGAATGAATTGGAGAGTATTCCCTTGCTTTCTATGCTGTAAAATAGTCTCAGTAGTATTGGAGTTAACTCTTCTCTAAAAGCTTGATACAATTCTGTGGTGAAGCCATCTGAGCCAGGGTTTTTTTTTGGTTGGTAGTCTTTTGACGACTTTCTCAATCTCTTCCCTTGTGATGGTTCTCTTAAGTTGTTCTGTTTCACCTTGTGATAATTTTGGTAGGTGACATGATTCTAGGAATTTGTGCATTTCCTCTAGGTTTTCAAATCTGTTAGAGTACAGTCTTTCACAGTACTCTGTCATGTTATTTTTATTTCTGTCTAAACTGTTGTGACATCTCCTATCTCATTTCTTATTTGGGTTATTTGTTTCCTTTTCTGTTTTTCTTTGGAAAGTTTAGCCAATGGTTTGTCAATTTTGTTGATCTTTTCAAAAAACCAGCTTATGGTCTTATTAATTTTTTTCAGTTGTTCTTCTATTCTCTAATTCCTTTAGCTCAGTCTAATCTTTACGATCTGTTTTCTTGTGGTGCTTGAGAGGTTCTTCTGTTGCTCTCTTTCTACTTGTTCAAGCTATGGGGTTCGGTTCTTTCTTCCTTCCAGATGTGTGCATTTATAGAGATAAACTGACCCCTGAGCACTACTTTGGCTGTATTCTATAGGTTCTGGTAGGAAGTTTCTTCATTCTCATTTGAATCCATAAATTGCTTTACTTCATCCTTGATTTCTTCTACAATCCTTGGCTTTTTGAGCGAGACGTTGTTCAATTACCGCGAGTTCCAGTTTCTATCTCTGTTTTCTCTGCTATTGATTTCAACTTTTATGGCTTTGTGGTCTAAGATGATGCCTTGCAATAATTCAGTGGTTTGGATTTTGTTGAGATTTGTTTTATGCCCTAATATGTGGTCTATTCTGGAAAATGTTCCATGTGTACTGAAGAAGAAGGTGTAGTTATCTGCTGAAGGATAGAAAGTTCTATATATGGCAGTGAGGTCTAGTTGGTTAATTGTGGCAATAAGATGTTCTGTGTCTTTGTTGAGCTTTTTTCTAGAAGATCTGTCCAATACTGAAAATGTCTTGTTGAAGTCTCCTGCTGCTATTGTGGAGTGATTTATCTCATTTGTTAATGTGGTCAGTGTTTCTTCGATGTGTTTAGATGCTCTAGTATTCGGTGCATAAATATTTAATATTGTTAAGTCCTGTTTGTGTATTGAACCTTTCAGCAATAAATAGTGTCCATCCTTGTCCACAATGGTGGATTTTACATTAAATTCTATTTTATCTGAGATTAGTATTGCCACATCTGTTCTTCTTTGTATGTTGTTAGTTTGGTATATATTATTCCATCTTTTAATTTTCAGCTTGTTCACAACTTTGTGTCTAAGGTGAGTTTCTTATGAGCAACATATAGATGGGTCACGTCTTTTGATCCAAGATGTGACTTGTTGCCTCTTTACTGGAGCGTTCAGTCCGTTTATTTTCAGTGCAATTATTGGTAGTCATGTGTTTAGTGCTGTCATTTTGATGTATTTATTTTTGTGTTGATGTTTTCTCTGTTGCTCTCACTATTCTGTTCTAGGACGTTCTTCTTTATGGGTTGATTTTTCACTCTTTCAGTGTTGGTTTCATGTTTGTTGAGACTCTTGTATTCTGTTTCTTGTTTTGATATGTCACATCTTTATTGTGCTTTGTAGCTATCCCTATGATCGCCCTTAATAATCTACATTTAAACACAATTTTAACTTCTATATATCTTACTAACTTCATCTCCATCTGGAAGGACTATACCTACTGTAGTATTTCCCTCTTTTAAATGTGATGGTATCACAGTTTTCATGATGTGATCACTGGGTCACTTCTTCTAATATTATACATTTGGCTGAGTTTTGTGCCTTCCTTAACTGAGTAGGTTTCTGAAATGTATGCCCTATATTGTCTCCTAAAATACAGAGTTAGTGGCTTTGTTCTTCTAAGCCAAGAGCTTCTTTCAGTATTTCTTGTAGCTTTGGTTTGGGTTTTTACAGTCTCTGAGTTTCTGTTTATCTGTGAGTGTCTTAATTTCATTTCAATGTTTGAAAGACAGTTTTGCAGTGTATATAATTCTTGGTTGGAAATTTTTCTCCTTCGAGGCTTTGAATATGCCATCCCTCTGCCTCCTTGCCAACATGGTTTCTGTTGAGAAGTCAGACAAAAGCCTACAGGGCTTCCTCCTGAATCTTAACTTTACTTTGAGTCTCCCTGACTTTGAAAGTTTCTGCTTATGTTTCATTTTGTTAAGCTTGATTATAACACATCTTGGAGTCTTTCTTTTGGGGTCTCCATTGTGTGGCATTAGATATGCATATTGGATATCTATGTTCTCTTCTTTCATAATTTCAGCAAAGTTTTCTGTCAGCGAGTCAACAATAATACTCTGTGTTTTCAGGTGTCCCTCCCTGTTCAGGAACTCCAATTTATCATAGACTGTTCCTCTTGATAGACTCCTACATGTTTCTTAACGCCTCTTCATTTTTCTTGTTTCTTTTCTCTGATTTCTCTTCATAAATGCTGGTGTCAGTAGTTCTGTCTCGCAAGCCAGAAAATCTGTTATCCATTTGCTCAATACTGTTCCCTTGGCTTTGAATTGAGTTTTCTAATTCTTTAATTATGTTATTGATCTGTCAGATTTTAGAATGCTGGTGTTCCATCAGTTTGAACAGCTTGCTTAATTTTTCATTTTCCTCTGCTGAATTTTCCGACTCAACAGCACTTGGCTTGGCTAGGAAGACTGTGTATATAATTCTTTTGCACTTGCCCTCTGAAAGGCTTCTTCACCTGGGAAGTTCTTTGGTTCTTTCTTTGGGTAGCTTTCTGAAACCATGGGTGGATTTTTCTTTAAGTGTCTGGCCAAGGTCTGTTGATTTTGGGGCATCTAGAGATTGTTTAGTTTCTCTGATCCAACTCAATGGCACTGGGTTTTGTGGGATGTTGCCTTAACAGGAGATGAAGCAAAAGTTGATCACCAGTCACCACTCTGTACTCCAGTGACTGGGCTCAATGGAACCTCTGTGGTAGCAGGTTCTACTTTCTGGCTTGCAAAGACATGGCCTTACTTATGGAGTCACCACGCATCAGACGACCCCATGTTATGGGTCATTCAGGGCTGGAAGAGATTCCATTAGACTGCACTGCAGTTATTTCTCTAGGTAGTCTTATTTTGAAAGGTAAAAGCAATCATACAGCTTCCAAAAACAGTCAGGCTGTCAGATGTGCCAGCCCCTCTTTCCAGCTGTCAAAGGAGGCACCTCTATATCCATCACCAGAAGCTACAGTCTAGTTCAAAGTATGAAAAGGCCACTATCCTGCTGTCATATACTTCCAGGCCCCTCCTGTAAGGCTACCATGTGCTAAACACAACTTTTCTACTGGGAAAGCACTCCCACAGCTGGCACTGCCTCACATCCTAGGACTTAGCCCCTGCTGAGGCTTCCTTTTGGGTAATTCCATCTCCCAGTCGATCAAGAGGGCATCCCACACAAGCTGTAATGCCTGTAGTGGAACAGCTGAATCAATGGCAGAGGTTCAGAAAGAAAGCTTGGAGAGACCATGGTGCTCTAAGTCCATAGCCAGGCTTTCGAATTGTGCTTATTCTGCCCAATGGTTATATCAGTAGTGTGGCTGAACTGTGCTGCTAGTGAAGCCCAGTTGCCACCACTGGCTAATAAAAAGAAGAAAAAGTTAAAGCCAGTAGCTACCTTCAGTCTGTGAGAGCCAGCCATTCAACAAGGGACAGGGGCCAGTGAAAGAGAAAAAGTTTCCTGTTCAGTGGTATGTATGCCAAGCTGATAGCCCCATCCAATGTCTTAGGGCTCACTGGGTGTCCAAGCCTTAGTTTTCAGAGGGAATTAAGAAGATGTGTGTCTAGTCTGCCATCTTGACTCCACCTCCACCCCAACTAATGACTCTTACATTACTATCCTCCTCCATCCTACTGCATTCTCATATCTTAGCATTTGTGCTGTACCTGGATTAAATACCTTAGATTCTCAGAAACTCTTGTCCTGCTGAGGGACCCTTAGTTTGTGGACTTCACCATGCCCCTGTTTATCTACATTTCCTTTCTACTTACCTGGCCTGGTTTCTCTTCATATGTCTCTGCTGTCTGCAGCTGGCAATGTTCTTTCTAGTCTCATCTCACTTCTCTGCTTTTATTTCCTCACTTGTAACACGAATAAATTGTTCCTGTAATGAAGAAGGAAGTAGAGGTTAGGAGGTCTATCATATGGCAACTGGGCAGATTGGAAAGAGAAAAAAAACCCAAGTAGTCAGGTCAACTCTGCAAGCTTGAGATGCCTGGGCCATGTTTTGCAGGAGGATTATAAATGTATTCAGACACCGTAAAACTCTACTATCTAGTGAGAACAACCTTAAACTGATGCAGAACTAATTCCAAAGGGAAAAAATGCTTAATGTTTAGAGTTTATTTTTTATTGTAAAGTTTGATGACACTGATGTTTTGTATCAATTAACTCAGTTAAATTACTTAAGAATGAATGCATCAAATGGAAATGTTCATAGTCTGGTGAAAAGTCAGTTCTTTGTGATTATCCAATTCTGCTTAAAGAACATAATTACGTACATTTTTATAACAGTATTCAGGGGCCTGACTATCAGCTTGTATGTCCCATTAACAAAACTTCATGTTTGGCTAGCAAACCTTGAACCGTGATCAGCTGCAGTAAGAAAATATTGCTTGTAGATCTGTGAAATTATCAAGGCACCGTGATCTCAACTGATATTTAAGCTAAAATGAATGTGTAAACATTTTTTAACTCTTTCTATTTCATTTTTGCCCCTTTATAAAACACATACGTATGCCACTTCCTGCCTGAGTCAACACAAAGCGGCCTGAGAAAGTTGGGAGTGGTGTTATTTAATGCTGTCAACCTGGCTGTTATTTGTAAAACAACTGATTGAATATAGACAGGTCGGATTGATTTTTAGTACCTGGTAGTTTGATTGAGCAAGTTTCTATTATGTTGATCCATCAACTAACTATACTTCTTTTCTGTCTGGGTCTGCAGATATAATCTAGAGATTAAGTTCTTGTGGTGCAGTAGTTAAGAACTCGGTTGCTAACCAAAAAATCAGCCATTCAAATCTGCCAAGCCCTCCTTGAATACTCCACAGGGTAGTTCTACTCTGACCTCTAGGGTCACTAGAGTCAGAATCAACTCAATCACAGTGGCTTCAGCTTTTATAACAGTGGCTGGGACCCCTGGTGACTCAATGGTCAAGAACTCAGCTGCTAAACAAAAGGTCAGTAGTTTGAATCCAGCATCCACTCCTTGGAAACCCTATGAGGTAGTTCTATCTTGTCTTATAGGGTCACTATGAGTTGGAGTTGCCTCGATAGCAACAGGTAACCAGAGTTTAGGAATCCCTGGGTGGTTCAAATACTTAAGCACTTGCCTATTAACCAAAAAGTTGGTGGTTCAAACCTTTCCAAGATATCACAGCAAAAAGGTCTGGTGATCAGCTTCCAAAAGGTCACAGCCTTGAAAACCGTATAGAGCATAGTTCTGCTCTGTAACAGGCGAGATTTCCATGAGTTGAAGTTGCCTTCATGGCAACTGGATTCGGGTGACTTAGGCATTGTTTTGAAGACAAGGAAAACAGATTCAGTGAACTCCTTAAGACCGTCTATACTTTTCATAAATTTAGATCACATTTTATGTCATCATAGTACTCATAGGTTTCATAGGAAGCTACCTCTATTTTTAATTTTATGTCATAGAGAATGATGTCACAAAAACTGGGAAAAATTCCAGTCTTACATTTCTTTTCTCAGTATTACAGATAGAGTTTAAAGATGTAGTGATGTACAACCTCTTTGGAAAGCAATCTGTTGCTTTCTTAGAAAGCTGGAAATAGACATACCACTTGATCAAGTAATCGTATTGCTTGGAATATATTCTACAGAAATTAAGGAAGTCATATGACAGATACATGAACGTGAATATTTACTGCAGCACAGTCCACAATAGCAAAAAAAAAAAAAAAAGAATCAACACAGGTAGACTATCGTATATGTACTTACTGGAACAATATGCAAGCAATGATAAAGAACAATGATGATTTTAGGAAGCATCTCATAACCTGGTTTCAACTGGATGACATTATGCTGAGTGAAATCAGTCAGTGGTAAAAGGACAAAGATTGTATAAGATCCCTGCTATAAGGACTTAAACATAGACTTATGTACAGAAGGAAAGACTCTTTGACAGCTACAAGGATTGGGGAGAGGGAGAGGTTTGCCCATAGGTTAGATAGTTGATAGAAATTTGGTTAGGTGTAAGCTGTGAAAGCACACAGTAGAAAGTAAATCAACTTAACTGGATTTCACCATAAACTAAAAGCTCTTCTAATCTCAACCCAAGGACAGAGTAGCAGAGGCAGGGTCTGGGGACCACATTCTCACAGGACATTGAGGTCACTTGGCATAACTAGCCTATTGCTAATTCCAAGAGAGTCTTCTATAGCACATAGTCATAAGTGGCATCTAGAGTCTTTAAAGCTAGTAAGCTGCCATCTGAGGCACAACAAATGGTCCCAACGCATCCAGAACAGATAACGACTGAGACCACTAAAGACACAAGGGAATAAACCTAGGAGAGACAAGGACCCATGTGAATGGGAGACTGTATCAAAATGTGACCAGAAGAACCAGATGGTTCTGGGCCACCACCAAAGACAACCATGATGGGGCACACAGTGTTGAGTCCCTGTGGCAACACAAGAAAAAGAGGAGTGCAGCCCAAGAACTCTACTTAAAGACCACAAGTGATGGTCCAACGGCCTGGAGAGTCCCCTGGAAGTATGGCCCCTAGACCCTCTGCAGTCCCTGTCCAGAAAACACTACTGTGATCAACTCTTTCGACAAAGACTGGACTGGAGGACACAATGTGATCATATGGTTTGTGTGCTTTATGGTTCCATGCATTTGTCACATGCTTTCCTACTAGTCTCTTTCTAGATGAGAGAGAAGTGTGTGAGAGGAGGGAACAGGAGCTTGTTAAAAGGATATGACAAATGTAAAATGAAAAGAAGGAGTGTGCTGTCACCAGGGAAGGTGAGCAGAAAGAGCTGCAGACAGGTGTGCATGCAAAACTAATTTGTATTGTATACTTTCATTTAACCACACACACAACAAAGATGTAGTGATGTACAAAAATTAGCATATCACACATGAAAATACCTCACCAGGGGAGGGCACGTTTAGCAAAGAAGTGTATAGCATATGTGTTATTTTTATAAAAATAACGTGCATGGTATTCCCAAATTTATTAAAATTCATGGACACACATGTTTGCAAAATGTCTGCAAACTTAAATGTTTTGTCACCTCAGATCTCATTGTTTTATTTAATCAATTTGCCCAACATCTCAGCCAAATACCAGTGTAATTCTATCTCTGCACAACTAATTTGTGTTTATATGGGTACATGTTACATAAGGCATGAAAAGACGTGAGTTCTGTAATCACAATACATAAATATGAGAAAGATGTGGGAGGAACTGTAAGTACAGCTGAGGAAAATTAACCCTAAAGTCCTGCAGAATAAGAAGACCCATGGAAGTCAAGATAAAGACACTTATAAAAGAAGCCAGATCTTCCTGATGGAACCCCACAAAGACTTGGAATTTAGTGACACCAGGAACACCACAGTGTGCTGGAAAGGAATCAAACTCCCTACATCCATAGAACAAGAGAATCCTATTCTCTGGAGAAAGGGAGCTAGAGACACTCCAGGATTGGAAAAAGTCAGTTACCAACAGGCATCTGGGTGGAGACTGAGGCAACAAATTTCTAAATAGATTCAACTGTTTTCTCCTAACCAGCTTTAGGGTACTAGCAGCCAAGAATACAATTCCAAAAAGCAGAACATAGGTTCTCCAGAGGCCCAGAATTTTCTAATGAAAAAAAGAGATACAAATGTTAATATGTCAGCCAGCTACTCAATGAAAAGTTCATAAGATGTGAAAAGCCACATTCATGGATGCATAAATTTCAACTGTTCTTCAGTGTCTCGCCCTTAAATAAGAACAGTTGGAGTTCAAAGGACTTGAAGAGAAAGCGTTCTAGACGGATAACTGCAACCTAGAAGAAAAAAAAATCAGAGTGGGGAAAGAGGTTGGGCTATGAATTGCAAGGAGGGGAAAGAACACTGAAAAGACTTGGTTAGATAGTTCTTTCTTTTTAAATACTCTTTTATTGTATTTTTGGTGAAAGCTCACACGTCAGGTTAGATTTCTGCTTGACAATTTCCACACAACTTGATCCATGACATCAGTTACATTTTTCACATTGTGTCGGTATTCTCTTTGTGTTCTGGTTATTTCATTTCCAGTACTCTAGTTTCCTTCCCTTTATATTGTCATCTTTGCTATGGATTAAATGTTGACTTTCTACATGCATGTAGTTGGTTTTTCAGCAGAGCATTGATCTAACAATAATGTGCTTTGTCTGTGTGTCATTGTGCTTTTCTCCTAAATGGTAATCTTGGGATAGTTTTGGTATCTAAAGGTAATAGTGTTAAGGAATCTTGTGGTCTCACCTGTTGTACCAAAAGTGAAACCCACTGCTGTCCGGTTGATTCCATTCATAATGACCTTAAAGGACAGGTTAGAACTGCCCCATAGAGTTTTCAAAGACTGCCTGGTGGATTTGAACTACTGGCCTTCTGGTCAGTAGTTGCAGCACTTAACCACTAGGCCTACTATACACCGTAGCTCAGTAGAGATAACTATAACTGCAATGGTGAAAACACAAAATATAAAACTTCTCATAAGTGCATTGGAAGATAAGAGAGAACACTCCCCAAAAAACAAGCAACAAAAACAACAAAACCACTGACATTGAGTCAATTCTGACTCACATAAACCCTATAGAACAGAGTAGAACTGCCCCATAGAGTTTCTGAGGACAGCCTGGAGGATTCAAACTGCTGACCTTTTGGTTAGCAGCCATAGCACTTAACCACTACACCACTAGGGCTCCAAATGAGGGAGAGGAGAACTAAAATCCTCATCCATCCAAATTGGAAATTACTATATTATGTCTTAAAATCAATTAACAGGTAGCAATAGAATAAAATGGAATGAATAAAAACAATAGCTAAATACGTTGAGACATGGTTGCTTCTATCAAATGGGACAGGAAAAGAGTTGGGGAGAAATGGAATATTTTTAATGCAAGTTCTTTAGTTTTACATGGCTTTTAAACTATGCTTTATGTATTATTGTTGTTAGCTGCCACTGAGTTTGCCCCTGAATTAGGGCAACCCTATGTACAACAGAATCTCACTGCTCTGATCCATGTTTTCACTGGCTGATTTTTCGGAAGTAGATTGCCAGATCTTTCTTCCTCATTTGTCTTACTCTGAAAGCTTGGCTGAAACCTGTTCAACCTCATAGTGACGCACACCCCTCTACTGATAGACATGTGGTGACTGTACATGAGGTGTATTGAACAGAAACCGAATCCAAGTCTGCTGTATGGAAAGCAAGAATTGTACTCCAAAACCACTGTTGCCCCAATTAATGTATTTATTTAGAAAAATAAAAAACTTGAAAACAAATAATGGCAAGTGAGAATATATCTAAATTATCAGATAAAATAGCCATGTTGATTTCCACAGTTTCCCAGTCCTCCCTGGTATGTCACCAGCAACTCTTAGAGTCCACACACTTCAGATCTACATACTTAATTTCAGAAGCTTTGGCCTAGGCTCTCTAATCATGGCTAAGTATGCAATTTCCATTTGACTTCATGAAACACCGAAGATGCTTAGAACACCCAATTCTTGCTTTCTAAGACCCTCAAGGGTCTGGAGATCCTAGGGTTGGTACAACTGATGGAGTCTAGTGGCCTTGTTTGTGATATGAAAGTAAGGGTCAAGGATAGCTAGCAATTTGCTGACATCACAGCTAGTTCAATGAGCACTGGTTGCTGTGGTAAGTTTATTATAATCCAAACTCCGGGTATGTCTATTTACATATACTTTAAAGTTTTTGTGAGCTACAGGCTGATCCTATGGAGAGCGTGCTGAGCACCAGCTGTCTATGGTTTGTATTGTTAATTCATTACACTTCATTTTTTATCCTCTCTGGAAATCACTGCCGTCATGCTCACTGGCATACAATAGCTCTGGAATGTTGTTGCTGCAATTGCTGACAGTATCAATTATTTAGTTTTCTGCCAATTCCTATCAGACTTTTTCTAACTAGAGAATTTACACTGTGTTATTGAATTAAAAACAGTGGAAAGCTTCAGGGAATTTAAAGTAATTAGCCAGCATTTGTAAACTCCTTTGTTCAAGACAATTTGTTTACATGACTAATTCAACCTTTTAATTATAGGGGCCCACATGGGCAATGAAAGGTGCCACTACAGTCATCCTTCGCTGGGCACAGGGATGCCAGCACGGCAAAGCACCTTTTCCTTGTGATGAGTTATGATGCCCCCACTCACTGGCACTTAACCTTATGTGTCAGCAGGTCTATAAGTACACCTGAAAGAAGCTTCGGGCTTCATGGGCTTCCAGTTACACCCATTTCTTTTCTTTTTTTTTTTTTATTTAACATAACTGAGTGAAAATGTACATTCACGTATAAATTTACATGCCATCCTATATGCAGGTTCCACTGCTCTCCCTGTCCGGTGACTGCGCACTATTCCTCTCTGCTCCGTGCATGTCTCATCCTCCCAACAGCCTCCTTTCCCCTCCTCTCCGTCCACTCCCCTTCCTCCAGCCAGAGGTCAGCAAGATGATATCCTGTAGATGTATAGAACCATAAAGTGCTTCCAATATATGGTCACTCTGCATTGCCAAGTCCAATCCATTCCTGTCCAAAGAGTGGACCTTTGTTATAATTTATGGGAAAGGGCAGCATCAGGGCCGGGGGCCATGCTCTCAGAGGAACCCCAAAACTGCTGGACCATCAATTGAGGTCTTTTAGTGGAGATCTCATGATGCACCCCTTTTTATTCTTGTGTTGCCGGTGAGACTCCTCCCTGTGAGCTTCACCGTGGCTATCACTGGTGGTGGCTGAGCACCATCTGGTTCTTCCGGTCCCAAGTCGATGTAGGCACCCACTCTTGTGGGTCTCTCTGTCTTCTCGGTTGTCTTTACCGCATGCCATTTTGGCCCTCGGTGAGCCTCCGTTCCTGCTGAGTTGGGACCATTTACTGTGTCCTCGGATGGCAACTTGGCAGCTTTTAAGACCCCAGACGCCACTCACCAATGTGGGGTGCAGAGAGCTCTCTTAGCAAAACACTAGTTGTGCCAATTGGCCTGGAATTCGCCTAAGAGCATGGTCCCCCACCCCCCGCCCCAGCTGCTCTATCCTTGCAGTATTGAGTCAAGATGGAAGGAGTACTCAAGTTATGCTGAAGTCCACTTAATGTTCTTCTTCTTTCTAATGTTTGCTGTCACCACTTTCTCCCAACTAGATTTCTAGTAACTATCTAAACTAAGCCCTCCCCCCCCACCCTCCCTCTCTCCCCTCCCTTGCAGCTGTCAAAGAGTCTTTTTTTCTATACACAAGTCTGTTTTTGAGGTCTTATCATAGAGGTCTCATACAGTATTTGTCCCTTTGTCACTGACTACTTTCACTCAACATAATGTCTTCCTCTTGAAACCAGGTTAGGAGATGTTTCCTGGAATCATCGTTATTCTTTATCATTGCATAGTGCTCCATTGAGTATATGTACCACGGTTTACCTATCCATTCTTCTATTGTTGGGCATCTGGGTTGATTCCACGTTTTTGCTATTGTGGACTGTGCCGCGATAAACATTCTGGTGCATGTGTCCACTGGCGTGAAAGGCCTTGAATCTGTAGGATATATTCCAAGTAGTGGAATTACTGGGTCAAATGGTATATCGATATCCATTTTTTTAAGGAAGCGCCAGATTGCCTTCCAAAGAGGCTGGACCATTTTGCAACCCCACCAACACTGTAGGAGGGTTCGAATTTCTCCACAGCCTCTCCAGCATTTGTTGTTTTGTGTTTTCTGGATCATGGCCTATCTTGTTGGGGTGAGATGGTATCTCATTGTTGTCTTGATTTGAATTTCTTTAACAGCTAAAGATCGTGAACATGTCCGCATGTGTTTTTTGGCTGCCTGGATCTTCTCTTCAGTGAAGTGTCTGTCCATCTCCTTTGCCCATCGCTTAAGTGGATCGTTTATCTTCTTCTTATTGATATTTTGTAGTATCTTATAGGTTATGGAGATCAGGCATCGGTCTGACATAGAGTTGCCAAATATTTTTTCCCATTCTGTGGGTGTTCTTTTAATTCTATTAATAAAGTCTTTGGATGAGCAAAAGTGTTTGCTTCTTAATAGTTCCCATTTATCTACTTTCTCTTCTGTTGATTGAGGTTTCTTTGACAGATTTTGGAGTCTGTCCTCATTGTGTATTAAAACTTCCATTGTTGTTCCTACCTTTTCTTGGATGAGCTTTATCGTTTTAGGTTTGATATTTAGGTCTTTTATCCAGTTGGAGTTGGTTTTTGTATAAGGTGTAAGATATGGATCTTGATTCAGTTTGTTGCAGATGGATAACCAACTTTGCCAGCACTATTTGCTGAAGAGACAGTTTTTAACTCAGTTTAATGTCTTAGGGCCTTTGTCGAATATCAACTGTTCATAGGCAGATGGTGTCATCTCTGGGGTCTCAATTCTGTTCCATTGATTGATCTGTCTGTTCTTGTACCAGTACCAGGCTGTTTTGACCACTGTCGCAGTGTAGTATGTTCTCAGGTCGGGTAACGAGAGGCCTCCCAGTGTGTTCTTCTTCTTTAGTAGTACCTTACTTATCCAGGGCTTCTTCCCTTTCCAAACAAAATTGGTGATATGTTTCTCCATCTCATTAAAAAATGATGCTGGAACTTGTATTGGGATTGCATTATATAAATAAATTGCTTTGAGTAAATAGATGTTTTCACAATGTTAAGTCTTCCTATCCATGAGCAGGGTAGGTTTTTCCATTTATCTAAGTCTCTTTTAGTTTCTTATACTAAGGGCTTGTAGTTCTCTTTGTAAAGGTCTGTTGTTTCTCTGGTTAGATTAATTCCTAGGTACTTTATCTTCTTAGGGGTTATCGTGAATGGTATTGTTTTGATAATTTCCTCCTTAACAGTCTCGTTGTTGGCATAAAGGAATCCTACTGATTTACTTATGTTTATCTTGTATGCTGAGACTTTGCTGAACTCTGCTACCAGTCTGAGTAGCTTAATTATAGATTCCTTGGGGTTTTCTGCGTATACAATCATATTATCTGTGAACAGGGAGATTTTAACTTCCTTTTTGCTGATGCAGATTCCCTTTACTTCATTGCCTTGTCTAATTGCTCTGGCTAGAACTTCTAGCACAATGTTGAATAGGAGAGGTGAGAGTGGGCATCCTTGTCTACTTCCTGATCTCAAGGGAAAGTCTTTCAGTCTCTCTCCATTCAGGATGATGTGGGCAACTGGCTTTGTACAAATGGCCCTTATTGTGTTGAGGAATTTGCCGTCTATGCCCATTTTGCTAAGAGTTTATAGCATGAATCGGTGTTGGACTTTATCAAATGCCTTTTCGGCATCAATGGACAAAATCAGGTGATCCTTGTCTTTTGTGTTATTTATGTGGTTTATCACATTAATTGTTTTCCTGATGTTAAGCCAGCCTTGCATCCCTGGTATGAATCCCACTTGGTCATGATCGGTTATTTTCTTGATATGTTCTTGTATTCTGTTGGCAAGAATTCTGTTGAAGATTTTTGCATCTAGGTTCATGAGTGATATCAGTCTGTAGTTCTCTGTCTTTGTTGGATCTTTCCCTGGCTTCCGTATCAGGGTTATGCTGGTTTCATAGAATGAGTTTGGGAGTACTCCATCCCTTTCTATACTGTGAAATAGTCGCAGTAGTATTGGGGATAACTCTTCTCTAAATGCTTGGTAGAATTCTGCCGTGAAGCCATCTGGGCCCGGACTTTTTTTGATTGGCAGTGTTTTGATTACCTTTTCAATCTTTTCAATCTCTTCCTTTGTGATGGGTTTATTAAGTTGTTCTGCCTCATGTTGTGAAAATTTAGGTAGGTGGTATGAGTCAAGGAATTGGTCCATTACCCTAGGTTTTCAAATTTGTTAGAGTACAGTCTTTCATAGTATTCTGTTATGATATTTTTGATTTCTGTTGCATCTGTGGTGACAACTCCCCTCTCATTTCTAATTTGGGTTATTTGTTTCCTTTCCTGCTTTTCTTTATTAAGTTTAGCCAGTGGTTTATCAATTTTCTTGATCTTCTCAAAAAAAACAGTTTTTTGTCTCTTCAATTTTTTCAATTGTTTTTCTATTTTCTAATTCATTTATCTCTGCTCTAATCGTTATGATCTCCTTTCTTCTGGTGCCCGAGGGGTTCGTCTGTTGTTGTCTTTCTACTTGTTCAAGCTGTAGAGTTAGTTCCTTGATTTGGTTTCTTTCTTCCTTCCAGATGTGTGCATTTATGGAGATAAACAGACCTCTGAGCACTGTTTTGGCAGTATCCCATAGGTTCTTGTAGGAAGTGTTTTCATTCTCATTGGAATCCATGAATTTCTTTAATTCATCCCTGATTTCCTCTATAACTCATTTTTTTTTAGCAAGATGTTGTTCAGTTTCCAAGAGTTCCACTTTCTATCTCTGTTTTCTCTGCTATTGATTTCAACTTTTATGGCTTTATGATCTGAGAAGATGCTTTGCAGTAATTCAATGGTATGGATTTTGTTGAGCATTGCGTTATGGCCTATCACGTGGTCAATTCTGGAGAATGTTCCATGTGCACTGGAGAAGAAGTGTAGTTGTCTGCTGATGGGTGGAAAGTCCTGTGTATATCAATGAGGTTTAGTTGGTTAATTGTGTCAGTGAGGTCTTCTGTATCTTTACTGAGCTTTTTTCTAGATGATCTGTCTAGTAATGAGAGTGGAGTGTTAAAGTCTCCCACTATTATTGTGGGGTCATCTAACTCTCTTTTGAGCATAGTCAGTGTTTCTTCGACATATTTAGGTGCTCTGGCATGAGGTGCATAAATATTTAATATAGTTAAGTCTTGCTTGTGTACTGAACCTTTCAGCAATAAATAGTGACCATCTTTGTCCACGATGGTGGATTTGACATTAAAATTGATTTTGTCTGAGATTAGAATTGCCACCCTTGCTCTTCTTTGTTCATTGTTAGCTTGATATATATTCTTCCATCCTTTAATTTTCAGCTTGTTTTTGTTTTTAGGTCTCAGGTGAGTTTCTTGTAGACAACATATGGATGGGTCGTGTCTTTTGATCCAAGATGACACAGGGTATCTCTTTACTGGAGCATTCAGTCCATTCACATTCAATGTAAGTATTGATAGGTATGTGTTCACTGTTGCCATTGTGATATGTTTATTTTTATGTTGATGTTTTCTCTGTTGTTCTTATTAGTCTGTTCTGGGACACTTTTTTGTAAGTTGATTTTTTGCCTTTTTCGGAGCTGGTTTTATAGTTGTTGAGACTCGTGTGTTAGATTTCCTGGAATGGTATGATACATCTTTGTTGTGCTTTACAGCTGCCCCTATGAACCCCCTTAATAAACTATTTATAAACCCAATTTTAATTACTACCAGTCTGGTCATCTTCCTCTCCACCTGGAAGGACTATAACGACTGTAGTACATCCCTCTTTTTATTATGATGACACAATAGTTTTCATGATGATCACTGGATTGCTTCTTTCCATATCAAAGCTGTGATTTACTTTGGAGCCTTCCCTAAATGAGTAGAGTATTGAGTAGTGTGTAGTTCTAAAATATAAAGTTAGTGGCTTTTTTCTTCAAAGCCAAAGCCAAGCGGGTTTGGTTTTTACAAAGTCTCTGAGTTTCTGTTTATCTGGCAATGTCTTAATTTCATTTTCGTATTTGAAAGACAGTTTTGTAGGATATATAATTCTTGGTTGGAAGTTCTTCTCCTTCAAGACTTTGAATGTGTCATGCCACTGTCTCCATGCCAGCATGGTTTCTGCTGAGGAATCTGATGAGAGCCTACAGGGTTTCCCTCTGAATGTTAGCTTTGCCTTGAGTCTTGCTGCCTTTAAGAGTTGCTGCTTATGTTTCATTTTGTTAACTTGATTATAATATGTCTTGGAGTCTTTCTTTTGACATCTATATTGGGTGGCGTATGATATGCATCTGAGATGTCTGTATTCCCTTCCTTCATGATTTCTGGGAAGTTTTATGTCAGCAGCTCAGCAACGATACTCTCTGTTTTCTCAGATGTCTCACCCTGTTCAGGGACTCCAATTAATCGAAGGTTGTTCCTCTTAATAGTGTCCCACATGCTTCTTAATGTTTCTTCATTTTTCTTGTTTCTTTTTTCTGATTTCTGCTCATAGACGCTGGCATCAGTAGCTCTGTCTTCCAAGTCTGAAATTCTTTTTTCCATTTGTTCCATTCTGTTTTCTTGGCTTTGCATGGAAGTTTCTGTGTCTTTGATTTTCTTCTTGATCTGTTGGATTTCAGAGTACTGGTGTTCCATCAGATCGAACAACTTGCTTAATTTTTCGTTTTGTTCTGCTGCATTTTGTATAAGGTCTAGAAGGGCTCTGTATATAATCAATTTGTATTCACTTCCTGATGCTTTCATAAAAGTTTCTTCATCTGGAAAACTCCTTGGTTGCTTTGTTTGGGAGCCTTCTGAAGCCGTGAGTGATTGCTTGTATGCCACAATTGTCTGTTGCTTTTTGGGTCCCATGTGAATATATAGAGGCTGGAACAGGTACTGTGAGGATGGATTGCAAATGTTTCTCTAGGCTGTCTTCAAATGTAAAGCAAAAGGTATCTGACCAGTTCACAAGACAGTTAGGTTTTCAGGTGTAGAGGTCCCTCTTCTCATTTGACAAAGTAAGCGCCACTATATCCAACCCCAGATGATAAGAAACTAGTTCAGAATACAGCAATGCTACTGCCCTGTTGGCCTCTACTGACAGGGCCTAGCCTTAGCCAACACTGCGTCGAGTACTGGTTTTGTGATAGGAAAGCGCACTCCTGTGGGCAGGCTCTGGCTCCCAACCTAAGAATTAGGTCCAGCTGTGGCCATTGTATCCAAGATGGCGTCCTCCACAGAGGCAGCAGACAGAGGGGCTAAAGGTGCTGAGAGGTAGTGATTCCTCTGCTTCTGTTGCAGGGCCCCCAAGGTAGGCAGCACTGTGCAAAATCACTGCTTTACTGTCGGAGAAGCGCTGTCCTGTTTGCAGGTGTTGGCTCCCAGGCTAAGAAGAAGGTCCCTCTAAAATCTCGGTACCAACATGGCGTCCCGCACCCCGACCTCGGAGCTCCACACAAACCCCACTAAGGCAGCTACAAAATGAAAGGCTCAACGTGGCTAGATTAACAGAGTCCCAAGCCTGGCTCTCAGAATACGGGAATTTCACCTGCCTATCCCCCCAGCAGTGTGTCTGAGTCCAGCCACCAGGCAAGACCCAGCTCTGCCCGCCAGCTGAGACAGAGGGAAAAAAAAGTCAAAATGGTGCGTTTACCTTAGTCCGTGAGAGCTGGGGCTAGCCAGGAGCGGGAGTCAGCGAAAGAGAGGAGGTTTTTCGCTCATTGGTATGAAGTCCCAATTATCAGCTCTGTGCCGTGTCCTGAGGCTGATTAGGTGATCAGAAGGCTCTGTTTGATTGTCAATTCAGGTCTTGGTTTCCAGAGGGATATAAGGAGACGTGGGCTTAGTCCGCCATCTTGACTCCACCCACCCACCCCCCATTTCTTAGCAATGTTGTATCCATGTCAGTGTGGTGACTACATCTCTGTCTCATCAATTCTCCTTCTTTCCACAGCTCCTCCTGTGCCACCCAGTCCTTTGAAATCTAATTGTAGTTTTGGCTCTGTGATTGAATTCTTCAATGCCAAGATATTTCTGTCCCTCCACCAATGATTCTATATAAGGTCAATATCATAGACTGGGTTTTCTAGGGAAGCAAAACCAGTAACATGTATACGTACAAGGAAAGATTTGTATAAAGGAAGCAGCATGCAGTTGTAGAAGCTGAACATCCCAAGTCCTGGCACAAACCTCATGTGGCCATGGGAGCCGGTGAACCCAAGACCAGCAGATCAGAAACCAGAGTTCTAGATTTCTGGCTGTGTAGATTGGCAGATCCCAAGCTTGAGGGTGAGACTGTGATGTCTCTGATGACTCAAAGAGTTGCAGGGGCTGATAACCCAGGATCAGCAGGTCAGGGAACAGAACTCTCACTCACCAGATATAAGGGGTGATGAATCCAACAGCTACTAGTTCAGGTCCAGGAACTGGATTCAAAAGAGAGCAGGACCTACTGATAATGTGAGTAGACAGGAAGTAGGTGATGGAAGGCAGAGGGGAAGAGCTGAGTAGAGAGCTGAGGGAAAGGAAGCTGCTACAGGCCCTGCTCCTGTCACTTGATACTGCTGCCAAACATGGAGTTGCCAACTTGACACAGCCTTAACCATCATAGTCCACCCCCTGTCAACTTGGCATCTGCACACATCTCCTCTTATAATACATAGTCTCTGAAGGGATACAATTACAAAGTCATGCTTATGTCTAACATGACATAACTAACACATGTACGACAGAAACTGCATTAGCCCTGTTTACACCTTATGTTTTATAAGGAAACAAAAATATCTGCTACGCACATACAAAGCAGAAGTACTCATAACAATTACAGTCCTTATTTCTGCAACTGGTCATGTGGCTGTAACTGGTATTTAGAACTACCTTCTTCTACAACCCATTCTGCATTCCTTTTGCCCTCAGCAAGCACCTCAGCTGGTCATGGTTCCTTGCCTGGTGAGGTCACCCCATCCTTCACTCTTGAAGGGTCTGGGCTATTAGCAGTCATTTTGGAACTGTATTGCTGTAGTTTTCCATTGACTTTAATCACAGGTCATAGCAGTATTAGGAGGTGTCCTAAGAGATCTGCTGCATTCCAGACATACTCTTCTGTACTGTCAACTCAGTTTCATCTTGGTAGCCGTGATCAGTCATGTCAGCCAGTATGGTAACTCCCTTCCTTGTCTGTTGATCCAGAGACACAAGAACCCCAAAATGGCCTGGTGGCACTTTAACTTCCAGTTCAGTGGAATCATGATGTGTCTCTACATGACAGCATTCCTCCCTTTGCAACTAAGACATTTAGACCTGCGGATCATTAGGTCTTGGGGATAGGAAGCAAATATCCTGCAAGTGGGTCACTAGTGGTAATAGTGAGTGGTGCCACTCCTGTTTATACCCCTTGATCCCAGGACCTATGGATCCTGGATACGCGAGAAACAGTACCATATATTGGATGCTGGTTTAGAGCATATACAGTCTCCTGGAGAACATTTCTCCAAGCCTGCCAAGTATTACCACCTAGCTGGTTGCATGATTATGTCTTTAGGGGGCCATTCCATCATTCTATCAAGCCATCTGCTTCAAGAAGATGGGGAACATGATTGTTGTTGTTAGTAGGTGCTGTGGAGTCAGTTCCAATTCATAGGGAACCTATGAACAACAGAACGAAAACTGTCCAGTTTTGCACCATGTCCACTATCATTTTTATGCTTAAGCCCACTGTTACAGGCACTGTGTCAACCAATATCACCGAGGGTCTTCCTCTTTTCCACTGACCTTCCACTCTACCAAGCATGATGTCCTTCTCCAGGAACTGATTTTCCTGACAACATGTCCAAAGTATGTAAGATGCAATCTTGCCATCTTTGGTTCCAAGGAGCACTCTGGTTGTACTTGTTCCAGCGCATGGCAGTCCACGGTACCTTTGACACTCTTCTCCAACACCATAATTCAAAGGCATCAATTCTTCTTTTGCCTTCTTTGTTCATGGTCCAGCTTTTGCAAGCATATGATGTGACTGAAAATACCAAGGCTTGGGTCAGGCGCATTTTAGTCTTCAAGGTGACGTCCTTACTTTTGAATACTTTGAAGAGGTCCTTTACAGCAGATTTTTCACAGTGCAGTGGGTCTTTTGGTTTATTGACTGCTACTTCCAAGGGTGTTAATTGTGGACTCAAGTAAAACGAAATCCTTGACAATCTCGATCTTTTCTCCTTTTATGACAATGTTGCTTACCAGTCCAGTTGTGGGGATTTTTGTTTTCCTGATGTTGAAGTGCGATCCGTAATGAAGGCTGTGGCCCTTGATCTTCATCAGCAGGTGTCTTAAATCTTCTTCATTTCCAACAAGTAAGGTGGTGTCGTCTGCATAACACAGGTTGTTAATGAGTCATCTTTCAATCCTGAAGCCTCATTCTTTGTATAATCCATCTTCTTGGATTATCTCCTCGGCAGACAGATGAAAAAGGTATGGTGAAAGAATACAACCCTGACACACCCCTTTCTTGACTGTAAACCATGCAGTGTCCCCTTGTTCTGTTTGCACGACTGCCTCTTGATCCATAAATGGATTCCTTCAGAGTACAACTAGGGACAACATGGTAAGACCAGTGAATTCCATTGAGCATGTGCCCATTATTGCACTTCATTTGCTGTGAGGTGAGTCCCTTGAACAGAAGCAATGCTGTGTGGGATACCACGATGGTGGATAAGGCATTCTGTAAGTCCACAGATGATCATCTTAACAAAAGCATGGTGTGTCAGGAAGGCAAATCCGTATCGGCAGGAACTATCTATTCCAGTAAAGACAAAACACTGTCCTTTCTGTGATGGAAACTGTCCAATATAATCAATTTGCCAAGAGGTTACTGCCTAATCAGCTCGAGGAATAGTGCCATTTAGAGGGCTCAGCATTGGTCTCTGCTCCTGGTAGACTGGACACTCAGCAGTGGCTGTAGCCAAGTCAGCCTTGGTGAGTGGGAGTCCATGTTGATGGACTGATGCACAACCCCCATCCCTGCCATCACGGCCACTTTGTTCGTGAGCCTGTTGAGCAATGACAGGGGTAACTAGGGAAAGAGGTTGACTGGTTCCCACAGAATGCGTCATCTTATCCACTTGATTATTAAACCTGTCCTCTGCTGAGGTCACCCTTTGGTGAGCATTCAAATGAAGCACAAATATCTTCACTTCATTGTCTCTTTCAGAGAAGTCTATCCACACACCTCTTCTCCACAAATCCTTGTCTGCAGTTCTCCAATCATGTTCCTTTCAAGTCCCTGACTATCCAGCCAAGCCATTGGTCATAGCCCATGAATCAGTATACAGCCACACTTCTCCTTCCAAGGGAAGTGAACAACCAGATGCACTGCTTGAAGTTCCGCCCACTGGGAGGATTTGCCTTCACCACTGTCCTTTAGGGAGGTCCCAGGAAGGGGCTGTAGTGCTGCTGCTGTCCGTTTCCAAGTGGTGCCAGCATATTGTACAGAACCGTCTGTAAACCAGGCACTAGTTTTCCCTTCCTCAGTCAGTTGGTCATAACGAACTCCCCATGAGGCTATTGGAAGCAAAAGCTGAAGAGAAGTACGAGAAGCTGAGCTGCCTCGGTCTTGAAAGGTATGGCCAGGACTTCAGGGGGTTGAAATGGTGGAGCCATGGCTTCCTGTGTTTCTAAGAGTAGAATTGCCCCTCAGTTGGGCTTAGGGTGTACCTAAAGCCAAGAGGGCAGAGTTGCTGCCCAAGTGGGTCTAGAAGGCAGAACTGTAGCACAGGATGAGGGGGTCTCCACCCAGAATCTGGAAAGTGTGGCCAATGACTAAAAGTCTGGAGACCAAAACTGTTGTGTAAAATGTCTCAGAGAATTGAAGATAATTTTCAAAGCTTTGAGGACTAATATAATGTGTTCTGCTGACTTGCTTGTTGCTTTTTAGTGCTTCTTTCGTGAAATTTCTCACAGTTGTAATGGAAATGTGTAGTTTGTGCCTGCATGTTCTGCCATTGTACTTTGGAGGCAGATAACTTATATTCTTGAGTTCACAGATGTAGAAAAACTTTTGTATTCTGAACTTGGAACTGATAAGATTTTTAGTACCATACGTGATGGACATGTTTCACTACGATGGGATGAACGTGTTACATGTTTCAAAGATATGATTTTGGAGGGGGCCAAAGGGTGAGATGTCATGGATTGAATTGTGTCCCCTGAAATATATGTATAGTAATTTGGCTGGGCCAGGATTCCCTGTATTCTGTTATTGTCCTCCATTTCGTGATTTTCTGATGCTGTAAATCCCTTTCTAAGGTCACCTCCCTGCTCTGTTGCAAAGAGAATTTACCTGGAGTGTGGCCTACACCACCTTTCATCCTTTTCTCCTACAATAGATAAAAGGAAAGGGAAGCAGGCAGAGAATTCAGAACCTCATACCATCAAGAAAGCAGCAGGAGGAGAAGAGTACATCCTTCAGACCTGAGGTTCCTGTGCTAAAATGCTCCCTGAACAAAGACTAATGCAACACAAGGACTTTCCTTCAGAGCCAATACAGGGAAAGCCTTCCCCTGGAGTAGACATCTTCAGACTTGTAACCTACTTGACTGTGTAAGAATCATCTTTCCTTTGTAAAAGCTATCCATTTTGTGGTATTTCTGTTAGGGCAGTACCTGATGACTAAAACAGCCCATAATTATTTATTTCCAAATCTGTGTGAAGTTGTCTTGTTAACAACAAGGCTGAGAGTAAATAAAGGTAGTGACAGCTGTGGTTCAGTGACAGAGTTCTTGCTTTTCGTGAAGGAGACCCAGGTTCCACTCCCTGCCAAAGTATTTCCTGCATAGCCACTGTGTTAGTCAGCTAGGGCTGCTCTAGCAGAAATACCAGAGAGTGGATGGCTTTAAAAGGGAAAGTTTATTCTTACACAGTCCAGTAGGTTGCAAGTCCATATTCAGGGTATCTGCTCCAGGGGAATGCTTTCCCCCTTAACAGCTCTGGAGGAAAGTCCAGAATTCTATCAGTTTTTGTCCAGGGAGCATCTTGGCACAGGAACCTCAGGTCTGAAGGATGTGTTCTTCTCCCGGTGCTGCTTTCTTGATGGCATGAGGTTCTCAATTCTCTGCTTGCTTCTCTTTCCTTTTATCTCTTGTAGGATGGAAGGATTAAGGGTGAGGCAAGCCATACTCCAGAGAAACTCCCTCTACAGCAGAGCATGGAGGTGATCTTATAAAGGCATTTACAGTCCCACCCTAATCCTTTAATATACAGCAAAGGAAAACCACAAAATGGAGGACAGTCACAAGATACTGGGAATCATGGCCCAGCCACGTGGCTACACCTATCTGGGGGTGGGAGGGACACAATTGAATCCATGACAGCCACCATTCATCTGTCATTGGAGGCTTCAGTGTTGCTGTGATGATGAGCAGGCTTCATCAGAGCTTCCAGATGAAGATGGACTGGGAAGAAAGCCCTGTGATCTTCTTCCAAAAATGTTGTTATTGTTAGATGCTGTCAGGTCAGTTCTGACTCATAGAGAACCTATGAAGTCTGAAGATTAGGTTCATGAACTTGCCACCATGTGCGTACATTAGCAGTGTTGTACAAACAACTCAGTAAGGTTTCATAACCTTGGTATATCACTGTCTCACAGCTGTGTTCGTGTTGATGTGTGGTGGTGTCTGAATGACATTTATTGTTGTTGTTGCATATTTTTGTGTGTCATAGTGAGAATTTCAGAGCTTGAATTAGAGTAACTAACAAACGTCAAACTTCTTGTTAAACTTGGCAGGAGTGAAAGTGAAATCAGGGACATGTTAGTCCAACTTTATGGGTATAATACCATGAAGAAAACAGCAGTGTACAAATGGATTAAAAGTTTTTCTGAGGGGAGAGAAAGCATCACTGATGAAGAGAGGTCAGGGCAACCAGTAACAAGTAAACTGACAAAAATATTGAAAAAAATTACACCAACTGGACAAAGAGTTAATTAACCACATTTACTGCTTAAAAGTGCTAAAATGCTACGTGAAGAAATTAGATGAATGACCTGAACTTTTTGCCAACAACTCAAGGCACTTGCATCACAACAATGCACAAGCTCACATGGCATTGTCAGTGAGGGAGTGTCTAGTCAGTAAAAAAATAACTGTATTGGAACACCCTACCTACTCACCTGATCTGGCCCCCAGTGACTTTTTGCTTTACCCAAAGATAAAGGAAATACAGACAGGAAGACATTTTGACAACATTCCAGACATCACAGGTAATACAACAACAGCTCTGATGACCATTCCAGAAAAAGAGTTTCTGAAATTGCTTTGAAGGGTGGACTAGGTGCTGGCATCAGTACTTAGCTTCCCTTTAATGGGAGTGCTTCAAAGGTGACCATAGTGATATTCAGCAATGAGGAATGTAGTACTTTTTCTAGGATGAATTCACAAACTGAATTGTTATACAAAGGCATACACAACAGAATGAAACAACATCCAGTCCTGCTCCATGCCCACAATCACTTTCATGCTTAAGACCATCGTTGCAGCCACTGTGTCAATCCATCTTCTTGAGAGTCTTTCTTTTTTTGTCTGACCCTGTACTTTACCAAGCATGATGTCCTTCTCCAGGGATTGATCCCTCCTGACAACATGTCCAAACTATTCAAGACTCAGTCTTGCCATGCTTACTTTCAAGGAGCACTCTGGTTGTGCCTCTTCCAGAACAGATATTTGTTCTTTCGGCAGTTCGTGATACATTCAGTATTTTTCTCCAATACTACAATTCAAAGGCATCAATTCATCTTCTGCCAGCCATATTCATTGTCCAGGTTTTCCATACATATAATACAACTGAAAATACCATCGCCTGGATCAAGTGCACCGTAGTCTTCAAGGTGACATCTTTCCTTATCAACAGTTTAAAGAATCTTTTGAAGCAAATTTTCTCAATGCAATGCATCTTTTGATTTGACTGCTACTTGCTTGGGCATTGTGTATAGATCCAAGTAAAATGAAATTCTTGACAACCTTGATCCTTTCTCTATTTATCATGATGTTTCTTACTGGTTCAGTAGTGAAGATTTTTTTGATTTCTTGGTTTTGAGGTGCAATCTATACTGAAAGCTGTGATCTTTGATCTTCTTCAGTAAGTATCTCAAATCCTCTTCATTTTCAGCAAGCAAGGCTGCATCATCTGTAGGTTTTCTATGAGTCTTCTTCCAGTCCTGATGCCTCATTCCTCTTCAAATAGTCTGGTTTCTCAGATTATTTGCTCAGTACACAGATTGAAAAGGTATGGTGAAAGGATACAACCCTGATGCACACATTTCCTGACTTCACACTACGCACTGTCCCCTTGTATCCATATATAGATTTCTTACGAGCTATTAAGTGTTCAGGAACTCCTATCCTCTAAAATGTTATCCGTAATTTGTTATGATCCACACAGTCAAATGCCTTTGTGTAGTCAATAAAACATAGGTGAATAACTTTGTTGTATTCTCTGCTTTCAGCCAAGATCCCCCTGACATCAATAATGATACTCCTGGTTCCATGTCCTTTTCTGAATCTAGCTTGAATTTCTATGTAAATATGCTGCTGCAGTCGCTTTTGAATGATCTTCAGCAAAAGTTTACTTGCATGTGGTACTAAATTATACTATTCAATAATTTCTGCATTTGGTTGGATCAGCTTTCTTTGGAATAGACATAAATATGGATGTCTTCCAATTGTTTGGACAGATAGCTGTCTTACAAATTTCTTGGCGTAGATGAGTATGCACTTCTAGCACTGCATGTGGTTATTGAATATCTCGACTGATACTCTATCAGTTCCTGGAGCCTTATTTTTCACCCATGTCTTCAATGTGACTTTTACATCTTCCTGCAGTACCACTGGTACCTGATCATATGCTACCTCTTGAAACTGTTGAATGTTAATCAAGTCTTTCTGGGATAATGATTCTGTGTATTCCTTCCATCTTTGTTTGATGCTTTCTGAGTTGTTTAATATTTTCCCTCTGGAATCCTTCACTACTGTTAACTTGGATTTAAGGGCAAGTTTCAGAATCTCTTCTGACATCTAGTTTGGTCTTTCCTTTCTTTTCTGTCTTTTTAACAACCTCTTGCTTTCTTCATACATGATGCCTTTGATACCATTCTGCAACTTGTCTGGCGTTTGGTCATTAGGTTCAACTCATCAAGTGTATTCTTAATATGGCCTCTGAACTCAGGTGGGATACATTCAAGGTTGCACTTTGGCTAGGGTGGACTTGTTCTAATTTTCTTCAATTTTTGTTTGAACTTGCCTATGAGCAATTGATGGTCTGTGTTGTAGTCAACACCGGATCTTATTCTGACTGACAATATTGAACTTTTCCATCGTCTCTTTCCACAGATGCAGTTAATTTCATTTCTGTGTATTCCATCTGGTGAGGTCCATGTGCATAGCTGCCATTTTTGTTGTTCATGAAAGCCATTTGTAATGAAGAGGTCATTGATCTTGCAAAATTCTGTTGTGCAATCTCCAGCATCATTTCTATCACCAAAACTGTATTTTCCAACTACAAGAGTCTTTTTTTCCAACTTTTGCTTCCCAATCACCAGTAATTATCAACACATCCTAACTGAACGTTCAATCAATTTCAAACTGCAGAAGCTAGTAAAAATCTTAATTTTTTTCATCTTCAGTTTTAGTGATTGATGTATAAGTTTAAATAATAGTCATATTAACTGGTCCACCTCTCTGTCAGTGTGTCATACTATGAGGGTTTGTGTGTTGCTGGAATGCTGTAAGCAATTACACCAGTATTCAGATACCGGCAAAGTCACCTATGGTGGACAGTTTTCATCTGAGCCTCCAGAGTGAGACAGACCAGGAAGGACCCAGAAGTCTACTTTTGAAAAGAATTAGCCAATGAAAACCTTATGAATAAGAACAGAACATTATCAGATATAGTGTTGGAAGTTACTCAAAAGACAACTGAGGAAGAGCTACCTCTTCAAAACAGAGTCAACCTTAGTGATATGGATGGAGTTGAGCTTTCAGGACCTTTATCTGCTAATGTGGCATGACTCAAAATGAGAAAAAACAGCTGCAAACATCCATTTATAAGTGGAATATGAAATGTATAGAAATATCAATCCAGGAAATTTGGAAATCCTCAAAACTGAAGCAGGACCCATAAACATCAATAACTAGGCATTAGTGAGCTAAAATGAGCCAGTATTGGCCATTTTGAATTGAAACATCATATGGTCTACTATACTGGGAATGAAAACTTGAAGAGGAATTCTGTTACTTTCATTGTCAAAAAGAACATTTCAAGATCTCTCCTGGAGTACAATGCAGTCTGTGATAGGGTAACATCTATATGCACGCAAGAAAGGCCAGCTAATGCAACTATTACTCAAATTTATGCAACAACCACTAAGAATTCCCAAATGAGCCAATGAAGATCCATTGGATCATGACTGTTTGATCAGCAACTGTTCATGAGGATGGTGAAGAATCAGACAGCATTTTATTCTACTGTGCACAGAGTGCCATGAGTCACAGGCTGACTGACCAACAACTAACAATAATAACAACAATAAAGGTGAACAAAGAAGACTGGAGTTCATTTCACCTACTGTGAATATGATGGCATCGTTACAGACTCCAGCAGTTCCTTCTAGTATACGGAGAGTTAGAACAGAATTGGATAACTATTTAAACTGTATTACTTTTTAGCCTTTTGATATCAGGTTACTTAAATGTAACTTTCTTAACAAGAATGTTGGAACATGAACATATATATGCTGAGAATAACTGAGAAAGTATATCAATTTTTTGTGATAACTGTGTATGATTTAGTTAACTAAGTAAGTTAGTTGAGATTAAAAGACTGCCTTAACTTGTAATGAAAGTCCAAGAACAGTTGCAGTTTATGAATATTATAGATGAATTTCCTTTCTTAGGTGATGTTTGTTCAGACGACATAAATCCTAAAGAAAAGGTAGAATTTGGTAAATAACACAATGTATGTATATAGTTTTTAGTCATTTCCTATTTGCCATATCTTATAAATAAATAATGGAAATCCTGGTGATGTAGTGGTTAAGTGCTACAGATGCTAACCAAAAGTTGGCAGTTCAAATCCACCAGACACTCCTTGGAAACTCTTTGGTGCGGTTCTACTCTTTCCTACAGCATTGCTACGAGTTGGAAACAACTTGATGGCACTGGGTTTGGTATGAATAAATAATTACCTTCAAGATATAAATTGGTATTTTTAGTATTTTAAATCGTTTCTGTGCTTTAGCATTTTACTCTTATTTGTGATTATTTCTTAGCGTTTCTTAGACATGAAATCACTTAGGAATTGCTCTGCGTCACTGTCCTCTAGGCAACTTTCTGCAGTAAAAGAGGCTGTCTTTATTTGATAGTGTTTATATTCTGTGTTCTGTCCGAGGCAATTAAGGCCTCTGTTTTCATTCTCTAGGACAATGAGAATGGCAGTGTGTAGGAGTCTTTAGCTAAAAATCAAAAACTGATCTATTCCACTTCCTCCCGGTCACACCCAGTGAGAACAGTTTCCACCTACTTCTCTCATTTGTGCTAATGTGCAAATGAAGCTGTCACTGTAGCTAACACCTATGGCCTGACTTGCCAGCTTTTTTTTTTTACATAATTTACACCATCCCTAACAAGTTATAAGGACTCAAGATTTTTTTTCCTGTGAGGTATAAAAATCAACTCAGCTTACGAAAAACAAGGTGTTTATAGCTACCACAAAAGTCCTCACATCTGGACCAATAAGCAGCATTTTGATAAAAGGAGAAAAGATTGACGTTGTCAAGGATTTCATTTTACTTGAATCCACAATCAACATCGATGGGCACAGCTAACAAGAAATCAAAAGATGCATTATACTGGGCAAGTTTTCTGCAAAAGACTTCCTTAAAGTGTTGGAAAGCAATTACGGCACCTTGAAGACTAAGGTGAGCCTGACCCAAGCCTTGTGTTTTTGGTCACCTCATATGCATGTGAAAGCTGCATGGTGAATAAAGAAGACCCAAGAATTAGCATCTTTGAATTGTGGTGTTGGCAAAGAATGTTAAATATATCATGGACTGCCAAAAGAATAAATAAATAAGTCTTGGAAGAAGTACAACCAGAATGCTCCTCAGAAGCAAGGGTGGGCTGTGTGTTACCTACTTTGGACATGTTGTCGGGAGGGATCAGCTCCTGAAGAAAGACTTATGTTTGCAAAGCAGAGGGTCAGTAGAAAAGAGGAAAATCATCAACGGGATGGATTGACACAGGGGCTGCAACAGCGAGCTCAAGCACAATGGCGATTTTCAGCAGCCAGCATTTGGTTCTGTGATACGTGAGATACAGATTTGCTTTGAGTTGGAACCAACTGAACAATAGCAGCATCATATAAAAAACATTTGCATAATTCTTTAATCTGTTGTCATTTTAAGAAGTAAATGTAAATTGTGTTTACTGACTCCTGTTTTGTTTCTGTTTCATATTTAGAACTCTCCAGGCATCCAAAGATCATTTACTAATTAACATAAACATCTGTTTAAGGTCTTAACGTTAGCAATAGTTCTGAAACTTTCAAACTGGCTAGCACACTGAATCCTTAGGATTTGTAGCTTTGTAAGAGCGTAAAATGTGTGTTGATATTACTTGCTGTCCAGTCAGTTCTGACTCATGGTACCCAGTGAGCCCTTTAGAATCAAATCCATCATCATCATTTAATGAGGTGAATACATTTTAAATTTTAAAGAAGTTATAGTAACAGGGGTAACTCACTTAGCTTATGAAACCAATGTAGGAAATCTAAAAAGTTTAGGTATAAAAAACTTAAAAGCCCTGGTAGCATAGTAGTTAAGAGCTTGACTGCTGGCCAAAAAGTCAGCAGTTCAAATCCACCAGTTGCTTCTTGGAAACTTGATGGGGTAGTTCTGTCCTATATGGTCACTATGAGTTGGAATCACCTTGGTGGTAGCAGGTCTAGATTTTTTGGTTTGGTACTTAAATAAAATTTCATGCCACCAGTATTTTTATAGGATAATTAGTAAAAGACTCTGAATCATGCTCAAAACTCTTATTTTTTTTTTTTTTATCTCTTAGCTATGGAAACAAAAAACAATTATGTAAACAAACTTTTCTGGTTAACAAAAATAAATATTGCTTAAACACATTCTCTTTCAGACATTTTTGACTCTTTATCTGAGCTGTTTCTAAAGTGTTAACAATTGAACAGTGTTTTTCCTAATCTCTCGTGTTTTCCAAGAGAGGAAAAACAAAGAAAAGTATGGAAAATAAATAAGAAGAGACTGACTTCAAGTAAAAAAGAAATAATTATTGTAGAAAGCTTGTATTTTCTTTATAAAGTGATGGAAGAAATTTTAGATTTTATAAAAAAAAATCACACACACATTATTATGACACACATATACTTAGTAACTCCATGGTAGAAAGACCTGGCAATCTGCTCTGTAACATCTACAGCCTAGAAAACCCTTTAGGGAAGTTCTACTCTGGGGAGTCAAAATGACTCAGTGGTACCTAATGGCATCAACATACAAAGGAGTGACATATAACTGGCTTTGTCGTAACATACGCTCAGCTGATGTTTTTATCAGCCTGAATAATTAAGAAGTCAACAATTATTAATCTCCAATACTGAAATCCCCTACTTGTCTGTCGGTTTGTCATACTGTGGGGGCTTGCATGTTGCTGTCATGCTGGAAGCTATGCCACCTGTATCCAGATACCAAGAGGGTTACCCAGGGCGAAGGGGTTTCAGCTGAGCTTCCAGACTAAGACAAAGTAGGAAGAAGGACCCAGCAGTTTCTTCGATTATTTGCTCAACATACAGATTGAATAATTACAGTGAAAGTATACAATGCCGGTGCCTGTTTCCTGACTTCAAAGCATGCATTTGGTGGCTTAAAACAGGAATTTATTTTCTTATGGTTTTGAAGGCTTGTTGTTACAGTTTTGGTTGAGTAAACTGTTTCTTGCCAACCTTATGTATAGCAAGGATGAAATGTTGCCTAATCCTGCACCATCTTCATGATCTTTGATATGTTTGAGTCCACTGAGGTGGTGATGGTGCAATGCCTTCCAACCTTGGGGGCTCTTCTTCTGGTATTACCTTAGTCAATATTCAGTTATAATCCATAGAGTTTTGATTGCCTACTTTTCACAAGAAGATCCTACTCTGTCTTCGACTAGAAGCTCCACTGAATCTTGTTCTCTATGGATGATCCACTGGTATTTGAAATACCCAGTAGCTTACCTTCCAACATAATAACAATACACACACAACAGCACACAGCAGTATGACAAACTGTTAGAAGGATGGTGGTTTGGGAGCTATAAGTCTGAAATTAAGATATAGGCAGGGCCATGCTGTCTCTGAAGTCTCCAGGAGAAGATCCTTCCTTAGTCCTTCCTACTTTTGTTGGCTCCAGGTAGTCCATGGCTTTTGACAGCAGCTCCACTCTGTCTCATCTTCATATGTTTGCCTTTCATCTGTATCCCTTCTCTTCTTATAAAGACACTGGTCATATTGCATTCAACCTCAAACTACTGTAGCATGACTTGATGCTAATTTAGCTAACTAAACCTGCAAAAGACCTTATTTCCACATGACTTCACATTTGCAGGAACTGAAAGTTATAGTTTCAATATACCATTTGGGGGGACACAACTTAGCCTATAAAGATCAGTTTTATATATTGACTTGACTAGTTGCAGAGCATATCTCAGTTATCTAACCTAGTCTAGGTACTACGAAAGTATTTTGTAGATGTGATTCAAGTTCATCATCAGTTGGCTTTAAATTGTTGTTAGTTGCCATTGATACAACTCCAAATCATGATCTACCGTTCCACAATAGAATAAAATGTTGCCTGATCCTGTGCCATCTCCATGATCATTGGTATGTTTGAGTCCATTGCTGTGGCTTTTGCATCAATAACTTGAAGCAAGGGAGACTATTCTAGATAACCCGGGTGAGTCTGATCTAACATTTGTGATACCTCAAAAGCAGAATGAGACTTTCCTGAAAAAGAAATTACACCTGTGGATAGCAGCCTCAGCTTGTGCCCAAGAATTCTAGCCTATGTTTTCTGAAGACTTGCCCTATAGGATTTGCACTTGCATAGCCAGCACTGCAGTTTGGTAAGCTAATTCCATGCAATACATTTCTTAATATATGTCCCTTACTGTTTCTGTTTCTCTGACTGAATCCTGACTGATACATCTCTCTAGAGACATGAGGCTTATAGGGTCGGTTGGTTAATACACACAGATGCATATGATTACACAGGAACATACACACATACAATTATGTGTATGTATACATTGCAATGGCCCTACAAATTAGTTACTGTTATCTCCATTTCATAAACAAAGAAACATTCTCACGAGCTAGGCCAAAACCGAAAACCTGTCAAGTAGATTCCGACTCATGCCGACACTATAGAACGGAGTAGAACTGCCCCATAATATTTCCAGGGTGAATTTGGCAGGTCTGAACTGCTGTCGTCTTGGTTAGGAGCTGAACTCTTAATTACTGCACTGGGAGGTCTTCCAAGCATACCAATTGCCATAAATTTGATTCTGACTCACACAAAAATTTTAACATACACCCAAAACACCTGCTATTTTCACCAGAACATGCTGCCTCTTAGTCACCCTTGGGCTTGAATCCTGCTTTTTCTGGAGACTTGTAATAGTGTTTTTAAAAAGTTCTGCTCTACTATGTTATACAGTGAAGCCTGGGGCAACCAGAACTCAGCTGGACTGCCTTTTATTTCTGGGTCTCACAAGTCTTCCACCTTTGACAAGGTGAACACTTACTGTTTTTCTATCACTAGTTTTAGTGGAACATATTTCAGTTTCCTTCTTGGTAAATTTCCACCTTTCAGGTTCTGGCTTTCACAGCGCTTCCCTTAAGGAGGAAAGGTAGACCTGTGTTGTGAAGAGGAAATGAGAAAACATGTCAAAATCGACACAGGTGCAAGATACTTTATTTTTTAAAAAATATTTTATTGTGCTTTAATGAAAAGTTTGCAAATCAAGTCAATTTGCCATATAAGTCCCCTAGAGCAATGCAGCTCTAGTTGCTCTCCCCATCCTGTGATAGCACACTCCTCCTTTCCACTCTGTACTTCCCCTGCGTATTCAACCAACTCCTGTCCATTCCACCTTCTCATCTCACCACTGGACAGGAGATGCTCAGACAGCCTCAGGTATGTATTTAAACCAAGAAGCACATTCTTCACCAGCATAACTCTATGGCTTACAGCCCAATTCAATCTTTTTCTGAAGGACCAGCTTGGGTACTGGTTTCAGCTCTGGGCTACCAGAGATTTCAAGGGCCATGTTCTCAAGGGTCCCTCCAGTCTGTTGGACCATCAAGTCTGGTCTTGTTAATAGTTTTAGTTCTGCACGCGATTCAGTTCTTTCCTACTATTGTCAGGGACTCTACATTGTGTTCCCTGTCAGGGAAGTAATTGGTGGCAGCCAGGCATCATTTAGTTCTTCGGGACCCATGCTGGTATAGTCTCGGATCACATGGCACCTTCTGTTTCCAGGGCTCATGTTTTCTTCATGTCTTTGATGTCTTTATTCTTCTCTGCTCCAGGTGGATTAGGACTAATGGATGCCACTTAGATGGCTGCTTGCTGGCTTTTAAGACCCCACATGCCACTCACTGAAGTGGGTTGCAGAATATCTTCCTTAAAAAAAAAACAAAACAAAACTTTGTTACACCAATTGACCTAGATGTCCCCTGAAACCACGATCCCCTGACCCCTGCCCCTGCTGCTCTGGCCTTCAAAATGCTGCGCTGCATTTAGGAAACCTCTCAGCTTTGGGTATAGTCCAGCTGTGCTGATTTCCCTTCTACTGTGTGCTGTCACTCCCTTCGCCTAACCCAATTTTATCTACTATCTAATCTATGAGCACCCCTCTCCTTTCCTCCCCATGCTTGTAACCATCAAAGATTATTTTCTTCTGTGTTTAAACTTTTTTTTTTTTGAGTACTTATAATACTGGTCTCATACAATGTTAGTCCTTTTTGCACCTGACTAATTGGGTTCAACATAATGTCTTCCAGATGACTCCATGTTATGATTCCTAAGATCACTGTTGTTCTTTATCATTGCACAGTATTCCATATGGTGTGAATATACCATAGTTTGTTTACCTATTCATTTGTTTATAGGTACCTAGGTTGATTCCCTTCTTTTACTGTTATGGACAGTGCTTCAGGTAACATTGATGTGCATATATCTATTCCTGCGGCAGCCCATTTTTTACCTCTAGGGTATATTCCAAACAGTGAGATTGTTGAATCATATGGTATTTCTATTTCCAAAGTGGTTGTATCATTTTACATTCCTACCAGCAGTGTAGGATTTTAATCTCTCCACAACCTCAAGGGCAAGGCCTTCTCAGAGGAATGCTTTTAGACTCTCTCTATTTAGGATGATGCTGGCTGTTGGCTTTTCAAAGACGCCCATTATAATGTTGAGAAATTTCCTTTCTACTCCCATTTTGCTGTCATTTTTTAACATGAATAGAGTTAGATGTTGTCATGCCTTCTCTGCATTAGTTGAGAAATTCAAGTGGTTCTTTGTTGTATTTATCTGGCTGATTACATCACTGTTTTTGTAATGTTGAATCATCCCCGCGTCCCTGGTATCAATGCCACTTGGTCACGGTAAATCACTTTTTTAGTTTTTGGATTTTGCTAGCTAGGATTTTGCTGAGGATTTTTGCATCCAAACTCCTGAGAGATATTGGTCTATGATTTTCCTTTTTTGTGCTGTCTTTACCTGGTGTAGGTATCAGAGTTATGTTGGCTTCATAAAATTAATTTAGAAATGTTTTCTTCTTTTCTATGCTGTGAAATACCTTTAGTACTAACTGTTTTTAACTCTTCTCCAAAAGTTTGGTAGAATTCTCCAGTGAAGCTGTCTGGACCAGGGCTTTTTGTTGTTGTTGTTGGGAGTTTTTTTAATTACCTTTTCAATCTTTTCTTTTATGATGTGTTTATTTAGATGTTTTACTTCTATTTGTGTTAATTTTGGTAGATAATGTGTTTCTAGAAGTTTGGTTTTGTCTAGGTTTTTTGATTTATTGGAGTACAATATTCCATAGTATTCTGTTATAATTCTTTTAATTTCAGTTGGGTCTATTGTGATATTGCCCATCTTGTGTCTTATTTATGATATTTGCTTCTTCTCCTGTTTTTGTCAGTTTTGTTAATGGTTTATAAGTTTTGGTGATATTTTCTAAAAGCCAGCTTTTGGTCTTGTTAATTCTTTCAATTGTTTTCCTACTCCCTAATTCATTTAATTCTGCTCTAATTTTTATAATTTGCTTTCTTCTGTTGCCCAAGGGGTTCTTTTGCTGCTCTCTTTTTACATGTTCAGGTTGTAGGGTTGTTTGATTTGGGTTCTTTCTTTTTTTTGGATGTATGCATTTAGTGAGATGAATTGACCTCTGAGCACTGACTTTGCTGTCTCATAGGTTCTGATTGGATGTGTTTTCATTCTTACTTGATTCTGTGAATGCGTTTTCACATTCTATGAATGTGTTTTCATTCTCATTTGATTCAATGAACTTCTTTACTCCACCCTTGATTTATTCTGTTACAGTCATTTTTGAGCAAGGTGTTGTCTAGTTTCTGTGTTTTGATTTTGTTTCCTTCTTTTTTCAGTTATTGATTTCTACTTGTGTGGATTTATAGTCTGAAAAGGTGCTCTGCAATATTTTGGTACCTTGAATTTTGTTTAGGACTCCTTTCTGGTCTAGCATAATGTCAGTTCTGGAGAATGTTCCATATGTGTTGGAAAAGAAAGTATCATTGGCTGCTGTTGGTTGGAGTGTTCTGTGTGCATCTATAATGTCAAGCTGCTTGATTGTGGCATTTAGAACTTCTGTGTGTTTATTGAGTTTTTCTCTAGATGTTTTGTCCTTCATTGAAAACGATGTATTAAAGTCTCCCACTATTATTGCAGAGCTGTCTATGTCTATTTTCAGTGCAGTCAGTGTTTGTTCTATGTATTTTGGAGCTCTGTCATTGGGTGCATAGATATTTAATATAATTATGTCCTCCTGGGGTAGTGATTTTTTAATCATTACATAGTTCTTTCCTTTCCCAGTGTGGTGGATTTTACTTTAAAGTCTATTTTATTATAGATTAATATTGCCATTTCTGCTCCCTTTTGAATGTCGTTAGCTTGACACATTTTTTCCTATCCTTTGAGTCTTAGTTTGTTCACATCTTTGAGTCTAAGATGTGTCTCCCATGCAATCCCAGTGCTATTGAGTCAATTCTGATTCATAGCAACCCTATAGGACAGAGTAGAGCTGTCCCATAGAGTTTTCAAGGAGAGCCCAGTGGGTTTAAACTGCCTATCTTTTGGTCAGCAGCCGTAGCACTTAGCCACTATACCACAGGGTTACTGGATATCAGATAGGAAGCATATGTATGGATCATGTTTTTCAATCCAGCGTGTCACTCTCTGTCTCTTTATTGGTGCATTTAATTCATTTACATTCACTGTGATTACTCATAGGTACAAGTTTAGTGCTGTCTTTTTTTGTGCATTGTAGACAACTCCTTTGTTCCCTTTAATTTTCTGTGCTGAGTCTTTTTTCTTTATGTGTTTTCATCTTTTCGATGTTGGTGGTCTTTTATTTGCTAAAACTTTATGCTTTTCCTTGTTTTTTATTTTGATACATAGGCTTGATAGTTTCCTTTGTGGTTGCCTTAATATTGTTCTAAATTTAAACCAGGCCATAATTTCACATTACCTTAACTTTCTCTCCCTATGAAAGATTCATGACTACGTTTTGCTTTAAGTCTCCATTTTTTGTTATTATGCACATATAATGACACAGCTTTTTCCCTATTTTCAGTGTTTTGCCTTTGGTTTATATTTGTGATTCCCCTGTTTGAATTGATGCACAGTTTTTCTGTTCTGTGTTATAGTTTTGAATTGTTACTGTATGTTAGTGATTTTCTAACCAAAGGACTCCCTGTGGTATTCCTTGTAATTTTTATTTGGTTTTTGCAAATTCCCTAAATTCTTTTTTATCTGGAAGTATCTTAATTTCACCATCATATCTGAGGGAATGTTTTGCTGGATATATAGTTTTGGGGTTGTAATTAACTTCCTTTAAGATTTTGTGTATGTACTCCCATTGTATTTTTGCCTATATGGTTTCTGCTGAATAGTCCACACTTAGTCTTACTGATTTTCCTTTGTAGGTTGTTTTTTTGTTTATCCCTGTCCACTCTGAAGATTGTCTCTTTACCTTTAGTTTTGGCAAGTTTGCTTATACTATGCCTTGGTGTCTTTCTTTTGGTTTCTAAATTGTGTGGAGTTTGATGAGCATCTTACATATCCTCTCTTCTTACATGATATCAGGAATGTTTTCTGTTAGCAAATCTTCATCAGTTTTCTGTATTTTCTGTTAACCTCCCACTTCTTCTTGTACTCCAATCACTTGTATATTATCCCTCTTGATAGAGTCTCTGTAAATCTTAGTGTTTCTTGATTTTTTAACTCTTTTATCTAATTTTTACTTGAATATGTTGATGTCACATGCTGTATCTTCAGTCTCACTAATTAAGACTCCCATTGCTTCAATTCTACTCATTTGACTTTCTATTGAGTTGCCTAATTATACAATTTTATTATTAATTTTCTGAATTTCTAATTCTTGCCACTGTATACTTTCTTGAAGCCTGTTCAGTTTATCACTGTGCTCTGCTGCATTTTGACTCATCTCCTTCCTCATCTCTTGAAGAGTTCTAAATTGTATTATATTGTATTCTACCTCTGGTAATTCCAGAAAATTCTTTTCCTCAGAAAAATTTGAATATTTTGGGAACTTTCTGAAGTCAAAATTGTTGCCTGTTTAAGTGCACTGAAATTAACTATTGTTTCTGAGGCATCAGCAAGTTGTATTTATTTATCTACTATGTTCTAGCTTCTTGATTTAAAATATCTAGAGATGCTGTTTGAGCGAGACAGATTGATTATTGTTGCTTTTGAAGATCTAATGTCTTGTCACTAGGTGGTTACAGCTCTTATTAAACATGTAAGCTTTAGAGTCTTTTTTACTCTTCTTATGTGATTTGATTCAGGTGAGGTGTCCTGGTAGTCAGTCACTAAGTGTGGTACAGACTCTTGCCTACTATCCTAGATTGGCAAGAGTAATTGCTGTAGGCACAGACATCTGGCTGCAGCCACTGAGAAATGCAGGGGGGCAAAATCTGTCCCTGGGTATCTGCAAAGGTGGCATGTCCCCTTACATCTGAATCTAGATAAAAGGAAGAGTTTATTCCTTGAATTTCTGGCTCAAAGGAGTCAGCATGGTTTTTTGTTACGGCACTTGGCTTGGCTGGCTTTGCCCCTTCCCCCTGTTTGTTACATTGTTCCCTTCCCAAATCCTGTAGAAAGGAGTACCACTTTGAGCTCAGGTAATGGCACCAGACTCCAGAGCCAAGTATAGCTCAGGAAAGGGAGGAGGCAGCCCTGGAAGAAAGGAGAGAGGTTTATCCCAGGGGGAAGATTTAAACCTGCATGTGTTGGGTTGTACACAAAGACCTAGTTTTTGAAAATCTTTTGCTGTTTTTCACTGGTTTTGGAGGTGCCAATGCATTCTCCAGTTTGTTTCTTTTGATAGGAAGGATGCTTTCCAATCCCAACACTTAGCTCAGCACAGTGTCCACAGCTGTTTTCTGACAGGTCAGGTTTGGCCAATCCTACTGTCTCTTCCCTGTTGTTCAGTCCAATTTCTCAACTTTCCTTCTGATGTTCTGGGCTCCTATAATGTCACATACAATGGATTCATTTGTTCTTTTGAGTTTTTATTGTTAGAGGGACCAGAAGTGCCTGACTATGCCACCTCTTGGCCCCACCCCTGAAATACTTCAGGTATTTGATATATTTTAGTTTCCCCTCACACTTGAAACATAGGAAAACTATGAAAAGAACTGAAAACCAGTACCTTTAGCTTTTGACAATTTGTTGACATTTTCAGTAAAATAAAAGTTTCCCATTGACTCAGTTACAAATCAAGAAGATCGGCTATTTGGCCATTTTGAAAGCCATTCTTAATGCATGCCCACTGTAAAACAACTCAGTGAAGATGAATTCCATCCAAATGTCAAAGATTAGAAACATTCTACAATTTTCTACGATTTTAAGATGTAGAACACTTCTTAAAAATGAAATGTAATTAGGGCATAGAAGCATATCCTGGCTCCCTGCTTTATCATTCCTTCCTTGGGATATATTCATAATTGATCTGTTGTGTGCAGATGGGAATCAGAGCCACTCACACTCTATCTTTGAAACATGCAAAGGATTTCTTCCAGGGTGACATGCTCACTGTTGAGCTGCTTCAAACCCATGATCTAATCTTTAACAGAGAGCAGTCCTCAGTCTTTCAAAAGGCAGGACAGAAACTCTGTGATGTGAAAGCAAAAAATAAGGCAACCAGATTCCATTCCCTGGAGAATTTCTGCTTACAGATTCAGATAGGGATTCCTCATGGATTTGTCTACTTTTATTGGCTGATGCTGTAGTTTTATGAAGAGGTAAGATCAGAACTCCGGGAATTTATAGACTTCCATTTATGGAAACAGATTTTTAATCAAAAGAAATAAGGTTATCTGTGACACCAGGCCTCCAAAAAGACAGGTCGGTGTTCCATGGAAGTTTGTACATCAGAAGGATGTTGAAAGGTGCTTTTTCCATTTCCTTCCTTGCCCAAGTGTTCAAGGACTTCTAGGACACTAGGAAATATGACACAGAGTCTCCAGAACCTTTCTGTGTTTTCTTAGCCACATGTAGGGCTTCGTACTTGATCTTGCAAAGAGTGGAAAAAAAAGGCAGATATGGTTAGAGGGGAAACAGAACAGATATTTCACGTTGCAACCTTGGTTGATATTCAATTAATAGTTGCTCTTTTGATGCAGCATGCTGGCCCCATGTGTGCTGCAAGAGGATGTGTTACTGAGAATGAAACATAGTGAGCAGAGCAAGCTTTCCTGTTTTTAAAACAGTTAGATATGATTTTGCAAGGACAGAGTAGCTTGGACAGGGGGCAGGAGACCACGCTGTTGGGTGAAATCGAGGCCAACTGGCACAGCTAGAGTTTTGCTAAAAGGGCTCTCTGCACCCCACATTGGTCAGTGGCATCCAGGGTCTTAAAATCTGCCAAGCTGCCATCCGAGGGCACAGCAAATGGTCCCAACTCAGCAGGAACGGATGCTCACCGAGTACCAAAACGATACTGGGGAAAGACAATCCAGAAGACAGAGAGACTCACATGACTGGTGCCTACATCGACTTGGGACCAGAAGAACTGGATGGTGCCCAGCCACCACCATTGATAGCCCCAGTGGAGCTCACAAAGTTGAGTCTCACCGGCAACACAAGAATAAAAAGGGGTGCACCCTGAGATTTCCACTAAAAGGCAAAATTGATGGTCCAGCGGCTTCGGCGTTCCTCTGGGAGCACAGCCCCTGACCCTGATGCTACCCTTGCTCATAAATCATAACTAAGGTCCACTCTTCGGACAGGAATGGATTGGACTTGGAGACACAGAGTGACCATATATTGGATGCACTTTGTGGTTCTATGCACCTATAGGATGTCATCCTGCTGACCTCTGGCTGGAGGAAGGCGAGTGGGTGGAGCGGAGGGGAAAGGAGACTGTTGGGAGGGTGAGTCATGTATGGAGCAGAGAGGAATAGTGTGCTGTCACCGGGCACAGAGAGCAGTGGAAGCTGCATATAGGTGAGCATGCAAATTTCTATGGGAATGTACATTTTCACTCAGTCATACTACAAAAATAATAATATAAAAAAATAATAAACTAGTTAGATATGATCTCGGAGTTCCCAAGTGGCACAAATGTTTAATGTACTGGTAACCACAAGGTTAGAGGTTCGAGTCTACCCATAGGCACTTTAGAAGAAAGACATGACAAAATATTTCTGAAAAATCAGCCATTGAAAATCCTGTGGAATACTTCTACTTTCACACACATAGGGTTGCTATGAGTTGAGTCTGTTGAGGACAAGTTGTAGATGTGCTCCTGCCTATGGCCCCACTCACTCTGAGAAGGCTTTGTCCTTTTCCACTGAGCAACCTTATAGACAGAGAAGTATCCTTGCTACCCAAAATCATGATTCTGAATCCGGCTGACAACTCACAGACAATAATAGGTGCTCTGGTGACAAAGTGGTTAATTGCTTGGCTGATAACAGAAAGGTTGGTGATTTGAACCCACCCATTGGGAAAAGACCTGGTAATCTGCTTCTGTAAAAATTACAGGCTAGACAACCCGACGGATAAGTTCTACTCTGTTATGTGGGGTTGCTATGAGTTGAAGTTGAATTGCTGGCCCCTAATAGCAATGGCAACAACAGGTAACCATAGGTGATGGTCATCATGCACTATATGAATTTCCTACCACTGCTGTAACAACTTACTAAAAACTTAGTGGCTTAAATCAACACCTATTTTAGTATCTTAGAGTTCGGGAGATCAGAAGACTAAAATAGGCCAATAGGGCTGTGTTCCATCACTGAACTATAGGGGAGAATTTGTTTCCTAGTCTTACAAAGTTTCTAGAAGCTGCCCATACTTCTTCATTTATGGACCTGCATCAATGCTTTCATTGCCATATTTTCTTTGATTGTAACCTTCCTGCCTTTGCTGTTAAGAAAGCTTCTGATAACACTGTGCTCACCACGATACTCCAGATTAATGTCCTTCTCTGAATGTCTTTAATTTAATCACATCTGGAACATCCCTTTTGCCACATACCGGTTACCATCCTGCCAATTATGACTCACAGTGACCCATGTGTGTCAACAAACTGTGTTCCATAAAATTTTCAGTGTCTGATTTTCTGTTCTGAGGAACCTCTTGGAAGACTCAAACCTCTGACTTTTTGGTTAGCAGCTGAGCGCTTTAAGCATTTGACCTATCGATGTTCCAGCAATAAGTCCATGGGCATCTTTGGGGGGCCATTATTCAGCCTACCATCATATGTCAAGCCATTATCTCAGAGCACAGAATCTAAAATCAAGTTGACCTTTTATGGCTTCTCCATGGGCCAAGTGGGGGTTAAGTATAAATGTTTAATACAGTCTTTATTACTGGATATTAAAAACCACTTATTTGGAGCACAGCTGCTAAAATCATCTCCCTCATTAGACTGAGAAGCCCTTGAGTGCTGAGAATGGCATTAGATGACAGTAATCTTGCTGGATTACTCAGGGTCTACCACACACTGGGCACCCAGTAACTGCTTTTTAATGAGAAGGAAGTGTGGATGATGAGGGGAGCTGGAAAAACCCGGGAAATAATTTAAACCCCTTTATTTTATCTTTCATAACATAAATTACTTTCATTATTTGTGATGTATTTTTGTTGTTTGAGTGCTCCCTGAAAAAATATAGAACAAGTGGGAAAGTAGTTGATTGGAGGACTGGGGCAGGAAGTGTGCAAGGTGACCTTAAAGTATCTTATGGTGCCAGAAAGTCAGGAGGCACTAGGAATAAAAGAGAACAAATCAACACACTGAACAAACAAAAGAAACAAATATGTGTCATGTTCACAAACAGGAGGTGATGCTGAAGGAGCTTCCAGTGGCCAAAGCAGGAATTGATCAAAAAAATAAACAGGATGTTACTGGGCTATAAAGGGGCCTTGGTGCAGTGGTTAAGTACTTGGCTGCTAACCAAAAGTTCAGCAGTTTGAAACTGCCATCTGCTAAATAGGAGAAAGATGTAGTGGTCTTCTTCTGTAAATATTTACAGCCATGGAAAGCCTATGGG